>OU612046.1:138318428-139724678 GCA_914767935.1 Coremacera marginata | reverse complement strand
GAAACATTTAAAAGATTTGTTCTTAAAAAAAAAATTAAAATTTTTACCACCTTTTTATTGTTTTTATTTCCAGGCTAGCAATCTCGTCTATTAAACGATGAACAATTTTTATTCGATTCGTTTTCAAGTTTCAAAACATACGTTCGCATAACAGAAAGCAAAATTTTTATGTCGGCCGAACGGTTATATTCCCATTTTCTGTCAAAGTCCTATGAAAACTTTGTATGATTGTTTTATAAAAAGCAAAAACTAGTTTCTTTCATGTGTTTGACGAAGTATTCGTGTTAAATCTGTTTATTTTGCATTAGAGAAAGTGGCTGTAAGAGGGGGAGGCGCCTTTTTTAAAAATTTTAAAAATATCAGAAAATAATATTTTTTTTTAAATAATTTTGCAATACATACGTCTTGCTTCAAATAGACAAATTATGATTTTACGATGAATTTTGTTCATTTTTGTTAAATGATCACAAAAATTATTAAAAAAAAAAAATTTAGTTCGATTACATTTTGAATGACAAATTCTCTGAAATAGCAATTTTGGATAACTTTTCGAAATGAGATCTTACAAACAATCGGTAAAATTCAGTGAATTTTTTTACAGATATTGATGGCCTTACATTATTTGTTAATGAGAATTTGAGACCCGGTGGTATTTTTTTTCTTTGACTGCTTCAATTGGGTAATTTTTTTAATTTCCTATATTTTTGACCATTTTCAAAAGCCTGTAAAAAATCCAACTTGATTTTTTTTTTTTTCTTTCAAATAATGAAAACGGTTTTTTCTTTGATAATTTTTATAAAAACCAAAAATAAAATTGTTTTAATATGTTGCAAAAATTGTATTTACAAAAATATTTTATCCTAGACGCTCAAAAACAAAAAAAAAAAAAAACACAGGTGCGTCGTTGGACACACGAGAGAAGCGAAGCTTTTTCACAGTTGCATAGATTTGATAGCTTAATAATTTTTTTCTTTTTAATAAATTAACTTTTAAATTCAAAAATTTAAAATAATAAAATTTATGACATATATACAGAAAACATATTTACTGCTTATTTTTTATTGTTGAATGTCACATTTCCACGCCAATTACATATACGGGCATATAATGCCAGCGACTCTCCATTTTAACTCTCCACACATGGTTGTGAACTTGGCTGCACTGAACAAATTTTTTCCTTCAACAGCTTACTGCGTAGCGAAAAATCTGTCGAAAATTTTTCAGATTTCACTCCAAGCAAATCATAGAACGAGGATTAAAAAACTTCGCTTCAAAAATATATATTAAAGAACGCACACGAAACAAAATTTAACAAACATTTTAGATACCTTGCCGATTTCATGCATGCGCTTGTTAATTCCATATTTATTGATATCATCTATTTTTTTGACGCTTAAAACATAGAGTGTTATTTATTATCTAGAGATTGCATCAACTCTGCTAACGGTGTTAACAGAGTTATTTCACTTAAAAACATGAAGAAAAAAAATCTCTGTTAACATCTGTTAACACATGCCAGAGATTTAGCAGAGTTGATGCAATCTCTACATAATAATTTATACTCTATGCCAACAACACCACAAACGCATTCATAATACAAACACACTGATGCTGGAGACACCTTGTGGCAAATAAAAGCAAATTTTTGTCGCATAGCAAATACACAATCCTCTATCTATTGATAGATGGTGACGATCTACTGCATCATAGCTTCTGTTATAACTAAGATTAAATTAACAACCTTTTCCCACAGGTCTTTGTGGCCTAGTGGGTATTGTACTTGGTTATTGTTAAAAAGGGCGCGGGTTCGATCCCCACGGGAACAAAACATATTTTTAGTATTTAATATTAAAGTATTCAATTTTCTTGTTGTAATAAGCGCTAGCAACAAAGAAACCATTAAAATTCTAAGAAAACATCTGTCGAAAATTTTTCAGATTTCACTCTAAGCAAATCACAGAACTAGGAGTAAAAAGCTTCGCTTCATAAACTACAACAATAAAACTGTCCAGAAGTAGTGATTTTGAAGGGTTATAGAATTTTTTTTGGACTGATAATTTGGATTCCTTATTTGATATGTTTCCTTTACAACGATACCCATTTGGTTGGGTTTCGAGGCAAAACATTTTTGGATTTTATCCATTGCACGTTCTACTGTGGATCGTCCCGAATGAGCTATAAACTATTTTCTTCAAATTTCTTTTGCCAAATTTGTGCCCGTTGTGCCTTTTTGGAAGTTGTATAGATTTATAGCTACAATACACCCATGAACTGTAAAAAAAAAAAAAACTTGAATTACTGTGCAAAAAAAAAAAACAAATTTTAAATTACATACACACACACACTGTACGTAACCCTGATAACGCCGCACTTCAAGCTACAAAGTGTCACACAACTTCCTGCCTGAGTGTCTGCATTGCTTTCTAACTATCTATAGTAACAATTTGTAGTAGTGTCTATTATAACAACAGCACAAAATTTCGAAACGTTCACTTTGATTACCTCCAACCACCCTGACTGTTTATTCTTTACTTGTTTCTTCTACAATCCCCTCAACCATATTTTGTTCTTTTCTGCCTATTTAGGTCAGCATTTTGCACTTGAACTGATTTAGTTTTTTTTTTTTAACTTTGTTTATCGAATATTGACTGACTTTCTAGCAAATAGATTTTCGCAAATTCATTTCTTTTTGTTGCCGAATGTTACCTTGGCTAACATACTGACGTTGCATGAAATGCTTGAAAGCATTCAACTGATGCGTAGATATTTTAACTTTACAGTTAAATATAAAAATTTTGCATAAATTTATGGTAAACTCTAATGTTGCTTTAGCAATATGGTGTTATTTTTGTACAATTTTTGTTGTTGTTTTTATTATTAATTTTGGTTTTTTTTTTATATGTTTCGTTTTCGTTTGGTTAGATCGAGGCCAAAAATAATTGGGTCAAGTTTTGCAGTGCATATTTTTTTTGTGTTCTTTATTTTTTACCATCATATCTCTTGTCCTTTGGCGCCTGCTAGCTAGTTGTAGCTAATATTCTTGTATAACTGTATGTCGATAAAGTTGTAGAACAATTTTTTTGTGCTATAAATTTGTAGCTATTTTTTTTTTTTGTCTCTAATGTATATAATTTTTTGGCTGCTTTTTCTAAGCTGCTAAGTTTTGATTTATTTTATGCACCACACACAGATTGGACAGATGACTTCAAATATAAGGCATCAATTTCTAAGATGTCCTTAGATACAGCTGAGTTTTATTAGCTGTAAATTGTTTCAAATTTAAAAATGAGCTAATTCACAAAAATTTTCCATTTTTTCTTTAAGTATTTTAGTTAAAGGTTGAGGTAGATAAAGAAAGATTATACGGATAGTCGCTGCTAATAAATATGAACTCGTTAATCAACCGAGCTCGACCGGAAATTAGATGATTATATCAAAATATGAAAATTAAAATATTCTGTCTTTGAGGAAATATTCTTTTAAAGTTTAAAAATTCACATCTCCTTAATTTTTTAACATAAAATCATGTAAATTTAATCGAATGCATATAATAGATTATATATCTATACTATTATTAGCAGGCAACTGTGGTCTGCGGCTTCGCCACGGACGTTTTTTTTTATCAATGAGCGTTATCGGGGGTTTTTTTTTGCTCTTTGAATAAGTGTCGAGAGAGATATAGCGCAAAAACTTCATATAAAAAAATCCTAAACACGCTAAAGATGTTCAGTCAATTGCCTCGCGATCAAAACTTTGATGTTTATCCGCTCTCACTATCACTGTTTTTTGGCAGTTTCTATTGAACGCAGCAACAAACATTTTTGAACGCCGTTCAAACGATCACCGTGTGACATCAGCCCTTAAGACAATGCATGTCAAATGAAATAACAGTACGTTCAAAAAGTCCATAGGATGATACATAGATGGCGTTACAAGATTTTTTCCATATGATTTTTATTTAGTACCAACCTTTAAACAATACGTATAAAAATTTGACAACAATCTGACAATTGATTCGTGAGTTATAGTATTTTGTGTGCAACTATTATTGAAAAAAAAAAAAATGAAAAAAAGTTAACTTCGAGTTTTGATAAAGCATTGCTTTTTGATGAAAAAAAATACAGTGGAAACCAAACAATGGCTTGATAAACATTATTCGGACTCTGCTCCATCGAGACAAATGGTAGAAAAGTGGATTGCTGAATTTAAACATGGTTGTATCAGCACAAATGATGCAGAGCGCAGTGGACGCCCAAATCGGACTGTTATTCCACAAAACATCAAAAAAATCCACAAATTGGTTATGAACGATTGCAAATTGAAGGTGCACGAGCTAGCTGACATTGTAAAGATATCAGATGGCAGTGTTTTTACCATTTTACACGAACATTTGGGAGTGCGAAAGCTGTGTGCAAAGTGAGTGCCGCGTGAGCTCACAGTCGACTAAAAACAACAACGAATTGATGCTTCAGAGGAGTGTTTGGCGCTGTTAAACTGCAATGAAATCGAATTCTATCGTCGATATGTGACAATGGATGAAACATGGCTTCACTATTACACACCAGAATCAGAATCCAAAAGACAATCAGCTGAGTGGACAGTAGTCGACGAACCGAATCCAAAGCGAGCAAAGACCCAACAGTCGGCTTGTAAGGTGATGGCGACTACATTTTGGGATGCGAAACGAATAATATTCATCGACTATCT
This sequence comes from Coremacera marginata, assembly GCA_914767935.1. Lineage (NCBI taxonomy): Eukaryota > Metazoa > Arthropoda > Insecta > Diptera > Sciomyzidae > Coremacera > Coremacera marginata. The sequence continues at coordinate 139,719,971 of OU612046.1, read as the reverse complement.
CCAAAAAGGAACCACCATCAACAGCGACTTTTACTGTGCACTTTTGGATCGATTGAAAGGTGGAATCGCCAAGAAACGGCCACATTTGCAAAAGAAAAAAAGTGTTGTTTCACCAAGACAATGCACCGTGTCACAAATCGATGAAAGCCATGGCAAAATTGAATGAATTGGTCTTCGAATTGCTTACCCGCCCACCGTATTCTCCAGATTTAGCCCCCAGCGACTTTTTCCTGTTTTCAGATCTCAAGAGAATGCATGCTGGAAAGAAATTCAAGTCCAATGATGAAGTAATCGCTGAAACTGAGGCCTATTTTGACGAGAAAGAGAACTCGTACTATAAAAGTGGTATCGAAAAGTTGGAAAATCGCTATACTCGTTGTATCGCTCTCGAAGGCAACTATGTTGAATAATATAATCGAGTTTTATCAAAATTTAGTTTTTTTCTTACTTATCCTACGGACTTTTTGAATGACCTGCTAAAAAACATTTTTTTGCTTTGTTTTGTTCTGTTTTGTTTTGTTTTGCAGCTCAGCACTACATTTATATGTATCTCTCTTTTCGCCTTGCGCGAGGCTCATCTGTTTTTATATTGTGCTGTGCTAGCTAGCAGAAAAACAAAAGAGTAGAGAGCTATATGGAGTTGACTAAAACTCTTGCAACAAAAACTAGTGAAAAGGAAACATCAAGCAATTTATGGTATCGGGGATAATTTCTTGAAAAACTTTGCAATTCAATAATTTTATTTTATTAATATAAAAATAGCGTCCTTGTGTGTAAAAATTAAGAGGGAGTTGAGATGCTGTTCTGCTAGCAGTATAGCAGATTTAAAGATAAAATTAAAGGATATTTGGCAATCAATTTCTCCAGAGCATTACCAGGAACTTGTGGATACAACACCTCATCGTATTCAGGTGGCCGAACTTTTCTGAATGAAGTCTTATATTTGTTTTTAGCCGTAATTAGAGAATGTGTGTGAAATGCAATTTTTTTATATTTTTATTTTGCTTCGAACTACACGTGTACACGGAAGTTCGAACTCCGCGAAGTTCTTTTTTGAAAACACGTACTTGAACTACACGTGAATGTTAAACACGTACTACACGTGTAGTGTCAAAAGTACGTGTTCACGTCAAAGTGTTAATAGGTCAAAAACAGTTTCAATGGCACTAAAAATCTATTGGAGTTAACTTAGATGCGTGAAAGTTGTAAAACGTGAATATTTACAAACGTGAACGCTTGAATCCGTGTACACGTCAACATGTAGTTTTGCAACTACACGTGTAGTATGTGTTTATCATTTACGTGTAGTTCGCGTACGTGATTTTTTAAAATATTTTTAAAAGTACGTGTATTCGTACTACACGTGTTCACGTGAATATAGGAGCTGTAGTTTGCACTGTCATGTCTACTAAGCATTAAGTAATTGAAAAAGTGATTGAAAATTGGTCCTCCAGATTAGATTACGTCACAGCTAGCTGTGGCGATCATATGCCAGAAATTATATTTAAATTATGATGCCAACAGATTATCTTTTGAATAAAATCAATTTTATGTCAATTTTAAAAATTCATCCTTGTTTTATTCCATTTCAAAGTTCCATGCCTCTAAAAACACTCTAAACACTCTTTATACAAAATTCTATTGCTTCTCCTGTTTTGCTTGTCGCTTCGATATACAAAATGAGGCGGTAAAAACATAGAATTTTTTAAAGATATATTTATTTTATTATTATTATTACAAACTTAAGGCTGACACATTTTTTTATTTAGTTATCAGTCACATGAAAAAAAATAATTGTGACCCCCTAAACAAAACCCTGGCTACGCCCATGATGTGTATGCTCAAGAAAGATGTTTTTTTATGATAGCGGGTATCAATGCATTAGTTATTGTGTGTAAATTTAAAAATTTGCATAAAAATTTAGCACAAAAATAAATCCGATTTTTTATTGAGCATATAGTAGTACATCTAAAATTTGGATCGTACGAAAGAGACATAAGAGTAGTAAGCGTACTACTAATGTAGTACTTTCGGCAGCACTGGTTAGAGCTCTTTATTGATAAGAAAAAGCTTCCGTGGCGAAGCCGCGGACCACTGTGTGCTGCTTGTAACTTAATAACAATGAAAAATAAAAAAAAGTGAAAGTTTAATTTAAATAAGCATCTTAATAATAATAAAATTTAAAAAATAAAAAGTAAAACAATTTACTAAAGCTTTGTCGTCGTCGCTGTAAAACATATTCCAATAAAATAAAAATTTCTCTGCTCTATTAGATTTTGTCTAATTATTTTTTGTTGTGTTAATTGACGATTACTAATTAAATTTTTCTTTTATTTGCAGCATTCACAAAAACAATAGCGGTGAAATGTAATCAATCAAAAACAACAATAACAACAACAACAAAACCTATCAACAATTAACAACTATACAATTTTGGCATAACAACAACAACAACAACAGCAACAACAACACCAAGAAGAACAACTTGCTTTATTCTGTCTTTTTTTTTAAAAATAAGTTAAATGAACTTTTATATTAAAAACAACAAATGTGCAATTGATAAAAGGAAAAAACTCTTTAATCTTAATTCTTTGCTGGCGTTGAATAACAAGAAAGACGCATAGAAACAACAACTACAACATTTCAAACATTGCAGTGTTCAGAACAACAAAACAAGTACGTACATTTTTTTTAAAATATCTTAATTTTTGTATTAACTTTTTTCCATTTTCTATTTATTCAAACAGATTTCAGGAGCAAGCTTATTCCAATCAACCGAAAGAAATTCAGTAAAAATTAACAGTTAGCACAAAACTTAGTAAATCTCTCTTTTTTTTTGTTGTTTCAAGAAAAACAAATTCCATAGAAAATATCGTATATAATAATAACGTATATTTTCGATTCGCCGCAAACTACAAACCGTACCTCTCGAGTCTGAATTATTTTATATACGGCAGTGAAAACGGATAAAGTCGACAATATAGCGGATAATCAAGAAACACCAAAGGACGCCGCCGCCGTTGCAGTTGAAAACGACGACGACGACATGAGTGGGCGTCCAAGGACAACCTCATTTGCTGAGGGCAATAAGCAGGCGCCAAACTTGGTGATGGGAGGCGTTAAAACAAGCAGTAAGTTTGTACATAATAAATGGCCCCAACAACATGCTATTTTGTGAAAATGTGAAGAATATTTTTTTTTTTTTTGTTACCCAGTAAGCAATTTAAGGTTAGAGTTAAATAGACATTGTTCTCTTTTATTCTTTTATGATTTATGTGAATTTTTTGTAGGAATGCCAAATTAGCAGCTTGAAAGTCTAAATTTTGCTTGAATTAAAGTTCTTATATATCACATCTGACTTCTTCAGAACAACACTTTTTTCGCTGTAATACTTTACTACTGGGTTTTGCTTCCGCAACGCTCTGTTGTTAATAATTAAATGCTCGCCGGCAACAACTGAATAATAGTGCTGACCACTATGTTGTTATTCAAATGTCAGTCTTGTTAAGCATCGACATCTAACATCTCTATGCCTTGCTTTGTTGAATAAAGCTGAACTGAACTTGAAAGATTTGAAAACTTTTCGAAAATCAATACAAGTTAGTTAAGAAGCAGAGGAAAGCAACTTCCTTTTCTGCTCGTATTTAAAGTGCACAGCAGCTAGTCTTTGCCTTGCTTTGCCGTTACCAGATTTGCTACCAGTCATTTAGTCTATTATCCTTGTTCACTATTTTACACTTAATCAGTTTTAAATCGGAACACGTGAAGTTAACTACTATATGTAGTGTATTATTTTTAAATAATTTTTTCGTTTCACTCTGCTTTGACTGCTATTTTATCTTAATGCAGAAATGGAAAAGGTGCCACAGTGCGTAATTTTCAATGAAGTATCCAATGCAAGGTTTTATTAAGTCGTTTTTTTTTTCAACAATTTCTGATGTCCATAATGACTGTAATTTTTTAAATTGAGCATATACTGATTTGACTATCATTTTGTTGTATTTGATTGACACAAATTCGCTAGGCTGTGAACGATTTGTAATTGAAAATATGAGACGGATTAAACTGTGTGCATAGCTTTAAAATAAATGCATCAACATTTTGAATGACCTAAAAGCGATGCTTTGGCTAAACAAGATATTCATTAACTTTAATAAAAAATATAAAAAAAATAAAAACCAATCTTTAATTTACAGTCTGAAATACTTTAGTTTGTGAAGTCTTGATTACAATTAAATACATACAATTAAATTTCGTTTAAGCTGTTTTGGCCAATTTGATAACATCAACAATTTGACATGTTCCGCCGTTTTCAAAGATAAACATTTTACAGTCGTTTTTTGAAATATTGAATAAGAGCAATCAAAGTGAAGAAGACATAAATCGTCATATAATTATTATGCAGATATAAAAGGTGCACGCACCATGTTTTATGTCGATATGTAAACATTGAATAACTTTGACGTTTATCAGCTGATTAACTTGAGTAGAGAGTTTTTTGAAACGTCAATTCATTTTTGCGCCAGTGGAACCACTTTGCGGCGCATTTTGAAGGATGATTTGCATTTGTTTCCGTATAAAGTACACTTGACTCAATAAATTTTGTCGCTAGGAACTCAACGAAACAGTCGATGGAAGGGTTGAGACTAAGCCTGATTTTTGGCAAATTTTAATGACCGACGAGGCCCATTCCACACTCAATGACGCCGTTAACACTCAAAATTGTCGCTTTTGCCACCACCATTGCATGACTAAAAACTGATTGTTTGGGCCGGCGCAAAGTGGCTTAGAATGGGTTTTCATTGGCCAGAATTCTATTACTTTTGAACCGATTGAGATATTTGAGTAATTTTTTAACTGACAGATAATTCGTTGAATTTGTTGTGTTTAAAATTTTGTTAAAATCGATTGAGTACTTATTGAGAAATTCAAGATCAATTATTTCTAATTATTTAATCTTCTCTATTTATTAAAAAATGTCATATGTTGATAAATAAACCATTTTATTATTAATTGAAGGGCTATTGCAGAATCACAATAAGACACATAACATCAAAGACTGGTATTTTGTGTTATTTCCACTACATTGTACCACAGCAACACCTGCTGAAAAAATTAGGGCTTATTTTCAATTAATTGTGAACTTATTTGTATAAGTATCTTTTTACAATTAAATATTTTATTAAATTTTCTACTCAAAAACTCGATAAGCCACATACGAAAGCTACACTTCAAATAGAAACTGTGAATTTAACTGCGAGTTATATCAAAATTCAAGATTTTGATAGACGAAGATTTCTTATTAACCTCTAATGGAAATATATCAAAAAACATTGACTATATTTATTTTAATTTATGTGTCTTATCATGTTTTTACGCAAATAATTTGTACTCTTTAATTTGTAGTGGCTTATCACGTTTTCCATTTTTGAAAATGGTTTGGAAGCTTGTAACCAGCACATAACCATAAATAATAATAGGAGTTTGTAACATAAAATAAAGAAACCAACCAGGCATTTTCCTTTTTTTTTATTTCTGTTGATAATCATGATGTTTCTAAGAAAACGTGTTTTAAATGTTGTATGGTTTATCATACTTTTGCAGAAATAATTTTTACTTTTAAATTTGTAGTAGCTTATCAGGGCTTTGCAGTTAAGTAGAATTCTGTGGTGGCATCTAAAATCAACACCTTCGGGAATTATCCTAAATCAGATGATTATTTCGGTGTTTATCTATAACTATCATAAATACTATTGTAACACTTGATAAAAACACTTTAGTGTTTTTCCATGCAATTTTTTTGGCCGTTAGAGTGAATTTTTGCATTTGAATTTTTTTTTATAAAAGCCACATACCAACGTTAGCTTTTAACAGTACGTTCAAAAAGTCCATGGGATGACACATAGATGGCTAGTTAACATATAAGAAAGTATCTTTTAAATGCAATACGAATTATATAATAATAACAGGTAATAAGCAACAATGAATAAATTTAGCTTAAAACTAACATTAAGTGAATTAACTTGATATACAAACAGGAATTAATCTTATTCTAAAAGAAAAGAAGACAGAAAACAGCTTAAGAAGAAAGAGAAAGTATTAAGAAAAGTATTGAAGAATTGCATGCTTAAAGTTGCGTTTATTTTTAATTGATTTTATTCTAACGGGCAACGAATTCCAGTTTCTGATTGCGTTAACAAAGAAAAGTCTGTTGGAGTTCAGAAAATTGTACAAAGGGATCATGAGGTTCAGATTTCTGTTCGATCTACAAAATTGTATCTTTTCAAATATATATTTAGGTGTTTTTGTGTTAAACAAGTTATGTAAAAATATGCAATTTCTGGCATCAAAATAATTGAAAATATCGCATACTAGTATTTGACTACTCAAATGACTGATGCGGTCGAACTTTTTAAGGCCATAAACGTTCCTAACAGCGCTATTAAAAACATATTGTAATTTCAGTTGGGACCTGGAATCCAGTTTACCATATACAACATCTGAGTATGAAATGATTGGCATTATGAGTTAGAGTACTAACTCTTTCCTAGTATCGACAGGTACAAATGATGCAGTCCACCTCAGGTTCCGAAGGGTATAGTAAACTTTATAAACAACAGTATTAATATGATCTTCGCAAGAAAATGTAGAATTGATATAATATTCAAGATTTTTAGCTTTTTCAACAAACTTTAGCCCTTCGCCATTTAGATAAATCGTTGGCAACTCAGACGTATTCGGACAAGTTTTGAAAATTGGTAAGACACAATTTGTAGATTAAGCTTATTAGATCTAGCCCATTCAGTTATTTCACTTAAGTCCTCATTCATTCTAAAACATAAACTATCAACTAGGTTAAACGGGCTGGACAAGTACAGTTGAAGGTCATCAGCATATGCATGTATACGTATGGTAACATGACGACATTTGCTAAAGATGTCATTTATAAACATTGAAAATAAAAGCGGACCAAAAACTGAGCCTTGCGGCACCCCACAGGATAAGTAACAGAACGCGGACAGACTATTTCCAAGCCTGACTCTTTGAGACCTCCCGACTAGGTAGCTATATAACAGACGGAAAAACCAAAGTTTACTTATAATTTTTGACACAGTATTGAATGGCCAACGGAATCAAAGGCTTTCGAGAATTCTAAGAGACATAAAAAATTTATGTGCCCAAGATCGAATGGCACTCTGATGCCATCTAAGATTTTTATTATGGCAGTGGAGCAGCTGTGACTAGATCGAAAACCGGACTGAAACGCAGACAAAAGGTCAAATCTTCTAATGTGTTCTGAGATTTGAACAGCCATGAGAAACTCAAATACTTTAGATAAGGGTGATAGCAAACTTACAGGACGATAGTCAGACGGAACACAAGCATTGGATTTCTAGATTTTTACTAGATTTTTTCCCATATGATTTTGGTTTAGTACCAACCTTCAAACGATACGTATAAAAATTTGACAACAATCTGACAATTGATTCGTGAGTTATAGTATTTTGTGTGCAACTATTGTTATTAAAAAAAAAAAAAAAAATGGAAAACAGTGAATTTCGAGTTTTGATAAAGCATTGCTTTTTGATGAAAAAATACAGTGGAAACTAAACAATGGCTTGATAAATGTTATCCGGACTCTGCTCCATCGAGACAAATCGAAGAAAAGTGGATTGCTGAATTTAAACGTGGTCGTACCAGCACAAATGATGCGGCAGAACGCAGTGGACGCCCAAATCAGACTGTTATTCCACAAAACATCAAAAAAATCCACAAATTGGTTATGAACGATTGCAAATTGAAGGTGCACGAGCTAGCTGACATTGTAAAGATATCAGATGGCGTTTTACACGAACATTTTTATGCGAAAGCTCTGTGCAAAGTGGGTGCCGCGTGGGCTCACAGTCGACCAAAAACAGAACGAATTGATGCTTCAGAGGAGTGTTTGGCGCTGTTAAACCGCAATAAAATCGAATACTATCGTCGATATGTGACAATGGATGAAACATGGCTTCACTATTACACACCAGAATCCAAAAGACAGTCAGCTGAGAGGACAGCAGTCGACGAACCAAAGCGAACAAAGACCCAACAGTCGGCTTGTAAGGTGATGGCGTCTGTATTTTGGGATGCGAAAAGAATAGTATTCATCGACTATCTCCAAAAAAGAATCACCATCAACAGCGACTATTACTGTGCACTTTTGGATCGATCGAAGGCTGAAATCGCCAAGAAACGGCCACATTTGCAAAAGAAAAAAGTGGTGTTTCACCAAGACAGTGCACCGTTTCACAAATCGATGAAATCGATGGCAAAATTGAATGAATTGGTCTTCGAATTGCTTACCCGCCCATCGTATTCTCCAGATTTAGCCCTCAGCGACTTTTCCCTGTTTTCAGATCTCTAGAGAATGCTTGCTGGAAAGAAATTCAAGTCCAATGATGAAGTAATCGCTGAAACTGAGGCCTATTTTGACGAGAAAGAGAAATCGTACTATAAAAGTGGTAACGAAAAGTTGGAAATTCGCTATACTCGTTGTATCGCTCTCGAAAGCAACTATGTTGAATAATATAATCGAGTTATATCAAAATTTTGTTTTTTTCTGACTTATCCTACGGACTTATTGAATGACCTGTTATATCGAGTAAAAATATATACTCAAAAATAATTACCACCACTAATGTGGTGTTTTCAAAAATGTTTTGAAAACAGCAATGATAGTATATTAGACGAAAATTTCATAGTTCAGGCTTACACTTGTGAATAATTGAAATGAGAGAAGCATTTCTGAATGAGAGACGCGGACATCAACGTGAGAGAGGGTAAATTTAAAAGGGTAAAGCAAAGAATTTACGTCAATTCTTGATCAGTGTATATCAGGTAATACCATCGGATGATAAAGGAATTTCAGAAACCAGTGAGGTATATTTATTTTCATATAGTGGCTTATTACATTATTGCAAAAAACAAACAATGAATTGCATAATGAAGATTCTAAAGTGCTACCAGGAACCATTCAGGTATTTTTTGATTGTTTATCTTATTTAAAAACAAACAGGTCTTAACATGTAAATTCTACAAACAAAGAAAACGAGAAGAAAACTGCAGAAATTGTTGAATGAGTATATATTGTTCCGTTTTTGTTTACAAAATTTTATTATATTTATATATTTAAATATAATAATATTTATATATTTAAAAATAAATTTTAGCAAAAACATGATAAGCCACAGGCTTTTTTTTTTAAATGATAGGTTTCCACTATTCTCTCTTCGTCAATTTTTGGGCATGTTACAGAAGGCTTCTATAAGCAATAAGTGCAAGTATTAAAAGTACGATTACATGAAACGCCTATTTTATACATATTTTTTAAGATTCAAATGCGATTATTTTAACATTTTTATTTTGTGGCTTATCATTTTTTTGCAATAAGCCCTTCAATTATAAATACGTTTTTTTACATTGGGATATTTTTTGTGTTTTAATTTTTTTTTCTAATATATATATCTTGCTAAAACAAGAAAAATCATATTTTAATTATTATTTATTTGGTTGCAGTATAGCTTGCAAATATTCCGTTCTCAGTTCTGAATTATTTTCGTCCTGAATAAGCTATTTCGCTTCTGTATCTAAGTTCAGGTGTTCCACTTTCCATTTATGTTGCATGCTAAAGATGAGCGGATCTGACGTTGCCAATAATATATTGAAAAGATCTTCATTTGCGCAATTGCGTGTCATTTTTCTGGTGTTGTGTTCTCTATAGAGTCTGTTGTCCTTATTCCTTTTTTCCTGAGCTTCCTCCGATAGATCTCCAAGTGGTACTAAATGATATTTAATGACAGCTTCTCCATGATAAAGGATTTTGTGAACTGTTGCAGACATATTTCTCCATGGGTATTTCGTTGTATATATTTTTACAGTTTCCTTAGCGTAATCAATAAATTTTTTCGCGTCAATGTTTTCATTGCATGCAAGTATGTTGCTTCGATGATTATTTTAAACATGGAAATAAGGTATTTTCAGTATGTGTTCCATAAATCGTATTCTTGCATGTAGTGGTGATAATCCGAATTCATATGCATCAGTAGTATCTAATGATTTGTCTGGGACTTGGTTTAATTGGCTTGATGTTGTTTGGCATATGATGATTTGGAAAATAGTGTGTGATTTTTCCAATGGTACAAATGACACCCTGAACATATCCGTGTCCAAGGTATTTTCGCATAAGAAATGCTTGTATTGTTTTTGTCTGGAAGAACCATCACATCCCTATTTGCAAAAAAAGAATTAACTTGCTCATTTCTTTAAATGATTGTAGCAAGCGTTGTGCTGTGTGATCAAGTAATGATTGTAGTTGTACCTCTGCCGAAATTGGTGTAATTGAAATAGTGTCATTAGATAGCAAACAGTCCTTTTTAGCAGCAATTATGTGATGATATGATGGATACAGATTTGAACCTTATGGATACAGATAAAAATACCTTATATATGGAAATTAGTTTTTTAAAGTTATTTAATATTCACATAACGACATAAAAGATGGCGCACTCTGTAGATGTAAATAGTAGTTACAAATGTTTTCTTTTTTTGTTATAACCAATTTTGATGTATAATATTTCCATGATCATTGGATTGTGTCTTAAAATGAGTTTATGCCGAGAATATGTGAAAAGTTGTAACAAAATTCAAAGATTTTTTATCAAAGCCAACAACACGCCAATGATTAACTCATTTCTGATCTGGAAATTTTGGTGTTTAAGACACGCTAGGCTCTAGTCGATCGATTAATCGTTGAAAGTCAATGAAATTAAAAAAAAAAAAAAAAATAAAAAAACTAGCATATTACATCTTATGGCATGGCTGCAAAACTTAACTTTGGCAAAAAACTAAATTACAATTAAAAGCTCTATTTGGGAAAAGTATACAACAAAATTAATGATAACTGGTGACGGTTACAACAACTTAAGTAATTCAATATTTTGCGTATATTAAATAGATCAAAATAGTTTGGATTAATGGGCTGTTCATAAATTACGTAACATGTTTTTGGCCAATTTTAGACCACCTCCAACCCCTATGTCACACTTCGTCACAAAGTTTTGATGCCTTTTATACCTTTACTCGGTTTAAACATAGTTTTAGCTGTCTTTTCGGTTAGTGATACGTTCGTTTTATTAGGTGCGTTTTTTATTGATAAAAAAATTAAAGCAAAATTTACAATAAAATTAAATTTTTATAAAATTTTAAAACTAAATTAAAATATATTGCTGTGACGTAACGCAGCAAAGTAAAGTTAATACAGTGAAAGCTCCCGTAAGCGGACACCGACGGTCACCTACTTTTTGTCCGCATAATAGAGATGTCCGCTTATGGGAATGTCGTAAAAAATTAATACTATTTTTTATAATTTCAAATTAAAAATTTGGGCGTTGGGATATTCTAATTTAAAATAATTTTTATTCTTTAAAAAACAAAAAACGAAACAAGTACAAATTTAATTCATGTTAAATATGTATGTAATTTTTAAAAAATTATTATAAAAAACAATTCAATCATATTACATTTATTAAAATCAATTCATATTAAATATTATGAAATTTTTAAAAAATTATTAAAAAAAAACAATTCAATCTCCATTGAAATCAATTGCATATCTATGTAATTGGTTCAAAAAATTTTTAAATTTCTGCTTGTTTGAAATTTTCCATTCTTTCTGTAATCAAACAATTTTGGTAATGAGCTTCTAACCGCTTTATGTGTTGATAAGCTTCGTAATCAGTCATGGCAAATTGCTTTAAATCGTCAATCGTTAATAAAGCTTCCTAATAAGTTTTTATTTTGTTTTGTGCTTTCTGCTCAGCTTCAACTTCATTTTCATCATCATTGTCGCTATCATTTTGAACATCAAACGAGTTATCTAACAAGATGCCATCGATTGAATTGTTGACATGTTCCGTATGCAAATTTTCATCTATTGTAACGTAATCGTTTAAACAAATATTTTCACATCGATTTAGTTCTTTCAAATTGGAAATCAAATTTGACAGTTCAGATAATGGTACATTATCATCATCTGAATCAAATGCATCTGTCGAAACATGTTTTATAAATCCTGCTTTTTTGAAACAATTTTTAATTGTAGAAGCGGAAACTTGGCTCCAGGCTTCTTTAACGTAAAATAAGGCTTCTAAGATATTCATTTTATTAACAAGCTCTGAATTATTTGTGGTTGTATCCATTTTCGTTATTATATTTTTTAACATAAGCTGTCGATAATAAAATTTAAAATTTCTTATTATACCGGCATCAAGCGGTTGGGCTCTAGACGTTAAATCTGGAGGTAAAAAAACAATTTTAACGTTATCAAGGCGTAAGTTTCTTGGATGCGATGCAGCATTATCCATGAATAAAAGCACTTTTGGTTTATCTCTGGCCATTTTTTTCACAAATTCATACAACCATTCAGTCATGATATCACTTGTCCATCCAAGCCTTTTTGTTAAATTTCCATACCACCGGTAATTTGTTAATTGCAATTTTCTTGAATGCTCGAGGACGCGCAGCTTTTCCTATTATAAGTAGTTTTTCTTTTTCACCCACCATATTTGCACACAACAAAATTGACAATCTTTCTTTGGAAATCTTTCCACCGCTGCAACTTTGTCCTTTGAATTCTAATGTTTTTTCAGGCAGCATACGATAAAATAAGCCTGTTTCGTCCGCATTGAAAACGTTTTTCGGCTCGTATCCAAGTAGGAGAGTTGGAATTTTGTTCAAAAATTCTTCAACACTCTATGGACTTACACCGGCAGCTTCACCTAAAAAAAATTTATCTGATTCAGGATTTTGTTTAAAAACGCATGTTAACTTAAAATTATACCTGATATGCTTTTGAATGAAGCGTTGTGTCGTATGCGCCATTTTTGCAACCAACCATCAGACGCCGTAAATTTTTCGTTTCCTAACTGCTTAGCGATTTCTATTGCTTTAGCCTTGAATAATGGACCACATATTGGAATGTTTTGACTCCTTGCCTTAGCAAACCACTCCAAACACAACATATCAATTTTAAGACCATCACTTTGCGCGAATTTTCTTTTTATGTTAAGATTAACTCCACTTTGCCACTGAGATTTGATATTTTCTTTGTTTCTTACAATCAACGCTGCCTGCGTTTTCCCAATATTGTACTGTTTTGCTAAAGTTCGAACGGAAAGTTGTTCACTTTCAGAAGTATTTATAATTTCAATTTTTTCTTTCAATGTTAAACACTTTTTAATTGATGACATTGTGCAAGAGTCAACGTTAAACTGGATTGTTCTTGCAAAACATTTCAATGATTTACCCATAAACTAGAGCAAACGCTGAAACTAATTGTTTTACTCAACCGTTACAAGTGAGCAGCGCAAAAAAATAATGAGTTACTTCGTAAAAAGAGAAGCAAAAAACCCCCGAACAGTCAAAAACAAAAAAACAAAAATATATAAAAGCAGTAATGTTTGTGATAACAAAAAGACAAAATTGTCCGCTTATTAGAGCTTCGCGTCCGCTTATGGGAGATTCTTTTTTCATAAATAGACGTGTTTGTGTGTCCGCGTCCGTTTATCGGAAAGTCCGTGTAAAGGAGAGCATTTTCTTTGGAATAAAACCAAAAACTGTTCGTTCCCAAGAATGTGTCCGCTTATTAGAGCGTCCGTTTATGGGAGCTTTCACTGTATATGAAACTGTTAAAAACTATAGTAAAAAAGAAGCCAATGCACGAAATAAATGTATTTAAAAGGAAATACGGCCAGTTCCATCATTTGTATCCCAATTTAACTTACAACACTCTTTGCACCTTCAAGAAAGTCAGCTAAATAAAATGCAAAATTGTGCTTGTTTTATTTTCCTTCGGCAAACAACACTCAGAAGTGGTTTTATAGTAAACACTTCTATAATAACTATTTTTCTTTGTCCTTACGTAAGTAGCTGTAAGTAATTAATTTAGTAACACCTGGCTATACCAAAACGAAATGACGCTGCTTAAATTGTTATCTGTTTTTTAATTACATAATTCTAAAAGAAGTTAATTTTTTGTAATAACACGTATTATTTGATAAGTGAATGTATGAATTCATTAGTTAAAAAAAAAATGTTACTTCAATATTTAAACTTAGTTAATATTCAATTATACGAAATTATTATAAATAAATAATTAAGATAAACTAAAGGTATTAAATGAGAACTTAAGCACTTTTTTGCCAAGTATGTTGTTTTGGACACATTCTTTTTTGCGGTTAGAAAGTATTTTTTGATTTCATTAACGTAACGTACAAGCTTCTGAACTTAAAAGGAAAGTTTCAGAAATGTTAATAATATTACTGTATAAAACTTATTATAAAAAGTATTGTTATTGCCATGGGATGACTTAAGCGCCTATTTTTTTATGCCATCGTAATTGTAATTTAAAAAATACTAGGACCAATCAAGTTGTGAATGTTTTTTGATATACTACCTCTCTCTCTCTCTCATATATTTTGTTTACTACGACCATCTCAAATTATACATTAGGGTGTCCCAAAAAAGTGTAAGTTGTTTTTTTTTATGTGCTACCTAGGATCACGGGAACCCGTGACGACTGGCATCGGTGCATGTCAGTACTTGATTATATGGGAAAGAAGTGCTAATTTTTTCAAAAAATCCAAATAACTTTTGTATAAGTAAAAATTTTGAAAAAGCTAGTTCGCAGTTCGTTTTCTATTTAATTTTTCTTTAAAATAAGCTATCAAGCATGAAAATTGGACGAAAACCTTCAGAGTTGTGTTTTTTAATTTTTCGAAAAATAACTAATTTTTGTTCTTGTTTTGTATTAAGAAAAATCTTAAAAATGCAAATTTTTTCAAAATTTCAATGAAATCTTGCCGAAATACTTTCTTAAATCCAATTAGGCATGGGTTACCGTGGTCCTAGGTACACCAAATTTTTTTTTCATTTATTTCAACATTATAAGAAAAAAATTTAAATTCATACATAAAAAAACCAACTTCAACTTTTTTGGGACACTCTATTATACATACGTATAGTCACAATATAGAGGTGAAAGAAAATGTTGTTAATGTATACCAAATCTTGTTCATTGTATTCTGATATTTATTGTTCTAAACGCTGCCATTCTTCTACATTTTCAATATGGAAAATCTAGGATATTTTTGGAAATTGCATTTTTTCTTCTCTTATTTCACGCAGCAATCCTTTAATAGAAGCCAACTTTCCAACTATAAACTTATTTCGTTTTTTTATAATTGCCTTCCTATCATCTGTGCTTGAATTTTGTTTAGCTATAATAACTTTCAGCTTGTTTAGTTCGAATTCAATATCTTCAATAAAAACAAAAATTGTTATCCATAATAAATTTTGGAAATTTAGAATATTTCTTACTACTTATATGATCATATAATTTTGAAGATCCTTTTGAGGCATTTACTCTTGGCAAAACTCCCCGATTCTCAGACATATTGTAACTTAAAAGTACACGTGTACTTTTATGTGGTAATGCATAATTTTATAACTGATTTAATTGATATCAAACATTTCTTCATTGTGTTCTCCTGTACAAATTTCGAAGGCGTGCATAGATTTCAAAGGTATTTCAAAAAAGTTAGTAATAATGAGCCCATTATTTTCATCTCAAAAACCAGTTATCTTAATTGGAACGAAAGGCTTAATGCAGCAGTCTCAGTTCAAAGTTTTCAGTTTGGAAGCTTAAAATTTTTCCTTTTCTAATTCTTCTGAATCCTGTCTGTTTGCCTTTTAATTCAATATCTACATCGGAGAATTTCTTGTGGATTTGCTGCAGATCTAGTGAAGGTTTCCGAATCTTACTTTTTGCATAAAATTCTCAAAATCATATGTTGAGAAGCTTAGTGCGACACCCATTTCTTAAACACTCTCACTTAAATGAAGTAGGCAGTGAACATTAAAAGTGACAATACCTTCACCAAACAAAACCGATTAAGCAACAAAAATTCAGAATAAAAGTCGTCGTCTACGATATTATTTAAAATCACAGGCCCAGTATACAGAATGAACTGCCGAAACCCTGTAGATTTAAATCGGAAAATGTGATCAAGAGATCGAGGTTTCCTTTGGGAACCTATCTCTTCTCTAAAATATCTATTTACTTATTAAGACATAAAATGTTGGCAAATAAGATATGTACATCTTTTGAGAGCCCGGAAAATACAACAATCAATTTAAAATTATTAAACAATGCTTATGTAAGATGAGAGTAATTATCCAAAAAGAGTATGACAGTATGAAAAAGGAACAGAGAAGAGTGAAAAAGATACTGTACAGAAAATAGAGAAAATAGTTACGAAAAGTATTTGAAAATTAAGTGCTTGAAGATCCTAGTATTAGAAACGATTTTGTAAATAGCTTTATGCAAAGAAATAGGTTCGTGCTTCTTGCCGAACCATATACCTGGTAAACCAATAATCAGGATTTGGTAGCTATATGATAAGATATGATCGAATATTTTTACATCGTAAACATAGCGAGCAGCATTATTTAATGCAACAACAGCTTGTGGGAAGACCCCGAGTCGAATTTGCTATAGACAACTTCAGAGAATATTATAATTGGTAAAAGAAATTGTAATACCAATTTTCTCCTGGTTCCAATGAGAACGAAGAAGGCGGAGGAGGCAACACTCTGCAACTATTTTAAGATCTTCATTAATTTTCGTATATAAATCATCAACGAGGCCGATAGGCCTGAAAAGGTATAATTGGAGGTCGTCAGCATGGGCATGTAAGGTGGCATGTTTGCATCTACCAAATATGTCATTAATAAATATAATGAACAAAAGTGGGCCGAGAACACAGAGCCTTGAGGTACTCCACTCGTGGTGCTTCTGAACAAAGAATAACTGTAGCCAACCCTGACTTTTTTAAGACCTTATAACTAGATAACTACGAACAAACCGAACAGCAGAGTCAGAGAAACCAAAGTAGGACTCAAATGTCTTAGAGAAGTCCAATAAACACAGCAAAGTCAAATGGCCCAAATCATAGGGACTCTGATATCATCCATAATTTTAAACACCGCATTGGAACAATTGTGCACAGGTCGAAACCTAGACTGAAGGTCTGACATGAGGTTGAATGAATTAATATAGCTGTTGATCTGTTTCGCACCTTTGACAATGAGGACAACAAGCTTATTGGTCGAAAATCGCAGGGTTCACTGGGCATTTTTTTATTGCTATAGGTCGATAGAAGCTACTTTCTAGAATTTAGGATAACTTGCAGTAGTGAAGCAGTAATTTATTATATGCGCAAGTGGGCTGATCACACGAGGTCGACATGAAGAAATCGAATAGATAAACCGTCTTCCCCACTGACATTAGATGTGATTTCTTATATTCAATGCGCTGTCTAGCTCGCTAACTGCATTAAAATATAATTCATTCGAGAAAGTCGCGAGACTTCCATAAATATTGCATAGAGTAGGTACATAAGATACAGAGCTAGAAATAAAAAAATAATCATTAAAGGAATTCACATCAATTTGGCAAGCTTCTGGCTTCTTATTGCACACTTCTATACCTTCCAGATTATGCCATAGTTGCTTAGAAGGCAAATTAGGACTTAATTTGGGTCTAAAGTAATGCTTTTTAGAGAGCCTGAAAGAACAAGTGGCGTCATTTCTAGCTCGTTTATGATCCTCCCAGTTAAATGCAGTGGCGCTACGTTTCCATTTGCTATAGGTTTTCGTCCCTTTTTTAAGAGCCTGTTGCACAGAATACGTAAATCAAAGACAGGCCATGTTAGTAATCCGGCGTGTACACAAAGGTCTTAAAAGGATTGCATATGTTATTATTGAAGAAAGCTAACTTTTCATCAACTGAATGAAGGTACCAATAATCGGTCCAATTAATAATATACAAATCATTTGACAGAGAGACAAAGACTATAGCTCTAGAATTGCGGTATGTGAAAAAAGTAAAGTAAATTAGATAGTGATGCGATCAAAGAGCAAAACATACGAAGCATCAGAAATAGCAAAAATTATTAACAAGCTAGAGCATGTATTGATTGAAAACCTTTTTGGCATAGTTGAGTTTACAACATAAAGTCCTACTTCACTTAGTCTGTCTAGGAAATTCCTAGGCTATTGTTGTTAAGGAGATTTATATTTAAATCACCGCATTAAGCAAAATGTTGAAAATTTATAGCATTATGATGGAAGTGAAAAGAGATTCCAGGCTGCAATTGCGTATTATAAATACACGATAGATAAACTTAAGTTAGGCTATTGAATAGTGTAATGTTAAAAAATTCGATATAAAGTGAACTTAATTTTGTTGATCGATTTTTGTTTGTTTTTTTGCTTTTAAGTTTTGAAAAGCATTTTCCATTTAAAAGCATGCACGGCATTTTTTTCGTAACTTCCAATTCTTATCACTAATTTTATGTTGATTTTATGCTGATTTTTTTTTTAAAACACCATACTGCCAACCATTCTGATTGCAGTACCTTTAACAATGTATGAACAGTTACCCTAGGTGGTTGTGTTCACAGTGCTGCCTCTGAACTGTTTTCTGACGCTTCCACTAAAATAACACTATTTGCCGCTGAAAACTCATCTTCGTTGCCCTGCTGTACATTTATTAAATTTAAAGACAAAATTTTGAATGGGAGCGGGTCAGAATTCCCCTTTCCAAATGATTCGTATCGAAATTCCTCCTCACAAAATTACTAATAAAAAAAATGGCTCTTTTAAAAATTCCCCTTTTTAAAAATAGCCTTTTTAAAATTTCCCTTTTTTAATTTCCCTTTTTAAAATTTCCCTTTTTAAAATGTCCCTTTTTAAAATTTCCGTTTTTAAAATTTCCACTTCATCACACTTTCTCATTCACATTGCAGCGAGTTTGTGTCTTCAGTCTTTTTACCATTTATTCGTTTTTAAACGGTCATATCTTCTAAACGCTATCACTTCTCAAAAATCTAATAATTTTCTGCTTACCTACACCTCAAGACCTTTGTAATGATATGTGTTGCTGTAGCATTTGTAGATTCGCTAGAATAAGGGGACCCTTACAGGAATAAATATATAGAAGATTGTTCTTAAAGATTTAGGCAAGGCAACTCTTATTCTCTTATTTTAACTCTATTCTAAGTAAGCCGATGAAAGCAACGGTTCCAATAGAAGAAAGAGAAAATCTTCAAAAGCAGAGCAGTTATGAAAAATTTGTGTTGATTGATAGAACAAAGAAACGTTGAATGCTTTCTCTTGTGAGCTTCTACCTATAATTAGCTCCGAATTATTCAGAGAAAGCGCATACTCTTGCACTCTGCTATGATTATGCCTTTACGTGTGTTTTTAAGAGTGGCTCTCTCTGCTATCAATGAAATAGAATTAAAAAAAAAGCAATATTCACTTTCAAATTCCCATCATTTTGGTATCACTTATTTCATTTAAATATTTTAAATATTTATTCAAAGTCTATTGTAAAACTTCATTAATATTTTTTAAGAACTATTATCAAAGTAAAATATAAAAAATAAATGAAAAAACTTGATCAAGAAATGGCTAAAATATTCACTTTGTATACCATACTTCTCAATCACATTAGGCGAGTTCGTGTCTTAAGTCTTTTTGCCATTTTTCCAACTTAAAACGCTCATATCTGCTCAACGCTACCACTTATCAAAAATCTAATAATTTCATGCATACCTACAGGTCATGACCTTTCTAATGATATATCAAGTGTTGCTGTAGTGTTTGTAGATTTACTGGAATAAGGGGACCCTTACCGGAATAATCTTTTTAAATTTCTTATTTTTAGAAAATTGTAAAGAAGATTTTTGTGAAGGCGAAATTAATAAAAGGGGAATTATGTGTAGGGGGAATTTTGTAAAGGACAATTTAAAAAAGGGCAATTTTGCAAAGGGAAATTTTTTCAAACATGTTTTGTATAAGCTAAATTTTGACCCTAACCCATTTTGTACACATTGTTTTTAATTATGTTTTTTTTCTTTTAATATTTTTGTATTTATAGCACTCCTACTTACTTATTTCCCTTTTATTCATGTTTTTTATAAATTTGATTTCTTAATCCTTAAAAACTAAGAAAAACTTTTCTAAAACAATTAATGTTGCGCTCACTTTAAAATTTCGACAATGAATGATGCACCAACTACAATATTCAAAAAATGCTATTTGAATATTGAACACGTGTTCAATCATTCCCGTTATGCTACGATTAACAGCAAGTAATTGAAACACAAAGCGACAAATTGGTGCGACTCGTTCTCTTCTTTCTTCCTTTTTTATTTTAGAATGAGTTTCAATCTCCTTAAAGTGACAAATTCCTTAGTCTCCTTCTCATCTGCCTTCTTTTTTTTGTTATTTTAAAAAAAGTTTCAAATGCAGCGATTAAAAAACGTGTAGAGTGCTTTCTTGGAAGCTATTATTTCACATCTTCTGATAAGAGGCCTTGATAATTCTTCTTCTGGACTGTATCCTCAGAATTTAGAATTTTAAAGTTGAGCATGGAAAGAAATGTCGTTTCTGAGAATATTCCTTACAAATCCAAAACCGAAGTTATAAATTTATTAACTGCATTATCAATCATCCGATTTAACCATTTAATGCATCAATTTACTTTTATTATTAGAGATATTTTACAGTTCATATATACTTTAATTTTTAATCGTTTTTGTAGATGTATTTATTTTCATAATTGATGAGCGCTGAGTGTAACAGTCTCAAAACATTAATTTCGTTTTTTGGCCAATAGCAAATACAGACAGTAACTTTTTGATACCTATTTTGTATCAAGTTAATTCTATAAAACTGAGCGTTTTAGAATGTAACAAAAGATATTTCCAATCTATTTCGTTCAACTCTTTTGGATAATACTCGATGTATTATTATTTTGTTTCTTTTTAGACCCGGCATAAAAGTTGGTACATTGCGTATATATATTATTAACCTCAATATAGCAAACTATCATTTGGCTTCTTTATCGGTTAAGCAGTTCCTATTGTTTATGTTTCCAAGAATTGTAGAACCTGAAAGGTGGATGTGGCACCATTCGATTCACTTGCTACTTATTTTGTCCAAATAACTTAGAAGTTCTCGCATATATTGGGAGTGCCAATTTAATTTTGGAAATTTTTAAAATGTTACTTAATTTGGCACCCGTTTTTATTTTCAAAATATTTTATTATCATTTCATAATTTTATTGTCTTGATATCTACTACCAAATCTTTATAATTTATCGTGCATCCCTAATTATTGCAATGGACAGAATATCATTTCATAGCACTCCTCATTAATTTTTTTTATATTCGTGCACTATATTAACTATAAATGGTTCAAATGTTCTCCTTATTATCCGCCTGCCCCTTCCCCCCCCCCCCTTCTCCCCCACCATCGTCACCCTTCTTTCATCCCATCACAACGCAAAGTTAACCCAATGCAATGACAGACTAATACATCTTCATTGTCCTTTACCCCAGGTCGCAAACAATGCAATTGCATGAACAAATAATAAAAATAACGCCATCACGCAAAAATAAACGCGTGATCGAATAAACTGACTAAGCTACCGAATAGAGGAAGCAACGAATAGACAACTAATCGAAGGTTTGCTAACCGACGACGACTGACAGTGTGACTGAGTGACAAACAGTTGACAGACGTCGCATTCATTTGTAGTTTAAATTTAGGACATGTTCTTGGCTGGGGCTGCCATTTCTGCTGCTGCTATCGCTGATTCTACCTGTTCCGATGTCGCAAACATTACCTGAATGAGCAGCGATATAAAAATGTTGCCACAAATTTTTTTTCTCAATTTTTTTTTATACTCATCAAGCACTTGCTTCTGCATTTGAATTTAATTGTTATTCATTTAAGGTTAAGATATTCATGCCACAAAAAGTGGTTTGACAATATGAGAAAATTTTAAAAAATTTTAAAATGTTGACAAGAATCTTTCTCTTTTGAAATCAAAATGTGAACCTTTATAGTAAACAAGATCAACGCATTCAAGAGACATGCCTCGCGATGAAAGTAAAAACATACCCGTTATGATATGGGCATGTATTCATGATATGGGCATGAGTGGGCGTGCGCTTGTGTTGGTGGTCTAATAAACGGTTTAAAGAAGTAAATTAAGTTGAATATTTTTGTTCTGTATGGTTGTCCTCTCTAACTTTCACGAAATGAGCGATACCCCTTTTTAATAGGGTAGAAAGTTTTAAATTTTATTATACTAAATTGCTAAAATCGGTATCAACGGTATCATTACGTCTAGGCATGTATAATTATTTTTACCTCTGATCCAGAAGATAAAAAGAAGTCTGTTCTGACTGAATTGGTTTTACAAATTTACTTTAAATTAAATGAAGAATTATATTTTGAAACGGAGAAAATATAAGGAATGTGAATGTGCATAAAGCTAAATTATGAGAGAGAGATAGAGGATAGAGAGATATATAGAAAAAGAGAGAGATATACAGAAAGTGGTATATAGAGAGAGAGATAGAGAGAGCGATAGAGAGAGAGATAGAGAGAGA
Source organism: Coremacera marginata (assembly GCA_914767935.1). NCBI lineage: Eukaryota > Metazoa > Arthropoda > Insecta > Diptera > Sciomyzidae > Coremacera > Coremacera marginata. The sequence continues at coordinate 139,697,402 of OU612046.1, read as the reverse complement.
GATAGAGAGAGAGATAAAGAGAGAGAGATAGAGAGGGATAAAGAGAGAGAGAGAGAGAGAGATAGAGAGGGATAGAGATAGAGAGGGATAGAGAGAGAGTGATAGAGAGAGAGAGGTAGTGGAGAGAGAGGTAGAGGAGAGAGAGAGGTAGAGAAGAGAGAGAGAGAGGTAAAGAGAGGCAGAGGAGAGAGAGAGAGAGGTAAAGAGAGAGATGTAGAGGAGAGAGAGATAAAGGGAGAGGTAGAGGAAGGAGAGAGAGAGAGAGGTAGAAGGAGAGATAGAGAGAGAGAGAGAGAGAGGTAGAAGGAGAGATAGAGAGAGAGAGAGGTATTGGAGAGAGAGAGGTAGAATAGAGAGAGAGGTAGAATAGAGACAGAGGTAGAAGGGAGGGAGAGATAGAAGAGAGAGAGAAGTAGAAGAGAGAGATAGATATAGATCGAGATAGATATAGATCGAGATAGATATAGATCGAGATAAGATATAGATCGAGATAGATATAGATCGAGATAGATATAGATCGAGATAGATATAGATCGAGATAGATATAGATCGAGATAGAGAGAGAAGAGAGAGAGAGCGAGATAGAGAGAGAAGAGAGAGAGAGCGAGAAGAGCGAGAAGAGAGAGAAGAGAGAGAAGAGAGAGAAAAGAGAGAGATGAGAAAGAGATAGATATTGAGATAGATATTGAGATAGAGACAGAAATAGAGATAGAGATAGAGATAGAGATAGAGATAGAGATAGAGATAGAGATAGAGATAGAGATAGAGATAGAGATAGAGATAGAGATAGAGATAGAGATAGAGATAGAGATAGAGATAGAGATAGAGATAGAGATAGAGATAGAGATAGAGATAGAGATAGAGATAGAGATAGAGATAGAGATAGAGATAGAGATAGAGATAGAGATAGAGATAGAGATAGAGATAGAGATAGAGATAGAGATAGAGATAGAGATAGAGATAGAGATAGAGATAGAGATAGAGATAGAGATAGAGATAGAGATAGAAATAGAGATAGAGATAGAGATAGAGATAGAGATAGAGATAGAGATAGAGATAGAGATAGAGATAGAGATAGAGATAGAGATAGAGATAGAGATAGAGATAGATATAGATATAGAGATAGAGATAGAGATAGAGATAGAGATAGAGATAGAGATAGAGACAGAGATAGAGATAGAGATAGAGATAGAGATAGAGATAGAGATAGAGATAGAGATAGAGATAGAGATAGAGATAGAGATAGAGATAGAAAAACAAAGATGGGGATAAATAAGGTAGAGATAGAAAATATAAAGATTTATAAAGAAAAAAAAAAAAGATGGAGATATAAAAATATAGATGGAAATAGAAAAAATAAAAATGGGGATAGAAAGAATAGAGACAAGCTAATAGAGACAGTGAATAATAATAATAGAGGTGGTGAATAATAAATATAAAAAAGTTGAGGAATTATAAGATGAATAATAATAATAAAAAATGAAGAATAATAAGGATGAAGAATAATAAAGATAGGAAGAATAATATATATGGAGAATAACAAAGACGAAGTATAATAAAGATGAAGAATAATAAAGATGGAAAGTAATAAAGATGAAAAGTAATAAAGATTAAAAATAATAAGGATGAAAAATAAGAAAGATGAATAACACTGGTCAACAATTTTCAACATTTATGAAATTTTCCTAAGCAATTTTAATGTACCTTGGTGTGTTGAGTTCATAAATCATTAAATTTTTTTCTAACACCTCTAGTTTATGAAGTGTTTTTTAATATTTTTGGTTAGGATATCTCAAAAACTAGAGTACTAGAAAAAAAAGCTAGTCTTGTTTACGTAATCAACACTCTTAATTTAATCAAAAACAATTAACTAGAAAATTTTTCAGTGCTGACCAGTGCAATAAAAAAGATGAAAGATAAGTGAAAGAGGATTGTAAATAGTTATGACAAAAAATGAAGACATTTCGCATAGTTAAATTAAAATTAAACACATCAAAGTTCACTTTCAATCAGGCTGATTTTTTTTTTTTGCTTTCTAAATATTTTTGTATGAACCATGCAAGAATTATTGGGTTAAAGTGAAAATGAAGGGAAAATAAATTAAGATATAAACAAACGAATTATTCAATTCTCGTAATATATATATTTTTTTTTAGATTTAGAATATAGTTTTTTTTGTTATTTATTTTTTACGGCATTAAAATTCTCTAAAATTTGGGTTTTTTTTTTTGCAATTATGCAATTATGCTCCTCTTGCTGTCATCAAGTGTACACTTTTTAGTAAACTATATATTTCTTTTGGTATTTCTAAAAAAACATAAATATCTTCTCTTTCATCCCCACAATGATGTGTTCAGAAAGAATTTTTAAGAATAAAATCTTGCTACGTCTTTCAATATCACTAAAAATAAATGTTGATATTTTTATATTTTGGCAAATAACTTTCTTACTCATTAGATTTATAAAAGTTTATAAAGTATATTTTAGCGGCAACTCTTTCACTAATCGTTGCAACATTGCCTTTTGTAATAATTTTCTTTTAAAATTATACAGCGGTGGCAACGCTTTGTATACTCTACGACGAGCTTTATTTGGCACCTAATGCTGTTCCTTTCTGCTATGTTACAGCATTAGCAGTTGTGTTCTATATATATAGCGTTGCCAGGTTTTTTTTGTAAATTTTGTGTATTTTTTTATTTTTTTTGTTATAGTTGCCGACCATGCTGCCGCTGCACACCAAAGATTAATTTTCATTTCTAGATTTATTTTAATGATTTGCTCTTGGTTTTTGTTATTCATAAGTTGTTTATTCGTGAGCTCATTGCTCATTATTGTTCTATATAATTTTTCCTTAATTTTCGTATTACCAAGTTGTTAAACTTGTACATTGTTGTTGTTTTTTTTTGTTAAATTTGTTGGTTGTTGTTTCTGCGTGGTTTTTGTTTCATTGATTTTTGTGTATGCGCTGCTTTGTGTACTACTGCTGCTGCTGTTGCTGCTTTGATTTTTCAATTTATTTTGGATTTTAGTACAAATCGTGCCTACGAAAGCAACTCGCACGCTCCGTGTGGCCGGCTGCCTTTTTTTTCTTTTCATCCTCTACGTAATTTTATTGTAGTTGATTTAAGTTGTTGCTGTTGCTTGCTCGTTGTCGACGTCGTCGTAGTTGTTGCTATTGTTGTTCTTGTTACTTGATTGCAACTTTTTAAGAGTGTTTGTTCTTGTTGTTGTTATTGTCGTTGCCGCTGTTCGTACTTACGTGCAATTCTCGTTCGTTTCAAGCTTTTTTTTTTAATATTCATATAATAATAATTATTTTTCGTGTCGTTTTTTCGCCATTATTTTCAATTTTAAATAAAATATCAATAATATTTTGTAAAAATTAAACATCTGCTATATATGTATATACAAATTTCAAGTGCCTCAAATATACAAAAGCCAAGTGTATAAAAAATAATATTTTGTGGGAATGTTAATAAATCGTTGCCGACTTGTCGAAGGTAAAAATCGTTAATGCACGATCGTTTAGTTCTAAGTTGTGTTGTTGTTTTGTGTGTTTTTTTTTTAAATTTCGAACATCGAAAAACCGTTTTCGCAGATTAGGAAAAAAAAAGTAATTAACAAAATAAAAGTGTTTATTTTTAACGCAGAAAACAAAATGCGTTTGGAATCATGTTTTTTTTTTTGTCTCTTTTTCTTTTTGTTTTTCGTGAGTATTGGAATTTGGGAAAATTTTACAAAATATAGTTTTCTTTCACACATTTGTACTGTGCAATTTTCTTCGAGTATTCAGTTGTGTGGCAATTTTCAAATGTAAAGAATTTGAGCGCCATAAGTTGCTCTTTATTATTTTAATAAATACGAGAGAGTGTTTCATAGGAGTACAGAGTTGCTTCGTTATGCTTCGACCTTTAAAAAATTTTGTTTATTTTTATTAATACAAAAAAAAAAAAAAATGCAATGTCATTAATATATCTAGTTTTGCTTCAGCGTAATCATCATGCTGCTATTTTTATTTTCTAATTTTTGTTTTCCCGACACGTAATTTCTGTTTACTATTCTTAACGTTCATTCCTTCGTGGTAGTTGAATTCCTCTAAAGTCTTCTGAGAATTTTCGTTGTTTTATTTTACCTGCATGTGTCAACTTTTAAAGGTCATACAAAAGCAATTAGTTTGTAGGGATTGTTTTTTTTCTGTTTTGTTTTTGTCCAGTCGTGTTAAACGCGAACTTTAGTGGTATTTTTATATTCTAAATAAATTGCCATCATGCAGTCTGGTAATTCATTTGGTTTTTCCGTAAAATGTGGTTTATGCAATCTTAACTCTCTATCAGGCGAATTTTTGCTTACTATTATAAAATTACCATGATTATTTTGATGCGACAAACACAAATCTGCAGCTTTTTGTTTTCTAAAAATTTCTATCTTGTCTTTAAATTGAAAAAAAAAATACTTAGTCATGTATTTTCAAATTTCGTTATATTTTGTCATTTGCTTGAATCCAATTAATTAAAATTTTACATAAATTACGGTTGAACTACATAACTATTTCGAGCTGTCTTAATGAGGTTGTTACTATTTCGTAACAGCTACTATCGAAACAGTTTCGATTGTTATACCAATTTATATAGTTTCGATATGTGCCGGTTTGTTTTTAAATTAAAAAAAAAAAACAATAAGAATTGAAAAAGAATTTGAAAAAAACTTAAAAAAATTGGGTAAAATAAAAAAAAATTAAAAAAAAAAAATTAAAAAGAAATTAAAAAAAAAATTATAAAAAATTAAAAAAAAATTAAAAAAAAATTTAAATAAATTAAAAAGTAAAAAAAATAAAAAAATTTAAAAAAGAAACTGTAAGCGTGCATACAGTAAAGATCTGAAACTTTTTCTCTGTATACACTCTTTCTCTTCCAGAATAGGATAATTCTCTAACAAAGAGGAAGACATATGCCAAGGTTGATTTATAAGGTTGTCGCAGGGCTAATCGCACTCTCTTCTCAGTACCCATAATTGTCAAAACCAGCCAATTTTGCGAATAACTACGAAAGAACAAACGGATGATAATAGAGAGCACTTGCAGATTTTCTATGGGATGTCAACTTCGATTTGACAATTATGGGCACTCGCTCTCTCCCTTGCGACAACCTTATAAATCAACCTTGACATATGCTGTGTTTACATATGTTATGTTCAATGTAGGGGAGAACGGTGATGGTTGTGCCATTTTAATTATAAAGTGTCATATTTTTTATTTGTTGTTTTACCTTAGTATAGATTTGTTTGATTGAGAAGCTATTCAGTATTTAAATTCAAAATATTTTTTATGTACTAAACGATTAGGTTAGACATAAATAAATGAATTCTGAGAAAGTGGGCCTGGCACTTTTAACCCCGCACCAGGGGCTGGTTGTTACACTACATCGGGCAAGATGTTACAAAGAAAAACAAACGTAATAAAAACATACATATATTTATTGATGAGTTTATTGTTCTTGTTCATTTTATGTTGGTTAAAAATAAATATAATTCAATCTTTTGTTTAAAAAATTTTAATAAATATTTCGGAATAATATGAGTTCATTATTTTTATCGCAATTAAGAAATTATATATATTTTAAATTTAGTTGAAATTAAAATTTTCACTAACAAAATTTTTTTTAATATATAATACATATAGAGAATTAGTTCAATAAATATTCAAATTTATTATATTTTAAAAATAAATGAAGTTTTTAATAGCATTACTACTATGCCAGCCTGCAGTCTCCGTGTATCTAAACCAGCATTGTAGTAATATTATTTTTTGTATTATTTATGTATTATTTATTGTAATATAAACTAATATAATAAACTATGCATCGCTTCTTCATATTGCAACGTCTAATTTGCTCACGGGCCCTACTCTCTATTGCGATGCGACAAAAAAAATTCGCAAATTTGATTTGATTGTACGGATTTGCGAACGCATCAAATTTCATTTTCGCATCGCATTGATTGGCGCATCGCAATACAGAGTATGGCCCCAGGCATCAGGCGGGCAAAGCGACGCTACCCAAGCTGATTGGAGTCTGCCAGCAGACTGAAAGCTTCTTATCGGCGCAAGCATTTATATACGTATGCATTGCTTGTAAAGCTCTGAGAAATTCATAAAACGATTCTATTCAACAAACAACAAGGTGTTGCGATAGAGATTTCGGCAAAATAAAATTTGAACAAAACTAATCTTTACCATTTAGTTTCATAACTATGAAAACAAAATGTAGATTATTTCTCACCTATAAGAAAATAATAAACTTTTTTATTGAACAAAAACTAAGAGCAAGCAACAAAACAGACATTATGTCTCAAAATTTAAAATGAAAATAAAAATAAATTATTTCAGAATTTAAAAAAATCAACAGATCCTACAAGTCACAACCTGCCCCGAGCAAATGTCACTTTGAGCCCCAACGTCAAAATTGATCTTTTGAGCTTAAGTAGTAAAAACGCAAATGAATATGACTGAAGAAACGTAGTTACATTTTAAAAAGGAAGCATTAGGGTGCAAAAATTACACAGGACACTCTGATTATTTGAAAAACAGATTGTAAACCAATTTTACTAAAAATCGAAAATTTTACAAACCTGCGGTTTTATTGGCGACACGCAAATGCTCCTTTCACAAAAAAAAATCTAGCGTCACTGGCGTCACTCGGGCTATGTGATCCGATAGTGGCGGCGTTATTTATCCCTTTCCTACGTCACTATAGCGTTTTCTGTTTCGCCTCTCTTACAACTTTAACTACTTACCCCTGTCACAACTAGCCCTGGTCTCCTTTAAACGTCTGCAGTGTAGGCTTGTTCCATAACTTGTTCCACACTGCTCCATAACATTGGGACCAAATATTGCGTTAGTCAATGCCCCTTTAAGGGTTCAAAGGTACCAAATTAGCTCCATGTTGTGATGATATTTCGCAACCTTTGGTCGGGGTGAAGGCCTATTTAAAACCTCTTCCATACCAGGGCATGGCTCCACCCGCTTTGAGAATTCAAACCTACACGGAGCTGGATAGCTCTGTCCGCGATATGCGTAATAAACCACATACATCACGAAGACTCCCCGCAGAACCATCCCAAACAACTGGCCGTGATATCAGTTTTAAAGTGCTTCGTCAGATCTCGTAGCACTAGCCCCGGCTACTACCAGTTTAAGCCCATCACTGGACTGGTCACCAATCACAAATATGAAGAGAGAGAGAGAGGGAGAGAGCATCTCAAAAGAAGTACATTTAAAAAGTACTACAATTCTTAATAACACAAAAAATTTAGGTGGTAACCTACTGCCACCTAGAATTTTAAAATTCCGACATCAGATTCGAAATCAGCGACCCTCTAAAACTGTTAGTTGATACTTAAAACGTTTGAAAAGACATTTTATTATGTGGCACCTGTGGTAAAAATGTTGGTGGCAACTCTATCTGTCAGCTTGAATTTTAAAATTTTGACGTCAGATTCGAAAACAGCATGTTTTATTTGAAAACTGTGATATCAGATTCGAAATCAAATCCGTTTTCAGAATTTCAAAATTACAACGACTCGCAAAGATAAAAAAGAAATCAAGGTGGCAGCCCTATCCGCCATATTAAATTTTAAAATCCTGACATCAGAATCGAAACCAGCGATCCCCTAAAATTGCCAACCATGGTATTTCTTTTATGTAGCGTTTATATACATTTACATACAATGTTAACAAAAAAAGTTTCTGCTGTTTTGTAACCTGTTTATAAACAAAAACGTTTCTCTTTTTTGTTACATGTTTTTAAACAAAAATGTTTCACTTTTTTGTTACATGTTTAAAAACATGTATACGTGTTTTTTCAGAAATTTTCCCCTCAATAAAAATCGTCACTTCGCCGCCTAAGTTTCACTTTAATAAAAAAAAAAAGAAATAAAAAATTAAATGAAAACAAAAATATTAAAAATTAAAAAAAAATTAAAAAATTCATAAAAATTAAAAAAACAAAAAAAAAATTGCTTCGGGTAATGCTGAAGGGAGGAACTATCAATCAGCCTACAGATCCCAAAAAAAAAAAAATTTAAAAAAATTGTTTAACAAATAAAAATAGGATTAAAAATTTTTTTCATGACCGTTAACCGCCAGAAAATCTTGCATAAAACTCTACCTGAGATCGAGATTGCTATCGAGGTCGAACGTGAAAAAAACTGGGTTAAGTTACGAGAATTTTTAATTCAAAAATAAAGGGCCAGACCCCGGGGGTCTAAAGATTTAACTCAATCTAGAAATAATTACATTTGTTTAGACAAAAACAATGTTTGACAAAGCAAAGAATTCGCTGATTTTTCGTAGTGTTGCTGTTCATTTTGACCTTCATTTTCTCAGCTTATCTCTTGATTTTTTTTTTTGATTCTCTGTAATCAGCTACTGTTTTCTAGCTACTGTTTTTTCATACTTGCACAACTTGACGCTGCATTATCGGCACATTGCTTTGAAGTCTTCTTCATACACATGTTTTCGCACATCATGGCAGCAGCGGCAACAAAAAAATTTTTCAATATGATGAATCAATATATTCACGCAAAACTATTTTTGTGACACATTTCATATGTTTGGGTCATTTTGGCATTGAGCCAAAATTTTTATTATTATAATAATTGTTGTTTTTCACACGTTTTTCACTCACTTTTAGCCTCAAATATTTTGTTTTTTTAATGGAAATAATAATTTAAATATTTTATTTATTGGGCCTTTTTGGAGTAGCAGCAGCAGAACCAGCTTAAATCGGCAAATAAAAAAAAATTCAAATTTATTACCTCTTTGTTATTTTCGTTTTCATTTCTTTTGCTCTATGTCATTCACACGCATTTATCATGTTTGCGCCAAAAAAAATTTCAAGTGTATTCGAACACATGTGTAACCAGATTTAGGGGAAGGGGGGGAGAGAGGGGGTGCAATTCAGGTATATGGGTCAATAACTTTGTCGGTCAATGTGAGCTGTATTCACTGTGCTCCATCCAAGATTTTTTATTTATTAAATTTTATTTTATTATAATTATTCGTTTATAGACTTAAGGCGACATAAAAGGACATTTTTTTGCGAAAAATTTGTTGTGCGTCATTTGAAGCCAAAAATATTTTGTCAACTTTTGTAGATTTTGCGTCAATATATAATTACCTATATATACTCGTATTTATATATATATATCTTTTTTTAAAAGGCAGTAAATTTTATAATAAATGTTTTAATTGTTTTGTTTTTGTATACATATATTTTATATACTAAATTAGCGCATGGCAAAATTTAAATGTTTTATTGACTTGAAGTGTGTTAAGGAGAATTCTTGACCTTTGACAATAGAAAGTCATAACTTGACTTTTTTCCAGAAGACTCGCTCATTGGTTTCCTGAAATATACGCAATCTTAAATTTATTTCAATATTCATCAGTGTGATTAAACGCAATGTCGATAAAATTGTTTTGCAAAACAAAATTTCCATTGTTTTTCATTGTCAATTTGTCGTAATTCTAAAACATTTTTCTTCCGGAATTTTATGGCATTCTTTGCGACGTAGTTTGATGTAGATTTCTGTGGAAAAAAAATTGAGTTTTTCTTTTTGATGTTTTTGGAAAAAACTTTTTATTCCAGTTCTGTATGCTTCTTTTATTGTTATATTCTCTTCTATTTATTGTCATTAAATACAAAATTTATCCTTAAAAAGCTTGCGGTAGCTAAATTATACCGTTTAATATATTATAGAGCGCCAACTTCAGTATGAGTAGGCGTGTCAAAGTAGGCGTGTCATTCTCAGATTCAACAACGTTCTTTGTTAAAGATTTTAAGGTATAACCAAATTTCATCCAACTAGGTTGCAAAAAAATAAAAATAAATCGATGTATATACATGGTGTACCGCAATTGAGTGCAACTATTAACGGAGGTGAAAGGTTATGTCGATCTGAGCAAAAAATCATATGGGAGGGGAGTTTATTTTCACATTCTTAGGAGTTACAGGGTTAATTAATACTTCACGACTTTGGTTTACGTTATTGTTTCTAGCAGGAAAACTAACTTACACAAAACTAATTTTGATAGCTCATTGCAAAGGCAATAAAATCACCTTGCTAACGGTATACCAACAAACCCCACGGACTTAACCGTTACCGAACTGTACTTGTGTAAAGATGAAATCAATCGGTTGAAACTAATAAAATTTCAACTTTGAGTGCAAATTTCTCAGAATTTCGCGTAATAAATGAAATTTTTTTTTAGGATCAATTTTGTAATTTATTAATTTTTCTTTTTAAAGACACCAAAAACATAAACATATCAAAAAAAAAAAAAATAAAAAAGTTGGCTGTACTAAAAAAAAGTATACTTCTTAGAAAACAATGATATTATCTACTGCATAACTAATTGAAAGTCATTATTTATAATTATTTTCTAATAAGTATATTTTTTTTTGTACTGCCAACTTTTTTATTTTTAAAGCTGTTTGTTTTTGGTGTCATTGAAAAGAAAATTGAAAAAATTACAAAATTGATCTTGAAAAAAAATTTCATTTATTACGCAAAATTCTGAGAAATTTGCACTCAAAGTTGAAGTTTAGTAGTTTCAACCGATTGATTTTACCTTCACACAAGCACAGCTCGGTAACGGTTAAGCCGGTGGGATTTGTTGGTATACCGTTAGAAAGGTGATTTTATTGCCTTTACAATGAGCTATCAAAATAAGTTTTGTGTAGTTTGCTAGTTTGTTAGTTTTCCTGTTAGAAACAATAACGTGAATCAAAGTCGTGAAATATTAATTAACCCTGTAGCTCCTAAGAATGTGAAAATATACCCCCCCTCCCATACGATTTTTTGCTCAGTTCGACATAACCTTTCACCTCCGTTAATAGTTTTACTCAATTGCGGGACACCCTGTAAATATAACTCTCAGTTTTGTAGGCGTGTCACACTAATTTTTTTTTAACAACTATCTGAATCTCAATCTTAAATTTTTATCATCTTAATATTAATGGGTAGTGGGTAGAGTGCGTGGGCCATACGCCAAAGAACCTTGGTTCAATTCCCACCTGACCCAGAAAGTTTTTTCAATTGAATCAATTTTTCTGTTCGGCCGTCACCTCTGCAGACAATGGCAAACGTCAGAGAGCAAAAACTGTCATGAAAAGGTTCTTGAGAAAATAAGCCGTTCGGAGTCGGCATAAAGCTTGTAGGTCCAGTTCTCAATCAATTGTATTCAACATTTCGCAAACTCACACAACACAATTGATCATAAGAAGCTCGGTCAAAGTCCTTTCAAGGGCTGAAATGGGCATTTCGTTTATTTTTTTTTTATAACGTTTTTTAGACTCATTCCATTTAATTTTTAAGTCCTCAACATTTGTGTTCTTACAAATTAGTTACGCCCATTTCTTTGTTTGTGTAGATTGGAATCATAACTCTGTAGTTCAGCTGGTGGCAGCGTATCTCTTTGGACACGCTATTTCTCAAGCCATTGCAGGTATGCCCCTTTCCATACCACAAAGAATAAAGCGAAAGGATAAGCTCTCAATTTTCTCAATTGTTTCGTGAGCCACGCGACAAATTATACAAACTACAATGTGGATTTACAGTCAATTTCTCTTTTGTTTGAGGCAATGAGAGTGTCGCGTCGTAAACGTTACATTTCTTTTCAGCGTTTAAAAACTTTCAGTTTTTTTTTAAGGCTCCTGCTTCTGCTTTAATTTGTGCCTGTGAAAAATCAAACATTCGCAGCATAAGCAGAAAACTAGTTTGAATAGTTTGCAAAGTGCTTCGGCAATCGACAACTTCGGGATTGATTGAAACTGTTTGCAAAATCGAAAGTCGAAGCAGCAGCAGTTGTTTAACTTTCATGAGTCGAAGCAGCATCAGTTTTTCAACAGTCGTAGTAGACTGTTTTGTTTTACCGTTCTTTTGTTTTTGTTTTATCGTTCACTTAGATAAATTTTTTTCAATTCTGTTATGATTATGATTGCATTATTTTGATTAACAAAAGTTAGATAGAATACTCAGATATCATAAGCGCAAAACAGTCTGAAAATTCACAAACCCTTAAAGACTTGAGAATTCGCATGCCCCTTGTGACCAGAGAATTCGTAGGCCCACTGAGACAGGAGAATTCTTATGCCCATAGTAATGCACGTTGGGTCTGTTCGTCTCTGTCAAAGACATCACTGTGTTAAAGGGGAATTGTGAGTGGAGAGGCGAAGGGCATGCCCCTTCCACTAAGGGTATGAGAATTCGCATACCAAGTGGTAGGTCTACCGAACTACAGGGAAACACAAAGTTTCTTGTAACTAGTGCGCATCCTAGTTACGAAAACATATAAAATCACTTACCCATGCAAACTTCAATCATAAAAAACACCGTAATGATATGAGCCGTTAAAATTGAAAGCGGAATAAGTCCACTTTTGTTTATATTGAGATATTTAAAGGTTTGCGTTTAATAACATTTAAAAATATTGGCAAATATTAACTCATTCAGGATATGTTCTTAGCATTATAATATGCCAAATTTTACTACGCAGTACCTATTTTCAAAATAAATAAAAAATATACGCGATTTTTTTACTCACAAATGGACTTATACCAAACTTATGCCTAGCAACAAAAATAAGTTGGAATTTTGATTTTATAGAATTTGACTTTTTTAAAATGGGTTTTAAGGCTAAATAAACAGAATCTCACTCATAAAAACGAATGTTCGATCTTAGCTCGATTTTGCAAGCAATTACGTATCAACACTTAGGCGAAAAGTTCTTTGTAATCAATGTGCTCTTTTTCGCTTCTTTGCTCTATTTTTGTAATGTGAAAATAAACAATTTTAAAGAACTTTTTTTTAGAAGCAAGAGAAGCCGAACGTTTATTTTTTTCTTCACTTTGTGCGGATTTTCTACGCTTATATAGAACTTTCTAAAAAAAATTATAATGAAAGAAGTGCACACCAGAAAACAGCTTGAGTGCATTCAAATGGCGTTTCGAATGTTTCGTCAAAATACAAGCTACAAATGTGCTTTCTGCATTAAAATTAATGCGCGAATACATGTTCATATCGCTGTGGATACGAATTCCATAGAGTACGAGCGCTCGCATTACGAATGCCTACGACACAAGAATGCAGTGATGTGATTTGGCGGGATTTCGTTCACTTTCATTCATGCAAAAACACATTTTAGTTTTAAGCGAATAACCCGAATGTCTGCATTGTCTGGATGGTGGATTTGTATCGATTCGCAATAATGACAAACTGTGCTTATCGTTGTTTACGAACTCGAGCGGCATTACTTTTTGTGTGCGATTGTGGCTGACGACGAATGTTTTTCGAGTAACAAAAAAAAAAAAAAATAAACGAATGGTCTTATGCAGAACTCTGGTGCATACTGAAGTCATAATTAACAATAATAATTGCGATAAAAACTTGTTTTACTTGTTTGGAATGGACTTATTCCATTCAAAAAAAAAATATTTCTTCGATAAAATTTTATACCAAAGTTATTTTGGTTAATATATGGCGAAATCGGGATTCATTAAATGTGTAATTAAAAATATAAAAGGGGGGTATCCTTATATCTAACTGAAATAACCAATAACTGGTATTTTTTTAAAAGTGGACTTATTCCACTTTCAAATATAACGGCTCATATATAGATCCAAAAAACTTCAATATTTTGTTTTATTTGTTTATTATTATAGAGCTAGAAGGCCACAGTGGTCCGTCGGTCGTTTTTTTTTTATCAATAAAAGCGCTAACACATTTTTGTTTCTCTTTGCATGGGTTCGGAGAGAGATAAGCACAGCATTGCATTGCATTGAAACTGGAGGGCAGTTTCTCCCTCTCCCCTGAACATTAGTAAATAAAAATTTTAATATTATATTAAGAAAGTCAAACAATTTTTTTCTTATAATTAAAAAGCATAAAATTTATTAATATTTATAAAAGCTATATTTATTTTTTTATTACTAACTTACGGCTAACACATTTTTTATTTTTTGCTCAGTCATATGAAAAAATTATTTTTCCCACCCCTGAACAACATCCTGGCTACGCCAATGACTGCATGTTTCATATATGGGCAAATCCCAGCGTGTCGGACGTTTCATTCGGATGCTTCTTTTGAAAATTGTTCATACGATCCAAAGATATATTTAGGATAGACGTATAATATCGAAAAACTATATATTGGTATAATGAAAACAAAATAAAACATTTTTTATTTAACTAAATTTTATAACAAAATTTTTATTTTCAACATGCGTTCGGACGTTTCACGAAACGAAAGTCATTTTGAGATTAAGTTCATACTATGCCTTGATCTGCGAATTTATTAGCCGTATAAAATAAGTCAAAAGAATGTTTTCTATAAATTTAACAAGCTTTCAGAAATGCCATACGCCATCTTTATTAAGGACATAGTGTGAACACAGTATATTATTTCATTTGTTCGGACGTTTCGTGTCGGATGTTTCAGATTTTTCCACTTGGATGCATTTGGTAATTAAGTAATGAAGTTTCTTAGTAATTAAGTAACTAAGTAATTAATAAACAACATTGTTAAAATATGTTGTTCTTTCCTTGACTCAATCATTTCATTATTATCTGTAGCCAATACCTTCCTTTTACAAAACACTTTTTAAACATTTACTAAAAAGAAAACAAAGAAGAAACACTGCGAGGGATTTGATCACCATAGTAAATGAATTAATGTATAAATTGCTTAAATAAATAAAATTTTAATGTTTCTTCAAGATAATATCCTAAAATTATATATTTTTAATAACTTTTTATTTTTCGCCTGTGGTTGACCATTTTTGGGATTTGCCCATATGTATCTCACTTTTCGTCTTACTCGAGGCTTGTCTGCTTTTTTTTTTTTTTTTTTTTTTTTTTGGAGTATAAAAGCAGAAAAGTAGATAATGGAGTTTTTTGAAACTCTCGCAACACAAACGTGTGAAAAGAAAACTATCAAGCAATATGTGGCATCGGGATGCTTTCTTAAAAAATTTTACACTTGAATTAAATACTATGATAACGTCCGTAAAAACGGGTGCATTTACCTACCTAATGGCGAGAGTTCGTGTCATAAGTCTTTTTGGCATTTTTTTTCAAATTTAAACGCTCATATCTGCTAAACGCTATCACTTACCAGAAATCTAAATGAAAAAATACTTATTAAAATTTATAAGTTTATTTATAAGCAACTTTGTGTTTCACATGTTTTGACAAAAAAATTGTTAATTAATCTCGTAATTTTTGTAAAGCTTCTTGAAGCTTGACAAGAATGTTTACAATTATGTAGACATTTTTTCGAGATATTAAAAAAAAGCTAAATGTACTTCAAAAAAATTTAATTTATAATTTTTTTTTTAAATTTTCTTATAAAAATAATTTAAGATTAAAATTTGATGCCACCACTAAAAAAGTCATTCCATAACTTAATTTCTACAATTTTCCCTAAGAATCAGTAGATACAAATTTTGTTTCAATGACTTAATAAACTCAATAATAGACTCAATAAATTTTTAAAAATAACACACAAAATGTAAGACAATCAATCAATAGTTTAACGTGTATTGGGTTAAATTTAGCACTTAAAATAACATACATATCTTCCAAAAACAAAACATCAAATTCCATCATAATTTTTTCGGAATATTCTAAAATTTTAAAAATTCCGAAGCTTAAAACAAAATCAATTTTTTTTAAACTTTTTCTTATGAAAATAATACCCAATTTCTAATTTGACATCAAAATAAAAAAAAAAATTGTTCAATTTCTACAAAATTTTTTATAAAATTTTTGAAGCTTACAAATCATGTTCTAAAAAAATCATATTTTGATTCTAAGTGCTCGTCGGTAACTAGGACCCTTCGCAATGAACCCAAATTTTATAAAAAACTTAGGGTTTTTTAGAGGTGTAACGTACCCAAACATCAGCAAAATCAGAGTAAACGAGTGTTTTTAAGGTTGGCACACTTGACGTATATGTATAAATAGTTCAAATAAATAATTTTTTAATTCTATTTATTTCACTTATTCGACATTGCAACAGTTTTTAATAATTATACTAATGACACTTCTCTTCTACTCTTTTCTTTTTAGGTAAGTTTTTGCGTGTATTTTCTTCTACCACCTAATTATAAAGCTGTCTGCTGGGTAAGAAAAATTCTGAGCACCAAAATCTTAATAATCGTTTATACAAAATAAAAACAGCATCATCATCATCATCATTATCATTATTCTAACTGGGAAGTAAGTTGTGACAATGTGTTAAATTGCTCTTAGTTTTTTTTTTTTTATTTCCTCAAGTTCACCTTAACATTTCTTGATGTTGTCCTGTCTCTTCTTCTATTTATTTAATTTCGAAAATTGCTAGCGTGTTAATTTATATCAACGTTGCGGCTTAATGACGCAAATAGCAAGCGGTCAGCAGAAGTTCACACAGCTGTTCGTATCAGCACAAAAAAAATTAAAAGCTGCTTTCTTCTCTGCGCTCTGCTCTTCGTTGTTCCGTTAATGAGTCACCGCCGCAAAGTAATGAGCTTTAACAAACTCAATATCTTCTTTGTTTTAATTTTATTGTGCATAGTTTTAGGCAGTCGGAAAAAAAGATTAAATCGAAAGCTACTAACTGAATAATTGAATGACTGACTGCCTTAGTGCCTTGGATTAGTTAAAGTTAATTGCATAAATATTTTTAGCGCCAAAATAAGCTTAACATGTAAGTGAGTGGTGCCAGAAAATTATATTAATGTATTTTTGTTTTTAGTTTATTTATTTCAAAGTAAATGCGTAAAAATTCTTACATTCTTCATGCTGAAATATTTGCGTCTAAATATTATTTGAAGAGACCTTAGAAATAGAAGCTACGTACAATTGACAGTTAAATTTAAGGTTTCCTTCAAATCGATAAAAGCATATTTTTTTTTTACTTTACTTTTAAGTAACTTTTTGTGCATTTTTTGAATTGTTGGGTAATTTGAAAAAAATGTCGATGACATTTTTTTTTGTATGTGTTGGTCACTGGCTGCATACTGAAAAGGGTCATGGGACCTATCCTTTTTCTGCTGCTTTGTAGTTCCAAACTACATTTGTTCCCACGTCACTTGGTTGCTAAACGACTGAAGCCTGCTTAGCGTTCAGACAAAGATAAATTGGAAGAAATATCTTGGGAAAACGGTCATGCAAACACTCAACAACAACTCTAACTTCATTTCAACAAGAGCTGATTTTTGCAAGCCTCCGGTAACATTGGTCATACAGGCCGCACAGTAGTTAAAGCGCATACAAAAAGTATCAATAATAGATTAATATATTGTATTTAATAGATTACATAAAAAAAAAATTCAAATCCGCCCACAACCATGCCTAACTCTTTTATTGAACGAACATAAAGACCACGTCGTCAAACCTCTTAAGTATAAGTTGCAATAATAAATTATTTTCTGCCACGTTCACCTCCCATCCGAAAAGTTTCACTGCACGTGATTTTTAAAATGGTAATTTTTATGAGGCGGCCGTGGCGCAGTGAGTAGAGTGTGTGGCCCATACGCCCATACATAACGAAAAGTTTTTTCTATTGAATTAATTTTTTTGTTCGGCCGTCACCTCTCTGCAGACAATGGCAAACCTCAGAGAGTAAAAAAAAAAGCTGCCATGAAAAGCTTCTTGAGAACATAAGCTGCTCGGAGTCGGCATAAAGCCGGTTGGTCCAGTTCTCGTTCATTTGTGTTCAAACATTTCACAACACACACAACACAATAAATCATAAAAAGCTCAGTCAAAGTCCTTTCAAGGTCTGAAATAGCCATTTCGTAGCAGTTGAAGCTATTCGTTGATTGCATTGCATCTGAAACAAAGATTCGAAGATTATCAAATTTTCTTATGTGCGTTCTTCTCTCCTCTGTCCATGTACAAAATGCGTAAAAAAGATTTGTTTATTTCATTACTTCTTTCACACAGCTCCAAAAAAAAAGAAAAAAAAACAATTTTTCTTTTTGGTTTTCAATATGCTTTCCTTTTATCCAATTTTAGCAAATAGTTAAATATTGTATTTGTGCGTTCTTGCCGTTTTTTTGAAGCGAAGCTTTGTACACACCTCGTTTTGTGATTTTTTGATCGTATGTTTATGTGCGTTTCTTCTAACTATTTAATTTTGTGCACAAAAATAAACACAAAAAGAGCACCAATAGGGCAAGAAAAACTTTTTTAGTTTAGCTTTATATTGCTTTACAACAAAGCTAAAGAAAAAAGTTCAAACAATTCAAACCAGTTGTAAGTGGCAAGTGACTTTATGCGGCTTGAAGTGCGTTCCAGCTGAAACATAGAATCGAATAATCTTGAGTCAGCAGCTGATGTACGGTTTTTATTGATTTTTTATCTAAAAAAAAAATTTAAATAAAAACGTAGCGACAAGGCAACAAAAAACAGCAGAAAAAAATTGCAAAAAAGTATAAACAAGCTGTAACGACAAGCGACTTTAAGCAGCTTGCAGTGACTGAAAATGCGTTTCAGCAGCGTTTTTTCACATTTTGATATCTTCTCTTTATTGTTCGCCGGTTTGAGAAAAGCAAAAAGTAGAAACGAAATCACGTGACTTGTTTGCTGCTTCGATTCAAAAATAGGCAAAAGAAAAAAAAAAACGTACAAACAAATCCAAAATAGTCAAAAACCAGCTTCAACAAGACGACAGCGTTAAGCGCGCACTGTACACACTACTAGTTGCTTAAAGCGTAACGCGTCTTCAGCTCTGCTCGGCACAGCAACCAGACTGCACTATAAACGCTCACATAGTAGCCTCAAGACGAAGGAAATTAATGATTATAAATTAATTATTGATAAGTGATCATATGAAAATTAATAAAATTTTTAAAAATACTGCCGAAGTTAAATACTCTGAAATACTGCAGGAAAGTTATTAGGGCCGATTAATTTGTGATTTCGTCCTGGATTCAATAATTTTCGGATTCTACGTTAAATCCCAAAAAAAAGTTTTCTGGAGAGTAGTGTATTGTGATGTTATTAAGCAAGTATGAGATTAAATTTGGCGGCGATAGGAAACTATTTTGATGAATAAGAATAATTTTTGCAAAAAAATGTTTTTCTTCTTACTTAAGCTCGGAACTTATCGAGTGTTGTGTTAATATGCAATGTGCAATGTAGTTATTTAAACTAGTTATTTTTTACTAGTTTATAAGAACCAAACAACAACTGTTTATGGAAATTTTTTGTGTTTTGCTTAAAAAAAAAAAACTGAATTCTAAACTAAAGCCAATGCGCCTGAAATCTGAACTTTGAAAATGAGTTTAACTTCTAACAGTGCAACGACTCAGTCTTAATCCAAATAAGTAGGAACGATAAAAAAAAATAATATCTATCGAGTGGGTGTTCAGACAGATATCAAAAGGCTTAACTCTATTATATCATTAAATTAATATGTATTAGTTGAAATATGCCCCATAACATTCATGCTATAATTTTATCTGACTTTATCGCCCAAATGCGTATAAATTTTTATTTTATTTTAGCCCTTAAAATGCTGCCTTATAAAAGCCAATGTCGGTTGGTTGTCTTTTATATTGAGTTCACAGCATTTCTTTTTTAAATACATCTTTAGCGCCAACAGTTGTTGTTCTCAGAACTGTCTGTCTGCCTGTCTATCGGTCTGGGGCTTCACACAAGTAATCGTATTAAAATTAATGTAAAGACAGACCAGACCGATGGACAAAAATAACAATGAATGTTCGAACGTTCTGACAGAACAGTCCGCCCAAAATTTGCAATAACCAAACTAACAAATTTCTGGACACATGATGCAAGCTTATCATAACCAAAGCCATGAGCCGTGAAGT
Source organism: Coremacera marginata (assembly GCA_914767935.1). Lineage (NCBI taxonomy): Eukaryota > Metazoa > Arthropoda > Insecta > Diptera > Sciomyzidae > Coremacera > Coremacera marginata. The sequence goes on along the minus strand of OU612046.1, from coordinate 139,677,528 downwards.
AAAAATGTTTGAAGAGTTTAAGAGAGAGAGAGAGGTAGAAATTGATTTTTGCAAAGTAATGTTATGAACTTAACTAGCTGAGCGAGAATTTTGCAGAGTTGCCAACAAAAATAAAAAAGTTAGAAACATAAAAGTAAAAGAGTAAAAAATAGAAATAAAAAAGTAGAAAATATATATAAAAAAAAAATTTGGAAAAAAAGGTAAAATTAAAAACAAAAATTTAAGACAAAAAATAAAAATTGAATTAAGTTTTAAAATAGCTTAAAACATTATGGAAAAGAACGTCAAAGTTCAAAATTTTTAACCAAAACATAAAATTTTAAATTTTGAGATTGTATCATGATTGTGAACAAAATGAGAATGGTTTAGCCAAGTATAATCACAAAAGCCTATTTAGATACTGCAAGTTCTTCCCAAAGTGTATTATGTAAAGAAAATACCAAAATGGAAAAGAGAAAGACAAAAAAATAAAAGTCATGTCCTTAAGATCGACTTGGGCCAATGAATGAAGCAGAGTTTTTTGCCACATACGAAACGGATGTGTCTTATGTCCTATATTAAAAAACTCTTGAGGCCAAATTTTACCAATTTGGAGAAAAAGTCAACAATTTCTTTGAATAATGTTTTTTTTCTTATGTTTGACAGACAGAAATATAAATAACTACATTAATTGGTTTAAAAACACTTATAAATCTGATTAAAATAATTTATTACTCACATTATCCACATTATTTAACTTGTCCCGCAAGTTACAATAGCCTGTCCCAGTAGTCACAATTTGTAATACTTTTTTTCCTTCTTTTTACAAAGGTATGCTACTAATTCTATATTAAAATCGAAGAGTTTGGTATATGTTGTACAACACAGAAAAAGCTGACTTTAATATTTAAATAGTTTGGGTAAAATTCTTCTTTGAGTGTTCAAAGCTAGATGAGAGGGATTTTTCAGTGTTCCAATAGTCACATTCGTTCAAATAATATTTCCACGAAACATAGAAACTGTTTGGATTTTTTTTAATGGAATATTATACTATAGTTGTTTATCTCTGTTTTAAAAAATATTTTATTGATCTATAAGTTATGATGACAGTATTATAACTCATAGTTGATCAAATTCTGGAGTCAAATGTCCCAGTAGTCACAATGGAATGTCCCATATATAAAAAAGAAATTAAAACTAAATAAAAAATAAATAAAAAATAAATAAAAAATAAATAAAAAATAAATAAAAAATAAATAAAAAATAAATAAAAAATAAATAAAAAATAAATAAAAAATAAATAAAGAATAAATAAAAAATAAATAAAAAGAAAATAAAATAAAAAATAAAAAGTAAATAAATATAAACAAAAAATAAATTAAAAATAAATAAAAAATAAAAAAAGTACAAAAAAAAAAATATAATATAAAAAACGAATTAAAATAAGTAAAAAAAAAATAAAAAAATTAACAAACAAGTAAAAAATAAATAAAACAATAAAAATAAGCAAAATATAAATAAAAATTAATAAAAAACCAAAATTAACAAATAAATTTAAACATAAATAAAATTCCGCAGGGTACCGAAGCTAAAATACCCCCCGCGGCCGTATTGAAGTATATTCGAAGTCTTTAGCCGTCTATTAAATGTTTGTGTATTATCTGCAAAAATATTTTTGCTATACGCTTAATTTTATTTTACCCTTAGCTATCCATTTTATCATTTGTACACTGCTTATTGCCAAAGAATATATGTGCAAAATTTGATTGGTATGTGGAAATTCATACCAACGGTGTAAAATAATTTCGTTTAAAATTAAAGTGCCACTCCCCAGTTCAATTCCACCCAATTTTCTAGACTACTGACTGCATATTATTCCAAAGAATATGGCAAATTTGAAATAAGTTGGACCAATTCTATAGAAGGATTTCGATTAAAATTAAAGTGTCACGCCCCTGTCTAATTCATTCATCTTATTATATGAAAAAATATATGTGTGAAATTTGGATAAAATCGGAGAAACTGTGTCGATGGAAATAGATTACAAATAAAGTGACACGCCCCCTTTCTAGTACCGCCCACTTCCATAAACTACAGACTTATTTTAATGCCAAAACTTTGTGTGCAAAATTTGGTTTAAGTCAGACAAACGGTGTACAGGGAGTTCGATTAGAGTTAAACTGACACGCCCCTTGTCCAATCCCACCCATTTTTTTAGGCTTAAAACCTCTCATTGTACTAAAGAATAAATGTAAGAATTTTATTTTGAAATTGGACAAACGGTGAAGACGGAGCTTGTTTAAAAACAAAGTGCCACGCCCTTGCATAGTACCGCCCAATTTTAAAAACTGAAGACTGCTAAAATTTCCAAGGATAATATGTGCAAAGTTTGGTCGATGTCAGACACACGGTGTTGAAGCAGCTCGATTAAAATTAAAATGCCACGCCCACTTTCCAAGTCAAAAGACTTCACATTACAAAATATGTTTAAATAGAATATATATATATATTCAAAATCTTGTATGAGTTGAATAAACGATGTGGGTAGAATTTCTAAAACGAAAGTTTTCCTATTTTGATGACGTCACTTTGTTTGGGAAGTAAGCGTGGCTTATATATATATATATATATATATACAGCCATGGACACATAAATAGCACAAATGTCAACTTATTTTTTAAACGTTTCGTTTGAACCTAATAATGCATATAATAACTGTAGTTATTATATTTTGAGACTCCAGTGTGACGTTGTTTAAAACTCCGAAAGAGATGTACGGTTACTTACTTTTATTTGCTCAGGTCATCTCTTTCTGTATAGGCATGTACGATCTGCTGTGGTCATATAAATAGCACACATGTAAGATGGTGAATAAAAGTTAAAAATATCGGGTGTTTGTAAAAATTGTAGAGTTTTATTCGGTTAATTTCGCCGATTCTAAATAAAATGGGTCGTGGCAAACATTGCACTCCGGAAAAAAGGTCTATAATTGACGAACTAAGTGAATAAGCAAAAAACCATCTGAAATCGCGGATATTCTCGGATATTCTAATCTTTATAGACGCATTAGCCGAAGAAAGCCGCTCTAAACCAAAAAAATTTAAAGGAACGGTTAGCGTTTGCAAGGGCCCATGTGAATAAAGAAGACCAGTTTTGTAAGAACGTGCTCTGGACTAACAAAACTAAATTTAATAGGGTTGAACCCGATGGAAAAACTTTTGTTCGGCGCCCCAAACGCCAAGAGTTGAATCTGAAGTATACAAAAAAATCCTTAAAGCATGGATGAGGGAATTTAATGACTTGGGGAGCTTTTTCCTGGCACGGCGTTGGGCCAATTTTTCGTTAACCAGGAATAATGGACAAAAATATGTATTTAGATATTCTTAATAACCAGATGGAACCATTTGCATTTGAGAACATGCCTATTAGGTGAATTTTTATGCACTCTAATGATCCAAAACACACAGCAAAGGTTGTGATTGATTGGCTAAAAAAGAAAAAAATAAATATTTTGAATTGGCCGGCTCAAAGCCCAGACCTCAATCCCATAGAAAATTTATGGAATGATGTGAAGGTCAGCATAAGCAACCAAAATTTCGAAATTAAGATGAGTTATGGAGTGGAATTGAGAAGGCTTGGTACTCTATTCCGAAGGATTGGGTCAGGAAGCTTGTGGAGAGTATGGGACGAAGAAGTCGGGCTGTTTTGAACAATTCGGGATACAGTACCAAGTACTAGTAAACATATTCGTAAGCTCATTGTAACTAAAAATAAATCACTATGTCTTCTTTTCAGAATCCAACTTGTGCTATTTATACGTCCACTTCAGCTAAGGAACAATTACAGATTTTTCATTAATTTTCTAATTTTTAACTCGTAGTTACAAAGTTACTACTGATTTTAAGTTTATAATGTTTAAACTCAAATACCATGAAATAAATTCTTGTTATCCTCTATGTATTTTATTTAAATTTATGTGAAACACCCTACATGTATTTTTGTGCTATTTATGTGTCCACGGCTGTATAAAGCCTATGTGGAAAATTTCCAGAACTTTTTTTAATTTGAGCAGATTTTTAAGAGATTTTCGGGTTACTATAAAGCCGCTTTGTGTCTATAAGAGGTAGGCGTGGTTTTCATCCGATTTTTCCAAATTTCATAGTCAGGATTTATATTGAAGATCGAAGCTTACGTGCAAATTTCAGGCATTTCTTTAATTTTTGTGGATTTTTAAGAGATTTTACTGTAAAAATAAAGTCACTCTGTATGGGAGGGAGGCGTGGTTTTCATCCGGCTTAGCTCATTTTGAACTTGATCTTCATTTTTTAAAATGAAGTTTATATTTTGAATTTCATCGCGATATTTCATGTCAGACGGACAGACAGACGGAAATCGACTCAGAAGGTGATGCTGATCAAAAATATACAGTTATGTTCGATAAAATAGGAGTGCCTTATACCTTTCTAAATAAAGCGTTATTTAATCAATTTTTTAGATTAAAATTAATTTTTTTATTAAACAGAAACGTAAAACATATTTATTATTTATGAAGTCAATAAAAAATATACTAAAATATTCAAATTTTTTTTTAGCAAAAAAAAAAAAAAACTAAAATCTTAAATTTAAGGTGTTCCATGAAATATGTTTCCAAAAAACTTACAAATAATTAATATTTTGTTGGATATCCATTGTTTTTATCCATGTTTTACTATCTTCAAGGTGTACTGTAGACAGTATTCCTTGGAAGGTGGTCTTCGAACGTATTTCGTAGTACCACTGGAACCAAAAATTTAAATTTTTGATTCGTCAGTCCAAAGAATATTCCTCCATTTTTAAGGTGGCCAACTTGCTCGTTCTCGAGCGATCTCTAACATCTTGACGCGCTGCTTTTTAGTCTCTTTCGTACTGTAACAGCACAAAGTCTTCAAGTCTTCCTTAAACCTTCTGGAGGTGATAAAAAGATCAAGCTTAGCTGCTTTGAGGATTGCCTAATCTTCACGGGGTGTTGTTTTCCTGACTTTACCTCGAGTTTCACATTTGTTTTTGCCATTTAATAGCATTTCTTATCATTTGAGCAGAATAACCTATTTCCATCTTTAATCAATTTTTTTATTAAAAGACGTTTCTCCGGACTACAATGTTTTCCGCGACCCATTTTATTGAACTAAAATCCAAAAATATATTTTCAAAAGTGGTTAGTTTTTAACGTCACTGGTCTTACCTGTATTCTTTTGTCTTATTTTATTAAAATATATAACTTTAAAAAGAAAAAAATCTATCAAAACTCTTCACCACTCTTTTTTTTTGTGACTTTTAAATATAAAAGTCTCAAATAAGTCTTATTACTGACTGTTTGAAATAGAAGCCTTTAAAGACTTTTATATTTTAACTTTTTTGAATAAAAGTTAAAAATGATAAGTAACTTTTATTCTTAAAAGTAAAAGTTAACTCTTAACTTATATTTTTATATATATATATATAAATTAAAAGTAAATTTTAACTTTTATAATTACTAGAAAAAGTTAACACTTAGACTTATTTTCAACCCCTGGTTAAAACCGTTCGAACAAATTTTGCAAGCTTGCCGCATTGTTATCATGCCAGATCCTTTTGAAAATGACTTATATCTGCTTACGCAGAATCTTCTAGCCACAATCTTCACAGTGGTTGGAATAAAGTGCCTTTAGCAAAAGTAAAATCTCCGGTGAATTTACTTCAATCGAAAAAATATGATATTAAAAGAAATCATCATTTGCGATTCATTTACGAACTAAGAAAGTATTACAAATAATTTATTTTCGAACACAGTTTTGGACTAACAAATTACTCATTCAGTTACAAACTCATTTACAGCGAAAAAGAGTTATTTGCGAATTTGCGAAGAGAATTTATTTGGTGGCTCAAAAATTAATAATTTTACGAATGCTGCAATCAAACTTGAAATTTTTGTATTAAAACAAAAAGTAACAAGTTTAATTTTTTGCGAAATCTTCAGCGCAATTATGAAATATTTTCTCGCGGGAGTTGTAAAAGGGAGTTTGCGTTTTTTAGATAGCAGATAAATTTTTTATCTTACACTCATGAATATTGATGGTTGATGAACAAATTTTCATTAAAAATTTCAAAAAAGTTTTTAAACTTTATCTTACAAAAGGAAACTCCCTGTTACAACTCCCGGGAAAAATGTTTCATAATTGGGCGTAATTGTCTTTTTGACACAGTGTAAGGAAACTCTAATTTCAAAAATAGAAATTGATAATAAAAATATTTTAAACCGAATACGTTCGCAAAACTCTCACAAAACTGAACTGAATTACAGTGGGTATGTTTTTTGGGGTGGGCAAAGGTCTACTAAATTTTTTGTTTTTTTTTTTTTCGAAAATTTTGATTCATTTATTATCCGAAATTTTTTTTAATATACACAGAAAAAAATCGACATGTTTTAAAATTTAGCACAATGTTATCATTTTCAAAATGTATTTTTTCATAAAAAGTTTTTGAATTTATTAAAATATTTACATATAAATTAATAACATTATGCTGTTATTTTGACGAGATTTGTTTTAAGCTATTTTTTGATCACAAAATTTTCAATTTAAAAACAAATATTTAAATATAACTTGATACCATTATGTTGTTATTTTGACGAAATTTGTTTTAAGCTATTTTTTGATAACAAATTATGTTAAATCGTAAACTTTGTAATCAAAAAATAGCTTAAAACATTTTACGTCAAAATAACAACATACTATTATTAATTTATATGTAAATATCTAAAAAATTAAAAAATTTTATAAAAAAAAAATTTTTAAAACGAAAACATGTCGATTTTTTTCAGTGTAGGTATTAAAAAAATGTTTTTTTATTTTATATCTTGAATAATAAAATATATAACATTGTTCTATATTTTATGCAAATATGCATCAATATTAAAGATAAGTTGGCAACCCTGCAGCATGAGAGTTTTTGAAACAAGTCAGAGCGTAACTTTTTCTCACCAACTCTCAACTTTATAACTTTTTCTTCTGCTCTATTTTTTCAACATTTTCAATTTCATTCTAACGAATTTTTTTCTGTTGACTTTAATTTAGTTAAATATTTTTTATTTTTTTTTTTTAAAGATTGGTGCTAGCGATAAAGTCAGAAAGGTTGGTAGGCGAAGCACGAAGGAGGTGTGCCCGCGCAGCCAATGCTCTGCCAACGCTCTGCAAGAGCTGCTGAGCGCAAATTGTCGCATTAATTTTTTTGTCCAGCGCTTTTTCTTCAGTTTACTTGCGAACGGCAATCCGAATAAAAGCGGCCAAAAACAACGCGTGTTAATTTCATGTTGTTGAATTTCTTAAACGAGTGTTGAAACAACTGTTAACTGTTAAGAACTTTTTCTGACGCGCGATTTAAATAAAATTTAATATTTATAAATAAACCAAAATTTATGTTGTTTTCCATTTTAACGAAATGAAGTAAACAATAATAATATAAGAAAACGATTTCATTGGAAAATTATTGTTTTTGCTCTATTAAGCAAATTGCATGCTCTGAAAATTGGCAAAAAATTTACATTTTGTGTGCAAAAAAAAAACTTTTAAAAAAAAGTGATGCAAGTGCTTAAACCAAAAAAGTTTTAAATGAAAAAAAAAATTCAAAATTTTAAAATAATTGTTTAACTGCGCTGAAGTTTGGGTAAAAACTTGTTAAAAAATTTAATATATATTATATATATTATGCGTCACGAAAAATCAATTCAATTATTTTTTTTTTAAATTTATGTAAATCCGTTGTTACTGTTATGCTGCTATAATTTTTGGTTAATTTTCACTCGTCACGAAAAAACAAAAAATTATCAATGGAAAATTTTCTGAATTTTTTTTTGCTACCGCCTTTTTTCTTTCTATTTTGCCATCTCTTTCTTGCCTTAAATTTTGAACAGGTTTAGTTTTTTTATTTATTACTTTTTTTTTTTTTTGAATTTTTGCGAGCGCAAAAAAATAGAGGCAGCTTCGTTTGCGTACAATTGTGCTGCTGGCCTAAAAGCTGCCGCTAAAAGCACAAAATAGTTCGAATATTTTATGCTTTCGTTTTTTGCAAAAAGCTTCCACATTTTTTGTATTGCTTATGTTGTTGGGACAGGTTTTCGAAATGGTTCATATATAGTTTGTTTTTGGCATTTATAAATATAGATAAATTTTTATTTTAATCGTTATAATATTTTTATATTAAACTTGTTCTCTTCTGCCTACATGTTTTTTGTATTTATTTTTTTTTTTTTTGAGTTTTCTTTTTAATATCGGTCTTAGTTTTTATAAATTTTTATTCCATTCTCGTTGTTCATAATTTGATCAATTAGTAGAACTTGTCAATATATCTTAATTTATTTTTTAGTTTTTTGTATGACTTTTGTAGATTTTCTTCTCCATGTTTGAAAAAGGTTTGTTTTTTTAAGACAAGGTTCGAGCTCAGCAAGTATACATAAGTGACCTTTTTAAAAGCTTTAATGAAAGTTTTCTTATTTATATAAGAGCTTTCCTCATTGTGTTCATAGAATTTGAAACTCAGGTTCAATTCCTGATTTCGAAATTCATAAACTAACACTTAAAAAACAGATTTTTTCACAAAATGGTAATATGCTTTGAAAAAAATGATAAAACGAAAAATTCTAGTCAACATCAAGCTATTGTTTTGGATTTACATCATGTTCGAAAATCAAAGAGCCACCTTTTTGCAAACAATTCTAGTCCTCTAATAGGAAAACTGAACTGGGAATGTTAAAAAGTTGAGCTGTTATTTGTTGTTGATCAAAATTGTGACTCAAATTAGATTTGCTACATCTTTGAAAAAAAAGTTGCCTTATGGCAGACAGTTGTCTTCTGAAACTGAAATCTGAACTAAAATCACTGCGGACAATTTTTATTTTTTCCAAGTTCGAAAGAGAAAACTTCGAATTTTTCTCTCTTCACTGCAAAATAAGACCCCAGAAAGTAAAACGGCGCTCAACAAAGTTTACACAGTCACAAAGTTACAAAGTCAACACAGATTTACTATCATTATTTGTCAAAACTGTAACTGGATCGATTTCCTAAATGTTCGAAAGATAAAAGTGTTCCTTTTGCAGACCATTAAAGTTTGCTGCTAGTAAATCAGTATTTAAATTGTTTATTGAGTCAAACTTTTCGTTCGATGATACTTAGAACTGAAACTGGCATCAATTTTTCACAATGTTCGAAAAAGCGTCAGCCTTTTGCAGCCATTTTTAGGTATAATATAGCGAATCCGATATTATTTTTATAACAGCTTTCTTGTGGTGGTAATCATTTCTGAAACTAGAATTCGATGCCCAACATGTTCGAAAAAGCTACTTTTCCTTCTGGCAGGTAGCAGTTGCTAATAGTGGTGTTCAACCCTGAACTTGTTCGATTCCCAAAATGTTCGTAAAATTTAATTTTTAGACAGACAGTTTGAATTTGTAGACAGTTTGCGACCTAGTTAATTAATTTGACTTGAAAAAAATTAAGACAGACCAGCTTGCGTGCGTTGGTAGTCAAAAATATAACTCTGGTTCGATTCTTACCATGTTCGAAAAAAACCATCACTTTCGAAGACATTCAAAATGTCGAATTTAAAAAAAAGGGGAATTTTTTTTTTTTTTTAACAATGTTCATGGAATTTTTGAAAAATTTGAACACAAATAAGATCACAAGAAAAAATTATTTGTAAGCATTATTTTTCTCTGCCTTAAAAATAAAAGTTCCATTTTTCAATTCCGGGGGAAATTTTATAGGACTGATTGTTAGATTGCAGTGAAATTATTGGACTAAAAAAAAGTTTTAAAAGAAGGATTTTTATTTGGTGATGGTCATTACAGCAACTTCGGTTCGATTTCATGTTCGAAAAAGGAAGCCCCATCAAAATTAATTTGTATGAAATAAGTTTATAAAGGCTAGCTTTAGTGTAGTTCAAGTAAGAAGTGTAGCTCGGGTGTGATTCCCAACATGTTCAAAAAAGATAAATTCGCCCTTTTGCTATAGCTCTGCACTTTAGATAATACATTTGTCTTGAAAAGTTAAAACTAAATAACTTTTATTAAGTAATAGTGTGAATTGTAACTTCAGTTCGATTTGTTAAATGCTTAAAAAATAAATTCCCAATTTAGCCAATGTAAGTTCTTAGTGGGTTAATCTGCTTTACATAGTTTATACAAACTTAGCATATTCAGTTTCTGACTGCTTTCGTTGGACGACAGTCAAAAGTATAACTTTGATACATCATTTTTGAAACTAGAAAATGTCACTGTTAGTACTCAGTGAATACATTTTTTCTTGAAAACAACGTTCTTTGGTGTTATGCTGCGAGTTTGGTCGGATTAATTTTTTTTACTCTAAGCAATAAAGTAATTTCCATAGAGTAAATCTGAAAAGAAAAGGTTGACCCGACTTTGTGGCGAAGTGTAGTAACGATTTAATAACGAAATAGAGGTACGAAATCGGAACGAAATGTCGCTTCGAAGTCTTTTTAAAACACATAAACTAAGTAAATACTACAGTCTATTTAAGGGTTCTATTATGGGGTGTAGTTTGATCTGTCCCAAGTACCATGTAAAAAGTGTGCAGGTTTGTCCAAGGAAGGTAGCACTTTTTAAAACTTGTAAACTCGATAAATATAACAGTTAAGTCAAGGAAATTTGGTATATGAGCGAGTTTAGTCATATCCAAGCACCATGCAAAAGTGGGCGGAATTGAACGAGAGGTGTGTCACTTCTTTAGGGGCACGTTGAGTCTATTCAAAGCACAATGCAAAAATTGGCCGGGACAAATTTATTATAAGACTAATAGGCTCATTTTGCATTCCTAACGAAGCATTCAACGAACGATGGCTATGCGAATGATGTTGCTAACGAAGCTTATCGTTAGCTCATTCGTCAAGCTTTTGTTTGATATGTACACTCAAACTGTTATACACAAGCAGTTGTCAAATGTGACGCTGCCATATCAAACACTAGGGAAATTTTTTGTATTTTATCTACTTACTTCAAAGATGTTTTTAATATGTTGCCTCGTTTCTTATATGTTGGCAGTGCTTTTTGCTTTTGTTCGGTTTGTGTATTCAATAAATAAACTTGAGCAATTAAGTGATTTGCTTTTGACATATCAAAATAAAATGTATGCAGCTATTGCAGTTTTTATTTTTATTTTATGTATTTAAAGTGCTTCACAGCCTTCAGACACAGTGTATATTTATATATTTCATAATTTATTTACCTGTAGGTTCAGAATTTTTTTGAACCATTCTTTTAACGTTTGAAACCACAACGATAGCATAAAAGTGTTCGTTTGATTTTGACGTTCGGATTCGTGGTTTCAGTGCTCGTTAGAAATGCATATTGCAAATATGTAATTGTACTACGGCATCGTTCGCTGGCTGATCAGCTGTTATCGTTGTTTGATTCTGTTCGAATTACAAATTTCAAAAACACGAACAAACACTGTTTTGAATGAAACGATTGATCGGATAGGAATACAAAATGAAGCCATAAAACAGCTTTCATTTTCGTTTTTTTTTTTTCTGAAGCTTAAAATTATTTGTAGAAATTGCTGAATTTTTTTAATAAATCAATAATCCTATAATTAACCAAGAGAGACTTAAAGTTTTTATGGATGATTCCAATAGGATTTTTCGAGCTCCCATATGCGTCATTGGTAATTTCTCTTTTGGTCTTATGGACTTGTAAAAAGGATAAAGTTTTTTGCGCAAAAAATGTTCCCATATGATAATGAGAGCTCTCAGCACGTCATTTAGGGTGAGGTGTGGTAATGTGTAACATGTGGTGATGTGTAACACGGCGATTTTTGTACAAAATGTTAGCATATAAGTGACTACAACTGTGAAATGTTTTTTTTTTTATAACGTAGTTTTTCTTAAGTGTTGGAAGTAGGCAGACATTCATTACATTAGAGTTCTTAAAAAGAAAAGAATTTTTAAAAAGAAAAATTTTTGTTGAAGAGTTTTTTTAAATGTACGAAAAATAGCATTTGGGATATAATTTCCTTCAGATTTTAAGAATGAGTAGAAGTAAAATATTGCATTGCTTAATATATGTAAATATAGCAAAAGATTACACATTTTTTCACGGTGTGGTAAAATACAATCAATGAGAAAAAAGTGACTTACATTGAAGTGATGTGTCACACTTACGGTGGGGTTATATGTAACACATCTTACACATTATAATTGCCATTAAGTAAGCAACAACTTCAAACTCTGAAATGCAATCGCATCAACAGCATTAAAAAAGATCGGCTTAGTTCATACTATTCAGCCCAGACCAAAATTCAAATCGTAGTAGGAAGTCAATGAAATGTTGTGTGAAAACGCCACATAAACGTTTACAGTTGCAGGAGGTAGCAAAAAAAAAAAAAAAGGAAAAAATTAAAAGAAAACCAAACAAACGACAAACAAAACTGCATTTTCTCGGCCACATACCGGCGCCCTCCGTCGTCATCCGAAGAAGATCGACATTTTTGAATGATTTGTTACAATTTTTTTGTCAAAACATTTAAATCACAAAAAATCATTTGAATGCAACAAATGCAAGCGCCATTTTTTATTTAGCCATTTATTTGCCATAAATATTTATTATTTGAGCCATTTTATTTGTGAGAATTGCCACTTCGATATGGATATTTTCGACGAATAATCATTTTACACTTGAAATATATTTTTTTTTCCAATTAATATACTAATTTGAAGTGAAATATCAGTTTATCAGTTTTATTTTCAACATGCTATTATTACTATTATTTCATTAAGTTTTTATCATAATACATTTACTTAACATAAAAAGTCAAAATAACGAAAAAAAATTAAAGTTCCTGGTATTTTGTTGGTGTTACACATCACCCCTCCGTTTTGAAAAAGACTAAAAAAATCATATTTGCAATTTTTGTTCTACTTCATCCATTTCTCAAAATATTACAACAGCCATAGAAACACTCACTTCGAAAAGGTTCATCTGCAAGAGATAGGCCTTTAAACCAATCAAAAATTCAATTTCGTAACACTTTTATTGGACCAAATAAAAACGTGTTACATATTACCCCACTTCAGCTTATTTATTTTTTATCATTTAGAAAATACAAGGATTTGCATGTACCAAATCGAATTAGAATCTTTTGTTCACATATAAATTCATTTCTGCCGTAAAGCCCAACATCGAAAACCCCCACTAGTAAGCTTCTGTTACAAAAAAACATTTCGTCAATCACGAAAAATGTTACGAATAAGTTACGATTTTGATCTGACAGTTTAAAATAAATAAAATGTTTCTCTGTTCGCACTTCTATTTCTGTAACGATCGTTTCGAAATATGAACGAATTCTTTAAAACAACTTGAAAAAGTTATGAATTAGTCGAAATTTCGACAAAGTCGTCAGTTTTGGTTTTCTGGGATGTTGATTATCGTTTAAAAGACTTTTATTGCGCTTTTACTAACATATTTAGGTACCCTAAATGTGAATTCGGCTTAATAAAAATGGTGAATAATTTTTACTAATTTAATAGTTATAGTTAACTAATTTAATAGTTACTAAATCTAACTTGAAAAGTATAAAAAAAAGCCTTCTTAAAATATTTAAGTTTTTAAGAGCTTCTGTTTGGAATTTTGAAAAAATATGACGGATTTAAAGTTTGACTTCTCTCTGTGCTCGAGATGAAAGCGCAAACCAGAAAGCTTTTTTAAATAAAAATTCTTTTTTTTTTATAATTGAGTCTGTTTTAATTCCAAAAAATTTATAAAAAATAAACCTAATATTATTACTTTTACTAAATTTTTTACTAATAAAATTAAGTATATTTTTTATTTAGTTTTTTGTTTTGAGAATTTTTTATTATAAAAAAAATTATTTTTATTTTTAATTGATATTGTTTACGTTCAAATCTTCCAAGTTCTGTTAAAACTCACCATATAATTTTTAAAGTTCTAATGCCTGAGCTTAGCATATAAACAAAAAGCTTTCTTACTCAAAATTACTATAGAAATTGTTAAAAAAAAATGCTTGCAAGCAAATTTGAAAAATTGTGGATTTTGTGCTCTTAGGGTCAACATATTTGTTGCTTTTAACAGCATTGAAGAGCTCTGCTAGTGCAGATTTGAACATGTGCAAAAAACATAAAAAAGAAAGAAAAAGTAATAAAAATGACAAAAAAAAAAGAAGACGCAGCAACATCAACCAACCGTTCATTGCTATTTCACTTAACTTGGCTCGTTCACTGCAAGCGTCATTTGTGGCACTTGAGGGTAACAGCGCGGTAACGGGTTGGCACGCAAGCGTCGCTAAAACTCTTTTGATACCTTGTCTACTCTTTTTATCCACTTTTTCGTTCTGCGTTTTTTTTTTCCTAGTAGTTATGTTTTTTTTTATTTTTTTTTCAGCAATTGGCCAATACCGAAATATATGCTACAACCAGCCACTTATTCAGTCACTCGTCTAGTTTTGTCTTGTTTGCAGATATTATGTGAATTAGCAAAGAAATTTGTTTTATCTTAGTGTTGTCGGTGTTGTTGTTGTTGTTTTTTCGTTTTTGTTTGTTTTTTTTTTTTTCGTCTTAATGACCAACATAAATGTCGCTCGTAGATGTTATCCAGACACCAACGTGGTTAAATTAGCTTTTGAGCTAGTATCTTGCACGAAAAAAAATAAGTTCATTGAGAGCATGATCGCGATGACAGAAAAAGAAATACGAAGAACGGTGGGCATAAAAAAGAAGCGGAAGAAGACACAAGCAACGAACATATTATTGTGGAAAAGTACTGAGTTGTTTAGGCCATGTTTATAGAATGTGGGTACAAGTTCAAAAATACTCATGAAAGTCTTAAATAAGATGACAAATCGTTTAAAATCGTTATAATATATATAAAGATCGTATTAATCCATATAAATGAATAAAGGAATTAATAAATTTGAAAGCCATACCGAAGGGCCTTTTAAAACTAAAAATATGTTTCTAGACGAATATCAACTCTTTTTGGGGTTTTTTGCGATATCTGTATATTCTTCTTAACAGTATCATATTGTTTTCGTCTTTGCCAATGGCTATAGCTGAAGTTGGCATAAATAAAATGTAGCCTTTCCATCATACCCGCTATTAACAAAATATTTCAAGTTCTAAACCTGACAAAAACCACCAACTTTTTGTTTCAAAAACCTTTTGCACAAGATATTTTTGAAAAGCTTTCACAACAAATGAAGCTTATTAAGCAAAATAGTTTCTGCATTATAAGCTGTCCATTTTTTACTGTAAGCTTTTAAAATTGTTATATAATAAAGCTTTACCATTAAAATCTAATCAAAAAGTTTAAAAACGTTTATTAAAAGCTTTTTCATTAAAATGTTTGCAAACAATTTTTTCATTAAAAGCTTTTCAAAAAGCTTCTTCATCAAAAATAACAACATAACAAAATATTTCAAGTTCTAAACCTGACCAAAACCACAACTTTTTTGTTTCAAAAACCTTTTGCACATAATATTTTTGAAAAGCTTTCTCAACAAAATAAGCTTATTAAACAAAAAAGTTTCTCCATTATAAGCTGCTGTCCATTTTCTACTCTGAGCTTTCAAAATGAGTTATATAATAAAGCTTTGCCATTAAAAGCTTTTCGAGAAGCTTAAAAATAAAAAGTTTATTAAAAGCTTTTTCATTTAAATGTTTTCAAAAAGCTTTTTCGTTTAGAGCTTTTCAAAAATTCTTCATCAAAAGCTTTCCATTAAAAGTTTTCCAAAAGCTTTTTCACCAAAAACTCCCAAAAGCTTTTTATTTAAATTCTCCAAAAGTTTTCTCGTGTAAAGCTTCACAGAATGCTTTTCCAGTACAGATCTTCAAAACACTTTCCCATTAAAAGCTACTTTACAGATTTTTGTGTAAAAAGCCCTATAACTTTTAAATGCTTTTAAAATCTTTAAAAGCTTTTTCATTAAAAAGCCTTTTAAATGCTACCTATATAAGTACTTCATTAAAGTATAAAGCTTGTCCATTAAAATCTTTTTCATTAACATCTTTTTTATTCAAATCTTTTTCAATTAAAGCTTTCTAAAAGCTTATTATTAAAAAGCTCTACCAAAAATCTCATTTTACAAAAATTTTCCTATTAAAAATCTTTTCTTGCAAAATTCTTTTATCAAAAATGCTCTTCTATAGAAGGTTTTTTCATCAAAAGCTGTTTTAGCTCGGAACAGTTTTATTCAGAATTTGCATCCTGATATACTTTCAAAGGGTTCGTTCTGCCTTTATTGTAGAAAGCTTTTGTTTGATTTTAACAAAATTAGTTCAGGAGAGAAAACGGTTTTTCTTCGTTATAAGAAAGCTTAAAACTTTTTTCTTTAGTGGAACTCAAATATGAATACATTTTCTTTAAAAATTGGACATTGGTTCTACTTTCTTTGGTTCTACTACTACAGTTTATCTCGTCGACTTGCTTCTATCTTATAGTCGCCGTCACTTTGATACAATCGTGTTCACCGTAGGTTTTGCATAGTTTTTTTTCATTTTTCAGGTTGGACAGAAAAATGTATCCGTTCGACGTTATTGTTACTGTGATTCTCTCTCATTTGAATTTCAAAAGCTTTTAATTGCGTCTTTCTGATCCTTGCAAAATACTCTAAAGCATTTTAATCGATTTGATATTGAAGTCAAATTGTTCAAATTGTTTTAAAGCTTTTGAAAGGTTTTGCAAATCTTTTGGAAAAGATTACCAGCCTTTCGGAAAAGATTGCCGCCAATCTTTCGGAAAATGTCATATTGAGAATTTAAAAGTAGTGTCCGACCGAAATCCGACCGAGTCCGACCGAAATTATTCGGCTCTTTTTATAATATTTTTTATATAATATTTGGTATTTATAGAAAAATTCAAGTTTTCTAAATACATTTTTTTTATATTAAATGTAAACAGAAAACATAGCATCTCCTGCATTTAGAATTAAAAAAGTTCAGTATAAAATTAATATTAATTGAATTTTTTCAATTATGTTTTGCCATATGTCATACAAAATATGAGATTATGTATGATAATTGAAGTTTCGGTTTCCATAACAGACCAAAAAGGCCAACTCCTTATATTCGAACACTATTTAAAAGCTTTCAATAATTTTTTTTTAAAGCTGTCAATTAGCTTTTAAAACCTCTCAAATATTGAATATTCGAACACAATAATTGCATATTTGGAAGCTCTCAATAAGCTTTTGACAGCGCTTACAAATATTTTGAAAGCTCTTAAAGTTCCAGAAAGCGTTCTTAACACAGATAACAAAATCCAAATTTGAGACAAGCAATAATCGCTTAAGTAGACTTAAGACAGATCTGAGTTATTGATGTAGCTGTATTCTCTAATAATATATACCATATACGCGCAAAATTTGAAACTTTAAGCGTGATCCTAGCCCAAGTTATGATATTAAAACCAAAAAAGCTTTCATACAACTAATATAGCGATTAAAACTTTGAAGCAAGATTTCCCCAAGCACATAAATCAGATTTAAGCAGCATAAAATCTTTATAGAATATAACAAAAAACTTGAAAATAAAAGCTCAAAAAAATCAACGCTGATTTATAAAAATGTAACCTGTCACAATAAAAATTTGATATCGCAATAATTGCCTCGCAAAATTTCTATAACAAACACCTTAGCGCTTCCACACTCAAAACGTGTTGTTGTGAACGCATTTTTATTTTCTGCTGCCCCCAAAGAGTGAGTCGGTCGCATACCAATTGAAATTCTTTGGTAAACTAAAAATAAACGGCCAAAAATAATTAAGTTTTCTTCATTGTTGTTGTAATTCTGCGACATCGTCTGCATGCCGTTTTTTCCCAAGCACTTGGCGCACACAGCACCCATACGATCAGCCCCCTCCCCACACCCATTTTTCCCGCTCCTAACAGCAAAACCAAACCAAACACTGTCGGCATCGTTTAAATGATCGCGAGCATGAAAATTATGACGACATCGTTATAGCGCATATTTTAAGAGCAACGCTTGTATTCTCAGAGCAAATATCAAACATCACAAATGTCTCGTAATGAGAACAAATGTAGCGCATGCCTACACACAGTGAATGCTACTCTTAAAAGCATTATTAACAGTTGCTTATATTCACCTGTTGTAGCGTCTAGTGGCGTGCATTTTTTTACTAAAATCAAGTTCTTACTTATTTCTTTACTATATTTTGCTTGATTTTTATTTTAATTTTTTTTTTTTTCACTGCAAATGAATTTTTTCTAAGTATGTTAAACTATTTTTTGTTATGTCTGACATACTCTGAGTCACAGTAGTTGTACTTTTTTATTTTTAAATAAATGGCATAAAATCACGTACAATATACTACACCTACACCGCTTTTGCTTAAAGGCGCCCAACTCTATTGTTATTCGACTCTTTTTAAGTTGAGCTTTTTTTTTCATTTTATATAATTTGTTCTATACGACTTTTTTGTTAATTTTAATTATTGCTGTAGTTGTGGAAACGACAGCGCTTCGTTTGCCTTATTTGTCACATTTATAGCGCAGCAGTTTTGGTGAAGCAGTCAAGTTAATTGTCTTAAGCACTTTGACCAAAATGGGTTTAATTAGATTTACACAAAAATTTTGTTTTGGGTTAATGTTTCTCAAATTATATGGCAGAGTGTAGAGCTTTTTTTAATAATGTCCCATAAAAACTGTTGAGGGGAATAGTCAGTTCTTTGTATTGGTTTTTTTTTTCTTTTTGTGTAAATGAGTGACATCACTTCATCGATGCTTGATTTCGTAACCACTTGGTATTTGAATGTGTGTCAACCCAAATATTATGTCCTTGGGTATAATTTAATAAAAAAAGGCACTATCATTAATTTTTTAATATTTGAAAATTTTTGAATCTTTTTTTCTGTATTTTTACAAAAGTTACCATCAAGAAATTAAAAATTCTTACAGAAGAGTCTTTGTACAGAAAACTATCAAATCTTCTTCGCTTTTTGTAGTTATTAAATTTTAAATCGTATTCTGGCAACTAAAAGTGACAATTTTTATGTGACAGTGATATGCGTGACAGTTGTCAACTTTGTGTATTCTAGTAAAAAAGTGACTGCAAGATATTTCTTAAAGAATTCTAGTTTGTTTTTATACTCTTTTGACAAATTCTATCTGAAGAAATGACTACCTGTAGATATTCGGAGAAGAAAAAAATAAATATAATACTGAGAACATATCTGTGTTCAAAAACCATAACAGCCTAACTCAAAATATCGTAAAAATCGATCTGGCATTTGTGCAAAATGAAGAAACATGTGTGATGTATCTACAAGTTACATGTTTGATTGTTCCGTTAACTATCTCCGTATCTACAAGTTCTACGTTCGATTGTTACGTTAAATTCCGGGAAACTGACGATGTATGGAAAATAAAGCATACCGTATTTACGATATTTTGAGTTAGGCTGTTATGGCTTGTGACCACAGATATTAAGTTCATCTTAAATTAGCGTTTAGACTTTTTCCCATTTATTAAATATGTTCAACAGTTGAGCTAACTATACTTTATTTACGTTGCAATAAATATATGT
This sequence comes from Coremacera marginata, assembly GCA_914767935.1. NCBI lineage: Eukaryota > Metazoa > Arthropoda > Insecta > Diptera > Sciomyzidae > Coremacera > Coremacera marginata. Next base: position 139,657,972 of record OU612046.1, on the reverse strand, counting down.
TCCTCATAAATAAAATATTTTTGAGGGCTAACAACATATATATGAGAGTTATAGAATGATGTTAATGAGCTTAAAACTTTTGTTTTTGCATCAAACTGTTTCCCTCGAATATGGTTTATGTTTATTCCAATAAAAAAGTTTTTCAACGTTGCAATAAGAATAAATTTCTCACAAATATATTATGCTTGAGAGTTAAAAATTTATATTTGAGTCTCAACAAGTTATGTTTAGAAGTTAACAACTTTTGTTTTTGCATTAAGCTCTTACTTAAGCATGGCTACTATTTCATCAAGATATTTTTTCAAATAGTTATATATTGCAGAGTAATACAATGCTATGTTTTCTGAAAAATTCCATAAATAGGTCTTGTAAGCTTTTCCATCAACTCCCATGTGATATAATTTTGGGGAATACCAGCTACCTATCGTAAAATCTTTGAAAGAAAAATTGATATTTTGACAATCATAAACTGCTTTCTAATGCAATATTTTTCAAGCCTCTAAAACTAGAATATAATTCAAACTTTTGTTCACAAAGTTGGAATATTTCTATATCAAGTTGTCGTTGAAATTTTTTTTATTAAATTTTATCTCTTCTTTCTATTCTATCTTTTATTACATTCTTATTTAAATTATTTAATTAAATCTTTTATTTTAACTGTGAAATCCTTTGTTTTTAAGAATTCATTTATTAAAAGTTATAAATTTAAACGTCGCAAAATAATATAATTTAATCTACCAATAGATAGCCAAACTTTTTTCTTTGATAAGATAACTGTATAAATTTAAAAATACACTTGTTAACTTTATGATAAGAACAATCATAACTATACTATTGCAATATTAAAATTTTCTATTTAAAAAAAAACCAACAAACAATATTTTTGTGCATTGCATTGATAAAAGTTTTTTTTTTGTGCTTAACAGTAAAAGTCAATAAAAAGCTTATCGGCAATGAGCCAATTGGCAATTAATGTGATTATGTATAATCTAAAAATTGATTCCAATAAGTTTTAAAATGTATCGAAAACTATATAGATAAAGTTTTAACCGCTGGAAATGCTCTAGGTGTAATATCCCTACATTTGTGCTTATATTAAAAAAAAAATTATGTGCTACAATGGGTCCGACTTGTGCTATAATGTGTTCCATTAGAAACAGAATTATTGCTTTTTTGAGTATTAATCAATGCCCTGCCCTTAGTTTTTTCAGGAATTTGAAAGTTGTGCTGTGATGTGCTCGAGTTGTGCTGCAGTGCCATACCAGGAAAGTGAAATTCCGCACATTATTCGGGTCTATTTTTGTAAAATAAACATTAAATTTCCGCTCTATAAATAAATAAATGTGCTGCGAAATTGAGTTTTACCCCAATAATCTTGAAGTTTATACATCAACTTTCATGTATAAAGTTTGTAGTTTGAGCATTAAAAATATGTCAACCGGTTTTTTAATTTTGCTGTGTTCTAATATGTGCAATTTTTTAAGAAAATAACTTCAAGTTTCTTTATAAAGCTTATTTTATTAGCATACTCCAAATCGTAGTTATAGCACATTTATGGTAAACCTCCTTATTTAAAAATTTTGCTAGAACTAATGTATCTATTAAAAAAATGTTATGGCGTAAAATTAGTAACAAATTTGAAATAATTTGGTATCACCACATTCTATTTTAGAAATTGGATCTCATCTTCCTTTTCATTTCAAAATTATTCTTAAAAATCTTATTTTTAAATCCTTTCTGTAGAAATTTTTTAAAGCCCATGAGTTTTTCAACTTTCAGATCAAGTCCCGGGACGATAACCTTGAATTAATATTTTTCTTATAACACATTTAAATTCACTAGCCCCAAAGAAAAACCTTCATGACGATCAAATCCGTTAAAATAAAGTTCAATCCGAATCTTTATTACAAATTTAAAATAGGCCATTTGCCAATATAAAGTTCATTCTATTAATGTTCTAAAGTAACCGGGTCTGTATCTAAAAATAACCTGAATTTTTTAAAATACATACCTCGCAATATTTTAAATTTCCAAATTATGACTCCACGTGAATAAAAGCATAAATAAAATTCAAAAATCTATCTATGCATTTATATACTACTAGTATAAAAGCCTGTCCTACGACGGGCTAGAAACTTGAACTGTACTTAGTTTTTGTCATTATTACAGTGCTTTTACAACATATACTGTCCTAAAAAAATATTCAGCCTGATAGTTAGTATGCACATACATAAAAGGCGAGCATGTCATTGATAAGTATCAAATGAATTTTCTGTGCATACTTTCAGGCTGAACATTTTTCAGGGCAGTATGGATGAAAAAGCACTGTCCACATTTAACAACAAAAAATAATTACAGTTTGAGCGATATTAGGTGTTTAGCATTATGCTTGCCTTTTATATATTAATGACCGTATTTTGTAAAACGCAAGCGATCACGTCACTAAGGGTTTTCTTGTCTGGCTGTTCCATTTTTATATGAAGTAAAACAAACTCTCTTTCTCTTACTGAAATTTTCTACTGAAATTTTTTGGCAGACAAAAAAAAAACCCCAAGTGATGTGATCGCTTGCAATTTGCAAAATACGGCCATAAGATATATTTGGCCATCCACATTGATGCTAGTCTTGCTGATGATTTTAAGTACGATTGGGCCTTCTTAAATCTAGAAAGGTTTACCCCTTAATGACAAATGTTTATGTATTCAATTTGTTTTGTTTAACTTTATTAAAAAAATACTATTTAAAAGAGTTATTAATCCTTTTCGAATTTTTGATAGTTTGAGTTTATTTGCTTTCTTTGCGAGCAAAGCTAAACGCTTTTTGAATCACTGAAATTCACAATTATAACAGGATTTAAATCCTGACTACGTCGTAAGAAAAGTTTACTTATTTTTTAAATTTTATAGGTTGTAAGAAAATTTAACATTCTCAAATCAGTCCATTTTATTTTTGACGATAAAATCTTTGAAAAGCTTCGAAATTTAGCTTGCAAGAGAACGGCATCATTAGCATTTTTGAAAGGAAGAAATAGTTTCACGTCGTCTGCGTACATTAAAATATTCGAATGCTTTATGACAGATGGCAAATCATTTATAAACAGTAAAAAAAGAAGAGGCCCGAGGTGGCTTCCTAAAGCTAAGTTAAATAAAATAATAAAAGAATATTAATAAAAAAGAAATAACAATGAATAAAAATAAGAAAAAAATAAGTAGTAAAAAAAATAAAGGAAACCAATTAAAAAATTAAATTATATATGAAAAAATAGACATAAAATAAAAAAAAGTTCAAAAGTAAATGTAAAAATTTTAAAAATAAAAAATTAAAAATTTAAAATAAAAAAGTTAAAACGTATTTCTAAAAGTAAAAGTAAAAAAGTATTTATAAAAGTAAAAAATTATTTTAAATTAAAAAAGTATTTCTAAAATTAAAAAAATAAAGTTACAAAATAAAAATTTGAATACAAACTAAAAACATTTTTAATATTTTGTATGGTGTTTTTTTTTATTTCTTTCAAATCCTTGGCAGCACAGTGGTATGGACAAAATTTTATTATTAAAATTAGAAGAAAAAAAAAATATAAAGAAAATATAAATTTATAAAAATAAAAATAAATAAAAAACTAAAAAAAAAACACCAGATTAAAAAGCACAAAACAAAAAATAAAACACAAAATATAAAAAATGCAAAACAAAAAATAAAACGAAAAAATTAAAAAAACAAAAATTATAAAAAAATAAAAAATAATATAAAATAAAAAATAACAAAAAAGAAAAGAGTAACAACAAAAAATAAAAAAACAACAAATTAAAATAAACCGAAAATAAAATAAAACAAAAATAAAATAAAACAAAAATAAAATAAAACAAAAATAAAACAAAAAAAAAAGTATATAAAATAAAGCAAAATAAAATAAAACAGAAATAAAATTAAAATTAAAATAAAATATTAAAAGAAAAGCATACAAATAAAAGAAAAAACAAAACTTTCTGTCTTTTGAGAGAAAGAAATGAAAGAAATTAAAAAAAAAACTAAAGATACAGCTAAAAAATAAAAAAATACAAAAAAAGTTATAAAAAAAAAATTACAAAAAAGTTCAATAAAAAAAATTGCAAAAAAGCTAAAAAAATAAAAAAAGCTAAAGAATAAAAAATTATATAAAAAAAATTAAAAAATAAAAGAAATTAAAAAATAAAAAAATTAATAAATAAAAAAAATTAAAAAATAAAATATGGCCATTTCCGCCGAAAAGTGCACCGTGACACGAAAATTACAAGTTATTAAAAATTTATTATTTAATTATATTGTCTTAGAGAAACGTTTTTATTTTATTGATTTAAGCAATTTAAATATAAATTCATTTACCATGATGATCAAATCGTCTGCACTGTTTCACAAATGTAACTTTTCTTTTTAGTTAATGTTTTGTAAATGTTTCGTAAAGTTTTTGTTTTAGTAAAACTGAAAGGCATTGGCTAAAAATAATGAAAAATGGTTGAGGTAAGGAGAGGCAAAATATATTAAATTTGTTTTTTAATAACTAAATCACATAATTATATAATTACTTAATTACTCAAATGAATTACTAAGCCCAATAAAAAAACAAACGAGAAAAGGTTTTTAAATGTGATTACTTTGAAAATAAACTTATACTATTTCAAATCCTTCAAAAAAAAGTTTTATACAAAAACTTTTGCCAATTTACAGAATTTTACTAATTTTGTGATCCAAGTCAAAAACCACTTCTATTTTTTGTCACGTAACGTATTATTTTTGGTGGCTTCTATCTAAGAGCCGAACTTTTGACAACTCTTAGGTTTAACACATTGTATAGTGTTTAGTAAGCTATTGAAAAATCAAAATAAGGAACTTGTAAGTTAAATTATTTCATACTTTTTTGCTACGATCGTCACGTGCGCCACCACGGAAATGCCCATATGTAAATCTACAAGAACTTGAAAATTAAAAATTTGAAATAAAAAGAAATTCATATAAAAGAATTTTTAAAAATTAAATAAAAAAATTTTAAATACAATATAAAAATTTTAAGATTAAGTAAAAACAATAAAAAGTTAATGCTTTTTATTTTAAAATTTTACAGTTGCAGTACTATGAAAATATATTGGTATTTCTGGCATTAGCAAAGCCAATTTTGTTAAAAGTTTTATTTTTTTTTTTTAGAATATGCTAAAAAAATTATAGTTGTTAAAATAAGACACTTCAACTGTTTCCATTCTTTGCCAAAATAACCCATAAATTGCGCCATTTGTAAAACATAACATTAGCATATAGTACGTGCCTGCTTATCTACTGATAACAACGTTGGCCCAACTTTATAGATAAAAAATTAAATCACACAAAATGTCAATAAGTGACACACAAACAGTAAACATCCCACAATCAATCAATCAATCAATCAATCATTCAATTATTCAATCAAATAATCCTCACATTATGAGCGGCGAAAACAAACGCACCGATATCGATAACAAATTTTATGCAAATATTATTTCAATTCATTAACAAGTTTTTGTGAACGAACAAAAATTTTCCACGGAATTTTACTGCTCGCCAAATCTAGCTATCAACACTTAAATGAAATAAAAGACAAACTTGTTGGAATATTTAGCGAACAGCGAAACCTTAAAGTTGCACCAATATCTGCCACATACTTGTATGAGCTCCCAGTTTGCTTACACGATACGTTTTTCTACCGTTTTTCGCTTAAATTGAATAGCACAGATAGCTAAAACGCAGCCAATAATTAAAATGCTGTCATGGTTAACTCTACAATACTTTCTATATATAGTATCTTAAAACTGACACGTGAATTCGCTCAAATATTTGCCCTTAAATTTAGCGTACTTAAATATTGTTAAGCGATGGCTAGCTAACTGAGCTCGCAGTTCCTATAGCAGCTATTCTGATCTTCAACTCTAATCAAAGTCGGTAATGTTTATTTCGCATTATAATGCTAATAAAAACGAACGTCTGCGTTTGCTAAAAAAATTCCATCCAAAGATCTTTAGAGTTGGGTTTTGATTGATTTTTTATAAACTGCATTTCCTTCCTCTTAGATTGAGGTAACACATTCATAACAATGAAGCTTAACTGTTTAGGTAAAGCTCTTAATGTACCATAAAAAAAAAAAAATAAAATTTATTGTTGTACTAGCCCCTAACTAAACATATTAATTACCTCTTTAATGTTTGCGGCTTTCTAGCGCTGGTTATTTTTAAAGTCTATTACTGCTCATAAATAATGACACACGCTATACTAGGTGCTCTGATTTTAATAGCAAAATTGTTCTTGGTGCAAGTTTTTAAAAATTGGCATAGTTGTTTTTTTTTCTGGTTAACTTCTTTTGCCGTAGGCTAAATCAAGTTTGCTTTTTTAAATAAATAAATATATAAACTCAACAAATAACCGTGAACTTTTGTGATTTTTGCAACTTGTTGCAAAATTTGCTTAATGAACTACAAATAAATTTAGCAGCTATGTAGTTATAAGCATAAAAATTTTAATTTAAAAATGGATTAAGAAAAAAAACGTTTATCTATTTATAAATTCTTGAATCTATTTGTACTCAGTACCTTGAACTTCTTGTTTAATTTGTACATATTGATCAAACGATAGCATATTTGATAGGTTCTCCCTCCTTTTATGACACACATTCTAATAACTGATTGAAAAATTACTACAATAAATGTTGTAAAATTGTACGTATATATTGGCGATTTTAAAAATAACACTCTACTCAGCGGCTTTTTTAAAATTTAGCCAAAATGAAAGCATTTTATTTTTAAAATGCTCTAGTTTTTCTCTTTTTCCTACTAGTTCAGTATTCTTAAACTCAGAGATTCAATCAGAAGCTTTTGTAGCGATATTTTAAGCTATTTTAAGCTACGTATATTAAGCTGGTTTTCAGCTATTAAGATGTTATTGACCATATTTTTTAACAGAAACATTACACTTGTCAGTTTGTTTTGAGCATCACAAGAAATAGCATCAATGACCTTGTGATACTGTTCCAAAATTATGTTTTTTTTGTTAAATTTATTGAGTATTAATTAATTAACAAAAATAAAAAAAAAAATTCACGTTTAAATTTCTCTTCTACAACTTCTTAGTTAAGTGTATTAAAAAAAACGATAGAAATGAACGTATTTGTAGCAATTTTTTTTTTATGCACTCAACTCAAAAGAGCGCGAGAGAAATAATTGTCAAAGAGAAAGCTTTAAAGCATTTCTAGCATGAAATATTTTTAATTTTGTGCTCTGATATTTTACTACTACAACTACTGGAAATCTGATGCCAGTAATTGTTGCAGTTAATTTTTGTTAAAAAATATTTACTTAAATGTCAACTTTTTTTTCTCAATAAATTTAAATGCAATATCCTTATAATATTTATTGGCTGCTATTTCATCATAGTTTTTGATTTTGAATCCAGGCTCCAGGTCATTTCAAATCTTTAAAACACTAAAAAAACCTTTTTGTTAAAGAAAAGATAAAAAAATATAAAATAATGTATAAAGAATTATATAAAAATACTATAAAAAATACTATACAAAATACTATAAAAATAATATTTAAAATTATTTAAAAAACTATATACATACGTTAAGAAAAGTCGGCAACCAATGTATAAAAATGTATATACATCAGCTAACTTGCAGTTTTAAAAAATATTAAAAATAAAATAAAAAAATGTAAAAAATAATATAAAAAATCATATAAAAAATAATATAAAAATATAAAAATAATATAAAAATATAAAAAATTATATAAAAATATTCTAAAAAATATTATAAAGAATACAGAAGAACAGCAAGAATCACGATAAAAGGCTACTGATGAGTTGGTGTAGCGGCCAACGAAACAGCTGTCTAGTCTGCTATGTGATTGATACTCTATAGGGTATTGTTGTTGTTAGTTGTTATTCCTTCAGTTGTTTTCTTCGGAAAGCAACATTGACCTTGAGCTCGATAAAATATAACCTTTAATAATTGAAAAATTATTGGAGTTATATAAACACATAACTTAAAAACTTATGAAAGAAGGTCGTAATTAATTTACAAATAAAATTATAAAAAATATAAAAAATATTCTAAAAAATAATATAAAAAGTAATTTAAAAAATAATATAAAAAAAAAAAAAAAAAATTATATAAAAATAGTATAAAAAATAAAATAAAAAATAGTATAAAAATAGCATAAAAAGTAATATAAAAAATAATGTAAAAAATAATGTAAAAATAATATATAAAATTAAAAAATAATATAAAAAATAATATATAAAATAATATAAAAATAATATTAAAAATAATATAAAAAATAATATAAAAAATAATATACTAAATAATATAAAAACAGTACAAAAAAATAATATGAAAAATAATAAATCAAATAATATAAAAAATAATATAGAAAATAATATAAAAATAATATAAAACATAATATAAAAAATAATATAAAAATAGTATAAAAATAATATAAAAAATAATATAAAAATAATATAAAACATAATATAAAAAATAATATACAAAATAGGATAAAAAATAATATACAAAATAGGATAAAAAATAATATAAAAAATAATGTAAAAATAATATATAAAATTAAAAAATAATATAAAAAATAATATATAAATAATATATAAAATAATATAAAAATAATATTAAAAATAATATAAAAAATAATATACTAAATAATATAAAAACAGTACAAAAAAATAATATGAAAAATAATATGAAAAATAATATGAAAAATAATATGAAAAATAATATGAAAAATAATATGAAAAATAATATAAAAAATAATATGAAAAATAATATGAAAAATAATAAATCAAATAATATAAAAAATAATATAAAAAATAATATAAAAAATAATATAAAAATAATATAAAACATAATATAAAAAATAATATAAAAATAGTATAAAAATAATATAAAAAATAATATAAAAATAATATAAAACATAATATAAAGAAATAATATACAAAATAATATAAAAACTGTATAAAAAATAATAAAGAAAATAATATCAAAAATAATATAAAAAATAATATAAAAAAATAATATAAAAAATAATATAAAATATAATATAAAAATAATATAGAAAATAATATAAAAAATAATATTAAAATAGTATAAAAAATTATATAAGAAATATTATAAAAAATAATATAAAAGAATGAAATAAAAAAAAAACTTAAATAAAACAATAATAAAAAAATTAAATCAAAAATTAGATAAAAAATTCTTGAAATAAGTTGCATAGAAAAAATTATACCAATAAATTATATAAAAGAATTGTCTGTCAGTCAAACTATATAAAAAGAGTAGTGTTACAGCATTATTTTAACAAATTATATAAAAACTTCAATTTTTTTTTTTTTTTTTTTTTTAATGAAAAGAGGTTTTTTATGAATGAAAGATTTTTTAATGAAACCTCTAATTTTTCATATAATCCCATCAGTTTTACTTAAAATAACATATGCATTTGATATGCGTAGTTAATACGACGGCCGTTTGATAATTCAGTGAATTTTTTAATTTCTCGCGTAGTAACTTTAAATGGAACACTGATGCTGCCAACTACCATCTGTTAATAGACAACTGTCAAAAGTTCAGCTCGCTGCGACGCTTAGTTTGTGTTTGGCAGCCATTGACAGCAGACGATCTTGTGAATTTTGTCGATAATGAAAAAGAGTGAATTTCGTGTGCTCATCAAGCATTATTTTTTTGCGCAAAAAAACGATCAGCCAAACCAAGGAAATGCTTGATAAATACTATTAGGGTTCTGCTAAAAAAAGTGCTCTTCCATCAAGACTATGCGAGTGTTCACACATGCCAAGCTCACATGGCAAAATGCCATAAATTGAAGAAAAAATTGCTTCCTCATCCAGCTTATTCTCCAGATTTGGCCCCCAGCGACTATTTTCTGTTACCAAACCCGAAGAAATGGCTCGGCGGAAAGAGATTCACAACCAGAGAGGAGCTCATCACAGAAAAAACAGAGCCTATTTTGAGTACCTTCCGAAAACGTATTTTTCGGATGAAATGAAACAATTGAAGGAACGTCGGACGAAGTGTATCGAGCGAAAAGGAAACTATATTGAGAAATACAACTTTTTTTTGCCGTAAAAATCATTTCTTGTTTCATTTTTCACTAAATTATCAAACGGTCCTAGTACACAATAAATAAGCCTTAAATTTCCAAATTAAAAGTTAAGCTTAAAACACTATATTTAAGTAAGATAAAAGCTAATTTTTTTATAGGATTTAAAATGAGTTTCAGTTGATTTAACTGCAATACTCTATTTTATTTTTTTTTTAAATAAAAGATATATAAATATATTGACTGTTTCTATAATATGACTTTTTTAAAACAAACTAAATAATTTGTTTTTAATTGCGTTATAACAGAATTGAAAACTACCACAATATAAGTGCACTCTAAAATCTAAACTAAAAACTATTTTATTTTTTATGCAAAAACTTTTCTTTATAGTGAAAAGTAAAATTATTTTTCACAAAAAATAATTTTTTGTTTTTTCTAAAGCCTCCGGTTTTTTTTCCTAAGAGTGATATGCCGTTTTTCTCGAACACCTTTTGTCTTTATAAAATTCATTAGTTTTGACCATGGTTTCACTCACTTATTCCCATTAACTTTTGTTTAAGCTCACTTGCACTAAATCGTTCATACGTGAAACTTTAGACGAATTTCAGGGTCAGAATATAAATTTAAATGTTATTTTATGATATACAAGAAAAACTTGTTAAAATTGTTGCATTGTATTAAAACGGTTGCTGTAATTTAAAAGATAAAATATGCATCAGTATGCGTTTATTTTATTTTTTCTTTTTTGTTTTGTTTTGTTTTGTTTTGTTTTGTTTTCTTTCCGTGATCTTGAATAATGTTACATTTAAACGTAATACGAGAAATTGAAGCCGCTGTGATAATTAACGACTTCACTGTGATTCACTCACACATAACTTAATGAAAATAAAATTTATTAAAATACATTAAAATCTGATGAAGTGCTTAATTTATGGCAACTGACTGAGAAAAAAAAAAAAAAGTTAATGAACCTTACAGAAAATACACGTATTTTGCTGCAAATGCATGCAAAATAAACAAAGCTTTTAAGCTTGCAAATAAACAATGAAACAAAGCGGTATTAAAATTAATAACTTCCGCTTCATCTTCCGAAAAAAAAGAAAGCAAAACAAATTCACACAAAGTAATTGAACTCTTGCAAAAAATATTATTGAAAATATCATTTAGACAAAATGAAAAATTAAGAAATCTACATACAATTTATAGCAAAAATAAAACAGCAACAACAACAACAGCAACCTCCACAACAAACGTAATTAAAAAGTTAACAACAAGACTATAAAACCGCTCATATTCACATTATTCACGAATAAAAATGATTAATCAGCTTGGGAACAAATTATAACCTAATCCTACGAATATGTTTTTTTAATCCCACATGGCATAAAAATAACTATGTTTATTTATGGGCACGTGTTTGCATAGACGATATCCTTGTTTCGTAGTTTTAAATGCGTAGTAGTTGGAAGTTAATTATACGACGCATTATTTTTTAATTATATATTTGGTTGATATTTTTATCCAAACTGCTGCCTGGGGGGAATGTGGTGCTTTAATTAGACTCTTGCGAGTGATTAAATTCATATATTTTCTACATTATTTATTTTTTCCCGACCCCAACTAGTTTTAGGTGTATTCAATAAATAAATGAATTGGATTTGGTTTTCAATTGCGGTATAACAGAATGGACATTTTTTCATGGTTATGAGATTTGATATCTAAACGAAAAAATGATGACCCATTTGAGCCATGCAATGCACTACATAACTTCAGCCGTATTATTTAGTTTTGCATTTCCTTTCTGAAATGTTTTGAATAAGGCTACACGATTTGTTTTTAAATGCGTTATAACGTAATTGCAAACCTTGATCATATTAAAGTTTTTTGAAACAAAAAGAAGCTTACATTATCTTTTAATCTTATGTCTAAACGCACAAAACATTGTAGAGTAAGGTTTAGTAGTCGTTGTTTTCAATTGCGTTATAACGGAATTAAAAACATAACTAATTTTTTATTTGCCAGAAGCAAAACTCGCCTAAAATTATTAAATACAAAAAAGATGCCGCAAAATGTTTCAAGATGTAGCTCCCTTTTATATTTTCATACTGAAAATAGTCTACAATTTCCTAATCCTTACTCTTGTTTCATACAAGTTTTCTTTTTTGAGTTGAATAAAGGTAGAATAAGTTCAATATAGTTTATTTATACTAGCTCTTTAAAATATGTTGTAGTAGAATGTGTTAACGTTCATGTTGTTTTTAATTGCGTTACAACGGAATTGAAAATATTGCTTATATCTAATTTTTAATAACAAAATTAAGTTTTAAATTGAGAAGTCAGTTACTTTTTGAATTAAATATAAATTTTTTGGCAAAAAAGCATTTTATTTCTCAATATAGTCTACTTTTAGAAGATAATAGATTTTATCAAATTCTCAAAACTGGCATTTGTTTCAGTGATGACCTCTTCATTTGACCTAAATCTCTTGTTGTCGAGCCATTTCATCAGGCTAAGAAATAGTAGGCGGGTGCTTTAATCTGCAGAATGTGGTGAACTGCTATCCAGTTCGTAGCCCATTTTATAAATTTCTGTCATGGCAACTATAGACCGCTGCGTTTTCATGGTGGAAGAGCACTTTTTTCTTCGCCAAATGCGGTCGTTTTGGCTCTTCAAATAAATGTCAAAACAGTTAAACTGTTATTATAGATAATCGATGTAAATGACTCTGCATTCATCCCAAAAAAAATGGCACCATGACCTTGTTGGCCGACAGACCCACGTTGGCCTTTGGTACACATTCACCATTAGAGCTCCACTGTTACTTGGTCTATGTTTTGTTCTGATGTATCCACGTTTCGTCCACGATGACGAAACGGCGCATAAACTTCGGATTGTGGTTGAACTTCGCCAAACACACCTTTGAAGTGTTCACATGGCTGCGCTTATGGTCAAGCGTGAGTAATCGCGGCACCCATCTAGCATATAGCTTTTTCATGTTCAAATATTTATGTTAAGTGTGTTGTACCCTCTCAGTTGAGATGCCTACAGCCTCAGCAACCTCACGCACTTTCATTTTTTAATCGTCCAATGTGATTCTACGAATTTTATTTCTGAGGACGATTTCTGGCGTAAGACCTCTTTTGAGTGACCTGAACGTTCGGCGTCACTTGTGCTGATACGACCAAAATGGAATTTAGTAAACAATTTCTTAACTTTTGATGTTGCAGAGAGTTTCCATAGTCTTATGATTGATGAGCACACGAAATTCAATTTTTTCCCATTTTTGTTGAAATTCTCGAGGTTCTCTGCTCTCAATAGCTAAAAGCCTGTGTCGGTGTATATAGTAGACCCCTGCATTTACGACTTAATTCTACTTCGTCCCATGACAATGGGGCCGATAGTTGATGAAACAGCAAACAGTAGCTTACAAAGCACTCATGGTGTGTAAATAAAATACTCATGACATACAGATCTGCTCGGCAATACAAGTACATACAAACAAGTAAAATATTTATGATGCCTAGAAAAGCAAGCCTACTGGATGTCAATTTCACAAACTCTAACATGGCCGACGCCCAATTCTATCAAAACAATATAGAATACACATCAATTTAAATTGCATACAATACAATTTCGCACTTGTTACTAATACAAGATTGACGAACTACACTTACAGTTACAGTAGTTGACGTACTATCATAGTCATCTACTGGTCAAGCCGAGACCTATCTAAACTCTTGTATATAATGGATATACCAGCCCAGTAGTTTTAAGCGTGACTCCCGCCAGATCCTCTAAACCACAACCAGCACTAAACTCTCCGAAGGGCCGACTATGATAGTCACCCGAGCAATGGTTCCACCAAATATGGCTCTACAACATCACCGACAAAGACACCAAAAGTTCAAATAAGCTTTTATAACTGACCGTGTCCAGTTTGAACACTAAATCGTGCTTTACTTACATCAACCTCATTGTCAGTTCAGAATAGTCGATCCCTCATTGAAAATTCGGAAGTGTATAAATCCAACTCCTTTCTTAGGAGTTTGGATTAAGGATTATGCTCTTATACATAGAACTCATTTCTAAGGTCTTCATGTCGGCGATAGACCCGGCCTCCTTAGCATTTTAGTGTAAATGACAAAGCTCACAAGATAAACTGGACAATAACTATTCCATTCACAAGCGCCTGTTGAAGTGATATATCTTTACTTTCCACACCGGCTCCAAGGAATGACCGCCAACGCCGGGCTCCAAGGTAGAACCTCCTTTTACACAATTAAGACAAGTTTAATTCATGTTTGCAAAACAAGCGCACTCTCCGTAGACCTACCTGCTCTATACGCATATTGGCATATACTCAGAGGATTATGCATCAGCGATGTGCTCTCCAGACAGTCAACGATCACTCTTTCCAACGTTTTCAAGAGGAAAGACGTAAGACTGATCGGTCTGAACGATATCGCCTCCACGTAATCCTTTTTTCCGGGCCTCGGAAGAAAGACAACTTTTGCCTCTCTTCAGACTCTCGGAACGTACCCAGTCGCTAGGCAAGTAATGAATACACCCCACAGCCTAGGTGCAACGAGATCTTCCCCCCATTGCATCAAAGCCGGAAATATACCGTCCATCTCTGATGTTTTGTACGGAGCAAATGAGCGTATAGTACTCCTCACCCCGTTCATAATAGTGATAATTTTCTCGGCTTCCTGTCTGTCTACCCCGTGCATTCCGTTCTTCAGGGGTGTCCACCGGTCATCAGACCTTAAGCTTCCAGGAAAATGCACCTCCATCAGAACTTGCATCGACTCTTCTACGTTCTCTGCCATGGTTTCATCCGTTTTTCGGATCAGTCCCATTTTAGAGAATGCATCTTTTGAAACCACATACTTCTGAAATAGTTTCCATCCCAGAGCAGAAGTCTCTTCCCGAATGCCTTTTACGGTGTCATATGAGGTTCTTTAGTTCCCTTTTCCGTGCCTTGTAGTCTACCCATGTTTCTGGGGTTCCACCTCTCATGTGCAGATTGAAGGTCTTCCTAACCTTCTTCTTCAGAGATTCGAGTTCCGTGCACCACCATGGCGTCGGATTACCCTCGTCTACTGAAGATATAGGACATGCTACCTCGTAAGCCTCAACCATGGCCAAACTAACAGATGTTTGACATGGGCTTCCACTTCCGCTGTATTCCCTGGTACTTTTATAGCTAATTACAAACACACTTATTCAACTATTTTTGACGTCGCTCTTTCCATTGGTGCAG
Source organism: Coremacera marginata (assembly GCA_914767935.1). Lineage (NCBI taxonomy): Eukaryota > Metazoa > Arthropoda > Insecta > Diptera > Sciomyzidae > Coremacera > Coremacera marginata. Next base: position 139,642,585 of record OU612046.1, on the reverse strand, counting down.
TCAGATTAGCATAATAATGACTTTAAAAACCAATATGGCGCATTTTAAATAAAAAAATTATAAATTTTTGAGTTTTTTGAGAAAGTTCACAAAAGTGCACAAAATATCTAAAACTACAACTAGGAATAGTTTTTTTTTTTGCTTTGAACTTCAAATTCGAAATCAGCGACCTCAAAAACCCGCCCTCCCATACATATTTTTTTGTAATTTTAAAGCATTTTATGAAATTTAGTCGGCCATATCGGATCCTCCGACTTGAATTTTGAAAATCTAATCTATTGCTAGGTATAGTTAAGATATTTTGTGCATTTTTGATTGTGGTTTGGCATCGATTCAGGAATTTTATTGATGCGGAAAAGATTCCAAAAAAAAAAAAGCAAAATCATTATTTTTTTTATTTAAAATGCGCCATATTGGTTTTTAAAGTCATTATTATGCGAATATGACTGCACCAATCGAAAGAGCAACTTAAAAAATAGTAGAATAAGCAGCAAATAAGTCTCAAACATTGTATGTAAATTGTGCTCTTCACGGACTTAATGGCTTCAGACATTTAGAAATAAAAAACATTTTTTCTTTTGTTTTGTTTACAGCTCAGTAATACATGTTCATGTCAAGCTGAAATTAAACAAGTTGAACGTGACGTTTACAAATTTTGCCACGCTTGACAAAAAATGTTAATAGAGAGAGACACACTGTAGAAAAGTGACTAGTGACAAGGGTAGCAAAAATTTTATGGAGAGGTGAAAAAGTCGCGCACACCTTATTTGATTTCACCATCCCATATGATTCTCATTTTTCGCCTTGCTCGTGGTTCATCTGTTCTTTTTTTTTGCGTTGTGCTAGCTGAGCACAAAAAGAGAAGAGTAGAAAGCAACATCATCGAGCCTATTGAAACTCTCGCAACACAAACGCGTGAAAAGAAACGATCAAGTAATGCGTGGCATTGGGGATGAATTTTTAAAAAACTACATTTTATTTAAATATACTTTCCATAAAATTACGAAAGGAAAATATCCCTATACTGTGCTGTAGCAAAAATATTAAATTTTAAAACTTATTATATACTAAAAATCGGTCGACTACTTTTGGAGTGTACGTGGAAGCACAGAAATTTGTACTTCTATTTTATAAAAAGTATAGATAATAGATAATAATTTTAAGAGTCATTGCGATATAAAAGAATTAACTTTTTTAAATTTTTACTATTTCTGTAACTTGTATAAATTTAAAAATATTTCAAGTATTATTTCGCCATTTTTTGTCAGTTTTTAATACAATAAGTCATCAGTTTCTCCAGTATTTTTTCTGCCTTCTCTTTAAATTTGACTCTTTATTGACCATCACTGTGTGCTGAATAGTTTTGTTTTTTTTTTCGCTCAAGCATTATTTTCTATCCACTCATTAGTGTTTTCTTTTTCGCAAATAACTATGCTGATATGCAAAAAAGGGTGTGTACAATTTTTTCTACCATAATATCCATTGACACACCCGCTGCTTTGTTGTTGTTGGGTTGGGTACTCTAAGCCAGCTTAACAAACAGTGTGCTTTTAAGAGCATCATAGAGTTTATATAAGCTTTTGTTGTGTGGTGTGAAAATCATAAAAATAAAACTTCAAAGAAAATCCATGGCAAAGGAAAAGAAAAACCTCAAAAGAAAATAAAATAAATTAAAAAAAAAAAAAAAAAAAACTAAATGAACCGACCAATATTAAAGGGTAAAATCGTATTCATATCCTATTTTATAATAATTTGTTTGGTTTTTATAGCTTTTGACGCTGCTGCTGCAAGCTATTGTTTTGCTCATTCCTACAGTTTTCTCTACAGTTTGTGCTGCTTTTATGTTTTAAATTTATGTTTATATATTTGGTTTTCATCTTTTTCTATTTAGCTATCGATTTGCTATGTCTTACTGGCTTTTCTACACATCAACCATCCCTTTTTAACTGCCTCTCTGCCCTTTACCAATTTTCAACGCTCTCTCTCAATATTTAGCTAAGTGCGTGTCGGTTTGATTCTCTGTCCCTCAATACATGTCACTGACCTGCTTCATTTCGATGAATGTTATGTGCAGCTTGAAACAAATTCGTTACACTGCTTCAACAACAACAATTACTTATTTGCTTTCAATGTTTTTAATTGTTTTGTATTTCATATTTGTTTTTATGATTTTTATTTTGCTCTGCTGTTTTTGTTTAAATAAATCACTGACATTTTGCCACAATTTATTGCAAGAAATTGATTATCTCTCAAGTGTCGACCTTGCCATATATACAAGAGGGTTATTTTTAAAAATAATGATTGCTATGTATGTAATAGCCTAAAATTATTTAAAAAAGTTATACATATATTGTAGTTTTGTTCAAAATACTTGCAATTTCGATGTTTATCAGATCGTTGGTATAAATCCAGTAATGATTTGGAATTATGTCTATGAGGGTCGGTTAATAAGTATAGTGAGAGCATAGATAATAAAACACAATTTTTTCTCAAAAACTCTTTAATTTTGGCTTGATACACTTAGTTCAATGTTTTTCCAATTTAATAAAACCTTCTATGTCAAACAATTTTTCTAACTCTTGCATCAGTTTTCCATTTGACTTCCTCATTTGACTCTCTTTTCTGTTAGCCTTCTTTTCAAGTCATGGGGAATTTTAAGGGGAACAACATGAGTCAGAAGTTGCCAAATCTGAAGAATACGGTGTATTATGCGGAAGCAATTCATGGTGAAATTTTTTAAATTTTAGACCAGTTTTATGTGATGAATGAGCTAATGCATTATCGTGATGAAAAATCACTTTTTGCTTCTGCAAATGTTTTTCAAATAATAACTATTTTCATAGTTCAAATAATCCAGTTTTTGAGTCACAAGATAGTTAATCAAGATTAAACCTTGTGCATACCAAAGAACAGTTGTTATAACCTTTTCAGCTGATGCATTATTGCCTTCTTTGGTGAACTTGAACCGGCTTCAAACCATTGCTTTGAGTGATGCTTCGTTTCAGGTGTGTAGTGGAGGATCTATGTTTCATCAACGGTTATGAATCGGCGGCGCATAAATTCATCTGGATTGCGTTAAAACATTTTCAAACATTGCTTTGAAATGACTTCATGATTGCATTTATATTGCATTATCCCATCCTGCAGATAATGTTTTCATATGCAAACTTTTGTGCAAAATCGAAATCACTGAGCCATGTGTTCTGCATTCGGCCTCTGCTATCTCACGCACTTTCACTCGATGATCTGCCAAAATCATATCATGGATTTTATCGATAATTTCTGGAGTAGCCAACTCAATTGGGCATCCACTGTGCTCCTCATCCTTAAATACATCTTTTTAAATTCAGCAGTCCATCTTTTCACTGTTGCAATCGAAGGTGCATTGTTGTCATAAACATCGTCCAATATGGATTTGATCTCATCATTCGCTTTGCCTTATAAAAACAAAAATTTTATCACTACACGGTATTAAATTTGAACCATTTTTACAAATTTCAGGAGTTAGTTACTTAGAATGATAGCCTGAAATAAACTTATTGGAAATTCGAGCCGAAAATTTTTATGAAGCTTAATGACAGCTGAAACTTATCAAAAAAGAACATTTTGTATCAATGATGCTATCTTTTTAGTTATGCTTAGTAATTATTGATTTGTCCTCATATTACTAGTAATAAACTTTTATCATTGATATATATATATATATATTAATGACATCAATAAAGTATTTTTTATTTAAATACCTAACATGAGTAACAGCACCTTAAGTATATATTTAACATTTGATTTGTTTTGAGATGCATATCAGTTGTAGTAATAATCAATATGTAATCCTTATTTCAAAAAGTCAGTTTAAATTTTCTTAGGAAAATAATCTCATTTTACCATCAAGGTTGACATGGTTAACGCAGTAAAAAATGATGAAGTGACACATCAACTCAAGCACTGTCTACTGTATCAGCGGAATGCGCTAACTCAATTGAGTCATGGCTCAATTTCAAGTACTAGAATGCCTGTATCAACAAGACTTCAATCAACGCAGCGCGCTTTTGAGTGAGATAGTGTCTTGAGTTATATAGTCCACTTTTTGAGTGCGGTTAGTTGTATAACACATTGAGTTATATGGTGAAGTTATAAACTAACTATGGTCTTATCTAGAAAAATTTACTAAAAAAAGAGCCTAATCAAGCACTGTCTACTGTATCGGCGGACGGCGCTAGCTCAATTGCGCCATGACTCAATTTCAAATACTATGCAAGTACTGTGCAACAAGACGCTTTTGAGTTCGATAGCGCCTTGAGTTATATGGTCAATTTTTTGAGTGCTTCTATTTGGATAACTCGTTGAGTTATGTTGTGCAATTATAAACTTAGTATGGTCTTATCTAGAGACATATTCAGTAAAAAGAGCCTTATCAAGCACAGTTCACTCTAACAACAGAATGCGCTAACTCAATTGAGCCATTGCCTAGTTAAAAAAAAAAAAAAGAAATGGCCATTTCAGCTTTTAAAAGGACTTTCAACGAACTTCTTATGATTAATTGTGTTGTACATGTTGTGAAATGTTTGAACATAAATGATCGAGCACTGGACTTACAAGTTTTATGCCGACGCCTGACGGCTTATGTTCTTAAGAAGCTTTTCGTGGCAGTTTTTACTCTCTGAGGTTTGCCATTGTCTGCAAAGAGGTGATGGTCGAACAGAAAAATTAATTCAATTTAAAAAACATTTTGTGTCAGATGGGATTTGAACCTGGGTTCTATCCCATACAAGCCACGCACCTCAACCAGTATGCCACGGCTGCCCACGCTATGGCATAGTTTCTAGAACTATAATGCCTGTGCAAGCGAGACGTTAATCAGCGCAGTGCGCTTTTGAGTTGGATAACGCTTTGAGTTATATGGTAAATTTTATGAGTGGGGTTAGTTGGATAATTCATTGAGTTACAGCTGCGGTGGCGCACATCTTACCATTTCATTTCTCGCAATATTTTTAAATTTTGTCAACTTATATTTGAAACACATGCAAAAAATTTTAAACATGGATTTCATAAATAAAAATAGGAGTTTTAAAAATTTTTACTAATTTGAAAAGCATAGTTTTCTTTACTTACGTATAAAATAAATAAAAGAAAAAATGTTGATCATATATTTATTTTGGTTTTGAAAATATTTTAAAATTAAGACCTCTTAAAAAAAATTACTTGAACAGTAAATTAAAAAATTCATAATCTTAAGTCTAATAAGATATCGATTGAAGTTTTTGCAATTTCCTGTTTGAAAAATATTTTTAAAATGGCCGTATTGCTTATCCACAATAAGCACGACAAAACCCGTTATATTATTCATAATTTCATCAATAAAAAACAAACGACCACGTACATAATAAGAAAAACCGTTCCCGGAATATTTGACTCTGAGTATGCTTGACCGTTCTAATTACGCACGTATACTTTAATCTTTCTTTTGGAAAACGTCGCATGTACGGAAAATTTTCGGCACAGTGCAAGTTGAACTTACACTCATTGGATATATTATTCTCCATTGGTCGAGAGTCCAATTGCATTGCATTTTGGCCCAGTCCAACCATTTAGTTCTCGTTGGTTTGTGTGCCGGGAGGGGTTTTTTCTGGTCTATTGCCACGAAGTCCAAATTTCCGTAGTCAACTGTGAACCGTTTTCACACTAATGTTAACTTGGTAACTTTTGTCAAGATATCGTATTATTTTGACGGCACTTAAAACGATTCTTCAGGTTCATTCGGTGTAAAACGGTATCTGTTCGTTCAGATATCTTTCTCCTATTGTTTATGTTCCTCAAACGGTCGTCTTGTTTCTTTTTTTAAGAAGCTTATCACTGTTTGATGACTACTACAGTCTATTTGTCTTGCGATTTCACGGTAGAGTACTCTTTTTTTTTTATTAAATGTTAAAATAAAGACTTTTGGTCTCAAGTTAAAAGCTTATATTTCGGACTCATTTTTAAGGCTTGTGTAATATGTCACTGCTGATTTATAAATAATTTTTCTTTTGCACAATTCCGTATATATGTTTTTAATTAGCAGCGACTTTGACTGATAAATGCATATAATTGCGATACCAATAAAGCGCTTAAAAAAATATATTCAAACATACGTTTGTCAAAGGAAATTCAGTGGTAAGATATGTGTGACGTAGCTGTATGTGGTGGAATTATAAATGCAGTTAGGTCTTATCTAGAGACTAAATCAGTAAAGAGCCTAATAAATAAGTTGTTATTCATATTAATTATGTGAACGAAGCACACAGCTCAACAAGCAACAAAATTACCAAAAGCTGAAATTTCAAGCATCCAGCCAAAGTATACTTCTTTCAATATTAACTGAAAATCAAATGTTTCTCATCTGCAAAACAAGTTGAAATTTTGAAGTTGGCTTTAAGACTGCCCCCACTTTTGAAATGATCGCATTTGACAATTTGTTTACTGCGCTAATGCGTTACTTTTAACGAAACAAGTGTGTCAGCGCAAAAAGTGCTTCAACTCAATAACGCAACGTAACACTAAGTTACCCATATCAACTGTGATCATGTTTTTCCTTTGCAGCACTCTTTACCAAAAGAGAGAATTTTAATGTTTGATAATATATACATTCTCTGCCATTCTTCAGGAAGCCTTAAACATAAAAACGCCATTACCTTTTATATATATTTTTTTATATGCCACAAAATTACCTTGAATTCTAAGGGCGAAACAAAATTTACTTGTTTTATTGATGACTTAAACCACTTTTTTCGTGCTTATCTGCTTGGTCGTTATACGCGCTAAACATTTATTCACTATTGGAGATACTAATAACAACAATTTTGCAACTCGGCACAGAAAAGTGCTTCAACTCAATAACGCAATGTAACGCTGAGTTACCAATATCTACTGTGAGCAGGTTTTTCCTTTACTCTACAAAGAGAGAGAAGTTTAAGTATTATAATAAAATAAATCTACAATTCTTTAAGCTATCAGCTTAGAGAATTTTAATGTTTGATGATTGGGAAGTCTTAAACATAAAAAGCGCCATTATGTTTTACATATATTTTTTTATATGCCACAAAGCAACCTTGAGTTGTAAGAACGAAACAAAATTTAGTTGTTTTATTGTTGACTTAAACCACTTTCTTCATGTGTATATGCTTGGTTGTTGTACGTGCTAAACATATATTCGCTGCAGCAGATACCGAATAGATATTAATACACTGAATATTTATGCCCAAGTGGCTGAGCGCCTTCTTGGTTCAAATCCGGAAGGTCTTATTTTCTTTTTAATTAGATTTGTTTATAACATAAAATATTACAAAATAAGAACAAAAAAAAAAATTTAACATATTTTGTGCTTATATTGTTTACATTAAATGTTAAAATAATTAAAATAAAATCACACAAACTCGTTTATTTTCGCCTTAATTTTTCTTATACATAAATATTCTCACGAAAGTCGAAAACACTCAAAGCCTATAAATAAAAATAGTTCATGAACTCGTTAAAAATAAGATCGTAAAAATACGCTGAAATTATACAATCTAAGATAATGTAAATTGCTTCAAAGAATTTATTCAACTCATTAATGATTACATCAAATTTTTTTCCCAAAACTAAGGCCTTTAAATAAACATAAATTTTGCAGCGTACTTTTTGCCTCACACTTACCTCCCCCCCCTCATTATTGTGTGTTAGTGAACTTTAACTTTAATGCCGTTCATTCTATAGCTTTAACCTTGATCATAAACATATGTTTAAATAAAAACTTGTTGTTTTCGAACCTCTCTCTCTCTCCCAATCGTTTCTTAATGTTGGGCATTAAAATAAAAAAAGATTTAAACAACTGATATAGAGGTGAAAACTTCTCGCATGTAATAAATATATTGAATATAATTTGTGTCAAAACCATGCGCTTTACGCATTTATATGCAAATAATACAGCAACACAAAACTGCATAAAATATGGAATACCTGCGCTTAAAATCTACATAAAAAGCATGGGCGTCGAGCGGAGCGGGAGGGGGTGACTGCACTTTAAATCACATAAATTTCATAGTCAAAATAGCAGCTTTTTTATGACCCTGTTATTGAAGTATATTTAGATTATATTATTCTTTCTTTTATGCTTACCCACCCACCTTATTGTTTGTACCGTTTTGTTGTGGTTTTTTGTCCGATTTTTTTCTCTCTGTCTTTCTGTCCTTATTGTATGATGCAATATTGCTGGTTTTTTAGTTATTTGCTAAAATATTTAAATTCCAGCAAAATTCACCACAAATTGACTCATGCCTCAAATTGTACACAAACACAAAGAAACGCCCAAATGCTCAGACCGCTTAACCATCCATACAATCTTAAAAATACGCGTAGTTTTGCCAATGTGTTTGTTAATATTGTTTTTTTTATTTCTTCTTTTTTTTTCTCTTGTTCTGTTTTATAATTTATTTTTATTAATTTTTTTTTGCTTCTTAGCTTATGACTAATCGCATGCGATTTTTTCTTAATAGACTGAATACTAAAATTGAATGTTATAAATTATGTGTGTCCGTCAAAAAATGTATAGAGGACAAGCAAAGCATTGTGTTCAAAACTCTTCAAAGATGACGAAATTTGCAGACATTATTGCTTGTTTTTTTTTTTCTATTTGCTTCGTTACGTTTTAAATATTTCTTGCCTCTTTATTTCTTCTTTACCCTCTTTTGGCTTTTTATCGCATGGGATAAAAAAAAAACCAAATTTGTTCCATTAACCTTTTGCATTGAAACATATGCTAGACAGACACAATGATTAAAGACAAGCCCCTCATTTTTTTTTTTCAAATTTGTGTTTGAGTCTCTTCTCTAACTCTTAATATTTTTTCCCTCATTCTTTATGTGTGCTTCACTTTGATGAGCTTCTTATTATTAATCACTTTAAACACGCATCTTTTTCAACTGCTCCTTAAAACTGTTCATTGATAGTTTCGCTTTTTACACGTTAGTTATTCATTGATTGTATTTTTTTTTTTTAAGCAAATTGTATTTGTTAATTTCTGCCTCTTGTTTCTGTACGCATTTGTAAAAAAAAAAAAATTTTGTTTTCTGTTTTTGTCTTATGCCTTCTGACTCAGCTTTTTTCCCCTTTTTGTAACTCAAAATTTTTCTGTGGTCATCACATTATTTTATTAATCAAATTCTTTCAGTCATGACAGTCAGACAAAATTTCTCTAAAGTTCCCAAAAAATTTAATTTTATTTATAAATTGTTAAAACATGAAATGTCAACTTATTTCTGTCGTGTTTCAACTCATTAACATTCTAGCTAAATTATTTGTTTTAAATTTGTGTTTTTTTCCACGCTTCATTTAGTCGTAATTAATTCATTATATAAAGGATGACGTCTTTATACATGCTGCCACCTTAATTTGTTAATTGAATATTTACCTTTTTTTGGACTTTTTTTTTGTTAGAATTTTTGTCACTCGTATTGCTCGTTTTGCCAATTTTATATTTTAATTATTGTTGCGTTTTAGGTGTGTCAATGCTTTAATGTTTAGTTATTTTAAAACTTGCCCCAAAAATCCCCTTCCAAGTTGCACGATTTAATGTCTTTAAGTAATCAAGGTTTGTTTTAGTATAATTTTTGCTTTATAAAGTGGGCGTGGTAGTTGGTTAAAGGCATTAATTTTGCATAAGGCATTCAAAATTCCAAAGGCTTTAAGATATAGCTTCTTATGAGTCTTTGAAGCTTAGTAAAGTTGGCGTGGCTATTCCTCAATCCGCGTATTCAATCTACTTATTTCAAACCGCTCAAATATTATCATGTCAAATATTATCATATTATGTTATTTATACCCAAAAAACGGCAATCTAAGTATTTTGGTTGCTTTATAACGTGGGCGGGGTATTAGCGCAAAACCTCAATTTCCCATCAAACTGATTCAAAAATATCAATATCCGTGCTAAATTTTATAGCTATATGCTTACTAGGTCCGCGGCTTCGCCACGGACGTTTTCTCTTTATTAATAAAGAGCTCTTACACGTTTTTGTTACTCTTTGAATGAATGTAGAGAGGAATAGAGCACAATTACTTTATATAGAAAATCTTCCAACACATTGTAGTTGGCCAGTGAATCGCTTTAAGACAATACATATCGAATGAAATAAACATTTTTATTTTTGTGTTGTTTTGCAGCACAGCACTGTATGTAACATTCAATAAGTCATTCAATAAGTCCGTAGGATAAGTAAGAAAAAACAAAATTTTGATACTCGATTATATCATTTAACATAGTTGCCTTCGAGAGCGATATAACGATTTTCCATCTTTTCGATACCACTTTTATAGTACGATTTCTCTTTCTCGCCAAAATAGGCCTCAGTTTCAGCGATTACTTCATCATTGGACTTGAATTTCTTTCCAGCAAGCATTCTCTTGAGATCTGAAAACAGGAAAAAGTCGCTGGGGGCTAAATCTGGAGAATACGGTGGGTGGGTAAGCAATTCGAAGCCCAATTCATTCAAGATTGCCATCGTTTTCATCTATTTGTGGCACGGTGGATTGTCTTGGTGAAACAACACTTTTTTCTTTTGCAAATGTGGCCGTTTCTTGGCGATTTCAGCCTTCAATCGATCCGAAAGTGCACAGTAATAGTCGCTGTTGATAGTGGTTGCTTTTTGGAGATAGTCGATGAATATTATTCCTTTCGCATCCTAAAATACAGACGCCATCACCTTACAAGCCAACTGTTGGGTCTTTGCTCGCTTTGGATTCGGTTCGTCGACTGCTGTCCACTCAGCTGACTGTCTTTTAGATTCTGGTGTGTAATAGTGAAGTGTAATAGTGTGTAATAGTGGTGTGAAAATGGATGAAAATCCATTATTGCGGTTTAACAGCGCCAAACACTCCTCTGATGCATCAATTCGTTGTTGTTTTTGGTCGACTGTGAGCTCACGCGGCACCCACTTTGCACAGAGCTTTCGCATAAAAATATTCGTGTAAAATGGTAAAAACAACGCCATCTGATATCTTTACAATGTCAGCTAGCTCGTGCACCTTCAATTTGCAATCGTTCATAACCAATTTGTGGATTTTTTTAATATTTTGTGGAATAACAGTCTGATTTGGGCGTCCACTGCGCTCTGCATCATTTGTGCTGATACGACCACGTTTAAATTCAGCAATCCACTTTTCTACTATTTGTCTCGAAAGAGCAGAGTCCGGATAATGTTTATCAAGCCATTGTTTGGAATTCCACTGTATTTTTTTTTATCAAAAAGCAATGCTTTATCAAAACTCGAAATTCACTTTTTCATTTTTTTTTTTTAATAACAATAGTTGAACACAACATGATTTACCACACGAATCAGTTGTCAGATTGTTGTCAAATTTTTCTTCGTATCGTTTGAAGGTTGGTACTAAATAAAAATCATATGGAAACAAATCTAATAACGCCTTCTATGTGTCATCCTATGGACTTTTTGAACGTACTGTTATATATATAGGCGGAACTTCAGGCTCATCTGTTTTTTTTTTTTTTTTGTTTTTACTTGCTGAGCACAAAAAGAGAAGAGTAGAGAGCAAAATGGAGTTAATTGAAACTCTTGTAACACAACCGCGAGAAAACGTTCAAGCAATGCGTAGCATCGGGAGTGATTTCTTTAAAAACTTTACTCTTTAAATATACTTATTATTAAAATTTCAAAAAGAAAAAAAAGCCCTATAATGTGTTGTACCACAAGTATGACATTTTCAAACTTGTTTTATAAAAATTGGACAAGTTCTTTTAGAGTTTACTTGAAAACATTTATATGCGCTTTAATCTATATAATCATCTATAGTCTATATAATCTATATAATAGTATATAGATAAGCACCAATGTGCACCAAAATGTGCTTTAAGTATTTTGAGAAAATGCCAAAAAATGCTAATCCTCATGCTAAAATTCGCTATTTATCTTATATTAGCTTTAAAATATTACTTTTAATAATTTTCTAGTTTTTAAATGGGCGTGGCAAATTGTTCCAACTCTACACACTTTTTTTTCCTTGTTCTAAACAGTAAATAGCAAATTCTGTGACATATGAACCCAACGTTGAGATAGTGTATTTTAAGTATATTTTGGGTATGAAAAAGGGGGATGGTCATCACTAACCGGACATTGCTAACTGGCCATCACCAACAGGTCATCGTGAATTGATTATCAATAGCCGGTTATCACTAAGTGGTCATCACTGACCGGTCCTCAATAACATCATTATTGAACAATCATTACTAACCGGTCATAATTTTTTATATATATCTAATTACTCATAACTAAACGGTCATCACTTCCCATTTATAACCAACCGGTCATTAGCAAATGGTTATCACTACCCATTTATAACTAATAAGACATAGCTAAACGGTCATATATAGCTTACCGGTTATCACTAATCGGTCAACATTTTTTATATATAAGTAACTACTCATCACTAACGGTCAAAACTTCCCATTTATAAGTAACCGATCATTATTAAACGATCATCACTTGTCAAATTTATAACTTAAATCGATCATCAGTAAATGGTTATCACTTATCATTTAAAACTAACCAGATATAACTAAACGGCCATCACTTTCCATTCACAACTTACTCCAGTTATCACTAAACGGTTTTCACTAACCATTTGTAACAAACTGGTCATCATTTCCTATTTAAAAAAAACCCGGTCATCATTTTTCATATTAAACTAACATCTAATCGCTAAACAGTCAACATTTTCCATTTATAACTAACCGATCATTACTAAACGATCATCACTTGCCAAATTTATAACTAACCAGTCATTAGTAAATGGTAATCACTTACCATTTATAACTAACCAGACATAAACGGTCATAACCAAACTATAACTAAACTATAGACTATAACAATTTAACTAAACTATAACCAGACATAACTGAACTATAACATATATAACTTTTCGGTCGTCACTTTCCTCTCATAACTTATCAGTTATCACTAAACGGTTTTCACTTACCATTTATAACTAGCCACTGGTCATCACTTACCATTTAAAAATGAAATACTGTTTACGTATGTAACTAAATCGGTCATCACTAAACGACTCTCACTTACTATTTATAACTGACCAGTCGTCACTAAACGATCATCACTATCATAGGTTAACCTTCCATATATACTAACGGTTATTACTAACCGGTGACATAATTCTTCAATTTCATTTTCTAACATTTTCATTTCATTTTCAATTTCATTTTCTAACTAGAATGCTCGACATGTGCTTAAAAATCATTAATTTTAAACTGAAATGCTTTAGGCATCCTGAAAACTTACAGTATCTATGGTCATCACTAACTAGTATCAGATAAAAGATTTATTTTGGTAATATCCTCATACTTTTTGATAAACATTTTAAAATGAGCTTTAAAAAATCCTAATGGTGGTTATCATTAACCGGTGGGATTTATAAATTATTTCTGTTGTACTTTGTAATTATACATTTCTCTTCAATATCAACTTGAGCAAGACAAGAAAATTCGAGCAAGTTGTAGTCACTAGTTATGCATAACCAATAAAGCTTTATAGTTCTCTTATAAAGGTTAAGTTATATAATTATAAAAAGTTAAATCTATTACTATACTATTATATAAAATTGAAGTGCAAATTTTTTTTTCCAGCTAAACTTCAAAAGTACTAAATCGATTTTTGTGAAACAAGTTTTGAAAAGTCACATTTTTGCTACAGCTATCTTCATTTCGAAATTTTAACAATAAGTATTTTCAATTAAAGTGTTAAGTTTTTTTAAGAAATCATCACCGGTGCCAAGAATTGCTTGATCGTTTTCGAGTTTCAATAAACTCCATGTTGCTCTCTACTCGTTTGTTTATTTTTTTTCTGCTCAGCTAGCACAGTACAACAGATGAGCCTCGCGCAAGGCGAAAAGTGAGATACAGAGAATTGCAATGAGTATCCGACCGAAATCGGATACTCAAATCATATCCGAGTTTCTTGCTCTTTTCAACTCTATCTAATATATGATAATATATGATAAGATATATGTAAAATACTTATAAGCATTCGGCTCATTAGCATATTTTCGGGTATAAGTACATTCTTATATCCGAGCGCGGCGTGATCCGAACCACTTCGAGCCGTTTTCAATGAGTGCGTTGAGTTAGTTTATTACAAAGGCGCTCGATCCGGATGTATTTTGAGTGTACTCTGAGTACTGCTCTCTCTCTCTGCCAACGTCTCTGAACAATGTCAGCTCTAGTTTCTTTTGTTTGTTTTTTCTCGAAAACTCGTTTGTATTTTATTGATGCACTCTAGGAAAAAGAAAACAACAATAAGCAACGCTTGTGATTTTTTATTTGTTACGCATAAACAAAACGAAAACAAAGGCCGGCGCCAGTAGCCGTTTGCTTGGTGTACGTAAAAAAAGCAGAAAAGTAGAAGTTAAACTATGCGCATGTGATATGGCAACTAAAGGTGACAGAAAAATAAAAAAATAAATACTTTACAAATTTAATAATAATTGCTGATTGCAGAAAATGAAATGTCATGAAATAAATGAAAAAATTGCTAATTAAAGCTTCAAACTATCGAAGCTGTGTATTTTTTTAAGCCTCAACAACTTTACCTCATGCGCTGCTTTCACAGTGTAAGATAAAAACAAAAAGCAACACAAGAAGAACACGTGTTTTTCTGTTGCTATCAAAATGCTCAGCAAAAAAAAAAACGCACAAAACAATTACAAAAAACTTGCTCAGTTTTCACTGCTGCGCTCTATTGCGCTCTGCTTCATATCTGTGGCAGTTGAGCCGAGTGATTCGGCTGCTTGTGTCCATGATACAATAGTTTACAAGGTAGCCTTGACAACTACCTTTTTTCTCACGAGCGGTGATCGGGAGTTGTCAAATCAATACAAAGTTTAACTTATCATCTGTTTTGCTGTTTCTTCGTTTTCTCTTTTCAATGTGTTTTTGACAACTCCAAATCGCCAACAGAACTGTCACTCCTACCTTGTAAATGATTATACCATGCTTGTGTCGATTATAAGTATTTCGGTAAGTAGGATAAGTATCAGCAAGACGACAACAACCACAAGTATTTATGAACCGTAAAAACCCGATCTCTCCCGATCCGACTCATGATTTAGGATACTCAAATTTATTTCAGCCGCCACATTGCAGCTTCGTAGAAGAGAGTATGAGCCGAGTTGCGTGCGCTAAGGGTTGAGTTGGTTTTTGTACTAATTTTTTTCGTATATACTCAGAGTCGCAAAAAAGCTATCCGTTGCAGATCACTGATACATATGAAAGAAAAAATGTTTTTTTATTTCGTTTGACATGCATTGCCTTGAGGACTGAGGTCACACGGCGATCGTTTGAACGGCGCTCAAAACTTTTTGTTGTTGCTTTCAATGGAAACTGTCAAATACAGTGAGAGTGAGACATGGTAAATCAAAATTTGTTTATTTTTAAACGCAAGGCAATTGACTGATCACCTTTAGCGTGCTTAGGATTTTTTTATATGAATTTTTTGCGTTATGCAAGCTTCGCCACGGACCACTGTGGCCTGCTAGTTTTTTATACATCTCATCAATTACTTCTATATATTTATAGTTGGGAGCCACCTTTTGGGTACCATTGACCTGTTTGCTGTCTTATTTCTAGAAATTTGATAACTTAGTTGATATTATGTATCAAATATTTAGCTATGTTAAATATTTGTCTCATACACCTTCCTATACGTTCTTAGTAAACAAAATGACAAGTAGCTAAGCTGGTAGCTGCTTTTGTTATTTAAACAGTTTTCGATCGATAAACTTGACGTAATTTTAATACCTCTTTTTGTATGCAAAATAGATAGAATAGTAAAAAGAAAAAAAGGAAGCTCAGCTCCACTCATGCGTTACACTTTGTTGACTGATTTGACGCATGGCTGCGTGGACATGTTCGAAAGACGTCGGTCGTCTAGCATATAATAAATATAGATTATTTCTAATTTTTTGTCATGTAGTTTGCTGTCAACACTTTTGGCCTGGTAGTCGTCCTCATAATGGTGAACAAACAATTATAATAATTGCCCTGTTGGTTCTTTCTTCCATATTTTATATGTAGTACCCGTTAAACTAACTAGGTTAGCAAAATAATAAAAATGTCATGTAAATGTTTAATTTATATATGAGTATCATGTCATTTATATTCCAATGACTCGAGTGACACTTTAATTTATTTTCAACGTGAAACCATCAACGTAAAACCAAGCACATAACATTAAAATGCAAATTAATTACAATAGCTCACGATTTCATTACAACATGGCGTCATTTACAATTACTCATGCCTTCTTAGACATACATTTAATGCAAAATATAATCATTAACTTAATAGCTACTATATATTTAAATATTATAATTTATGCGTTTATCATTTTTGCAGTTGTTATTGTTTACTTTAAAAACTATTTTCGAAAAAAAAACACTCAATATTTGTTGGGAGGATTGTTTCTTATTTTTAACACATTAAGCAGAAAAAATAGTATGACTTAATATTAAAGCCTGTTGTTGTCAACATAGCAATAACAACTATTGCGAATTATCACTGCGTTAATCAGTTTCTGACTACAGAAAAATATTCCATGAAGCATCTTTAAGCTAGGCATTTCTTTGAACTATTTCATTTATTTAACAAATCTTAAGCTGCTGCGCAATAAAGTAGTCCAATATTAATCTTGAAATAATCTGAACTAAAATTCTTTTACTCCACACTTAAAAGTTTTAATAAAGCTAATTTTTTTTTTTTTATAAATTCAAAATATTGAATGTTTGTTAAATGTCAATATTTAGTTCACATAAATAACGCAAGCTATTTAATAAAAACATTCCCTCATTTTACTTCAAAAACATTATTTTTCTTTAAATTAAAAAAAAAAAGAAGTGGTACACATCCTGCTCTTGTTAAACAAGTTGTTATTCAGAAATTACTAGTGTGCAAATTTTCTAATAATTTCCTATTATTCGAGGTGAAACTGAGATCTCGTGTATTTAGTTCGAAAACAAAATTCGTTCTAGTTTCGTTTTCGAATCGAATCCGCGTGCGGATGAAAGTCACACTTCGTTTTCGAAATGAGAGTTTTTTTTTAAAATAATCGCATCGTTTTCGAAGCGAGATTTTTGAAACACTCGAATTTTCTGAAATGAAATTTTTTAAATAATCAAATCGTTTTGGAATCGATTTTTTTCATACTATAAGGGGCGTTTTGTTAGAGATAAAGAAGTTTGAAATGGAATAAAACAAGGATGAATTTTTAAAATTGACATGAAATTGACTTTATTCAAATGATAATCTTTTGGCATTATAATTTAAATATAATTTCTGGCATATGACCGCCACGGCTGGCTCGGCCGTAATCTAATCTGGAGGTCCAATTTTCAATCACTTTTTCCAACATTTGTGGTCATATATCGGCAATTATGCGGCGAATGTTATCCTCCAAGTGGTCGATCGTTTCGGGCTTATCAGCGTAGCCTAGCGACTTCACATATCCCCACAGAAAATAGTCTAGCGGTGTTAAATTGCACGATCTTGGAGGCCAAAACTATGTTATTATCCTTATTTTTGTATGAATTTAAACTGATTATTTAAAGAATACTGTAAACTTGTCTAACTTCCTTAGAAAATGGAGTCTCAATACAGGAAAAATCTACTAAAAAATGCCCTCGGTTATATGAAATAAACGAAGAAACAAAAATGGCCATCTCAGCCCTTGAAAGGACTTTGACCGAGCTTCTAATTGTCAATTGTATTGTGTGTGATGTGAAATGTTTGCACACATATGATCGAGAACTGGACCTACATGTTTTACGCCGACTCCGAACGGCTTATGTTCTAGATTTTACTCTCTGAGGTTTGCCATTGTCTGCAGAGAGGTGACGGCCGAACAGAAAAATGAATTCAATTGAAAAAATTTTCTGTGTCTGATGGAGGATTCGAACCTGGGTTCTCTGGCGTAAGAGTCACACACTCTACCCACTACGCCACGGCCGCCACCGGTTATATGAAATACTCGCTCATATATTTACAAGCTTAACATTTATTGGTATCGAGTATATATATAATCGAGTGTGTACTTTATGTCTTTTTCCGAAGTTTTACTTTGTAATTAAGTATTTTGTATGGTACTTTAAGATAGCCAGTCATCATTAATTAATTTGTACGTGTTTTTTGTATCGTTTCGTATCTACCCTGGACTTATTGTCTCTACCCTGGCATCTCGAGAAGCAGGGGAAATACGACAGGGGAGAGATATTTGTACCAAAAATCGAATACAATCAGAAAGTATGTATTGTTAAGAAATTTAAGTTAATATACATTAAAAACAAAGTTATACTTTGCATAACAAAGGAATAAAACTTACCAGTGGAGATACTGCATTCACAGACACATCTGCACATGTCGAGTGGCATGATCGAAATGTCCGCCAATGAGTGGCTTGCGCTTCGTTTGTTGTTAACTTTACATCAAAGTCAATGCTCTGACATTTCAAATTGTAACGACAAGTACTTTATCGACATTTTTTAATGGACGTTAAACGTCTAGGGTAGGAGACTTAAAATACGAGGAACAAAAAATGGGTTTTTTTTTTTTAACAGAAAATAAAAGTAATTTGATTTTTTTTTTTAATATTTACCCTTATTACTAATGCTTCTTTATGAAATAAATAATGCTTAAATGTCTAATCAATTGGAAATGTATGGAATTACACTGACTTCTTTGCGAGATAGTAAAGGGACAGGCCAGGGTAGATACTTTTTTCAAAGTTAACATGCAGCTATAACTAAACTATGCTTATTAAGGTATTGCAATTTACTGGTAACAAAGTAAACGTTGTTTATTATTATGTATGTTTGTCGTTTTCCGTAAAGTTTTCAACTAATGTGTGGTTCAACCATATTCATTTTAGCGATTTTTTTTTTTTTTAATTATTTCATATTGATTATATATATTTAATAATATTTGTTTGAAAATACATATGTAATTAACATTGAAAAATGATTTTCGTCAATTCTGTGTTAGGCTTACTTTATCAAAGTTCGACGCTATTATTGTGGTTACTGCTAAAAGTTATATATAACCGTTTTACAACCGCTTGTTTATGACAAAAAAAAAAAAGTGCACGTTTTTGCTGTTTGTTATTGTTGTCCGTTAAAGATGACTGCTGTAAAATGCTGAATCAAAAATATTTATATTGAAAATGTGTTTTTTAAGTATTTTTGTAAGATATTAGTAAGATATGTAAACTTATGCTTATACCTACCTGTCAGAAAGTTCTTTGAATCTCCTCGCTGAGTACTTTGTTATAAATAACCGTCAGAGCTAACTGATAGAAAAACATTTGTTTTGAAACTTATATAAACAAAATTTTTTATTGAACTATACGTTCACTTTTACTTAGAAATATATCTTTTGATATTCTTTATTAACCGTTATACATAACCGTTACACAAAGTTTTCATTTATTTTGTTTTAATTTCTTTGCTAAGAACGTGTAAATTTATGTTTCGTTATAAAAGTGGTTATTAGTAACCATTACAGATGATTTAAGTAAGCGAGTTTCAATTTCAAACAAAGCTATTTATAATTTTAATCAATGACATACGTAAACCGAAACGAGCCAGTAATTTGGACACTAAATTATTTAAACCCGCCAACGAAACCAACCCAAATAGTCAGCTGGCTTCAACTTACAAAATGACAAAGCTACCGACTTTTAAATCGATAAATTTTATTTTTAGAAATTCATTAGAATGCTTGAGCTTTCTTAATAATTTATGAGTTTCACATTATTACAAAATTCTACAAGAGTTACTTGATGTAAACTGCTTGAATGCCGATTTAGTTGCTTGATAAATTTTGGGAAGTGTGCCAGTCAAGTCAGTTTAGTCGGTATAAAATTTTAAATTAAAAAAAAAAAAAAAAGGAAAATATTTTTAAATGTTTATATTTTTTCAAACTTTTGCCAAAAATTCACTTTCATTTTGTGCTAACAACAAATAGTTGCGTTAAATGGGGCTATTTTTAAAAATCATTTTTACATTGCCACATGTTTGAACGGCCTAGACCCACAAAATTTGAGTGTCTGGTAAAAATACAAAAAAAAAATAAAAAATAAAACAAAAATAAATCTAAACATTTTAAGTTCAATTTTGAATAAGATTACTTTTATTTTTTTTATGCAGAAAAATTAAAAAAAAAAACTTAATTGTCATGGGCTAGTTCAAAACATAAAATTTCCTCAAAGAATATTAAACTAAATCAGCTATGAAGGCTTTAGTTTTAAGGAATTTTATATCAATTCCCTTGATATTATATCTTTCTACATCTCGCTAGTCTCCAACGTTCTTGGAGGTATAGTTTTATCTCTTAGAATATTGCAGACACTTCAATTGTGTTAAAAAGTGTCTCTTTCGCTTTGGTCCTAAGTTAAGAACAGTGAAAGTACATATTTACTTGAAATCATAAAAATGCCGATGTTTTTTTTAATGCCTACAAAACCATAGAAATGCTTTTCCTTTTAAAACAGCAAAGAGAATTCCTTTTTCCGTTTTTATTGACGTAAATCAACTTTTTCATGCAACTATCATAAACTAACGTGAAAGTTCAGTTCCTTTTTTTTCTTCTCAGTTTCTGCTTTTTCTATTTCCCTTTTCTCTCCAACTCTATAAGTGGGTTTTTTTTTTTTTTTTTTTTTTGGATAATTAACAGCACGTGTCAACAATTGACATGCTTGTTCGTTACAGCAGTCAAAATTCAAACGAATCGTATTTATTTGGTCAAATAATTTGTGTATCTCAATTTACGAATAACAATAAATAAATCAACAACTTTAATTGCTCTAATTAGTCCAAATTGTTGTAGATACCGAGCTTGTGTGCGTTAAGAAAAATAAGGTTAGATGTCATCAAGTAGAAAATTTACGCAGTTATATAAACTTCAGAATGCTTAAACACCTTAAAGAAACAGACAATTTTAGTTTATTAAATTGTGATAAAATTTCTTAATTTTGATTGATATTTTCTTATTATTTCCTTGGCTTGTGTGTGTATTATTGCGTTGGTAGAGTACTCGTTGGTTAGCATAAATATGGCGTCCTTGACTGTCATTTCATAAGTTTCAGGTTCAAATCCTGGCTTTAAGACGATATTTTTCTCTTTACTCTCTCTATACTTCTTAATGGATAAATTTTTACTTCCTCTGAGTTAATTGGAGTTCTAAAATTTATTACAAATTATATCAGAGTATAATAAAAAAAAGAGTATAGTAAAATTTATTTACTATTATTGTTAAAGTTTAAATTTCTAGATCATACCGTTTAATCTATATCTATACAATTATATAAAATTGATGTGGAAATTTTTGTTTCCATGTAAACACCAAAAGTACTGAGAAACATTTTATGAAATATGTTTCAAAATGTCATATTTGTACTACAGCACCGCATTGCGGTATTTTTATTTAGATATTTTAATAATAAGTATGTTTAATTAAAGTTACTTTTTTAAAAAATCATACCCGATGCCACGAATTGCTTGATCGTTTCCTTTTCATGTGTTTGTGTTGCGAGAATTTCAATAAACTCCATGTTGTCTTTATTCTGCCCTTTTTCTGCTCAGCTAGCACAGAACAACATAAGAAACAGATGAGCCAGAAAAGAAAAAATGTTTTTTATTTCGTTTGACATGCATTGTCTTAAGGGCTGATGTCACACGGTGATCATTTGAACGGCGTTCAAAAGTCATCGTTGGAGTAACTAAAACGTGTTAATACTCTTTATTGATAAAAAGAAAACGTCCGTGGCGAACGTCGCGGACCGCTGTGGCCTGCTAGTCTATATATAAATAGGCGTAGGCAAAACAGTTAAGAACCATTTTCTTCTGTGTTTCTCAGCCGATTTTGATGATTTTTTTGAAGCCACATCCCAATTTTTGTTCTTTTAGACTTTCGATGTGCGACCGACCGGCCATTCCAAGTTCGGGTGTTAGTCTCACAAGAACTCTTTTTTTTGGTGATGTCCGAATGCACAAAAAACAAAAAAAAAAAAAAAAACAACAAATTTTAGGTAAAATGCGGTAAGATGCATGATGTTATAATTGTTATAACTTATACTCGTGGAGCGCTCTTTAACTAGATTCATATTTATTTAAAAACTGTTTATAAAATTTGCGAAATATACGAAAAAATGTATCCGAATGCAACGTCCGAACGCTAAGTCTTATACATATATTAATCGATAAAAAGAAGAAATAAAATAGTAAATAAAATGGAAAAAAATGATACACATAAAGAGTGATCTCAAACGAAGTCCCTTCCTCAACTGGGTTGTTTTGACAGCTAATATGTGTCAAATGGCTTGTCCATATGACGTTTGTGTTCAGTATTCAATACGACTCAACCATGAATAGACTTACTCCTGAACAACGTTTATTATTTGTTTATACTTACTACCAAAATCAGTCATCAGTTAGAGAATGTTATAGAGTTCTTCAACTTCATTTTGGTCGTTATGAGCGCCCAACTGAGCACACTATTCGTAACACCATCACCAACGCCATTGGATTACTTTCTTTGGGGATATGTTAAATCACTGGTTTATGTCGACAAACCTGAAACTATTGACGCTTTGGAAACCAACTCGTGTTATTCAAGGAATACTGGCCGATATGCTCGATATTGGACTCACAAAATAAACCATTAAAGATTTAGTCGTGGGCAACATTTGAAGGAAATAATTTTTAAACATTGAGTTGTTAGAACTGAACTATCATTATAAATAAAGATTTGCATCAATACATTGATTTTTATGTATTTTATTTGAAAAAAAAAAATAGGAAGCTCTTGTTGAATCACCCTTTATAAATGAAATAATTATAAATAAAAAATAACAATTAAATAAAAAAAAATGTAATTTCAAATGAAAAAATTAAACTTAATTATAGATACAAGTTTTTTTTTTAAATATTAAAAAAAAAAAAAAAAAATCAAGCATTAGGGAAATAAATACTAAAATAATATTAACAAAAAAAAAAACAAAAAATAAAAATAAGAATCAAAAAAGAAAATAAATAAAAAATAAGAATTAAAAAAAATAAATAAAATATAAAAATTAAAAAAATAAGATAAAAAATGAATAAAAACAGGAATTAAAAATATACAATGGCAAATCAATGGCAAAATAAACCATATATATGAAATAAAAAATAAATAGGTTAAATAAAATGTAAGAGATAATAAAATTAAAACAAATAATTTATAAAAGGAAAAATATAATTAAAAAATATGAAATTAAAAGAAAAAGAATTAAAAAACTAAAAATAAAAAATATATGAAATAAAAAAAAAATAAAAAATAATTTTGAAATATTTGTTTATGAAAATTAAATTGCGGCATTTTTTTATTTAATGTTTAGTTTTTTTAAATTCTTAACAGCTGTCCAGTCTGTTGGTGGTTTGTTCTGTAAAGAACCTTGTTGTTGTAGCAACTTGTTACTTCATGAATTATTTGGCTAAAGTTCATAAATGTTATTCTTAAAATTGTATATTTTTAAAAATTTCAAAAAAATAAATATTTTTTTTTTATATATGTAAGATAGGAATACATATAATATATAAAAAATAAGAAAAACTTAACGATATGCTAGTTTCTAATAAAATTTAAAATAAGATTATAATAAAATATAAAAAATACAAATAAATAACTGGTAATAAAAATAACATAAAACTTAAATAATAAAAAAAATTATTAAACACTAAAAAAAGATTAATAAGAAAATAAACGAATAAGTAAAAAAAAATTACAAAAATAAAAAATAGAAAAAATAAAGTTAAAAATAAAAAAAGAAAATAATAAAAAATAAAATGATAAAAATGATTTAGTTAAAAAATTACATAAAACTTAAATAATAAAAAATTATTAAACACTAAAAAAAAGATTAATAGAAAATAAACGAATAATTAAAAAAAAAAATTACAAAAATAAAAAATAGAAAAAATAAAGTTAAAAATAAAAAAAGGAAATAATAAAAAATAAGATGATAAAAAATGAAATCGTAAGTAATAAAATAATTAAAAATAATATAATTAAAAATAATAAAACTAATAAAAACAATAATAAATGAAATATTGAAATATTGAATATTTCATTATGAATAATGAAAATATTAAAAAGTAATATAAAATAAAATGAATCATAAAATTAGAATATATATAAAAAATAATTGAAAGATACTTAAAAAACAATAAGAAATAAGGTAAAAAAAATAGATATTTGTTTTAGAATAATAATCGGTGTTGTTCTAAAAGCCAAGTGCTCTTAGTATCAGAATTGAAACTGACAATTATTTCCCTTTAGTGTCATGGATTTTGATTTTGCGATTTTATGTGAAAATCGGTTACGGTGTCGTGTCTTAAGTGTCCCAAAAACGGATGTTATCCGATGGCACCCAGGCAAAATAATTTTCTATTTCAATTCTGATTCCAAGCGCATTTTGTTTCTACAACAACAACAACAACGAATAAATAAAAAATAGTAAATTAACAATATAGGAAACAAATTATGAAATATTTTATCATAAATATAATAAATAAATGCTTTAAAAAATTGAAGCGATCGGTAACAGAAACAAATAATGTAAATAAAAACAAACGATTAAATAATAGATGAAAAAAAATTTAATAGATAAATTAGTTGATTAAAAAAAATTAACAACTCTACAAAAAACCTCAAAAATAATCATTTAAATCTCATATAAATACTCAAAAGCTAAGCAATGAATATCACATAAAACAATCGTTTAAAATATTAAAAAAGTATTAAAAACTAATTAAAAATACAATGAACTTATATGTATTGTCAATTTAAATAGCAAAAAATAATCGATAAAAGTAATATAAACTATTGAAAAACTATTTCTATAAAAGTAAGCAATGAAAGCAGTAAAAAAAGAGTTGAAACATAAGTTGATAAATTATCTAGATTTGATATGTAAATGATCTTTACCAAATGATAAAAATAGTCAATAAAAATTATTGATAAATATGTTAAACCATAAAGACAAAATAATCGATAATAATTAATGATAAATGTATTAAAACAGTGATGGTATGATTTTCCTTCAAGTTTTCTTTTCAAAGCCAAACAAATTGTTATACTCGTAATACTCAAAAAATCGATAATTAAGTATTTAGTTTTAAATTTTTATTTTTATTTATATTTAAATAACAAAAAAAATTAAGTGTTTTATTAAGAAATAAAAATAAATCTTTATTTTTAAAAGCGGCGAACTCAAGATGTTGCTTTGTGATATTTGTGTGTGTATGGACAATTGTATTGCTGTTCATTTGTATTTGTATTTCTGTTCTAGTGAGCATGCATTTTCCACAATGCGAACAGTTGCTTTGTTTTTCCATTTGTCGTGCCTTCTAAGTGAACTATAAATAAAACGCGTAGAAAAAGTCTGGCGCTAGCATTCTTTGTGTGTTTGTGTGTGTGTGCGTGTGTCGAGAAAAGCTCGAGCTATTAGTTAAGCGTGTGTGTGCAACAACAAGTGGAGCGTCATGCTAGCAAATTGAAGGCGTATGTATTGTGAATGTGTGTGTGTGTGGCAATACACATGCGTTGCGAATACTAGCAAAACTCATGTGAAAACTTTCGCTTTTCTTCTTGCCTTTTTTTGTGAATTTGTTTCAACTAACCTTTGTTGTTGTGGTATTTCAAATACATTTTCTTTGCTTTTATTATATATTTATTTATTTTTTTTTTTTGGCATATTTTGTCTTTGTAACGCATTTTTTTGTTGGAATTTTCTTTAGTACACTTTTAGCATGTTTAGCGACAACATCTCTCGTTGTGCCACGACAAGTTGTGAAAACATTTTCTGAATAATCAAAACCATGCAATTTTAGACGGGGAAAAAAATTAATAGAATTAATTTAAAAATAAACATAAACAAATTGATTGATTTTTGTGTGACTTTTTAACTTAAAAACATAACAAAGTGCAGTTATAAAGCAATTTTTTTAAAAAAATTAATTTAATTTATTTAACTAAAGTTTGACAACCACTGCAATGCGAATAAAAGCTCAAAGTAGAGAACATTTAAAGCCAAGCTTGTGAATTAAAAAAAGTGACTACTATAAAAAGAAAACAAAAACAATACTGAAAACAATACAAACAAAAAACAAAGAAATACAGTTTTTAATTTAATTAAAACATCAATAAGAACAACTTTAAAAGATTGTTACGACAAGCAACAACCCTGATGGACACAACAACACTTCAAACAACGTCGCAAGCTGTCACCCTTTCAGCCCACTCTGGACGCAACCACACCAAGCGCAGCATCAGCAGCAGCGAACCCATCAAAATACCGTTGGGCGAACGCTTTTCGTCGCAACTGTCAACAGGTTCTGCGGATAGTGGTTGCATCACCTCGCAAAAGACTTCGCTACTGTCGCTGCACATACCCAGCAACTCTGGGTCGCTCAGTCTACATGGCGTCCAAACCAAAAATCAGCTGCAGCGACTTAAACAGCAGCCGCCATACAAGCTGCTCTCGCAGGATAGCGGCATAGATGGCGTCGGTCGTCTGGGCGCCACCAATGAGAGCGGAAGCGACTCTTCGTCGCAACAGCAACTTAAGTGTAATCGTTCCTCCACACAATCCTCATCCAGCGAATCGCTGGGTGCTACCACCAACAGCAACAGTTCCTCATCCGGCGCCTCAGCAGCAAAGCTTAGCAGCGGCGAAGATGTCGGCAACGGCAGCAGCAGCAGCGATACGCTAGACGTCAGACGCTGCTATCGTTTTCCGCGAACAACCAATGCAGCGACGCAGGCGGTGGTAGAGGATCGCATTGAGGAGGTGGAAATTGGAGACGAGAACGACGACGACGATGATGACGACCACGAGGAGGACGTCAACGTTGAAGACGTTGAGACAACCGAGAATGACCCTAAAGCTGCAACTCAAAACAATACCACCGCTAATGTGACCACAACAACAACAAAAATACTCGCAAGCATAGACGAAACTAGCTGCAGCAGCACCACTGAGCTTAGCAATAAAGTCACCAGCAGCACATCAAAAACGACGCTGCCGAAAAATGACAGCGTCGTTAATGAATCAAAAAAACCTACAAAAGATGCAACCCAGAAAAGCCTGCAGCCACAATCTAAACAACAAGTATTGGCCACCGATGGCAACTACTATTTCCCCGTCCTCAAGTTCAACGATGATCCGAACATTGACTCAAAGCTGATCAACAAGAAGGACGGTCTGCAGGATACGATGTATTATCTGGATGAATTCGGCAGCCCAAAACTGCGTGAAAAATACGCACGCAAACAACATCAAAAAGAACTGAAGAAACAGCAAAAAGCCAAATCGAAGAGCAAACCTGCAGTGGAGAAAAAGAAACGCACCACCATGACTTTTGCCGAAGGCCAAGAGTTGGGCGATAAGTCCCCAGCAAAGATGGCGTTGGTGTCAGCCAAATGTGAAAAAACGATCTGTGATAAAAAAAGTAGAGTTAGTAGTGATAATAATTGTAATAGTTGTAAGCAAAAACAAGTCGATGATGATGACGATGATGATGACGAAGACGTTGAAGTAAATGATGATGAACTAGATGATGTCAGCAGCTCACAAACTGCTGTAAGTGCTGCCACGTCCACCTGCGTCAGCTGGACAAAAGTTGTGCAAAAGTTTCGTAATATTTTAGGTAAATCTTTACTTTAGTTTAATCTTACTTTGCTATACTTTGGTGCTCAGAATTCTTTGTGGCTCAGCATTTTTTAAATGTTAATGTTTTTAGTCTGTTAAAAATCAAATTCTAATAACTTTTCTACTCTACTCTTTTCTTCTAGGTAAGTTACTTGAATGCATACAATAAATACTATATTGATGTTCCCCAAAACTAAGGTAAGACACAAGAATTTGCAATAATTTACGGGATTTGAACTCGGTTCAACTCTAACTACTTGTTGATATCGGCTGAATGGTTATAAAATTGTATAATGAAGTGAAAAAATGTTCATTCGGTGAACGTTTTTAGATATGAAAAACATTCCCTTAATGATTTTACTTGCTTAAATTGTTTTAGTTTTAAAAACAGATAAGAAAAGCTGCTGCTATCGTTCACTTAATGATTTTGAAATACATAATTGAGGAGCTTAGATTAAAAAATGGCCCAAAGCCCACTTTACACTGTTTTCAGATAATTTTAGCTAAATTTTTTGGTAAATAACGGAGTTATTATAAAAAAATTTATTGAACTTGGACAGCTTTGAAACTCATTACAGTGACTTGGCTACTTTTGTAAATAAACTACTGAGTGTACAAAGAATTTTTGAAGGTTTTTTTTTTGTAATTTTGAGACTTTATTCATAGAAATTGGTACTGTAATGAGGAACGTAGTAAGATAACACACTCCTCAGACACACAGCGGTCCCTCTGATATGTAAAAGAGTCGATAAAAAACGTAGATACATACCCAACAACTCTGGAACACTCAGTCTACATGACAAACGAACCTTTTAAAGGACCTTGACCGAGCTTTTTATGATCAATTTTATTGTGCATGATGTGAAGTGTTTGAATACAAATGATCGAGAACTGGGACCCACAAGCTTTATGCCGACTTCGAACGGCTTATGTTCTCAAGAAGCTTTTCATGGCAGTTTTTATTCTCTCAGGTTTGCCATTGTCTGCAGAGAGGGGACGTCCGAACAGGAAAAATTAATTCAATTGAAAAAACTATTTGTGTCAGATGGGATATGAAACTGGGTTCTATCGCAAGCTACGCACCTCAACCAGTATGCCACCGCCGCCACAATGAGATCCATATCTATATGTCATCCAAACCAAAAATCTGCTGCAGCTAATGTACGTACCAAATTTGACGGGAATCCGTTGAGATTTGTATAAAACTCTATAAATCTATCGGAATATACTTAAAAATCTTAAAAATTCACAAGTCTTAGTTTAGCGAATATTGTGATGTATGCCATTCTGAATTCTTTTGGATTCAAGCTCAAAGCTTGGAAAAAGTTGGGAATTAGTTAAAAAAAAAGGATTTATGATTTAATTTTTTAATTACATTAAAACAACAGAATATTTGTTGTAGAAACATTATTTTAATAAAAAAAAGTAAATTTAAAACCAGTGGTGGTGGTCGCATCATGCTGGTTAAAGTGAGTGGCTGGAATGCGATAGCACCCAGGTTCTAAAAACAACACAATTGATCATAAGAAGCTCGGTCAAAGTTCAAAGAGCGAGAGAGAGAGAGAGTTCAAAGAAAGAGAGTTTAAAAAAAGATAAATTAAAGAGAGAGAAAGTTCAAAGAGAGAGAAAGTTCAAAGAGAGAGAAAGTTCAAAGAGAGAGAAAGTTCAAAGAGAGAGAAAGTTCAAAGAGAGAGAAAGTTCAAAGAGAGAGAAAGTTCAAAGAGAGGGAAAGTTCAAAGAGAGAGAGAGTTCAAAGAGAGAGAGAGAGTTCAAAGAGAGAGAGAGAGAGAGTTCAAATAGAGAGAGAGTGCAAAGAGAGAGAGTTCAAAGAGAGAAAGACTTCAAAGAGAGAGAGAGTTCAAAGAGAGGGGGAGAGACTTCGAAGAGAGAGTTCAAAGAGAGAAAGAGTTCGGAGAAAGAGAGAGTTTAAATAGAGGGATAGTTCAAAGAGAGAATTTAATGATGAGAGAGAGAGTTAAAAGAAAGAGAGTTCAAATAATAAGAGTTAATAGTTTTAGAGAAAAAGAACTATTAAAATTCCATTTAAACAACAGAATACTTGTTATAAGAACATATTTTTAATAAAAAAAGTAAATTTAAAAACCGTGGTGGTGGCCGTGTCATGCTGGTTAAGCTAAGTGGCTGGTATACGAAAGAACCCAGGTTCTAAAAACAACGCAACTGATCATAAAAAGCTCGGTCAAAGTTCAAAGAGAGAGAGAGTTCAAAGAAAGAGAGTTTAAAAAAAGAGAGTTCAAAGAGAGAGAAAGTTTAAAGGGAGAGAGTTCAAAGAGAGAGAGAAAGTTCAAAGAGAGAGAGAGAGAGAGCTCAAAGAGAGAGAGAGTGAGTTCAAAGAGAGAGAGAGAGTTCAAAGAGAAAGAGAGAGAGAGAGTTCAAAGAGAAAGAGAGAGAGAGTTCAAAGAGAGAGAGAGAGAGAGAGAGAGAGAGTTCAATGAAAAAGAGTTCAAAGAAAGAGAGTTCAAATAAAGAAAGTTCAAGTAAAGAGAGTTCAAATAAAGAGAGTTCAAATAAAGAGAGTTAAAAAAAAGAGAGTTCAAAGAAAGAGAGTTCAAAGAGAGAGAGTTCAAAGAGAGAGAGAAAGAGAGAGACAGCATCTCAAGAAATGCAATACAAAATTAAAATATTCCGTTTATTTGATATTTACACTATAATTGATTTGTGCTCGAATTGAAAATACTGATATTAATGCTTTGTGATAGCTAAAATTTCAAAATTCCATCATTTCAAAAGTACAAGATTTCGCAAAAATATTTTTACGAAATATACAAGATATCCGCCATCTTTAATTTTATAATTCTGACATCAGATTCGAAATAAGAAATGCCTTACAACAGTTAGATAATGTTTAAAAATCTTAAAACTATATTTTATTTGGTGGCAACCCTAATTTTACCTAGTGTTCGCCCCAGCACTGAATTCGTAAAAATAAAAAAAAGAATTAGGTGGCAACCTTATCTGTCATATTGAATTGAAAAATGCTGACATCAGATTCAACCCACTAAAGCAGCAACCCACTAAATCTGTTCGGTGATGTTTAAGGCGGAGAACGCACTGAGAGCGCGAGAAAAAGCTAGTTTTCTAAATTTTTTTAAAAGAAACCCATAGCAGTTATCACACCGACTCTTTTTCTAAATAATAGTACACATTTTTAAGAATATGCCAATTTTTTTTATTGATAAATATCCAATATTCGCCGAGTTATCCTGTGGTCCGTGAAGTACCGCAAATAAAAGGCCCTCCGCTGTACGCACTCCTACCTCATACGTAAACATCAAAATCGAAAAAACCAAAAAGATTATTAAACGGGACAGTATAATCTAGTCTTTGCTATGGGCGATTTTGAAAATATCGATTTTTGACAAAATGGCAGACATTTGAATTTACATAGCGATTTTTTGAGGAAAATACGACCTTATTTCGCCGATTAAAAAAAACTCAGCCATTAAAAAAACTCCTATGACAAAGACTAGGTAATTATATATAGAATAAGCACAAAAAAAAAAACATAATTGCAATCGGTTTATTAGTTTTCGAGATATCTTGCGTACCGACTTCAAAAACATGATTTTTGAGAAAAAACGCATTTGAAAGTTGAGCCTTATTATAAATTGCGAACGCCTTAAGTAAATCGGTCATAACCGTTATTTTTTCGAATTTTGCATGCGGCTTTCACCAGACATTCTTAAGAGGTTAAGCTTGAAGAAAAGCAAAAAACGAAAATTTCGAAATTTCTCGCTGCGTTTTCCCCCCTAAAACTCTTAAAGATGCATTTTATTCGTTGGTAAACCCTTTTGTAAAAAAATTACATAATTTTTAAATTCTGACAACGAATTCAGATTCAGCGACCTATTTTTAACTAGAGTTCGCCCAGCACCGAATTCGTAAAAACTAATAAATCTAGGTGGTAACCGTATCCACCATCTTGGATTTGAAAATTCTGACATCAGATTCAAAATCAGCGACCCTCTGAAGCTGTTAGATGATGTTTAAAACTCTTAAAAGCAAATATTAATTGGTGGCAGCCCTGTGGTAAATATTTGGGTGGCAGGCAACCCTTTACACAACCTTGAATTTTTAAAATGTGCTTTCAGATTTGAAATCAAATCCATAGTCAAAATTTCAAAATTACAAGGATTCGCAAAAATGCAAAAAAATCCAGATGGTAATCCTATCCGCCATCTTGAATTTTAAAATTCTGACATCAGATTCCAAACCAGCGATTCCCTGAAACTGCCAACCACAGTATCTCTCTTAGGCAGCCCTTATATACAAAAAGTTGCACATTTTTGTTACATGTTTATAAACATGTTTACGTGTTTTTTGAAATTTTCCCTCATAAAAAAAAAAATCGTTACATCGCTGCCTAAAAAGTTTCAGTTCAACAATTTATTTTTTATTTCTTAAAAAATGTTGGAAAAAGTTGTAATTTTTTTATTTAGTTATATATTTTTTTTAAATAAAAATAAGTAGAAAAAAATAAATACAGATCGAAAAATAATTCTACTCAGAATTCAGAGATAATTCTAAATAGAAGTAAAAACAATTAATTATAGGATTGCTGTATTCTTTTTTTTGCTATTTCACTTAGTCAGATCATATAATGTGGTCGATCTGATCAAAAAGTGCAGTGTGCGCCGGGTTGAATCTTGAGTTTTAAAATTGAACACTGGAGATTTTATAACACGAAATAATGAGCAAAAATATAATGATATGGGATTCACAATCGCTGTGCATTGTTGGTTGTACGTTCCATACATTATAGGGATATTCCACCTATATAATGTAAATATTAACTTTTGTGCAGCTTGATAATAAGAACCCATTGCCCTCTTTTTCACCCCCCAATACTTTCGTAAAATGTGGAATTAAGATAAGCAAATATTTAAATTTCTTGAACTTGAGTATGATTGTGTCAAATTTTTAGCAGACAGATTTCCCCAGCACGTTTTGACCTTGAAAATCTTAAAGCAGTAATTCATTAAAATGGTAAATTTTTAAAAAAGAAAACAGATCTTTTTTACGCTAGTCAAGATAATCACATCAGTTTAATTTGAAATTTTTGTTTTTATAAACACAAAATAAAAAAGAAATTTATTAATGGAACTGAAAAAAAATTTTTAAATATTTTCTTAAAAAAAAATAAAAAAAAAATAATGGTAAAATTAAATTTTTTAATGGGCATGGCTGTTAATAAAAAAAAACTTCGTTAATAAAAAAAAAAAAATAAAAAATTTTTAATGAGGGTGATAGAAAACAATGAAAATATTATTAATAAGATAAAGTTAACACTAAAAACACTGAACAGAGAATTTTATCAGTAACTTTGTCAGTAAATGATTATTTATACGCTTAATTTATAAAGTGTGTAAATAAAATAAAACCCACTCTCTGCCATTTTGTTTTTATCGTATGCAAATTTAAAAAACAATTTCTTTATATTTTTGTTCTATATTTTTTTATTTCCTTTTTCCATGCAATAAAGCTATATTCTTCATATCGTTTTTAGTAAACAACTTATTTATATCAAGAACAAAGTAACTGAACTTCTGGCACAAAATAGCTCTCTACAATAAATCAAAGGAAATACAGCTCGAGATAAGTTGTTTAATCAAAGAAATAAAATAAAAACGAAAAAAAAAAAATGTGTAAAAAATAATAAAATTTTCTTTGTCCATGCAAGTAAATATTTTGCTGCACACACTTGGCAATAACAAAACTTTGCAACTACTATCAACAACAATTTTTAATTGCATATTATTTGCACAAAAATCGCATTATAAAATATAAATTGATAATAAATTTTACAACATGGCGACATGGCAGCGAAGCGTAATGATAATATAATTAAAACCAATGAGCTCTGCTGCATTTTGCGAGCATTTAGAAAACTTTTAACATATTTATACATATATTTGCGTGTTTATCAGCAAATAGATGCATACAACAAATGATCGCACACAGACATACTTTCAAGTATGGAAAAATATTTAAAAGGCAGCAATATTTGATAAGTGTCAGCAAATAATAATTATCATGATAATATATGTAATGAGCTCTATAATTTAATTTTATTAGCTTAGTTTTGAGGTTATCAGTAAGCAGCAGCAGCACCGTTTAGTATTTTGCGTTTACAGTTGCACAGTTTTTATTGTTGTTGTGACATGAATTAAACACGTCTTACTATAGTGTTATTTTAAGGAAAAACACCATTTACAAGTCAATCGCAGGTTGAACTCTGGTAAAAGGTTTTAATTAGTGACAGAATATTGCATCAAGATATGTACATGTAGCATGATGGCTCATAAAGTAGTAGAAAGGTAGTAGCAATGTTCGTAATTGCATTAGAACTGTGAAGAAAAGTAACAATATTAATTTGATAAAATAGTTTTTTCCGTGGAATGATAAAGGTCAAACAATTAGTTAGCTAGTAGTTTAATTAGATTACACATTTCACAAATGAATAGTGTGCAGTTTTTGTAGAAGAATCTTGCCTATCATCAATCTGCTCTAGAGAAATAAATGGAAAGGAAAGCCTTTTTGAATTACCAATATTAATTTTTTGCTTTTTCTACGCATTGGGTCAAGCCGCCATATTGCTATGTCTTGAATTGAAAAAAGGAACAAACGTCATTTAAAAGTAGGTTCTACAATGAAAAGTTATATCTTATCCCCTACATATTATTTTTACGCAAGAATATTTAACTTTACAGACCATCGTTTAAGCCGCCATATTGTGACAGCCATCTTGAATTGAAAAAGGTGTCATTTCAAAAGTGGCCACTTCACTTCACTTACTCAAGACTACCTTATAAACCATTCCATTTTGACTGTTGTAATGATGATTTTTGGGTAGCTTAAACTAGAAAGATGCCATATGCAAAACTACAAAAATAAAAGGCGTTATTGTTAGCTCCCAATGAAAAAAGTCCCAAAAAAGTGAAATTAGTCTCAAGAGAGAGATAAATGAATATCTCATAATCAAAAAAACCCCAATGAAATAAATCCCAAGCACTTAAATAAATGACTAAATCATTCTGCAGAAGGGAAATAATATTTCTTTGAAAACTCGAGTGATTTTTAAAAAGGTAATTTTTTTTTTCATTGTACTAAAGGAATCTAGTTTAAAAATTTCTGATAACGTTTCGTAAAAAGGGAAATATTTATTCTTTGAAAATTGTATTTTAATATAATAATTAAATGGACTTAAAACCCATTTAAAAATTATCAAATAACACCGAAATGAAATAGATCCATAAAACAAAAGAGTAATGAAATAAGTCCCGAAAATAATTAAAAAAATCCCAAATGAATTAACTCCCAAAAAGAGTGAGTAATGAAATAAGTTCCAATAGCTATGAAATATCTTCGAATGAATGGGAGTTTATCATCATATTTCGTAGTATTTAATTTTTTTGGAACTTATTTCATTGGGACTTATTTTGTGGCGCCAAATAAAAATAACAAAAACAAATATAAAAAAATACAATAACAAAAAATACGAAAAGAAATAATACAAAATTATATAAATAAAAAACAAAAATAAAAACTACAAAAATAAAAACTACAAAAATAAAAACTACAAAAATAAAAACTACAAAAATAAAAAATTCAAAATTAATAAAATATAGAATACAAAATTAATAAAATATAGAATACAAAATTAATAAAATATAGAATACAAAATTAATAAAAAATAAAAACAAAAAATTAATTTAAGATAAAAAAAGGCAAAAATAAAAAAAAATAAAAATAAAAAAAATAAAAATAAAAAAATGAAAATAAAAAAAATTAACAAAAAAAAAAATAAAAATAAAAAAAATAAAAATAAAAAAAAATAAAAATAAAAAAAAATAAAAATAAAAAAAATAAAAATAAAAAAAATAAAATTAAAAAAAAATAAAAAAAAATAAAAATAAAAAAAAATAAAAATAAAAAAAAATTAAAATAAAAAAAAATTAAAATAAAAAAAAATGAAAAAAATAAAAATAAAAAAAATAAAAAAAAAAATAAAAATAAAAAATAAAAAATAAAAATAAAAAAAAATAAAAAAAAACAAATAAAAAAAAAAATAAAAGAAAGCAGAAATAAAATAAACAAACAAAAATAAAATAGACACAAAAATTAAAAAAAAATAAAAATAAAAAATTTCCGCTGTGTTTCCACTGGACACTCGCCGAACATAGAAAACGCATAAATATTACAACAAGAAAATAATTATAAAAAGCGATACACAATAGAAATGTTACATATAATAAACACACCCACAGATCAACGAATGAACTATAAAACAGACACAGAAAAATGCGCACATATCTACAGACTCATAATAAAACATAAACAAGACAAACGGCAGTGAACGGACGTATTTATTTTATTTAAGTAAGGAAAAATTGTTTTTTAGTTTTAAGTGAATTGTGGTATTTAATGTTATTGTGTAAATTTTCAGTTTTCCTGAAGATGGACACCAAAGGTGTCCGAAATATAGAAGAAATAAATATTGTAACGTAAAAACTAAAAACCAAAAATTAAGAGTTTTTTTACAATAATTCAAAAAAAAAAGACCTAGAGCCCAAACAAATAGAAAGAAACAAAAAAAAAAAATAAAAAAACAAACAAAAAAAAAAAATAAAAAAACAAACAAAAAAAAAAATAAAAAAACAAACAAAAAAAAAATCAAAAATTAAAAAATAAAAAAAAATAAAATATAAAATAATACAAAAATAAAAGCATAAAAAATAAAAAATTAAAAAAATTTAAACAGTATAAAATCAAAAAATACAAAAATTTAAAAATCAAAAGTAAACAAATATAAAAAAATGAACAAATATAAAATAAAAAATGAAAAAAATTAAAAATAACTAAATTAAAAAATTAAGAAATAAAATTGAAAGAAAAAAAAAATAACAGAAAAAAATAAAGAAAAAAAATATAACGAAAAAATTTAAAAAAAATGAAAATATGAAAAAAATTGAAAAGCAAAAATAATCAAAAAATAAGAAATAAAAAATTTAAAACAAACATAAAAAAAACAAAAAGAAATAAATAAAAAATTAAAAAAAAATAAAAAAGAATAAAAAAATAAAAAATTATAAAATTTAAATAATATAAAATTAAAAGATTGAAACAGTATAAAATCAAAAAATACAAAAATTAAGAATTCAAAAATATAAAAAAATGAAAAAATTAAAAATAACTAAATAAAAAAATTAAGAAATAGAATTAAAAAGAAAAAAAAAAATAAAAAATAAAAATATAAGGAATAATAAAAAAATAAGAAAAAATAAAACAATTAATAAAATATAAAAATAAAATAAAAAATATAAAAAACTGAAAAGCAAAGAATCAAAAATAAAAAATAAAAAACTTAAAAATAAACAAATAAAAAATTACAAAATGAAAAAATAAAATATTACTCAATAAAAAAATTAAAAAATAAAATAATAATAAAATAAATTAAAAAGAATAAAAAATTAAAAAGAATAAAAAATTAAAAAGAATAAAATATAAATAAAAAATAAAAAAGAATAAAAAAATAAAAAAATTTATATTATTTTTATATATTATACTATTTTTATAAATATAAAAATCAATACAGAATTTATAAAGATAATAAACAATTCAATTTCAATTTTCAATTTATTAAGCAGAATACGTCAGCATATAAGAATAATATTTCTTTTGCATGCTGGACAAAAAAGTTGAATAACAATAAAATTATTAAGAGATATTACAACATTAAATTATTAACTTATAAAACTGAGATGAATGATTATACTTATTATTTAAGAAAGAATTAAGGTTAAAATAATATCCAACAATTGCAAGGAAAATTAGGTCATTGCAACTTAGAGATAAAAATACAAAAAATTTTAAATTTAATATTAAAAGATAAAAACAATTTGACAATATATATAATAACAATACATAATAAAGAAAAGAAGTAGTAGAAGTCGAGAAAAGAATAGAACTATGAGAAATATTCGAAGACTAAACGCTTAAAGGCTCTTTAGTTGAAAGTCTAATAGTGTTGACAAATAACAGTCTAATAGCGCTGACAAAAAGTAGCCTGCTAGAATTTTTATAACAGTAGCTCGGAATCAAGAGGTTCATACTTCTATGCGATATATAGAACTGAAGTTTTTCATACAGGTAGTGAGGACAACGTGAGTAGACTACTTTGTGTAAAAATATGCAAATTCTTGCTTCAAGATAACGAAATAGGCATCGTCTAAGTAGCTTAGTGTGAAAGAACGATACATGGTCGTACTTCTTCAAGGCATATACATAACGGGAAGCGTTATTCAGAGCAACTATCAACTTGTGGGATGATCGCGAATCAAGATTGCAATAAACAACGAATTTACGTCTCGTTTCAATGTGAACAAACGCTGCAGTCATTCTCAGATTTCTTAAAACATAGTAGATTTTGCTGATGCAGGAATTGATGTGGTCGTCATAGGACAGGGAAATATTTATTTGGAACCTAAGATTGGATGCCTTACTAACAACTTTTAACTCGATGCCGTTGAGTAGAATTGGCGGAAAGTGCAGCTTTGTGAAGGGTATTTTAGAGATTGGTAAAATGTAAGATTTAATGGGGTTTAGTTTAAGTTTATTTTCTCTAGCCCAATCTGCTAAATCTAAATCTTCATTAATTCTAGCACACAGATCTTCAATGAGCCCAATAGATCTCAAACCTCAACCGAATCAAAATATAACTTATGAAATGTATATGATATATGCCATGTAGTAAATGGTACTAGTACAGAACTACCGATTCCACAAGCCCTTAGTTAAACAGTACTAGTTTCACTTCAATCTACTTTCTATGCATTCAACTGACGAATTTTACGTGAACATGTCATAGGCAGGGGTCAATTGCTACCATTTGCATTACCATTACCTGCCAACTTAATCGTTAGTCGGAAGGAATAAAAAACGATAAGAGTAGACATTGTGAAAGTATTCTCCAGTTAATTAATTTGTACTTTTTTCATCAGAACTATTTTATTCATGTTGTTCAACGAAATTAAAACGCGTTACATATATTTTCTGGAAAATATTACTTCGATTTATATGAAAAACATAAATAATAAGCTTGATGTTGATTGAACTAACCCTTCTATGCATTACCTTGGGTCAAAAAGGAGCTAGTTCGTATAGAACTAGTCAAATAGTAATGAGAATGGAGCAATTGGTTACTTTCGATACTAGCGGGTAATGCTTATTATTTCAAACAAACACAAATTTGTTGATCATCTTCACGCTTTCTTTATAGAATTGAAAAAAATTGGTGTTGTTTTTTAAAGACATATCCTTTCTTTAATAATGACGCAAAAAAAATGGGTGTGTGCAAAAACAAAACACAAAAAAAAGTATTCATATTGCGTGTCTAAATAGATTTTGCAGCACCGCAATTTGTTGATGAAACTCAACTGTTGACGCCATTACAATCATATGTTTTATTTAATTTTTTGCATTTCTTAATTTATGTTTATTAATTTTGCTATTTTTTATTCTTATTTATTAACATCATACGATTAGCTGCTTGACAACGTGCCAAATATTTAACTTTTTTAGTTTCTATACTTCTGAATGTTGTTCTTAAAAAAGAACACTGTCGTTATTTGCAGTTGACACGTTTTTTGTAACTGTAAAATTGCCGTTAGAGTAAACAATACTGCGCATCCTTATGCCTAAAAGTATACCATATATTTTATATCATTGCAATTACAATTTTTATTTTGAGTTTATTTATAATTCACTTGGTTGTAAATTTGAACTTAGCGTTAAAAAAGATCGCTTGTATCTTTTTTTTTTAAGCACAGAATATTTAAAAAAGCATTTTAATGACTATTATTATATTAGCCTGAATATATGCATACGTATAAGGGTGATCGTTATATGATTTTTTGTGTGATTTTAATGTTGAATGGTCGGAATTCCGTTCGAAATAAAAAAAAAAAAAAATTAAAAAGTAATTTTTTAAAATTTTTGTGTATTAGAAATTATAATTTCAATGTTAAGCGAGAAAGGAGTTAGTCGTCTAGTTACTGCGGCCTCAAGGGACTATTTCAACAAATTTCAATTTTACAATACAAATAATTTCAATATTACAATAATAATTTCAGTAATAATTATTGGCATAAGTTCACAAGTTGCGCAATGCTCGTCAACCAAACTTTGATTGCAATGTTAGAAAAAGTCTTGATCTTAATTGGCCACAGCTATAGCTGGCTTGGTGTTGTTTTTGTTAGTAGTTTATGTTTCTTGTTCGCTCTCTTAATGTGGCGCTTGAGTTCGCAGCCGAATTCGAGTGGCAATCAGGGACATTCAGGGGTGGGAATAAAAATCTGAAAAAATTAGATTGTATTTTTTATACTTTTGAAGTCGATCAATAATGACCATCCTAAATGACCCTTCATTTAGGACCGCCCTAATATATAGTACACCGAAAAAAAAGCAATAGGTAAATCATCTAAGTCGGCTTGGGTAAAGAGAATTGTATGGGAGTTATAAACTTATGCTTATTCACCTAAGCAATTTATTGTTTAATACGTTGCTTTGAAAGCATATACTTCGATACCTTGCCAAAAAAAAAATACTTGATGCACCTAATCCAAAAATATAAAATTAAAAAATAACTAGCATAGATGGCTTAAGCATAGTTTTGAGCTATTTTCTACAAAAAAAAAAAAAAAAAAAAAAAAACAAAAACTCGTCATTAGACACACGAGAGAAGGATAGATTTGATAATTTAATGTTTTTTTTTTTTTAATAAAACCACTTTTAAGTTCAAAAATAACATAAAGTAAATTAAAAAACACACGTTAATATTCACACTAGTAAATTTTATTACATTTCATCAACAAAAAGAAAAGAAAACAAAATACTTTGCCCGCCGTGCGGAATCGAACCCCCCTGGAACTTTTGATGCCAGTCCATCGCTCTACCAACTGATCTTGCTGCTGTTTGCTGACATAACTGCAGCTACGTTAATTCACCTAAGCAATTTATTGTTTACTACATTGCTTTGAAAGCACATACTTCGATACCTTGCCAAAAAAAATATTTGATTCACATATGTTAACAGATGCTGTATTAACAGATGCAGTATGTCGTAGTATTCTGTTGATAACTGCAGCATACGAAGGAGTTTGGCTCAATGCGTAGCGTAGTGTCTTCATACACAGTGGTATCGGGTTGGTGTGGGTTCGAATCTCAGCGGCATGCTAATTTAATTTAGTTTAATTTAATTTAATTTAATTTAATTTGATTTAATTTAATTTAATTTAATTTAATTGTTTTAATTTAATTTACTTTAATTTCATTTCATTTAATATAATTTAATTTAATTTAATTTAATATAACTTAATTTAATATAAGTTAATTTAATTTAATGTTCTTGATATAATATACGTTAAGCAGCAAGAAAAGACGAGAAGTCATTAATTTCTAAGAAAGAAACGGTGTTGATGAAAGAAACATTTGTGTTGTTGCCGATTTCAGTCAAGCAAATCACAGAACGAGAGGCGGTAGCTTCAAACAAAAAGGGAAATAAAAAAAAAGAACCCGAAAAAAAGGTATATATTTTTGAAATTCAATTTTTTTTTTTAAGTAGTGTATAAAAAATTACCAAATACTTGGTTAATTTATCACCCAATAAATATTGGCAAGTCAACATGTAAAACTTTGGCGTTTTGATAAAGTACTTGGGTGGCTGAAAACTGCCAAAGCCATCTTATAAATTATACTAGGTTTTTTTTCAATTTAACATAAGCTTTTTTCTCGGTGTATGTATATGTAAAATAAAAAAGTGCGTTCATATTATAACCCATAATTATTGTTATATTTTATTTCACTTATACTTATACTTATACTTATACTTATACTTATACTTATACTTATACTTATACTTATACTTATACTTATACTTATACTTATACTTATACTTATACTTATACTTATACTTATACTTATACTTATACTTATACTTATACTTATACTTATACTTATACTTATACTTATACTTATACTTATACTTATACTTATACTTATACTTATACTTATACTTATACTTATACTTATACTTATACTTATACTTATACTTATACTTATACT
Organism: Coremacera marginata; assembly: GCA_914767935.1. Classification (NCBI taxonomy): domain Eukaryota; kingdom Metazoa; phylum Arthropoda; class Insecta; order Diptera; family Sciomyzidae; genus Coremacera; species Coremacera marginata. Next base: position 139,600,667 of record OU612046.1, on the reverse strand, counting down.
TATACTTATACTTATACTTATACTTATACTTATACTTATACTTATACTTATACTTATACTTATACTTATACTTATACTTATACTTATACTTATACTTATACTTATACTTATACTTATACTTATACTTATACTTATACTTATACTTATACTTATACTTATACTTATACTTATACTTATACTTATACTTATACTTATACTTATACTTATACTTATACTTATACTTATACTTATACTTATACTTATACTTATACTTATACTTATACTTATACTTATACTTATACTTATACTTATACTTATACATATACTTGTACTAATACTTATACTTATACTTATAAGTACTTGTACTTGTACTTATACTTGTACTTGTATTTGTACTTATACGATGCTTAAGAGATAAACTTTTTTGATAGAAAAAGGTATGGCAAAGTGCCAATTCATTACTTCAACCATGTTTATTAAACATTTAGGCTCATTTAATTTATGTTTCTCAACCGATTTTGATAGTATTTTTTTAATGAATCAGAGGAGGGAAAACGAAGGAGTGCACCGAATAATATGTAAAGAAAAATGCTAGCTGGAATACCCGGCGCCGCTCGAGGGTGGTATGTCGATAAGGTCGTATTTCGACCACTGTTTTACTTTTACTTTTACATACTCGTATTTATAAACCACCTTACCGTTCTTTTGTTTTTTTGACTGCTAAGAAAAAAAAAAAACAGTATTTGCTGTATACTTCCCAGAACATTTGATTTAGTGTTTGCTGAAATCGACACAGCTGTACTCGTTGTTTTGTGTTCTTTTTTTCTACGCCCACCAAACTTAGACTTGGCAAACTGTGTGTAGCTTGTATTTATTCAAATGAAATACAGAAAGAGTTCATACCTTTTTTTGTTCAAATCGATTCAGTCGTTCTCGTCTTGTTATATTTTTCAATATTTTGAGAGTTGCAGATAAACGTGGCGAATTTCTTATAGTTCATGGTTATCTAAATGCAATAAGAATTGTTTGAGTCGTAATTTGTTCAAATCGATTCAGTCGTTCACTTCTTATTTTGATTTTTCAATATAGTAGGCGTTGCAGGTGGGCGTAGAAAATCGACGTTTTTACTCATCTAAATCATATACAGGACAATTTTAATCATTTTTGCTCAAATCGGCTGAGCCGTTTTCTTGTTATAATGTTTTCTCAATATAGGGGGCTTGGCTGGAAGGCGTGCTCAATTTCATATAACTTTTGTTTTTTTAATAAAATAACATCGATTGGTGTTTTTTTTCGTCCAAATCTCTTGAGTATTTCTTGCTAAAGTTTTTCAAATTTATTGGGCGTTGAATGTGGGCTTGGAAAATTTAATATAGCCTATGTCCCAACTGGGTAACATAGCTATTCAATAGAAAAATAATTATTGAAATATCTCCTGCCGTTCTCAAGTTTTGCGTTACCGAACATAAGTGATTACGCTTTTATATTATAGTATAGACAAAAAGCTTTGAAAAAAATCATATTTTTTCAAGTCATCGCCTTGTGGTCTTGATATATTATACAAAAATTTTACATTTTTTCTGGAAATTTTTAATTCATATTAAGTTGTTGCCAAGCCAAAAACGAGCCCATAAAATCTATATTATCTCTATTATTAAGCATTTTTTTCAGAAATTTCAAATTAAAAACAAAAAAGCTATGAAAACACCGTGCTTACGCACTTTCCTCACATATTCTGAACAGCAGATTTATGTGTTGTTTTTTTTATTCTCGTAGAACATAAATTTAACAATTTAACAAATTATCATGTGTTAAAAGGCATTCAGCTATTTTTTATCTACTCAATTTGTGAAAATTTATTTTAAAACTTTAGCTAAATTTTAAAAAAATTGCAAGTTAAATAAACAGCCTTTGTAACTTCCGCTTAATATTGTTTTCAAGCGTTAATCTTTTGAATGCTTTATGACTCAGATAAAAATTAATGTTTTATTAAATAAAATTCTTTATATGATGTCTTCGCATTTCTTGTTTTTTTTATATTGGGAATGTAAACATTGCACTTTGTGGCGGATCATGCTTGTTTCAACCAGATAAGCCTTTGTTTTTGCATGTTAAAAAAATATAATTTTAAATAAAAGTGGTTTTTTTGTTTACTTCAGCTTTAATTTGCTTTTTATATCTGTCGAAAATTTTAAATGTTAACAAATGTTTATTGCTTCATTGACGTCAGGCTATTTTTGAAAAATAAAAAGAAACAAAAAAAAAAAAACTTAATTTCACGTGAAATTGTTTCTTATATTCTCACACTTGGTTGTTTTAACTTTATACTCTACCTGTGCTTTGTTTTTACTTTTCTTTTATTTGTACTTGTAACTTAATTGGTTCTAATTTTAAGCTCATTTGGCTTTATTTGTCATCTCGTGATAGTAACAAGCATTTACTTTAAAATTTTGTAGCTGTCTCTGCATTTTAAATAATCGAAAATGAGCTTCGCTCTACGCCAGCTGTCAATTATTCTGTTTTTGCAGCCAAATAGCTTTATTTTTGTTTCGAAAATGGCAGAAAACTTATTTCTAGTCAAAACTGTAATTGTTTTGCTGCATTTACTGCAGTTTTGCTGAAAAAATTGCATGCAATAAATTTATCGCATGATACAAAAAATGCGAAAATCATGCTTTTGATGGTTTATTTGATTTGTATGCCTCTAACTTCATTAAAACTAATTTTTTCATCGTTTTATAAAAACATATTGCATGCAATAAATATCTTGCATAACATAAAAAAGACTTAAAATCTTACTTTTTGTCTAAGATCATTTAAAATTATCATTTGAATAATTTTTTTAACGTAACCGTATCTCCTACGTTAAGTTTTTGGCTCTCAAAAATTAAATAAATGACCTACGATCGAATGCTCGAATAGAAAAAAAAAAAAACTTGTGCGCAATTTTCGTTTGTCTTGCGAGACTTTAAAATCAACGCGCACACTTCTCTCAACTTAATTAGCATAGATAAATTTAGAACAAATCTGTTAATTATTTGTTGTCAATAGCATTTAAACATATAATAAATATAGCTACTGATTGTAATACCCGTGCAATATTCTTTGCTTCATTTTTTCTCTGTTCCTGCTTTTATATCTCTGCTTGGCTAAAATTTAATGATGAAAATAAAACAAAAGCATGATTAACAGTAACATGACAATTAAATTCGTTATAAAACTGCAGTGTCAATAGCTATTTTTTGCTTTCTAGCACATGCTCATAACGAGTTTATTACTAGCCTTAAATGTTTTTCACATGTGCCAGTTAGTTGCACAAACATTGTGCTATAAAGTGTTGTTTTTCATTAACATTCAGCTGATTGTTCGTACTCTTTGACTATGACAACATGTGACAATGTGTAAGGAGACTTTGCTAATTAACTTAATTAGTGTTATTTATGATGGATTTATTTAAAGTAAACACAATTACAACAAAGCAAGTAAAATAAAAATCAATAATCATCTTTTTTTGTCTATTCTGGCATAGTTGCGAAGTTTTTACAGTCGCATGCTTTAATTAAAAAGATATGAACGTTTAACCCTTAACTGCCACACCTCGCTCCAGTAATATAAGGTAATACAAGGTAATAGCAGGTAATACTAATATGTTGCGCCAATGCCAAAAATCGCTCACAAAACTAGATATTAAGTTATTTTAGTATATGAACGTTGTTTGATTTATGTTTTTGAAGTTCTGATGTTCCATTAATTCCCAACCTCAAGTATTTAATAAGAAAAAAACAAATTCTAACAATTGAAAAAAGTCGAATTGAGAGAAAAGCATCTTGGGCTTAAAGTTGTATTTATCTCTCACACGCTTTTGCTAATGCGCAGCTCAACTTTATTTTGTTTTTAACTTATTAATGCTTATTTCATTAGCCGCAAAAACCAGCGCCGGTAATCAAATTAAATATAGATTTTTATTGATTTCCTTTCTCGTTGTATCTCTCAGAAAACCTATCCATCTACAAACGCTTTTTGAAAATAATTTCTTTTTCGCTTTGACTAAATTAATGCTTAAAATAATAATTAAAGCCTTGATTTCAAAGATTTTCATCAAATTTATTTAACTTACATTTATTAAATTTGTTTACCTAACAATTTGTTTGTTTTTGAAAGCTGAATCTAAGTGCTCAAGTTGTGAACATCTTATCTTATCACATTCTGCTTTTAATTTTTTGTGTATTTATTTTGGCCACGCAAAACTTGAATAATGCGCGTGTAAACTTTTTCGAAGATTTCATGTAAAAATATAAAAGTTAGTGCTATTTCACAAAAACGAAATACATTAAAAGAAATTAAAGTACTAGAAATAGAAAACAGTTCAAATTTTTTGAAATACCAGTAATGTAAAAAATATTCAAAGTGTTTAAAACGTTAAAATATACATAAAAAATAATATGTTATATTAAACATGAAATATATAAAAACAATAAATATAAATACGTAAAAAATAAAAATAAAAATATATAAAATAAAAAATATATTTAAAATATAACAAACAAATTGGCCATTTAAGCCTATGAAAGCACTACGACAGAGTTTCCTTTGATCAATTATGTTGTGTGTACTATTCAATGTTTGTATAAAAATGATTGGATTGGACTAGACCTACAAGTTTAATGCCGAATTGTAATGGAGCATGTTCTCAAAAAGCTTTACATTGAGTTTTTTACTCTCTGAGGCTTGCCATTGTCAGTAGAAATGTGTCGGGCGATCAGAAATATTAATTTCAATTATAAAACATTCTGTGTATATGTTTTGATCACGGGTTTTTCGAGATTTTTCGGCATACAAGCCTCGCACTTAAGAGTTCAGTCAGGGGCATCCATATAAACAACATAAAAAATTTAAATTATAAAAAATAAAAAAATATTAAATAATTTAAAAAATAAAAAAATATTAAATAATTTAAAAAATAAAAAAAATATTAAATAATTTAAAAAATAAAAAAAATATTAAATAATTAAAGCCTTGATTTCAAAGATTTTCATCAAATTTATTTAACTTACATTTATTAAATTTGTTTACCTAACATTTGTTTTACCTAATAATTTGTTTACCTAATAAAAACAAAAAATATGAAAAATATAAAAAAAATATAAATACAAACAATATAAAAAATATAAATATAAACAATATAAAAAATATAAAAATATAATAAATATAAAAATATAATAAATATAAAAATATAATAAATATAAAAAATATAAAAATATATAAAAAATATAAAAAATATAAAAATAAAAAATATAAAAATAAAAAATATTTAAGATATAAAAGATCTTTAAAATATAAAAATATAGAAAATATAAAAATATAAAAAATATAAAAAATATAAAAAATATAAAAATATAAAAATAAAAATATATAAAAAATATAAAAAATATAAAAATAAAAAATATAAAAATAAAAAATATTTAAGATATAAAAGATCTTTAAAATATAAAAATATAGAAAATATAAAAATATAAAAATATAAAAAATATAAAAAATATAAAAAATATAAAAAATGTAAAAAATATAAAAAACATAAAAAATATAAAAAATATAAAAAATATAAAAAATATAAAAAATATAAAAAATATAAAAAATATAAAAAATATAAAAAATATAAAAAATATAAAAAAATAAAAAATATAAAAAATATAAAAAAATATAAAAAAATATAAAAAACGTAAAAAATGTAAAAAATGTAATAAATATAAAAAATCTAAAAAATATAAAAAATATACAAAATATAAAAAATATAAAAAATATGAAAATATAAAAAATATAAAAATATAATAAAAAATATAAAAAATAAAAAATATAAAAAATATAAAAATATAAATATAAAAAATATAAAAAATATAAAAAATATAAAAAATATAAAAAATAAAAAAATATAAAAATATAAAAAATATATTTAACTTAAAATTTTATAAAGGAAGATAGAAATATGAAAAATATAAAAAATATCAAAAAAAAAAAATATATAAAAATATTATAAAAAATATAAAAATACAAAAAATATAAAAAATTTAAAAAATATACAAAATTTAAAAAATATAAAAATATAAAATATATAAAAATATACTAAAAAATATGAAAAATTAAAAACATTGAAAATAAAAAAAATTAAAAAATAAATATAGAAAAAATATGAAAAGTGAAAAATAAAATATAAAAAATATAAAAATATAAAAATATAAAAAAATAAAAAAATAAAAATATAAAAATATAAATATATGTAAATATAAATATTAAACAAAAATATAAAAATATTAAACAAAAATACAAAAATATAAAAATATAATAAAAAATAAAAAATATAATGAAAAATATAAAAAATGCAAAATATAAAAATAAAAAAATATAATAATATAATAAAACTATAATAATATATTAAAAATATAATATAATGAAAAAATAATATAATAAAAATATAATAAAAAATATAAAGATATAATAAAAACACAATTAAAAATATAATTAAAAATATAAAAAATAAAATTAAAAATATAAAAAATAAAATAAAAAAAATAAGATATGAAAAATGTAAAAAATATGGAAAATATAAAAAATATAAAAATAAAAAAAATTTAAAAAATACAAAAAATATAAATAATAAAAATATAAAAAGTATAAAAAGTATAAAAAGTATAAAAAATATTAAAAATAAAAAAAAAAATATAAAAAATAATAAAATTAAAACTAAAAACATGAAAAATATAAAAAATAAAAAGGATAAAGAATATGAAGAATATAAAAAATTTAAAAAATATGAATAATATGGAAAATATAAAAAATATAAAAATATAAAAAATATAAAAATATGAAAAACATGAAAAATATAAAAATAAAAAAAATTCAAAAACTCTCAAAATATAAAGAATATTAAAAGTATAAAAAATATGAAAAATATGAAAAAATAAAAAATAAAAATAACATAAAATAATATAATAAATAATAAAATATAAAAAATAAATTAATATACCCCTTACGCAGTACGCGTTGGGGTAGAAATTTTGAAAACATAAAGAAAGGTAAATAAAAATATTTTATGAAAAAGAACACAATATCTAACTTATAGTAAAAAGAAATGAATACCATGATGCAACCTTTTTTATAGTTTGGTGTATACACCGTAGTGGTTTGACTGTCCAACTCATACCATATATTGAGTAAAATAAAACGCATATGAATGCTAAATCCATCCACACAAAAATTTATTTCTTTTACAAAGAAACGACTCTATGAAAATAGTCTGAAAATACCAATATTTATCCGTTTCTATATGGCTTTAGTTCACGGCCATTCCTTTTTTTTTTTTCTTTAGAATCAATTGAAAAAAGTTCAATATAAGTACTTCCACTTAACGTAGTGAAAGTCCATAATTTAGACTAGTATCTTGTATCTTGCTCAATATTTGACTATGGGTTTTTTCATATATGTATACCTAGTTTCATTTCTGGTCGTACAAACTATAGTAGTTTTACGAAAACAAAAACAATAAATTGGGTTATCATCAAATTTGCATGGTCAGTTCAATCCACATAAGCTATAATTTTTAAAGTTTTTGGTTCATTGAACAAAATTGACTGTCGGCTTATGTCGGTTTTATTTTAATCAAAACAGAGTTCAATTAGTTAAACTATTAGCTGAAATTTTACTCGAAAAACGAATGTATTAAAGAGTTAGTTTCGCACAGCATACAAACAAATTTGAAGTGTAAAAAGTTGGATTTGAGTAGAAAAAAGTTGAATTTTAAATGTAAAAGCTTGAATTTGAAGTTTTTGCTATTGCCATCTAAGGAGTAGTCGAATATCAAGCAACACAGTTTACCATCACCGACAAAATAAAATCAGCTGTTTTTGAAGCGAAACTTTTCACGCCTCGTTCTGTGATTTGCTTGAGTAAAAAAATCTCAAAAACGACACTTTTTAATTTCGACAGCTTTTTTCTTAGAAATTGTTGTTTCTTTGTTCCTTGCGTCTATTATAAGAAGAAAATGTATTTTCAATACATTAAAAATATTTCTTCGACCTTCCGCTGGAATTCGAAATCGCATCGTTGTGATTAGGAGTTCAAAACACTATGCACTGATCCAAAAGCCTCTGTTAAGAGCAGTTGTTGATTCAATATCAATTATGCATTACTAAAGCTATGTTGCAGTAGATCACAATAATCTCTTAATAGGTAGAAGATTGTGTATTGGCTATTCTACGTATAAATACGTTGCACATAAAATGTTCCACTTGCTACTACTTGCTACAGGATGTCACCAGCATCGGTGTTTTAATAAAGTACAACTGAACTATGTTGCAGCATATTCAAAAATCTAAATATAAAATCTAAATATTAAAAGGATTGCATATTGGATTTTCTACATATCCAGCATATTTATCCAAATATAACAAAAAAAAATGTTGCTTCTACTTGCTACATACATACAAGATGGTATCAGCATCGGCAAAAGTTAACAATTGCCCACAAGTGCATTTGTATTTGCCCATCGTTTTGCAGAAAGCTCATGACTTGCATGCGAGTTTTTTCAATAAATAATTCGATGCTGTAGATTTTTTCATTTGTAAAATTTTTGCTTTCAATTTTAATTACATGCTATTAGTTTGCCTCAGCAATTTTTGCTTTTAAAAAAAATCGAACCATCGAAGCAACCCTGTAACACTTTGCTCGCGTTGCCAACTTATGCATTTAAAAAAGAAAAAAACAAAAGCTAGCATTTGCTGCATTGTCGTATGGCAAAAAGTTTATTAATTGTTTCAAAATTAAAATAAATATTTGTACAAGCTGTTCTACAGCTTACCTGAAACGTGGAAAAAAAATTCGTTTAAATAACAATTCTTATTTATAATGATTTTGGTTTTTTTATTTTTTTTTTTCTCTATTTTATATATATGATTTGCATTTATTACGTTATTTTAAGCTTTGCCGCTTTGTTCGATTGTCCAATTTAACAACAACAACAACAGCTCATTGCTGACATTGGCATTGCCAACATCGTCTTAGATATTGCTTTTTGATATCATTAAAATTGAGAATTTATTGCAATTTAATTGCCAGCACCTCCTCTTTCTTCTTTTAGTTTTATTAGAAAATATATCTAGATTATTTGTTTGAATGTTTAGCTTGAATGCTAAAATTTAATTGCTTGTGATGTGGCGCTGTTGTTTTTGCATTGTAGCATTTTATAGTTTTATTTTTATACTTTTATTTTTTTTTTTTTATTTTTTTTTTTTTGTATATATATATAAATCAATCATTCAAGAATTGACGGAAGTGTCAGCGGGACAGTGACATTTGGGCACGCCCTCTCGCTTTGAAAAATTTCATCAGGTAATCTCATAATATCCTTGTACACTACAAAGTTTAATTAAAATATTTTTGCACTTTTAATTCTTTGCTAAAGAAAAAAACTTAGCCAGAAATCGTCTTAAAAAAAAATTTTAGAAAATTTGTGAAATTTTTAACTTTCGTTTTTTTGTGGCATTACAATGTTTGTAAGGTAAAAAATTTCAAAAATTTTTAAAGGTCAATACTAATGATAATTTACACTTACTTATCCCTTTCTCCACTTTTGCTGAACTTTAATTTTCTTTTACTATTATTATAAAGTAAAATTCATCATTCAAAAGTATAAATGTTTACCTGCAAAATGCTTACGACGAAGTTATGACAGCATTTTGGTATAATTTCAATCTTTCTGGCCGTATATTTTGTTGCTCGTTTACGTTTTCGATAAAAAACATTGTTTTTCTTTAAAATATTTGCCACTCTTATGTGTGAGAAACACAAAATTTTCGCGATTTTTTTATTATATTTTTCTGTTCTTTATCTTCACTGCAATTTTTGATTACTTGTCCTTAAATACTTCAAGAATTGGCTTTGTACTTAGCCGTCCAAAGAGGTCTGATACCGATTTATGTAAATCAGCTTGTACGCCATTCTTAGTGGATGTGTTCAAAAATTCTGTGGTTGACAGTCAATCAGAGGTACCGTTATAAGTCTGCTGTGTGTATTACGAGGGCCGTTTGATAATTCAATAAAAAATTTCCCGCGTAGTAACTTTAAATGCAACACTGATCCTATCAACTACCATCTGTTAATATACTACTGTCAAAATTTCAGCTTGCTGCGACTCTTAGTTTGTGTTTGGCAGCCATTGACAGCAGACGATCTTGTAAATTTTGGCGAAAATGGAAATTTTGTTTGCTCATCAAGCATTATTTATTGCGCAAAAAGCCTTCAGTCAAAACAAAGAAAGGCTTGATAAATACTATGGGGACCTTGCACCATCGATTGGAATGATTCACAAGTGGTTTACTGAATTCTGATGCGGTCGTACAAGCACAAGTGACGCCGAACGTTCTGGACGCCCAAATGAGGTCACCACATCAGAAATGGTCATTAAAATTCACGATGTCGTGTTGACCGATCGCAGAATTAAAGTGCGCGAGATTGTTGAGGCCATAGGCGTCTCACACGAACGTGTGTGGAACATTTGTGCCGCGTTTGCTCACTCTCAACCATAAACACGATCGTGTGACTGATCCAAAGGCTTGTTTGGCGATGTTAAACAAAGATTGACCGTGGACGAAACATGGATCCATCACTACACACCAGAGACAAAGAAACAGTCGAAACAGTGGACTTCACCGGAATGGTTATGATGACAGTATTTTGGGATGAACGCGGTATAATCTACTTTGATTACCTTCCACCGAAAAGTACGATCAATGGTGAATACTATGCAGCCGAATTGGACCGTTTCAACAAAGCTTTAAAAGAGAAACATCGCCATTTGGCGAGGAAAAAGTGCTCTTCCCTCAAGACAATGCGCGCGTTCAAAACTCCATGAATTGAAGTACGGTTTGCTTCCTCAACCAGCATATTCTCAAGATTTGGCCCTCCAGCTACTATTTTCTGTTTTCAAACCTGAAGAAATGGCTCGGTGGAAAGAAAAACACCACCAGAGAGGAGCTCATCACCGAAACAAAGGCCTACTGGACGATGCTGGACGAAGTGTATCGAGCTAAAAGAAGACTATATTAAGAAATAAAACTTTTTTGCCGTCAAAATCATTCCTTGTTTAATTTTTCATAGAATTATCAAACGGCAGCTCGTAGTTTAAATTTCATAAAGAAATTCTGGCAAATCTTCTATAAATAATTTTGGAGCTATCTTACACAATTTGCTTTCTAAAATTTAATATAACTCCAATAAGGATTTAAAAAAAAAAAAATAAAAAAAGATCGCCTTTCTGTTAATAATTATGAAGTTGCCTTATACAAGTTGCTTTGCAAAATTTAAAAGAAGTTTAAATAGCTTATTAAAAACAACATAAAGTTCGCCTTTTGACTTTTATAAAAGTCATAACGAAAATTAAAGTTTCTTTAAAGCTTCGAATAGCTTTCCAAAGTTTAATAGAAGCACGAATAGCTACTATAAAATAATAAAAAATTCTTCTTTTGACTTTTTTAGAAGTCAAAACGAGCACTTATAGAAATGATTTCTATACCTTGCTTCTAAGTTATAGATATATAGTTAAGTTATATATAGTTATATATACATAAGAAGCTTGTATGTTGGTTCGGTCAGCTCTTCAAAAAAAAAAAAAAAAAGTAGGCAATAAAGAATGAAATAGCATAAGGTTTGTTTACGTACTTTACTTGCAGGGAGGGAGTAAAAGATGAATTGAGAAAAGAAATGCCACAAAGAGAAAAATAGTAGAAAAAGTACGTAAACAGAAAACTAGTAGAAACTCAAACTAACAGCTGATCTAACGACTTGATAGCTTTTTTGAAACCCAAAAAATTTGTGTACATTCGATTTTTTTTTTTTTAAATATTTGAAACTTTCAAAATAAATAAAATGGAGCCATATTAAATATATTGAAATTGTTCGCCAAAGACTTCTAAGCACAAATGTTTCTTTTTCCATCCATTTTAATTGGAAATTCACAAGAAATAACTTTTGACAGCTTATGTTTTTTTTTCGGTAACTGCAAGTTCTTGCAAGTAGAAATTTTGATAGTAGAAACTTGTAGCTACTTTTTTCTCTCTCACTTTTTTATGCTCTCGTTGTCTGCTCTCGTTGCACGTTTTTCGAGTACGTGAACGCTGCAACAATTTGGTAAAAATTTGTAACAATTTTTTGTTAGTGAACAAACTATAGCTGTTATGAATTTTCGAAGTAGTTAGAGTCTGAAAATCAGACGCGTTCTACTTTTTAACTCTTTTTTTATCAATTTATACGTTATTGAATTTATAAACTACTATGTTTTAAAGTTTATGCAACGTTTAGTATATTTGTAACAAAATTACTTTGGTTGGGTAATTGGTAATTGCCTCGGTAATCGGTTGATAACCGCTTCGGTAGTTGGTAATCGGTTGTTTATTGCTTCGGTAATCGGTAATTACTTTGGTAATTAGTAATCGGTTGGTAATCGCTTCGGTAATCGGTTGGTAATCGCTTCGATAATCGGTTGGTAATCGGTTCGATAATCGGTTCGGTAATCGGTTGGTAATCGCTTCGGTAATCGATTTGTAATCGCTTCTCTAATCGGTAAACGGTTGGTTATAGATTTGGTAATTGGTTGGTAATCGCTTAACGCTTCGGTAATTGGTAATCGCTTCGGTAATCGGTCGATAATTGTTAATCGGTTGGTAATCGTTTTGGTAATCGGTAATGGGTTGGTAATAGCTTCGGTAATGGGCTGGTAATCGCTTTGGTAATCGGTTGGTAATCGGTTGTTTATCGCTTCGGTGATTGGTTGGTTATCGGTTCGGCAATCGGTTAGTAATCGCTTTGGTAATCGTTAATAGGTTGGTAATCGCGTCGGAAATCGGTAATGGGTTGTTAATCGCTTCGGTAATCGGTTGGTAATCGATTCGGTAATCAGCCTGGTAATCGGTAATTAGTTTGGTAATCGCTTCGGTCTTAGGCTTGGTCGATGCTAGGTAATCCCTAAAAAGAAATGCTGTGCAGCAATAATTTCTGTTACGCTAACAGCGTGATGATATCGTTAACAGCGTGATGATATCGCGAATCTATAGTTTTGTTCTTTACCAAAAAGTGCTCAACTCGCCTAAAGAAGTTTTTACTTCAACAAAGCTTGGAAAATCCATTCCCTAATGAAAAGCGTGAGCAGTGTTGGAAAATTAGCTCCAACAAAAAATTTATATTGAATAACTTCAAAATCATTCAAAATAGCTTTAAAGTCTAATCAAAGCTTTTGTTTAAGTGTGTAAAACTGGGTAGTCGTAGTGTATGTTCTACCACGTTCTTAAAAGTCATTGAAACTTTTTTTCAAATTTATTTCCTCTTTCCGTTCCACAACCATAAGTTTCTTGGTGATTCTTAGTGTTTTGGTCAAAAGTTTGTTTACTGAACTTTGATTAATTGTATCTAGATCTTAAATAATCTTGATATTGTTTGTCGTTCGTTGCAATATTTTGACGTCAAACTTCGTTATCGACAGTCAGAACAAAACATTTCGTTTCCCTCTTTGATATTTTCAGAACTTGCAGCATGCTTTAATTTCTCTTCGAAAAATACCTCATTATTTTTTAAATCAACGACCTAATTTACAATTCAATTAATTCATAATTTTAATGAAATAAATTAAAAGATAAAAAATAATTTTTCTTTGATTAGTTCTTGCAATGTTATAGCTAGTAGAAAATTGTTCACATTTTTCACATTCCTCGTAGTGATTTTCGCTTTGATTTCACCGTCTGCTGCGTTTCTAACGCTGCAATGCGTCGCTGCAGGAAGAAGGTGCATAAAAATTCGAATTAATTCGCCGCGTACTCGCTGCGTCAAAATGATTTCACAAAATCATTTTCGCTAGTAGGAAGGGAAAACTGTAGGCAGCATACCGTCAACTGACCAATAAACGGTTTTCAACGTCAGTGCAACGTTCAGCTGCTGATTTTTATCTCGTGATAAAAAGTATATAAAATTAAAAAAAAGAAAAAAATTTGAAAGAACACAACAAAAATAAACTAAAATTAAAATTCTTGAATTAATCGATCGGGCGGATCGCGGCGTGTCTTCGTCGTCGTCGTCAAGCATAAAGGAAGGGTTGGATGCATTTAAATTTTGGCCAACTGCACTAGTGTCCATTCGCTGCTTTTGCCAGAAACTCGAAATATTTTTTAATTGGGTGAAATCAGCGCGCGTGTGATTTTATTTTTTTTTTCAAATATATAATTCAAGTTTTACATAAAAAAAGTGCAAAACTTCAATTAGAGCAAATTGTTGCACTATATAAAAGATACAATTAATTCTCACGTGAACACCCATAGCATAACAAATCGTCGTGACCGCATTTTTTGTTAAATTTCATGCTCAATATAGTATTTTGTGCTTTATATTTGTAAAATTTCTCGCATGCGATAATTTCATAAACTGCTAAAGGATTTTTAATCGCCGTTAAAATAAAGCATTTAATTAACTTGAAGCAACGCGCCTAATGATTGTCAATTTGTCAAAAGTTTTTCAAAGTTTCGCTTAATTCAAGTGTTTTTCTCACTTAAGCCGCCAAAGTGATTCCCGCGCGTCCAAGAAAAATTATAAAAATCAAGCGAAAACGCAAGAAAAATGGCGATAGTGAAACGGATACGGAACAAAAAAATTCAAATGGTTCATTATTGCGTTCCTTCAACGATAATGACGATGAAGATGTGGCGACGGCAACAACAACAACAAAGAAACGCCCTAATGCTACCCAAATCATAACTAGCAATATAAATAAAAATAAGCTTAGTAATAGTAATTTAAAGAACAACAAATCAAACTCCTCAACAACAACATCATGCTCGACAACAACCACAACAACAAAAACAACATCCTCCTCATCATTATCTATATCAGAAACGGCAAAAAAGAAGGCAACCACCACTACAACAACAACATCACATTCGAAAAATGCACGTTTACTTACGCGTTCCAATCCGAAGCAGTACACAGATCCAAGTATTGTCGAAAAAATTCGAAATTTTAAAAAAGCTAAGAAATCTTTGGGATAGTTTTTGGTGTTTGAGAAAAAACAAAAACCATTGTCTTTATTTTGCATACATTTTTTTTTTTTTAACGAATTTAAGTATATTTTTGGTATGGAAAAATTTTTTGAGTTTTCATTTTCTCATTTTTTTTCTCATCAGAAATCTCATTTTATGAAAATTTTGCTCATGAAATTTAACTCATGAGATATTTTCAGAAAGTGTAATATTTAAAGCTTATTTTTGTAGGGCGCTATGAAATAGGTCCCAATGAAATAAGTCCTAATGAAGTAAGTCCCAATGAAATAGTTCCCAAAATAAATAATTCCCAAGAGAGTGGAATGGAATAATTCCCAAAGCATTGAAATAAACTCCAAGAGAGAAATTGAGAGAACTCTTAATAATTGAGACTGATTTCATAATTTTTTCTCATAGTAATGAAATAATAACTAAATAAACAGTCAAAACAGACAAATTCAAACAGTCAAAAATATCTGCTCCACAAATTAAAAAAGAAGTTGCAGAATAAAGCCGAACGTTTCATTTTAATGATGAAACGGTGCGTAGAGTACTACGTAGTGATGGCTACAATGGGAGCAGTCCTCGCAGCAAACCATACCTATGCGAAGTCAACCGCAAAATAAGTTTTGCTTTGGCTATCTTTAATCTTTGGATTGCATTAATTGTACCGTGAACAGTTTTCAAGTTCCGTAATATTAAGTGATGAGATTTAAGGTACAGAGTCATCTTTACCCATACAGCGATGGCTCACATACGCGCTTGGTAGAAGTTTAGTCAATGCATTTTCATTTGAATGAAATATTTTATCCAAAACTTCATTAATTTGCTTTATAGTGAACTATTGTGAACTTCACGTGAATTGTTTTATTTGCTTAGCTTTAAATATGTATGCTCAGAATTTCATCAGAAATCGTTTTAAATCATAAGTTTAAAAACGTAAAAACTCGAATGATAACCAAAAGAGGAAAAATAAAAAGTGAAACTCAGAACATTTTTATGCACGAAAACACTGCGAAAGAAAAAAAAGGTTACTCTACACCTTATTTACTCTACAACAGATTTTTTTAATATAAAGCTGGATAAAAAAACAAAAATTAAGTAAAAATAAATAAAATAAAAGGCTATAAATAAAAAATTAAGGAAAAATAAATAAAATAAAAAAAAATTACAAATAAATAAATAAAACAAAAACAAAAAAAAATTAAACATAAATAAAGTAAAAATAAAAATTAAAAACAAATAAAAAATAATCAAAATATTAACAAAAAATAGTCAAAAAATAATCATAAAATAACCAAAAGATAGTAAAAAAATAATTGAGAAATTAATAAAAAATATATTTAAAATAAATAAAAAATAAAAAATATGACCACAAAATAAAAGTAAAATGTAAGTAAAAAAATAATCAAAAATAATTAAAGCATAACAAATAAAATCAAAATTAATTAAAAATAAGCAATCCTAAAGATAAAGACTAAATTTAAAAATAAATAATTAACATGTAAAAAATAAAATTAAAGCGAAATTAAAAAAAAAAAATACAAAATTAAGAAATGTAAAATAAACTAGTATCGGGTTTTTTATTCTTTATATGCGAAATTAAAGTGGTGAAGAATTAAATCAGGGGCCCAATCGCCGCTTCCGTGAACGTACAACTTGTCACGGAATCGTCTTCAACTCCTCATTGAATTGCATTCAATTAACACAATTTTGCGTGACGAGCTGTACGTTCACGTAAGCGGCTATTCGGCCCCAGGGTTTTCTAACAAAGTGCTGAATAAAAAATAAAGGAAAAACTAAATAAAATATAAATAACAGGTTAAGAGTAACAAATAAATAAAAAATAAAAAATAAAATAAAAAAGAAATAAAATCAAAATAAATAAAAAACTATAAAAATATTAAAAAATACTAAAAAAATTAATTAAAAATTAATGAAAATAAATGAAAACTAAAAAAAAAATTAAATGTATAATAAATTATTAAATTAAATAAAAATAATCAAAAATAAATAAAATAAATTAAACATAAATAAAAAATCAATTTAAAATTAATTTAAAAATTAACTATAAATAAAATCTAAATTTATATAAATAACAAATACAAAATAAAGTTAGAGAAACTAAATAAAAATGGATGGAGCTTCGGCAGGGGACCCAAGCTAAAATACCCCCCGCGGCCATATTGAAGTATATTCGAAGTCTTTAGCCACGACATACATGATAACATTCAGTTTTATATATTAACGAAAATTTTCCTATTTTGATGACGCCACTTTGTATGGGAGTTAGGCATGGTTTTGCTCCGATTTTTCCAAATATCGTAGAGATGGTTCATATTATATATCAGAACTAATGTGCAAAATTTTAAGACATTTCTTTAATTTTTGTGGATTTTTAAGAGATTTTACGTTTAAAATAAAGTCACTTTGTAGGGGAAGTGGACGTGGTTTTCATCCGGTTTTGCCATATATAATGGAGATGGTTTATATTAAATATGAAAGCTTATGTGCAAAATTTTAAATTATTTCTTCATTTTTGCAGATTTTTAAGAGTTTCTACGTTGAAAATAAAGCTAATTTGTATAGGAGGTAAGCGTGGTTTTCATCCGATTTTTCCCATTTTCGAGCTTGATTTTCCTTTTTTAAAAATAAACGTGTATTTTGAATTTCATCGCGGTAGCTTTAAAATTACGACTTTAATCGTGTAGACAGACTGACAGACAGACGGACACACGAAAATCGACTCAGGAGGTGATGCTGCTCAAAAAATAACGCAAGCTATAAGGCGTTACAAACGCCTTACGCAGTACGCGTTGGGACGCTGAAATTCGAACATATAAAGTTTTCTTTAGTTTTTATTCAAAAACGTTTGGGAAAAGAACAAGAATTACACTTTTGGGTAACACAGTGAATGAATAAAATTAATTGTTTTTGTAGTGAATCAAGAATGAGTTTGATTTATTTCGTATTTTTATTTTTATTGAAAAAATTAATTGACATGCATGCAACAACCACTGTTGCTTAGGTTTAGATTTCATAGGTTTCTGGATTGGTAACAAATTTCAAATTTTAATTGCATTGAAATAAAATTTGAGGCAAAATTAATGTCAAAAACATATGTTTTTCTATAAAAATGTGGCAACACTATTACTTTCCTAATGTATTCGCCACCAATTCTCTCGCTCAGAAAAGGGCACATTGTCAGCGTCAAAGTGAAAATAGAAAAAGAGTCTATTTTGGCGTCAAGCGACGAGCTTTCTTTCTCTTCACTTTGTGCAGACTTTCAATTTTTATATGGAACTTTCTTTATGTGCACTTTTAACCGACAAAGCCACTTTGCTTCATTTGAGGCGCAGTTGTTTGTCGAATTTTGGAATTTTCGTCATCTTTTTTTCCTCTCGCTCATTGTTTTGTCCACGTTATGATGCTACACTTAATTTTCTGTTTGTTAAGGCTGAGGCAACATTATTTCTTTTGTTTTCTGTTCAAAAACTGTTTTCTGCCTATTGTCCAAATTGTTTTCAGCTTCGGACCGTAAACATAATTTGCCAGTTACTTAGAAGTATTTGGATGAAAGAGCAGCTCTCTCAAAGTCCAGTTTTTTTTTTCTTTTACCTGCGAAAACAACAAGTTTTGTTGATGTCGATAGTGGAGCTTGCAGCAAATATACAAAAAAAAAAAAAAAATTTCGTCCCTGTTTACAGTGATGGAAAAAAAATATTAGAACAAAAGAAATAGAAAGCTTTCCAGTGATCGTAAAATTTTTTAATTTTTTAGTACAATAAAGCTAAAGGTCAAAATTTATAACAACTTCTATTGAAGCGCTATTACTACTACAGTTACTAATTTTTTTATTTTGACAAAATTGATAAAAAAATGCAATAACAAAAAAAAATAAAATGCAATAACAAAAAAATAAAATGCAATAACAAAAAAATAAAATGCAATAACAAAAAAATAAAATGCAATAACAAAAAAATAAAATAAACAAAAAAAAAAATAAAAAAAATAAAAAAAATAAAAAAAAAATTAAAAAAAATAAAATAAAAAAAAAAACAAAATAAAAAAAAAAAATAAAATAAAAAATGAATGAAAAATTAAAAATGAAAAAATAAAATAAAAAAAATTAAATTAAAAAAAATATTGTTTTTTTTTTAAAAGATAAAAAACTAAAAAAATAAACAAAATATAATAGTTGAATAAAAAACAAAATATAATATCCAAACTAAGCAGTGCTTATTTTTTCCAACACTATATTCTTCGTTTTTTTTCTCTTTCTCGATCATGTGCGAACGTTACCGAATTCATACCGCAGTGTAAAGAAAAAGTTTAACAAAACATTGCTGAACGTTTTTCATTTCTCTTTTTTTTTGCGGATTTTCTACGTGCATATAAACCCACAATCGGTGAAATACTTCTTACATCAATTCACCTGTTGAAAGTAGGAAGATTTCTATAAAAGAAAAATATTCGGTGCATTCCTTCTCCCTACTCTAATTCATTTAGAAAAATTTATCTAAATCGGTTGAGAAACACGAAAGACAATGGTTCCTAACTGTTTCGCCAGACCTATTTATATATAAAGGGTGGTTAAATTTTAAGGGCCGATGTAAATTTTGAATAAAACACAAATTATTTAGGAAATTATTTTCATTTCTTTTTTTATTATGATAATATTGGTATGGTTCAATTATGTATGAAACAAAATATCGGCCAAATGACCGCCGCGACCTCCGCGGCACACCTCCATCCGATGGTCCAAATTTTCGATGACGTTGAGGCATAAGTGAGGTTCTATGCCGTTAATGTGCCGAATTATCTCATCTTATATATTATATCAATTAGCTCTTGAATTGTTGCTGGCTTATCGACGTACACCTTTTCTTTCAAATAACCCCAAAGAAAGAAGTCAAACGGTGTCAAATTACATGATCTTGGCAACGAATTGACATCGCTACCACGTGAGATAACACGGCCATTGAATTTGTCGCGCAAAGGAGCCATTGTTTCGTTAGCTGTGTGGCAGGTGTCACCGTCCTGTTGAAACCACATATCGTCCACATCCATATCTTCCAATTTGGCCATAAAAAGTTCGTTATCATCTCACGATAGCGAACACCATTCACAGTAACTGCCTGACCGGCCTCATTTTGGATAGAATACGGCCCGATGATGCCGCCAGCCCATAAACCGCACCAAAAAGTCACTTTTTGTGGGTGCATTGGTTTTTCGGCAATCACTCTTGGATTATCATTCGCCCAAATGCGGCAATTCTGCTTATTGACGAATCCACTGAGGTTGTGCCTTATCACTAAAGATGATTTTGAAACTTGACGTTAAGGTGTGGTTCACATTCAACATCGGCCCTTAAAATTTAACCACCCTTTAGATTAAGAGAAATAAAAAAAATATAACAAAAAAAAATGAAAAACAAAAATTTCAAAAAAGAAAATTTCAAAAAAGAAAATTTAAAAATAAAAATTAAAAATAAAAATTAAAAAAAAAATTAAAAAAAAATTAAAAAAAAATTAAAAAAAAATTAAAAAAAAATTAAAAAAAAAAATAAATAAAAAATTAAATAAAAAATTAAAAAAAGTAAAAAAATTATAAAAATATAAAAATAAAAAATTAATAAAAAAATTAAAAATTAAAAATTAAAAAATTTAACTAATAAAAAAAATTAAAAAATTATAAGTTTAAAAAAAGTTAAAAATTCTCTATAAAAAATTTTAAAAAAATTAAAAAGTTTAAAAATATTAAAAGAAAAATTAAAAAAAATGAAAAAAATTTATAAAAGGATTTAAAAAAAAAAAATTAAAAATAAGAAAAAGTTATTAAAAAAAGTATAAGAAATAATTTTACAAGAAGTACCTAAATAAAAAGTACTAAGTTACAGAAAACATAAACATAATGGGTTGAGACATGAGACAGAAAAATTTTGAAGAAGGTACAAATATTCTTACATATAAAAATATTTAATTTAATCTCATAGATCACACAAAAAAAAGTGTGAAGAAATAATTCTCCTTAGAACCTTAGTAATAATTTGTAGAAGATTTTCTTTTTTCTATCAGGCGAAAATGTTACCAAGGCCTTTATTATTAATTCTCTTTTTACCATATTAAAAAGAACGAATCTAATTAAAAATTTACAAAAACCTCGATAACTTCCAAAATTTAATTAAAATGTGAACCATTTTCTAATAGTTTTTATGCTCTAAATAATGTTATGTTCTAATGCACCGTAAATGCATTTTTGAATATTAACACGAAAAAATTTTAGGGAAATCTTATACGCATATAATATATATATAAAATTTACATAAATATCGATTAAAAAAAATTCTGGCTTAGTAAATTTTGATCAATGAAGATCTTTAATACTTTGCTTTGCATAATAAAAATTCTTGCATTTATGACATGCTATATTTTTATGCTGTTTGCTTTGCACACGGCTTACGTTTGAACTTGAAGATATGTTTTAAAAGAAAAACCTACATATTGTTATCTATGAGGCTTTAAATTTTACATTCTTTTTTAACTTGAAAACAAAGTTAGTATAGTCAAAATTATATTTAGAATTTTCTAGATTATCTAGAGTAAGATAGTTAAAATTTGATTTATGTTCAACCTCCTTATTTTTTATATTTTCAAGCTAAACAAACAACGTTTTAAAAACAAACAAAACCACGTATAGCTTGCAATACATTAACAAATATAAAATTAAAGTTGATAATCTTAAAAGAAAAAAAAAAAAAATTAAACTAAAGAGAAAACAACAAACAATGCAAACATCTTTTATGAAAACAGCAGTTTTTCGTTAATAAGGAATGACTTGAAAAACTGGCGTGTTTAAGAAAGAAATAAATCAACTTTATTTAATCCCTTTAAAAAAAATTACCATGCATAATTAACGTGTTTGGCATTTTAATTTCTGACGAATAGCTTGATTTTAACTGTCAAACAGTTCATTGATTTTTTTGATTGATGTAAATTAACCATGAAGAAAATTATCACTTATAAGGTCAGCAACATGGCAATATACGTATATCGTCACCTAAAATGCAAAAAGGCGTGACAACATTTTTAATTTTTTATAGGAGAAGGCAAAAACATTTTAAAATCGCACATATATAAGATATAAAAAAGTCATACTTTCTTCTTAATTTCGTTTATAAAATAAATATTTTCGGATATTTGTCCAAAGAATGGCCTTAAAGTCTAAAATATGTTCCATTTTAAAACGTTTGTGGCTTCTGCTATAAAAAATTTAAAATGTTGTTACGCCTTTTTGCGTTTTAGGTGATGATATATTGATGACATAACATGACACTCTTATCAGTTTTAAAAATGACTGTTAAATTCTACGTAGAACAACATTGCTGAGTTGCATTAATTGGTCTCATGCCATATTTTTATTGCATTGCACAAAACAATTTAATGTCAACTTAACTCATAAAAAAGCTATAAATTAAGATATGAATAATACTTTGTCTATACTTCGTCTTTACCTTAAATATTGTTTCACTTACAAATTATAGCATGCTATATAATTTGTTTAGTTAGATAAAAAAGCTTTGTTTTAATAACTAATCAAAGCCTTGAAATGCTACAAAACAGTTGTTGTTTTTATGCCAATTAAATGTATATATATATATATATATTATATAAAAAAATGAATGTGTTTATAGATTGAATGTCAGCTGCGCACAGGGCAAGAACAGCACCTGTCGTCCGTCGCTGTCTTACTCTGCATATTGCTTGCTTTTCTGACTTTCTTGTTCTTCTTTTTTCGCTTCTCGCCAAACAGTGGCAATGAAAGGAAAATAGAAAATTAAAAACAAAAATACTAACACTTCTACGTCGAGGTGCTGACATAAAAAACGATTGAATGTCAAGTGAATTTATTTATAAAAAAAATAACAACAACAACCTAACTCTGACAATAAGTGAAAGTCATATCATTATAATTAAACTTGAAGCTTAAATTTGAATAAAAAATATGGCAAAATAAGTTAATTGTTATGGCCAACAAACAGCTTTCAGTCAATTTAAGTTAAAAAATTATATTTTTTTTTTTTTTAGTTTTGATAAAAACTCATTATTTATTTCTTTCTCTTAATGATTGCAACAAAAACTGAAAACAAAGCACATAGCTTAGTATTTCGACTGACGAGCGTCTTTGATGATAAGGTAACGTTATCAGTTTATAATTTAAAATGGATTATTTTCAATGCAAAATATATATGATGCCTTTGATAATAACGTTATCAGCCTATAATTGAAAATGGATTATTTTCAATGCAAAATATATGATTAGAAAAACCAATGAAATTCAATAAAAATAACAAAACTTTTGTTATTTTGGCTTGAATTAAGAAATATTAAATTTAATGACTTCATGAAAAAACAAAAAATTCAAGCATGAGATAGCAAAATTGTACAAATTGCTTTGCCAGCACTTTATTATGACATTTTTCACAAAATTTTACTTTTATTTATGTCTGCCTAGCTTCAAGCAAACATGCGCTTGTTTTTGTTTATCAAATTTATTCCACTTCCAATTTTTTTTTTTTTTTAGTATTTTGAATATTGATTAAGTTGCCTCCATAAAGTGCGAGTTTCAAAAAATTAACATAACTTTGTGATACATATATATTTGGGCATTTCCATAATGTCGAACGTGACCATCGCACGATAGTATCGTAAGTGTGGAAGTAGAATTTTTTGTTTAATATATTTGTTGATGAATTTGTTGTTCTTGTTAATTTTTATGTTGATTAGAAAATAATATAATTCAATCTTACGTATAATAAATTGAAATAAATATTTCGGAATAATATAAATTTATTATTTTTCCTGCAGTAAATTTTAATTAAAACTTTAATTAAAAATTTGAACAAACAACATATATATTTAATATGTAATATATATAAAATTAGTTCATAAATAATTCAAATTAATTATGATATTTTAAAAATGAATCGAGTTTTAAATAGCATAACTACCATGCACAGTAGACCGTATCGAAAAAATAAATTTCGCCGCACACCAGCTAATCTAAAGCATTATTGAAAGAAAGTTTCGGAAAAAATTTGTTTTTTTTTTTATTTTGACCGAACGTAGGGGGTCGCGCATTGACATATTTCTTCATATCTTCGGTATTTACCGTCCGATCTTAAATAATTGTACGTCTATACGACTCAGAATTGTATGCATAAAAATTTGATCAAGCTTATGACAAATTACTCAACATAAGTGAGCTCGATCTTAATTTCCTCGTAAATCAGAAATTCCTTAACAAATAATCGTCTGTGATTTACTAACGAATTTTCTTACAGTTTTCTCTTAACGACACATGGTCGCATGGTTTGCAATGCTTATTGGCAAATGTGATAGAAAAAGCACGTAGCTGGCAATGCTAATCCATTGTCAAACAAATGTTCAATTGTTAGTTTTTGAGTAAAGTTGTGTAAAAATATAAAAATGTATTAAAAAGTAAATATATAAAATAAAAAATGGCATGTTTTGTTTATAAATAGAGAAATTTCAAAGAAAAAACGTGAATATTTAAGAAGATTACGGAACGTTTGTGAAGAAAAAAGAACAAAAACTTCGGTGTACTGGAGCTAGAAATGGACATTGGTCAAGTAATAGAAGAACAAATTTAAGATCGACTGAATATTAATATTTATTTCTAAACTTATACGAATCAATATCAAATGAATTTTTTAACACGTATATGCAGTATGTTATATTTTTACCCCCACTTATGTTTTAATGATATTTTAAAAAAATATAAAAAAAAATTGAATTAAAGATTTATTCTTGAATTAAAGATCATTCTATTCAGCATTGCAATATGAAATTTCTCAAAAAAATTCATCTTGCTTTCGTTACGAAATTTTCTTCATCTCTTCGTTGCAGAAATTTCTTGCATCTTTCCAATTTTATTTCGTTGACGAAGTTTCCTTTGAATTTTCGTGTTATTTCTTTGGCGAAATTTACTACATATTTCCGTCTTGCTTTCGTTGACGAAATTTCTAGCATTTTTCTATAAAAGTTTCGTGGGCGAAAATTTGGACACTATTTTGAAATTTTCGTGCATGATTTGTATGGGCGACTCCGCAAGTTTCTTCGACGATACGGAATTCTCGTGCATGAATCTTCAATGAATCCTTGAAGAAATAGCCAACTGGGTTGTAATACCGTGGTTATGCTAAGCAAACATGTTTGGTGAGCTTTTTTGCTGTTAGTGTTTTACGCATAAACTGAGCTTTTCTTTCTCTCGTATGCGTAAAACACTAACAACAAAAAGTTCACCAAACATGTTTGCCAAGAATAACCACGGCATATGGTAATTTACACTTGCTGAAGCTCATTTAATTTTTTACCAGCTTACAGTTTATATGTATTGGATTGATTATAACAAATCGACCGTAACCATGACTTTCGAGTATAAACAAAAATTCTTTAAACTTATAAATGCTTCACTTTTTGTTAAACTACCAGCTAATGCGATGAGAAATTACCGAGCGAAATAAGAAAATAATCTGTGTAGTTGTTTTGGAGATTCAGAGCATGGTTCTAAAAACTAATTTTTTTTTTTCACGTAAATATAACAAAAACTTCTTCAAGATCAAACAGGATATTATTATTTTAAAAATTGTTATTAAATCAAAAACCTACTTATGATTTTTGCTGGGATAGCAAAACATAGTGTAGCCCTCTGAAAAATGGTATAGAATATTTAATAAGAATCGATATTAGAGAATAATGTTTTCCGAGTTTCAAGCTAATAATCAAGCTATATTGGACTATTTTCTCAATACTATTCGGCAATCTTTGCTACTTAAAAAATTATGAGTTCTCTGTATAAGTGACTCAACATTTAACGAGCAAGTTCTCAGACAAGCGTTTTGAGAATTTCCTCACTAAGAGATTTCGTTTTAAGAAGTTCCTTAGGCCTTGCGATTCATCTCGATGAACGAGATTTTACTAACGCTCAAAAAATCTAGTAAGAAGCAATATCTTCTTACTTTTATGCTTGAGACCTGATGTTGCGTCCGAGATTTCGGCAGGAACTAAAGCAACAAGCACAAGAACGCAGTAACTGAAGCATCAATGCATAATTTTTTCATACAAAAATGTGAATTTTTCTTCTTTTCTTTTTATATCGAGTGGCTTTATTAAAGAAGTGATTAAATTCAAAGTTAGTTATTCCTTTTATTGACGATATAACTGATATTTTGGCATACATTTTATCTTTGTACGATGAATATTAAAGGCTGTATGCATACCCTAAAGTGTCGCCCAAAAACGTTAGCATGACTTTGAAAAATTTGTATATACCATACCCCCCATATAAACCGCACTGTAAGACGTAATTCTACGTCAAAATTTTGGTAAATTTATATTATGAGGAGATTAAGAAGTATTTGTCTAGGAGTCAAAATAAAGTGTAAATTGAAAAAAAAAAATTTAATCATTACCTTGGCTCGAATAAAAAAATAGGTGAAATCCACATTAGAAAAATAGAAAACAGTCAAAAAGGAAGAGAATTCGTGTGAAATAGATAGAAGATGATTAATAAAATCGATAAATTCTTCACAATAGAAGTGAGTAGTAGATATGAATAACGCAGCTCGGTGTTGCGTTGTTGAGTTGTAGCAATCAAATGTGTAACGCAGTAGGGCAGCCATAAAAATGGTTCCTTTTTCATTCTTTTCCCTTTCTTAATTCGAAAGTGTTTGATTTCAAAAGCGATGGCAAACTGAAATCAAATTATTTTCTCTAAGTAAGGATAAACTGCGCTTAGTATTACACCACATAAATCAATGCGCTACCTAACTCACTGCACTCAGAAATTGACCACATAACTCATGGCGCTATTCGTCCACAAAAACTAAACTGATTAAAGTTTTGTTGATACAGAAATCGTAGCATTTCAAACTACGCCATGGCGCAATTGAGTTAACTCATTTCGCTAATACATTAACTGCGCTTGAGTTGCAGCTTCAACGCAGTATTTTTTCTGCGTTACAAATATCTATGTAGTTAGTTTAATCCATGAAATACGTGAATTTCGAACGTACGAAAATATTAAAAATGTTGAAATATTTAAACAGATATTATTTATTAATGAAAAGTTAGTTTCACTGAGCCTAAATATTCTTACATACAAAAAAATATGCCTCATTTTTGAATATTTTTTTTTTTATGTAAATTTTGATTTTTTTCGAAACTAAAGATTTCATAGCTGATTTAAAGTTATTTTCCTCCAAAATACATGCAAAAAAACAAAAAAAAAATATATATATATTTTATAAAAAATATTAGGCATGAAACAGCTTATCGGTAAATTGAATGATCTGTGGCCTGAACACAGCGTAGCACTTTCCATTCCAAAGGAAATCGATAAAACCAAAGAGAAACTACACGGCGGCAACGACTCGGAAATTGAAACCACAGAAGGTGATGAATTATAATGCAGTCAAAATTTTCACAATTCTTGTGTCTTTCCTAACTTAAATAATAACGAAAATTGTTCTATATTTCTCTTCTATATTGAACTCTAAATATACAACTTTTTTGTTTAATTTTTTTACCCAAAACAGGCAGAGATGGTTCCAAAATTACAACAGTTGTTGCAACACCCGGACAAGGAACCGATCGTGTCCAGGAAGTTTCCTATACAGACACAAAAGTCATTGGCAATGGCAGTTTCGGCGTTGTCTTTCAAGCTAAACTTTGCGATTCCGGCGAGCTGGTAGCTATTAAGAAGGTTCTACAAGACAGACGATTCAAGGTACCTACCCAAACGAATACACTTTGAATCAAATTTAATTTATTTATGTAATTTTTGTTTCTTCTTATATTTTAGAATCGTGAATTGCAAATTATGCGCAAACTGGAACATTGTAATATTGTTAAATTGTTGTATTTTTTCTATTCGAGCGGTGAAAAGGTAAAGTTGTTTAAATTATTCATAAAACTTTTGGAAATATATTCATAGGATTTTTTTGTTTTTTAACGAACACTACTCTTTTGTGATAATGAGACTGAATGCAAAATTAATTAATTAATAAACAATTCCATGGAAGAGTGTCCAACTATATTCTTAAAGAAATAAAAAATAAAAATCGTCAAAATCTTTACTATGGGCATCACTGAGCTTAGAAAAATGTTAAAATAGATGGTTTGAGTTAAGTTTACAGGTCTAAACTAGATAAGACCAAGTTGAATTGGGTAGTAATTGGAGCCATATGGGACATAATTGTGTGAAGGTTTTCTGATTGTTCAACTCTATGTTGCAAAAATTGTATAGTTTTGGTTTTTTTTGCACTTATGTAATTGTTCTTGTGTAATGTTCTGACATAGTTAACAGTACGTTCAAAAAGTCCATAGGATGACACATAGATGGCGTTACTAGATTTTTTTCCATATGATTTTTATTTAGTACCAACCTTCAAACGATGCGTATACAAATTTGACAACAATCTGACAATTGATGGAAAAAAGTGAATTTCGAGTTTTGATAAAGCATTGCTTTTTGATGAAAGTAGAAAAGTCTCCTTCGAGACAAATGGTAGAAAAGTGGATTGCTGAATTTAAACGGGGTCGTACCAGCACAAATGATGCAGAGCGCAGTGGACGCCCAAATCAGACTGTTATTCCACAAAACTTCAAAAAAGTCCAAAAATTGGTTATGAACGATCGCAAATTTAAAGTGCACGAGTTAGCTGACATTGCAAAGATATCAGATGGTAGTGTTTTTACCATTTTACACGAACATTTGGGAATGTGAAAGCTCTGTGCAAAGTGGGTGCCGCGTTAGCTCACAGTCGACCAAAAACAACAACGAATTAATGCTTCAGAGGAGTGTTTGGCGCTGTTAAACCGCAATAAAATCGAATTCTATCGTCGATATGTGACAATGGATGAAACATGGCTTCACTATTACACATCAGAATCAGTCGACGAACCGAATCGAAAAGGAATAATATTCATTGACTTTCTCCAAAAAGGAACCACCATCAACAGCGACTATTACTGTGCACTTTTGGATCGATTGAAGGCTGAAATCGCCAAGAAACGGCAAAATTTGCAATAGAAAAAAGTGTTGTTTCTCCAAAACAATGCACCCTGTCACAAATCGATGAAAACGATGACAAAATTGAATGAATTGCTCTTCGAATTGCTTACCCACCCACCGTATTCTTCAGACTTAGCCCCCAGCGACTTTTTCCTGTTTTCAGATCTCAAGAGAATGCTTGCTGGAAAGAAATTCAAATCCAATGATGAAGTAATCGCTGAAACTGAGACCTATTTTGACGAGAAAGAGAAATCGTACTATAAAAGTGGTGTCGAAAAGTTGGAAAATCGCTCTCGAAGGCAACTAAGTTGAATAATATAATCGAATTTTATCAAAATTTTGTTTTTTTCTTACATATCCTACGGACTTATTGAATGACCTGTTATCTAGACGTATGTCATCAGGAGCATTATGAGCACGATATTAACTCCCATAGTAGTTTTCAGACAAATTAAATTCGAGCAATTCTTGAAGTGAAGGATTTTATGTTTTGCAAAATACTTCCCCGATTTCAAGTTTAAAATCCATGAACTGTTTAGGTACTTCAGTCTCTCCTGTATTCCATCCAGGAATAAAAAATTGCAAGGCCAAAAAAATGAAAGAAAACTGTAACCGGCCATTTTTTGGCTTTTGTTTTAATCCTATAGTATTCTAGTATTCTAACATTGTCCACTCCACCCATAAAGCGATTATAGTCTTCTACAACTGCTGGAATAGGTACTGGAGTACGTCTCTTCAAGCTTCGCACCCATCTGTTGACCTCTCCAACAGGAATTAGCCCACATTTTGTAGATGCAATAGTCACACACACCTGGTATCACACCATTTGACTACAGCCACGCTATAACTTTTTACGAATTGTACCATTTCTTCGCGTTTCATCTTCTTGTCTTGTGGAGACTGAATTTGTTTTCCTATCCGATTATTCATAATTTTTCCTGTTGCCTTGAATCTTATTTCTAAAAGATTTTTCAAAAGAGGTATGGTCGTAAAAAAACTATCGAAATTTTTGTGACTGCCTTTAGGTAAATTTTTTATCAAACGAACGATGATTGACGGACCATGTCCCACACTGCAGCAAGGTTCCAGCGCCTTGAAACAATTCGAAGTCCACTATCAAACCAGAAGAAGTGGCACAAACTAAATTTTTTAGCCCGGCGTGGCTTAAGCCTAAAGACCTAGCGCGCAGGACATCTGCCATTAAAAGATACCATCTGCTCATCTATAGAATAGGACATACAGTCAGACGCCAGTTGGTTGCACCGACTTCTTACTGAGTCAATGACTGGTTGGATTCTTCAAAACTTGTTTTCGGTACCACCATGATCATCTATTTCACTAAAATTAATCAAATTTCGAATCTTGATAAACTTGTTTAGGGATATAGCGTTTGAAATAAGTTCGTTTTGAAAACTTTGCTTCCAGTACATTCTTAGCGACGGGCATTCCCAAGCTGTCCATAACGGTTGCAGCGCCATAAACATTTTTCATGTCTGAGGTCGTCAACGAAAGCTCTTCTCCGAACTTATTCAACGCGTACATTTTAGTTTATCTTACAACATCCTCGTAATGTTTCTGTGGAAATACTTTGCCAAATATTGAACTGGTATGCTTATAAGGACTTCGTTCTGGCATGATGCTACAGTGGGAAGGGTAGAATTCTCAAACTCCTTACTTAACCAAATATCTCTTGTTACGTTTTTGAGTTTTTCTGGGACCTTAGTTGGAATAACGAGTTGGGAAGTATCCTCTGAAAATTATAAATAGAATTACCTAAGAGGCCATTGAAGAAAATATTCCAAAACTTTTTTACCATCTTTGTTTTCATCTTCATCTGATGAGCTTCCAGTCACTGTATTAGGAATTCCTCCTCCGCGATTGGGGTCTGGATCATCATCGTCGTCTGAGAAATCGAAATCGGAATTTTTGAATCTTTTTGTCGTAAAAGATCGCACAATTGCGAGGCTTGACTTAGAAACGCTTCAAACTGCCCAAGTAACACGATTGTGCTATCTCAGTTTTGAAGGTCCAAGAGACTTAAAATAATTTATAAATACCAAGTGCAATCGAGTTCTGAGCCATATTCGCTTTATTAAGAAAATGTACAAACTCTGAAAACGGGCGAGAATAAAAAAAATTGCGTTTTATATTTGACTTACCAGCCGACATCACTCCAAACCACCTCGAGGATCGCTGCTAAACTAACCTTTGAAATTGTTTCTTCTCTCAAAGAGAAGGTGGACAGATCACACAATCAATTATTTTAAGTATTTTTGCAAAAAGACCAAAACATATGTGGTAAGTGAAAGTTCAAGTTAAATCGCACAGTCGCTTCAGACGGGCCGTAAAGGGATAAGGAGCCTACTAAAGACAGACTATTTTGTGTAAAACCATAACTTCTAAAGAGATAGTTGTTTAGTGGAGATAAAGTGGGTGTATCCGGAGTGAATACATTTAGCTTAAAAGTGACTTAATATTGTTTGAATTTATCTAATTAAGTAATTCCATGTATTTCAACAAGTTTTTAGAGGGAGGCGTAAACCGGTTAAACCTCCTCCTTTACGAAAAACTATTTTGAAAATTAGAAAATTAGGCCAATCATTAACATACCCCCCATTATATATATCAAATTAATAAAAAACTAAAGCTAGATAAATTTGGATTAAAGAAGCAAGATCTGAATGAAATTAAGTGCGCATAAAAGACGTTGGGGCAATGTAGGTTCAATTTAGATTGAAAGCTCTAAATAGTAGCAGCTCACAGCATTCGGTACGAAATGCAAGCTTTTAACGTTCTCACAAAATCTATCACCTATTTTATTTAACTATAAGCATTCGACTCTTGAATTTGCCAGGGTGTCCCTAGTCAAAGATCTCGGTGTCTATTTTGATTCAAAGCGTACTTTTAGCCCCCATAGGCCCCCATAGGCAATCTCTAGAGCAAATTCATTACACGGTTTTATCAAACGAAACGCAAAGGAATTCAAAGATGCTTTCACACTAAAAACTACATTCTTCTCCCTGGTTAGATCAGTTCTTGAATATGGGGTAGTAATTTGGCACCCGATATATCAAAACGATATCGATCGGATTGAGAAAATACAAAGGAATTCCACAAGATTTGCAATTAGTCGGAATTTTTCACAAGACAATATGCCATCGTATGAAGTGAGATGTCATTCGCTTCTTTTACAAAAGCTTTTAATTAGATTCAACATATCGAGTGTTTTATTTATTAAAGACATACTAAGTGGGAAAACCGATTCACCCGAACTACTATCTTTTATCCCTTTTCATGCTCCTGCTAGACCACTTAGAGAGCATTGTGCATTTTCGGTCAAGGTTCATAGGACAAACTACGGTCGAAGCGATCCTGTCTCCAGATGCCTTACTCCTCTGTGTTATTATGTTAATTTTGATCTAGACCTTGAAAGACTAGCTTTAATAAGAGTTTTGAATGCATTTTTCAATCTTATTTTATAATTATGTATTTTGGTCATCCCTAGCTTAAAGGACCAACTGCAATCTGTGAGGGCTCGACCCGGTAGATTTAAATAAATAAATAAAAGTTTTGTCATATTTACTGCTTATCTGAAGGCATTCTGGGACACAGAAAATAAATTGGGGTAATTTGGAACATAGAAGGGTTTGAAGCTTCGATAGAACATTTCTTATTCTTGATTCTTTCTATTTAATATTAAAATAATGCTCTAAGCCAGCCAGACCAATAAAATGGAATTTCATATAAAATGGTATTTCATATAAAATGGAATTTCATATAAAATGGGACAATTTAGGCTATACTAGCAAGCTATATTTAGCTTGTTTGATGTCCCAAATTCAATAAGAACAATAACGTTATTAGTAAAATGAATTGATTTGAGAAAAATTTGGCCGTTTGGGACTCTTACTTTTTGGGCTAGTTGAGAGTTTTTAAGCAAATATTGCCTGTGGCTTTTTACTTTGATTCAGTGAGACCAAATTAAATAATAAATAGATGGGGCCCCATTTTAGAAAATTAGCATATGAATAAAGTGGATCGATTGATATTGAACACTCTTACATGGAATTCTTATCGGAATCCGATTTCGTTGCGAAATCGTTAAGAATATCGTATGAAGGGGTTGACACGGCTTCGTAACGAAATTTCGCAACGACTCGAAATATTCTTAACGAAATCGTGGCAAACATTTCGCAATCTTTCGGATCGTACGAAGGTCTTGACACGACTTTGCAACGAAATGTCGTAACGATTTCGTAACAAGTCTTAACGAAAATGTTACGAAAAAGTGACGATTTCGTTCAGACAGTTCGAAAGCAAGAAAATTTCACTCTGTTCATATTTCAATATGTCGTACAAACAGTCGCATAACGAAATTCTATATAAATTCATATTAAAAGTGAAAGTGTTCCGATATTTGCGTATGGAAATTGTAACGATTTCTTTAAGACAGCTCGAAATACTTACGAATTAGTCGGAATTTCGACAAAGTCGTCAACTATGGTTTGCTGGGCATTTGGGGTAAATGGGGAGGCCAATTGGACTCAGTAAAGTTTTTTGGAAAGATTTTAACGAAAATATTAAGTATATTAAAGTAATTTTTTGGATGTTTTCTTGTGGTATATGGAATATTATTTTCAAACTATAATTTTGCAATCAGAAATCTAATTTAAGCACACAAAATATTCAAGCATTTCCATTTTATTGTTACATATTTTCAATAGCAGTGGAAAAAATCGCATGCTACATTATTGTGTTGGCTTCATAATATCATTAACAAAAAACACCAGAAAAGCACAGTATTTAAAATAATTTTTCTATTAACATACTTCAAATTGTGCATTTTGTTTTTTTTTTTTGTTTTTGAAATTGTCTGCCATTTTGTTTTAATGTGTCAACTACTTTCTTTTGTTTTTTTTTCCTTTCGTTTTTTGTTTTAATTTTTTTCAAAAATTTTCCATATGTATTACCAAAACAAAAAAAAATCCTTCAACAAATACGCAAACAATATTGCAACCGCCTTAAATCAAATAAAAAATTTAAAAACTTACATGCAACTATAAACAAAATTTTGCAAATGTAAAATTATCGATAATCGGCATAATTACCAAAATCATACAGTTGGCAGAATTTCCCATTGATGTTGGGATATTTGCTGGGCTGCTTAAGCCGCAGGTACCTATAAAAAAAAAACTACAACATAAGAAAAAAAAATATATCAACATATCTTTATTTCTTTGCTGATATATAATAAAAATAAGAATAGTTTGAAGAAATGTTCTCTCTCATATAACTCATATATTTTTAATTTATTAAATATTGCTTAATCAATCATTTATAAGTACAACTTACAATCAGAAAAATCAATGACATGAAAAGTTAACGCCAATGGAATGAGCGCGCACCATTTTAAAATGGAATTTCCCAGTTTCATAGTTCATTTAAAACTTGTACTATATAATTTCACACAATTCGCATGCTAGATTTATTCACGTCATATGTTTTGAACGTAAACATTTTGCTAATTTCATTTTTAAATCTCTAGTTATTTTTGTTGTAGAGAATTTTAAAACATGTAGACGATATTTTTTAAGCTTATTTAATAGCATTATAGTTAGTTTTGAATATATTTTTATACGCGCTAATTTATTACGTTTATGATATTTTCCATTTGATTTGATTTGAAAAAAAAATAATCGGTAATTAACGGTTCGAGTTAAAAAAATATTTGTTGGAGTTAAAAATAATAAATTTTTATGTATATGAAAAATTTTATCAATATCAATATAAATTTAAAGAAAAAGTTATTTCATTGCGAAAAAAATCTGTAAACATAAAATATATTTAAACTTATAAAAATATAAAAAAAAAAATTAAAATTTTTAAAAAACATTAAATGATAAAATCCTCTAAATAAGTATAAAATATATATAATGAACATTTTTAAAATATATATAGTGAGAATCGTCATGATGGGGATACCTTAGCCTAATGGTTTATAATTCTCTTTGGATTCCGAGTTTCAAAACAAGCTATACATATTTAGAAACTTAAGACTTAAGATACAATTTTGCAGAATAAAGTATATTGATTGGATCTTTTATAAAAAAAAAATAGTCATCCAAAGAGATGACTTTGGTCTCAACAAAAAAAAAGTCGTGAGTGGGACACTTGAAAAAATGAAAAAATATAAGAAAAATGTCAAATTTAGATCAAATGTCATATTAAAAATTTCACCTATATTTATTTTAATTTTAAGGTATTCCAAACAATACGTGTGTTTATTCATATGAACCATATAAATTTCCCTAATGTGCCGCGACAAGCTCGATTAAAGAAATCCGAAATGAATGAATGCTCTTGTTTTTCAGTGAATTTTTATCAATTACCACCGACTTAAGAAGCGATTTCATACTTTTGCATTCTATGCTTGGGAACATTTTGTTTGTTTTGTGACATTTTACATGAAAAAATCATTGAAAATTTATATTCTATTCCTAGTGTAATTCAAAAATAACATGATAGGCTATTTCCATTAAAAACACGAAAAACATTGAACCGTGTTCGACAAAAAAAGAAGCATTGTGGATATTAAAAAAAAAAAATAAAGGCTAAAATAACATTAATTTGCAACCACGAAAAATATGCTCAAAGCGTGTTATTATAAAATAAAAATGACGGTCACATGAAAAATAATTTTAAAATCTGTCCCATTCATGCCAAAAAACTGTCCCATTCATGACAAATGGTCACCACTTTTTCGGCTTACACATTTTTTCACTTGCGCTTATTTTGGAAATCGTCCTACATGCTAAAATACAATACAATCCTTCAAATGTACATACAGTACCCTTCTATTTTCAATGACAAATCTTTAATTTTTTTAGCCTCAAAATATTCACTTTAATTTATATTTGAGACAGTAGCAAAGGCACTTTTTTCTTAAACGCTAATCATACAGTGTTGCTAGCGTGAGAAATAAACCTCTTTTAGCTGTCCCATTCATGGCGATGTCCCACTCTTAGCAACACTAACCTTAAGTAATTTTTGCGAATAAAAATGAAGGCATGTGCGACTAATTGATTTTTTAAAAACAATTTTTTAACATACACTACTCCATTTTACGCCATAGTAGCCATACAATGAAACCAAAAAACAAATTAGGTCCTTTGGACCACGTGCCGTAAAAGGATTTGTTTCAACGGCTTTTTATCAATAAAGTGGCTTTTGAATGAGCATGTGTTATAAATAAATTTGGTTGATTAAAGTTGTCCAGGACTATTCCCAAAAAATGTTCCAAATTTTTCCATAAGAAAATTGTTTCCATTGAAATTAATACGAATAGTGAAAAAACTAGTAAGGAATGGTGCTTCGGCAGGGTACCGAAGCTAAAATAACCATCCCCACCCTCCCCCCGCGGCCGTATTTAAGTATATTTGAAGTCTTTAGCCACGACAGTCACGATGGCATTCAATTTTATATATTTGCAAAAGCTTTCCTATTTTGATGACGTCACTTTGTATGTGAGGTAGGCGTGGTTTTCATTCGATTTTGCCAAATATCATAGAGATGGTCAATATTATTTATCAAAGCTCATGTGCAAAATTTCAAGACATTTCTTTAAATTTTTGAGGATTTTAAAGAGATTTTAGTTTAAAATAAAGCCACATTGTATGGGAGGTAGGCGTGGTTTTCATCCGATTTTGCCGAACATCATAGAGATGGTTTACATTAATTATCAAAGCTTATAAACAAACAATTTATAAAAACTTTTTAAAAATTATAAAAAATTTTTAAAAACATTAAAATTAAAAAAATTATACAAAAAATATAAAAATTATATAAAAAAAATAATTTTCGAAAATACATTAATAAATAATTAAATAAATAAAAAAGTTGAATTGTTTCTAATTAATATACAATAATTAACTGATTATGTAATACATGAATAAAATGTTTATAATGTGAAATATAGAATAAAAAAAAAAAATTACAATATTTAAAAAAAACATAGGCGTGCCAGGATTTTGTTCAGGGGTGTTATTCAGGGAGGTTGAAATAAAAAATATTGCCAGCCGTTAATTTTCTTATAAAAATTTAATTAAGCTTTAATAAATATTAATAAATTCTTTTTAATTATTAAAAAAATGTTTTGAATTTCTTAATTTATAACTAAAATTTTTATTTTTCTAATGTTCAGGTAGGCAACTGCCCCACCCTCGTTACGCCCAAGTATATGTACTTAATGTTGACAAAAATAAAAAAAAATAATGAATATAAAGGCCTATACATAAATAACACTTCAATTTAAGTTGACTAGAATCCAGAGCTGTAAAAGAATGCAATCATTTGTGATTTAAAATCATGTGACTTATATTCAAAATGAATGCATTCATTTTTTCAAATCATTGAAAGTGATTTGAAGTTTTAAGTCCCAACCAATGATATGAAAAAATTGCATTCATTTTTTCAAATCATTGATTCGAACTCTATGAATGCAATCATTTTCTCAAATCATTTATTGGGAATTAAACGATTTTAAATCAAAAATGATTGCATTCTTTTACAGCTCTGCTAGATTCATCTACATTTTTTTTCGTATAACGTATTACATATCGTCCCCTATGCGCCCAATTATCGTAAGCGTCGATTATTGAAAAATTTTCTTTTCTGTTGCATTTATTAATTTCGCATCAGATACAGCTTTCCACATACCTATATTGTTGAAATAGTAATAGTAATAAAAGTAATAATAAAATCGTGCGTAAAAAATAAACAAATTCACAACACACATTAAAAAACAGTTTCCTGTAAAATTTCCATTTTGGCGCTTCCGATAATTGGGCGCATAGGAGACGATATATTTCAGTTAAACCATGTAGTTTGCATTTATCTTTTAAGATTTGTCAAACTACATGGTTCATAGTCAACTTAAGTTGCATTGTTATTGTAATAGGGGTCAAAAACAAGATGTCAATGAATATTTTTCGGTAGTTTTATTTTTTAATTATCCTCAATGTAATAAAATCCTGAGCAAATGTATAATTTTTTGAAGGCAAATTGTTTATAATTTCTTATTATTCTACTAATTTCTGTTAAAATTGAATGCGATAAAGTTTTTTGGTTGTTGTCTGCAAAGATTTATTTTGAGGTATCATTAAAAATTGTTATTAAATATGTAGTATGAAAACTGAACTAAATTTGTGTTTAACTTTTTCACTATAATTTGTTTTCTTCGATGTTTATCCAAAAGATGGCTAGAAAATAAAAGCCTTAATTTCAGATCTTTGAGTCTATATAATTAAACATATGCGAGATATTTGAGTATAATGATAATTTGAAGTCATCCAATATATGTTCGATATATTATAAAAATATTTGATATTGCATATTCTTTTTACTTCGCTATACTTTAGCCTTTTATTTGCGTACTTTTTTTCTCAAAAAATTTAAGCTAATTTCAGTGATATGTGAATTTCTTCAATGTTGATATTGAAATTACGTGTGACTTGAAAATATTAAAAATTCTTATCATTTTGTTTTTTAAAGTGTAACCTTAAAATTGGAAAAGCTTGAAGTTATTTTGAAAACAATAATAGTTTTTTTTTAATTTTTTGTTTTTTTGCTATTTGATTTTTGTAT
Source organism: Coremacera marginata (assembly GCA_914767935.1). Lineage (NCBI taxonomy): Eukaryota > Metazoa > Arthropoda > Insecta > Diptera > Sciomyzidae > Coremacera > Coremacera marginata. The sequence continues at coordinate 139,561,881 of OU612046.1, read as the reverse complement.
AAGCATATTTTTTCATATATTTTTATTTTTCATCTAGTTTTTTGTTTTTTTTTTTTTTAAAGAACATATGATTTTTCAAATATATTTTTTAACCATTGACACAGCTCAAATAACAATCCATTTCATTCCATTTGCAGCGTGATGAAGTGTTTTTGAATTTAGTCCTCGAATATATACCAGAAACCGTATACAAAGTGGCACGTCAGTATGCCAAGACTAAGCAAACGATACCTATCAACTTTATACGGGTGAGTTTTTTTTTTGGATTTTAAAAAATATTTAATTTTGGATTTTAAAAACTATTATTATTAAATTTTTTCGTATCTCTTTCCACTACAGCTCTATATGTATCAACTATTCAGAAGCTTGGCATACATACACTCCTTGGGCATCTGTCATCGTGATATCAAACCACAGAATCTTTTGCTTGATCCAGAGACGGCCGTGCTGAAACTCTGTGATTTTGGCAGTGCAAAGCAATTGTTGCATGGCGAGCCAAATGTGTCGTACATATGCTCGAGATATTATCGTGCACCCGAATTAATATTTGGTGCAATAAATTATACAACAAAAATTGGTAAGTCTGGGGTTAAAACAGTTAAAGAAAGTGTTTGGCTCTCAGTAATTCAAAAACGCAAAGTGTACAAAAATTCATCAAATTTGATTTATTTTACTTAATAACCATAGTTTATTAGAATATTAAATAAGATGAGATAGGGTTTTTTTAAACTGAAATCAATAGTTCCGAAACTTTTACATAAAATACCATGCCCGCAAAATAGGAACTTTGCCACTTTATCGGTTTTTTTTTTGGAAAATTAATTTTTTTTTTGCAAAAGAATGACGAAGGGAAACCCCCAGAAGGGTTGCAGATAAGAGGGAATATGTTGAAAAGAAATGTTGAGGGTGACAAATATAAGGAGCAGCTGATACATTTGATCCCTTTAGGGGTCACCCCGAGAAAAATATGAGTTATTTTTGACAATTTTCTTAATTTTTTGTTATTTTTATAGAAAAAAGCCCAACAACAAATAGTTTTTCTTCCTCAACATTTTTCCTTAACACACCTACCCCCTTAGGGTCACCATTCTGTAGGCCACCCTACGAAAAACACAAAAAATAAAAACCAAGGTCAAAAATAAGTCACAGCTCACCTAGGGAGACCTCTAGAGGGGTCAAATGTATGAGCTGATCCTATTATATTTTCACCCCCAACATTTCTTTCAAACATAGCTGTCCAATATCTGCCACTCTCCTGGTTCCTTCTACGAAAAACACAAAAAATTTAAAAAAAGTCGAAAATAATTCATAGTTAACCTGGAGTGACGCCTAGAGGGTTCAATTGTATCAGCTGGTCATATAATTTTTCACATCCAACATACCTATCAATTCCCCTACGAAAAACACAAATCGAAAATAAATAGCTTACCTGGAATGACGCCTAGCGGGGTCAAATGTATCAGATGGTCCTATTATATTTTGACCCCCAACATTTCTTTCAAACATAAAAAAAACGAAATCGCCATTTTCAGCCCTTGAAAGGACTTTGACCGAGCTTCTTATGATCAATTGTGTTGTGAAATGTTTGAACACAAATGACCCCGAACTGGACTTACATGTTTTATGCCGACTCCGAACGGCTTATGTTCTCAAAAATCTTTTCATGGCAGTTTTTTCTCTCTGAGATTTTGCCATTGTCTGAGAGAGAGGTGACGGCCGAACAGAAAAATTAATTCAATTGAAAACACTTTCTGTGTCACATGGAATTCGAACCTGGATTCTCTGGCGTATGGGCCTTACACTTTACCCACTGCGACACGGCCGCCGTCAAACCTACCTGCCCCCTATTTCCACTCTTCTGGGGTCCCCCTACGAAAAACACAAAAAATTAAAAAAAATTCTAAAACAATTCTTAACTCGCCTAGGTTGACGCCTAAAGGGTCAAATGTATCAGGTGGTCATATTATTTGTTGACACCCAACTATATATTTCTTCCCAATATACCTATTCCCTATCCGTCAATTTTGTGGAGATCCCCCTACGAAAGACACAAAAAATTAAAAAAAAATTGAGCTTTGATAATTCATAGCTAACCTGGAGTGACGCTTAAAGCGGTAAAATGTATCAGCTGGCCATATTATATTTTTACCCCCTTCCAAACATACCCATTTTCTTTCTGCCACCCTTCTCGGAGTCCTCCTACAAAAAGCAAAAAAAAAAAAAAAATTAAAACATGTCGAAAGTAATTTATAGCTCACCTGGGGTGACGCATACAGGGGTCAAATGTATCAGCTGGTCATGTTATATTTTCAATCCCAATATTTCTTCTAAACGTACCTATCCCCTATCTGTCACCCTTCTGGAGGTGTCCTACAAAAAACATAAAATGAAGAAAAATGTCGAAAGTAATTCACAGCTGCATCGGGAGGACCCCTAGAGGGGTCAAATGCATCAGTCCTATTATTTTTTACACCTCACATTGCTCCCGAACTTTCTGCTGCTCCCCTTCGTCATTTGTGTAAAAAAACTATTTAAAAAAAAAAATAAAAAATATTCTTCACTACAAAAAAAGCAATGAAGTCCCTGAGTTCCGATTTGGTGGAACATAATTCGGAGCTATTGATTCCAGAAAAAAAATGTGCCTATCTCTCCTTTCTTTAATGATCTTATTTGAACACCGTGTAAGACTAAAAACAACATTAAGGCCGGCAATACATTTAGACATTTAGATTTAGAAATTTTAGAGGCATCCCAGAATCCAAATTTTTTTTTTATTTTAAATGACTAAACAACATCTCAAAAATATGTAAGCAGAGATATGTAAGAGTTCGATATAATATAAAAATCAAGTTACTACAGCTGCTATTTTATTATATCATTTATTTTATCTGCTCAAACCAGTATATTTAAAAAGGGGAACATTCCAAAGAATGTTAACTATAATTCGTTTGTGTGTATATATACTGATTTAAGTTTTGAACACTAACGTCTTTGTATTATTTGCTTCGAATAACTTTAAAGTCGTTTTTCTCAAAACTACGTTTTACTGCGGGCAACCTATCTCAAAAACTACTTGACCGATTATTATGATATTTGGAAAAACGTTTTTTAATAACATTTTGACCAATCTGAATAAAACTGATTTTTAAAATAGCCTTTTAAAATCGTTGTATTCAAAATTTAAAACAAAATATAAGTACAAAATGCATATTTTTTTTCTCAAAGTACGTATAAATTTTTATAAAATACTTTTTTGAAATTCTGTCTCATTCAGATAGGAGACATTTTCATTGCGTTGTAAAATTTAAATTCTTTTTGTCGGGTGAACTTAGGAGCCAGCATAATGCCCGCAGTGCAAAAAGAGGTATTTTACCAGCCAGCGCCTTCATTTTGAAAAAAAAAAACATTTATTTTTTCTTAACATAAATGTATCATATATTTTACCAAATATGAACATTTTAAAACTCTAAACAAATTTCTTCAAATAAAAACCATCACCTCAATATCACTCTTTTTTACTCTTCTCTAAATGTATTGCCGGCCTTAATTGATAAGTATCAATAATATCTAAATTCATAACTTGCACTATATTCACTGCTTTTATTGCTATATAATTCTTTTCCTTCCTTTTTACACCGCTTTTCTTTAGACGTGTGGAGCGCCGGCTGCGTACTAGCTGAACTCTTATTGGGTCAACCAATATTCCCTGGCGATTCTGGTGTCGATCAACTGGTTGAGGTTATTAAAGTTTTAGGCACACCAACACGAGAGCAAATTCGTGAAATGAATCCTAACTATACGGAATTTAAGTTCCCCCAAATTAAGAGTCATCCATGGCAAAAAGTAAGTATCTATCTACATTATAAGAATTTCTCTTATAATGTAATCTCATTAACGAACGATCCTAGCTTTTCTCTCTCATCTATTGTTGTTTGTCTCGAACACTTTCGTGACGTCATACACCCTGCTGTACTTTACGCCAATTTGTATTTAAACAATATTATTTGGTATCACTTTTTCTATTTATATTTTATTTTTATATAATTAGCATTACGTTTTTCAAATTTCAAAATCGCCTTTTTAATGGAAGTAAACTTTTTGCAGTCACTACTTGAACGCACCCAATTTCCAAATGTCCTCAGCCCGAAACAACGTCTGAGAGTAAGCTGTAAAAATGAAATAGGAAAAACAATTTTTAAATTCAAACAATTGGTTGGTTAACTTGGCTATGAAACTAGAGAGAAAACATTCCGCAATTTATTTTTTTTAAAGTTAAATTTTTTGTGTTTGTAAAGAAAATGTAAAATTTGCTTGTACATTAGCAAAAACAGTGAAGAGAAGTCCGCTTTAGGAATGTGTCTGCAATTAATATGATTCTCTAACAAATTAGTTTATCTCCTAACCAGGTTGGTTTACCTAACTACAAGCTTATGCTTGAACATATGGCGCCTGAACCGGAATGCTCCAAGCAATATTGTTTATATGCAAATGTTAATTATTTTGCTTAGATTTTATTTTAAATAAAAAATATACACTTTAGGGTAAAAACCATTGTCCCACAATGGAACTTTAAGAAATACCTTAAGAAGCAATATACTAGCTATTGTGGTTTTTATTAATGTAATAAAAATTACACTATACTTTGGAATATATAGATCATTTTGCCCCAGGCTGGTAGTTTAATTAGACATAAACGTTTGCTTATAGTTGTATGTTTGCACTTGACACAAAGAAATAAAAATACAAACAAATACAAACAAAATTTTGCAAAAAGAATTTTTCTCCATATTAACTTCTTACTACCATAAGAAATTATACAGTTCATATTATTTGATTAAAATTAACATTTCATATAATTTTTGATATATGAAAAATTTTCCCTCCATCAAAATAAATTTTCATCAAAATAAAAAGTTGTATGGTTCTTTTTGCCCCAGGCTACTAGTTTTATTAAACTTTAATGATTGCTGATAGTTTCTATTTCAAGTTCAAGATAAATAAATTAAAACACAGTTTGGTGTAAAAACCATTTTCTCCCTATAACTTTTGCTACTCTAACAAATTATAGATGGGTGCGCCATCTTTTATGTAGGTATGTGAATATTGAATAACTTGTAAAAAACAAACGATTTCGATTTATAAAATATTTTTTATTTAATTTGGTCTTTTACAATTTATTTGGTCTACATTTTTTTAATACAACTTCAATTAAGTGGTCGCACTTCGCACAGCACTTCGTCCCATAGACAAATAGCAAAAAATTTGTTCATTTCAAATAAAGAAATATTGGTGGTATCATTTTAAAGGTAAAACGTCCACTAATATAAATCAAAAACAATTTTTTTAAAAAAATTATATATGCGGTCACTAGAACTTCCAAAAGTTAACTATATTTATATGAATTTTGAGTTTTAGCGCGTTATTGGCAAAGAGGTAATTGAAAAAAAATTCATAATACTACAACTTTCCATCAAAATCATAAGTCTACTTTTTTTTAAAGATAATAATTTTTCTGAATTCAGTTTTTTTCAATTGTGACAATAAAAGAAAACCGAAAAATTTTGTGTAACTTCAAATTTGAGGCTTTTTTCGCAGAGGACATTATAAAATTGTCATTTTTCGAAAAAATAAAAAAGTAAAAATCACTCATTTTATTTCAATTTCATTTGGTATAGACTATTACCAAATAGAAAAATTAAAAATCTCCTCCGACTTCGTCCGTTTCTTGAAAATATTTAATTTGAAGACAACAATTTACTTGCTGTCAACATATCTGTTATTGTAGGTCCAAGGGAGGTACCCCTAGGGTCTAACGGATTTCGACCCTTTTTAGTACACATCTATTCTTTTTGACTAACCTTCTGACGAATTTTTGTTAAGATCGGTCAACCTTTGTGTGTAACTCCCATACAAAATCAAGTAAGAAATTAATATTGGTCCAAGGGAGGTACCCCTAGGGTCGAACGGATTTCGACCATTTTGAATTCACATCCAATACTCTATTTGGCTAACCTTTTGACGAATTTTTCTTAAGATCGGCCAACCTTTTTGTATGTACCTCCCATACAAGATCAAGTATGAAATTAATATAGGTCCAAGGGAGGTACCCCTAAGGTCTAACGGATTTCGACCATTTTGAATTCACATCCATTACTCTATTTAGCTAACCTTTTGACGAATTTTTCTTAAGATCGGACAACCTTTTGTATGCACCTCCCATACAAGATCAAGTATGAATTTAATATAGGTCCAAGGGAGGTACCCCTAAGGTCTAACGGATTTCGACCATTTTCAGTACATATCTGTTTCTCAATTTGATTACCCTTCTGACGAATTTTTGTTAAAATCGGGCAACCTTTGTATGTACCTTCCATACAAAATCAAGTAAGAAATCAATGTAGGTCCAATGGAGATACCCCTAGGGTCTAACAGATTTCGACCATTTTCAATACACATCCATTACTCTATTTGGCTAACCTTCTGACGAATTTTTCTTAAGATCGGCCAACCTTTTGTATGTACCTCCCATACAAGATCAAGTATGAATTTAATATAGGTTCAAGGGAGGCACCCCTAAGGTCTAACGGATTTCGACCATTTTCCGTACACATCTATTACTCTGTTTGACTACCGTTCTGACGAATTTTTGTTAAGATCGGACAACCTTTTGTATGTACCTCCCATACAAGATCAAGTATGAATTTAATATAGGTCCAAGGGAGGTACCCCTAACCTTTAACCTTTCAATGCACTTCCCATACAAAATCACTTAAAAAATTAAGATAGGTCTAAAGAAGGTACCCTTAGGGACTGATCGATTTAAAACATTTTTTGTAATTTTTCTTAATTGGCTTAAACCAACCAATCATACAAAATTGATTATCATAGAAACACTCCTTCTATTTTTGTCCAACTTTTTTGTATGGTATCAAAGTACTGTGAACCGCCTCTATTGGCCAAAGCAAAATATGCGCTTTTTCCTGCATTTTCCATCACTTTTTCGAGCATCTCGGTGGGTAAAGCGATGATTTCGGCACGAAATAACCCCAAAAAAAGAAGTCCGGAGGAGTCAAATTTGGTGATCTAGGTCGCCAGCCAATGTCGCCAATTTTTGACATCACACGTCTCGCGAATTTTCGTTGCAGAAACTGCTTTGTTGGATTTACAGTGTGACATGGCACGACGTCTTGTTGAAAGCAGTAACTGTTCACACCGACATCGATTCCCATCAACGGTTTTGCCTTCTCTGAAGAAAAATGACCCAATAATGGTTTTGATGCAAATTCCAGCCCAATAATTTTTTGGTCATGCAATGATGTTTCATGGATATTTCTGTCCAAAAAGTCGCAATTTTTCTTGTTAACGGCGCCATAGAGTGTGAAATGGAGCTCGTCGGTCATCAAAATTTGCTTCCAAAAATCAAGTTCAGTGTCAACCATTCGGAGCAACTGTTTCGCCGTATTCCAAGCGGCGTGAAAAATCTGTCGGCAATACTGTTTGAGTCAATTGCACTTTATACGGAAACATATGGAAATCATCCTTCAAAATGCACCACTAGTGGTTTCACTGACGTCAAAATGCTGAGCGCGATAATGACACAAGACATGTGGGTTCTCGACAACAATTTCTATTACCGCTTCAACCAGTTTATTGGAAAATGCGCCACAAGTGGTTTCACTGACGTCATAATGCTGAGCGCGATGACGATACAAGACATGTGGGCTCTCGGCAACAATTTCTATTAACACTTCAATCAGTTTATTGGAACGTCTTGGGTGTTGATGTGTGAACGATCTCCCTCTGTCGCGTGATCAGCAAAATTCGACACCAAACAACGAATAGTGTTGTTAGATGGTGCTTCTGCATGTTGAGTAAACACAACTGAACGACTTTTTTCAATGTAGAGCATCACTATTTCGGCGAGTTGCATCGATGTGAAGCGATTCATGGTTAAAATTGTACTGAATTGACGTTTCAAAAATCGTCTGCTAAGTCAATCAGCTGATAAATGTCTAAAGTTATTCAATGTTTACATACCGACATAATAAATGGCTCACCTATAGTTACTTTTACTTATTAAATTAAGCAACTAATATATTTATTGGTATATAGAACATTTTACTCTAGACTTTAATTTTTAATATGTTTTAGAAACCAATTTTAGGTTATTTGACTTTATCAAAACATATAAATTTACTTTTTGTTTATGGACCATTTTGTCCCTGACTTAAATTTTAATTTCTAATGAAAAATGTTAATAGTGCAAAACTTTCTGAACCATACACTGTGTATACATTGAATTGTAATCAATAAAATAGTTTTAATTTCAAGCAAAAGCAATTGCTTGGTCTTAATTCATCTAGCTCATTTTATATTAGACTAAATCTCATGACTTTTTTTGTATGTAGATCTTGCTTAGAATTCCAATAACTGTCCCATTTCGATCTGATCATTCCTATGCTGTAGTTTTCTATGGTCTCTCCTTTGATTTTCTTATTATAAATGTTTCTTGAACTGCTTAATAATTAATTTGTGTATTGTACAGATAAAACATTTTTTTATCGCATGCAATTTGTACTATTCGAGTGCGATTCTTTGTTTCACTTTCTTTTGGCTGAGCAGTTTGTCTTCGTTTCTCTTACTTCCACTCAAGCTGTAAATTGAATTATACCACCCCCCCTCCCTCCCTCCCTTCACCCCCTCGAAATATTTACCCATGTATATATATAAATTCTATTTTATCGCATGCCATTTTTTTAATTTTTCACTGTAACAAATCTTAAAGTAAGCTTCAGAAATTTCAAATTTAAAAAAGTTTACGTCCCTGCCTTAACATTTTAACAAAAAAAATTTTTGTCCTTATACGTTTTATTGTTTTTATTTCTTTCTACTAACAATGCCTAACTTCATACTTTCAAACACTTTATTTTTTCAGGTTTTCCGTATTCGCACCCCAACAGAAGCTATCAATTTGGTATCACAGCTGCTCGAGTACACACCAAGTGCTCGCATAACACCATTGAAGGCGTGCGCACATCCGTTCTTTGATGAACTGCGTCAGGAGGGCAACCACACTCTGCCCAATGGCCGTGAAATGCCGCCATTGTTCAATTTCACAGAGCATGGTAAGAAACAATAAGTTTAACTTTATTTAATTAAATTATTAATAATTTCATCTGTGTTCGTAGAACTGTCAATACAGCCAAGCCTAATCCCACAATTGTTGCCAAAACATTTACAAAAAAATAGTGCAAATCGAACAGGTGGTGGCGCCGGTGGAGAAGGTGCTTCAGGCTCAACTGCAAATCCGTCAAGCGGTTCCGTTACGCCGGGCGCAGCTTCCCAAACAGCTTCAGGTAAGATTGACAATTGAAACAATTAAGTTTAAAGACATTTAAAAACGCATGCGATATTTTTTTTTAATCAACTCTTCAAGCTGTTTTCTTTTTATTTAAGTTAAGTTAAGAAATTTAAATGACAGTTTGTTTGAAAAAACCAAAAAATTACATGCGACCATTTTGATTGTCTTTATATAATCTTTTTGTGTGCATATTTTAAGTGCTTTTTTGTTGTACATGTATGCTGTAGATTAAAAAAAAAAAATTGCATTTTCATTAAAAAAATTTTGTTTACTGAAACAGTATGAATTAATTTAATATTATTTACGTTTCTATAAAAAACTGCATGTTATTTATTACTTAAAACAAGAAATAGTTTGGGATTTGAAATTTATATTTAGCCTAATTATGAAACAAATATTTCAAACTGTCCGGTTAAATTAAGCATATTCTTGTTCAAAAGTTGCGAACATTCCTTTATGGGTAAAGTAGTTAAATTGAAAATTTAGATAATGGACTGGACATTTGTGTTTCAACGTTATGAGTTAGCGAAAAAGCAAAATATAAATCACTACTATGTGTAAAAAAAAAATTGTGTTTATTTTTAATTTTGAATCAACAAGTATATATTGGTTACTTTTAATTATTGCTTACAATTTCATGTAATATATGTTTAGCTCAATTTAAATGTCTACATTGTTAAGTATTGTATTATATAACAAAAAAATCACTTTTAGATTCATTTAGCTTATTTTTATATTATATTTCATTTAAAATATTTGTTTTTGTATTATGCTTATATAATATGTAGTTGAGTTTCATTAAACTAGTTTTATTTTCAAAAGTCATATTATTGGATGTACAAAAAAGTTTCAAGGGATTTACTAAAGATGGCGTAACTATATTCACATTAAAGTGTCATCATTTCCCCCTAAAATTCAGTATATGTCATTTTGCTGAAGTGTAAACAAAATACTTTCTTAGCACACAATCATGTCAACGTTTGTGCTAACAGAACACAGTTTGCGGAAAAAGTTTTTTCACGTGCGATAAAGGCAAAATCGTAGACGAAAAGTGAATCTACCACGACAACTCAAAGCGCCGAAAATAATTATGTATCAACTTTAACAGCCAAATCGAATATTTATGGCAAGCAGCTTATGTTGTGCATCTGGGGGAATAAGTTCGGAGTGATCTATTCTACTCCAGCCTAACGAAACCAACAATGGAGAAAGTTACCATCAACAATTGATGCAATTGAGCCGAGCATTGAAGTTCAAATACCCCCCAATATGCCAGAAGACATGAAAAAGTGATATTTCAGATTGATGACTCGGCTTGACCGAGGAGCACTTCATTTCTTAGGATGTGTTTATAGTGCCGGCTGATAGCTGTGCCGGACTGTGCTGGAAACTCGTCATGTTTTAAGCAGCTAGTATTGCGTATTGGTTTTTGACTATTTTGGGTTTGATTGTATAACAGTATGTTCAAAAAGACCAAAGGATGACAAATAGATGGCGTTACTAGATTTTTTTCCATATGATTTTTATTTAGTACCAACCTTAAAACGATACGTATAAAAATTTGACAGCAATCGGACAATTGATTCGTGAGATATAGAATTTTGTGTGCAATTTGTTATTGTTATTGAAAAAAAAAAAAATGGAAAATGTGAATTTCGAGTTTTGATAAAACATTGCTTTTTGATGAAAAAAAAATACAGTGGAAACCAAACAATGGCTTGATAAACATTATCCGGACTCTGCTCTATCGGGACAAATGGTAGAAAAGTGAATTGCTGAATTTAAACGTGGTCGTACCAGCACAAATGATGCAGAGCGCAGTGGACGCCCAAATCAGACTGTTATTCAACAAAACATCAAAAAAATCCTCAAATTGGTTATGAACGATAGCAAATTGAAGGTGCACGAGCTAGCTGAAGAATATAAAAGAAGTTGAATAATATAATCGAGTTTTATCAAAATTTTGTTTTTTTCTTACTTACCCTACGGACTTATTGAATGACCTGTTATATAACGTTTTTTTGTTCTGTTTATTTTTGCAATCGAATCATCAAAAGAGTCACATGATTTCGTGTATACTTTTTGCTTTTCTCAAAGCAGCGGACAACAAGTGAAGAGACAAAAATGCTAAGAAACGCTGCTGAAACGCACTTTCAGCCACTTCACTTGCCATTGCAGCTTGTTTTGACTTTTTTGCAATTGTGTTCTGCTGGTTTTTCTTGCCTTGTTGCTGCTTTTTTATTTCGAATTTTTTTTAGGAACTAAAAAAACGTACATCAGCTGCTGACCCAAGCTTGTTCGATTCTATGCTTCAGCTGGAACGCACTTTAAGTTGCATAAAGTCACTTGTTCTGTCAACTAGTTGGAATTGTTTTATCTTTTTTCTTTAGGTTTTGTTGTATTTTATTGTTCATTTTGCAACAAAACAATACAAAATTAAACTAAAAAGTTTTTGTTGCCTTGTTGTTGAAATGGAAGACAAGGCCGCACATAAGAAAATTTGTTAATCTTCGATTCTTTGTTTCAGATGCAACGCACTCTCAGACGCTTATCAACGAATTGCTTCACCCGCTGGTTTTGTTTTTGTTCACTATTTTTCTTTTTTTTTTGTTTTCTGTATACAACAATTCACAGGAATTTATCTTCGTTGCTAAGCATTTGCCCTAATGCGGAACTTACACGGTCTAATATTTGACATCAATCATGTCAGTTAATATTTGTTTATATGCAATACACAGACTCGTTAATGGCTCCATTAAACTAAATCTAAATGATTTGATATTTTGCAAACACATATTACTGATTGATCTCAAATGATTGACCGTGTAATAAGGTCTGCATAACTGTCGCACTAAGCAACTGAACGAAATTTCCTGTTCTTGTGTGCTTCTTTCTTTTCTTGTTGATTTTCTTTGCTGCTAGCGTGTGTTGCAATTCAAAGAAATACCAGATATTCGCTTCGTAAGATTGCCAGGATAATTTTTAATTGCCCTTGGGAATATTTTTTTTTTTTTTAATTCCCATGGTATTTTTTAATTCAGCGTGGTATTTTTAATTAGTGCGGGAGATCAGTGAGGTATTTTGTAATTGCCGTGGGAATTTGGGAATTTTTTCTTCAAGTAATTTTTTCACATTTATTAAGCAAAAACTTTAAATGAAATCATTGCCATTATACCATTAAACGCTCTGTTTTACACCACGATTTTATGTTGTAAGTTACGTATGTAAAATCCATTAAATTTTTGTGGTATTTTCCAATGCGTGGTGTTCCAATTTTTGTGGTATTTTAAATGCATATGGGATTTATGATGGTATTTTTAAAAAGTGTGGTATTTTTGTGGTAATTTTTAATGATCGTGGGATTTTTTGTGGTATTTTTTAATTGCGGTGGGAATTTTTTGCTTACCTTTACCATGGTAGTTTTTGTGGTATTTAATTTATGGTACCACCATAAGGTAATTTCCGAGGGGATTGTTCCGAATTTTGACTGGAAAGCTTGTCGCTTCGTATTTTTTTCTACAAAATCGATCTGTTTGCTTTCCTTGTCACTTCATTTTTCAGTCCTTTTTTCTGCGCATAGATACAAAAGGAGAACAAAACTGCGTGCCTTCATTCTACACACTTGCTTTTACACACAAAAAAAAAAAACGAAGAAAATCCACAACAGCAGAAGGTACAAAAAAAATATGTGTTTATTTTATTGGAGCTTTTTCTTTTTGTTGTTGCCTTTTCTTTTTCATGTTATTTAATAAAAATAATAAGCAAGAATTGTGTAAAATGAAACAAAACCCATTTAAGCCTTGCGAGCTAGCGAGATAGGAACAATCTTCACGCTGGATACCTGCGCACAAGTCACTTAAAGCTTCTTGTTCGGCTGGCACTATACGCACTTTGAGCTTTTTTCTTATAATTGTACGCGCAGCGTTTTCCAGCTTTCCTTCTCGATTCTGACCGGCACTGCAACCAGCCGGCACTGTAAACTCGCACCTAGGAATAAGCCAAAAACTAGGCCCATTTTTGGATCACCTCAAAACAAGATACATTTTGAATGGAAGCTGCAAAGCTACAAAAAATATACTCAAAACATATTTGTACACCCAATGACACGATTTAAGCACATTTTGAGGCATCTGAAAAACTTTTTCATATCTTTTTTTTTAACCACTTCATTCATAATTACGAAATAAGACATGAATGACCATATATAAACGTATAGCAGTACTTACTTTGCTTTTACGTGATACAGAATATAGGTGTAAATGTTTTCACTTACAATACATACGATATAACTTGATTCATTAGTCTTCCTAATTTTTTCTTCTTCTCGCTACTTGTTTTAAAAATATTATTAATAAATTAATATTAAAAATAAAAATTGATTCATTTTAATAAAATTTCAATTTAATAAAATATGAAATCAACAAATTTATAACAAAAAACTTACTGAAATAAGATCTGATGAAATAAGAAAGGTTGTCCCAATAGTCACTGACATTTTGATTCGGGTACTTTTTGTGACAAGCGTAGAGTACTGAATTAATGACAGCTGTCTACAGCAAGCATGGAGGCTTAGTCATGGTGAAATTTATGGTCGAGCAACACGTAGAAATTGTGAAAATTTTCTAAAAAAATAGTGAACATTTTGCGGTGACGGTTCGCAAAACCTGCATACTTATCGGTCATCTTAACGCACCATCCGCAACACTGTGATCAATTTAATCAATAAATTTGAGTCTACTGGCATTATTGTGAACGCAAACAGGAGTGGTCGTCCCCGTACCGCCCCTTTGATGATGACCCAACAACGTCACTTCGTTATCGTGGTCAGGAATTGGGCGTTAGCAGGAGTTCCCTGCAGCGTATTTTGGCAAAAGATCTGTATCTACATGTATCTACAGACTATGCACAGCATCGAACGTTTTCAAATCAGGTGTTGAACATCATCAAGTTAAACACGATTTTTTGAATAAAATTATTTTCAGTGACGAATCCCATTCTAATCTCATTGGTTGGAGAATCCAACAGCGCTTCAAGAACTTCTCATGCACCCACAACGATGCACTGTTTGGTGTGGATTTTGGGTTGGCGGTGTCATCGGCGGGTCATTCTTCTTCGAAAATGCAACTGAAAACGCAGTTGCTGTGAATGGTGCCCAATGATATCGCGGCATACACTCAAAGGGAAGGTCTATGCCAATAAACTTCGAACGATTCCGGAGTTGAAACAGGAAATCCAACTGGTCATTGCAGCAATTGATTCAGAATTATCCCAGAATGTCATGGAAAATTTCATGAAAGGGCTCGCGTGAGCAAGCAGGATCGAGACGTCGATTTGAGCGATATTTTGTTTTATGAATAACCTCCATGTCTGAACTTTATAATTAAATAAAAACTCACTGACATTTCAACAAAACAATGCATTTTATAAAAAAAAAAAAAAATGTCAGTGACTTTTGTAATTTTATATAATATCAAAATAAGAAAATTACAAAAGAAAGCACCATTAATTATTTAATAGTTTTACACTTTTCGAAAAGAATTTAAAAGTCTCCAGAAACACCTACGATTTGAGGCCTTCAACATTATGAAATATAAACCTTTTTTTTGACATTTTTTTTTTATTTGAAGCAAAAATTGTCAAAAAATTAGCTCTTTTCTGATGGTAAAATTAAGAGAAAAATTTCAATAAAAATTTTTTTAAGGAATATTCAGGGTTTGGCACACAGGCCGGGTAAAGCTAGTATAAAATAAAATTAAAATAAAAAATTTTAACATTGAAATGAAAAATTTTAAAAAATAAAAAAAATTAAAAAAAAATTTAAAAAATTAAAAAAAAATTTAAAAAAAAATAATTAAAAAAAAAAATAAAAAAATTAAAAATATTAAAAAAAAATAAAAAAATTAAAAAAATAAAAAATTAATAAAAATTTTAAAAAATTAAGAAACTAAAAAAAAAATTGAAGAAAAAATTTTAAAAAATTAAAAAAAATTTAAATAAGTTTAAAAAAAAAAGAAAAATTTAAAAAAATATAAAAAAATATAAAAGCGATAACGTCATTTTAAATCGTTTGTTTTTTTTTAATGAAAATAAAACTTTTAATTTTTTTTTTTATTCAAGCTTAACCCGTTTTTTTTTTTGCGTAAAAGCCTAGACAATTTTTCCTTTAACTGATGTGTTTGCAGTTTTGTTTTTTTCTTAATTTGTTTCACACAATTGAATTATCTTTTAAAGGAATAAATAAATTTTTTAAAAAATATTTTTTTGGAAACTATGCTTGGTTTAATAAATCGCATGCTATTTTTATTCTATTAATCATCACTGTGTTCAATATCATTATTTTTTTTTTTTGTGTGTGCTATCTTAGCGTGCATAAAATACGTTTTTGTTGCTTGTGTTCTATGGCTTCTATGCCAAGAACCTAAATAATTTTCACTAGTTGCTTAACTTTTAGAAAATTTTTCACAATTATGTTTTTCTCTATTATTATATTCATTCACTTCACATATTAGTTTGCTTGTACTTTGTCTTTATTTGTAAATATGTTTAATTTTTTGTATTTTCTATACAATTTTTTTATACCTGTTGTACTTTTTTATTTCTTACAGATTCATAGTGGCATAGTTCTATATAACTTTCTTACATTATATATTTTCTTAACAAAAAACAAAAAACAAAAAACAAAAAACAAACCTCTAGTATATTAAAAAAGAAACAAAACTTTTAAAAACTTAAATTAATTAAAAAAAAAAACAAAAAAGAAAAAACTAAGAGAAAAGTTAAATAAAACAATACAAAATCAACATAAACATCAACAAAAAATAAAACAACAAGTTATTTGTATGTAATAAATAATAATTTTGTAGTTTACTTTTTTTATTAGTTGTGTATAATTTCATTATTAAATAATTAATTAAATAATTAAATATAAATTAATGCTATAATAATCTTTATTCAACTTGTTGTTGTTGTAATTAGAAAAATCAAAAAAAGTACCGGCAGCAACATAACCAATCATTTCAACCTATATCAATCAAAACAATCAACAACATAATCAAAATTATGGCGCACCCTCAAAAATAGCAAATCCGAAAAATGCAAACAATCTTTTATGTTGTCCACCATAATAGCCACACCTCTTTTATGCTAATTATATATAATAATTTGATTATATAAAATAAAATCAAAAAATAAAAAAAAAACAAACAACACCAATAATGTTTTAAAAATGCAATTTTTGTTTTTTAAACCTATGAAAAATGTAAATTTTAAATTTAAATGCAATTTTATGTTTATTTTCATATATTTAAAAAATGGAAATTTTTTGTTAATGGAGAATGCTTTAAAATAGAAATAAAAAAAAAAATAAATCTTTAAATGGAAAAAAACTATGTCTACGTTGTTTAATATGGTTTCTAGTTATCATTTTGTTGTGTAGCCTTTTATTTAGTTATTTGTGGTTTTGGTCTAAAACTATTTGGTATAAAAATATCATTTCGGTAGTAGCAGTAGTTTTGCTAAAACATCTTTTCTTTTTTATTTATTTTTTTTTTTGGCTGCAGTTTTAAAAATTAACACAAAAAAAAAACCAAAAATCTCGCATGCTACTTATAAATGTTGTCAGACGGTTATAGTTCAATTCTTAGAAGTTAATATTAACCCAAGATCTAACATGTGAGTTGAAAAAATTAGCACCCATTTCTTTATCTAAGCATTAATATTGAAGCAAAAAAGGATTTTATCGAACGGATAATAATCAAAAGCAGCATAAATTTTGAGCTTAAACATATTTAAAGTTCTATTTAGTACAATATTCGACCAGTAACTTTGATAAATTGTCTTTTCGCTAAACATGTAGGAAATATATAGCTCATTTATGGAATAAAAAGTAGCTTGCTTGAATTTAAGCTGGCGTCACTCGTCAATGCTCCCCATAAACTTTGCAGTGTGTTTTTATGATGTCATCCATGGACCAAATTTGAAGTCATCTTAATTTTATAAACTTGATGAAAGCTGTTTGGTGGGTAGCTGGTGCTTGGAAATTTAACTCTCACCATAAAATAGAAGTCCAAATAAAAAAACGAATGTGTGTTTTTTGATTTATAAGACTTTGACTGGTCTAGGAAACAAACTTGATTGACGGTAAACTGTTTTTCTCTTTTTTTTTTAATTAACAGTACGTTCAAAAAGTCCATAGGATGACACATAGATGGCGTTACTAGATTTTATTCCATATGATTTGACAACAATCTGACAATTGATTCGTGAGTTATAGCATTTGTGTGCAACTATTGCTTTGAATAAAAAAGAAAAAGTGGAAAAAAGTGAATTTCGAGTTTTGATAAAGCATTGCTTTTTGATGAAAAAAAATGCAGTGGAAACCAAACAATGGCTTGATAAACATTATTCGGACTCTACCTTATAGGGACAAATGGTAGAAAAGTGGATTGCTGATTTTAAACGTGGTCGTACCATCACAAATGATGCAGACGCATTGGAAAACATCAAAAAAATCCACAAATTGGTTATGAACGATCGCAAATTGAAAGTGCACGAGGTAGCTGACATTGTAAAGATATCAGATGGTAGTGTTTTTACCATTTTACACGAACATTTGGGCATGCGAAAGCTCTGTGCAAAGTTGGTGCAGCGTGAGCTCACAGTCGACCAAAAACAAGAACGAATTGATGCTTCAGAGGAGTGTTTGGCGCTGTTAAACCGCAATAAAATCGAATTCTATCGTCGATATGTGACAATGGATGATACATGGTTTCACTATTACACACCAGAATTCAAAAGACAGTCAGCTGAGCGGACAGTAGTCGACGAACCGAATCCAAAGCGAGCAAAGACCCAACAGTCGGCTTGGAAGGTGATGGCGTCTGTATTTTGGGATGCGAAGGGAATAATATTCATTGACTATCTCCAAAAACGAACCACCATCAACAGCGACTATTACTGTGCACTTTTGGAACGATTGAAGGCTGAAATCGCCAAGAAACGGCCACATTTGCAAAAGAAAAAAGTGTGGTTTCACCAAGACGATGCACCGTGTAACAAATCGATGAAAACGATGGAAAAATTGAATAAATTAGGCTTCGAATTGCTTACCCACCCACCGTATTCTCCAGATTTAGCCCCTAGCGACTTTTTCCTGTTTTCACATCTCAAGAGAATGCTTGATGGAAAGAAATTCAAGTCCAATGATGAAGTAATCGCTGAAACTGAGGTCTATTTTGACGAGAAAGATAAATTGTACTATAAAAGTGGTATCGAAAAGTTTTAAAATTGCTATACTCGTTGTATCGCTTTCGGAGGCAACTATATTGAATAATGTAATCGAGTTTAATTAAAATTTTGTTTTTTTCTTACTTATCCTATGGACTTATTGTTATAATAACTGGATGTTGTGGTTTGAATTACAGTAACAGGAAATTTTTTGACTTTATTTCCTAAAAACAAATCGCAGATGCTCGTCCTGATGCTTCGGTGGCACAAATTAAATTTTCCTGACCTGTTTTGTCACACTTTTAAATATCATCATTCAACACATTTTGACAGACTTTAATACAAAAACTGAGTGTCCAAAATTATAGAGAACAAAATTTATTAAAATGTTAAGAAAAGAATTAATTTATATTCTGAAATTTATTATTTTTTATTTTATTTATGCTTAGTTTTTGATGTTTTTTGCACGTAAGTAATTACCTTCTGTTGTTATGTTAGGATTTTATTTTATCTTAAATTTTTATTCAAATACTTCATAAACCCCCGAATTCCGGGGGAAGGGGAGCGGAGGCTAGTTATACCGTTGTTAGTTCTTACTATAACTTTTAGAACTGATTTAATTTTATCACTAAATATCTCTTTGCCGTCAACATTTTCGGTCGCGTTTTCTCTTCCGAAAAAAAGCATCACTCAAAAATGTAAATAAAACATGTTCGATTAAAAAACTCACACTTATCTCCCGACCAATGCTTTCGCTAACATCAAACCCACTTATTTATGCAACGCTACGCTTTGTTGAGTGACCTCCCAATAAGCATTTACCTAAGAGATGAGCTTGACCTGCAGTGAAGCTCCAGTTCGTTTCTCCAATCTCCAGTGCTGGATCTTCACTTGATCTCCACTCGAGATCCAAGCCAATCTCCAGAGAAATGGACCTTCGATCTTTGGTTGGGATAAGGCGAATCTCCACTTTAGCTCCAAGTTCCTTCTCTAAGGCTGAGGTCAGACGACGATCGTTTGAACGGCATTCAGTGAACTATTTTTAGTCTCTTTCACATTTTGATTGCTGGTCGGTCAGACGGCAGCGAATTGAATGGTGTTTAATTTTTTACATTTCATAATTTTCATTACTTTTTCTCCTCCCTTTTTATTTCGTACTATAAAAAATTGCTCTTGCATGACCAGTTGTGCTTGGAAGGCATTAGTGAGCTCATGCATGATGTAATCAATAAGGTAGTAGTCATGTGGAATATATAGAAGGTGTCCTCATTCGGAAAATCAGGAAAAAATAGGCTGCCTTATTATGAAATTTTCATAGAATCATATATCAAACCATGTATGAAACTTGTCAGAATAAGACATCATGTCAAAAACATATTGAACATATGGAATGAGAAAACCTTATAATAATCCCACTATGGTAGTAGTGACAGTTGGCTTCACAAAATTGTCATTTGCCTGTACATTTTACATATTATTCTTTTTTTAATTTTTTCGTTTTCTACTTTGTACCATTTTTTTCAACCTATTATTGCCAAAAGAACTGTCTCTACTACATTGTTAGTTGGATCATGCAATTATACGTATTCATACAATCGGCGACCACAGGTCGTCATTTGCTTGTATATTTAACTTTTGTTTTTTTTTTTTGTGCCTATAGCCTAAGTTGCTAGTGCTAACTTTTTGCTGTAATTTTAATTATAATAAACAAATAATACTACTACTACTACTATTTTTTTTACTTGATTTTAAACAAAAATAAGAAGTTAAATTTACAAGCCAATGACAAGCTATGATCGCCGTTTGTGTGAATATAGCCAAGAACTCTTATTTTTATTCAACTCTTTTTTTATTATGTTGTATTATAAAAGTACTACGTTTTCTCAAAAAATTCTTTTTACCTACTAAAAGCCAGCATAATCATTATTTTGCCACCTAGAAACACTGACCTGAACGATGATTGCTGTCATGTGCAGCGTTCAAAAATGAACAAATTTTGATTGCTCCACAATGTGTTCATCCGTTCTCGCTCTCACTGATTTTTAACAGTTTTGCATTGAAAGCAACAACAAAACATATTGAACGCCGTTCAAACAATCATCGTCTGACTTCAGCCTAAGCGATTTACAACCCAAAATTAAAAAAGAAATAGTATTTTAAGAGAAAACTTTTCCAATTATTTTTTTATTTATTTCATTCATTGAAAATGACATGTTGCACTAAAATTTCAAGTAAGAAGTTTGTTGAAACATTTATAATGTTATGTACAACGGCCCAGTTCGCTAAATCATGTCTTAAAGTTACTTGCGGGCGTATTTCTTCATTACATCATTCCATTTTTTCTGAGCTTTATTCATTTTCTTCTGTGCTGCATAGCTTTTCAACTGAAGTTGCCACAAGTGCAGAGTGCAATGCAGCTGCATGGGCAACAGTTGACGTTCCTGGCACTTCTACCGCTCCTCTCACATCCCTCTCTGCAAGCAATGTCATCTTACCTTTTACTATTTGGAATTGAATTTATTGAAATATTATTTTTAACAAATTATTGTTCTGACACTTCAACAGTATTGGCAGTTTGAAAATGAAAACATCTGAAGCCAATTTCCAATTCAACTCCAAGATGTTTGAGTTGACTTGGAGTAATGCGTACGAGATCAAGAGGAGGTTGAACACTTTTTTCCAAACTTGGAAAATATTTTTCTTGCTTGTTGGGCTGAGTTGGAGCAAACAAATAAACACATGCCTAAAACTATGCCATATAATTCTTTCAATATAATTCAAGCGTTGCGTTATATGGTATGTTTGAATTCTACGCTAAATTCTAAGCAAAAATGCTGAACAAACCATATCTCAAAAATTACGTTTCACCCCCCACCAAATTTTTAAAAGAAAGCAGTATATTATCATTAATTTTTCATTTACAAAATTGTGTGTATTTATTTATATTTAAAAAATAAGTGCATATATTACTCATCTCAAGTTTTTTCGTATTCGGAAAATCCAAACAACGGGTTTTATCAATGTCAAAGAGCACAAAGCAAATGTATAGCTTTTCGCTCATTTACTTGCTTTTTTTTGTATTTCAATGCATTTTTCAATTAACTAAAGTACCATGCACTGAACACACCTACAGCTTCAGTGGTACATTATTGCATATTAGAGATACTTTTAGTTTATAAAAAACCAAAAATCAATTAAAAACAGTTCAAAAAATTACACGATTATGATAGATTTTAATGACGAACAAATTTTATTTGAGTCCCTCTGCTTACACGTGACATTCCGTATAATCATTTATTAGAACTTACCTGAAATTTCTTATGATATTGTTTTTTTATTCACATAAAAAGGTGAAAGTTTGAAGTTGTCAGATCCGAAGTGCATATTTCGAGAAATTAGATGGAATCAGAAAAGTTAGAGCTCAATGAAAATAAAAGAATTTTATAAAAAAACTTGATAAAAGGCACAATGTAAGGAACCCGTATCTTACCAGCGAAGTTTAATTGGAAAAAAATGTATACTTAAAAAGCAGGTCTATGGCATCTTTATTCTAAAAAAACTATGAGTTAATTCCATTCTTTAACCCATTGCTGCCTGCACATAGTTCCCGCAGGCCGATTTTGTTCAGATTCATATATGTTAGCGAGGGATACCTAGTATAGAAATTAAACAAATTAAGGTGTCTACAAGTCCAAAAACCTCAGACAATTATGGGGTAAAATATCATCCGTCCGGCATCAGGTGTGCCAAAATTCTGTACATTGAAAGCAAACAGGTTTTATTTTATTATTATTGTCCAAACATTTATTTTTCTTATTTTAACTTTTTTTTTCGTTATTGGTAAACATTGCCTTCACTGTGTGGCAACACTAAAATGTGTTGTAAAACAAAAATGTGTGGCAAATCATTGCATTAGCCCTAAGCATTGCATTAGCTCTAAGTTATCCTAACAAATTTTGGACAAAGTAGGAATAATCAACTGATTTATTAGCAGTTAAGGAATCTTAATTGTGTTAGTAGGTATCATTGCATAACTTGAGTGATATCTACATAAATGTTCCTTAACGATTCATTTACTTGATATAGACTCGATCCAACATACTACTTTACAACAGCATTGAACTTTCTGAATCTATGCCATATATTATACATCAAATTGTCACAGACTCCAACCGCCCCAACAGCCTTTCGGACAGACAATTTTTAAAGAATTTCTATCCTGTGAAGACATTAACTAGTTCTGGCTTATGCTCTCAAATACGCATAATAACCAAGCTTTTGTATAAAAATACAAATTGCAAGGCCTTTCCATCCGTATTAAGAGTTTGGTGGCATAGGCTCTGAAACGATATTTAGTTGCTTTCTTTGGCGATGTAGCCAAAACGGAACTATAATCGAGTACTCCACAACACTGTTCACATCACAAAAAATAGGCACCAAGGACAACCATCCATATGAAAATGATTACCTAGTTCTGGATTATGCTCTTCAATACAATTAACCCACACTATGCATAATCTACATCAGCTTAGGTTATCGTACTAAGAGTCTGGAAACATAGGCTGTGAAAAGTTATTTAGTTGCTTTCTTTGACGATGTAACCAAAACGGAACTGTGAAGAAATTATCCCACAAACATAATTAACCTTTTGCCAAATTTTGACCGAAGGGCGTCAACATTTCTAACTATGTAGTGCGTTATCAGAGTCCAGACAATCAATTCCAAAGAAGGGAAAAAATAATTATCTTACACATACCTGCATTAAAGAATCTTTACTATATATCAAAGGCACATTTTAGCATTACATAACTTGAATGATGACTTATCAAAAATACTCCTTAATACAGACTCGATCTTTTATAGAGTCCGTCAAGCAGTCAATCACTACCCAAGCAATTAAATCCAAAAATCACGACACAAAATCCATAATAGCGAAGCTTCATCAATAAAAAACAGCACACTAATGTAAAAGTTATTATAAAATGTTCTAAAAAAAAGCTTTGTTAATAAATAACTATATTTATTTGCACCAGAATAAAAACAACAGAATTGTAATTTTGGTACACCTAGTGCCGGACGGGTGAAATTTCACCCCCTTGAAGTAAATCGTTTATAAAACACAGATGAATACTCCGACTGATGCCAAAATTTCACAGAATAAAGATTGCTTAACAAACTACATGTTTCGGAGAAAACTACTGGAAATTCAAACATCTTCTATTTTTTTAGAATTTTCAAATGTTGGAGAATACTCAGAAAAAAATTTGATGAATTCTTACCATGGGTAAAAGCAACTAAATGCGAAAATTTCACAATGTGGTTCAAGAAAGAATTGAAGTCCCATTCATTATCTCTCACTCCACAAAATTTCAAACAAAAAGCTCCGAGCGTTTAGTCTTGAACGCTAAAAGAAAAAATACTTATGATGGGGTAAAATTTCACCCCATCAGGCTGGAATGGGTTAATGAAAATTCTACAATCATTCGTACACAGAAGTGTAAACAATATGGTAGAAAAAAAGGTTTTAGAAGCTCAACTATGAATGACCATAGAGGCCAATCTTTGGGATAATATTACGTGCAATGGGTGTTTTTCACATGTTGGATATATTCAGATTACAAAATCTAGCGAAAATAAGTAAGCCCGTTAACTTCGGAATAACCCTGATAACGAGGGTTTTGTCAATATTTTTCCCAAAGAGCGACGTGTTGTTGAAAAGAACAGAGAAGATATTATGGCAGTGACGGTTGAAAGTAGGAAAATAACCCCTCGTCTGCAATGCATACATGATTTTCTATTATCTAAATTTTTGCAAAGTTTTTCTTATATATAAATTAAAGCACAATATTTTGTAAATAAAAAATTAGCTTCAGTCCAAAAATTTTAATATACTGATTTTTCTTTTAAATATTGGGGAGGGTCGGTCAAATGTCAGTTTTGAGATATACTTTGTTCAGCATTTTTGCTTAGAATTTAGCATAGAATTCGAATTTGGCATACACTTTCTTTGAAAAAAATTGCTCCCTAATGCACATACATAAAAGGCAATACTGTATACTTTCAGGCTGATCGAAAAAAATAATTACAGTTTGAGCGATATCGGGTGCAGAGCATTGTGCTTGCCTTTTATATATATTAGGATTGTTTTGGAAAAATTTTTTATATTTTTTTCATATTACAAAACAATCTAGATTTCACTTATGTGTACATGGAATGTTTTCAATTAATTTTTTCAATACTATTTGTAATCTTTGAGATATTCGATTTTCACAAGCCTATCTTAAGGCGAATGTTTTACCAGCAAAATCATTCACCATAGGCAGAAACAATGTGGTAATCACTTGGTGCCAGGTCCGGATTATAAGGTGGATGCATAAGAGTCTCCACCTCTCCAGCTGGCAGAGTTTCTGGTGACTCACTATCGATGTGTCTGGTATAGTATTAACATCTAAACGTAATATTTATTATGAGATATATTTATATAATATATTTTTTCCGACTTGCGAACATAAACGAATTTTTCGACAGCTCGATATTGACTTCAGACCAATGGTTTCTTGGGCAAAGTTTCTTAGAATTGCCCGTAGATTTATTTTTTGCTATACTTTTTGTTAATTTGTTTTTTCTTCCGAACAAATTGACCCGGCCTATTGTACAGCCTTCGAGAGCACATGACTTAGCAGTTGGTTTTGTTTATCATTTCTATTCGACTTTTAGGGAACCTTATATGACTGAAGACCATTCTCTCTGCGTACTTTCTGTATAAAGGCAGGTGACATTTCCTTTTTTACCACGCATCTAATAGAGAGCCTTGGGTTTTGATTGAATATGCGAACCACTTTCTTATTTGTGTCCTCTTAAATCGTTTTTTCTTCCACTTCCAATTTTTCTTTCAGTAGATAATCGTTCGTTATACTGCATCAGAACATAAAATACTGTTGATTTGCTAATATTTAATATTTTTCCGATGTCAATTAATTTAAGAATAAGTCTTCTTGTTGACGTCATTTTGGCAACTGAATCAAATTTAAAAAATTGAATGATGCAATATTGATAGACAAAGAATAAGCTTCACATTGATATACATGACTTGATTCTACCGTTATTTTCGACGTGAAAACAATAATATTATCTACTGCATAAATAATTGTACTGTCATTGTTTACTAATAAATATAATTTTTTTAGTACATCCAACTTTTATTTTTTGAGATATGTTTATGTTTTTGGTGTCATTGAAAAAAGAATTGAATAAATTGCAAAATTGGTTAAAAAAAAATTTTCATTACGCGAAATTCTGAGAAATTTGCACTCAAAGTTGAAGTTTAGTAGTTTCAACCAATTGATTTCGTCTTCACACGAGCTAAGCTTGGTAACGGTTAAATCGGTTGGATTTGTTGATATACCGTTAGAAAGGTAATTTCATTGCCTTTGCAATGAGTTATCAAAATTTTTTTGTGAGTAAGTTTTTCTGCTAGAAGCAAAAATGTTAACCAAAGTCGTGAAATAGTAATTAACCCTGTAGCTCCTAAGACCTCGACATCCACAAGGCCACCTGGCTGTTCCCTGATCAAAAAACGCGAAACCAAATTGATCATGTTGTAATCGACGGAAGGCATGCCTCTAGTGTTCTAGATGTGCGTACATTTCGGGGGGTCAACATTGACTCCGACCACTATCTTGTTGCAGCCAAGATCCGCATGTGATTATGCAATGCAAAGAACATACGCACGGGAATGCAACGAAAGGTAGATGTCGCTAAGCTGCAATTAAACGGACTGCCGAGGCCTACTCCGCTCAACTCTCGGTTAAGCTCAACCAACCAACCTGTGGACCCGACGACGCCGGCGGACTTTGGGCACATATATCCCACTCCATGTACGCTGCCGCTGAAGAAGTCATTGCTTTCCGGCGCCCGTAACCTTGGAATCAATGGTACGATCAGGAGTGTCGCATCGCAACAGCAGTAAAAAACGCCGCATATAGAAAAACGCTGCAGTCAGCTGCAATGCGAGAAAACTACCGCGAAAAGAGGAAGGAAGAGAGGCGCCTTTTCAGACGCAAGAAAAAAGAGAGCAGAGCGTAAGGAACTCGAGGTGTACTACGGAAAGAAGGATGAACGAAAGTTCTATCAACAGGTTAAGCGTCTAACCCAAGGATTCAAGCCTGGAGCATCCACTTGTAGAGATAAAAATGAAGATCTGGTTACAGATACGCAGTATTCGTTGAAATTGTGAAGACAGCACTTCTCCAATCTGATTACTGGCGACGATTCCGCCAATGCCGTCCATGAAGAAAGCAGTTCAGCACCACCAGTCAACGATGACGGCGTGGAAGTACCACCACCTAGCGAGGTGGTTATACTGAAGAGGAACCCAACGGCTCAAAAACAATAAAGCAACGGGTACTGATGGCCTGTAAGCTCAATTGCTTTAAAACGGCGGCACACATCAGCTCATCAGCAAAATAGGCTAGCTGACAGTATGCCCGACGATAGGAATCTCGGCGTACATTGCCCTATACTTAAGAAAGCAGACACAACAATCTGCGCCAACCATCGAGGTATCAGTCTTATTTACATCGCATATAAGATTCTCTCAACCGTACTGTATGAAAGATTAAAGCCGATTACAAAAACACTGACCACGGGCCTTATCAGTGTGGCTTTCGACCTGTAAAATCTACCATAAACCAGATTTTCACACTATGACAAATTCTGAAAAAAACCCCCGAAAACCAAATTGGCACCCATCATATCTTTGTCGATTATAAAGCTGCGTTCGATAGCGCGAGAAGGCATTGTCTATACGCAACAATGTCTGAGTTCGGTATTCCTGCAAAGTTGGTAAGACTTTGCAGGATGACGTTGAGCATCACATGCAGTTCCGTCAAGGTAGGAAATGATCTCTCCGAAACGTTTAATACCGAAAAAGGTTTCAGACAAGGCGATCCACTATCTTACGATCTATTCAACATTATCATGGGAGGGGATCGTAGAAAAGGCCGGTGTGCATCGAAATGGCATCATTTTCTACAAAAATGTCCAGCTCCTTGCGTACGCTGATGATATTGATATTGTCAGTAGAACCAAGAGAGATGTTACCGCTGCTTTCACCGCTATCGAAAAAGAATCAAGGTTTGACGATAAACGAGGTAAGATAGCGACGATAAACGCTATCTACAAACAAGCGAACGCGGCGTCTAAACTCCCATGTTTCAACCGGCAGCTATAACTTTGAAGTAGTCAAGGAGTTTATATACCTTGGTACCGCCATTAATAACAATGATGTCAGCCTGAAGATAAAGTGAAGAACAACAATTGCTAATAGGTGCTACTACGGGCTCAGTAAGCAACTAAGTTCCAGAGCCCTCTTTCGATCCACGAAACTAACACTCTACAAGACGCTCGTGCTACCTGTGCTTCTTTAGGGCGCTGTGGCATGGGTAGTTTCGCAAACTGACGCAGCTGCTCTGGGCGTGTTTGAGAGAAAATTTCTTCGCAAAATCTTCGGTTCTGTTCGAGCCGGTGATAACTATTGCATCCGAATGAACCACGAGCTGAATGAGCTCTACGAAGACATTGACGTAGTTCGGCGTATAACTGTGCAGCGACTACGCTGGCTAGGTCATGTCCATCGTATGGACGACGAAGCTCCAACGAAAAAGGTGTTCAAGGCGAGGGTCGCTGGTCAACGGCGACGAGGGAGACCATGCCTTCGATGGATGGACCAGGTCGAGGAAGCCCTAACCGCACTTGGTGTATCCGATTGGAGAAGGCGTGCGCAAAGCAAAGGCGACTGGCGAGAGCTGATGATGTCGGTCGAAACCCGAACACGGGTTGTTACGGCCACCTAAGTAAGTAATTAAGTAGCTTTCTAAGGATATGAATATAGACCCCCCTCCCCCTCCCATATGATTTTTTGCTCAGCTCGACATAAACTTTCATCTCCGTAAATAGTTGCACTCAGTTGCGGGACACCCTGTGCAACAGAAATTTATTGCAGTGCAGATTACGTTATTTGTAAAAAACAAAAAACAACGCAATGATCTACTCGAATCGTGCTGAACATATTAAAACATGACAAAAAAGAAACCCCATTCGTTATACCTGCAAGTACTTCAATGACAATGCAGTAGGTTCTACTTCAGTTTTGTTCTATTGCCTGCATGTTCTACTGTCCCTTCGTACAGTGTTTGTTTGTATATCAAAAACTCTTCACTTTAGTTCTCTTATTGTTATGAGAGAGTAGGTGAGTGGAAGCAGGTGAAAGCAGAGCTCTTTAACACACACCTTATTTGCAAAATATAAGAACAACATTATATTTTTTGTATAGACCGCCGATATGTTAACAATCAAATAAATTCAAATACAAATACATTTTTCTCTCAATGCTTACTTTGCTTTTTTCATAACTTGGGGCAATCTAAAACAGCAGAAAATTATCTATATCTAATGGATACTTTCTGTTCAAAATTGAATGACACAACAATTGTCATAAAGGTAATGATTTTTTTTTTAAGGTTGGTAATACTGTTATAGACGTCAAGCGTTCATTTTGAGCGCAATGTGTCACGCAGTTTTTTTTTTATTGCTTTGTAAACAAGTTCACCTCGAGTCTGACCTGTGGATTTTAAAATGAAAACAAGTTGAGCAAACCGTGTTTTTCAAATTGTGTTTTACCAACGGAATTTCTCCGTTCCGTATGCATTGAAAATGTTGAAATAAAAAAATCTATGGGAAGTCTGCTCTATCACGTACGCATGCATTTGAGTGGTATAAATTGTTTAATAAAAAGGGCCGTACATCAGTTGACAACTTGCCTCACCCTTATCGTCCAGCAACATCAATAAACGATGAAAATGATTAAAAAGTAAAGGAAATTGTGCTCGAAAATCGTCGTGTGACTGTGAGAAATATGATATATCGACTGGATCGGCGACGGGTATGCGACGGGTTGCAGCGCGACTTGTGCCGAAATTGCTGCATATCCTTCAAAAAGAGTTTCGCACAACTGTCGCTCAGGAGATGCTTTTAATGGACGATACGGACATTCAGCGCATTACTACTGGTGCCGAGACTTGGGTGTACAAGCATGACGTCGAAACAGCTCAACAATCAGCCGAACCCCAAAAAACCACGACAAAGTACACTCGGAATGTCTTACGCAAGGTCAATCGGTTCACGCTTAATATTATTTGAGTATTTTAAAGCGTTTGCGCGAGCATATTCGGCGAAAGGGGTCAGAATTATGGAAGGACCAGGAAAATTCATGGTTTTTGCACCACCAACTCACAAATCATGCATTGTAAACGATTAGTTAACCAAAAACAATGTCAATAACGTTCAATAAGTACCATATTCGCCAGATATAGCCTCATATGACTTTTTCCTATTCTCCAAACTCAAATTGTTGCTTCGTGGAAAACATTTTGAGACGCTTGAAGTCATCAAATAGAATTCGCCGAGGCCATTCCAAAATCGGCCTACTAAAAATGCTTTCAAGAATGGAAAAAACGTTGGCATATATAGTGTAAGGCCTTTGATGTTAATTATTTTGAAGGTGATAAAATAAACATTGAAATCTGTCACAATTTTTTAGTGCAACTAATTTCCGAATGTTATGAAATAATGTTACTTTATAATGTATATTGTTTGATTCAAAAATCTTCATCATTGAGTTCATCATGATTCAATTGAGTAATTAAGTAATTAGGTAATTACGTAATTAAAAAAAAACATTAAATATAGGTATTCTAGGTATACTCTCCTTGCCTCAATCATTTAACTATTATCTTTAGCCAAGAACTTCTATTTTGACTAAAACAAAAACGCTTAGGAAACATTTACTAAATATTTACTTAAAAAAAAAACTACATATGCGAAACAATGCAGACGATTTGATCATCATGGTTAATGAATTTATGTATAAATTGCTTGAGTTAATAAAATTTAAATGTTCTTCTAAGATAATAACATAAAATAATACGTTTTCAATAACTTTAAATTTTTTTGTTCAGGGTGGTCCTTCAGCGGAAATGCCCATAATCTAATTTTATTAACAAAATCATGAGCAATACACATTTTTAGGTGACAGAAAAAGGTGCAAATCGTTTAGGGACTTGCAACTGTATTGCAGCAAGTAACTTTATATTTAACTTTAAAATTATGTACATTTTATTTCTTTAATGTCAGCTTTACAGCATATTTGTCGAGGATAGACTTAATTTTCTCTGACGCACATAAAAAAAGTTCATTGTAACTACAAATTAATGCATGTTTTCTGTTTTTTTCTGTGTTTTCTATTTTTTAGGCAACCAATCGAGTGCAGCTGGCAACTCAAGTGGAGGCGCTGCTACTGTTGTCACCTCTTCGTCCGCAGGCGCTGCATCAGCTGCATCATCCTCCGCGCAAACACAACCGCAGCAGGCTGATTCAAGCAACAACAGTCCACAGGCAAACACAGCTGCAGCAGTTGCTGCTGTGAACTCGTCTGGTGGAGCTGCCGCCGCAGGCGGTGCTGCATCGAGCGGCGGAGCTGTGGGGGGCACACAAATACAGCAAACAGCGACGACAATGGGTTAGCTAGCTGCGGCTGCTACTGCAATAGGGCTTTTTAAAAATTATAATAATAATAATAATAAAAAAGTAAAAATAATGTTAAAAATAATATTAATAAAAGTTATAATATTAAAATTATTATAATTTAAATAATAAAAAATTGCAAGAAAAAAAACTTGTGTTAAAAACTGCAGAAAGTAAACAAAAAAAAAACTAAAGAAAAACTAAAAAAAAAATTATAAAATTTAACAACAAAAACAAACACGTAAAACAAAACATCTAGAAAAATAAATAAAAACTATTATTATTATTATTATTAAACTTAATATTTAAATTACAAACAACAACAATTTAAATAATATATATATATATATATATATATACAAGCATATATATGGTATAGCAGTTAAAAGGTTGAAAAGTAAAGAAAAGAAAAAAAAAATAAAACTCAAAGCTTAGCAAAAACTATTTGAAAGTAAATCAAAATTTAATTAACAAAATAAACCGTTATTTGCACTGTTTGAACGTTATGTAATTCCATACACACGTCACACACCAACACACACACATATTCACAACAACACACGCCAACCAAAAACTTACCCAGAGTAAAAACACGCTCGCCCTACGCCTTCCACACACACACACATACACACTCGCCAGACCTCCTGCCACTCACAACAACAACAAACACATTCATTGCGCAAAACTTACAAAAAGCTTAACTCGAAGTTAATCAAAAACTAAAAAAAAAAATTAAGAAAAGCTTCAGTTTCCACTGCAGCATGAAAGCAGAAGCAGCAACAAAAATAAAACAAAATAAACAAAACTAAAAAAACTTAAATAAGTCAAAAACTATTTTTTATTTTATAACTAAAATTATGTGTATAATTTTGCAATACTTATTTTTATTATAAAATTTTATTTTCAAACACACACTCACACATTTTAAAATATTACTTAGAAAAAAATAAAGAAAAATTTAACACTCACACAAGCGCGAAAATAAATTTTTTAAACATATTTAAAAGCTACATGAAAAAATAAATTCTATATTTATATAATTCTATATATATATATATATACACACACATACATATATAGTATATATGTAAAAATTTATAATCTATACTGTAATAATTAATTTAATTTAAATACATATTAAATTTTAAATAAATAAAAAGCAAATGAAATAAATTTCAAATTAAAAAAAAAACAGAAATAGATCTACGTAAAATTAATTGAGTTGATTATTATTTTTGTTTTAACATAGTATAAGATGACTAACTTTACGACTTAAACTGCTTTAAAGACGCATGTGTAGAAAGAGCAGGGAAACTTTATAAAGCACGCAGAAGAAAGCTCAAAAAAAACTTGCATTACTTAAAGTTTGAAAAATGTTGACTCAACTGCAATTGAATGATATTAAAATTGAGAAGAAAAAAATACGAACTTTCAAAAGCTTTTAGGTTGCATGCTGTGAGAGGAGTGCTTAAAAAAGTGCGCTTCCCAATAAGATTTGTTTTACTGTTTCTTGCTGGTATGGTGTCAATAAACATAAAAACCGTTGAGAAATTGTCTAAAAATGCAGCTTTGGGTCTGACGTGGCTCTACCAGCAGTTAATCTTCTTATTTTTTTTTTTTTTTTGTACTCAACACAGTTTCCTACAAATGTGATAATACAAATTAAAGAGACAGTCCATAAAACGAACATTGTATGAAAATAGGCGAGAAAGTATAATATAATAGTTTTACAAGAAGTTAAACTTTTACAATTTTAACAATTTTAAAAAATCGCTTATGATTCATTTATCAATTCTTTGAGACTTAAACTTCTCATGATAGAATAAAAGAATGTAGAATGTAGATGCATTTGGAAGTGTGCTCTTTTTCTCATAGCCAAAATTGTCAAAATCTATATCAATTAAATTATTTTTTTCTTTTAATTATCAATTAAAGCTTTAATTGAGATGTCAAATTGGTTTTGACAGTAACGGCAGTTTGCCACTCCGGCAGACCTTGTCTTATTCTATCAATGGGTTAAGAACCTGCTTTAACACATCTATATACTTCAGTGTCGGCTAAAAAAAACACTTGCAATGTTCTTTCAGTTGTATGCTAGTGCGCGCACATGTGAGAGCAACAGAGACATGCAGGGTTCAGAATGAACGCGTGCATAGGCGCTGGCTCACACCATGGCAGAATTATAAGGTAGGGTCGACTCGGAGAGGAATGGAGTAGAAAGCAGAATAAAGCTACATTGATGTCAAAATAAGCTGTTCAACGCGAATTTCTTTATGCTCACCTTTCGCAGTTGTTTTTAGGTTAAAACTGTTACAGGTTTTTTTTGCAATTTTAAGACTTCTTTCACATTTTATAGTTTTTATTACACTTTATTTATAATATTTTCACTCAAATTAGCACAAATTTAACACCCGCGACCGCGGGTTTGCAGTTTGCAACTTGGACACATAAAATATTTTCTTCATTTGCAATTTCTACGAAATTCGTTGTTTTGACATATATGTTGCTTCTCATTATCCACTCTTCGTTGACGCGTGAGAGCACTCAGCGAAACGGCCCTACCTTATCACTGTATCATGGCTGACACTGATATACTCTCATCTTTCATTTCATTGTGTTCACAAGAGAACTTTTAAAAGCTCACACTGAACAGAGCTCGAAAAATCGAACTGCATAAATATTGGCCCTGTTTACACGTCATTCAAATTGAAGGATCAAAATTTATTGTTGTTTTCCCAGCGAAAAAATGATGAACTCTCTGCGAGAGCGGAAATGAATTTTCAACACTTCATCGCATCAATCAAAATTTTGATGGAGCTCAAGAGCTGCATCAATCAATCACAGGGTTGCATAATCAACTTTTCTGGTACTTACAACAACACTTTTAGTCGGCATCGGTCATTCAATCAAAAAATCACGTTTGAGCAGCTATTCAATCAAATATCTCGAAGAGAGTAAAAGAGAACCAAAAATGCGATATTCTTCATTCAATTTGAATGACGTATAAACTCTGCCATTAGTGTTCGCTTTAAAACTAAAGCTTTGATCATTCTATATGTGAAACATTGCTTGTACCAAAACAGTTGGCGAATTTACAGGCGCGTTCAAAGTCACACACATAAAATTTTGCGCTCTTGGAATAACATTTTTGCCAAGAATAGTAAGAAAAATAGAAAAGCTTCACAACATCATTAAAAGTGGAAAAGAGTTTCCCTTGAATTGTTTGAAAAAAAGCCCTTCAAAAGCTCACACTTAGAACGGAGTGCGTTGAGCCAAGCTCAGAAAAACGAGCTGCATAAATACTGATGCTTGCTTTAACATTGAAACTTTGATTATTCTGTACGTGAAACATGGTTTGTACCAAAATAGTTGGCGAATTTACAGTCGCTTTAAAAAAGTCGGACACACAAAATTTTGCGCTCTTTGAATAACATTTTTGCCAAGAATTCAGAAAACCTTCACACCATTTGAAGTGGAAAAGAGTTTCCCTTGAATTGTTCGAAAATACTTATAAAAGCTCACACTTAGAAAGGAGCGCGTTGAACAAAGCTCAGAAAAACGAGCTGCATAAATATTGATGTTCGCCTTAACACTGAAACATTGATTATTCTGTACGTGAAACATAGCTTGTACCAAAACAGTTGGCGAATTTACAATGCGCGTTAAAAGTCGGACACACAAAATTTGCGAGTTTTCCTAAAATTGTCGGAAAAAAACCTTTACAAATATTTGACAATCTTTTATCAGAACATATAATAAAGAAAAAAGTCAATAATTCCCATCAAAATAAAAATAAAGCGCCCACTGCTTATTATCAAGATCTCAAACCAATAAATATTTGATGGTATATCGATTTCTTGAAAAACAAAATTTCTTGAGTTTTCTTTATATACCATACATTCCAAGCAAAAGTAATTCGTTGATATGTTTCAACATTTTTCTGATGAATAAAAATTTAACAATGACTTTTTACTAAGATTCCAAGCAATAGCATGTGCTCTTGAAATGACAAGAAATTGCTTGAATTTTTATTCATATACATATCAAGCAAAAGCAATTGTTAAGTTTGCATGCATGGGGCTCAATGACTTGAAATATTTTTTGTTTTCTTTTAATAAGTTCGAATTCAAGTAAAAAATGCATATAAAACATCTGCTCAAGCACATTTTTGATTCAATTAAAGATGATTTTAAAATTTTATGCTCGGGAGAATTAAAAATTTTAAATTTTTTTATAGAAAAAAAATAAAATTAAACAAAAATAAATTTTAGGTTATTTTGAAAAATTTTTATGAGCGATTTAGTATTCAGTATATTTGCTAATTTAAAATGTAGACTTTAAATTTTTTATTGTGAATAAGCATACATTGGAATCTATTGGAGCTATCAATCAGATAAGCGGATTCGTTATTTAAAATCAACCTGTACTGTTCAATCTATTTTTATACCTAAAAATCTTTTTAAGTAAGGCAATGTTTTACAAGTATGCATTTTTTTTTTTGTAAAGCAGGTAGGTTTCTATAAAAAGTATTCGGTGCACTCTTTCTCCCTATTCTAATTCATTAAAAAAAAAAAATTATTAAAATCGGTTGAGAACACGGGAGAAAATGTTTCCTAACTGTTTCGTTACGCATATTTATATATAGATGTACCAAAGGATTGAGATTTTTTAATTGAGTCATGCGATATTTTTTTATAAGCTTTTAAGCTTACTCCAATAAAATACTAAAATTTTTTGTCAAATAAAAATTTAGTTGTTTATGTTTTTCGGCGCTGTGAAAAAATAGCATGCAAATTTTTTAAAATTTCTTTAATGATATGCGATATAAACAATTGTCTTGCTGAAGGTATAATTTTTGACGAAATACTTTTGTGTGTATTTAAAAATAAGCGTACTTGTCTGAAGCGATATTTTTTCTTACAATCGCATTAAATAAAACAATATTCTTTTATTTGTTTTTGGGTTTTTTCTTATACTGCAAAAAAATAGCATCCAGTTTTTTTGGAAATTTTATTAATGCTGTATTAATCTCATGCGATATGAATCTTCGAAGCAGTGAAAGATGCAATTTTTGGCAAAATTGCGGTAATTTTGTGTTTGTTTTAAAATAAAATTTGTCTCATGCGATATTTCTTGTTTCAGCTTTATTAATTAAAATAAAATTTTAGTTAAGCATATTTTATTGATATAATATTTTTGTTGTTCACTCTCATGCGATTTTTTCACAATGTGTTTTTGTTTAGTTTAAAATAAAATTTATCTCATGCGATATATTTTTTCCAACTTCATTTATTAAAATAAAAATTTTAATTTAGCAAGTTAAAACCTCGAGTCAAGTGTTTTTGTCAAATAGTTGTGAAACAAGTAGCATGCGATATTTTTGCAGTACACTCTCATGCGATTTTTTTTTAAATTGCTCAAACATATAAAAGCTAGATTTATTTTTAAAAAATTTGCAGCTCTTTAAACTCGCTTACATGAAATAAATTTATTTGTCTCATGCGATTTATTTAAAAAACTCCGCTTAATTGCGAAAGTTCACTGAAAAACATTGAAATGCAAGAAATTTTAAAGATTTAAACCAAAACTTGTATTGCTACAAAAAAGTAGCATGCGATCTTGCAGAACATTTCGCACACTAAATCCAAAACAGTCACAACTCGAAATTTTAAAATTTCTAGGTAAAACAAAAAACTCCTTTATTTTTGAAGGAACTCCATACAAAGCAATGAGACAAAACTTTGTTTTTTTTTTTAAACTGTAGATAAAGAAGAAATGTATTTGATGTGTTATAGTCAAAGTATATCATCACTACGGATAGTTTTCTGCAATATTTAGTAGACATTTGCTCTCTGCTGTGCGTCTTTAACGTTGTTCACGTCGCGACAGTTTTTTTTTTTATTTTTCACCTTATTTAAGCCTAGTTAAAAAAATAAATTGAAATAATATAAAAATATGTAAAATTGAATGTTATATAAAAAAGGTAAAAAATTTACTAAAATTAAACTAATCTAAGCTTAAATATTAATTTTCGTTTTTGTTATAAGTCGTAAGTCGATAGTTATAAAATATTTAATTTTCGTTATAAAAATATGATTTAACTTAAGATAAAAATAAAAAAAAAAAAAAATTGCGAAAAATGCGAATGATACGAATATGAAAAACAAATTATTTATAAAATATAAGCTGATGCCGCCGCAAAAAGTATGCAAAAACTAAAGAATTGTAAAGAATAAATACAAAATATAAACAAATATTACGTCACGTAATTATTGTATTGCGTAAAATATGTAAAGTTACAGTTAAAGTATATATGATTTGTATAAATATTTGCATATATACAACAACAACAATAACAACATATATGAACAAAACCACAAATAATCAGCAAACATTATATATGCATAAATCATATAAAAAACAAAAACTATTGTTATACATTAATTTCAAAATGCGAGAAAATACCTTAAAATTATAAATAAAAAAAAAAAAAAAAATAAAAAATTAAAAAAATAAACTAAAATGATGGCGGTGAAACGCAATTTTTAAAAACTGGCTATGCACAGCAGTATTAAAAAAATACCAACAACAGAAAAACAAAAATAAAATCCTTAAAAAAAAGCGCAAAATTAATATAAATAAATTTTTAAAAAGTCTCGTCGCTAAATTAAGAAAAATATTTCATATTTTTAAAATAAATATAAAAAATAAAAATGAAACACATCTTATTAAATTTAAAAAAAAATATTTTAGTGTCTTTTTAGTTCTTAAGTTTTCACATAGCAGAAAAAAATAAAATAAAACAAATACACACTTTTTTGCATAACTACAAACAAATTCCAAAAACAATTTAACAGCAACAACAACTTTAAATTGCTACAACAATAAGAACATATAAATCGAGCAAAAATTCAACCCCCTTAAAAAATTAAATAAACACAAAATTTATAAAATAAAAAAAACAATTAAAAACAACATTTTTTGGAAAATCATTCTTTTGTAAGAAATTTAAATAATATATAAATAATTAAACTATGCAGAGCTAATTTAAAAAAAATACTTAAATTTAAAATTAGCTAAAACAAAACTAAAGCTAATTAAAAGAAAAAAACCAACTAATTCAAACAAATAAAAAAAAAATAAAAAAAAATTATAAGGCATCCATTAAATGTACGAGATCCACTCCAGCATCCTGTGTCGGGATTTATTATTAACTGTTGTCTAGCATGTATTTATTAAGAGAAGTAAAAATCAAATAAACAAAAACAACAAAAAATATAACTAATTTCAAAAACAAAACAAAAAAAAATTTCAAATGTTTTATTTATTTATTTAAGAAAGTTTATTTTTTAGTTTAAATTTTTCTTTAAAATTGGTTAAATTTTTCTCATTCTATTTTTAAAAACTTCATATATTCAAAAACTAATCATTAATTAACGCTCACGAACTCTCATTAAAAATTATATTTCTCTCCATCTACCCCTTGGCGGAAATCTTGGCTACGCCCATGTTGATCGTGATACTCAAAAGCATGGCAGAATTATAAGGTAGGGTCGACTCGGAGAGGAATGGAGAAGAAAGAACAATAAAGCTACATTGATGTCAAAATCAGCTGTTCATCGCGAATTTCTTTATGCTCACCTTTCGCAGTTGTTTTTAGGTTAAAACTGTTACAGGTTTTTTTGCAATTTTAAGACTTCTTTCACATTTTATAGTTTTTATTACACTTTTTATATAATATTTTCACTCAAATTAGCACAAATTTAACACCCGCGACCGCACTGTTTGCAACTTGGAAACATAAAATATTTTCTTCATTTGTAATTTCTACGAAATTCGTCGTTTTGACATATACAGGGTGTCCCAGACTTAGAGTACTATAATGTGGGGGCTGATTCCTCGTGATGAGACGAGCAAAAAATTGTATGGGTGGGGTGGTCGCAAATGCCCCCCTAGGGGGCTAGGAGGGAAAAACAAAAAATTAGGTGTCGTTACGTTTTAATCCATAGCTAACATATCTCTGCAACGATTAAAAAAACCATACTTTTTTGAAAAG
Source organism: Coremacera marginata (assembly GCA_914767935.1). Classification (NCBI taxonomy): domain Eukaryota; kingdom Metazoa; phylum Arthropoda; class Insecta; order Diptera; family Sciomyzidae; genus Coremacera; species Coremacera marginata. The sequence continues at coordinate 139,522,657 of OU612046.1, read as the reverse complement.
AAAATTAAATTTGCTTTAAATTACTTTTGCAAAATTTTTCCATAAAGTCATAAACAAAAAATGTATAAGCACCTGAAGTCAAATAATAGGTTTTTTTCTTTAAAAATTCAACTTTCAAGGCGATTTTCTCAGAAAAAAACCAAATGTTTTATTATTTTTTATGACGCAGTTTTTTTCAATGGTCAATTCTCTAAAAATCCATCATACATTGTTTATACCTCAGAGATAATATTTTTCGTATAATATCGATTTTCCGATTCTACCACTTTTTCCTCCCACTGGGGTACTTAATGCAAGCAAGGCGACTTTGTTTTTTTGTTGCTTACAATAACTAGTAAAACAGTTGGATTTAACGGAATTAAGAAAAAAAAGCAATTTCTCATTATTAAGTGCATCACATGCCTGAATCGACACATTCTTTCACCGATCGTAGAGTTATAATGTTTTCCAACTCAGAGTACGCAGACATTATTTTTTGTTACGGTTTTAGAAAATTTTTAGAGAATTGACCAAGGAAAAAAACTGCGATTCGATAAAAAATAATAAAACATTTGGTTTTTTCTGAGAAAATTGCCTTGAAAGTTGAATTTTTAAAGAAAAAAACCTATTTTTTGACTTCAGGTGCTTATACATTTTTTGTTTATGACTTTATGGAAAAATTTTGCAAAAATAATTTAAAGCAAATTTAATTTTCTTTTCAAAAAGTTATGTTTTTTTTTAATCGTTGCAGAGATATGTTAGCTATGGATTAAAACGTTACGACACCTATTTTTTTGTTTTCCCCTCCTAGCCCCCTAGGGGGGCATTTGCGACCACCCCCACCTATACGATTTTTTGCTCGTCTCATCACGAGGAATCAGCCCCCACATTATAGTACTCTAAGTCTGGGACACCCTGTATGTTGCTTCTCATTATCCACTCTTCGTTGACGCGTGAGAGCACTCAGCGAAACGGCCGTACCTTATCATTGTATCATGCTCAAAAGCATTAAAAAAAGAGAAGAGAACGAGAAGTGGAATATGCTTCGCTCTTTGCATGAAACAAGAAGCGAAGCATGTTCCACTTCTCATTGAGCATCAAAATTGCGTTAAAGTTAAAATTTTGGATGTCTTCTATTTTTATATTTTTGGTGATATTCTTAAAGGCAGAACATGTTTTATTCAAACTGTTTAAACATATTTGAACAACTGTTTCCAATGAACCAAAAGTAACTTTTTGAATTCATTTATGTATCTTTTCGTTTAGAAAAATAAGCTTGTAAGAACATACATCTCAATAGTTAAAGCTACAGTGGCTCAAAAAAGAAGTCGGACACACATGCAACTTTTGTAGTGAGCAGTTAATGTTATTGAAAAACAAATTTTATTTTATTTGATCTTTTGCTCTTAGGTATTAAAGTTTACTTTAAAAAAAACAATGATCAACTTTTTTTAAATTTAATTTTTTCATAAAAAAAAAATGTTATTTACGTTCAAAATTCATATCAAAAAATAACTCGGATACGTGAAAGCTTCGTATACTATTTTGAATTGAAAGGGGAATCAGGGTCTTATGGTAAAAGACAAAACAAATGATAGTAATTAATGCACACGCTTGTGTTCTAGGAACATTTAATTAAAAAAATAAATAAAAATTGGTGCACAATGTCGATAAAGCTTTATCTTACCCCCTAGCCTAACTCCGCCTACTTTTTTATGCTGCAGAGGTCCATAACTTTTAAAAAAAATGTGCAAAATTTGGTTTAAGTCATACAAACGGTGTAAAAGCATTTCGAGTAAAGTGACGCGCCTGTGGTGTCATCCTACTTGCTGATTAAATACTTGTTTTTGAAATATATAGTTTCATTGCTTTTTTATTGATTCTTAAATTTTTCATTTTTGTTTTATAATAACTTAAACTTAAATTTTAATATTATTTAAATAAAATATAATTTTATATAAATACCTAAATATTGGTGATCCTTAAGAAACTGCGTCGACTACTCACTGGATACTCTATTGGAGACCAAAAACCCACACATTTCTTTCAATTTATGCGTAACTCAGAATGAGGCCAGGTGAGTGAAACAGTTTTCAAAACATTATTTTTTCAACAACTGCCCGAAAATGAACGCGCTATTCTTATTGGTAACAAAGGAACTCTCAATGAGATCGCTGAACAAGGAGACAAAATATTGGAACAATTTTCTCCCTCTATTTCCGCGTCTTCACCACTTTCTGCAATTCTAACAAAAATCAAGGCTTTAGAAAAGCGTTTTGAAAATTTTCAAACGAGATCACCTAGTCGATCAAACTATAAAAGACATCGCAAATTTGTAACAATAGTCGTAAAAGGTCAAAAAGTCAATAAAATAGAAGTGATTGGTGTTGGTATCACAATAACTTTAAAGATAAAGCTTTAAAATGCATAACTCCTTGCACTTTTTCAAAAAAAACTAAACACATTATCGGAAATTGCGGCATCCGATAATTTATGTATTAATTCCTGGCGTCTTTTCACGCAAGATCATCGTTCCAAACATTAATTTTTAACTGATACCGGCGCTGATATTTCCGTGCTTCCAAAATCTGCTAAAAAAACAGCTACAATTAGTAACTGAAGATGTCAATCTTCCGGTTAACCTTTATGCTGCCAATGGAACAAAAAAACTTTTTCACTAGATTTTGGTTTACGTTGAATCTTTAAATGCAGATTTGTTGTAGCTGATGTTAAAAAACCAATTCTAGGTTCTGAGTTTCTTACTCACTTTCACTTACTTCCTGACATATCCCAAAAATGCAAATATTTTTCAAAAAGGTGGCCGCACAAATTGTTGATGGTACTCGGAATGTCAGACTAAGGAAAACGGTAGAAGTAAGATTTTTTTCGCATAGAAAAGTGACCCATTTTAAAGTTAAATATATATTGTGGTTGTTGATATATTTTGATGATTTAAAAAATAAAATAAGTCATAAAGTGTTCGTTAAGAGAAATTGAAAGTATTTTTTTATTACATGCAATAACAATAGAGTTCAGCTACTACAGCTATATCGCACTTCCTCAGCATTAACCCATCTAAAGCCACTACCCAGTAATCAATGAAAAATATCAATGATATGGATACCCGTGACCACAAACAAGTTAATGTGGGAAAAATTTACCCACCAATAAATGGGTTGGGCTCAGGGACAACACAAGACGTGACAACTAAACATGCGTATACATAGATCTACCCTATAGGAACAAACTAACTTGTTTTTAAAATCAACTAATTAAAAAACTTATTTAAAATAAATTAGTATATGAACTACTTTGAATTATATTAAGGCGGTATCCACTTCAATTCTAAATAGTTTAGATTGCATTATATATGAAGTAATTGAAATACTACTTAAAAACAAGAGGTTGATAAACTACTTTGAATTACATGACATGTTTTAATTGCAAATTTTTATTAGATTACAAGTTTATACATATTTAACCATGTTATTTCATCAACTATTATTAACTTTAGGCCATCAGTAATAGTTTTCAATTGGTTATTTTAAAGTAATTAAAAAAATAATTTAAATATAACTAATTTAACAAGTAGTTGAAAATATATGCAGACGAAAGTCAATTGACTTATTTAGCGGACATCGCCATACAAAATAATTTAGTTTGTTCTATGGAAAAAAGTCAGAATTTCAACTAGTTGTGGTTGACAAAAAACTACTTTATCAACTACTTTTATATTAGTTGATTTTCCTGCAGGGTAATTACACAACTAATTTTAATCTACTTTTGAGTTGACCTTTTGACAAATTAACATCAAAAACGCTACAATTGTTAACAAAGGAACTCATGCGACTTAAAGGAGTAGTAGCCATATAATTTGTTCTACTAAATGGCAAATAAATTAAGTTGTTAGCGTTTCTACTGCTTGTACGGTTAGTGTTAAAATTTATGTGAGAAAGAAGTTCTGGAGAATCGAATACACCTGTTATGAGCTGGTGTAAATATACGATATCTGCCGATTTTCTTCGATCACCTAAAGACTGCATTTTTAATAGTTTTAAACGATCCTCATAAGGAGGAAGGTCTAATATGTCAGTTCCACTTAAGCCCCTTAGAGCAAACTGAACAAAACGTTTTTGGATTCTTTCTATTCGATCAACATGCACATTGTAACTTGGGGACCAAACTTGACTTGCATACTCTAAGTGAGGACGCACGATTGCATAATACAACGTTGTAGTTGTAATCATGCTATTAAATTATTTGGCCCAGCGTTTTACAAAACCAAGCATTGATGATGCTTTTTTACAAATATTATCAATATGAATGTTAAACGACAGCTTAGAATCCATACATATACCTAGGTCTTTGACGGTGTCTACACGACTCAAGGCAGTATCTTTAATCTTATAATCAAAAATAAAATTATTCCTTTTTTGCGAAAGGTCATAGTTTGGCATTTATCTGGATTTAAAAACATATTATTTTTAGAACACCAAACTTCAAAGGATTTTAGATCAGACTGGAGTAGATCTGAATTATCTTTAGAATTAATCGTTCTGTATATTTTCATATCATCAGCATAAATAAGCAGATGAGAGTTTCCAATGACGTGAGTTACATCATTGATAGCTAAAATAAACAGAAGAGGACCAAGGTGACTACCCTGAGGAACACCTGATCCAGCAATAAATTCAGAAGACAATGCGCCTCGGAAACGTATTTGATAAGATCGCTCCACCAAATACGATTTAATCCAGTTCACAAAATATTGTGGAAATCCCATTAACTCAAGTTTAAATAAGATTAGATTGTGTGGTAGCTTATCAAATGCCTTACTAAAGTCAGTGTAAACACAATCGACCTGGTTACCAGAATCAATAGAATTTAAGCAGAATGTTGTAAAATCGAGAAGATTAGACACAGTGGATCTGCCATTCACAAAACCATGCTGACGAGTTGTTATGACTTCCCCACAGTGAATTTTCACCCGATCATACACCATCCGCTCAAACAGTTTTGGAATCGATGAGAGCTTAGCGATAGGCCTATAGTTACTGACATCGTTTATTATTTATTGAACAATAAAACACTGCGGCAGGAACACCGTCAGGTCCAGCACCAAACTCCTCATCGATCGATCTAATATACATTAAAATATCCTCTGGAGTGAAGGATATATGTTCCAAAGATACTCTGGGTTCGGAATTCATATATTCAAAGTACTCTCCATCAGGAGTAAAAGAATCTGAACAGAATGATTCTTTAAAAAGATTGACGAATAGGCGATTGTTAGTAAATCCCTCAGGAGTTCTAAATGAAGAAGGAAATCCATCAGATTTCTTCTTTGTGTATACGAATCCCCAAAATTTCTTTGGATCTGTCAATATTCTCAGCTTAACATTATCTAAATATTCGTGATATGATGATATAATGTAGCTGAGCGATTTTCAAATTCCAGAAACAAACGTTTGTAAGTTTCTAGGTCGTAAAAATTTAAAAAAAACTAATTGCGCAACTGAATATACATACATTGAACTAAGGAAATTCATATTTTATTTTATTATTCTTATTTTTTTAAGTGTTTTCAAAGTAAAACTTTTTTCTTTGAATGGAATCTCTCTTATATAAAAAAACTAGCTGAATACCCGGCTTGACTCGGCAGTTGAAAAAAATAATTTTCGATTTCATTGGTCGATTTGAAAAAACTTTTCACAAACTTTAGAAGGAATTTTGTGTGCATCTTTCAAACCGGTAACTTCGGTGAAATGAGCAAAATGTAGCTTCAACATCTGAAAATTATGAGAAAAAGTTAGAGAAATCGTGATTTGTGTGTGCGTACCGCCGATCGCTTCCAAAAATATATTTTCAAGTTTTATATTGTATTCGATAGATTGCACATTTTTGAAAAAAATCAGCAAAAACGAATTCTTGGCAATTCGCCAGGAAACTGGACAAAAATTAAATAAGTTTGACATTTATAAATAATAAATGTCAAAACAACGCCAACTTACGACGCAACTGACTTGCGCATGTGTTAATGCGTACTCAAATACCACAGAATTCGACATCAGCTGTCCTGATACACATAAAGAAGATATTTATCACCCTTTGCGCTTTGCTACGCCTTACTGTATTTTGTAGTACAGCGCCCTCTGGGGTTCAAGATATAGCAAAAAACATAACGCCAAAAGACTCACCGCACCCGAAAACCACTTATAAAAATCATACTTATCGGATGAGTTGTTTTGAGTTTTTTGCGGTATTTGTACAACAGCGCCTTCTGGTTTTAGAGATAGAATAAAAAAATAACGCCAAAGCTCAGTTGATCTCGTCTACTTGTCGGTATCGGTGTTGTTTTTTTAGTGTGTGTTGTTATAGTAATTATTATAGTGAAAAATCTAAAATTTTTTAAATCGTTTGTATCAAAAACTATTATGAACTGTATTTATGTGTTTTTAAAAGAAAGAAATTAATTTTGTTTAGTAGTAATACAAACATTGTTTAGTTATATTGATTACATAATTTATGTTATTAATATAGAACAGTTTTTGTTGTACTTCACACAATCTAGTGTTTGTATGCCTAATTTTTTCTATTCCTCTTTGTGCGGTGTTTGTTTATCTGTTGTGCAGTGAGAGTCTCTAGTGTTGTTATTGTGCTTAACACTTTGTGTACGCTGCATTTTACTGTGCCAACCCTGAAAGCACATTTTGCATTTAAAAACGCTCACAAAGTAATTGAAATTTTTTTCAATAGATTATTTTTCCATTGATAATATTGCTGCTTGTTCTTTGATCGAGCAATGCAAAAGCCAGAATATTCTGTACCCTATGTTCAGCTGTTCTGGCCCATGTGAGCGAATGTTCCACGCTTCTTGTGCTGGTATTTCTAAATCGTGCCTTGACGATTTAATTTCAGTCCGATCTGGTCTTCGCTGGTATTGTGCTTCGTGCAGGGCCCTTTCCCCGGATGAACTCTATTCTAAAATTAAGCTTTTTGGGGAAAGCCTTAACTTATTAAATAATAGCTTCAGAGAAATTGTTTCATTTTTTAGCGAAGTTAGTGCCGCACCCACTACCAGTGTTTCTGATGAAATTACTGTTCAGAATAACATTTCGGTTCCTTCGTCCATGACTGCTTCTTCCGGAATTTTGTCAGTTTCATCAGAAAAAGACCCTAAAAGCTCTAAAAGAAAGAGGAAAAACAAAAACAAAAATAAGCGTCAGAAGGCGTCCTCCAGACCTTCCAAGGCAAAGCAGCCCTCAGCAATGCCATCAGAAAATAAAAATACGGTGATTTCTTATACACCATCTTCTATTCCTCCATTGACTAGTAGTCCAAATACGATTTCAACTACGCCTAACAGTCATTTGACTTTAAGAGCAGTTTCGAGGACCAGAAATGTTTTCATTTCACGTCTTCAGCCCGACACATCAATAGAAAATATATTGACGTTTGTCAGGCAATCCAAGTTAGTGAACTCAAATGCATTCTGTTCATGCAAAAAAATTGGTAATATGCCTTCCCATGCTTCTTTCATTTTAACAGTTGCAGCCGATGATTTTACAACTGTTCTTAACTCTAATTTGTGGGCCGATAATATTCTTGTTACTGAGTTCAAGCCAAAAAATAAGCCTAAAAGGGTGACTCAAGCCGCCCGGCAGGCTCAAAAAAACTAAATAGGCTGTCCCTTTACTATCAAAATGTAAGGGGACTACGTTCTAAGACGCAGAGCTTATTTCTATCAACTCAAAATTGCTCTGAGGATATTATCGCGTTAACAGAAACGTGGCTGAACGGAAGCATTACTGATTTGGAATTGTTTGACAATAGTTTTCAAGTTTTTAGAAAAGACAGATACACTGACAATATTTCTTCTGTCGGTGGTGGTGTCCTTTTGGCTGTAAGGAACTGCTTTGTCAGTTTTATTGTTGACATTCCCTGCTCTTCTAATATTGAACTAATTTGCGTTAAAGTTATACATTGTAACTCTAATGTATATGTTATTAATGCGTATGTTCCTCCTAAGAGTAGTGTAGAGGTCTATGCAAGCCTTGCGGAGTGCATAGATTACATAATTGATTTACTTGACGTTAATGACGACATTTTATTATTGGGCGATTTTAATCTACCTGATTTAAAATGGCATTCTTCTGACGATGATACGTACTATTGTGCATCTAATTCGAAGACCCGCCAAGAACATATATTTGTTGATAGTATATGTTCAGACTTACAACAAGTGAGTTGTATTTATAATAGTCTTGAAAGACTTCTTGACCTGGTCTTAACTACAGACAGTAACAATGTTGTTGTTAAGAGGGCCTTTCATGCTCTAACTACTGTTGATGAATATCATCCACCATTGAGTATTTGGTACGAATCCGACAGAGCAAATATAGTAAATTCTAATTCAGCAGATAAGCTTTATGAATTCAATTTTAAAAAAGCTGACTTTTTGAAGTTGAATCAGTTGCTTAATGGCAAACTTAATGCAATTTTAGAATATATAAATGGAAATTGCCTTGATGACTCCATACATTTTTTTTATATGGAACTCTTTGCTGTGTTTTCTCAATCCGTACCTTATAGTCTCAAATTTGCGAGGAATTCTACGTACCCTTGGTACACAAAGGATTTAAAGACTCTTCGCAACAACAGGAATAGGGCATGGAAGAAATACATCTGTAGCTTATGCTCAAACGACCTAGAAACTTACAAACGTTTGTTTCTGGAATTTGAAAATCGCTCAGCTACATTATATCACGAATATTTAGATAACGTTAAGCTGAGAATATTGACAGATCCAAAGAAATTTTGGGGATTCGTAAACACAAAGAAGAAATCTGATGGATTTCCTTCTTCTTTTAGAACTCCTGAGGGATTTACTGACAATCCCGTCAAAATTTGTGGCCTTTTCGCCAATCTTTTTAAAGAATCATTCTGTTCAGATTCTTTTAATCCTGATGGAGAGTACTTTGAATATATGAATTCCGAACCCAGAGTATCTTTGGAACATATATCCTTCACTCCAGAGGATATTTTAATGTATATTAGATCGATCGATGAGGAGTTTGGTGCTGGACCTGACGGTGTTCCTGCCGCAGTGTTAACACAATGCGGTTCCGTTTTGAGTCAACCACTGTCTTTATTATTCAATAAATCTATTAACGAAAGTTATTTTCCACTTTTTTGGAAAAAATCATTTATAAGTCCTATTTTTAAAAAGGGTTGCAGGAACGATGTCAGTAACTATAGGCCTATCGCTAAGCTCTCATCGATTCCAAAACTTTTTGAGCGGATGGTGTACGATCGGGTGAAAATTCACTGTGGCAAAGTCATAACAACTCGTCAGCATGGTTTTGTGAATGGCAGATCCACTGTGTCTAATCTTCTCGATTTTACAACATTCTGCTTAAATTCTATTGATTCTGGTAACCAGGTCGATTGTGTTTACACTGACTTTAGTAAGGCATTTGATAAGCTACCACACAATCTAATCTTATTTAAACTTGAGTTAATGGGATTTCCACAATATTTTGTGAACTGGATTAAATCGTATTTGGTGGAGCGATCTTATCAAATACGTTTCCGAGGCGCATTGTCTTCTGAATTTATTGCTGGATCAGGTGTTCCTCAGGGTAGTCACCTTGGTCCTCTTCTGTTTATTTTAGCTATCAATGATGTAACTCACGTCATTGAACACTCTCATCTGCTTATTTATTCCGATGATATGAAAATATACAGAACGATTAATTCTAGAGATAATTCAGATCTACTCCAGTCTGATCTAAAATCCTTTGAAGTTTGGTGTTCTAAAAATAATATGTTTTTAAATCCAGATAAATGCCAAACTATGACGATCTTTAACTATAAAGATACTGCCTTGAGTCGTGTAGACACCGTCAAAGACCTAGGTATATGCATGGATTCTAAGCTATCGTTTAACATTCATATTGATAATATTTGTAAAAAAGCATCTTCAATGCTTGGTTTTGTAAAACGCTGGGCCAAAGAATTTAATAGCATGATTACAACTACAACGTTGTATTATGCAATCGTGCGTCCTCACTTAGAGTATGCAAGTCAAGTTTGGTCCCCAAGTTACAATGTGCATGTTGATCGAATAGAAAGAATCCAAAAACGTTTTGTTCAGTTTGCTCTAAGGGGCTTAAGTGGAACTGACGTATTACACCTTCCTCCTTATGAGGACCGTTTAAAACTATTAAAAATGCAGTCTTTAGGTGAGCGAAGGAAGTCTGCAGATATCGTATACTTACACCAACTCATAACAGGTGTATTCGATTCTCCAGAACTTCTTTCTCACATAAATTTTAACACTAACCGTAGAAGCAGTAGAAACGCTAACAACTTAATTTATTTGCCATTTAGTAGAACAAATTATATGGCTACTGCTCCTTTAAGTCGCATGAGTTCCTTTGTTAACAATTGTAGCGTTTTTGATGTTAATTTGTCAAAAGGTCAACTCAAAAGTAGATTAAAATTAGTTGTGTAATTAGATCTATGTATACGCATGGTTAGTTGTCACGTCTTGTGTTGTCCCTGAGCCCAACCCATTTATGGTGGGTAAATTTTTCCCACATTAACTTGTTTGTGGTCACGGGTATCCATAACATTGATATTTTCAATGATTACTGGGTAGTGGCTTTAGAAGGGTTAATGCTGAGGAAGTGCGATATAGCTGTAGTAGCTGAACTCTATTGTTAAAGCCCTTTCCATACTTGATATAAAATCCTATATATCCGATACACAAATTTTTATCTAAATCGGATGAGCGGTTGTTGAGTGTTTGACGATTTCTTAAGTGATTTGTACTACAGCACCATCTGGTGTTTAAGATAGCGCAGAAAAAAAGGCCAAGATACCCACCGTATCCTATGTAGAAATCTTCACGCAAATCGGATGTACAGCTAGGAGTTTTTCGACATTTTTAAAACATTTGTACTGCAGTACCCTCTGGTGTTCAATACAGAACAAAATAGATAAGTCATAAAAACTATCGTACCCGAAAACCCCTAAACACAAATTTTCATGTTAATCGGATGAATAGTTTCGGAGATAAGCTATAATAACAAAATTCGTGGAACACGATCACAGCGCCACCTACCGGGTCCAATTATGAATCTGAACCATCCAGGGATCCACTTGAACACACACAAAAAATTTCATCAAAATCGGTGCAACAGTTTAATAACATGCACACGTACAAATTGTACAACATCTCCCTCTACTTTTCGAGACAGAGCAAAAGAGATAACTCCAAAACAGTTGCCGTACACGCAAATCCTTTAATAAAATTGTTCATCCAAATCGGATGAGCGGCTTTCTACTATTTCACCAAGATAGTACAAAAGAGATAAGTCCAAAACAGTCACCGTGTTAGAAAACCCTTATATACCAATTTTCATTAAAATCGGATAAACAGCTTAGAAGTTTTTCGAAGTTTTTTAAAATATTTGTTCACAGCGCCCTCTGGTGTTCAAGATAGAACAGAGTAGATAAGTCACAAAAACTCGGCGTGTCCGAAAACCTCTACATGCAAAATTTCATGCAAATCGGATGAACGGTTTTAGACTTTTTTAAAATATTTGTACTGCAGCGCCCTCTGGTGTTCAAGATAGAACTTCGTTTATAAGTCATAAAAACTCACCGTTTCCGAAAACCTCTTTATACCAACTTTCATGCAAATCGTATAAGCGACTTAGGAGTTTTTTAACGTTTTTGAAAATATTTGTACTACAGCGCCCTCTGGTGTTCAAGATAGAACAAAGTAGATAAGTCATGAAAACTCACCGTATCCGAAAACCTCAACATACCAATTATCATGTAAATCGGATGCACTGTTTAGGAGTTTTTCGAGGTTTTTCAAAATATTTGTACTACAGCGCCCTCTGGTGTTCGAGATTGAACGGTGTAGATAAGTCAAAAAAAATAAGCGTGTCCGAAAACCTCTACATACAAATTTTCATGCCAATCGGATGAACGGTTTCGGAGATAAGCTAAAAAAAAAGGATGACTGGAACCCGATCGCAGCGCTCCCTACCGGGTCCAACCATTTTTCCGAAACAAAAAATAGCCTATATGTTGACCGGGGGATATAAGGAATTTAGATGTCAAAGTTCACTAAAATCCATCCAGTGGTTTTCGCGTGATGCTTTAACAGACAGACAGACAGACAGACAAAAATTTAAAAAATGCGATTTTTGGACTCAGCGTCATTCAAACCGTCCATCGCAAAAAGAATTTCAAAAAAATATTTAATGTACAGATTTTTTTTTACAATTTTATATATATATAGATAGATAAGAGGGTTGTGATATGACTGATATAAAGAGTAATATATGTACTAATAGAACCCGGACAAATTTTTTGCATATTTTTGCCTAATAGATACATTTTCAACTTATATGGCGTCTCAAACATCTCTGAAGTAAATTTTTCAGTTGTGGCATAAAACTGCGGCAATATCGTTGGTGAATCTAGAAAAACATTGCTTTTGCTAAATTAAAAGATTATATGTAAGAAAGTTCGCCGAACAAAAACACTTTTTCTTACTATGAATAAAGATTGGCTCAAAGGTTAAATTAATTATGCTCAATTTTTGTATACTTCGTCACAATCTTATTGTAGTGGTAGACTGATGAATGAATTTCAGGAATGCTGGGAATGGATAAAAATCCGGAAACCTACCGCATTTTAAAAAAAAATTGATGACAAAACGATTTATAAAGCATCAAAGTCAAAATTGAGAAAATCTGGTAAACGGAATTCTGCTGTTTTAGAAAATGAGCTGTTTTTTATTATTCTCCCAAAAGGAGTACTATAATACACTAAAAAAAGCGAGACTTAAATTGGGCAGTTATTCAGATCTTCGCTGTTACCTGAACAAGCTCTTTATGTTATTATAAGACAACATTTCAAACACATAACTCCTAAATTGTTTCCAAGTTACGAAAAGGTTGGTATGGCAAAAATAGTTGTTATCCAAGTGATAACACGGTAATGGAAAGTTCTGCTGCAATTAAATTGCAGTCTCTTGCTAAACATATTGTGCAGTCCAAGAAGAAGTATCTACATAAAAATTTGAAATTTGAAGTCCGTGTGCGATACACATTCCCATAAAATGGGGCTGTGATGGCGATGAGCAAAGTCGTCAAAGCAAAAAGGCATTGTTGTCCAATAAAATTTATATTCACCAAGGTGACGGCATATGTGATTGTACAGGAAATATGAAAGGTAGAAAATGAGATATCTAGACTTACCCCAACAGTAATCACTGCAGCAGACGAGATAATTAATGCATGACTTGGATAATTTTTTGCATGATCGACGGTAAGGTGTACAATGCATTGTCAGATTATAGTTCAACTAAAAAATGCCACATAGGAGGGGCAACATCGAAAATAATAAACGAGATGTTTTCTCTAGGGTAATCACCTTTACATGTCTACATACGATTAATGAAGTGCTTACTGCATATTGCTTATACATTGGATTGAAAAAAGTGGCTAGTATCTGGTGAAAAGAGGCTAAAACTTGTGGAGAGAAAATTGCACATTCAAAACAGATTCATAAGAGAAACAGAGCTCCTGTTTGATTTTTCGTACTTGCTTTTCATATAATGGACTTTTCTTAGTTTAAAAATTTTATTATTAATATAATAAGTTATATATTTTGTTTATAATAGAATTTTTGAAATATACCATTTTATATATGTAGATACTCCTCCATAATCCTATAATAGGAATACATAAGTCGGTTTGTATGTGAGCAATGTCTTCAAGTAAAGCGATTTGCACCATTTTTGGGCAATTTGTGCATGTCATCAATATAATGTCTGTGCAAAATTTCATTGATTTACCCACAGTGGTTTTGCAGATATTAAGTTTAGTCCAGCTACGACTGCGAAATCTGACACTGTGCGTCGACTACCGCCCCGAAATTGTAAGACTTGCATTTCGAAAGAACAATTTTAATGGAATAATTACAAGGAAAAAGTCCTTGATTAATAAAGTGAACAAAAAAAAGTACTATTACTTGTTTGATATGATGAATTTGTTGTTCTTGTTCATTTTTATGCTTATTAAGAATAAATTTAATTCAATATTATATTTAATAAATGGAAATAAATGTATCGGAATAATATGAAGTTACTATTTTTCCTGCAGTAAAAAAGTTATATATGTATATTTTGAATTTAATTTAAATTTAAATTTTAGCATAAAAAATATTTTTAATATGGACGAATAACATAATAAATATTTCGGATTCATAACGACATTTAACAAAAAAATTAAGTTTTCATAGCACAACGATCATGGCGCAATATGTGCATATGTTAATCTACGTAGTGGTAATTAGACATGGGTAGCGCAGCAAAAAAGAGCGCTGATACTCTAACGTAGCCTCATTTTGAAAAATACAACAGATCAAAGCAAAGCCTTGTAGCCATAACATTAATTTGAAAAAGGTTATAATAATATAGAAATATTCATTATTTCATCGTAGATCATATGCTAAAAATAAACAAATCTTAATTTTAAGCATGTAGCCAAACCGTACTTCAGTCAAGTTTGATACAGCATTCAAAGAGATTCATATAATTTTTTCAGGCTTGCAAAACAAGTTGGATGTTTGAATTTGGATTCAAGTTTATTTGCACTTTTGAAATTGAATACGTTCGAATAAACAAAGAAAGAAGAACGAACAAGAAACTATTTGTATTACTGCGCTATTGCGTTTCTTTTAATAAATAACTGTATCAACACAGTAGCGCAGTTAAACGATTCAACTCAATAACGCAACGCAGCGCTGCGTTACCCATGTCTAGTAGTAATAAGATTTCTTATAGCTACATACATCTGTATTTATTTATTGTATTAATCTTGCTGAAGATTAACAAAAACATTAACAAACGACAAAAACGAAGGCAATTGTTACGCGTGGTATTTGAGCGATACCATCAATAAACGGCCAACTGTGCAGGTCACCATCTGGGATTTTTTTTTGTAACTTTTCTAATTTTAAGACAATGCTGAACAGTATGTAAAAACATTTTTTTTTTTAACTCTTGGTATTTTTGGTATGGTATTTCAGTCCATATTTCTTTTATTTTTCATGGTTTGCTGTTGCGACAAAAGAAGAAATGTTTTTTTTTTTTATATGAAAAACATGAACTTTGCAAAAAAAAAAAATAATGCCTCATTCGGGGTTGTTGTAGAAACCAAGAGCTCTTGGAATCAGAATTGAAACCGGCAAATATTTCACTTAGGTAACATCGGATACCATATGTTTAATCGGCACCTGAAAGAGACGCCGAGTCTGATTCGAACATAAAACCGCCGAATTCATGACACCTAAGCTAAATAGTTGTCAGTTTCAATTCTGATTCCAAGAGCACTTGGTTTCTACAAAAACCCCGACTACAAATTTTTGAGGAAGGCAAGGTTGAAAAACAAAATCTTGTTTTTACGCCTTGCCACCTTTTGAGAATTGTTTACATATTTGCTTGGAAAAGCTGAGAAAATGCTGTATAGATTGTGTACATTCTATAGAAAAACATACAATACGACAATGTTTTTAAAACGCCAAAGAAATAGTAGTGAAATTAAATATTTAGTGTCCAAAAAATAAAATTTTTCATATAAGAGCTGGTAAAACTGTACCAATTCAATACCAAGATCAAGATTCAAGATCAATTCAAGATCTTTAAAATGTAATCTAAACATTTTTTATGGGACTAACGGTTTTGAAGATATAGTTGTTTTACTACATGTCCGAATGACAAATTTTTTATTTTTTTTTTTAATTTTCTACTATGTACAACTTGCAACAAAAAAAAAATATTAAAAATATATACAAAATTTTTTGTAAGTTCCATCGACGTGCAAAGTAACAAGTAACAAATATGAGAGTTTAAAAAAGCGTTCGATTTGACATGGAATCACCGATGCATGTAATTTTTTAATTTTTTTTATTTTGGTTATTTTTTTTCACCCTCTGGCGAATTTTGATCCGCCACTGAGAAGAGAAGACAACGATAGCGTAAAAAAGTGTGAGAAAAAAGTAGCTTCAAGTTTTTGCTAGCAAAATTCCTCTTGCAAGAACTTGCAGCTACTGCAAAAAATTGTTTGTCACAAACAAAAAAAAAAAAAAGCTGTCAAAAATGATTTCTAGCGGATTTCCTATTAAAATGGACAGAAAACGAAACGTTTGTGATGTTAAGGAAAATGTAAGTAATACATGTAAGTAAATGAAACTATTTCAATAATTTATAACCTTCTATTACAGTAGCAAAAACCGTATGACCCCTTTCACATTGGTCAAAAATTGAAAGCAATGAAAGTGAGAACAAAAGGGAACATGAAAAAATTGACGGTACAGAGACATTGGTACCGTAAATTTTTCTCCCTTTCGTCGCTTCCGATTTGCGGCGAATTGCCCACAAACTCTGAAAATTTAATTCAATTCTTGACCAATGTGAAAGGGGTGTATGTAAAGAAAACTAGTTTTCTGTTTACGTACTTTTTGTACTATTTTTCTCTTTGCAACATTTCTTTTCCCAATTCTTCTTTTACTCTCTCCCTGCAAGTAAAGTTTGTAAACAAACCTAATACATAATTTTGTTTTTTTTTATACTTGCAAGTAGAAGAAACTTTGAAAAAGAAAAAGTTACGATCAAAAAACTTGATATTTTCACCAAAAGGACCTTAAACCCAAAGCCGCTCCGATGAATTTGCTCTAATTAAAAAAAAAGTTTTACAAAAGTAGTTCTTAGAAGTTCCTCTAACTTCTGCTGTCACTACCATCTTGTTATTTGCATCATGCATAAAGGAATTAGCATGTCGTTTACACTAGACACACCTGTTTAGACAGTGAATAAAACTAGTTGTCTTATATACATATTTACATATTAAAGACAGTTGGCAAGACAATTGCGCAAATACTCGAAACTGTTCGGTACGTTATAGTCGTCCCGTGATCTGCCCTCAAAAAATTCAGACAGTTGTCTAGACAAAAAAAAAAAAAAAAAAAGCTTATTTGTGTTAGCCTCTGTTCCAAATTCTTATGTCCCTTCAAAAAATATTTTCTTCAACTTAACACAGCTAAAGCTCTCAAGCACACAACTTTTTTTTTTCAATAATATTCAAAAAATTCAGAATCCATCCATGAGAATTCAAAGTTCCTGCGTTATAATAGGAAATCGAATCGTTTTGTAGATATGATTAAACTAAAACATTATCTAAGACATTACCATATCACTCATATTTTTGTTTTTATTACTCCATCAACATTCAATAAGGATTCTTTTTTAAATCTTTTACATATTTTGATATTTTTTGGAAAAATTGTGTAATAATTTTAAGACGGGAATAAAATATATAAACAAAAAACAAATTCAAGCAGAAAACACCAGATATTTATAGAAAATACAAAGCAACATGTTTACTTTATGAAAAACCAACTCAATGAATATAACTTTAACTTTACCAAAGCAAACATATGCAAAATATAGCTAAGCTAAAAATTAACCAAAATAAAGAAATTATTAAAAACCAAAAATTCAAAAAAATTCACACAGTACCAATTAAAAAAACAACAAATGTAGTTTGACATGACAGCTAGTTGCTATGCAAACTACAAGTGTTTAGTAATTTTGATAATTTCTGTTTTAAAAACAAAAAAAAAAAATATGTAATATTAGCATTTTGCTAAATACACACATGCATACCAAATAGAATTCATTGTATTTTCAGAAAAAATGTATAAAATTTGAACAACTCAAGAATAAAACAAAAACAAAAAAAAAAAAAAAATAGCAAATGAAACAGAATAGTAGTGAAAATGTAATAAAATTAAAATTAAAGTAAATTAAAATACAAATTATTAAATCGAAATAAAATAATAAACAACTTTGAGTCATGTATGGAAAAAATGTTTTTGTTAAAAATCAGGGTACGTAAAGCTCCGCTCGCTAAACTTTTTTAAAAGGTACACAAGAAATTGAACGTGCTCGCGAACGTGTACCCTAGAAGTAGATTATTTTGGTTCACGTCCACCAGCGCGTACGTTTTGGTGAGTCTTTAAAATATGATCTCATTCTGTGTACCTAGCAAAACATGCGCGCTCGTGGACAAGAATGTAAATGATACTTTTAATGCTCATAAGACAGCTCCCGGGGAACAGGACGCGAACCTTCACATGGCAGCGTATCTGACTGCTTCAACCTGGCGAGACCAGCATTATCCATGTAGAAAACGTTTCAAGTCGACTCAAACCTCCTCGTGGTGTTCCCTGGACAACGGCAAACTGGCATCCGTTAGTTTGACGGCTAATTTGAGCGACGGGTCGCTCCGTGGACCTTAAACATGGAATGTGCGCAGGGCTTGGGTCCCGCCACATTACTACTGCCCAATGAAAACTAAACCAGCCTCGGATAAAAACTCCAATTACGTTGACGACCACCGCAAATGAAAAACGGACAACGATTTACGGATATGCACCTGGAATGTCCAGACCCTTTATAGTGAAGGTGTCATTGTGCAAATGGCGGAAGCCCTCAAAACAATAAAAACTAACATCACCGCCATCTAGGAAATCCAATGGAAAAGACAAGGTTGCTCAAAATTATCAGACTGCGATATCTACTGCAGCTGCCATGCGGAGAAGTGCGAATTCAGATGTGGATTCGTCGTTTGCCGGAAACTACGCCACCTTATTTCCCGGTTCACACCTGTGAACGAAAGATTGGCCACGATCCGCATCAAAGCAAAATTTCCCAACGGAGGAAAAGGACGAAGCCGTCAAAGACGGTTTCTACGCTAGTCTTGAGGACTACGACCACTTTCCGGCCTATGACGTGAAAATAGTCCTCGGCGATTTTAATGCGAAAGTCGAAAGGAAAGGCATCTTTGGCGCCACTGTCGGTCAGTTCAGTCTTCTTGAGACCTCCACGAACAACGGTCTAAGACTGATCGACTTCGCTGCGGCGCGAAATACATGGTAGTTAGTAGCACCAGATTTAAACACCTCGACATCCACAAGGCCACCTGGCTGTCCCCGGATCAAAAAACGCGAAAAATCAAATTGATCATGTTGTAATCGATGGAAGGCATGCCTGTAGTGTTCTAGATGTGGGTACATTTCGAGGGGTCAACATTGACTCCAACCACTATCTTATTGCAGCCAAGATCCGCATGCGATTATGCAATGCGAAGAACATACGCACAGGAATGCAACGAAAGGTAGATGTCGCTAAACTGCAATTACAACGGACTGTCGAGGCCTACTCCGCTCAACTCTCAGTTAAGCTCAACCAACCAACCTCTGGACCTCATGCGAGCTGCCGCTGAAGAAGTAATTGGTTTTTGGCGCCCGCAACCTCGAAACCAATGGTACGATCAGGAGTGTCGCATTGCGACAGCAGTAAAAAACGCCGCTTCTAGAAAAACGCTGCAGTCAGCTGCAACGCGAGCCGTGTGAGAAAACTAGCGCGAAAAGAGGAAGGAAGAGAAGCGCCTTTTCAGACGCATGAAAAGAGAGCAGGAAAAGCATGAGCGTGAGGAACTAGAGGTATACCAGGGCAAGAAGGATGCACGAAAATTCTATCAACAGGTTAAGCGTCTAACCCAAGGTTTCAAGCCCGGAGTATCCACTTGTAGAGACGAAATGGAGACCTGAATACAGATACACAGTTTGCAAA
Source organism: Coremacera marginata (assembly GCA_914767935.1). Classification (NCBI taxonomy): domain Eukaryota; kingdom Metazoa; phylum Arthropoda; class Insecta; order Diptera; family Sciomyzidae; genus Coremacera; species Coremacera marginata. The sequence goes on along the minus strand of OU612046.1, from coordinate 139,502,955 downwards.
GAGATTGTGGAGACAGCACTTCTACAATTTACTTACTGTCAACGATTCCACCAATGCCACCCATGGAGAGCGCAGTTCAGCGCAACCAATCAACGATAATGGAGTGGAAGTACCACCACCTAGCCATGAAGAGGTTCCAGTTGCTATCCAACGACTCAAAAACAATAAAGCAGCGGATGCTGACGGCCAGTCAGCTGAATTGTTTGAAACCGGCGGCGATGAATTGATAAGGCACGTGCATTAGCTCATTAGCAAAATATGGCTAGCGGAAAGCATGCCCGACGATTGAAACCTCAGCGTACTGTGCCCTATACTTAAGAAAGGAGACCCAACAATCTGCGCCAACTATCGAGGTATCAGTCGTATTTCCATCGCATATAGGGTTCTCTCAAGCGTACTGTGTGAAAGATTAAAGCCGATTACAAAAACACTGATTGGGTCTTATCGGTGTGGCTATTGACCTGGAAAGTCACCCATAGACAAGATTTTCACGCTACGACAAATCCTGGAGAAAACCTTTGTTGTTGTTGAAATCTTTGTTGATTTTAAAGCTGCGTTTGATAGCCCGAGAAGGGATTGCCTATAGGCATCAATGTCTGATTTCGGTATACCTGCAAAGTTGATTAGAATTTGCAGAATAACGTTGAACAACACATGCAGCTCCGTCAAGGTATGAAATGATCTCTCCGAAACCTTCTATATGGAATGAAGTTTCACAAGGCGATCCACTGTCTTGCGATCTCTTCAACATTACCATGGAGGGGATCGTACGAAAGGCCGGTGTGCATCGTAATGTCACCATTTTCTATAAAGGTGTCCAGTTCCTTGCGTACGCTGATGATATTGATATTGTTGGCAGAACAAAGAGAGATGTTACCGCTGCTTTCACCGCTATCGAAAGTGGGTTTGACGATAAATGAGGGTAGAACAAAGTATATGCTGTCTACAAACAAGGGAGCGCGGCATCTAGACTCCCACGATTCATCTGGCAGGTATAACTTTGAAGTAGGCAAGGAGTTTGTAAACCTTGGCACCGCCATTAATAACAACAACGAAGTCAGCCTGGAGATAAAGCAAAGAACAATTATTGTTAATAGGTGCTACTACGGACTCAGTAAGCAACTAAGTTCCAGAGCCCTCTCTCGATCGACAAAACTAACACTCTACAAGACGCTCGTTCTACCTGTGCTGCTTTATGGCGCTGAGACATGGGTAGTTTCGCAAACTGACGCAGCTGCTCTGAGCGTGTCCAAAGAGAAAAGTTCTTTGCAAAATCTTCCTGTTCGAGTCGCCGATGGCTATCGCATCCGAATGAACCACGACCTGTATGAGCTCTCTTTGGCGTATAACTGTGCAGCGACTACGCTGCCTTGGTCATGTCCATCGTATGGACGACGAAGCTCCAGCGAAAAAGGTGCTCGAGGCGAGGGCCGCTGGTCAACGACGACGAGGGGGTCCATGCCTCCGATGGATGGATCAGGCCGAGGAAGCTCTAACAGCACATGGTGTATCCGATTGGCGAAGGCGCGCGCAAAGCAGAGGCGCCTGGCAAGAGCTGATGAGGTCGGCCGAAACCTGAACGCGGGTTGTCGGTTGGATGGCCACCTAAGTAAATAAGTAAATAAGACAGCCCCTGAGCCGCTCACGGAAATGAAAAGGAGGAATGACAACTGAGCAGTTTAGACAAAAATTTAGCTCCCAGTAGAATCCATTGCAACTTTCATGCTTTCTGTTGGCTCTGTGAACGAAAAACTATGATTCCATGACCAAAAGGTGATACGATTCTACTTGGATTATATGCATATGGCACTAGTTGGGTCATTAGGACATTTTTAAGGTTCTGTGGACTTCTTGGACAAACATCTCTGATTTTTTGACAAATGCTTTCCACTTGGACAAAAAGGTTCAAATTGTAATATTTTCAGAAGTAGTTGGATCATTGTAACTTTTCTGGGCTTAGTGCACTCCTTGAATACAATGTTTTGGCAAATACGCTTCACTTGGATAAATAGGTTACCTTTGCAATATTTTTGGAACAAAATGGCTCATTGTTATTTTTTGGGCTTAGTGGACTTTATGAACTTTTTCGAAAAATAGGTTTCACTTTTAACTATTTTGAAACTAGTTGGGTCATTGGAACTTCATGAATTTTGTGAACTGCCTTGGGCCAAAACATTTTTCTTATAAATACAGGTTTTCTTACAAACACAGGTTCCACTTGCAATATTTTTGGAACTAGTTGAGTGATTGGAATCAATTTGGTTTCACTAAACCAACTATAACTAATCTAAAAAATATTAGATTTTTTTGGCAAATAGGTTCGACCTGCTTTATTTTTGGAAATAATTGGGACATTATAACATTTTTAGGATTAGTGAACTTCTTGGAAAAAGTCTTGAATTTTTTTGGCAATACCCAACTATTTGCAAAAGTGTAAATGGAACATATTTGTCCAAGTGGAACCTATCTATCAAAAAAAAACAACCTTTTTGTCCAAGCAGCCCACTAAGCCCAAAAAGTTGCAGTGATCCATAGAACCATATATTTTCGTCTAAGGAGTTCACAAAATCCAAACAAGTTCCAATCAGCCAAGTAGTTCTAAAAAGAATACAAGTAGAACCAATTTGTCCAAGTGGATACTATTTTTCAAAAGTGTTTATCCAAGCAGTCCACTAAGCCCAAAACAAGTATATTTAGTTCCAAAAATTTTGATAGTGGAACGTATTTGACCAAGCGGAACCTACATGCCAAAAAAAAATGTCTGTAACAAGTCTACGTAACTCAAAAACTCTACGTAACTCAATTACCAAAGTAATTCTAAAAATATCAAAAGTGGAACCTATTTCTTATAAAAACCAAGATTTTTGCTCAAAGAGGCTACAAACCAAAAAAGTTCCAATGATTCAACTAGTTCCAAAGATATTGAAAGTGGAACCTTTTTGTCAAAAGTTTTTGCCCAAGTAGTCAGTCTTAAACCCAAAAGATAAAATACATCGACTTATGTCTAAAAAATCTATAGAACCCATAAAAATGTATACCTTGAAGCTCTACTTTGCCCTTTTTTTATTCATTGCCATGTACGGCTCATGAGCCGTCGCATGAGCATAAATCGTCCCATTCTCGCAGATTCAAAATGGAGATCATCTATAGAACCAAATCTCAGCGTATATGTGAAAAACGCTTCCAAAAGATGTGGAACAACTTGTTTAATTGAAAGGCATTCATCTTTTCTGACCTTGCATACGGTTATTTATATATTTAAAATATTTTTATAACTCTTCTATATTTACAAAAGCTGTATAAATTTATGTGTACTCTGCTTTCACAGATAAGAATTTTGGTAGTTTATTTCGATTTCTTTGGTCAAATTATGATTTAATTTAAAGGTGTGTGCATCAACCCAGCAGCACTTTGCGCATCATATAACCACTGGCACCGCTGCTATGAGGACGCATTTGTTCTGGTTCTATGCACTTGGAAGAGCAGAGATACTGTAGCAGTGGCACTCGATATTTGCCACAAAAGTCAACAAACTTTATGTGTTCCACACGATTATCGAAAAAGACACCCTTGCAGTTGGGATTCACGCAGCAATTGGCACTCTTTAGATATTCCAAAACGGTGCGTGGCAAGTCTTCAGGTCCATATTCATTTCCAGTGGTTTTTACTACTCTCGCGGCAAGCTCCATCATGCTGGGTGGGTTTAAAGCAATATCCTGAACGAATCGCACAACTAGCGGATTATCACGTAAACTTAGCTGTAAGCGTAAAGAGCTATTTTTATGTCTTTAAAGAAAACTTCAAATACTACCTCTGTGAGATTCTTCAAAGCTACTATATCCTTGGGCAAGTGCTTCAGCCGATTCTTGTGTATCATCAGTGATTTAAGATTCTTCAAACGTGCTATACTCGTTGGCAAATTCTCTATAAGATTGTCGCAAATTACCAAAGCCTGCAGCTGACTGAGTAGACCAACAGAATCTGGCACATCTGTGATCAAGTTACCACCCACGCATAGAACTTGTAAGCTGTAAAGATCAAATAAAAATATTCAATTACTAAAAGTGCGTTACAAAATTTCAAATAATATTGTGTAGCAGGAATTGATTGTTAAAAATATTGTTTGAATACTCCCAGGATAGTTTTAGCTAGCAATACAAAAGTGAAAGTAAAAGTTTGAAAGTCAAAATAATCGAGGTTTAATGTTGTCAAACCAAATAAGAGTATTTTTCGACGTAAAGACTTTGAAGTAGAAATGCTAGGTTAGATTATGTTAGGTTAATTCGGTTGCCCCTCAGTGGAGCCTCACATAGACCATTTAGGTTCTTAGTGGCACCGGTTATAAGGAGCCTGTAGCGAGGATGGAAAATTACGATTATATTTTAATTTTATGATCAAAGGATCATATATAAAAAATTGTAAAATAATATTAAATGTAGCAATAAGACGCAAGGCAGTCAGAGATGATTTTTTGTTCATGATTTTTTGTTCAAGTGTAAACTTCTTTAGGCTCAACTTTCGTTGAGCACTTTTTGGTAGAGAGCAAAACTACAGATTCGCGATATCATCACGCTGTTAGCGATATCATCACGCTGTTAGCGTAAGAGAAATTATTACTGTACAGCATATCTTCTTAGAGATTACCTAGCATCGATTATCGGGCCGATTACTAAAACGAGTACCAACCGATTACCGAACCAATTACTTATTACCGAGGCGACTACCAACCGATTACCGAACCAATTACCGATTAACGAAGCGATAATCAACGTATTATCGAACCAATTACTGAAGCGATTGCCAACCAATTTCCCAACAAATTACCAATAACCGAGCCGATTACCGAACCAATTACCAATTACCGAAGCGATAAGCAACCAATTACAAATTACTGAAGAAGTTACCAACCGATTACAGAAGCTATTACCAACCCATTATCGATTACCGAAGCGATAACCAACCGATTACCAATTACCAAGGGGATTACCGAACTAATTACCGATTACCGAAACGATTACCAACTGAGTACCAAACCAATTTCCGATTACCGAAGTGATTACCAACCGATAACCGAAGATATAACCAACCCATTGCCGATTACCGAAGCGATTACCAACAGTTTCCCAACTACTGAAGCAAATACCAACCGATTACCAAAGCGATTACCAACCGATTACCGAACCAATCCCCGATTACCGAAGCGATTAGCAACCGATTACCAATTACCAATTACCGAAGTAGTTACCAACCGATTACCGAAGCCATTACCAACCAATTACGATTACCAAAGCGATAACCAACCGATTACGAATTACCAAAGCGATTACCAACCGATTACCGAAACGATTGCCAACTGATTACCAAACCAATTACCGATTACCGAAGTGATAACCAACAGTTTACCAACTACCGAAGCGTATACCAACCGATTACCAAAGCAATTGCCAACCCATTACCGAACTAATTACCGATTACCGAAACGATTATCAACTGATTACCGAACCAATTACCGATTACCGAAGTGATTACCAACCGATAACCGAAGCTATAACCAACCCATTGCCGACTACCGAAGCGATTACCAACAGTTTACCAACTACTGAAGCAAATACCAACCAATTACCAAAGCGATTACCGAACCAATTACCGATTACCGAAGTGATTACCAACCGATAACCGAAGCTATAACCAACCCATTGCTGACTACCGAAGCGATTACCAACAGTTTACCAACTACCGTAGCGGATACCAACCCATTACCGAACTAATTACCGATTGCCGAAGAGATTATCAACTGATTACCCAACCAATTACCGAAGCGATTACCAACCGAATACCAAACCAATTGCTGAAGCAATTACCGAAGTGATTACCAACCAATTACCGTAGCGATTACATACCGATTATCAATTACTGAAGCGATTACCAATCGATTACCAAAGCGATTACCAACCAACTACCGAAGCGATTACCAACCGATTTCCAAAACGATAACCAACCGATTACCAATTACCGAAGCAATTACCGACCGATTCGATTACCGAGCCAATTACCAATTGCCCAATCAAAGTAATTGTGTTACAAACGTTTATAAATCCAATAACGCATAAATTGCTAAACAGAGTTAAGGAAGTAGAACGCGTCTGATTTGCCGACTCTAGCTACTTTGAAAACTGAAAACAGCTTTGAGTTTTCACTTCGGTCTGCAGTCCTCCCACTGCCTACTTTTTTTTACCAATTATTTTTGATAGAATTTTTTTTTATCAAATAGAACAATTATTTATTGATCGTTAGTTTTTTTTTCGATCAGAAATAAATTTTGTTTTTATCGTTATTTTTTCAATCAGAAATAAAAGTTATTTTAGATCGTTATATTTTTTTGATCACACATATAAACTTTTTTGTAATCGTTATTTTTTTTCAATCAGAAATTAAATATATTTGTTGATCGAAATTTTTTTTTCGGAAATAAAACTTATTTTTATCGATATTTGTTCGATCTTGTAAAAAAATTAAAAGTAAAGCATATAAAAGACAAAGTTCCTAACAAGAAAAGGTCCCCAGGTGTCACTCACCGATTTGAATAATTTTGGATATGTGATAGAGGACAAAAATCTAAGGTCGACGTATTTTTTTAGACGTGCTCAATCGATAGTTTCCGGTTTCAAAATCAGCAAAAATTTCGTTTTTTTGCCACAATTTCACTATTTTCCATAGAAATATATAAAAATTTGGTATCAAATGAAAGGTATTTTAAAGCCACACATGATGGCATCCATTTTGGAGAAATAAATTTCATTGTAATTTTGTTGTTGTAATTTTTAACAGTACTTAGTCGATAGCATAAGGAGCGCATTTTCGAAACTGTTTCATTTTCAATTATATTTGATTTAAGATAATTCTAAAAGTTACCTTTTTCTGTTTTTTTAATTTTTAAGTTTTTATATTAAAATTTTCTTTATTAAAATATGCATTTATTTTAATGAAAAAAAAATTTTTTTTTAGAGATGAAGACCACAATATGGGTATCAAAAATTTTGTTTTTTCTCCAAATTTCCTTGTGTGTAAATATTTGATTGGAAAAGTTTATATTTAACAGGGCTTCTATACAACTTTGTGCTTTTAACTTGTTTGCCCGAAGGAATGACAAAAAACCATCGGAAATTTAAAAATATGACTTTCTATGTAAATATCTCCGTTAGTTTTCAACATATTTCACTAATTATTTTTTTTTTGTTATAAAGTTTAATAAAAGTACTTGCCAAAAATATTTTAACAATACTAATTACTGTACATTTGTATTTTTAATATTTTTTTCAAAAAAAGCCCAAAATATTTAATGTTTCCTCAAAAAATTACGTAAAATTTGTTTTTGTTGTAGAAATAATTTAAATTAAAAATTGCATTTTAAGCTCCCTTTGACATGGCATGACATTTATTAGCAAAAATGGATTCAGTGTTAAACAAAAATTTATTAACTATTTCTATCATAAAAAACAAGGGATACCCTTTCGATTTTATTGATGAAACTAATTTTTTTAAAAATCTTATTTTTATAATTTATATAAAATAGTATAGCTTCAAAAATAATTTATTTGAAAATAATATCCTAATATTCTTTTCCAATCAAAAGTTATTACTAAAAACCTATTTTCATACCATGTGGATCTGTATTAGCCAAATATCTTTTCTGTTAATTATTAAGTTCTATATTTTGTTTCTATATTTGATGTTACAAAATGTTAGTGAAGCCTAAAGTTAATAAGATTTGATGAAATAACATGGTTAAAGATTTATAAACTTGTAATCTAATAAATATTTGCAATTAAAACATGTCCAAGTCAGAGTAGTTGCCGCCTTCATATAATTCAAATTAGTTTATCAACCACTTGTTTTAAGTAGTATTTCAATTGCTTCATATATAATGCAATAAAAACTATTTAGAATTGAAGTGGATCCCGCCTTAATATAATTCAAAGTACTTCATATACTAGTTTATTTAAAACTAGTTTTTTAATTAGTTGTTTTTAAAAACAAGTTAGTTTGTTCCTATAGGGCAGTTAAAGAATCTATATATATAAAAATAAGTTGCATTGTGTATGAAATTGATGTTCTTTGTAATGCGTGAACTGATTTTGTTTCTGGAAATTTCCCTTGAAAGGTGACCTTAATACGAAGGTTTTTATGTATAAACGGTATGTGTATTGGTTCATGAGTTATAGGCATTTGAACATGTGCTTGTGCGTATATGCACACATGAAGAAAAAGAAAGGCATGCCGATAGAAGAAATGTGGTATTAAGGGGCGCATTTATACTGTTCACCCAAATAATGCTGAGTGTTTTTATTTAAATTTGCTGTTAATAAATGTTCGCGGACCATTTCGACAGATAAGAACAGTCAATGGAGTATTGTGTAGGACGTATCGACAAGCGCGCCAACAGCCCAATTTGTTAAAAAATGATGTTCATTGGGAACAAACACTTGCAGATGCAGCAGTTGTCGCTCATCCTTATCAAATTAGAACTCTATTTGCGACTATTTTGTCTACCTGTTCTCCATCGAATCGAACTGAATTGTGGACAAAATTTCAAGACTACCTATCGCAAGATATTCTGTTTCGAGTGCGTCAAACAAATCATAATCCTGCAATGAATTTCATTGAAAACTTCTGTTTGTCGATTGCTAATAAAGCATTACTACAGTCTACAGTTGGGAATGCCATCACCTAAGCGGGAAATGCATGATATTTTCGAGCTAGAACTGCAACGTCAACAACAATATTATCACCAAGAATAGAAAGCTTTTGTTTAAGCCACTATTACAACATTGAATGCGGAACAAAAAACAGCCTACGATACTATTATGCAAGCTGCCAATACTGATGCCGGTGGTTTTTATTTTCTGGATGCACTTGGAGGCACCGGAATAACATTTTTAATTTCATTGCTGTTGGCAACGATATTTTCCCACAATAAAATTGCCTTGGCATTGGCGTCTTCGTTGGTCGGACAGCACATTTTGCTTTTAAATTACCGTTAAATTACCTTTACATCTGGAACGGCAAAATTATTGAAACGTTGCTGTATGATTATTTGGGATGAATGCACTATGGCGAATAAGAAATCTGTTGAACCTTTTGAAAGAACAATGAAAGATGTTCGCGATAATTCAAACTTATTTGGTGATGCATTGATTTTATTGTCAGGCGATTTCAGACAAACATTGCCCGGCATTCCTAGATCGACACCTGTCGATGAAATGAACTCTTGCTTAAAGTCTTCTTATTTATGGAGATTTGTTAAAACATTGCAACTTACTACCAACGTTCGTGTTCAGTTGCAAAATGATCCATCTGCTGATAAGTTCTCTAAGCAATTGCTGAAAATTGGAAATGGTGCGATGCCTGTTGATGAAACTGGATTGATAACATTGCCAAATGATTTTTGCCGTTTTGTACAGTCAAAAGAGGAGTTGATTGAAAGTGTTTCCCTAATATAGCATAACAGCACAAATGCCACGCATGGTTGAGTGATAGAGCAATTTTAGCGGCTAAGAACAATCCAAGATTCCTGGCGACTTGGTTTCGTACAAGTCTGTGAATACTGTTACCAGTGAAAAAGACATAGTGAATTATCCAACTGTTATCCAATTGAAAGTGGGAGTAACTATCATTATGGCTTCGCCATATTAATTTGTGGAGTAAATTTAGAGTATCCAGTTTTCTCGCAAGGACAGTTATGTGTGACTATTCGCGCGTTGGCAAACCATCGGCTTTGTATATTTACACCGAAAATGGAAAAACCAGATATGTTGTGTACCACAGAGCACTGCAATAAAAACTCTATCACTGATTCAAATGAATTCGAAATTGATTCTTTTATTTTTCTATTTTGCACTACGAATTGTGCCCCTGGTTTGCTAAATAGTACTTACTATAGAGGTTTTCAGGTACGTCGACTGTGTTGATGCTACATTTTCAACACATAAAAATTACAATAAAATTTACAAACCATTCCTTAAATACATTTATATGGTTCAATAATTTAAGATATTGGGGGTTGGAATTAATTTTAAAGGTTTTTTTTCGGTTTTTGAGCATTTATTTAGAAACAACGGTACAATGTATATTATTAAATTTTTTTCGTTTAGGATTATCGTAATGGATCCACTTTTCATCGCCAGTGACAATAAGATGCAAAAAACTCTTCCTTTTATGCCGTTGAAGCAGTTGTTCGCACATGCAAAATCGCCGTTCAACGTCTCTCGGCTTCAACTCGTACGGCACCCAATTTCCTTGCTTTTGAATCATTCCCATGGCCTTCAGGCGTTTGCCGACCGTTGATAAGTCGACTCCCAATGATTCTGACAATTCTTGAAGGGTTTGACACGGGTCTTCATCGAGCAAAGCCTCCAATTCCTCATCTTCAAACTTTTTCGGCTGGCCCGGACGCTCTTTGTCTTCCGTATCAAAATCACCACTTTTAAACCGACGGAACCAGTACTCACAAGTAGAAATCGATGGAGCATAGTCCCCGTAAGCCTCAGTAAGCGTGCGTTGTGCTTCAACCGCTTTTTTCTTCAAATGGAAGCACAAAAGTAAACCTTCCCGCAAATTGCGTTTTGTTGGAACGAAAGTCGACATGTTCACAGAGAAAAAAATATATGTTGTTTACACTTCAGTGGAATGACACATACTGAAAAATGAAGCTTAGACAATGTGCTTTGAAATGAATATAGTCACAGGTGTGCCCGATGCGATCTATTGATAGTTACGCCATCTCTTAGAAAACCTTTAAAACTAATTCCAACCCCCAATATATTCAATTAGTATTCACTCCTGGTAAGAAACGAAATCAAAACTTTTCAGTGTAAACATTATTCCTATATTTTTCCAGTGAATCGAACGAGGTGGCGCATAGAAGTAGTGACATATTGAATTTCACGGAAAAAAACACATCAGCGTTTTATTGTATCGGAATCATTTAGATAACTGGATGCTTGCACTTGCGGAAAGGTTATTATTATTGTTGTAAAGGTTATTACTGTTATTTAAGGTAGGAGGTAATTCAGTAATTCACTTCATATGGGCGTGGAAACAATTCAGTTACGCCAACTATTCAGGAGATACTGAATAGCCGGGTATTAAGCTAGTAGAGTTATGAAAAAGACATTTTAACAGCAGTTAGAGATGTGTATTGTAAATTGATTTATGGCTAAAAGTCGATTTTGGAAAATTTTGAGTTGTGACTGTTTTGTATTAAGTGTGCGATATACTCTACAGAATAACGAATCAGAATATTCATGGATACTAAAATAACTTAATGTTTATTTTAGTTCACTGATTGAAACAATATTAAGTCAATTTTAGTCTAAACGTATACACTCAGCCCACGTTTCTTGTCTTTTCTAATCCCGAACTCCAGCGAATTTTCAAAATATGAATTACATTCACAAAAACCCTATTTTTACCTCATTCCCAAAAAAGATCGATTGATCATTCAATTGGGAATTTATAGAATAAAACAGTTATAAGGTTAAGCAGGTTAACGCTTCTTCTACAGGTCAGCGAATTTTTTTTTATACAGCAGCAACTGAGCAACTTAAATAGCGCTAGTTACTTGCTTTTTTGATCTTGTGCTTCACATTAGTGATCGACACGTGTGCTTATCAGTATAAACTATTTTTATTCACTATAGATTCTAAAGTGGTATTGACTTTCTTATAAACTTTTTATATGTGTTCAGCAACATTGTTGCACACATTACAACTGTTGTTCAGAATGAAGAGATAAAGTGAGTCAGTGTTGAATGAATAAATATTTATTTGATTCGTTTTATAGATTATATTAATTTGAATTGTTGTTTCTAATAAAACAAAAATAAAATATTAAAAGCGTGTTATTTATTTTACAAAATAAACCATTTGTGTTTGTAGCATGTGTACAAAAGAGGCAATTTTTATTTACAATTCGGTGTGTGTGTTCCTTATAAATTCCAAAACTATAACTACCTTGCTTTGCAGAGTTAACTCGGGGTTAGGGCTTTCGTCGAGTTGAGAAGGATGCGTCTCGCTAACTTAAAACTATTTCCATGCAAAACATCGAGTTGATTTAGACTTGTCAGATTTTTTTGGCATTTGTCTTATTTCGTTTACCACAGTGAAATAGTGAGAATGGATATAAATGGCAGCCATAGCGCAGTGGGTAAAGTGTGAGGCCCATACGCCAGATAACCCTGGTTCGAATCCCACCTGGCACAGAAAGTTTTTTCAATTGAATTAATTTTTCCTTTCGGCTGCAACCTCTCTGCAGATAATGGCAATCCTCAGAGAGTAAAAACTGCCATGAAAAGCTTCTTGAGAACATAAGCCGTTCGGAGTCGGCATAAAACATGTAGGTCCAGTTTCTGATCATTTGTGTACAAACATTTCACAACACACACAACACAATTGATCATAAGAAGCTCGGTCAAAGTCTTTTCAAGGGCTGAAATGGCCATTTCATTTTTGTTTTTATGACAAATTCCAGTATTAAATTCGACAGATAGAACTCTGTTTAATCTTACAACATTTGTGTAGTTTTTTTTTGGGTTTAACGAACCTCAAGTCAACTCTCGTTTTCATGACGAGTTAGCCCCGAGTAAGCCCCAAATTAACTCTGCATGGAAACGTTGTATATTTGTCTGATTAAAGTGACACGACGAGGACAAAGACGATGAGACCAAAGAAACTTTCTACCAGCGCAATGTAGATGCTTACGAGAGCTGCCCCCGACACGACGTAAAAATTGTGCTTGGTGACTTCAACGCTAAGGTGGGCAAGGACTTTGGTCCAACACGCAGAAAGTTTAGCCTCCACGACAATACCTCCGATAACAGAATGAAATTAATTGACTTCGCAGCAGCAGGAAACATTGGTTATCATGCATAAAAATGAGATGACACAAGAATTTTCTCAGTCTCGGACTCAGAATTGTATGCGAAAAAAATAGATCAAGCTCATGGAAAATTACTCAACATAAGTGAGATCGATCTTAAAGCTCCTCTAAAGTTTGTAAGGTCATTTGCATGTGTTAAAGCTCATCTCGTTTTTAACCTAGAATTTTAACACTTTTCTATAATGTGCTTTCGTTGAATAGTTGAAGGGAAACCATTAAGGAGTGGATAATATTATAATAAATGTTTTAAGCTCTCGTAAAGATTTGGCAAAAAGTTTGTTTTTATCTACACGATATAGCGAAACAAATAAAGCTAAATTTGTAAAAATATTTATCGTTATTATATAAATTTGTATTTTATTTTTATTTATTTTTAATCAGTTACAAATTTTTACAAGTAAAGCGTTCACGTACTCGAAAAACTTGCAACGAGAGAAGACAACGAGAGCGTAAAAAAGTGAGAGAGAAAAAAGTAGCTACAAGTTTCTGCTAGCAAAATTTCTTCTTGCAAGAACTTGAAGCTACCGAAAAAAATTATTTGTCAAAAAAACACAAGCTGTCAAAAGTTATTTCTTGTGGATTTCCTATTAAAATGGATGGAAAAAGAAATATTTGTGCTTAGAAAACTTTGGCGAACAATTTAAATTTATTATATATGGCTCCATTTTATTTATTTTCAAAGTTTCAAATATATCAAAATAACTCAAATGTACACAAATGTTTTGAGTTTCAAAAAAAGTTGTCAAGTCGCTCGATCAGCTGTTAGCTTGCAAGTTTCTACTAGTTTTCTGTTCACGTACTTTTTCTACTATTTTTCTTTTTGTGACATTTCTTTTCTCAATTCTTCTTTTACTCTCTCCCTGCAAGTAAAGTACGTGAACAAACCTAGACTAAAATTTCGTAAACTCATAAATGTCAATTTTTGGGTGAAATTAAAACAATTTTCTAACAAACTTTTTTTTTAACTCATTGTTAAACTACCAGATAATGCAATGAGAAATAACCAAAAATAAGAAAATAATCGGTGAAATAGTTTTGGAGCTATCAGGTCATGGTTATTTAAGCAAATTTAAGGATTTTTTTTCATGTAAATATAACAAAAACTTCTTTAAGGTCAATAAGGATATTATTTTCTTCAAAATTGTTATTAAATCAAAAAACAAATTCATGAGTTTTGGTAGGCTAACAATATGTTGGTTCAACCGCTTTTAATTAAAAACGATATAAGAGAATATTTTCGGAGGCTAACGAGTTGTATGGAACTATTTTCTCAATAGTATTCGGCGATCTTTACTACTTTGAAAATTGTGAGTTCACTGAATAGGTGACTCAACATGTAACGAGAAAATTCTCAGACAAGCGAGCTGTATGTCAAGATAATGCATTTCGTTTTGAGAACGTTCTTATAAAGAGCTTTAGTTTTAAGAAGTTTCTCAGGCCTTGGGATCCATCAAAATTAACGAGATCTTATTAACGAGTAAAAGATTTTTTTATGCTTACGACAACGAGTAATCGCTCAAAAAATCGAGTAAAAAGTAGTTTCTCAAGATTCAAGCATCTCAATATTCATAAGATCACCTGTCCTGTCCCCTGATCAAAAAACACGCAACGAAATTGATCACGTTTTGATTCACAGAAGGCACTCTAGTGTATTAGATGTACGCACGATCCGTGGTGCTAACATAGACTATGATCATTATATTCTCGCAACTAAGACCCGTACACGTCTGTTCGCAGCAAAGAATGCGCGCAATCCCATACAGAGAAAGCTAGACTTGGACAAGCTGTAATCAAAGTGGACAGCCAAAGATTTGCCACTCGACTCTCACTCCTGCTTCAAGAAAGCTCTCCTCCGATCGGCGATATAAGCGCGCAGTGGGCACACATCCCTTGCTGGCTACCACTGCCCTCGTTGAAACCAGTGGCATCACCAGAAGTGTTACGCCTACAAAGCCACCTTGCTGTCGGTTGTAACGCGTGCGAGTTAACGAGGAATGAGAGATGTCTTTTTTTTAAGGTAGAAGAAAAGAGAGTCATAAAAGTGCGAGTGCAAGAAGATTGGGATGTATGGCGACAGGAATGAGGACCGAAAATTTTTCGAAAAGATAAAACGTCTGGCCGATGGTTTTAGGACTAGTGCCTCTTCCTGCAGAGACAAAAACAGTAATCTAGGGACAGATATCCAGAGTACACTGACGTTATGGAGGGAACACTTCTCTAGTCTTCTGAATGACGATGCTGACAACAATTCCATCAATAGAGATGATATCCTGGAAAAACCCAAAAACGGATGACAGCGTTGAGGTTCTGCTGCTCGACTAAAATGGAATCATGCTAACCATAGCTCGGCTTAAGGACAACAAAGTCGTGGGATTCGATGGTCTACCCGCTGAGCTGTTCAAGAACGGAGGTGAAACTTTGTTTAAATGCATTCACGAGCTTCTATGCAGAGTATGGTTGGAAGATCAGTGTATTCTACCCAATCCACAAGAAAAGCAATCCCATCATTTGCGCCAGCTACCGTGGGTCTAAGTAAGTCTTCTTAATATCGCATATAAGGTCCTGTTGAGCGTATTTTGTGAAAAACTGAAGCCCATCGTAAATTAACTGATTGAAAATTACCAGTGTGGCTTCAAATCTGGAATATCTACCACTGACCAGATATTTACACTACGACAATCCTTTAAAAAAACACCGTAGAAAAACAAATCGGCACCCACTATCTTTTAGTCGATTACAAAGTTAACTTTGACAGTCCAATAAGAAATAGCCTATACTCCACCATATCTGCATTTGGTATACCTGCAAAATTATTCCGTCTATGCAGGATAACACGGAGCAGCACCAGAATTTTGGCCAATGAAAACCTATTCTGAGCCACTGTGCGCCGACGTCTATAAAAAAAAAAATAAAAATCGAGCGCCCTCGCTGACTATCAGGTCATGTTGAGCGGATGGAAGGCGACGTTCCAGCGAAAAAAATATTCAATTTGGTACCCATGGCTGTCACAACAGAAGAAGACGACCGCATATTCATTGGAAAAGCCAAGTGAATGGCTGGAGAAAATACTTCAACGAGGCCAAAACCGACTTGACACCTAATTAAAAGTAAGTTGTGATTCTGCCTCCAAAAAGAGTCTTAGTTACCCGGTAGGAAAAGCGGTCATCCCAAGATGGCTTTTTGGCACATCCTTTAAGATTCGGCGATCATACCCCTTCACTTCCAAATGCCATATCTTTTTTTTATATTTTGTATCTTCGAGCACGTAAGAAGTGATTAGTCAAGAATACGAATAACTTCTTTTGGCAATGAAGGATGGATACAATTGTCTATATGGATATAGATTTTTTTGAAGCGAAGCTTTTTGCTCCTCGTTCTGTAGTTTGCTTAGAGTGAAATCTAAAAAATTTTCGACAGATTTATTCTTGGAATTTTGATGGGTTCTCTGTTGCTAGCGCTTATAACAACAAGAAAATTAAATACTTTAATATTAAATATTAAAAATATATATTGGTTCCCGTGGGGACCGAACCCGTGTCCTCTTAAATGATAGCCGAGCACACTACCCTCTAGGCCACAAAGACTTGTGGGAAACAGTTGTTAATTTAATCTTAGCTATAACAGAAGCTATGCTGCAGTAGATCGTCACCATCTATCAATAGATAGAGGATTGTGTATTTGCTATGCTACAAAAATTTGCTTTTATTTGCCACAAGGTGTCTCCAGCATCGATGTGTTTGTATTGTGAATGCGTTTGTGGTGTTGTTGGCATAGAGTATAAATTATTATCTAGAGATTGCATCAACTCTGCTAAATCTCTGGCATGTGTTAACAGAGGCTAACGAGTTTTTAACGAGCAGAGTTGATGCAATCTCTAGATAATAATTTACACTCTATGTTTAAGGTGTCAAAAATATAGATGATATTACTCGTATATGTAATTAATTTTATGTTATTTTAAATTTTTGAATTTAAAAGTTAATTTATTAAAAAGAAAAAATTATTATGCTATCAAATCTATGTAACTGCGAAAAAGCTTCGCTTTTCTCGTGTGTCCAACGACGCACCTGTGTTTTTTAATTTAGTTTTGTTTTTACTTTAGCATTGTTCGCTTTTTCTTTTTAACACATCGCTTTACAGCTGCCGTGTTCATATCCTAAGGTATAAGTGCCTTTTTTAATGCTTAAGGCAATAAAAAAAGATAGATCGCATAAGAGAGGTCTTCGCCTTTCCGACTTGGTATGAATGTTATAGAGCATTTTAAGATTCGTTAATAATCAAAAATTGTGATCTCTTAAAATAATCACAATTCGGATTCTTTTTTGAGTCATAATTTTGAGGGTGATTCAGAGTTACTTTTTGGTGATTAAAGCTTTTTTATGCAATTTTTGAAAAACATTGTTTTGTGATATAGAAATAATAATATAAATTAAAATTATAGATATTAGCAATGTTTCTTCACAAATAATGCAACAGTTAAAACTCTCAAATTTAGTTCTTACACTCTGTCTTATAATACAAAATTGACTTGTAATTGTAATAATAACTTGCTTATAATTACCCTGTAGGAAAATCAACTAATTTAAAAGTAGTTGATAAAGTAGTTTTTTGTCAACCACAACTAGTTGAAATTCTGACTTTTTTCCATAGAACGAACTAACTTATTTTGTATGGTGATGTCCGCTAAATAAGTCAATTGACTGTCGTCTGTATATATTTTCAACTACTTGTTAAATTAGTTACATTTAAATTATTTTTTAATTGCTTTAAAATAACCAATTGAAAACTATTACTGATGGCCAAAAGTTAATAATATTTGATGAAATAACATGGTTAAATATATATAAACTTGTAATCTAATAAAAATTTGCAATTAAAACATGTCAAAATCAGAGTAGTGGCCGCCTTAATATAATTTAAAGTAGTTTACCACTTGTTTTTAAGTAGTATTTCAATTACTTCATATATAATGCAATAAAAACTATTTACAATTGAAGTGGATGCCGCCTTAATATAATTCAAAGTAGTTCATATACTGGTTTATGTTAAATTAGTTTTTTAATTAGTTGTTTTTAAAAACAAGTTAGTTTGTTCCTATAGGGTAAACAGCGGAAAATATGAAATTGCATATATGTATTGAATGATCCGAAATCAATTTCGATGACACAGATATGTGTCCCGAGAAATTCTAAGTTGAAAAACATAACGTAATTTTTGTATATTTTGCATATTGCATACAAAATGCATATGCATATAGTTTGCATATGTTAAATATATGCAAGTCCATTTAATAGCAAATGTATGTACGAATGTGTTGCTTGCTCGATGAGTTGAACTTGTTTTTGTCCATTATTGCTTTGTCCATTTCATTGAAAGTATTTTTAATATCATTTTGTTATCTCATTTAACGAATAAGTGTAAGAAACGTGTTTCAGTCAGACAAGGCAATGAAAATAAAGTTCTTTTATTTGTAACGTTTAGTTCATGGAATTAATAGAGTCGCAGAAACTATTAGGTTATCATTTCCTATTGTAAATAGTTATATATCTGCTGTAAAGAAAGTATTTTTAAAAACTCCGTACAGAATTGTATTATACAAAAATGTTCTGAACAATCTTGAATTGCCTCCAGAACTTATTTTAACAAGATGGGGAACGTGGATTAAGCCTGCATTATTTCATACTACTCACTTCGATGAAATTAGACAGGTTATGATTAGTTTTTATTATTACTTCAGCAGTTCTAACGCATACAAATACGTATAATACATGCGTATAAATTTATTCTATTTCAGGTTCTACAATCATTACATTCAAATGACTCAGTATCAATAAAAACCGCCCAAGAGATATTGCAAAATCCACTTTTAAATAAGAGTTTAAAAAAAAAAAAAAAACGAAATGGCCATTTCAGCCCTTGAAAAGACTTTGACCGAGCTTCTTATGATCAATTGTGTTGTGTGTGATGTGAAATGTTTGCACACAAATGATCGAGAACTGGACCTACATGTTTTACGCCGACTCCGAACGGCTTATGTTCTCAAGAAGCTTTTCATGGCAGTTTGTACTCTCTGAGGTTTGCCATTATCTGCAGAGAGGTGACGGCCGAACAGAAAAATTCATTCAATTGAAAAAACTTTCTGTGTCGGATGGAGGATTCCAACCTGGATTCTCTGGCGTAAGAGTCACACACTCTACCCACTACGCCACGGCCGCCACGGCCTTAAATAAGAATTTAATTCATAATAAAACCCAATTTGGACAATTTTTTGAAGTTATCACCAGCTTAGAAGAAAGGGGTATGACCTTAAAGATATCTTTCGAAATATTTGAGAAAGCCCAACATGTTATAAATGAAGTTCCTGAAAAGTTGGGAGACGACCTTCGCCTAAAATTAAAGCTCGTTCTGGAAAGGAACCCAGATTTTACATCAGTTTTAAAAGCAAATGAAATGTTAAATAAGACATGAGTTGATTCACTTGAAGTTATGAAAATAGCTGGCGAACATGTTCCTAAATTTAATTATGCATCCCTAACTTCATGTGATGTGGAAAGGTGCTTTTCCGCATACAAAATGATCTTTTCTGAAAATCGTCAAAATGTCGCCGTTATTAGAAAATTTAGAAAAAGTTTAAATAAGATACTGCAATATTAATTAAAGGGCATAATCATGTATCTGTTGATGGTAATAAAATAATTTTTACATTTTAAATACATTGTTTTTCAAAGGAACTAAATAAATATTTCGATTAATTTGGAAATTTCATGAATTTAGACTATTTCCATTACTGCATAAGAAAAAAATATGCAGTATTTTTCTTGCATATGCAAAAAATATACAGAAGCATATCATATCATAGATATGGAGCAATAAATGTGTTAATGAAGTCGAAATTAATGCAAATCTAAAATTATACTTTAATCAGACTTGAAATGAATTTTGCATATAATTTCGCTGTCTACTTATAATAGAAGATATTCGTTTCATTCGACAAGTAACTGATAATTTGGCATATATTTTATCTTTGTACGAAGAATATTAAAAGCTGTAAGTATACCTCAAATAGTAAACACAATCGTTGCATGTGCTTCAAACAATTTTACGTAAAATACCACCATACAAACCTCGCCATACATACACCATACATACGTCCATTCGACGTCAAAAAAAAAAAATAAATAAATAAAAATTTGTTACAATTTTTTCGAATGAGAATGTATTTTATCAACACTTATTTGAACATATGATGAAATTATTATCAAAGAAATCAAACGTAAACATAGAACACAAAACACTTAATTTAAAGTCTTATTAGCCTTCAAAATTATTGAAGGTGAACTTGGTATAAGGACCAAAATATTTGTCATGAAAATAATATAAAGGGTGATTTTTTAAGAGCTTGATAACTTTTTTTTTAAAAAAAACGCATAAAATTTGCAAAATCTCATCGGTTCTTTATTTGAAACGTTAGATTGGTCCATGACATTTACTTTTTGAAGATAATTTCATTTAAATGTTGACCGCGGCTGCGTCTTAGGTGGTCCATTCGGAAAGTCCTATTTTGGGCAACTTTTTCTAACAAACTTTTTGTTGCCAAAAATGGAAGAACTGAACTTGGTTGACATGTGGTTTCAACAAGATGGCGCTACATGCCACACAGCTCGCGATTCTATGGCCATTTTGAGGGAAAACTTCGGAGAACAATTAATCTCAAGAAATGGACCGGTAAGTTGGCCACCAAGATCATGCGATTTGACGCCTTTAGACTATTTTTTGTGGGGCTACGTCAAGTCTAAAGTCTACAGAAATAAGCCAGCAACTATTCCAGCTTTGGAAGACAACATTTCCGAAGAAATTCGGGCTATTCCGGCCGAAATGCTCGAAAAAGTTGCCCAAAATTGGACTTTCCGAATGGACCACCTAAGACGCAGCCGCGGTCAACATTTAAATGAAATTATCTTCAAAAAGTAAATGTCATGGACCAATCTAACGTTTCAAATAAAGAACCGATGAGATTTTGCAAATTTTATGCGTTTTTTTTAAAAAAAAAGTTATCAAGCTCTTAAAAAATCACCCTTTACGTAATTATGAAAATATTTTGAATAATATGCTTTTTATGTAAGTAATATTTTGGAACTATTAAACATAGTGTTATTACTATAGAATGTTTGAACACTTAGATAAAATCAATATATGTGTATACTAGGGGTTATTTAACTCTATTTAAACTCTTCAATTTAGTTCTTGCACTCTGATTTATAATACTATATATATATATATATTTCGTATTACCCTCTATTTGTATTGCACTCTGAATCATTCAGACTCAGATCAATGTGTCCTTGCACGCAAGGGAAACACGCTCATAAATATAAGTCTTAAAAGACTCTTAAAATTATCCTAATATTTGTTATATATGAGTCATAAATGCAACATAATTTTTGTTATTTATGAGTCAGAAAAGACGCTTAAATATTAGTATTTTTATGAGACTCTGAAAACTTTGATAATTCTGACTCTTAAAATGAACATATTTCAAACTCGTTTATGACTTTTAAATAACAAAAATGGTGGCCATGGCACACTCTTGAATTGAGTAACCACCCTCAATTCTTAAGAACTTAGGTCTTTTATTAAATGAAATTAATATTTGTGTTGGCCGTCATCTCTCTGCCGACAATGGCAAACCTAAAAGAGTAAAAACTGTATTGTAAAGCTTCTTGAAAACATGAGCCGTTCGGAGTTGGCTTAAAGCTTGTAGGTTCAGTGCTCAATATTAGGTGTACAAACATTTAATAACACGCACAACACAATTGATCATAAGAAGTTCGGTCAAGGTTTTTTGAAGAGCTGAAATAGCCAATTGGTTTTTATTTTTTAATAACTAAAATAAGGATTCAGAAAAATGTGCCATTACAGGAAGTCTAAATAAGCTCATTAAGCGCTCAGACTCATAAACATGAGTCTTAAAAGAGTCATTAAAGACTCAGAATGCTTGCTGGGTATAAAAAAAAATCATAACAAACGGCAAATTTTTAACTCTTATAAAAAACCTGACTGTTATCATTTATTTTTCTATGGATGAGTTTAGTTTTACCGACTTAGCTTTTAATGTGCAAAAAATAAATTTGATAAAAATGTATTTCATTAAAAATTTGTTTGCTTTCTTTTTACGCAAATGAATCAATACTATGATTGATAATCTTCTTGCTGGGGTCAAACGCGAGAGTGAAAAACATATTTTATTTATAAAAAAAACTTATGAGTATTTATACATATACAGTGTTGGTCAGAGAATTAGTACGCTATTGAATAATCTTTTAAAAGTGCACTTAATTGCACAAAATATGTTATTAAAAGTTGTGTTTTTTAAGATTGAAAATACATTTATTATCTGAGATTTAGTTAAACAAAAACTTTTCTTGAGGGTATTTAGATCATAATTTTTTTTTTTAAAAAAAAAATTAATTTGAAACACAAATTGAAAAAAAAAAACTTACAACTTGGAACAATTTTTTACAAAACGTAAAAAAATATACGCACAAAATACGTACATTTTATGAATACGTGAAAAATTTTTTTGGAAAAATTGTACAATTTTTACACAAAAAATTTTTTCCAATAAAAAAAATTATAAAAATCGTAAGGACCTCTTCGGTGTGTATTAATGAAAAAAACAAAAAAAAAATCAAACTCTGATTTGAAGTGGAATATTGTGATATAAATTTTTTTTAAGTTGCAATTCCCAATTTTGTCTTATAAAGTTTAGCTTAAAACTTTTCTATAAAATGAATTAATTTTTGAGTGCAATACCTTCGTTAACTGACGTATGCACTTCAAATTAAGAGATTCTCGAGTGTTCTCACAGGGAGTTTTTGTGCGTGGTGAAAAGTTAAATATAATGTAAGAATGTGAATTTTTAATGTTAATTTGGCCTTTTCTATCTTAGCTTGTTGTGAGATACATACTAAAATATTAGTCAAACGATTATTTTCAATTTTAAATTATAAATAGGGGGCTCATAAGTTTTAAATTATAAATCATATAGTACCTGACACGAATTTTTTCTTAAAACGATATCTTTTTTCTGCCTTTTTGAAGAATGTAACTGTAAAATGAAATAAATGTAAAATAATAAATAGCATTTTTTTCGAGAGGCACTACCAAATTTCTTTATAATAAGGCGTCGTATTTTGAAACTTTTTTCCAAAAATATATTTTGTACACTCAAAAATCGTGAGATAAGTAGTCACAACCTGGGGCCGAATCGCCGCTTCCGTGAACGTACAACTCGTCACGTAAAATTGTGTTAATTGAATGCAATTCAATGATGGCTTGAGAATGATTCCGTAACGAGTTGTACGTTCACGGAATCGGCAACTCAGCCCCAGATATTTAAAAATACTCGTTTACTTAGATGTGAAATGTTGATGTTATATTGTTAAAACAATAATAATCCTTAAAAAAATTAAGTTAAATCTATTGACAGTAACAGGCTAATGCCTGTTTATTACAGACATCAAACTGAGTTTGAATTAAAAAAACGTTTACAAATACATACTATCAGGCATGTTCCCAAAACCGATTCACGTTGGAATCGTATTTACTTCCGATAACATTTTATTGAAAGCTGTTCTATAATCCGATTCCGAATTTGGAATCCGATATTAGTTTCATTGTCTGATTGTAGGTTTTTTGACATCCGATTTATGTGAACTTATGTGAAATCTAATTCGATCAAATTTTTGTTGGAGGATTCTTATTATTTTAATGAAATATGAATGCAAAAGAATATAAAAAATTCCTACACCACAAATGCTGCCATGCGTGATTTTCTAACAAAAGTTCAGTGACTTACACAATACTTTTGTTTATGACAAAAATATATAAATTTGAAAATGCACTCGATTATATCCAAATAAATTATTAAAACTTCATGTTCGAACACTTATATGATTCCATATGGAGTAAACTCTTTCCGATTGGAATTTAGAACATCTTTTAATATCAGAATTGGAATTGAAATCCGATTCCGATCTATTTCCGAGGTGGATTTTAGAACATACCTGTAGATGTATTTATATCCAGATCAAGTATTTACAAGTTGCTATTCAATAGTGAAATATAATCAGTGGGAAGTAAATCTACACATATGTATATGTATGTGAAATTTCAAAAATTAAAAAATGTTATGATATATTTCCGAAGAAGCTAGAGTCGGCAAATCGAAGGCGTTCTACTTTTTTAACTCGAAACGAAACGAACAAAAATGTCCATGTTGTGTGAGTTGTGAAATGTTTAAACACAAATGATCGAGAACTGGACCTACCAGCTTTATGCCGACTCCGAACGGATTATGTTCTTAAGAAGCTTTTCATGGCAGTTTTTTTACTCTCTAAGGTTTGCCATTGTCTGCAGAGAGGTGACGGCCGAACAGAAAAATTAATTTAATTGAAAAAACTTTCTGTGTCAGATGGGGGATTCGAACCTGGGTTCTATGGCCTATGAGCCACACACTCAACCCACTACGCCACGGCCGCCAATTTTTTAACTCTTTTTGTCAATTAATGCGTTATTGAATGTATCCTATAAAATACTATTTTTTTATGTTTTGTAACACAAAAACCTTGGTTGGATAATCGGAAATTGGTTCGGTAATCGGTTGGTAGTAGCTTCGGTAATTAGTAATCACATCGGTAATCGGTAATGTGTTGGTAATCTCTACGGTAATCGGTATTTGGTTGGTAATCACGTCGGTGATCGGTTGGTAATCGGTTGGTAATCACTTCGGTAATTGGTTAGTAATCACTTCAGTCATCGGTAATTGGTTAAGTTATCGGTAGGTAATCGCTTCGGTAATCAGCAATCGGGTGGTAATCACTTACGTTATTGATAATCGGTTAGTTATCCCTTCAATAATCGGTAAAGGGCTGGTAATCGCTTCAGTAATCGGTAATTGATTCAGTAATGGGTTGGTAATCGCTTCGGTAATCGGTAATTGGTTTGGTAATCGGTTGGTAATCGCCTTGGTATTTTAAAAGCTCACCAAGCATTTTTGCCTAGCATAACCACTGCATAAGTAATGCTGTACAATGCAACAGAAATTAACAGCTAAAAGCGTGATTATATCGCTAACAGTGTGATGATATCGCGAATCTATAGTTTTCCTCTCTTCCAAAAAGTGCTCAACGCGCCTAAAGAAGTTTTAACTTCAATAAAAAAATTTTTTGACAAAATTTAAATTTTCTATAATTTTGGTTCATTTTTATGACCAACACTGTATATACATGCATATATTCATAACATAATGGGGCGTTTAATACTATGCATGATGCAATATTTTTAAATATAATAAAACTATACGTCAAACCTGAACTGATTCTTGTAAGTTTACACTGAATTTCAGTTAGTTATATGATCATTACCAACCTTTGCATTTTCCAGATTTCCTTGCAAATAGAGCTCATTTTATTGCCACCCAGATAAAGGTAGCGCAAATGACGCAATTCAATTAATTGTTCTGGAAAGTGTGTCAACAAATTGCCGCTCAAGTTAAGCTCCTTAAGAAACGAGTTCTTCATTAGAAACGTCTTGGGCAACGATTTGTTGGTCAGATGATTGTTTTTGGCTATTAAGGTGACTAGTGGCAGTTGACAGATGGCCTCAGGCAGCTCGGTCAAACAATTCGAACTGAGATCCAAAACTTTCAAATTCACAAACTGTTTGATGGCAATCGGTAGATGTGTCAGACGATTGTGATTAAGCAGCATTGTTTCGATGTCCTTCTGCGACTTGAGCCTAGTCTTGGACTCCGAGTAGAGATCATCTTCGAGCGTTATTTCGGTAAGATTCATACGCCCATAGTCGAGAGTTTTTTGTTCGCGTGAGTCCGTATCGCTGCTATCTGAAGTGTAAACTTCCATATTTAGTTGTTTTGTGTTTAATATTACTTATAAGCCGCGTAAAACTTTTTGTTTTAATTTTTTTTTTATATTATATTTACTTTAATTCTAATATGTATCGAATTTGATTTTAATATTTAAATTGAATTTTAAAGTTCTCCATGTGCCACTTGTTGTTTGTTAACTTTCACATTTCCGTTTGACTTTGATAATACACTTTGAAGCTCTATCCACTTTCTCAGTCGAATCTCGCAACTGTTTGGAACTTTTGATTGAGAGCTCTTAGTTAGCACTGAGCTCAAAGCAAGACGCCATTCGACTGATTATTAAGTTTAATTTTAAATATATTGAAATGTTTTTTTCATGAATTTGCACTCTTAGCTCATTTAAGCGGTGTGATAAGATTTCATTTCCAGTCAGACGAAAGATCACGGGGCACTGATGCCTCAATCTGAGTAGCGTTGTTTGCAGATTTGACAAATTTATGAAATAAATAAGACATACTGATAATGTTTTTCATCAATCCACAACTCTTATCATAGTCAAAAAGTAGCATTATTTATTTAAGAAAAGCTATTTTAAACATTGAAATAACTCAAACGACTAGACTATGTTGAGTTGAAATGCTATAGAATAGATATGAGTCGATAATCTTAACATTGTGTGAAACAAAACAAATAACATATTATCTATAAGTCTGAGACAGCTCTAGACTTGAGTTCAAGGCATTAACCCTTAAATGACACATTAGTGCGAAGACGCACTGCCAAAAAATGTAAACTGTTGGAATTTTGTTTTTTTATTTGCTGTAGAGCAGTGAATAAAAATGAACGGTTTTGACATGACTCTTCATTTTATAGCGTATAATCATGTATACACGAATTTATCTGGTATTGTGTACACGGGCACAAACATATTTCACTATTCCCCCCTTAAGTATCCGAAAAATTAAGACAATGAAATAATATTTTAAACAGTTCTTAAAATGCAACGATTTTATAGCACATTTTTCTGGTAAGAATTTGTTTATTAAAGATTATAACTATACAGGTTATTAAGTTTAAATTTTGCTGTTTTTCCACTTCACATTTCCACTTCACTTTTTCACAAATCAAAATTAAAACTTTTTAAACTCAAAATTCAACTTTTGCACAAAATAGCAGTTATTGCAACCTTTTTTATAGTTTGGAGTGCACTCAGTTATTTTCAAAGTGACTTGAAACGTATAGAGTTATATAGAAGTTATATGAATGTTAAATGCATTCAAGTTTCTGAAAAAGAAAGTGTTCTTTTACAAAGAAACGAAGCTAAGAAAATAAAGTGAAAGTACGAATATTTATCCTTTTTTATATGCATTTCATGTGGCGGCCATCACGCAGTGGGTAGAGGTTGTGGCCCATACGCCAGAGAACCCTGGTTCGAATTCCACCAGACACAGAAAGTTTTTTCAATTAAATAAATTTTTCTGTTCGGCAAACCTCAGAGAGTAAAAACTGCCATGAAAAGCTTCTTGGGAACATAATCCGTTTGGAGTCGGCATAAGACTTGTAGGTCCAGTTCTCGATCATTTGTATTCAAAAACATTTCACAACACACACAACACAATTGATCATAAGAAGCTCGGTTAAAGTCCTTTCGAGGGCTAAAAAGGCCATTTTCGTTTTTTTTATTTTAAATGTATTTAGTGCACGGCCATTCCTTTTAATATTCTTTAAAATCTATTAACAAAAGGTAAATTTAAGTACTTTCACAAAATTTTGTGGAAGGAGATTTTTATCTTAAAAAATAAAAATGTTGGATGTACAAAAAAAATCATACCTATTAGAAAATTATGCTAAATAATGACATTACAATTACTTATGCAGTAGATAATATCGTTGTTTTCTAATAAGTATAATTTTTTTAGTACAGCCAACTTTTTTATTTTTTAGGATACATTTACGTATATGTTATTGGTGTCATTGAAAAGAAAATTGAATAAATTACAAAATTGATTATAAAAAAAAATTTCATTTATTACGTGAAATTCTAAGAAATTTATATTCAAAGGTAAAATTTTGTAGTTTCAACCGATTGATTTCATCTTTGAACGAGCACAGCTTGGTTCGGTTGTGTCGGTGCTGTTTGTTGATATACCGTTGAAAATGTGATTTTATTGCCTTTGCAATGAGCTATCAAAAAAAGTTTTCCGTAACTTAGTTTTAGTGCTCGAAACAATAACGTGAATCAAAGTCGTGAAATATTAATTAACCCTGTAGCTCCTAAGAATGTGAAAATAGACCCCTCCCCCCCTCCCATACTATTTTTTGCTCAGCTTGACATAACCTTCCAACTCCGCAAATAGTTGCACTCAATTGCGGGACACCCTGTATATGCCATTGTGTGACAAAATCGAGACTTAAGAAACACGAAAATAAGTAGTGCAAGCTTGAATTTGATTGACCCTTGGGTCAAAAAAGGAACTAGTTCGTATAGAACTAGTAAAGTAGCTAACTAGAAAGCAGCAATTGGTTGCTTTCGATACTGACGGGAAGTGATGCAGACATGTACATATATATAGAAGAAACTCCTACATTATCACAAAAAATGTGCTATTTCTCGGCACAATATTTTATTAACATGCCCTTCTCGTGTTTAACTTTCGACCAAAAGTAGCGTAGGCAGTTTGGTAGCTCAGTTGGTAATGCAAGAATCCGGAACCAGCAGGTTGTGTGTTCAAATACCGCAGCATGGGATTTTTTTTTAATTTCGATTTAAATGTGAGTTTACTACATTTGAATTATTTGAAAGTTATGGTATTTATATATAAACTCATAGATCTATAAATGAAACGAATTTTAGATTCAAAGTTGCATTCGTTAATATTGCAGCATTGTGCTGTTTCCAAATCAATTAACGCAAGGCTTATTTTGAAAAACGACCAAAAACTGCATTGGAGTCATATACGGAACAAGTAGCATCTCATGTTACAAAAATTGATAAGTGCGTATCGACGGAATAAAACTAAACAAAGCAGAAAAAAGGGAACAGTAATATATTATAAGATATTTTTTAGAAAATTTCAGAAATTTCATATGCTGGCAATATTTCGACTTATCGATTTTAATTAATTGAAATACTAGCTAGTTTATGCAGCTGACCCTGCAGTGTTGTTGTTGATTTTTTCGTCCCAGTCTGATAAACTACAAATTTTCCTAAAAAAACTATACTCATATTAAATTGAAATATTATTAGCTTGCAAACTTTGAAACAAACAAATAAAACAATTTAATTGACATTAGAATAATCATTTCGCCTTGCAATTGCAAGAAATATTTTTTGCCGTACTTATAAACAACCTCCGCTTATATGCTTTTCTACCGTTAGCAACAAGTACATTTAAGTAGGTAATGTTTAAATTGTTGCAAAAGAATTAGCAACAGCACCAAAAATTCGGCATTAGTACGCAGCAATAGTACTGATCATACTTTCTTTTACAGTATCAGAATTGTCAAAAGCAATGCAATACTTTTCCGTCACTTGACAAACTGAGTATCAGCTCAGTGTTGTTTTGCGTTTTTTTTTTTTTTGACAGTTCTGACACTCGGTTCGAAGCCATGCATCTACCTTATTTTATTGTACCATGAGTCGAAGCGAAAGCTTACGAAGAGCTGGCAATTTTTGTGCATTCCATGCCAATAGCATGTCTACACAGAGAGTTTAGTTTGAGTTTCCAATACAAAGTTGAGTTTTGCCGCTCAATTCAAAATAAACTTTTAAATAAACCAGTACAATTTTGCTCGATGAAACTCAACTAAGCTCAGTTTGCTTTCTGAATTTATCAAAAATCAAATTGAGAAAAACCTAAAAGTATGCTAATGTTCTGAAAAAAAGTTACGCTCAGATACGTAGTTCAGATACGTACGTCAGAAGCGTAGTGTGTTCAATCTTCAGTGAAAGCAACAATATAATAAATTTTTAATTTTTGGATATCGATTTTTTCGCTTTTTTACAACCAGTGCGGCGAATTGCTGTGTTGTTGTTTTCATAAGAACTATTTCATAACATTGGTTTAACCCCCCCATCTAGCTCACCGTATTGTTGTATACGCGGCTATAAAAGTTTCACTTCCCTTAAAAAAAAATGTCCCTTAAGAAAAATAAATAATGGTTTGGGTTAGTTAGGGACATTTTTTGCTGTAAAGTGCAAAATTTTGACGTAGAAAAATTCTTCATGGTCCGATTTTACAGTCCATCGGAAAAGAAAGCTGAATCAGAATGAGTGCAGTCTAGAAAAAAAATATGTCGCCTGCACCCGTTTTCGAGCTATCAATTGAAGTTTCTGATGGAGTAGAATCTGCATCCACTTCATTTTTCTAGTGCTGAAACCCAACATTAACTTTAATAACCTGTTTATTTAAAAACCTACTTTTATAAAAAAAAAAAATTACCCTCCTTGGCTGGTATCCGATCTACGCCCATGCACTACGCTACTATCGCATAAAAAATAAACTCAAACATTATTGTTCTGTACCGTTCAATAAAAACAAAAACTAAATACTGTTTGTGATGTTTTAAGACTCAGCATAAACGGCACATATTGGGAAAAACATAGCAAAAATGCTCTCATCACCTATTTTTGATGCTAGAATCTATAATATTAATGCTAGATACTTGAGTTTTGGGTATTGTTTACAAAATTTTTCATGGAAGACACTGATATAGCCTATGTTTTTCTTTCTTCACCAGTGCCTGTTACCTTACAGCCGGAAATTATGACTTTTAAAGAACTTTGCTGTGTGAAGTCAATGAAGAATATCAAAGTTGTAATGGTAATGGATTTGGGAAACTGGGCAAAATTAATAAAATCCGTATTTCAAAGCGATTTCAAAGCATAAAAATTGTTTCCATGAATTTTAAAGTCGACATTTGTAGAAAATATTTTATGAAATTATATGAAAATAGTTTGTTTTTATATTGCAAATAGCTTAACTTTTATTTTTGTTATTGTACGTTATGGTTATTAGAAGACTATTTTTTGTTAAATATTAGCGTTATTCATTATCAGCAATTTTAAGTGATCTTAGAAGCAATTTCTTGAAAGAATTATATATTTAAAGTAAAAAAGTTAAATTTGAATGTACTACACTTATATAAAATATTTTAGGAAATCGTAATAAGTTTCTTTGCACATTTTATTGACAGCAGTTTGTTTACTAATTGTCTTCACTTACTGCCTGTACCCTACGCTCGGAAGTTAAGCTTTTGAAAGATTTAAAACAGGACAAAAAAAAGTATGTACAAAAATATTATTTTTTGATATTTGCTAAGGATCTAAAATAAAAGTATACATGTATCAGCACAATACTGCGTTGGGAAGCACCAAAAACAATAACAGAGGAGAGCAATTGCTTGAATTTGTGGAGAGCTACAATCTCTTGTTAGCAAATAGAGGAACACAGCCGACTTTCGTTGATGCGAAGCGAGCGGAAGCCATTGATGAAACTCTCATTTGTAGAAAGATTCTGAACAGAATACAAAATTAGAGGGTCGTGGATAGGCTTACCATCTCCGACCACAGATCCATTTAGTTTGAATTCAAGTACAGAATCCGACACAAGCGGAATAGCAGGAAGGTCAGGATTCCCAAGAATACAGATCCTGTGAAATATTAGGCGAAGTTGAAGAAAACTCTGACCCAATAGCTATAAAAGTACCAGGGAATACAGCGGAAGTGAAAAGACATGTCAAACATCTTAGTGTGGCCATGGTCGAAGCGTACAAGGTGGCATCTCCTATATCTTCAGTAGACGAGGGTGATCCGACGCCATGGTGGTGCACGGAACTCGAATCTCTGAAGAAGAAGGTTAGGAGCGCCTTTAATCTGCACATGAGAGGGGGAACCCCAGAAACATGGGCAGACTACAAGGCACGGAAAAAGGAACTGAAGAACCTCATTTGACACCATAAAAGGCAGTCGTGGAGAGACTTCTGCTCTAGGATGGAAACTATTTCAGAAGCATGTAGGTTTCAGAAAATGGTTTCAAAAGATCCATTCTCTAAAGTGGGACTGATCCAAAAAACGGATGGAACCACGGCAGAGAACCTAGAGGAGTCGGTGCAAGTTCTGATGGAGGTGCATTTTCCTGAAAGTTTTAGGTCAGATGACCCGTGGACACCCTTGAAGAAAGAGATGCACCAAGTTGACAGATTGGAAGCCGAAAGAATGATCACTATGGACGGGATGAGGATTTGCTCCGTACAAAACATCATGGATGGACGGTATATTTCCGGCTATGATGCAATGGAGGAAGATCTCATTGCACCTAGGCTGTGGGGTATATTATTTACTTGCCTAGCGACTGGGTACGTTCCGAGAGCCTGGAGAGAGGCGAAAGTTGGCTTTCTTCCGAGGCCCGGAAAATATGATTATGCGGAGGCGAAGTCGTTCAGACCTATCCGCCTTACGTCTTTCCTCTTGAAAACAATGGAAAGAGTGATGGTTGACTGTTTTGAGAGTACTTTGCTGATGCATAATCCTCTGAATAGATGCCAACATGCGTATATAGCAGGTAGGTTTACGGAGAGTGATCTTCACGAATTAATAAGAGTGACTGAAAAGGAGATTTTTTCAGGAGGCATTGCGATGGCCACATTCATGGATATAGAATGTGCTTTCGGCAAAATATGCTTTTTAAGGCTGTGTCAAGCCCTGACAGAGCGCAATGTAAGCCCAATGATAGTAAATTGGGTAGACAATATGATGGGAGCACTCCGAATGGTGAAGGAGGAGTGGCAGACAATAGTATCCTTACTAGAAAGAGGGTAGGCCTGAGGAGAGAACCACTCAGACTTTTTTGAGGTAAAATCTACATATCCACGAAAGTTAAATATCTGGGGGTAACCCTTGATGGCAAACTAAACTGGAACGAGCATGTAGAAGAAAGGATACAGAAAGCCAAGAGGGTTCTGTTTCAGTGTAAGCGCGTTTGTGGTCTCAAATGGGGGCTAAGCCCAGAGTCTATGAAATGGGTGTACACTATGATGGTTAGACCATTTCGCAAGACTAGGATGTTGCGAAATGCTACGTGGGATCAACAGCCCTACATGGTCATATCCGCATCATTGATATTGTACATAGAGATGTCAGGGAGACGTGTATGCCTATGGAAGGAAGGCAGACAGTAAGAACAGAAAAATATTATAAAACTCTTATAACAGCTGGAGTTTTGTAAAGAAATCCCTGTTACCGATATCAGTATATTCACAGACGGCTCTCTGATGAATGGCAGAGCCGTGGCAGGTGTTTACTCAGAACAGTTGAGCCTATCCTGTGTACTGAGGTTAGGGAAGTTTGTGTCTGTATACCAGGCGGAAATGCTTGGTGTGGTGCATGCGCTGGACCACCTGATAGATAACCAGGTCAATGGCAAGAAAAATGTCATTGCCCTTGACAATCAGTCGGTAAGTAGGTGAATGCAAGACATCACTTTCAGGTTGGCCATAGAATGTCTTACCAAACTCAATAGGTGCGCTCAGACAAGTGAGCTCACACTTATGTGGGTGAGAGGACATTCTGGGATAGAACAGAATGAAAATGCTGACTCTTTAGTGAGAGAAGGATCAGCATAGGCGTCGCCATAGGCGACAAAATGGTGGCAGGCCTTATAAAGCAATGAGCAGACTCGGAACACCGTACAAGGTGGGAAGAAGCTGTTAATTGCATGCAATCAAAGGCGGCCGTGAATTGGTCTCGTAGTGAGGCAGCAAAAGTTATCCGATACAATCGAAGGACTTTAAGCTGGCTTACTGCACTGGTCACAGGACACGGTTCCTACATGTACCATCTCACGAAGGTGACTCTGACCGAAAGCGATACGTGTAGGTTATGCCTCGAGGAGCCTTCTGTGTCAGTGTCGGACAGTGGCAAGCATAAGATTGACCATTCTGGTACGTCCATTTATTGGCGGAGCCGAGATTGGTCAACTGACCTACAATGATATGCTTGAGGTGACTAAGGATGCTTATATAAGGAGCATGCTCACGTATGAGTGCTCCGAGCAGTAGCATCCTTTGTCCACTAGGGGACGAAAAGGGACCCAGTGTGGTCCGCTTCGGCTAATCCCCGATTTATTATATTATATCAGCATTTATTAATTATGTGTAAATGGTATGCTTTTTAAAAAAAGAAGAGTAAAGAAAATTCTTGATTTGAATTTTAAATTAACTTTTTCACATTTACTTTAACCCTTGGCTACCACACCTTGCACCAGTACGTGTAACATAGCTGCCGCACAGGGGTAGATGCCGTTACCGCAACGACAAAATATCGCTCTCAAAAATGGAAATTTAGATATTTTGACTTACCAATATATATGAACGTAACTTAATATATGCTTTTGTATGTTCTGATGGTCCATTTATCCTAACCTCAAGTTTTTATTTAAAAAAAAAATAATGCAAAAACCTTGAAATTTCAGCGAAACCGATTCAATTTACTATAAGACAAAATAACAACACATAACTAGTATGCTTGGATAGTTCTTTGCAGAGCTTTAATCTCCGTTACCTTATATGGCACACTAGTGTGAATTCGCATCAACGATTTTTTATTGCTTATAACTAAAATTATAAGCAATGACTAATTTATTTTTTTCAAACTAATAAAATATGACTAATTTCGGAAACTTTTAGCCATTCTAAAGAAGTGCTTCTAGTGTGCCTCTTTAGAGCAGGGAGAGCGGAAGGCATGAACAATTTTCCCATTTCATATAAAAAAGTAAATGGGCTTGGCTACGAATAGGCTAGGCCTCCGACATCCGTTTCAAGGCCTGCTAGTAGCGCTTGCAGTAGGCATTGGCGAACACCTGCCAATGCCTACTGGGCAAGCATCAAGAATACTAGTTTGACAACATACGCAACAAACAGATATATCGGTAATATTGTTATATCTACTTGGAACATCTGGATATGTGACGTCAAAGGCATAAAGACTAAAGAATGAATTATTTCAATAAAACAATAAAAAAAACCTTTATATAAGTGCAATGCATTCAAGTTTTTAATTTATTTCATAAAAAAATAAACACAACAAAGGGATTTTTGTCGACACTTAATGAAATTAAAAATTAATACATGTGATACAATTACCTTACATAAAGCTATCGATTCACAGAATCCATATCCATTACTTATTTTAGTAGCATAGAAAAAGTAAAAGCACGAGATTAACACAAAGAGAACTATCTGGAATATCCATTTTGAATTGATATATCTAATTAAAAAAAAGTTGAAATAGTTACTCTGCTTAGTAGAGTCGATAAAGAGAAAAGAAGCTTATACTACAATGAGAGCCAGAGAAAGAGATGATACGCTCTCTGCTTAATCCGATACATGTAAGCATAAGTTAAGCTCTACTCGTTGTATTTTACCAATAATATCAAGTTTTTACTTGTTTTATCTGTTTGTGCAAGTAGACTCGATGGTTCTCTGCAAACCTTTAACGCAGATGTAGTGTGACATTTAAGGGTTAAGAAAAGTATTGCAATATGGAGCTAAACGTGCCGGCAAGCTTTTAACAATAACCAACTGACGCTTATATGATCTGAGAGTTCTTATAAGCTCTCTGAGAGAGGAGCTTATAAGATCTGAGTTGTAGAACATCATGTTAGAAATAAAGTTCAGCTCAGAGCAATATATGTAAAAAGAACTTGTTGATTACAAAACAAATTTTCAATTAGATTGTTATAAGATTAAGTATTGTGAAGGTAGAAATGACTGAAAAACTTATACTTTAAGTAATCCTACTTTGAGTAGAATAACAATTAGTCGATTTCTTAAATGGATTTGTTACTTATTTTTTTATTTTCCATAGCTTTCTGATAGCTTAAGGGGGGGAAAATAGCGTAAGTCATACAATTAGAGCAAAATTGACTCATCTGTTTAAAGAACAGAAAATGGCACATTTTACGAAAGAATGCTTTGTTTATGCTTTATAAAAAACAACACGCTTTTAATTAATGAGCCGTGGAAAAAACTATACTATATCAATTTTCTACCATTTTATTCCGATGATGCTGTTTGAGCGTACTCAGGTGCGTTTTTGGTTCGTAACAAATATAACACATTTTTTATTAAATGGTCTGTACTCGTTCTTAAACCGTATATTTTGATTGAAAGTAATACAATTTAAGTGTGCTTACTAAATAGAATTGAACTATTGCGAAAACGGGTTCTACGCCTCAAAAAAGCTTAATAAATTTACTATTTGAAAAAGTGGAATTTATTTTCTAGTACTTCTTAGAAAATGTTTGTAAATCTTATAAAGTGAAAAGTTGTTATGATAAATACAAAATAAACAAATTAGAGGTTTCAGAGCCTTTACGTGATATACACATATACCCACATATGTATATACATTAAGTCGCCACACGCTTCTTAGAAAAAAAAAAGTTGTTCAGTCCGGTTCTTCAAAATAATCCATGGCTTATGTTGTGATGATCCCCAAAATATTTCGACTAAAAATATTGGCTGGTATAGTAGTTACGTAAAAACAAACGGTCAGAAATAAGAGTAATGAAAAAGTTCTTTTGCGTCAAAAAATCTTAAATTTTTTCCGTTGGACCAAAGATAATGCGAATTTTTATAGATTGTTTTAACTTTTTTGAATTCTGATATATATCCTTTTTATTGATTTGTGGGCGTTAAAATTGGGCGCGGCAACATTTATATATTAAGTGACAGCCAATTGGACCCATACCACTTACGTACCAAGTTTGACTATCAAAATCTCAGGAATTAAAACTATGTCTGAAGAGTGGACATTAGGCCGGGTCGATTTGTGGGGAGGCGAAAAAATCGCCCATTGCTCTGTGAAAACCGTATTCTAGGGATCAAAATAAGAAACTTTGCCGAAGGAACCATACCTCTAAAACGAATTCTAATGTCCCCCAATTTGGGTCGAACTTTTGGGTAGGGGCAAATTTTGAAAAATCCCACTTTGACCCATTTAGAGTGCTCCAATCGAGTCCAAATGTATGACCGACCCCTACTAACTTTGGAGGCCCGACCCACCCATGCCAGTGGCACACCCCCTGGAACCCCCCTGGGGGTTCCCCATACAAACATTTCAAAAAATCGCCAGTTTTTGCACTTGAATGAAGGTATCACTGTGACACAATTGCAAATCGGAAAATTGCTTGTGTGCGTTTTTTAAGGCACCACAAGACACAGCTGCGTGTCGTAAACTTACTTGTGTAGATTTTTTATAGCACCTACTTAAGAAATGAAGGTTGTTTTTACACCCCTTTTTGTGGGTATTTTATGGCACCTTCTTAAGAAATGCGCGTTTTATGCAACCATTTTAACAATTAAGGTATCACTGGAATGCACCGCAACCCTTTTAAAAAATTAAGGTATCACTGTGACACAATTGCAGATCCTAAAATTGCTTGTGTGCGTTTTTAAGCCACCACAAGACACAGCAGTTAGAATTGAAATTACCATTTTATTCTTATTACCTCGTCTCGTAGACCATATATAACGCAACAGTTTTTGTGAATGCATTAAGTCGTTGTGAAGAACTCAAAGTGTGAAGTGCTAATTTCAGATAAAAAAATATTTTAAAAAAAATTATAAGTGAAGTTGACCATTCCAAATCAAAAAGTTTACAATGAATCCACCATCCTCTACACTGCAAAATGAAGCAACAACAACATCAACAACTATCGAAAACCCAATGAGTCATATACCCAAGCACGATGTTACTGTTTTTGGTGTGTCTACTGATTTGACTGATCTTAATTTACCAACCCATCTGGATATCTTGAGATATTATTTTTACTTAAGCGAACGTGCTAAAACAGAACAAAAAAGTTTTCCCATAAATCATTCACTATTCAAGTACAAGATAAGTTCAATGGAATTTGGGAAAAACTTGGTATGGAAATAATGCTGAAAAAAGTGTATTTAATAAATTGAATAAA
Source organism: Coremacera marginata (assembly GCA_914767935.1). Taxonomy (NCBI): domain Eukaryota; kingdom Metazoa; phylum Arthropoda; class Insecta; order Diptera; family Sciomyzidae; genus Coremacera; species Coremacera marginata. The sequence goes on along the minus strand of OU612046.1, from coordinate 139,465,155 downwards.
TTGCTTGACAAGTATCAAGAGCAAATCAAGAGAAGAAACAAAACCCAACAATTTACAGAGTATGTAAAATCTCTGGAAACAATTTTTTACATTGGAACATGTAAATGCGATTTGAAGCCAGCTCTATGTGCATGCGGCTGGGTTCCCGAACGCCTCAAAGAGTTCATGCACGATCAACATAATCAGAGAAGACTAACAATGGATGCAGTTGTGATGGAAACTGAAGAGCAAGGAGCAACGTCTATGTCATCAATGCCAACATACCAAGATCCCGATGATTCAACATACGCACCGCCACCGGTTCAAGAAGATATGGATAGAAACACAAGTTCGCAATACACAGAGAGATACGATTGTTTTAACTTTGCCTTGGTATGTGACAGATTTGGTGTGCCTGATAGAGTAGCATCGGCATTGGGAACCGCTTTTTTCCAAGATTTTAAAATGAAAGATAAGCATGGCAAACCTCTCATCATGGATAAATCGAAAGTTCGCAGAGAAAAAGAGAAATGCAGACAAGAAGTGGTTCGCAAACGGTTAGATCATACCAATTTGTTAGCATTTTCATTCGATGGCAGAAAAGATGATACTTTAACGACAGCTAAAGTTGATGAGAAGTATCATACTAGGATGGTAAAAGAACCTCATCTTGTTATTTTGAGAGAACCCAATTCTGAATTGATTGGTTACGTAAGACTGGAACATGAAACCGCTGAATACAAAACAACCAAATTAAATGATTTTTTCAACGATAAAAATATATCACTGGATGTATTAATTGGAATATGCACTGACGGTGAGCCAACAAACACTGACCCACACGGTGGAATTATACGACGATTCGAATTGTGAGTTATGTGCCAATGTACTTCAATATCAAGTATTACAGCTCTGTCGTGTACGGCAGTGCATTATTTTTCAACTTCATTAGTTGGTCACGATTTCTAGAACCTCGTTTACGCAAAATTGTCAATCAAGTAATTACAGGTAATTCATATTATGCGCATTCGGAAAATATCTTGTTATCAATGTTGTTTGATGAAAGCAAAGAAAAGCGCGACTGTGCTATCAACATAATTCTACGCTATCGAACAGATGTTGACAACCCAACGCAACTTAGAGCTTATAAAAACCAGATATAAAGTTTAATTGCACAAGTTACACGGAAATGATCAATATGAATGACATAAATAACGTATTTGAACCACCATTCACGCGAAGCATTCCGTACGATACATTGAAAGAATATTTAAATCAAGATGATCCACCGTTTAATGATCCAAAAATTGCATCACACATACAAGGAACGGAACGACATGTTCAATTGCTATCTAGCGTTTCCAAACGGGTTATACCGGAAAATGTAGAGGCTGTTATGGCGACGACATTAGAGAGCCGTGCGAAATTGCCCAGACTTGAAAGTACAAAAGGCTTCAAACAATAATTTTTTTAGTTTCTTTTCTATAACTAACTTAAATTAATTTTTTCATTTACATATGTTCTGACTAAATAAATTTCAAAAGAGAAAAAATAGATATTATTATAAATAAATAATAAATATTTTTATAAATAAATAAATAAAAATAAAGAAAAAACATAGCCATTTCGCTGATTTTTTAGTGTAAAGTGCCAAAACTGGTGATTTTTTGAAATGTTTGTATGGGGAACCCCACAGGGGGGTTCCAGGGGGTGTGCCACTGGCATGGGTGGGTCAAGCCTCCAATGTTAGTGGGGGTTGGTCATACATTTGGACTCGATTGGAGCACTCTAAATGGGTCAAAGTGGGATTTTTCAAAATTTGCCCCTACCCAAAAGTTCGACCCAAATTGGGCAAAGTTTCTTATTTTGATCCCTAGAATACGATTTTCACAGAGCATTGAGCGATTTTTAAATCGACCCGCCCTAGTGGACACAGATATAGTGCCACCATGCACATTATTTGCAAAGCTGTCGAGAGTAAGCGTATGAACTTAATTACCAAATTTAAGTATTTAACGATGAGAATCATCTGATTTATAGAAATTTTATTGATTTGTGGGTAAAAAAAATGTGGTTCGAATCCCACATGATATGGTGCGACTACGCACATTTTTTAACAGTTTGCCGACAGTTACCTTATGAACTAAATTACCAAATCTTAGTATTCTACGGTAAAAGCCGTCTGATATAAAGCACTTTTACTGATTTGTGGGCGGTAAAAATAGGCGTGACAACATTTATACATACATAGTGACTGCCACTTGGACTTAAAGCACCTGCATACCAAGATTCACTATCAAAACGTGTACAACTCAGGAATAAGCATGATTTCGATAAAGTGGGCGTAGATATATTGCGGCCGTGCCCACTTTTTGAACATTGGCCGACAGTAATAATATAAACTAAGTTACCAAATCTTAGTCTTCTACCGCAAAAGCCGTCTGATATAAAGCATCTTTACTGATTTGTGGGCGGTAAAAGTGGGCGTGGCAACATTTATATTTGCATAGCGACTGCCACTTTGATCCATAGCACCTGCATACCAATATCCACTATCAAAACTTGAACATCTCAGGAGTTAAAATGATTTCGGAAAAGTGGGCTTAGATATAGTGTGACCACGCCCATTTTTTGTACAGTCACCGAAAGTAACCATCTGAATAAAATTACCAAATTTTAGTTTTATACGATAAAAACCGTCTGATATATAGCATTTTTTTTGGTTTGTGGGCGATAGAGCCAATTTGGTTTGTATGGGAGGTACCACGCCCCCTTGTACAATCAACTCCAAACTTCACAGGAACATTCTCAGAATGCTGCTTCAGTATCGCTAAAAATTTCATAAATATTGGTTCCGCGGTTTTGGAGTTTATACGTGGTATACACACATACCCGCATATCCGCATACCCACATACCTGCATACCCACATATACACATAAACTTACACTAACTCTTAGTTTATACGTCTAAATTTTAAATCCACATTCGCATCTAGTTCTTCGTGTACGAGTACTATATAATGTGGAATTATTGTTTTAATCAATTGTTTATCATAAGTTCTTATTCAGATGTAATTTTCTAAACTTGTATTGTTTGATTATAATAATAATAATAAATAAATAAAAAAAAAATAAATAAAAATATTTACATCCATTTTTATATATATAGATAAAATTAGTAATATGAATATTTACAACAAATTTGATCCATACCGATCAAAATAGAAAAATCCACTCCGTCTTCAATCGAAGCTATCCTATATGGGCGCATTCAGGGTAGTCAACAGTTGGCAACAGTTGTGTAAAAATTCGCTGAATGGTACAATTATTTGAGCGCTCATTAAAACTGATCAGGTAGCGGACGCCATTTAATCGAGCGAAAAAATTCTATGCTACCTGAACTCAACTGTTGAGTGCTTTATCCTTTAACTGGCACACCTCAAAAAATGTAGTTACAAGTTTATATTTTTTTCAAAGAACGCCTTGAATAACAACACGACTGATCAATGCCAAAGCATGCACTCACCTGAAATCTTGAAATGTACTGAGCGTTAGAGAATAAATGGTGAAATAATGAGATGATTATAATCTTTTCTTTTTTATGGAAGTTAGGGTTAAGCTTTGACTCTAAATTCTAAACTTTGACAACTTTTCTGACGCTTAGAGTAACAACACATTCAGATAAAAACATCGCTCACTAAAGTATCGCTACCATAATAATTCACAACAGTTGACTACGCTGAATGCGCCCATTGATGGATGGGTGGCATGCAAACGCTGAAAGTTGGCAAACTTTTCCGTGTTTTTGCGTCATAATTTAAGAATAGATGAAGTCATCTCAGTTGTTGCTATTTTACTGAGGGAATGCAGTAGACTCTACAAACCAAGACCTTGGCACTCTCACCTCTGATCACAAGAAATGGGTCATTAAGAGATAAACAATTCATTATCAGAAAAAAAAAAAAACGTTGGAAATAAGACAGATTTAATGTTATGGCACTCAAATTACGCTAGTTATGCGCGTAAATAAAAGTTGAATGACATTCCTCAGACATGTTTATGGGTATCTCATTAACTGGTCTGGAACGTCTTTATCACTATAACGTATTTTTTGTATTTTTTAATAAGCGTCTCATTTAAGTTTGGCATTTTAAAGCCTTAATTGAATTATTTAAAAAACATTTTAAAAAAAAACCGCTTCTACTATTTCAGACGGAGAACCGACAATTTTTAACAACTTATTTTCAAGCCATTTTATTAAGAGTACGTTCAAAAAGTCCATAGGATGATACATAGATGGCGTTACGAGATTTTTTCCATATGATTTTTATTTAGTACCAACCCAGTTGTGCCGTTTGTAAGGGCCTTACGAAACAATGCATCATTTCTACATTACAAATACATTAGAAACGTAATGTATATTCCGTAGTAAGGTCGTTGTAAGCTAGTGAGTCTACTTTCGATTGGCCTTTCTGAAGCAAAGGCTGTTGCGATGTGGTTTGATTCATTCCAACTGTTTCATCGCCTTGTTTTGAAAAATGATAAGACTTTGTCAAATTTTATCTTTTCGACAATCAAGCAACACACAATTTTTGTGCATAAAAATATTGATTTTGTCAGAAAAAATGCATTAAAAATTATGAAATATACCAAAGGCATGTTTTGTATTTTTACATGAATTGCATATTTAATAAATAAATGTATGTATGCGAAAACAAAACAAAAAAAAATAATTATTAGATTTCTGTCATAAAATTTCTACATTTCAGAGTAAGGCAAATGTAAATAAATACAAATCTCAATTTCAGCCGTTCCTATATTCTGAGCATTACAGTTCTGCTTTAAGCCTTTAAGGAAGGTAGTAAGCCTGCCTAGGCAATTGCCTAGCAATTGCTTTAAGAAAGTAATGTTCAGTAGCAATGGAAAATGTAATGCTTGCCAGTAGATAAATAATGTAGAAATATTGAATCTTGAAATGCTTTCTGGCACAACTGTGAACCTTCAAACGATACGTATAAAAATTTGACAACAATCTGACAATTAATTCGTGAGTTTTAGCATTTTGTGTGCGACTATTGTTATTGAAAAAAAGGGGAAAAAGCGAATTTCGAGTTTTGAGAAGCGTTGCTTTTTGATGAAAAAAAAAATACGGTGGAAACCAAACAATGGCTTGAGAAACATTATCCGGACTTCGCTCCATCGAGACAAATGGTAGAAAAGTGAATGGTGACAGACTGTCACAAATTGGTTATGAACGATCGCAAATTGAAGGTGCACGAGCTAGCTGACATTGTAAAGATATCAGATGGTAGTGTTTTTACCATTTTACACGAACATTTGGGTATGCGAAAGCTCTGTGCAAAATGGATGCCGCGTGAGCTCACAGTCGATCAAAAACAACAACGAATTGATGCTTTCGAGGAGTGTTTGGCGCTGTTAAACCGCAATAAGATCGAATTCTATCGTCGATATGTGAGAATGGATGAAACATGGCTTCACTATTACACACCAGAATCCAAAAGACAGTCAGTCGACTAACCGAATCCAAAGCGAGCAAAGACCCAACAGTCAGCTAGTAAGGTGATGGCGTCTGTATTCTGGAATGCGAAAGGAATGCTATTCATCGAATATCTCCAAAAAGGAGCCACCATCAACAGCGACTATTACTGTGAACTTTTGTATCGATTGAAGGCTGAAATCGCCAAGAAACGGCCACATTTGAAAAGAAAAAAGTGTTGTTTCACCAAGACAATGCACCGTGTCACAAATCGATGAAAACGATGGCAAAATTTAATGAATTGGGCTTCGAATTGCTTACCCACCCACCGTATTCTCCAGATTTAGCCCCCAGCGAATTTTTCCTATTTTCAGATCTCAAGAGAATGCTTGCTGGAAAGAAATTCAAGTCCAATGATGAAGTAATCGCTGAACTTGTTGCCTATTTTAACGAGAAAGAGAAATCGTATTATAAAAGTGGTCTCGAAAAGTTGGAAAATCGCTATACTCGTTGTATCGCTCTCGAAGGCAACTATGTTGAATAATAAAATCGAGTTTTATCAAAATTTTGATTTTTTTCTTACTTTCCTACGGACTTATTGAATGACCTGTTATTTATCGAAGTTGGGGTTTCTTACAACATTATTTAGTATTTAAAGATATTTAGCTTAAATCTATTTCAACGATACTGCTGAGTTTCAAAAAGTGGTTTGGGCCAAAGCAGGAGAGAGCGGCCTTACTTTTGCAACAGCAATATAATCTACCCAGAAAATGGTATCTAGTACCAAACAAGTTTTTGAAATGTAAGCAGTTTCATTAAAGTTAATATATGTTTCAGAATTTATACCCAGAAGAACCTAAGGCAGCGTAACCAGAGCATGAATGACTGAGGGTTATTATTTGTAAGCAGCAACCGAAGGCCGCCTATTTAAGATGTAAATAAGTTGTAACACTTTTCTTGCGAATTTTTCTTAGAATATGGATTGAGCAAATTCATTGAAACCTTTTGTACATTATAAGCAAGGGCGTAGGCAGGATGAAAATTTAGGGGGACAACCTTAAAAAAAGTGTTTACCATATCTTTCATTCATGTATTTTACGATTCAATGAAAATAGCTCAAAATGGTGTCTTATTACCTGATGTTATTATATGTAATTTATGTAAATGAGAGAAAGATTTTCAATTTATATATATATAACAAACGCAAGCCATGAGATCAAATAAATTTGCTACCCATGCCTCAGCTCCATAAAGCAGCACAGGTAGAACGAGAGCGTCTTGGAGAGTGTTAGGGTTGTCGATCGAGAGAGGGCTCTTGAACTTAGTTGCTTACTGAGGCCGTAGTAGCACCTATTAGCAATTACTGTTCTTCGTTTTATCTCCAGGCTGATTTCGTTGTGAACTCCTTGACTACTTCAAAGTTATAATTGCCGGATTAGACCTGGGAGTCTAAACGCCGCGCTCCCTTGTTTGTAAACAGCATATATTTTTACCCCCACTTATCGTCAAACACACTTTGGCTGATTCCTTTTCGATAGCGGCGAAAGCATCGGTAACATCTCTCTTGGTTCTGCCAACAATATCAATATCATCAGCGTACGCAAGGAGCTGGACACCTTTATAGAAATGGTGTCATTACGATGCACACCGGCCTATCGTACGATCTCCTCCATGATGATGTTAAAGAGATCGCAAGACAGTGGATCGCCTTGCCTGAAACCTCTTTCGGTATTGAAGGTTTCGGAGAGGTAATTTCCTACCTTGACGAAACTGCGTGTGTTGCTCAACGTCATTCTGCAAAGTCTAATCAACTTTGCAGGTATACCAAACTCAGACATTGTTACGTATAGGCAATCCCTTCTTGGGCTATCGAACGCAGCTTTAAAATCGACAAAGAGATGGTGTGTGTCAATTTGATTTTAGTGGGTTTTCTCCAGGATTTGTCGTGGCGTGAAAATCTGGTCTATGGTGAACTTTCCAGGTCGAAAGCCCCACTGATAAGGTCCAACAATGTTTTTGTAATCGGCTTTAATCTTTCACACAGTACGCTTGAGAGAACCTTATATGCGATGGAAATAAGACTGATACCTCGATAGTTGGCGCAGATTTTTGGGTCTCCTTTCTTTCTGTATAGGGCAAAGTACGCTGAGATTCCAATCGTCGGGCATGCTTTCCGCTAGCCATATTTTGCTGATGACCTGATGCATGCGCCTTATCAATTCATCGCCGCCAGTTTTAAACAATTCAGCTGATTGGCCGTCAGCACCCACTACTTTCTTGTTTTTGAGTCGTTGGATAGCAACTCGAACCACCTCATGGCTAGGTGGTGATACTTCCACTCCGTCATCGTTGATTGGTGGCACTGAACTGCGCTCTCCATGCGCAGCATTGGTGGAATCGTCGCCAGTAAGTAAATTGGGGAAGTGCTGTCTCCACAATCTCAACACACACTGTGTATTCGTATTCAGATCTCCATTTTCGTCTCTACAAGTGGATGCTCTGGGCTTGAAACCTTGGGTTAGACGCTTAACCTGTTAATAGAATTTTCGTGCATCCTTCTTGCTCTGGTATGCCTCTAGTTCCTCACGCTCACGTTTTTCCTGCTCTCTTTTCTTGCGTCTGAAAAGGTACCTCTCTTCCTTCCTCTTTTTGGGGTTGCTATAATAGGTGCTGCTACGGGCTCAGTAAGCAACTAAGTTCCAGAGCCCTCTCTCGATCGACAAAACTAACACTCTACAAGACGCTCGTTTTCCTGTGCCGCCTTAATGGCGCTGAGGCACGGGTAGTTTCGCAAACTGACCCAACCGCTCGGGGGGTGTTCGAGAGAAAAGTTCTTCGCAAAATCTTCGGTCCTGTTCGAGTCGGCGATAACTATCACATCCGAATAAACCACGAGCTGTATGAGCTCTACGAAGACATTGACGTAGTTCGGCGTACAACTGTGCAGCGACTACGCTGGCTGGGTCATGTCCATCGTATGGACGACGAAGCTCCAGCGAAAAAGTTGCTCGAGGCGAGGGTCGCTGGCCAACGACGACGAGGGAGACCTTGCCTCCGATGGATGGACCAGGCTGAGGAAGACCTAACCGCACTTGGTGTATCCGATTGGATACATTGGATTTAAGCAGATTTTTAAGGGATTTTACTTTTAAAATAAAGCCACTTTGTATTGGAGGTATGCGTTGTTTTCATCCGATTTTTCCAGATTTATATATATATATATCTCAAGTTCTAATGGTCCGATTAACTTAAGATTTGGTGTGGGCCTTTTTTATGTATTCCTCTATGAATCGGTTGTTTTAATATTAAAAAAAAAATCCGAAACTTTGAAAAAAGGCCAAAAAATTACATCTTTTTTTCAAACTTTCGCCATTTCGCAAAAAAATTCTTATACAAGAACTTATGCCAAGATGAAACTAAAATGAAGGAATTATGGACAACTTAAACTACAACACATTTTTTTTTTCTACTTTGAGCTACCCTTTTTTTCAGATTTACCGATTTGGAGATTGACTGTCAGCCTTGAAACTCTATTTTTTATTAAAATACAAAATTATTTAAGCACACAATTTTTCTTTTTTTTTGTATTGTCAATGATTTGTTTAACGTTATAAAAAAAACGACTTTATATAAAGGGTGTTCCAAAAGTCAGTGATATTTTAATAATTTTATAAACGCATTGTGTTATTGAAATGTCTTGAATTAAAAATTATTGAATTAAAAATGAAACATGGAGGTTGTTGATGGAACATAAAATCGTCCAAATGACCGCCTTGACCTTGCTTGCAAACGCGAGCAATTTTCATGAAATTTTCCATGAAAATTTCCATGAAAAAAAAAATGAAATTATGGTATTCTGGCATAATTCTGGATCAATTGCTGCAATGGCCAGTTAAATTTCCGTTTTAGTTCGAACGGGCGGAACGGGAACGACCACTCCTTTTCGATTCAAATTTATTGATTTAATTGATCACAGGTTTGCCAGAGACGGTGCGTGCCTTATGATAACTTTTGTAGTAATGTTATCGCAGTGGAGTTTTTATTTAAAGATAAAATTTGATTTAAGATGTGTTTCAAAGAAAGTTTTGTTCGAAGTGAAAAAATTTGAAAATTGTCTCAAATCATATTGAAAAGTTTGTTTGTGATTGCTATAAATATAAATAACAAGTATATACACAACACCCCGTCTCAATCACATAATTTTAAACTTTTATATAATTGATTATGTCTGATGTAATCCAGAGACTTCGTAAATATATCAGCAAGTTGATTTCGTGTATTTATATATTCCACTTTGACATCTCCTTTTTCAATATGGTGACGTATGAAATGATGCTTAATATCAATGTGCTTTGATCTTTTACTTTCTGTATTCTTGGCCATCCCTATGCAGCCCATATTGTCTTTAAGCATTTTTACCGGCGAATTAGTTGTAGCAATCTTCATGTCAATCAAAACTCCCCGAATCCACAGGCCTTCTGAAATTGCTTGACTCAGAGCAATGTATTCGGCTTCGCTCGATGATGTTGCAACCACTGTTTGCTTTCGACTGCTCCAAGATACTGGACAGCCATAAACCAAAAATACAAAACCGCTTACAGATTTTCTATCTAACGTATCTGACGCCCAGTCAGCATCTGAGTAGCCAATAAGTTCGGTACTTTCGCCTTTCTTATAAACTTAATTTAAGTCTTTTGTCCCTTTGAGATATCTGACTATGCACTTTAATATCATCCAATGGTATTCGCTAGGTTGTTGTTGAAATCTCTCCATATAGCCCACATGATAACTATGCCTGGACGTACGCTTAACATCAAATACATCAAACTGCCTAAAAGTTCACGATAAGGCTTTTTAGTAAATTCTCCATCACCCAAAGAAATCTTTAAACCCTTTTCCATTGGTGTTTTTGCAGGATTACAATCTTCCATGCCGAATTTTTCCAAAATTCCATTAATGTGACTTCTTTGTCCCATCTTGAGAATGCCGTTTTGTTGATCGTAATCAATTTTTGTTCCAAGATAGCATCGCAATGGACCGCAATCAGACATCTTAAACATTCTTCCAAGTTCCTTTTTCAGTTTTTCAATTGAATCCAAGTTCCAGAAATTCCAGAAATAAGAACGTCTTCAACATACAAAATCAAATACAATATGTGTGTAGTAGTTAATTTGAAATACAAACAATAGTCATGTTTAGAACGTTCGAAGCCATATTGGAATATGGCATATATAACAAAATATAATAAGAAATATAACAAAATAATATAAATAATAAATATAAATAATATAAATATAATAAGAATATAACAAAAATGAATTAAATTTCTCGTTCCAACATCTAAGGCTTTGCTTTAGACCGTATAATGATTTTTTAAGTTTACAAACCAAGCTCTGAGATGCTTCAAGTCCTTCGGGAATTTCCTTAAAAATGATTTCTTTTAATGTGCCATACAAAATTGCTGTTTTTACGTCTAGTTGATGTAAAATGTAACCCTTTTGGACACTTATTGCCAACACAATGCGGACAGTTTTCAATTTTTCCACAGGAGCATATGTTTCCTCATAATCAATGCCAGCCTTCTGTAAAAAAACTTTTGCAACCAAACTGGCTTTATAACGTACTGGATTTCCGTCAGCATCTACTTTCACACAAAAAACCCATTTTGATTTAAGTAACTTAACGTTTGGTGGACGTTGAACTATCTCCCAAACGTAGCTTTAATTCATTCATCGAGTTAAGTTCTTCATTAATAGCTTTCATCCACAGTTGTTTATCTGATCTCTTATCAATATCAGCGTACGTAAGCGGCTCACGTGGTTCATTCAAACTAGCTGAGTATCCAGAAATATACTGCATGAGCCTGTCTTTAATTCTCTCAGTTCGGCGAGGTTGCGATTTCCTTTCTTGACCATTGGAACCACCAGTTCCAATTTCATGTGATGATTCGTCAAAACCAAAAAATACAGCTTCGTCTTCAGATTCACGATTACCACTGTTTTCGTCATAGCTTTCACGAGCTATAGCAGGACAGGAACCAGTAGGAATTTCGTCTTCTTCCCCTTCTTGCTGATGTGTTACATCTATCATCAAGAAGTTCGTGTCCTCATTTGACGGTTTGTTTTGGAGTTTAAATGGATACATGAATTCGTTACAGTGAACATCTCTTGCGATGACGATTTTTCCTTTATTTTTATCCCAAAGTACAAAGTTGCTCCGGATGATTTGAGATTCCGTACAAGCTCATCGAAAACCAAAAAATGTTTGCGTAACTCTTCATTTTTAATTTTGCTAGTTGCTTGCGTACTAACGTCTGGCTTGAAACAGACTTTTTCGCAAAGGTGCTTTCTAACGCTGCCCACATCTCTTTTGATGTTTCCTTCTCTCGAACATATTCCAGGTATTCATCAGAAATTAAGCTGACCAAGACTGATTTCGCCTTTTTGTCCTTTGTACTAAACTGCACTGCCAAGTTCTGCTCTGCCGGAGGAACTTCCTTAAGAACTTTAAGGAGATCCAGTGCATCCAAATGTAGCTGAACGCGAAAACTCCAGTTATCAAAATTTTGTCCATGGAACTGTAAGATTCCGTGGGACGATTCTTTTCTGCTATCGCCCATAACCTTTTGTAATAATGTTATCGCAGTGGAATTTTTATTTAAAGATAAAATTTTATTTAAGGTGTGTTTCAAAGAAAGTTTTGTTCGAAGTGAAAAAATTTGAAAAGTGTCTCAAATCATATTGAGAAGTTTGTTTGTGATTGCTATAAATATAAATAACAAGTATATACACAAAGTTTCAATTATTTTTGCAGTGAATTTTCACAATTCTTACGCGTTTTTCGACTATGACTCGACATTTCTCTATGACTAAACTCCCATGGTTGTTGTTGTTAGCTTTCATAGAATAAGTACTCTACGCTTGTCGCAAAAAGTAGTGTTCAAATCAAAATGTCAGTGACTTTTGGGACACCCTTTATAATAAAATTGCATGAAAATAAATTGTAAAAATTTGTCGTTTTTTCACATAAGACATTAGAGACCTACTTTAAGAAAAATTGCATTAAATTTATATACACGTTAATTCAAAACAATTTGACGCATGAAATAAATATGGGCATTAACCACTATCAGTTTTTTTTTTTTTCATAATTGCGTCAAACCAACAGCATTTTTGTAGAATCATCATTAAAGCTTATTTATTTTGCAAATAATAAATTTAGTGAATTCAATATAATTAGATTATATAATTCAATAAGATTATCTTCAAGCGCTTCAGAAACTTCAATAATCTGGTATACCGGATTTTGTTAACCTTTTTATTTAAGAGCAACTGTGTTTTGCTCTTAAAGTGTGTTTTTTTCCACATAAACGACAAAAATGCTTTCTTCTGTCAAAATAAAAAACTTTATGGTTCCAATGACTGCCATTATAAAAATTATCAATCTATTTAAAGAAGCCATCTTGTTCGTGAAACGGTAACTTCCTGTTTATTTTTTTTCTTGTAGTAGACATACAAATATTTATTTTGGCTTTAATTATATTCGATTATAACATTATAGTTATTAACTAAGGCAACCAAAAATATTTACAAATATTTTTTTATTGAAAACTATGATATTTCGGTACACGTAATTGTTTTTTTTTATTTATTTTTTTTATGAAAAATAGATAGTGCAAAACCTAATCAAAGCGTTTGCAATAAATTAAGACATGCATTTTCAAATAAAGACGAACGACGTTGATCTGCCAAAGCTTGTTTTGATTTCGACAATGTTCGCTCGACATCACATAAGGTGATTAGTGCATCCAAGAAAGCACTTAATTCGTCTGTTGACAATAAATCACTGAATTCATCCGGTTGTGACGCCTATTCCGTAATCAAAATAGTCTAAATTTCTTTCATTTTAAAAGTTCATTGTTGCGATTTTTCGGTTGAACTTTGCCATAAATTCCGGACTTTGATGAATCGATTGAAGCTTAATGCGTACTGATTCGACGATTTCTAATTTCCTTTTCATTGATGTTTGATTATACCAGTAACCAGATATTTCAAATTGCTCTTTATGAATGCAAAATTGTTCTTCAGAATTGACGGAAGGAAAACAAGCTTGGCCATCAAGTTAATCCAAAAATGTTTCGACTTTTTCGACATTTGAAATGCTTCAATCCAATTATCCTATCGCGTTACGATAGGGTGTGGCAGTTTTTAGATACATATCGTGAAATTTGTTTTTGCGTGCTGTTGTCTATATAAGAGAGAAATAAATTAAGATATTTCACACCGCACTCATAGTCGTACGATGCAAAATTGCGAAATATTGATTTCGATTACAAAAATGTGAAAAATATTGTTGTTATTTGAAAAAATATTTATGATTTGCCCAAAAACAGTGAAATATTAATTTTTCGGAAAATCGTACGAAATATTTACAAAAATATTTTATATTTTTATAAACATATGAAGGCAATTCACAAGGTGTTGTTAAGTTGTATGTTGTATTGTTGTATGTGAAAGGTTTTCTCATTTTCTCCCTTATTAGTAAAGCAATTTCTTTGAAATTTTGGTTGTATTTTTTATTTATAGTAGTTGTATGATGTGTACAAAATTGGCGTGATCGGGCCGGAAGTACGCCTTTCGGTACAATCACGCCAATATTCACGCAAAAACAATCTCCTTTCTAATAAGAGAGAAAATGAGAAAATCTTTTACTTACAACAATAAAACATACAACTTTACAAAACCTTGTGAATTGCCTAATTATATATATAATAAATATGTTTATTTTTTTGTAAACATTTTTGGTTGCCTTGTTAATAAAAAAAAATAAGTATATATAAGTATTTAAAAGTATTGGAAACTAAATAAAATAAAAAAATTAGTTTAATAATTTCGCTCGTATGTTAACATTGTAAATTTTATTTTACTAGGAGACTGTTCAAGTTTATAATATGCAAGATTTGGTAACAAATTCGCTATGTAAAAAAAAAAATTAAAATTTTTTTTGCATATTGCATATATAAGGCACAACAAGCTTTAGCTTTGCATAGCTTGCGCATTTGGTCTTTTTAATACAAATGGTTTTTTTTTTGTTTCATCATTTTCTGCCAAAGTTTCCACACTATAAACTTAAACACTCTCCATCATCAGCTAATTTATATTTCTAGTTTAACTTTTGCCTTAAATCTTGTATTACTACTCTGCAACGGCATCACCAGGAGCACGCTTCTTTTTTTTTAATTTCTCAATTAGCGTTTCTATGCTATTCGCATCCACGAGTCCAATAAATTTATCCACCACGACACCATTTCTAAACGCCAACACTGCAGGCACTGCTTTTACTTCGAATGTTTCTACTAAATCTGAATTTGTATCAACATCAATTACGGCCAAATCAATTTCATCTGAATTTTCCAATAATTCGGACATTTTTGGTGTAAGTATTTTACAGGGATCACACCATTCCGCGTGGAAGTTTACAATAACTGGATTGTCACTGTTGATTACCTACAAAGTAACATGAAGGAATGAGTTAGTTAATTTGGAGCATGTTAGCATTATTAGTATATTTATTATTTTTAGTTAAACTTAATAAATTCAATACTTGACACTCTTAATTGAAAAAATCTGGTGCATGGGAAGAATTTTCTTTTTGAAATTCACGAGTCTTGAATGGCGAATCACTGGTTTAAATACATATGCCATCAGGGACCGCAAATAACGATTATCGCTATAAATCAATAATTTTATAGCACTTATTTTATCAATATTTTGATCAATGAACACGCTCATAGGGAGATTATTCCACAATCGTACTGTGTGACTAAAAAATTAATTATCTCGGTAATGCAAGGTTCTATTGGGCACCGATGCAATGGCAAAGGGGTGGGCTTGAAAAGCTGCCCGAGTAGACCTAAGAAATACACGAACTGGTGGCGTCAGGCCATGTACCTCCCTTGAACACTTCCCATGGTAGAACCTAAACAAAAGGCTTAGGCAACCAACATTGCGCCGATGCCCAAGAGAAGTGAGAGGAGATAAAATGTTTTCATATCCTATCATATATATCGCACGGCGTTGAATTCGGTCCAGAGGCTCCAAATAAGATCTCGAAGCTCCTGCCCAAATGTGCGAATTGTACTCCATTTTAGGCCTTATATATGAGGTATAGACCATTCGAAGATCAGATGGAGTGAAGTATCGATTGCACCGTTTTAAGAAACCTAGGCACTTGGCCGTTTCTTTCGACACATGGAAAATATGATCATTCCAACGAA
This sequence comes from Coremacera marginata, assembly GCA_914767935.1. Taxonomy (NCBI): domain Eukaryota; kingdom Metazoa; phylum Arthropoda; class Insecta; order Diptera; family Sciomyzidae; genus Coremacera; species Coremacera marginata. Next base: position 139,449,403 of record OU612046.1, on the reverse strand, counting down.
GGTCTGATTGTATCGATATGCCCAGAACGTCAAGAGTATCTGACTCCAAAAAATCTACACCATTCATATTCAAGGGAGCTCAGGGACAGTTCATCCGCTTGTGGGTTAACAGACAACACTGGGTCTTGTTTGCATTAAACTCTACTCTATTAGCAAGACCCCACTCGGAGATTATTTTCAAGTCATTAAGAAGTGTGTCATTCATATTTTGCCTCTTACTCTCAACCTCCAAAGAACTCGGGCGTTTTTTTAAAAAATATGAATGACAAATACTGCTGTCATCCGCAAACGAATGAATTGGTTTATGAGTCAACGACGGAAGGTCGTTGATAAAAACAAAAAATAAAGTTCGCGATAGTACTGAACCCTGCGGTACTCCTGCGTTGATGGCGTGCTCCCTGGACGAAATGCCGTCGATTACGACACGGATAGTTCTGTCCTGAAGAAAGCACGTGATCCACCGAGCAAAGATACCACCGAAACCGTATGCAATTAGTTTAGAGACAGTGCTTTATGCCACACTCGGTCAAGCGCCTTTGAAATATCCAGAGCAACAACCCTATTCTCACCGAACAGGTGATTGCATTGGTTCCATTTTTCTGTAAGAAACGCCATACGGTCACCAGTAGAACGGGCAATACGAAAACCATATTAACGGTCACTTAGCAATTCCTTGTGCTCCAGATAGTTCATTAGGTGGAAGTTTATTACGCTCTCCATAACTTTGGAAAGCGTAGAGCATTTCGCAATGGGTCGGTAGTTTGGCATCACCCTTTTTAGGTATCGGCTGGCCATTTGCGACCTTCTAACAAGATGGAAATACTCCTGTCCTGTATGAGATGTTGAAAAGGTTGCGCAAAGGCCGAGCCTGTGTAGAAGCACACGTTTTAAGCACAATTGGTGGTATGCCATCAGGACCAGAGGCTTTGTTTATGTTAAGATTGGCAAGAACTCTTTTGACCGCTCTCGTTCGAAAATATATCTCCTTCATTGAAGAAGAACTAGTCCCGACAAAGGGCAGTGCCTGACTGCTATCCGAGATTGTGGAATTATGTGCAAGCAATCCAGCCAACAGGTTCGCTTTATCAACCGAGTCAGTGAAGACTTGGTCATCTTTTAAAGGAGTTGGAATCGACGAAGACGTTTGATTTTTAACTTTTTTAACAAATGACCAAAAGTGTTTGCTCCCTTTAGGGCAGAGAAGAACCTGTTCTCTAATGCGAGTTTCGTGAAGACACTTTTCGCGTTTTAAACTTGCGTTACAGCGATTCCTAGCCTCGATGCGAAGTCTATTAGTATCAGCATTCTTATCAGATCGTCAATTCTGATAGGCTTCCTCTTTGGACCTGACAACAATCCTGCAAGTCTCATTAAACCATGAGTGGTATTTTGGTTTAATGCTTTTCTTCTTATTGGGGATAAACGATCGCATACTCTATAAGATAGTTCCTTGTACCATGACAGCGGCGGCATTCACATTTCTATCAGCGAAACATAATTTCCAATTGAAGTTGCAATAAAAAGTATTTAACACATTCCAATTTGCTCTTTCATAAAACCATGCAGTGCCCCTTTCCGGGGTTTAGGCGTAGAGGTGCGAAGATCAGAATATGAAAAACAGCGGAGATGGTACAATGGTCCGAATTACCAAGAGGTGCATTGACACTCACATCATCTTTTCCATGATGAGAAGTCAGAAAAAGGTCTAAGATATTATGGCTTTGCAAATCATTTCGTGGGAAAAATGTTGGTTCCTTCACTAGTTGAATCAATTTATATTCATATTTTATTTATAAATGGCACTTTTCTATATTTTCGTTTAATAAAAATTCCTTGTTGGGGAGAGGGTGCCATTTTTAAAATTGATATGTAACTCATAATCTACGATTGCAGCAGAAAACAGCGAAAAAATGGGCTTTGCACTATTGAACTGAAATTTATAAATTGTATTGTAAAAAATTTAACTCTCTTCTTTGGGGACTATTGGGGGTATTTAATGGGGACTGTTTTTCTCAGATGCACTGTCTGCAAGTTATAAAGTTATATAAGACAAAAAACGTGACGTAAAAAGCATTACGTAAAACCGGCCGTTTTTCTGACCTCATATATAGACAGAGATTGGAAAGTTATAGAGAATTTTATTAGTATAATCAAATTTCCTATGACGCATCGTTTATAAACTTCGGTATAAACAAACTATAAACTATAGATTTAAACAAAAAATTGAAAAACACCCACTTTTTTAACTTTTTTGTCTCCTCCCCCTCGGGCTCACCTCAGAGGGATAGGAACTTTTAGTACCCATGTTTGTCACATAACAAGTCCAAACAAGGTTCCGGAGTACACTTTCTGCTTTCAACCTTTCCATCTACAACTCTCTTTTGAGCACTAATTTTCAAAGCTATAAAGATATAATGATTTTCCTTTGAAAATTTTGGGGTTCAAGAATTTAAGAGTACAAAATAATATAAAAACAACTCAAAATCATGGTTGAATTTAAGGTTGTCGCAAGGGAGAGAGCTAGTGCCCATAATTGTCAAATCAAAGTTGACAGCTCAGAAAATCTGCAAACGCTCTCTTTTTTTACCCGTTCTTCTTTCGTATTCATTCGCAACATTGACTGATTTTGACAATTATGGGTACTGCGAAGAGAGTGCGATCAGCCCTGCGGCAACCTTATAATTCAACCATGTTCAAAATCAAATATTCACTTTATTAGCAACTTAGAAAATTTGTCTTTAATGTGTCGAAAAATTTTTTTCAACCATACACATGCAATTAAAGCCCCATTTCCAATAACGCGTGAGATGCGTTGCCTAAATTGACGCAAATAATCAATGCATGAAAACATACGTAACAGGTTCCAATAACCAGCATGCATGTGCACCCAGCGTGAAATATTCGAAAAATTGAATATTTCACGCGCATGAAAATTTGACAGCTATTGAAATCAAAACAGCTGTTCACTTTGTATAGTGTTGTATAAACTGTTGACAACTTATTATAAGGTAATTGGTACTAGTGCGAATACTTTTAAATCAAAATTGACAAAATGACCTCAAATTATATTTTTTTTTAAATATAAGTGTATAGTTGCGTAATTTGTGTCATATCTTGATTGTTAAAATTTTACGTTGTCGAACTCAAACAAAACATCGCAAACAAAATGCTATTTACAAAATTGACTGAGCCGGGTACTGTTCAAAATTATGCTTCGCTAAGCAGAAGTGCGGGCAATCATATGTTCATGCACTCGCTCTATTGGAAGTTGATTTTTTTACGCAGCTTCCGCAGTGTAAACGGAACGCATCTCACGCGTTATTGGAAATGGGGCTTAATGTTTTTTTTTTTGTTCTGTTTTGTTTATTTTTTATTTTTGTTACATTTCCAAATGTGAGCAATTTCAAAACGATTCAAAATCATGAATATTTTAGATACTTGCGTTTATTTGCATAATTAATTCTTCAATATATATCTGATTTTTTTCGACAAATTTTGGAATTCCAGGGTTGCCAAAAAATTGGGTGATCGATATACAATTTACATAAAAGTCTTTATATAAGGAAAATTCATAATGAATTCTGATTCTGACTATAATTGAAATTGTAAAGTAATTGGATAGCCCAAAAGATTGAAAATCTTTCAAAAGGGTTATCCATGCACGCGAAATATTTTTAATACAGTAAGAATTTTGTTCAATGTAACATCAATGCATTGTGTAAAATTAAAATCTTATATAGCTAGAACACACGTTCGTTGGACGTCAATTATATATTCTAATTAATAGAACAGACGTTCGTTGGACGTCAATTATATATTCTAATTAATATGAAGAAAGAATTGCAGTTGGCAAACGATTTTGCTTTTTTGACTGCTGAAACTTTAGATGGACGAAAAGTTGAAACAGAAATACAAGAGTCTCAGTAGTCCTCAGAAGAAGTCCATATGCAAGACGTCCTGCAGATTTTCATGCAAAAATAGCATCCAAAATTCTTTTGAAGAAGTTGTTCAAATAGATTTTGAAGAATTTAATGTCTTTTACATATAACATAATAATGTTTTATTTTTGTAATAAAATATGTTAATTTGTTTAAGATTTACGACTTTATACATAAACTGTTACTAGTAGTAATGCAATGATTTAAAACTTTATAGGTAAATGCCTTACGAGGAACATTTTATTTGGGCTGCTTAATGGTTCTTTTTTCAGATGAACACCAAAATCCGCTCGAAAATTAATTTGTTTGTGTCATTGCATACACTTACGTTGTAAGCAATTAAAAATTATAATATATACAAGTATAAGTAGACAATTACTCACCTTCTGATCGAAATCATAGTGATCCGCAATAACAAACTTCTTTGCGCACATTTGTGACTGTGACAAGTATTTCTGCGTCGCCGAGGTTGCTGTTGGAGCGTTTTTGGTACAGCTGCTTTGGGCGCTCGCACTGATGCAGGCAATGAGTCGCGGAGTCACACCTTGAGCAGCTAATTTTAACATATTTACAAAAACTCGAAGAACCCTCTCAACACAAGAACTATTTATACAATTTTAAAGTAATTTCGACTACTCAAGAGCACCCAAAGCCTTCAGACAGAAGCTGCAAATATTTATTGTAGCTATTTTGTAATTACGTGCTTTCCGCCCTTGTTGTTGTTGTTGTGATTATGTTTAGTTTTATCTGCAGAGTGCAAAAACTAGACAAGATAACAATTTAGATAATAAATGTAAAACTGAAGATTTTAAACAAGTGCTGACGACTGTCTGTTATCGTTGGTTTTGTTGTGATTGTTTTCTGAGGAAGAAATTTAATGATTAAGCAGGCAAAAGAAACGCATAATAAACACCTTACCCATTGTTCAGATTTCCACGTGAAGCACCTTTATTTTTCTGCTGCGAATTCCAATACAATTTTATAGAATGCTGCAAAGTTTGTACAATTATATGCTTTTTAAACGGATTTAGTAGCACGATTTTATTAAACAGAAATACAAAAATTTAACAAACAATTTTGTCGCGTTTAGAATTAAATGATAAGAACGTCAAAAATACACCGAAATGTTAAAAGTATTGCCAGCATGCAATATTCTGAAGACAGAACAACGTCAAGCTGCAGAAATTCCAGTAAACATCAAACTTTTACAGTGACAAACGGTGAGAAAGGAGCAAGATATCATGGAACTATTCCAAGCGCGAGTATTCATACAAAGGAATGTGTTTAAGAATGCAGGGGCTCTATTTCGTAACTGTGCAAAAGATTTTTATACACAAAATTAAAAATTTCAGATTCATTCCAAGTGTACACTTTTTAATTTCAAGTGATTTTGTAAACTGACATGTACACTGGCTTGGTGCCTGTTTGCATTCGCTTCACTTCACCGACTCATTTTGATATGAGGCAGCTACCAAATGTTCACACACATCTCTTGCCTCACTTTAACCTTGAATATCTCAATCCAAGAACTCTTCGCTGTTAAATCGAAGCTTAAACTTGGGTTTTATTGCACTTCAATATTTCAATTCACATTTAAATCCATTTTCACAGAGGAATATTGCTCAACAGAAAAAAACAACACAAATGTCAAATCAAAGAGAGTCGCAGAATTTTAAATCCTCATCTCTTCCCACTTCCTCATCTCTTCAGTAGACGTCAAAGTGAGTCGGTTGAGTGATGACAGTGTAGACAGGCACATGCTGAATAAAAAAAATCATATAGCTGAATATAAATTTGTGGCTGTCAATTTCAAAAAAATAGTGATGAATTTTTGAAAAATATAATCAAATCGTATATACAAATAAACATCACTTTAATAAAATTATATTTGTTTGTATGAGCAAAATAATTCATTCCTTGACTGACAACAAAACTTTTGAAAATACAATCCCAAAATACGCCGGTATATCACAACAACAATTTTACAACAAAAATCAAATATTTACAGACAATATCTCAGGGAATAACATCTGGTGATTTTGAACACTTTTTAGAAGTAAAGGACTCATTTACAAAATTAGTAAATCGTAAACTTGATTTGTGCACAATATTTAGTGTATACTGCTTTCTCCACAGTTAGAGAATAGGGCTCCAGAGACTGTATAAACTGCAGAATGCATGATTTTTTGCACGGTGAAGTCATTGGAAAATGAGTCATGCCATAGGAAAATCAAGAACACATTGACGACGACAGCAACGACAAACTGTCAAATTAGAAATAGTTTTATATAGACAACCCGATAAGAAATACATGTAAATAAATTTGACAGATGTCAAATTGAAGCTGTCTCCGTCAATGTGTTCAAGCTTTTATGCGTAAAATTATATAAAAAAAAAACACAAAGATTAAGCAATGAAGACCTAACATTTGGTCTGTTCCTGTATTTTTTGCACTAAAAATTATAAAACTGTTAAAAGCGTGAGAGTAAAGGCCTAACTATAGGCCCAACCAAAATAGACGAGTTGCTCCGTAACGAGTAGAGACGAAAATGTTCGCTTTAATGCAACTCAATGTTGTTGCCCAAAATGAACAAACGTAATTTAACGAAACTGAACGAAACAGCTTGTCCATACGTTTTGTTCCGTAAGAACCGAACTGCTAGCGTCTCAACTCATGAGACGTTCGGCAAGTTGCAATCGTCTCGTTTCGTCTATTTTGGTTCTGCCTTATAATAGCCACATGCTGGCAGACTGATCTGTCAAAATAAAAGCAGACCATGTAAATATATGAGCATACCCATAATTGGAATTGCCACAGTTTCGTTAAGTTTCGTTAACTTTCATGCTAAATAGCAAAGGCTGCGATTGTTTATTTTTTTATATTTTTTGTGTATAAATTTAAAAAAATCGCACAATTAAACGCAAACAAAACCGCAAATTGTATTGTGACACTTCTCAAAGCCAATGCATGGTAAATATGGGTATTTTGTATTATGACAACAGCCGGCTGACTTTCCGTTTAGTTTTTAGCATTAGAGTATGCCAGCATGTGTCTATTATAGTTAGGCCTTAAGAAAAAAATCTCAAAAATAGAGAAAAACGCAAAAAATTACAAAACCGCCTTTTGGACAATATATGTGAAAAATGTCGAATAAAATCGTTTGTTAATATTTAGACAAATTGTCACATTCATTGCGTTGAGTTTTTTATAGAATATTTATTTATTTTAGAATAAATTGGTTTGATTTGCAACCAATTCCATAAGCTTGTCATCTTCAGAATCCCTTGGCGATTGTAAAAGCTCAACAAATTGCTTGCACCAAACAGATTCGTTTGGTCTACCTCCAGTGTTGGTTTGTGTTAAGCGTCGGCAGTGCAGACGACAAAGATTTTTAGCAATATTGAGATTAATTCTCAAATTAACATTTATAATTAGTTTTTACGATGTTTCTGGTTTTCATGCCAATAATTTTTATTTATATCAAAGAACTTTCGGCATTTTGAAATTTCTTTGGTAACTAGTAAACAGCTGATATCGATGACACGACATTGCGACATTAGATCAAATTCTTTCCGTAAGAAATATATGTAAAAAAATTTGATAGGTGTCGTAGTCAATGCGTTGAAGCTATAAAACTTGTAGCTTTTGACAGGTAGAGGACATTTTTTACTCTCTCGATTGCACGGAACGCTTCTCAGACTAAAACCTGCAAGGCTGGTAAATTGGACTACAACTTTGGAGTACGGAACGAATGTAAAAAAAATTTAAATTTTAAAAGCTTAAGGCACTGATATTGTGAAGTAAGCCAGCATAATGGATCGCGGTTTATATACAGCAAGCCTACTTAAATATTCAATTCCACGGATTTTGTGTGGTAAACTTGTACATTTTCCATTTTGAAAATTTCTAAATTTATATACGTCCCTAGAACTTACCTATTTACGTACGCTTTTATTATGATGATGGGTAACCAAGGAAGAGGCTCTTCTGAATCTAGAATATACCTACTATATACATATATGGCAAATGTCATTGAAATTTATTTTTTTCTTTTTAGTTCAAGTTTTGGTCTTAAATAAAAGCTTATTTTTTTAAAATTTTTTTTTATATATTTTTTATTTTATTTATTACTTAGTCATGACATGCAAGTAAGAAAGAGTACACAAATTTTTCTGCATTTGCGTCTTTATGCATTTTATGTATTCTTTAGTGATGTAAGAAAGAGTAAATTATTTTCACACAAATCTTTCATGTATGATAAAAACTTTAACTATTTCATGAATCATTAAACATGAATCATGAATCGCGTTGTAAAAAATCATTCATTCTGGTATGCATAGTCTATGCATAGTCTGGTATGCATAGTATTCTAAGACACATTCCTATACATTAACATTTCCTGCTGGGTTAGATCATTTATATATCTTTTACATTTATTTAATACCTCAATTCTTTATTCTAATGAAAGAGAAACTTTATCAATAACACACTGTGACAAAAAAAAAAATTAAAACAAAACTTCTGGGATGGGACATATCGTAGGTTGTAGGTATAGGCAAATAGATTTTTGTGGCATACTAGAATTCTTTAGTGAACATTGAAATTTTGAATAACGGTAAAAAACGGGTTTTTTTCGCACATGCGCTCACTTATACGCCCATAACTTCGTCAAATACCTACTGATTTTCTTTTTCTTGCCGGTTTGAAAAGAAAAAATTTAGGTTTTTAAACATGCAATGCATGACTTAACAGGTTTCATTTTCTATATTGTACCTAGTATTTGCTAGGTAAGCCTTTTTTTTTTTGTGTTTTTTTTTTTGCAATTCTTTGACTTTAGTGATGTTTTTAAACACTATTTTGCATAAAACCCCTTAAATTTGTTTTATTATTTAAAAATATCACATTTTCACAAGTAAACCGTGTGCCTTTTTTCTAAAATCGGTCAATAATATATAATAATATAATCTATATTACTAAAAATCATTTTCTGTTTGTTCATTTGTGTGTTTGTTTGTTTAACTTTCATACAAATCGAAACGGATTTCGCTCAAACTTAAAACATGTATTGCTTGCATCCTAGATTAAGTTTTTGTATACTTAGTTTTAACCACGCCCTCTTTTACCGCCTACAAATCAATGATAATGCGATACTTCCTAAAGTTGCGATTGTATGAGACTAAAATTTTGTAACTAAATTTGTAGGGTTACTTTTGGCTATTATACAAAAAAGGGTTTCCGAGCCCCTTATAACGGCCCACAAATTAATGAAAATGCTGTATTCTAGACGGTTTTGGTCGTATAAGACTGAAATTTAGTAATTAAGTCTGTGTGCTTACCATCGGCAACTGTATTAAAAATGGGTGTAGTGGAACTATAATTACGCCCACTTTTAATAATTGTCATTAAGACTCCAAAACTTCTGGGCCGATTGCGCTGAAATTTTGGTAGTAGATTGTTTTCGAGCACGATGTGGTATAAAAATGCGGTGCGGGATAAAATGTTTGCCACACCCTTTTTAACCACCTACAAATAAAAGAGTATGGTTGCTGGAACCACTCGGTCCTGCTAGTATTTAATAAAATATATAATATTGTTGAGCATTTTATAGTAAATTTTTAAAGAATTTTGTGTTTTAGAATGACAATGTCTCTAAGTACTGCAAAATGAAATAAAACATATCAAGCTTCTTCAATTTATTTATATAATTTTTAAGCATGTTTTGTGATAGTTTAAAGGCATTTGTTGAACTTTTAGTACACCGTTTTTGGAAATGCTACTCAAAAATGTTTACTCGATCTTTTTCATTTTAACTGACCGTCGTCGGTTTCTCGTTTAAGGTCAACAATACATGAAATCATGGTTCAAAAATAAAAATTTCTCAAAAGTAACCCTGCAGGTCCAAATGTAACTAGTCCGAAAAGTAAAGTAACTTTAAAGTAGTTATTCACGAAGTAACTTTCATTTAGTTGGAAATTCTTCGAAAAATAATTCAGAATTTCAGGATTGTAGTAAGGAGCAAAACGAAACTATCAGCATTTTTATGCTTAAATTTACTCGTTATGTCTCGTCTCGTCTATTTTGGTGGGCAACAACTAAAACAAATAAATTTGGAAACAACAAAAACACATATACAACCAATCAGCTAAATTTCTATACACATAAAGCTTTATATTTTGCGCAAGTTTTCTACACGGACATAAAGTTTATGATTTTGTAAAATTTCGTGCAGAAAACTGAAATATTTCGTGTAGCTTCGTGATTTTACTATGCGCGATGTGAACATCGCACTATTTTGAACACCAGGGGAAAGCGGACATGTAGAAACACGGGCATGTAGCTTATGATTTTCTGAAATGTCGTGCCGGCTAAACTTTCGTGTCGATTGGGGATTTCAATACGCGAGATATGAGAGTCAGGTATGAGTTTGAACACTGCATGCAACTTCTTAATTTCAACACGATTGTGTGGTTTTTCTACTTCATTTCTAATTTCATCGAATAGTAAAATATTGACAAAAAGATTGCCACTCAACATATTTTCTCTACTGTCACTTTAATTTTAAGTTTTCATTTTTAAATAAAACTATTAAAAAAAAAACAATAAAACTTCAAATTCAATAAAGTAAAACATAAAATAAGAAAACTCCAATAAATAAATAAATAAATAACAAAAAATAAAATAAGAATAAAAGTGTTAAAATAATGCCAAAAGTGAAAGCTTATAGTAATACAAAGTCGACTCCAAATATTTTTTGTTTTCACTAGAAGCTATAGTTTATAAAAAACTATTTGAAATGCAGTTGTTTTACTCCTCATTAGTAAGTAAAGTGAAAGTAACCAAACATAAGATCATTTTCTGTAAACTGGTTACTAGTTGGTTTCGAAAGGACCATATATAAACTAGTCAATCTGTCATATCGTAGGTAGTGAGTACTGCTGATTTTGCAGCCATTTCATAGAGAAAATCACTAGTTATTTTCGAAGAAAATAATTGATTATTCAACCACACGTGTTTTGTTTTGAAAGTAGTTTCTAAGCAGCTTAAAGTTGGTTGAAGTTCAGGGAAATTATTGAAGCGATTTATTTGAAAGCTTAAGGGGATAATGAGGCATGTTTTAAGAATACAAAAAAAAAAAAAAAATACAATTATGGCTGAAAAGAGTGTATTTATATATATTAGTTTAAGTGTAAAGTGTAAAGACAGATCTCAGAACTGGCGTGCATCCTAGCGTCGACGTTATTCATATGAAACGAAGCAAACATTTTTTTTTATATATTTAAGTTACATACTCTTGAATATGCCAGAACCACATTTTCGAAAAAAAATTTTAAGAAGCAAAATATTTTTTCATAAAATTTTTTATGTTTTCAAAAATCACGCATTGGCATATTTGCGGTAATACTGTCAAGTAAATGTTTGCAAAATATCGAATTGATTGGTTAAAATTTGTGAGTTATGATGCACGCTATTTAAAAAAATGCAGTTTTGAGAAGAAAAATTGTAGATTTTTTTGTAACTTGTCAACTCCGTAACTTAATCTGCAATTCCAGCGCCATATAGCTACATTATGATTCTGCCATACACAAACCTAAATATATTCATACTTAGCAATAGATTAAGTAAACAGCTAGAGCGAAAGAAGATGTATACGAAAGTAAGTGTACATAAGCCCTCAGTGCGCTACCAACCGTTCGACGGCTATAACTTTCAAACGGCTTCGAATTTCGCTTTAAAATTTTAACAGAATATTATCAAGATGTTTCTGAAGTAATTTGTAGATGTTTCAAAATTTTGACCGCCAAAAAAATTTTCATGTATTCAAATGAACAGCAGTAATTTGTCATAATTTTGATTTTATTTTTACCATCAAAGCGCTTTTCTATAGTAGCGATTTCTTGGTGAAGCCGTTCTTTTTTCACTCGTGTTCGGTTTTCTGTTTACAGAATGCCAAATTGAACTTACGCGGAGGTTAATTTTTTCCTAAAAAGTTAAATAACTCAATCAAATAATACTCAATTTGAATAAACTAAAGTGCAGAAGACGCAAAATGAAATGTGTTTTGAAACTGCATATATAAAAGTAAATAGTTTTATACAAATTTGACTTATTAATTTTCTTTCAAAGTACGGTGCAGTCTCAAAAAATTTAAAAAACCGATATGTTTTTACATGTAGCTCCCTTAATTTTTATCCGAGATTGCAATGTAATACACCGTTAGAAAGATGTTATTATTTTCTTTCCAACTACGTATAACAAGTTTTAAGACATACGATTTTTTAACTCCATCTACCTCGAAAAGACGGTTTTTTAACCTTTATACAAAATTGATGTGCATGAGAATTTGTGGTATGAAACAGTGTTACATTTAACTATATCTACAATCTACACTATGTCGCATCCCAAAAGTTTTTTGACTGTCACACTGTGTAATTCACATTGCATGCTCTAAAATTATCTAATATTCAAAGGAACTCATTTAATAGTATACGATTTATTATATACAATCAACACATTCATAGGCATAAACTAAAAATAAAAAAAAAATATATGAATATATTACTCATACACAAAAGCATACAGGGTATTTAAAAAAGAGTAAAGAAAACAAAGTTTTTTAATTTTTATCAGCAAGCTATAACTATTTAAGCTACTTTGTATTTGAGGACGGGAAGTTTCTTTTTCATACTCTTATTTTTATAGAAATAATGTACGAGTACTTGTCGTCGGCTTACAAGTAAAATCACTTAAGTCAAAAACTACAAAATGTTACAAACTGCAATTATAGACTTTTATTCTGATGTACAATTCTTTTTTATTGTATTAATCAAAAACCATATTACTTAGGATTAAGTTTTCTGCACCAGCATGTAGAAAACCATGAGTACAAGAGCTTGGTGGACCTTAACTAAAAACTGCCAAAAACTGACTTAGGGGATTTCACTTGTAATCTCACGAATATAATATGTCATCGATATTTTTTGGAGAAATATGTGCAGAATGGGAAATGCAATCAATAAAGAAAAAAAAAATATACCCATTACACCAAATACGCTTTTATGTTTTAAATATTTTAGTAATTACACACCGACACAGACAAGTAGAACTTACGATTTTCCATCTTTTATATGGGTAAATTAAAATGAATTGAACTTAAGTAATTACATATTCTGCTTTCACATGAAATGCAAAGAAAATGTCGTCACTAAAATTACACATAGTATTCACCATGGTATTACACAAGGTTCTGCGATTGTGTGGCATACCATTTGGATCCAATCAACAACCATCCATCATTGAAATTTAAAAAAAAAACCATATAACGACTACCCTTATAAACATACTATGAGGTGAATTTTCATGAAGTTTGAAGGACTTTAACTTCCAAACGAAACAAATATCAAACTTCAAATTTTAACTGCAATATAATGCTATTATGTACTTTACTGTGAATATATTTAAAATTTATTAGCCCGTGCCCACTAGAGATATTAAAGTCAGCAAAATTCTCCAAAGTCAGCATATTTCGCAGAAATTCAAATTGTAAGAGGCTGTAAACAAAAAAGTTGATGAGTCAGAATATTAAAAAAATGTATGTAAAACGTACTTAAGAAAAAAATTTATAACCGCAACTTACTGCGAAATATCACGTTTTGAACCAAAAAATGTGATAATTTTTTTAATATGAAGAAATAATTTTATAAGTATTTTTTATATGTCAGATTAAAGGCCAAAGTGTGTTCATATCATAATTTTTAATTCATTATTCTATATATAATAGGAGCTGAGTAATATAAGTTACCACAAACACCTATAACGCTATAGGTAGCAAAGAAAATATGCCCGCCATTTTGAAAGTAAAACAAAAAACATTTTTTTTTAAAGCAGTTCTGAGATCCAAACAAATAAAACAACTCCATATTTGAAAAAAATTAACTGCATACCATTAAATATTACACTTGATAACTTACATATTCAAATCGTTGATAACTTCAAAATCCAAGGCCTTACCTTTAATAAAAAGTGTTGATGGAACGAGCATATCAAAAATCTTTGTATAAACCTAATAAATAGATTAAGTATAATTAAATGTTTAAGTCACAGCAAATTTGAATGTAATACTAATTCACTCTCAAGTATTGTAAAATCACTTATATTATCAAGAAGAGACTACGGCTTACTCTTCACGGCTCAACTTCACTGAAAAATATTGGAAAGATAAAGTCATTATACCACAGTTCAATCAGAATGGCATTATGGGTTTCTCCGTTTCACTCCTATAATAAATATCCTGACAGAAGCTGGACTGTCATCAATAGAAGACCGACGAACGCTCATGACAGGACGAATGATTCCAAAAATCATATTTTCAGTAGGATCCGAAGTCGCGATCCTATCCAAAAAAAAGAATAAAACGTAAACGCCCTGCAAAGAAGGAATCAGCAATGCAGAGAATAATTGTTGCAGGAGAAGTCATTCAAATAAATGCAATTCCGATGACAAGACCACGTCTGAGCTCTTGGTTAATAACCAATTCTATTTTTGAAACTTTTTCAAGACATACGGAATAATCTGATTGACTGGAAGCTCTCTACACAGATGGCTCCAAAAACGAACACACCACCGCATACAGTGTAGTAGACGAAAACAAAGTAGTAATAAGAATGGTATGGAACAATCTATACTGCAGAAGCTGAAGCCATCCTTTACGCAACACAATATGCAAAGTCAACCAAAAATAAATACGTTATATTCACAGATTCACGTTCAACTATCGAATCAGTTAAAAATACAAACAACAACGATAACACGATCTCGACAATAAGAGACATATTATCAAACAACAACACTAAACTCAAATTATGTTGGATTCCCAGCCACATTGGAATAAGTGGAAATACTTTCGCAGATAACACAGAAAAATTAGCAACAACATCCCCACTCTTAAAACAAAACACATATAACAAGAATGACATCCTTAACGCAGTAAATAATTTTCACTTTGGGATCATTCGACAAAATTGCACAGAACACTCCCACCATTACAAATCCCGCAACCAAAATGCAATATCCTCAACATTTGACACATTTGTCTTGAACAGCATGGGCTTGTAGCTGGGAAGTCTACAGTAAGTAACCTTTCACTTTTTTCAAATTACTGTATATCTTCTTTAGAATCTGGTATTCAGGTTGATGTCCTATATACAGATTTTTCTAAGGCCTTCGATAAAGTTTCCCATAAGGTGTTAGTTGCTAAACTTGCTAAAATGGGTTGCCACTTCGCTTTCTTGGAATGGATTAAGTCTTATCTAAGTGGTAGAAGCTGCTATGTTTCTATTAATATTTCTCAATCATATTGCTTTAAAACATCTTCTTGCGTTCCTCAGGGTAGTATATTGGGCCATATACTGTTTGTTTTGTATATAAATGATGTATGCAAATGTGTTCGTTACTCTAAATTTCTTCTTTATGCTGACGACTTAAGAATTTTTGGCAAGGTAAAAAATTTGGATGATTCTGCATTATTGCAAATCGACCTTAATAATGTCTATATCTGGAGTCTACGTAATGGGTTACCGCTTAACATTGGAAAGTGTTCTCAGGTATCTTTTAATAAATCAAAGAATATAATAAAAACATCCTATGGAATGGCAGATATCACATTGCATAGACTTAATACAGTTCGGGACCTGGGAGTTATTTTTGACTCCAATTTCACCTTCGTAGATCACTTAAACTTTTTCAAGAGTCAAGAGTTTAAGGATCCTTATACAATAAAAGCACTTTATAGTTCTCTTATAAGGTCAAGGCTAGAAATAGTTCAAAAAACTGCTTCTTAGTATATGCTTCGTTGTACTAGTTTTAATTCAAATTTACCCTCGTATAATGTTCGTTGTTTGTTATTGGGTTTAACGCGTTGACGACCACACGCCGCACATATGCGGCGTGCGGTTTTTCCCACAAACCGACGACGCATATATGCGTCTCAATTTGTTTTGTACTTTATATAATATAATTTCTATATGGGTTCACTGATTCTATTGATTCTTTTTTCGGTTTAGGGGAAGTATCAAGTTGTTATTTTCTGTAATTGGTTTTTTTGTGGGATACGTACTACATTGTTTACATTTTGCCAAGAATAATGGACCTGCGCAATGTGTTTGTGTTTATTTGCGTACTCTGATTACGGTACTTTGTAAAAGGGAATCGACGATTATATTTTGCAGCTCGTACAGAAAACAAGTTGTTCGTCTCGCGAGTAAAGTGGCTCAGTTATAAAGTCATATAAAATTTTAATTGTTTTATTTATTATTAGGTTCATTTTACGATAAAGGTGAAAAAATTGTTATTGTTATTCTGAAGAAAAATATTATATGCAGTAAATTTTGTTATTTGCCGTAGTTATGGGTTCCAAAAAATTAAAACAACATGAAATACAGAAACTTGTAAATGAACGCGATAGAAGCAGTGATGAAAGCAGTACACTTGAACCATTTTCTGACACAGGTAGAGAATATTATTCTGAAGAAAAATATTATATGCAGTAAATTTTGGTATTTGCAGTAGCTATGGGTTCAAAAAAATCAAGACAACTTGCAAATGAACGCGATAGAAGCAGTGATGGAAACAGTACGCCTGAACCATTTTCTGACACAGGTAGTGAATATATTTGTTCAAATCAGGAAACTACCAGGTCTGCATCGTTATCAATTGATGAAGTTGACTCAGAAATAGTTGAAGATGATGATGGAGAACTAATAAGTGCCAATGAAACTGAAAATGATGAAGATTGGAATGATTTAGATTTTGAACCAGATGTTTTCCAATTTATTGGCCAAGAAGGAATTAAAGCACAATTAGATAGTAATGTGTCAGCAGAAAATATCTTCTCTCTATTTTTTGATGAAAGTATTCTTCACACAATAATAGAATGGGTCAACTTACGGGCCGCAAACCATTTACAATCTGGAAGGCTAAAGCCCAAATCAAATATGTTAAAATGGAAACATTTAACTATATCAGAATTTAAGAGATTTCTTGGATTGAGTATTATAATGGGAAATGTGCATATGCCAAATTTACGACATTATTGGAGTACAAATGAAATGTACCACCATCCAATTTTTGGAAAAGTTATGAGCAGAAATCGGTTTGAAAATATTCTGAGGTGCTTGTGTTTTTATAATAGCGATACAAATGACACAACTCACAGACTTCATAAAATATCGAATGTTTCTGATCACATACTTGCCAACATAAAAAAGTATACTATCCTGGACAGCACCTAGCACTTGATGAAGCAATGATGTTGTGGCGTGGAAGGCTATCTTTTCGGCAGTACATTCCCAATAAAAGGCATAAATATGGAATTAAATTCTACGAACTTTGTACACCCGACGGTTTCCTTCTAAATATGTTGATTTATTGTGGTCAGAACACTGTGCAACCTCGAGCCGAAGGTCATGCTTTTGGTGTTGTTGAAGAGCTAATGAAAGATTACGTTGGAAAAGGTCACATATTGTACATGGATAACTATTACAATAGCGTTGTGTTGACAGAACATCTTTTTGAGAACGGGACACATGTGTGTGGAACCTTGAGGGCCAACCGAAAGCAAAATCCAAGCGAGGTAGTTACCAAAAAGCTAAAGAAGAATGAAACTATTTGGAGACGAAAAAATAATACAACTGTGCAGAAATGGAAAGATAAACGCGATGTCTTAATGATATCATCTTTGCATAAAACTGAAATGACTGAATACATAAATAAAAGAGGAATTACATCACAAAAACCCATAATGGTTGCTGATTATATTCAACACATGTCAGGTGTAGACCGAAACGACCAGATGACATCTTATTACTCCACCCCGAGAAAGAGTTTGCGATGGTACATAAAATTTTTCTTCCATATACTTGATATTACAATATGGAACAGCAATTACTTATTGAACAAACATAAAGGAAGTAAAATACCATACCTTAGATTTCGCGAAATGCTTGCAATATCTTTATTGAATTCAAAAGATTGTTCAGATGCAACGTCTTCTTCTAGACTGGATTTATCTAGCTCACAAAAAAAAAACAAGTACAAAGGAAAAAAAATCTGCAACACTATGCAATCCGCACTAAAAACCGTAAAAGGTGCCGACAGTGTTCAAAGCAGAAAAAAAGGACTGATACTCATTTTATTTGCGAAACATGTGTAGATGCTAAGGATAAGCCTATCGGATTGTGTGTAGAACCATGTTTTAAATTGTGGCACAATCCAACTGAATAATTAACGTTATTCTTGTTTCTTTTTTGCAATTATTTAATTTTTCAGTGTTTTTTTATATATTTTTGAATTTTTTTTTTGTTATATTGAATGAACTGTTATTTTTTTTTTAGTTTATAATGAAAATGAATACATACGAAAATAAATGAATTGCAAAAACAACAATTTTTTCCATAGATTACATTCTTTTATAGTGACGCATATGTGCGTCCCGCGGTTTATACAATAAAATACTTTACCATAAACCGACGACGCGTATAAGCGTCATACTATCCCTGACGTCACAGACTCCAAAAAATACGTAAATATAGCATTAACTCTAACATTGAGCTAGAATGAACTCATTTCATGCAAATTTATCATCTGGTTTGTAGCCACCCCCAGCCTGATCACTTCGGTCGTGAACGCGTTAAGGACACTTGAAATTAGAAGAAAAATAAGTTTATTAATTTTTGTATATGATATCATCTCGGGTAATTTTGATGACTCCTGATTACTAAATTTAATTAATTTCAATATTCCTTCAAGGCAGTTGCGTTGTTTTAAACTCTTTTATATTAAATATTACAGAACGAATTACGCCCTAAATGAACCTATCACCAGATCTTTGTGTTTATATAATGATTTGTCTTTAAAATATTCTTTTGATTTTTCAATGCCTAAATCATCTTTTAAAAACTTTGCTTCTAGTTTATTACATTTAACTTTATAGCTTATTTGTTAAATTATTTTAATATCTTCTACATGAAATGTATAATTTTTCTAGTCTGTAAGGATTTTTCACATTCATAGACTCAATAAACTAAACTAAACTAAACTAAACTAAACTAAACTAAACTAAACTAAACTAAACTAAACTAAACTAAACTAAACTAAACTAAACTAAACTGAACTAAACTAAATATTTCCCACATATACAACTAAGGAGGCAAACAGTTAATTTTACGCAATTTCGATTGGGTCACACACTTTTCACCCACCACCATCTCTTCACCAAAAGTCCCATTCCAATATGCCGTTTCTGCAGCATCGAAAACCTTGCTATCCAGCATATTTTCAACTGTAACGCAGTAGCCTCAATCACAAGTAATAATAATATACAACATTATACAATTGAACTTCTGAAAAAAGTATCCAAAAATATTATTTTAAAATTTAAATCACATTTAATCACATTTATAATCACATTTATTTTTATAACTAGAAGCGGAAGGCCTTAGTCGCTTGCTTGGTCTTAAGTTGTAATTATTATTTATTACCTTAAAAACTAAATAAAAAAACTTTTAATTAAAATATCAACTTTTTTTAAAAATAGTCGAGCAACCAGCTTCCGATTTTTTGGATCAGTTCATATGGACAGTCAGTCCATAAAACAAATAAATTTATTAAATTCAATTTTATTTTTATAAATTTATTATTACTCAGTAAATAGTTCGTGCTCCGAAAATTTTTTTAAAAAATTTCAATTGGGGCTAGAAATAAGCTAAAATAAACTATTTTAATAATTTTTTTTTTCTATAAATTTTATAATTTTTTTTTTTTTATTTTCTTATAAAAAAAGAAATGCCCTGCCTGTGACACAACTAATTTCTTAAATACTCATCTAGAATAGATTCTTATGGCTGTCCCCATCAGATTTGCTATCCAAATCTTTCCTCAAATAAACTGCATGAACGTTGTGTGATACACCCTGTATAAGAGATTAATTAGTATTTACGACATTTAACGCTCTTTTACTAATAACTCCGCTCTGGTTAGTTTTTTTTCCACATGATATTTTTTTTAAGATACTCACACTTAAACCACTCTCACATATGTAAATGGTGACTGGCTATCAACCAGGCGGTCATTGATAAGATATCGAATAAAAAAATTCAAACGAACTACGGACAATCCAAGCATAGAATTCAAAACAACGATAGCTCAGCACGTTTTAGCTTGAGTAATTCGAGTATCTGAGAGTTTACACTACGATGAGTGCGACTCATTATGGAAAGGCATTGGTAGTCAACGGTTAGTTATTTTTTTAGTTAAAGCTTTATATATGCTTTATTTATTTTTTTTTTTTTTTTGCATATTTTCGAATTTTTATCATTCCAACTCATTGTTATTGTGGTTATTTTTGTCATTGTGTGAAGCTGTTTAGCATTACAAAGTCTTCGCATGAATTCTTAAACGTAACTTAATAAATAATGTATTGCGTAAAACTCGTCATCAAGTTTCAACAACAACAACAACAATATTTTAATTGATAACTCATAACTTGAGATCTGAAATAATAAACACATAAATAAGTTACAAAAAAGATTTTTTTGCAAATCTTGCACTATGTATCCAGTTGCACCGCGCACTCCTGATTCTGCTGGCATTTTGATCGGAGCAGCCGGCAATGCAGCAAACGAAAGACGCAATAAAACTTTAATGAATTGTTTTCGCGATCGTACGCCGCGCTACAGCCGCTCTAGTAGTCGCGACCCATTAAGATATGACGGCAATAACGTAAATGCCGCCGCCTACATACCGGAAACAGCTGCCGTTTTGTTAAAGGAACCGCGTTTGCGCGTCAACAAGTTAACTTTGCTAAAAAGTTCGAGTGCGCGCGATCTCAGTCGTTTACTGGAGCAATCTGCAGGCACATCATCGAATTCTTCATCAAATCACAGTCAGAACGGTTACAATAACTGCGATCCAAACTGTGTCAAACGCATGCAGGGTCTGGAGCAGCGGCTGACCTTGCTCGATAAGGAGTTAAGTGATCAGCGTACGTATACCAAAGATCTTGAACGCAGAGTTATAGAATTGACGCAGCAAGTCGATGAATTGAATGAGTTACGTCAAGCAGCAGAGAAACCCAAGAAAAACCCAGGAAGTTTTCGCAAAAAGAAACCTGCCGTGTCTAGCACTGTGCAACCCTCAAAGCTGGTAGCTTGGATGAAGCTATCGAATCTATGGAAACATCGTCCGAGCATTCAGACGCTTAAGGAGCAAAATATTTACAACGGTAAGTGAAAGTGAGTTTGACTGGATAAGAATAGCATAAGAAAGAAGAAAAAAAACATAAGAAACATATACCACGGATTCTCGTAAGTGGAATTTTTACGTAAAATTTTGTAAAAGTAATTTTGCTGAATCCGATTGTTGATTCAGTGTTCAGTGAATTTTGTCTTGCTTCATAATTGGGCAATTTTTAAGGAGTAAGGAGCAGGGAATTAAATGTAATACGAGTATAGTGCAGATAGTTATTAAGAGCAAGAGTTCCCAATATGACGAAAGAGAATTTGATAATCTTAAAACTGGGTTTAATGTTTTACATAATTTTACCTCAGCTCATTTAAGTTAATCACCATTCCAACACGCACACATACAACTTTTTAGTCATAGTTTGGTTTTTGTTTTCACATGATAAGGAATAAAAAAGGAATTAAAACATGAGGAAATCGTAACATCAGGAGCTAACCAGTAAACAAGCCCAGAACTTTTGGCCTTTAATAAGTTTTTGTTTAAGTTCTGAAAAATCTTATCGCACTTCCTTAAGGTTTGAACCATTTTAAGTTTTTATCTCTATGTTCGATTACGATAACGATATTATTATTAACCCAATTAAGTGATTAGTGCCTAATTATTTTTTTTTTTTATATTTTAACACCGTTGAATTTCAACATTTTAATATTTGTATCGCTCTTTGTGTACACGAAAGAGCGAAATCTTAGCTGATAACTTACCCAGCAGCAAATTTACGGAGTACTCCAATATTTCATATATGAAAGGCAGTACACACACAGAGAATTATATCCACATTCGGTCGCAACCGAATTGGTGCCCTACCGACTTAGCCGATTGTTGATAACTTTTGAAAAGTAATCACCACAACTACGTAGTTTCCCATAGCATTGACTGTGGCATTCCGTTGTAAGCACTACGCTCACGGTTTTCTGAACGAACCCTTTTATCCTTTCAACTTCCATTCAGTTAAATGAACGATCTTGTAAATTGCTTTGACCTAAACTCAATTGTGTGAACGGAGAAGTAAGTCATTTTAGCCTACATTCGATTCTATGAATGGACCTGTTATCCGTTTTGACTCCCACTCGGTTGTATGAACCGACCTGTCAATTATTTTGATTAACCTATTGATGGTTTCGACCTCCACACGGTTATTGACTGGTCATTTTGTAGGTTAAACAATCTACAATATGTTCACAATAAACGTTTTTCTAAAAATAAAATCACACAAGATAAAACTGACATTTTTTATTTTATAAAAAGTAAAATATCATCAAAAACATTACAGTACATGAATTAAACATTACAAATATAAAATTATATAAAAAAAAAATAACATTTCATTACATTGGCTGACTTCATAAACGCATTTATCATTGCATCAGTGTGTTTTTTTTTAAATTGGTCAGAAGGTTATATTTATAAATTAAAACTGCACAACTCAGGTGATATTCTTTTTCATCCATCTCCGCCATCTCAAGTAGTTTAAAAGTTATAGACGTCAAAATTTAGGAAAATGGGCCTAAAACCTATGATTTTTTTTTGTTAGCTTCACTACAAAAATAAGCATTATGGGTATCAAAATAAAGGTCAATCTATTACCTATTCAACGAGATATTAACCATAAAATCCATGCATTACTTTTGAAGATATAACTGTTTTTCCACTCACAACGCGCAAATTTTTTTATAAAAATTTTTCATGTTTCGGTTTTTTTTAAAAGGGTGAACCATCAATTGTACATTAAACGTAAAATGCATAGTGTGCAAAATTAAAATCCACGGTTATTTATAAAAATTCTTCGTGTTTTGGTTATTTCGTAAAAGGGTGAACCGTCAAGTGTGCCTGATATGTAATATGTTTTATCTTCAAAAGTAATGCACAGATTTTTATGTTAATAGCACTTTTTATGGTTGATAAAACAAACACTTTCAAATCGCGACGCCCAGAAAATTGTAATCGTGCCGAGTTCCTAAATGCATTTATGCAAAGCATCAGTGACATTTTTCTTTGAATAGGTGCTAAGCAGATTCACCGAAACTGCGAAACTGAAACTTGCTTAAAAATAATAACCAAGTTGCGCAGTTTTGGTGAATCAACTAAGCACCAATTAACAGAAAGTCACTGATGCTTTGCATAAATGCATTTAGGAACTCAGCCTTTCTTTATGCATATATAGATAGAAAGCAATTTTATTTAACTTACCTAATGATTGTTCCTCTTACAAACTATTCAACAAAACGACAAACACTACAAAAATTCCGTCCGGACACGTTGAACAACTTTGAGAAATTAAATGCAAGCGTCTTGCGATCAAGGTCGGCTTACGCAATTTCGTGTTTGTGAACGTATGTCTGTGTCACTCGATAAGTCGGATGGTTTGACAAACTTGCAGTTGCAAGGTTGGCTGTTGAGATTGGCGCAACTTAAGGGAGCGAGGGAGGAATGTGGTTGTTACAATGACTAGTATTGTTTGCTTGTCTGCAATAGCTTCAGTTAGTTATTTCAGACATATTACGTTCTTTGTAATGGCAAGGGGTGTTAAAATAAATACAATTACGCGGTTCAAAGAACTAACATGTCATATTTTCATTTCAACTGAACAAACATTTGGAAATGAGCGGGCTGCGAAGGAGCGATCATTCGCGCCAACTAACAATCAATTGTGCTTATTTCATTTCAGTTACATTAACTAAATATCAGTTGTAGCAATTTTCTTCCGATTACCGCAAATAATATTCATTTCCCGCAACCTTATGCCTATAAATTAATTTTCTAAGTGCACTTGTGTTTTATTATTCATATATGAATTTATACGTGAAGTTGTATATGGGAGAAGGAAGCTTGATTACTTGTTTGCATAATTTGTAATCGAAAATGTAGCCTGTGTGCTTGACTAGGAAGCTTGACTACTCGTTGGCATATTTTGTAATCGAAAATGTAGCCCGTCTGTCTACAAAGCGGTCATTGTCTTCTAAAAGTAAGTTGAAAGTGGATACGAACATGTGTACATTACCGTCTACGAATGTATTGCCTCTCATCGATGAAGAGTATTGCCCATTTACCGCTGGGTAAGTGGCCACTAAGCACTATTAAGTTGATAGAGTACAGATTAGCGAAGTTTAAAAAGTTATTGATTTTTAAATTTTTTCCTCTAATTAAATAATACCATTGTTCAGACCACTTTATTAAACATGTTAAACAAAAAAGAGCCTTTCATTTAACATATTGTTCACACCGCCTGAACTAGTTTTCAATTGGCAGAGTCGCACAGTGTAACGCGAGTGGACAGAATTAGGTATAGAACAAAAAATCATACATTTTTTAAAGCAAGTATGCAGATTTAGAGTTTGAAGTCTCATTAATGTCAATTTAAGCGGATTTTGTGATAACTTTTCAGCTGTAGAGATCCTACTTTTCATATGTTGCCTTGAAAATTTAACGAAATTCCAATTTTAATAGCTTTACACCGAATATTTCCAAAAGTGCAAAAGTTTAAGAATAATTTGTACGCAAAATGTTAATATAGATATATTTTACGAATTCGAGCTAAAAATAATATGGATAAAAATATATATAAAAAAAATCACCATGTACCACAAAAAAAAAATACTAGGAATCCAAAAAAACCAAAACTTTATTGTACAATTAAAAATAAATCGCATTTTTGTTTTTTTTTTCTTAAGTATGTCTTAATAGAACTATTTCTGAACACACTCTCCTGAAGTTTGAGCTTACTAAAATTTAAACTAAAGATTTTGTGACCACTTTCCTAAAGCATGTTTTGACGAAAATTAGCAAATTTATATGAAAAAATAAGCAATATTTCATTAAGTTTCAAACGCAATAAAAAAAAAAATTCGCATTCTTTTTTTTGATTTCTACGTATGTCTTAACATAACTCTATCAAGATTTGAAAGATTTGTATCCAATCTTGAAAAAAGAGTATTCATAAGTGAATCTGGATATAGAATGCAAGAACGTCTTGTTAGACATATATTTACACAGAGTTTTTTAACGGGCAGACCGAAATTCACCGGAGGCAGAGCAGCGTAGCACATTTCCAAACTTCGTATCAAGCGTATTCCTACGATACGGAGAAATTTCGCCGCAGTTCGATTTTCCTATGAAATGTTATATACGTATATTTCATTCAAATAAAGTTATTTTATTTTTGTGTGCTGTCAAAAATACTTTCTTACTCCTTTTTTATTCAAGAAATATATAGAACATTTTACTAGACTCATTACTTAAGAGCTGGAAAGATTTTATGCTTAAAATTTATGTTTTTTTTAATTTTTTTTTTTTAATTTTTTTTTTATTGTTTTTTATTCCTTGATAAAGGAATACTTCTGTCGGAGGTATACTTCTAGTCGGAGGCATACCCAAACCATGTTCAGGGTATGCTTCGAGGAGCTTCCGATGCATTTTTGTTTAACCCTCATTGGTCCCTCGTATCAATTTGATACAATTTTTGTCTTTCAAGTTGAATAAAAAAAAACTGCCCGATAAAAAGAACCGGTTTTTGGGAAAATTGCCTGATTTTGCCTGTAGAATTGGGCAAATGAGTTTTTAATGTTCGGGCATTTCTGGTTTTACCTGAGACGAAATAGTTACGAATCGGTCCCTCGTATCAACTTGATACAATACATCTGCCGTGGTTATTTCAGTTGTTTTGTTGGGTTAGGCTCGTTTTATTTAATTTTTTTGTTTTCAGTATGTTCATGAACACACACGAGTTAAGATTGAATTGAATTTGTTTGAAGTGATAAGTGATTTTAGTGAATTTTTAAGGGATTTTTATCTGCCGCATACTTTCATTGCGTTATACATACATTCAATTGATTTCAAAAAAATGGAAAAAAAATCTACGTGAAACCGTCAAAGAGACGAATATGATATGGATTCCGAATCTGGAAGTGAAGCAGAAGAATCTGAAGTAGATAGTGACGATGATTTCACAATGAAGGAAGAATGCGTTGCAGAAATGAGTGAGCATTCGGATGAGTACGATGTTGAGCCACTAGAACAAAATGTGGCAGAAGAAATTGCCAGAAATGCAACAGCAAAATATTTGTCAAAAAATAAAAAAATTCAATATTCAACGGAGCCATTTGAAAATAACCGAAGAAATTCATATAGGCGGGCTGATAATATTGTTTCAGGTAAAAAACCTACCCTTCTTGTTTTGTGCTTCATATTCAGTGTTTGTTTCTTTTTGTTGTTGTTGTAGGACCAAAACTAGTTGCAGCTGCTTATGTTGTAGATGGTTTGTCTGCATTTGATTTGTTTCTGCGACCGATAGAAAATACAATTTTGAATATGACGAATTTTTATGCTTTGCGGAAATACAAAGAAGAATGGGAACAAATAGATATGGATACTCTACATGCGTACTTCGGATTGCTACTGCTTGCAGGTGTGTATCGTTCGTATGGTGAAAGTGTGTGACGCAACCCTGGAATGAGAAAACTGGTCGACCAATATTTCGAGACACAATGTCACTGAAAATGTTCAAAAAAATTCATGGATGTATCAGATTTGACGATAAAGAAGAACGTAATGCCAATACTGCTTCTGTCCGTGATAAATTGGCACCAATACGCACCATATATGAAAAATTGAACCATAATTCGCAAGTTGTATACATTCCAGGCAAAAATGTTACATTAGATGAACAGCTAGTTCCATTTCGTGGACGCTATCCGTTTCGACAATACATACCGTCGAAACCGGCTAAATACGGATTTTGGAAATTTGGATTTTAGCCGATTCAGCTAACTGGTATGTTTATAACACGCAACTTTATGTTGGTCGCAATCGCAACGCCGCTCCAGAGCGTAATATTGGACGCCGTGTTGTTTTGGATTTGGTAAATGGGCTGTCGGAGAGGAATATCACATGCGACAACTTCTTCATATCTTATGAACTGGCTGAAGAGTTACATAAACGCCGAATGACTATTCTGGGCACTATACGGAAAAATAGGACCGAAATTCCTCCAGTATTGTTGAATATGAGGAAAAAAACCTGTGTATTCGAGCGTTATTGTATATGACCACAAATTACAAGCCGTTGTACTGTCGTATGTGTCTCGGCGTTATAAATATGTTACACTGCTCAGTACATGGCACAATGCCGTCGTTATAAGTGAAAATGCTGAGAAGAAACCGAATCTTATTCAGGATTATAACAAAACCAAGAGTGGCGTGGACACTATGGACAAGATGGTGGCTACCTACACCTGCAAAACGAAGATAAATCGGTGGCCAATGGCAGTATTTTGCAACATGTTGGACGTGAGTGCATTGAATGCATATATAACGTATATTTCGCTATTTCCGGCTTGGAAAAACAACAAAACCAACAAAAATATACGTAGTCGAATATTTATTGCGGAGCTTGGAATGGCTCTTGTGCAAAAACACAGAAAAGCGGAAATCTCAACCTCGAAGGCTCAATATTGAAGCACTACCGGCGATTATCCATTTGCCAAAAGCTACGCAACGCGGCCGTTGGTACATATGTACATATAAAAACAATAAAAATTTGTATTCAAATCGTTGTGATAATTGTAAGAATTATGTTTGTAATGATCATCATTATGATATTTGCGAAAAATGCGCTAATAGAGGCACATAGCCACAAAAATAAGCATTTTTGACATTTTTCTCTTTCAAATTTGCATTACTTATAAATGTATTTTCTTAATTTAAATTTATTAAAACAATAAAATAGAACTACAAAAATATAAAACAATCAGTTTTTAAAACGATTTTCTTAACTTTTTTTTCTTGAATGTGCATCAAATTGATATAATGGGACCGATTCGATGCATTTCTTCGGGTACCGATGAGGGTTAAATCAAACCAATGTAGGCAGGATATGTGCCTATTTTGCCCTATTTAAATATAAAATTTCAATAAACGAACACAGCATTTTTTCACCCGTTTGCATTTATCTTACAATCGAACACGGAAAAAGAAGAGGGCAATGAAAAGCCAACATTTTTTGGTAGAAACGAAAACACCATAAGTTTGACAGGTCGAACTAAATGTATTTTTAGGCGCACTTTAAGATGCAATAGCTATTACTGTCAAAAAAAAAATGACAGGTAGGCATAATAAATATGAAGTTTGTTACGAATGGGTGGTTTTTAATGCATAATCCCCATTCCTGCAATACGACCGAGCTTCGATCCGGTCGAAGATCCATTCCTTACTAGTTTTATATAAACCTTATTTTGTTGTTTAGGTCATAACGAGAAAAACCACTTAGCCACAATCAAAAACATTCTTTCTTTTATTTATGCGTTTTGATTAAAATTAAAATTCCCTACTTCTAGATGAGCCCTGCTTTGACACCGAAATCGAAATGGTACTCAAACATGAGGTACACAAGACAGTACCCAAAATTATTGTCGATTGCTGCGATCTCATCGAGGAAAAGTATCGCAAATCGCCAGATCCCATTGAGGGCATATATCGTCAGTGTGGTGACTATAATAAAATACAATCGTTACGATTTAAAATCGATGCAAACGATTATGATGCACTGCGTCAGCAAAAAATCGATATTCACACTCTGACGGGTGTCTTAAAATTATTTCTGCGAGAAATTAAAAGCCCGCTGGTGAGGACCAACGAAGCGAAAACTTTTATTGGAAAGCCAAATCATTGGTGTTAGTATTTTAAGAGTGCTTCAAACTTCAAAATTCAATACAACTAATTTTGCTATTTTTTTAGTATTAACAGATTTACCCTCCAAAATTGAAACCTTAAAAAGACTGATTCGATCATTGCCAGAAGTTAATCGTGATGCGATGCAGTATTTGTTTACGCACTTTCACAAGTAAGTAAAATGAGTGACATGTATATTTGAATATCTATTCACTTCTAGATTAACGAAAACTCCGCTACAATCTGTGAGCGCCGAAACCCTGGCACTTTCCGTGACGCCATCAATATTCCATACCGTGCAGCAAGGTGTTCATATGCAGGATATTCACGTGCTGATCAAGGAAAGCGAGGTTCTGGCAGACTGTGTTAAACTTATGATCGAATATCATGGCAGAATTTTTGAGTGAGTTTTGACATAATGGCAAACGAATTATATTTAAGTTCATAACAGTTAATTTGCAAATTTTGGTTGAAGCGCTTCAATTCCATTTACTCCTAAATATATTTACGTATAGATGTACCGCTGACAGACGCAAACGGCTCATAGATGTGCGAAAACTGAGAAAAACGCTGTCACATCCGGATTTGATTTTTCAAAATTTATTTTAAGTTTTCACACTTTTTTCTTACGCCAATATTGTATGTTAAAGTATAAATAACTAAATAAGACAAGAACTAGTCTTAAGCGAATCTAATATTTATAATAAAAATTTATAAAAATATGTTATTTAAAGTAGAAGTTAACATCTGGGCTTAAAAATGATATTTATACCATGAAAGGATTTCAACACCATTTGCGCCATCAGTACCAACTCCTCATTAGGATCACGTAGTAACAACTCAAAGTTCTGTAATACTTGTACGGTGAGAATCTTCATAATCATCCAGGCATACTTGCGTCCAATGCACACATGTGGACCTCCAGAGAAAGGTATATAACTGAAAGCGTGCAATAGCTGCTGATTTTCGCGGCTAAAACGCTCCGGTCGAAATTCAAATGGTTGCTGAAAAAATGCCTCATCATGCGCTAAACCATACATATTGATCCAGATGGTAATGCCGGCAGTGTATTGCTTGTCGCCAATTTTTGTGTCTGTCGTAGACTGACGTCCAGTCAATGGCACTATGGTGTAGAGGCGCAAACATTCCTTGATGAACATGTCCAAGTACTCCAAACGATTTATGTTCGCAATAGTCGGTGTTGTAGATGTTTGAAGTTGAATATCGTTTATTTCCTGAAAAAGTTTCTGTTGTTTCTGCGGATATTTTGCCAATGCATAGAAAATGAAACCCAATGCTGCTGCAGTGGTATCGACACCCTGTAATGATTGTAATGTTTTCAGTATTCTTTTGATTTTAACTAATATAATATTTTGATTTTAAAAGAAAAAAATGTGCTGCGATTTGTCCAAAATTGCTATAACTATTGCTATTATAAATACAGCATATTGCTATGTTATGCTGTATTAGAAAAAAAAACTTGTGTTTGATTTAATTTTTATTAGGAGACATTTTTTATTAGGAGCTTTCATTTTTTGGACAAGTGATAATGGTTTTCTCAACTGAATTAAATTTAATTAATTTTTCTGTTCTGCGGTCACCTCTCTGCAGACAATGGACAAAACCTCAGAGAGTAAAAACTGCCATGAAAAGCTTCTTGAAAACAAAAGCCCTTCGTAGTTGGCCAAAAACATGTAGGTCCAGTTCTCGATCATTTGTGAAGTTATGGTGAGTGTTTTCTACATAATAAATTTAAATTACAAATGGTGGAAGAAATTTTCCTGATGAATTTAGTCTTTGACTATTTTATCCAAATTAGATTCCGACAAATTAGATGAAAAGTGCGCGAAAAAAAAAGAATAAAAAATTCTTAGGTAAGATTCTTCTAGAGAAATGGCAAATATTTTATTAAGTGTTTTTTTTTTATTTATATGATGATATCAAAAAGGTTGATCATCAAATATGTGCGTAACAGGCTGTCTTCACAGGCAATAGTTTACATCTTGATACTTATGTCATACGACATATTGCCAATGGAGACCGCTCATTGCTCATGAAGCGCAATATATGTCACGATAAATATATTGATAACAATTGCTTGAAATGAACTGTCAGTTTGGTAGTTGGACAGCCAATTTTAGGCTTCTTTAAATTTTAAAAAATTGTGTTTTTCCATATTTGGCTCTTCTTCAGCAACTTCTTGCATTTTTTTTTAAATTTTTAGCGCTTCAATGCAGCGAATATTCTTGTTTGACGCCATCTTACAAATGCTTATATCAAGATATGAAATGCTCACACACAAAACTTTGTTTTGATATAGCTCATATCTGTCTGGCAAAATGGCAGCTGATCGGCAAAAATTGATTGCCTGTGCAGACGCCGAGTAAGGATGCGCCGATAATTTTTTTAATTTAAAATTTTTCGTGGATTTTTCGATATCTTTCGATTTTATGTTGTTCCATATCTTGAAGGGAAAGCAAAATAGGTAAAATCTTACCAATTTTTGGGGGTTACTATGGGAGGAAACATTTTTGAGACACAGAAATAGGGGGTCTATTTTTAGTGAGGAGTCGAAACACGTGCTTGAGTTACAATTTAACTTACATTGGTTAGCTAAACGTTCCCCCTAAAAATGTGGAAAATGGGGGAGTGATAGACCCCTTATTTGTGTGTTTCAAAAATGCTTCCTCCTGTAGTAACCTCCAAAAAATGGTTTGATTTTACCTATTTTGTTTCCCCTTCGAGATATGGAACAACATTAAATCGAAAGATATGGAAAAATCCTCGAAAAAATAGAGAAGTGCCATATCTCGAAGGGGAAGCAAACTAGGTAAAAATTTACCATTTTTTGGGGGTTTCTAAGAGGGGAAGCATTTCTGATACACAGAAATAGAGGGGTCTATCAGTCCCCCATTTTGCACATTTTTAGGGGGGAGCGTCGAAACACGTGCTTAACTGTCCACTGTAAGTCAAACTGTAAGTCAGACACGTTTTTCTACAGTTTTATGGGATCACCCTAGTGTAAAAAATTATTTTTTAATGCTGACATCAGATATAAAGTCACCGAATCCCTAATACTACCAGTACATGAATAAAACTTGTAAATTAACAAAAAATCAATTTTATGGGACAATCCTAGTGTCAAAAAATTTTGATTTCCTTACGTCAGATACGAAATCAGCGACCCCCTTTTAAGTACTGTCTGTCTATTTAAAACATATTTTTAAATGGTAATCCTCCCTAAAAGTGTGTGGCATATAAACAATGAAAAGCAACAGTTACCAAAACCAAAATGAAATGAAAAGCAACAATTTCATAACAACAGAAAATGAAATGAACAGCAACCGTTAACGAAACCAAAATGAAATGAAATGAAAAGCAACAGTTTCATAACAACAGCAAAATGAAATGGAAAGCAATATATTATTTTTATTGCTGTTGCTTTTGCTGTTCCTGTTGCATTTACAAAAATGACAGTAAAGCAAAAGCGGAATATTCGTTGCTTTTGCTATTTTGTTGACAGCATTTCAAACCCTGCCTATTGGCATAAGCCAATACATAATCCTCTATCTACTGATAGATTGTAACGATCTATTGCAGCATAGCTTCTGTTATACTTCGCATTGAATCAACAAGCATTTCTAACACAGCTTGGTGGCCTGGTGAATAGCGTATAGAACTCGTAATCAATTGGGTCCGAGTTGAAATATTCACGGGGCAGAGAAATTAGTTTATATATATGTTTGTAGAAAAAATCTGTCGAAAATTTTTAAGATTTCACTGCAAACATATCACAGAACGAAGCGTAAAAAGCTTTGACATTTGGAAGCTATTGTTCCGTAATTTTTTTAACGACTCTCTTAATTCAAACGATAACGGTACAAACCATGGTTGAACTATAAGGTTGTCGCAGGGCTGATCGTACTCTATTCGCCGTACCCATATTTGTTAAACTCAGCCAATTTTGCGAATGAATACAAAAGAAGAACGGGTGAAAAAAGAGAGCGTTTGCAGATTTTCAATGAGCTGTCAACTTCGATTTAACAATTATGGGTACTCGCTCTCTCCCTTGCGACAACCTTATAATTCAACCATGGGTACTACCGATAAGGGCATTAATACAGAACATGTTCTCGTGTAGCTTTTTATCTGCAGATGATGATTGATAACAACCAGCGGCATACCTTTTTTTATTTGTTGGTCTACTTTTATATGGCACACAACAAGAACGACAACGGCAAGAACAATAGCAACAAAATTTTTTAATAGACTTTGATACTTTATCTATTCAATAACAAAACCATTTGTCGATATCTTTTATAAGTTTTGTGTAATTTAATTTCTAGCGAGGCATTCAATTTTGGATCGCCAAGGTAAATGGTGCTCTTAAGCACCAACACAAAAGAGACGTATCCATCACTGAATAAAGTATCGATGCAGTTAAATACAACGAGCACAACTCGAAATTGTGTGCTAATTTTAAAGTGATAGCTCTTTTAAGAGGAATAATGCAAACGGGTTACACTACAAATATGTGTTACATATGCCTGTGAGAAATCCGTTTCGCTGGTGAACAATATAATGAGCTTAAATGGGCTTTAAGTGAAGACGAAAGGCTGCAACTAAAACAACATTGTTCAGACTCCACTTGTGCCAATGGAAATAGTTTTGCAACCATTTCGTCATATACCATAATGCTAGGTATGGTTAAAAATTACATAAAAGCAGTACAACCGGAAGGAAATCCATTTAACGATCTACGACGAATATTTATTCGGTTAAGTGGAATAAAAATAAAAGACGTTTGCAGTCTAACTTATTTGAAATTTTATTTCTTTACACATTTTCACAGGAATACTTAATTGACCCGACATTCTTGGTTTATTAAAAGATGTCCAATTAAAACAAGCTCTCAGCAACATGAGATTTTAGCATGGGAATGTGTGAAAGCAGTAATTGAGAACTGTCTCAAGATCCATTGATCCGACTATTGTCATACTGAAAAAATGACAATAGTCATAGACAATAGCACTCACATTGGAAAAATAAATCCGAGTTTCCCACTATTAATATGAGAATTTCGCTGAAAATTCACTTTTTGCCAAGCCACTAAGACAAATTCAGACAACAATACCCAGCTCAATCTTATGAGCATGGCTAACATTTTCATTAGGTGACATCAAGTCTCAAACACTGGTACAGTGGTAAATAACTAGATTCTTTGTTAGGACAGTAATCTGTTTGATCTTACAAGAACCAGCAGATGAATCAGAAACAAAATAGTCAATTGGAAAAAAATAAAAAAGCACTTATAAGAAACTTAGTATCCATTAAATATTTGAGATTAGGATTAATCAGAACTTCCATAACATATATCAAACAACGTTAATATACTATTTCATAATCTCTAGTTTTGAGATAGATATTTTGTTGGGGTAACGAGTCAGCCCCGTGTGTCGACCAAGGGTTAAATTACACATCAAAATTAAATTCCTAAGTGGGGCTCACTTTGTGCACTTAACTTTAGGATATAGTGAACTATAACTTACCGCCAAAACAAATGTATTTACTTCATCGCGTATTTCCAGAAAAGACAAAGGTTTGCCCTCAATATCTGTCGTCAGCAATGTGTCAAGAAATGTGCGTTGTCTCTTCCGTTCCGTTGTTGCTTCCGTTAGTTCTGTCTGATTTGCAGCAGCACTTTTTAACAACTCAGCACGTTCTTGTATGACATTCTCCATTAACTCATGAATTAAACGCAGTGAGGTGTGAAGACGGCCATGCAAACTGGTGCGCTCGAAAATGAAATCAAAAGCTAGCAAAGGATTAACCATGCGTTTGAAGAGGCAAATGCTGATGCTACAAAAATAGTGTAGAGAATATGATACCTAAGTTAAGAATTATGTCGACTAAAATAAAAATTACAAATTCATGAACTGACATAAAAGATATGCATTCAAGTTAATAGTGTGAATTAGGCTTTTACGTATATTGACGAGGACGTATATTTACGAATTGACGCAATAAAAAAAAAATATTATATCGAACTTGTTTGCACATACTTGTGAAATGCCTGCGTATAAATACAGTCTTGATCATCTTGTGCATTCAGCTGTTTGCCCATTGAAGTATCTATAATTTTGATCAGCTATAGTATATATCAACTTTTATTGATAATTTGATCAGTCGATTTGATTACCGAACACTATATCCAATATACATGGAAATATAAATTCACTCACTTCCACCGTTTGATTTTCTTTGAGTTTAAGTTTTTTTACGAATTTATTTCCATGTTGTCCAATAGCTTCGGTGAAACTGTTGAGTATGTTTGGATGAAATGCAGGTCCCAGCGCGCGTCTATGCGATTCCCAATATTTTCCTATATAGATATAGTAAAAAACGATATTAATTAGAATGCTAAGAGCCCAAATATTTTTAAAGAGACCGTAGAAATATATGTGACATGTCGTAATAGACTCTTGTAGTTGGTTCATTTATATGCTAGAAAATGTTGTTCGGTAATTTGAAGAACTTTGAAATTTTCAACATCGTTATGTCGACACTGGAAAAATCTCCATTAAAGACTATACATTTTAATATGAAAGACTGTACTTGCATATATGTACACTCAAAGAAGTATTTTTTCAAATTGACAAATTCCTAGGTTAAATTGATCAATTTTTTGTCAGTATAGAGTCAACAAAAGCGTTTGTCAATTTGATTGAAGGTGAGAGGTTGCAATCATATTAACAAAATATTATTTGGAAGTTACTTTGGCTGGAAGTTTTCAACAGGTAAGTTCAATGGTGAAGTCCGGTAAGATTTCTTCGCCCATTTGATATCCTCCCTTACTTTAATAAGATCTTCGTTCGAGACTTGATCCTCCTTAATAGGATCAATGGCCAGTCGTCGAAGAATTCGGGCTGCCTTTTTGCGGTCTGAGTAGCCTACCTTAAAAGGATCCCTTCTTACCATATCGGCCACCCTTGGTTCCCGCCACACTAGTGGAACCCGCGTTTCCGCGTAGATTGTCACCAGTGCTTAGGGAGCCAGATGATCCACTGCCATATGCACAGGCTTCCGATGTGCTTGCTGTTGTTAATAGGGGGCGATGATTTGATGTTATCACTATCATCGGTTGACCCTTGGTAGGTGTGGAGCTTGGTGGTGCCACTGCTCTTGAAGCGGCACCAAAGGTTCCTATTGGGTTTTTTGTCTGGGGTCCGGACCCCCGTTTGGGTGTTGATATGCCTTCTTGTTTCTTTCCTTGTTTTTGCATTGTTTTCATTCATGTTTGAGTCCCACGAGTGGCGGAGAAAGGAGGTCCACCCAGGCAGAGATCCGCAGTACCTGGGTAAGGCTGAATAGAACCGGAGGTCGCCAGGTATCCGGAGCACACCGTTCGCGACTGAGCAATTGTTTTAACCTGGGTCCCCAGCCCAGCTGATCCTCGGCACGTTTCGTATGACACCTTGATCCAACCCAGGGGGAAAAGAAGGGAATTTGGGAGAAGAAAGGAACGGCAGACTTAGTTGTTCTCACAGGATTTGTTGGTAACACAATCCTGTGAAGAACTTAAGCCCCCACATCCTGCGGTCGGAGGGACCACTTACGTCAAGGAGCTGCCAGTCGTGAGGGCTGGAAGGAATAACAAAAGTTATTTATCAATTTTACCAAGAATTTTTTGTTGAGTGTAAGTCGGTTTGGTCTCGTTTAAGAATTTGCTCCAGGCATTTCTGTTCTGCGCTTACTGGCGCAAGTTGGAAACTCCAAGTTTGTCATCCATTTGATCCTTCTAACTTTGGAATCGAACCGAATGGGTACCGAATCGAATATTTTTTCGCTTGAGCCTCGTATTTCATCCACTCAAAATGACCTAGTAAGAGAAGCCACTCGATTTTTATGCGCCAACGTCGACATATAGCTCATAGAGTTCATCGTTCCATCATAATCGGTAATTACCATTGACGCAGATCAGTCCGTAGATCTCCTAAAGTATTTTTAACAAGACGGGTATGATAAATGACTTAAAGAGTGTTACTTTTGTTCGTTACTGCTTCTCAATTGTCTACTGAGCCCAAAGTCACACCTGTTGGCATGAGTTATTCTTTATTTTATCTCAATACTGATATCGTTGGTGGAGTTTATGCTGAATCTCAAACTCGAAGGATGTGTGACTGGGGTTCCAAGACGCTGGGACGGTTTGTTTGTTGACACCAGGAGCCCTACTCTGTATTGCGATGCGCCAATCAATGCGATGCGAAACTCAAATGTGAGATTGGTTTTTGAAAATTTTGACTCAACGGCAATGAATTTTGATAAATAAAAACACAAAGATGAGATTTGAAATAAATTGCAAATCAGTTGCATTTTCCAATGTTTTGGCATTTAGCTTATCATCTTGTATATCATCCTTTCCTTTGTTGCTCGACATTTTGCAATTCCACAATTTATATTTTTCAACACTTAAAAAAAGCGAAAATAGCGGATGTATCCCCTTTCTTTCTCCACCTCTCCTTCCCTCCACCAGCCGTATCTACGCCACTGATATGGCATGATCTCAATTTTTTTTTAATGAACGTAAAAAATTGCATTATTACCTGCTCGTATATTCTAAGCAAGAAACGAAAATAGACGCTAAAAGTAGCGTATGTTAGG
Organism: Coremacera marginata; assembly: GCA_914767935.1. NCBI lineage: Eukaryota > Metazoa > Arthropoda > Insecta > Diptera > Sciomyzidae > Coremacera > Coremacera marginata. Next base: position 139,411,847 of record OU612046.1, on the reverse strand, counting down.
GTACTGCAGCGTTCACTTAGAGAACAGTACGTTAACGTTGTGTAGCGTTAGTGCCCTGCAGGAAAATCAACTAATTTAAAAGTAGTTGATAAAGTAGTTTTTTGTCAACCACAACTAGTTGAAATTCTGACTTTTTTCCGTAGAACAAACTAACTTATTTTGTATGGCGATGTCCGCTAAATAAGTCAATTGACTTTCGTCTGCATATATTTTCAACTACTTGTTAAATTAGTTATATTTAAATTATTTTTTTAATTACTTTAAAATAACCAATTGAAAACTATTACTGATGGCCTAAAGTTAATAATAGTTGATGAAATAACATGGTTAAATATGTATAAACTTGTAATCTAATAAAAATTTGCAATTAAAACATGTCATGTAATTCAAAGTAGTTTATCAACCACTTGTTTTTAAGTAGTATTTCAATTACTTCATATATAATGCAATCTAAACTATTTAGAATTGAAGTGGATGCCGCCTTAATATAACTCAAAGTAGTTCATATACTAGTTTATTTTAAAATAGTTTTTTAATCAGTTGATTTTAAAAACAAGTTAGTTTGTTCCTATAGGGTGACTTCACTCGTAGCGTTATAGTATGTGTTCATGAACGCAAACACAAACATTACACTACAATTGCATAAAAATTAGCATAATTATGATCATTCCGCCGCGTAGCTACACTAAAAGGACCGTATGTGTTGCGGTTCTTGAGAGACAAAGAATGCAGAGAGCGTAAACAATTGAATTGTGGTTGCGAATAATTCATTTGATGTTTCTCACCTACCCCCTTATCTGCAACCCTTCTTTGGATCATCATATAAAAAACACAACTACTCATAATTTCCAAAAGTGTCGAAATTACTTTAAATTTCCCGCAACTGAACACCTAGAGGGGTAAAATATATGAACTGGTCCTATTATTTTTTGCCCCTAAACATTTTTTCCGAACATATCTACCCATCATATCATATCATATCACATATCTACTTAAAAAAAAGTCAAAAACTGTCAAAAATAGCTTATACTATCTTTCGCCTATACTATATCGCCTGCAGCCGGACTCCTAGAGGGGTGAAATATATGAACTGCTCCTATTATTTTCTACCGTTCAACATTTCTACTGAACTTACCTACCTCTATCTGCCACCCTTCTTTGGGTCCCATACAAAAAAAAAAAACACAAAAACTGCAAAAACTGTCGAAAATAGTTTATATCGCCGCAGCTGGGCTCCTAGAGAGGTCAAATATATGAGCTGGTCCTATTATTTTTTGCCCTTCAACATTTGTTCTGAACACCCCTACAGCCTACACCCTATCTGCCGCAATTCGACGCCTAGAAGAGTCAAATATATGAGCTGAACACACCCACCCCGTCTCTGCCACACTATAAGTTGCAATATACCGTATGTGTTAAGTATTTACCACGCAAACACTACTAACTTTAACGTATGTTTTCCTGTCGAACGGTACAGAATGATAGTGTTTGCTTTAATTTGATGCCATCATAGTGTAGTGTATGTGTTTTGCGTCCGCGTACACAAACATATACGCAACGGAATGATAAGTCATACTATCTACGGAACACTAATATAAAGTTCCTTTTATTTTCGTTCCCTGATTCTAGTTTATTATTTAGTAAAATTTTCTGCAGAATTTGTGACTTCAAAAGCTTCAATCTATATATTCATCTTTATCAACACAATCTTAATCAAAATTGTTTTATTTTATTTTAAAGTATACAAATTCAGTTTGTTTTATTAAATTCAGCGAAATAAATTTCAAGTTTTACATTTAAGTTAAAAAGTAGTGTTCACATCGAGAACGTAAAAGGGAATGAATAAAATATAAAAATGCTTATGCATGATAGCTACATGACATTCACATTGCAAAAGGGTTGCCAACTTTCAACAAAAATAAAGCATTAATTTTTATAACTCTGATAATATTGTTGTTATGGACTTCATTCTTTGAAATAAAAGGCAAACTTCTTTAATTTTACTGCAAAAACTCCTGTCAGATTGATAAAAACTATTTAATAGAAAGTCGTCAAAAGAATCTAGTTGACGGTTAGAAGCGAATACAGTTTTTCCCATACCATCGGTCTATTGTACAATATCGTCATATTTTGCAGTAATGATAAATGTTAAAGCATATCTTTATTGAATTGTACTTGTAATTGTGTTACTTATATTCATACATTAGACCGGAGCGAAATTTAGTTTCCGCCGTTCACGATCTCAAAACTCATAAAACCGATTTCTGCATACTTTTTTTTTCAAATCAGAGAAAATGCCCCTTTTGATTCTCCTGAAGGTCCTTCTGATAAAAAAAATGTTTTTTGCTTATAACTTTTTATTTTTCACAGAACGCATGCCCATATATGCTAAAAAGATAAATTTTGTACTTATACCAACATTTTGGAATAAAAAATTTTTTAAAAATATGTATTTTTATAACTCTTATTGACCTTCAAACCTCGCATTTTTTGCTATTTTTAAAAACACATTTTGTTAAAACTGCTGTAAAAGACACATTTTTCATTGGATTTACGGAAAATTGATTTTCTTGAACAACTTCACCAGTTCTTAACCGATCGTGAAGAAAGTATGTCATTGGCAGCAGCTTAGTAAGGTGGATAGAGGGGGGAGGGGGTGGTCCGCTCCAGCAGCAAATAGGAGCAAATAGGAGTGCAAAATTAATAAACAATTTTTTTTAAGATAAATCCGTATTATAACGTACAATTTTTTGTAAAAGTATGAATTTTTATCAAATAGGAGCGCATAATTTAATATTAAACCATATATGTATGTATATTCAGTACCTATGCTTGAACTTATTATATTGACTGCACTTGTACATTGCAGATGCCAAAGGGTGCAAAAATACCCGAAAGTACGGAATACTTTGTATCAATCAGAGCTGTAAAAAAATGCAATCATTTCTGATTTAAAATCATTGGTTGGGACTTAAAATTTCAAATCACAATCAATGATTTGAAAAAATGAATGCATTTTTATAATCTGTTCGCCTCATATCTGTCGATTCTTGCCATACCTGAGCATTCTTGAATATTCCAATCACACGAATGCTTTCTTAAAAAAATCGAGCATCCACTGACAAATAGCTTTAACTGAGTTCATTGAAGTAGGTGATTCACGACATCATTAAATATGTGCTTATACAGGTCTGAATTCCTTATTATATGTTTGAAATCATTAATTATATTGCTTAAAATCGGAAAATTCTTGCATTTTTTCAACAGTTTTTAGAATTGGATGGCTTGATAGTCATTTATCCCGCTTTATCCGCAAAGTTGCTTCAAAACCCACATATTTGTACTGCTGAACCGCCTTATTTTGAAGCGAAGCTTTTTACTCCTTGTTCTGTGATTTGCTTGGAGTGAAATCTGAAAAATTTTCGACAGATTTTTTCTTGGAAATTTGATTGCTTCTTTGTTGCTAGCGCTTATTACAACTAGAAAATTTAATGCTTTAGTATTAAATACTAAAAATACGTTTTGGCCCGCCCGTGGGGATCGAACTCGCTTCCTCTTAAATGAGAGTCCAATACTCTATCCACTAGGCCACAAAGACTTGTTAGACAAAGTTGTTAATTCAATCCTAATTATAACAGAAGCTATGCTGCAGTAGATCGTCTCCATCTATCTATATATAGAGGATTGTGTGTTTGTTATGCTACAACTATCGAAAATTTGCTTTTATTTGCCACGAAGTGTCTCCAGCATCGGTTTGTTTGTATTGTGAATTCGTTTGTGGTGCTGTTGGCATAGAGTGTAAATTATTATCTAGAGATTGCATCAACTCTGCTAAATCTCTGCCATGTGTTAACAGAGTTACTTTTCTTAAAAACGTGGAGGAAAGAAACTCTGTTAACGTCTGTAATTTACATAATTTACACTATATGCTGTTGGTACGAAGAAAATTTGCAATGCCCACAAGTGCGTTGACAAGTGCGTTTTTAAGTGTCAAAAAATTAGATGATATCAATAAATATGGAATTAACAAACGCATGCATGAGTCAGTGCAGCCAAGTTCACAACCATGTGTGGAGAGTTAAAATGGAGAGTCGCTGGCATTATATGCCCGTATATGTAATTGCCGTAGAAATTTCACATTCAACAATAACAATAATTCATTTTAAGAATTTAAAAGTTGATTTATTAAAAAGAATAAATTATTAAGCTATCAAGTCAATGTCATTGCGAAAAGGCTTCGCTTCTCTCGCGTGTCCAACGACGCACCTGTGTTTTTTCTTTTATTTTTTTTTTATTTGTAAAATTTGTAAACACAAACACTTTATTTAAACAAACATTTTCAGAAACAATTTTCACAAGAGCTAAACTTTTCAACACGTTTGGCGCGGCTGCTTGAAACTTAAAATGACCCCAAGACTTGGCAACTGTTAAAAGCAAGCGCTTAAAGCAACAAAGTGTCCGCTATTTTTCGTGCAAGTGCAAAAGAAACAGATATATGTATGTCTAGGCGAAACACATAAAAGAAAGGAGTTCTGTTTGTTTTTAATTTGCAGAGTTCTGTCCTTTTTGAGTTTAACAGTGATGGGTAGGAACACACAATTAATGTTAATGTTGGACACAACTAATATCTTCTTATATCGAAAAATAATGCTATTGAAGGAAAGTTCTTTATCATTAGGTGGTTCCCTCTGAATATTTTGTTTTTGAAACCAAACATATATAAACATATTTTTTCTCTACGTGTATGAGTTCCTCTAACTTTTGAGACCGCGAATCGCTCATTTTTTTTTTCATACATAATGTGGCCAACCATTCCGAAAAAATTGGAATCATTCCGAAATTTAAAGGCAAGTTCCGGTGTTCCAAAACGAAGCTTCGGAATGACGAAATTTTTTGCTCTATTCCGAAGTATACCGAAGTTTTCCTCAAATAAAAAAAATTATTAACTCAAATAAAGAAAATACCGCTCATCTGGCGATAAATCATCTATTCTGGACAGAATGGTATACTTTTGGATGAGTCACTTTATTTTTTAATGCAAATTGTAATAAACTTTTTTTATCTATCACATATTTACCAAAAAACTAAGATGTGGGAAAGTTCGGGAAAAAAGGGATAACCTTATGTCCTGCTTATGTTAAATTGAAGTCAATACTATTGAAAAAGTCAACGGAAAACTTTCTCGGCTTCATATGTTACGAGGGTCGTTTGATAATTCAGTGAAAAATGTAACAAGGAATGATTTTTTCGGAAAAAAGAGTTTTATTTCTCAATATAGAGTCCTTTAAGCTCGATACACTTCGTCGAACATTCCTTTAATTTTTTTATTCCATCCGAAAAATTCGTTTTCGGTAGGTCCTCAAAATAGGCCTCTGTTTCGGTGATAAGCTCCTCTCTGGTGGTGAATCTCTCTGCGCCGATCCATTTCTTCAGGCTTGGAAACAGAAAATAGTCGCTGAGGGCCAAATCTGTTGAATATGCTGGATGAGGAAGCAATTCGTTCTTCAATTCATGGAATTTTGTGAACGCGCGCATTGTCTTGATGGAAGAGCACTTGTTTTCCTTGCCAAATGGGGACGTTTCTCTTTCAAAGCGTCGTTATAACGGTCCAATTCGGCTGCATTGTATTTGCCATTGATTGTTATTTTCGGAGGAACGTAATCAATGTAGATTATACCGCGATCATACCAAAATACTGTCGCCATAACCTTTTCGGCCGATAGCACCGTCTTCGCCTTCTTAGGAGCCCGTTCGGTCGGTGAATTCCACTATTTCGACCTTTCCTTTGCCTCTGGTGTGTAGTGATGGGTCCAATGTTCGCCCACGGTTACTAATCGACGAAAAAAGCCCTTCTTATCTTTGTTAATATCTCTAAACACGTCTTTGAATCAGTCACATGATCGAGCAAACGCGGCACCCATTTTGCTGATAATTTTTTCATATCCAAATGATTTCGCAAAATGTTCCAAACACGTTCGTCTGAGATGCCTACGGCATTAAAAATCTCGCGCACTTTATTTCTGCGATCGGCCATTAGTGACTATTTCTGGTGTGGTGACCTCATTTGAGCGTCTAGAACGTTCGGCGTCAATTGTGCTTATACGACCGCTTCGGTATTTAGTAAATCGCTTCTTAACCATTGAAATTGATGGTGCAGAGCCCCCAAAGTATTTATCAAGCATTTCCTTGATTTAGCTTATGGTTTTTGTACGCAAAAAATAAAGCTTGATGAGCAAGATTGTCTGCTGGCAATGGCTGGCAAACACAAACTAAGCGTCGCAATGTCGAAATTTTGACAGTAGTCTATTAACAGATTATAGTATAGTTGACAGGATCAGAGTTGTATTTAATGTTACTACTTGGAAAATTTCATTTTTCGCTGAATTATCAAATGGCACTCGTACAGCAGCACTTCACAACTTTAAGGTGAATTCAAGTCCAGAATCAGTGCTGTCATTTTACCACAATTGTGGTAGATGTACTACCACTTTTTTTCAACTTCTAATACTTTTAATATTTTAAAGTGACAGCACTGTACACAAAACGTGAGTTTCAGCAAACTGCATACAAATTGAGCTGAAAATAAGCCATTTTCTGAATGCTCCATCTCAAGTAAAAATCGAAGTTTTCTGTCTCTTTGTCTCAGATATTTACTTTCAATCGAACTACCGGAAAAACATATTGTGAGCTGATTTGTTTTTTAGTTATTTCAAAAATAAATATAATTTAATTTCCCAATATAAATAATTTTATAAACATGCTTGGAGTTCTTTGAATTGCTAAAATAAATCCACAAATTGCCTAAAGAAATTGCTAAGAAAAATAAATCGATCTTAAAACCGAAAGCTAGTACTTTTTCTTTGAATGTGGATTTGTCAAACATTGAAATCGATTTTAATGCTTCATATCTATTTGTACATTGCTCCGTTCTTTTAACTATATTACTATAATCACAAAAGTTGTCAAATTAACGTATAAAAATACTTGTAAATAAAAACAATGGCCATTTCAGCCCTTGAAAGGAATTTGATCGAGCTTCTTATGAACAATTTGGTTGTGCGTATTGTTAAATATTTGAACACAAATGATGGAGAGCTGGACCTACGAGACTTATGCCGACTCCGAACAGCTTATGTTCTCAAGAAGCTTTAGGAAGCACGTATTACTCTTTGAGATTTGCCATTATCTGCAGAGAGGTGACGGCAGAACAGAAAAATTAATTCAATTGAAAAAACATTCTGTGCCAGATGGGATTTAAGCCTGTGTTCTATCGCATACAAACCACGCACCTCATCCAGTATGCCCCAGCCGCCACAAGAAATGTTTGTATATAATTCCATAATATCGATCCAGATTCCGGAATCTATTCCGAAATTTCACCAAAAGTAGGTGGTCACATTAATCATACATGATCCATTACTTTGTTGAGATAAAAAATTTTCCAAACTTTCCTACCATCTCATTACAAATTCCCACTTACCATGACTGATCAATAATCCATTTCCAATCAAAACATTCAACTGATTGAATGTATCGGCTTTGACTAAGGTTGGATCATTAAGAGCATCTCGCGTTTCCTCGGGGGTATGTAGGAAAACCCAAAGTTGTGTTCCTAACCAGAGCCGAAATGATTCGCCGTACTTGCGACGATTTTTGGTTATAGTCAGAAAAAGATCTAATAGATATGGGAAAATACATTTTTTGTGAGCTACTAAAACTCTTTAAAAATATAATAATAACTTACATGCCGGTTTCAGTTTTGTTATCATCTGTACGTTGCCGATTAGGGGCACAGCCCAGGGTCCGGCAAATTTTCGACTTACCGCATACAAACGATATTTAGTTTGTATCAAATAAACTATTAAAGTGACGATGCAGAATACTAGCACTACCGACATTTTTCTCTTAACTCTTTTGGATTAGTATCTTTTGGTTTTTTTTTTCTCTTAATAGTATTTATTTTTTTTTTATTTTTACAATATCTGATTGTTTAAAAATAGCTTGACTAAGAAGTTAAGATTTTACTTCGACGGCTTCTATCGAGTGTGTGTTTAAAACTGTTCGCTCGTATGAATGCAAGCATAATCTTTGCCATATTTTGAACACCCTACACTTTCGTGGATGTTCTATTCATAGTGCTTGATGAGCATACCTTCAAACTTTTACTTAATTTTAAAATTAATACTGGGTTTATTTAATGAGATGTTACCAATTTGCGTGGCATAATTTTACTTTACGGCCCACGTGTAAATATTTTTTTGAAGTGAAAACTTCTTTAGGCGCGTTGAGCACTTTTTGGTAGGACTAAAAATTATGTTATACGTCAACAATGTTATATCTTCACCACTGTTAATGTTATCACTGTTAACGTTAGCACTGTCAGGACTTGCGCTGTTAATGCATGCATTACTGATTCAGTTTTTTATATGGGGGCAAAAAAACTAAGCCGTTCTTTATTATTTCTTCAATTTTAGTTTTTCGTATTTCTTAAAGTATGGGAAGAACTTTAACTGTTGATATCTTATTTAAAATATTATATTTTACCCTTTTTATATGTATCTAATTTATTCTAAAACCTACACTTATGCATAAAAAGTAAAAATCTTGTATGTACAAAAAACCACTTTTTTGAAACTTTCACGATTTTTTCTTAACTCCTAAATTATTTGATACCGACTTTTTTCTTGCAGATTTACACTTAGGGGGGCTCCAAGTACGCATAATAAAAAAAGGCGAGGGCGTTAAATTAAAATGATTCCCTTTGTGTAAATTTTTGGAAATGACTTCATTAATGGATTTCAATTAAAGAAATTGGGTCAAGACTTCAAATTTTCAAATTTCATCAACTTAAATGTCGAATAATTTCTTGGTGTAGAGATGTTCTTGTAGCTGGCAATGCCGACTTAAACTTCAAACTGCCTCAAATTTGCTGACAGTACCGGTTTTGAAAATGTTTTTGCTTTGATTTTTTATTTTATTTTACTTATATGTGTGCATTGTTCTTACAATTTGCTTAACAGCCTTAATTTTCTTATTACGACTGGTTTGCTTATCCAAATACACAGAAATCGTCTTTGCTTATTGAACTGAAATAATCGTCATTGATTTTTGCATTGAGATCAAAAGTCAGTTACAGAGACTGATTTAAAAATATTGTTTGAATATTTAATTTTTTTTTTATTTAAAGTTCAAAATGCTTTTAAGGGGCTGTTCATAAATATGGGTAGAAGGGGGATCAATCGCCAACTTTTTTTAAACTGCTGTAAAAATTGACCGAACCAATTTTATCAAAAAATCTGTTCCAGTCTGAAACTTATATTTATAAACTTTTATATTTTAGTCTTTAGGGGCGAGTACATTTTTTGCTTTTTACTTTTTTTTATAATTTGCAAAAAAAGTCAAATTGCCGAAACCGCCCCGCCCATGGGGTATATAATCCGCAAAATAAAACTTTAAATTTTTAGATAATGAGTCTTAAATAGAATATATTCGGAATGAAACAAATGAAAGGAAATTTAATTTTATTTATTTACAATTAAAGTTTACGTTAAAAACAACTTAGTGAAATTTATTTTTCATATTAGTTGAAGTAACTTTACATTATACTTCTTTAAATTAATTTCAAAAATAAAAGAAGCCGCTTGCAGAGATGTTACATATGATGTTACGCCGGTGAAACTGCCTTTCGACGTATGTGCCCCATGTGCAGGCACTCATAAAAAAAAAATTATCTTTTTTTCCATATATAAAATAAATTGAAGCTATATGATTGTACGTATATATCACTGTATATCACTGTAGATTGTAATATCACTGTTATAAGCTCATGAATTTTTCAACTTCCCAATACAAGTATCAAAATTTTTAAAAATAAATTTACTTTGCCCAAAAATGTTTTTGCAGCACACCAAAAACTATAAAAACACACTTTGTCGCAATCACGCTCGGTGTTGAAATGTAATTTTTATAGGGATGGAACTTTATCGATATTTGCATAAAACTATGCTTACTTCGATTTTATTTGCTAATTTAGAAAAAAAAAGTTGGAGTGGTGTATGTGCCCCCATGGCGAATAATCCCCCTTCTACCCTACATAACACTTTCAGGTTGAGGTTGAGCATTTGTTACTAAGTGGTGCGTTACGTCACAGCCAATTCTTGAATTCAGTTTTGAAAATTTTAAATTTTATTCAAATTTAATTTTATTGTAAATATTGCTTTAACTTTTTATCGATAAAAAACGCGCATAATAAAACTAACGGATCACATAGTGAAAAAGACAACTAAACTATGTTTAAACCGAGCAAAGGTATAAAATGCATTTGAAACACCTTTAACTGAACTGAAGTGGGAATTCTTATTCTAAAGCAAAACAGGGAGTTAAATTTTTGTGTTCACGTTTAAATATATACAGTTGTGGACAATATATTGTTCCTTCAACAATACCTTAAGGTAATTCAAAGTTATAAGAAATATTATCTTTACAGAAGCGAACATTTTATTTTACATAAAAATAGGGTCAAAGCAAAAAAAAAATAGTAAAACTGAAAAAAACAAGTTATAAATACATTGTTAAATTAATATAGTGTTGAACATCCATTATTATTTATAACGGCCTGGCCCTGTTTTGGCATCGAATCCACTAAATCCTGACACGCTTTTGTGGAATGAAGTACCAAGCATTCTTCACCAGCTCCCATAATTCAGCTTTTTTTGGGCTTTATTGGTCCAATACGTTCCTGAACCATTTTCCATAAAATCTTTATCGGGTTAAGGTCTGATGACTGCGCAGGCAAAACCATAAATTCAACTCCATTATCCGAAAATCATTTTTTTGCAAGACCTGAAGTGTGTTTTGGGTAATTGCCCTGTTTATATTGCCACTTCAGCGGCATTGCTCAGTCAGCAAATGGGAGCATTACTTTATATATTCCTTAATCCAAAATATGATCCCAATGCCGTGCCATGAAAAACAACCATTATACTTACCCAGTACACACAGAGAATTATATCCACTGTCGCAACCGAAGTGGTGCCCTACCGACTTAGTCGATTGTTGATAACTTTTGAAAAGTAATCACCACAACTACGTAGTTTCCCAAAGCATTGACTCTGGCATTCCGTTGTAAGCGCTACGCTCACGGTTTTCTGAACGAACCCTTTTATCCTTTCAACTTCCATTCTGTTAAATGAACAATCTTGTAAATTGCTTTGACCTAAACTCAATTGTGTGAACGAAGAAGTAAGTCATTTTAACCTACATTCGATTCTATGAATGGACCTGTTATCCGTTCTGACTCCCACTCGGTTGTATGAACCGACCTGTCCATTATTTTGATTAACCTATTGATGGTTTCGACCTCCACACGGTTATTGACTGTAGGTCATTTTGTAGGTTAAACAATCTACAATATGTTCACAATAAACGTTTTCTAAAAATAAAATCACACAAGATAAAACTGACATTTTTTTATTTTATAAAAAATAAAATATCATCAAAAACAGTACAGTACATGAATTAAACATTACATATATAAAATTATATAAAAAAAAAATAACATTTCATTACATTGGCTGACTTCATAAACGCATTTATCATTGCATCAGTGTGTTTTTTTTTAAATTAATCCGAAGGTTATATTTATAAATTAAAACTGCACAGCTCAGGCGATATTTTTTTCATCCATCTTCGCCATCTCAAGTAGTTTAAAAGTTATAGACGTCAAAAGTTAGGAAAATGGGCCTAAAAACTTATGATTTTTTTTGTTAGCTTCACTACAAAAATAAGCATTATGGGTATCAAAATAAAGGTCTATCTATTACCTATTCAACGAGATATTAACCATAAAATCCATGCATTACTTTTGAAGATATGAACTGTTTTTCCACTCACAACGCGCAAATTTTTTTATAAAAATTTTTCATGTTTCGGTTTTTTTTAAAAGGGTGGACCATCAAGTGTACATTATACGTAAAATGCATAGTGTGCAAAATAAAAATCCACGGCTATTTATAAAAATTTTTCGTGTTTTGGTTATTTCGTAAAAGGGTGAACCGTCAAGTGTGCCTAATATGTAATATGTTTTATCTTCAAAAGTAATGACATATTTTTATGGTAAATAGCACTTTTTATGGTTGATAAAACAAACACTTTCAAATCGCGACGCCCAGAAAATTGTAATCGTGCCGAGTTCCTAAATGCATTTATGCAAAGCATCAGTGACATTTTTCTTTGAATTGGTGCTAAGCAGATTCACCGAAACTGCGAAACTGAAACGTGCTTAAAAATAATAACCAAGTTGCGTAGTTTTGGTGAATCAACTAAGCACCAATTTATATAAAGTCACTGATGCTTTGCAGAAATGCATTTAGGAACTCAGCCTTTCTTTATTCATAAAAAAGCAATTTTATTTTACTTACCTATGATTGTTCCTCTTACAAACTATTCAACAAAACGACAAACACTACAAAAATTCCGTCCGGACACGTTGAACAACTTTGAGAAATTAAATGCAAGCGTCTTGAGATCAAGGTCGGCTTACGCAATTTCGTGTTTGTGAACGTATGTCTGTTTCACTCGATAAGTCGGATGGTTTGACAAACTTGCAGTTGCAAGGTTGGCTGTTGAGATTGACGCAACTTAAGGGAGCGAGGGAGGAATGTGGTTGTTACAATGACTAGTATTGTTTGCTTGTCTGCAATAGCTTCAGTTAGTTATTTCAGACACATTATGTTCCTTGTAATGGCAAGGGGTGTTGAAATAAATACAATTACGCGGTTCAAAGAACTAACCTGTCATATTTTCATTTCAACTGAACAAACATTTGGAAATAAGCGGTCTGCGAAGGAGCGATCATTGGCACCAACTTACAATCAATTGTTCTTATTTCATTCCAGTTACATTAACTAAATATCAGTTGTAGCAATTTTCTTCCGATTACCGCAAATAATATTCATTTCCCGTAACCTTATGCCTATAAATGAATTTTCTGAGTGTAGTCTCGGGCATCATGGATGAATCGATCTTTAGTGATTTCTTAAAGAAACTTGCTACATAAGCCAGGCTTGCAGAGTATTCTTAAACGCGTCTGTCTTGTATTCGTCAATAACAGACTTGCAAAATATTCCTTAACTCATCGTCAAAAATAAAAAAAAAAAAGACATAAAGAACACAGCAATAACGAACACAGTAGAACAGGCTATAACTCTTCTGGCTGTCCCCGAATCAAAAAACGCGAAACCAAATTTATCAAGTTGTAATCGACGGAAGGCATGCCTCTAGTGTTCTAGATGTGCATAAATTTGGGGGAGTTAACATTGACTCCGACCACTATCTTGTTGCAGCCAAGATCCGCATGCAATTATGCAATGCGAAGAACTTACGCACAGGAATGCAACGAAAGCTAGATGTCGCTAAGCTGCAATTACAACGGACTGCCGAGGCCTACTCCGCTCAACTCTCAGTTAAGCTCAACCAACCAACCTCTGGACCCGACGACGCCGGCGGAATTTGGGCGCATATATTCCACTCCATGTGCGCTCCCACTGAAGAAGTCATTGGTTTCCGGCGCCCGCAACCTCGGAACCAATGGAACGATCAGGAGTGTCACATCACGACAGCAGTAAAAAACGCTGCTTATAGAAAAACGCTGCAGTCTGCTGCAACGCGAGCCGTGCGAGAAAGCTACCGTGAAGTGAGGAAGAAAGAGAGGCGCCTTTTCAGACGCAAGAAAAAAGAGCAGGAAAAGCGTGAGCTTGAGCAACTCGATATATACCAGGGCAAAAAGGATGCATGAAAATTCTATCAACAGGTAGAGCGTCCAACCCAAGGTTTCAAGCCCGGAGCACCCACTTGTAGAAATGAAAATGGAGATCTGATTACAGATCCGCAGTGTGCGCTGAAATTATAGAGACAGCATTTCTCCAATCTACCTACTGGCGACGATTCCACCAATACCGCCCATGGAGAAGCAGTTCAGCACCACCAATTAACTATGACGGAGTGGAAGTACTACCACCTAGCAATGAAGAGGTTCGAGTTGCTATCCAACGACTCAAAAACAATAAAGCAGCGGGTGCTGACGGCCTGTCAGCTGAATTGTTTAAGGCCGGCGGTGATGAATTGATAAGGCGCATGCATCAGCTTAACAGCAAAATATGGCTAGCGGAAAACATGCCCGGCGATTGAAATCTCAGCGTACTTTGCCCTAGACATAAGAAAGGAGACCCAACAATCTGCGCCAGTTATAGAGGTATCAGTCTTATTTCCATCGCATATAAGGTTCTCTCAAGCGTAATGTGTGAAAGATTAAAGCTGATTACAAAAACACTGATTGGAACTTATCAGTGTGGCTTTCGACCTGGAAAGACCAACCATAGACCAGATTTTCATGCAACGACAAGTGCTGGAGAAAACTCACGAAAATCAAATTGGCACACACCATCTTTTGTCGAATGCCTATACGCAACGATGTCTCAGTTCGGTATATATATAAAGTTGATAAGACTTTGCAGAATGACGTTGAGCAACACACGTTGCTGCGTCAAGGTAGGAAATGACCTCTCCGAAACCTTCAATACCTAAAGAGGTTTCAGACAAGGCTCAAAAATCCACTGCCTTGTCAAAAATCCACATCATCATGGAGGGGATCGTACGAAAGGCCGGTGTGCATCGTAATGGCACCATTTTCTACAAAGGTGTCCAGCTCCTTGCGTACGCTGATGATATTGATATTGTCGGCAGAACTAAGAGAGTTATTACCGCTGCTTTCACCGCTATCGAAAAGCAATCAGCCAAAGTGGGTTTGACGATAAGTAAGGGTAAAACAAAGTATATGCTGTCTACAAACAAGGGAGCGTGGCGTCTAGACTCACACGTTTCGTCCGGCAGCTATAACTTTGAAGTAGTCAAGGAGTTCGTATAACTTGGCACCGCCATTTATAACAACAACGAAGTCAGCCTGGAGATAAAGTGAAGAACAATAATTGCTAATAGGTGCTACTACGGGTTCAGTAAGCAACTAAGTTCCAGAGCCCTCTCTCGATCGACAAAACTAACACTCTAAATGACGCTCGTTCTACCTGTGCTGCTTTATGGTGCTGAGGCATGGGTAGTTTCGCAAACTGACGCAGCTGCTCTGGGGATGTTCGAGTGAAAAGTTCTTCGCAAAATCTTCGGTTCTGTTCGAGTCGGCGATGCTGTATGAGCTCTACGAAGACATTGACATAGTTTGGCGTATAACTTTGCAGCGACTACGCTGGCTAGGTCTTGTCCATCGTATGGACGACGATGCTCCAGCAAAAAAGGTGCTCGAGGCGAGGGTCGTTGGTCAACGACGACGAGGGAGACCATGACTCCAATGGATGGACCAGGCTGAGGAAGCCCTAACCGCACTTGGTGTATTCGATTGGAGAAGGCGCGCGCAAAGCAGAGACGCCTGGCTAGAGCTGATGAGATCGGCCGAAGCCCGAACATGGGTTGTTATGGCCTCCTAAGTAAGGAAGTAATATTTTGGGCGAATTGTACTTTTTTTGCGATTTTGTTTTTTTTTTTTGTGTGAATTTTTGGTTTATGTTTTTTTTTTTTTGGGCCATTTATCCAGAAATGTTTATGCTTTTTTCGTTTTTATAAGGTAAAATTTCATTTGACTATTTTTTCAATAATTTTTAGGCCATTTTTAATTTGGCGATTCTTCATGGCGCCTATAAATACAAATAAAAAAACAGATTTTTCTTCGTTGAAACAAAACGGATGCTACGATTTTATTGTTTGCTTTGTTTTTGTATATATATATATAACTTTTTATTTGTTTTTTGTTTATATTAAGGATTTTCACTACATTTGTTAAATCCTGCTAATTTGCTAAGCTAGGTATAAATTTGTTAAGTCCTTTAAACATTTTGTATAGAAATGACTTGTATAGAATTTTCTAGAGGCAATATTTTTTTAGAGAGAAAAGAAAATTTGTTCACAAAACAGAGTATACATATGTTGAATTATTTTTTAAAGCAATAAAATTTACAAAATGGTTTTACATTGCAGCTTTGAAAAAGATAAATTTTTAAAAAAACCTCGCAAGTATGAAATTTTTTTTAATGAACTTTACAGTTTATAATATTTTATGCTGTCATATAGCACCATTTTGTAAAATTAATTGTATTGAAAAATTAACTTTTGTGTCTTGAATAATATGTTAATACGTCATATATTTTGTTTCGTGAATAAACATAAAAACATACGCGAATTTTTAACCTCAGGAGTTTCATGCGTTTTTTGAAAAGATCTGATCGAAAAAAAATAAAGTATGCATATTAAGATTTTTTTAGATTTCAAAAAGGTTTTTTTTAGTATTTTTTTTTTTTTTTTTGTTTTTTCTCTTGTAAACGATTGAATTTTATTAATGTTTATCAGAATTCGTCTTTTATATCGAATTTCTGACGGTTTTTCCGTGCGGACAACCTAACAGCAATTTGTACCTTTCGTTTCTTTGATTTACTGTGGTCTTAGACGCTTCAGTGACAACTTTTATGTGAGATTCCATCGCTCGATTGTGACATGGAATTTCCTTCACATTGTCTTCGATTCAATCACCGGTTTCAGCAAGCCTTTTTATTTCCTCAAACTTTGTTTCTTCCCAAAATACTTCCCAAAAAATTACTTCCTCATAGTACGAAATTTTTGCATTGCGCGGTTAATAACTAGTCTTAAATCGTGGAAACTGTTGGTTTAAAACTGTTAAGGGTATTTTTGAAGAGAACTATTTTATGTACAGTTTTGTTCTAAGCGTATTTTCTGTCCAACAAAACGCATGTTTATTAGAGCCCTGCATGAATATATTCATCAAGTGAATATACCCTGATTCTCTGCTGTAGCAGTCACTGCAAGCAAAGCTGCAAGCGAATAAATGTACACAACAGATCGTGTAGCAACAGGTCGTGTAGCGCTTTATTTGTTTATATTTCTATATTTTTATATTTCGAAAACTTTTTATTTGTTCTCTGTTCTCTTCTCATACACTTTTGCACTGAGGTGAGCTTGCGATCTACGTGTTGTTTCAGTTATTTTCCTGAGTACTTAATAAAGTACACGACTACTCACGAATCTGCTGCAGTGACCTGAATAAGAATCAGGTATGTTGGTTTTTTCCCGCAATAAGCTTTTTGTTATCCTTAATGCATATTTGTGTTATTTTTTGTTGCTTTATTTGCTACCTTTGATACAAAAAACACAAAAACTGTCGAAAATAGTTTATATCGGCCGTAGCTGAACTCCTAGAGCGGTCGAATATATGAGCTGGTCCTATTATTTTTTGCCCCTCAACATTTCTCCCAAACACACCTACCCCCTATCTACCACCCTTCTTTGGCCCCCATACAAAAAACATTCTTTTCGTTCTACGAACGAACGAATAAAAAAATATTCGCTAAATATTCAGGACATGAACACTGATATTTTTGTTATTTTTTATTGCTTTATTTGATTTTACTGCTGTTGTTAGTAAAGCATCGTGCTCTTATATCTGAATAAAACAAAGAGAGTGTAAGATCAGGTATGAGCAAAGCAGAAAAGGTATAGGGGAAATTTTTTTATTCCATAGCAAGACAATAAATTCAGGGTGGCGAAAAAGCATACTCAGGCAGGGCTCTAATATTTATGTATTCCGAAATGAGCACTCTCGTTCGTGAAAGAAACGAGCAACAATACTTTTAGATATGAAAAAATGTATTGGTTATTGTGTCCCACACGAACGAGAGTGCAAATTTTTTAATACAAAAACATGCGGAAAGAGAAGCGAGATATTGGCGAATGACCGGTTTCGGTAGACTTTAAACTTTTGGTGCCATAGGGAACTCTTTGCAGGTTACTAGTTATGCCTTGATTACCTCAGGCAAAAGCAAAAGTTTTGTGGCAGAAAATAACTAAAGATTTTCAATGAGGAATTTTCAAAAACCCATGAAACTTGTGAAGTTTTTTGACTTCATGCATTTCCTTCCACTCTAATTAACATATTTTTAAGTCCAAAAAAAAAAAACATTATTAAAAACTTTTTTTATTTTAAAGTGAGAAGTGGGAAAAATAAACTTTTTCTTTTAAAAAACTTAGCAACTTAGCAGAACTTAACCAAATAAAGTGAATAGCCTTATTATATCTTTTAATGATTTGCATTATTTTGCTTATCAAATATTTAATTTCAGCTTTGTAAGTTCAAAGTCTGTAATAATGATTTTAAATCAATATAGCATAATGTTAACTTTTTTGTGTTTAAATAAAATAACGAAAAATAATTTTCAAATTTAAATTATATAAAAACATAGATGCTATAAGCAAAATTTTAAAACTTAAAATACAAATATATGCATTTGTAAATGTGTTTGGTGTAGTTATAATAAAATTTTAAGAATAATACTATGAAAATTTAAAATTTTGCATATTACTTAAAAATTTGTTTTTTTTTTTGTTTTACTTATTTTTTTTTTTTTATTTAGAGTTATGAGTCAATTTATTTCGCTGTTTATAACACTTTGAAGCTTTCATTACATTTGATTTTCAGCTTAAATTAAGACATGCAAATCTACATATAAATTTTTTTCGTTTCTTTTTTAATTTTTCAATTTTTTGTCATTATTATATTTTCAATATATATAGATTTTTGTTTGTTTGTTTGTATAATCATTTTTCTTACGTGTTTAATTTAAAAGTTTTTTTTTATTGTGTATTTTGCTTCAAGCTAACCATGTAATAATTCTTAAATTTATTTCATTTTTGATTTTCATTTGTTGTGTTTTTATACAACATATTAAGGTATGTTTACATTTATTGGTATTTCTTTTAATTAAAATTAATATTGCAAATTAGCTTAAAAACAACAAGCTTCAAATTAAAAACTCCATGCTTTTTTCTTCAAATATAAAAAGCTATAATATAATTCTAAAATCTAGGAATCAAGTTTATCATTTTTTTTTTTAAATATATTTAAAATCACATTTGTGCTGCTTAAGGAATTATGATTTTAATTTATTATTTTATTTTGTTATAGCAAAAAATGTGCTGATTTAAAAAAAAAATTAGTGCCGTTTATTGTTAATTTAAATATAAAAATAAGATCTGAAAATATTTGTTATAAAGGTTTATATAAGAGCTGAAAAACTATTTTTAAAATTTAACTTTAAAATAGAAACCTAAATTGCAGCCGTTGTTTTTTTTTAATGTGTTGATCACACATTATTTTATGCGTGATAGATTCATGTCAAAAATTTAATTTAGACCAAAAATAATATGATTCGGGCTCTGCACACTGTATGCTGGAACAATTTTAGTTAAAGTTTTAAAAAGTCAATTGCCTCCCTCTCGAAATCGAAAGTAATCATAATAACTGAACTTTGGCATCAATTTTAAACTGTTGATCGAGAGCTAAATCAATAGCTTCAGAACAGAATCAAAATCATTATCAATTTAGCTGATAACAATGGCGCAGACAGGAGGTTTGTGAGTTAAAACCACCCAAATGAACGAATAAAAAATAAAACGTATAAAGTTAAAGGATTATAATTGTACAAAGCATTAGTTGCATAAATTTTCATATTTAAATGTTTTTTTTTATTGTTATTTATGGTTTTGCATGCTCATCTCAAAGTAGTTCATCACAAAGCTACTACTACATCAAAAAAGCACTAAATCTGGTGCTAAAGCACTGACCTGCAACACTGGTATTCAGATCGACGCTGCATGAAAAGAGTTTAAAACAAAAAAAATTCACAATTTGACAATAACAACAATCAAAGCTCAGTACACGTATGAATGCTCTACCACGTTATTGTTCTCTGCAAAGCAAAGCAAAGCACCGTTACCGCAGCAGCGTCACTGTGATGTGCAATTATAACTCAGTCAGTTTAAATTATTAACTCGGTGAAGATGGGTGAAAATTCAATTAAAAAATACTTTCAAAGTAATGTTTTAAAACGCCATAAGTGATTCTGTTGTAGTTAATTCTGAAGGATATAGTAGTGCACCTAAACTTTGTCACTCCGTTTAATATGCTCATAAGCATGCGTGGTAGCATATGTATAGAAGGTTATATGCAGTGGCCAACAAAAGTGTACATACAGCATACAATTTTGGACTTCTGCAAAACTTAAGAATTTTAAAGAAAAGTTAAGATGTAGTTTATTTAGATATGATTATTTAGTAAAAAAAAATACCACAAAAACCTTGATCCTTACCAAGACAACAATACATTGACATTAAAATGAAAAACTTATCGCGACAAATGTTTGTACAGAGGACATTGGGATCTTTCGATTGTTTTTAAGTTTTCTTCTAATCGGTCGTGCAAATATCATGTCATCCCGAAACGAAAGTTCGATAATCACACTCAGATGTAATAAATTCATAGAGGATCCTTTAACAAAATTGTGTAAAAAGTAAAGTTTAGTCAAGTCAGAGTAAAGACTATAATAAAAAATGAAGCAGGCTCCTTATTTGTCCATATTGTATCGCTTTACGGAATGCGAAAGTAATTTTCTCTGATATATTTAGACACTTTTATAGAAAAATTGGGCCAAAATCTGGAAACTTTCTTGTTAGCTAGTGTACATAATTTTTTCTTGATCAGCATCACTACCCGAATAGATGAGGCCATGTCCATCTGTATGACTGTGTGAGATAACGATTACAGCCGTAGGAATTTCGATATAAAAGCTTATAAGGTGCTTATCACAACTATTCGACACCAAACAAATTTTATTATACATTCTCGGCAAATCTATGTTGATGACTGTTAGAAGAATGAGTCAAACACAGAATGAGAGAACAAACTGTACTACTTTAAACAAAGCTCTTTATCTTTATCAGCTCTAATTTGAAGGAGTATCGTTAGTTAGCGTTGAAAAGCACTAATTTCTGCTTAACTGCAATCGTATCAAAACTTTACGACAGTAATTTTAAAGTTCATCAATAGCGAGATCGTGTCATTGTCAGTCTGAATATAAATATCAATTTTGATTCCCAGAACTTGTTGATTAAAATATCGTGCGGGACTTTGCTATCCATAGAAGAAAGGTGCAAAATTTTAGTATATAATGAGCAGGGGCTAAATTTTTCACAAATTTTAAAAATATTGGTCGTACACGTTGTGTTATTACCTCACTTTTAAAAAAACCCGAAAATTTACGGCAAAAAATACAAGACAGGTCGTAAAGCTAAGCTCTCGAAGCGTGATAAGCAAATGGTTATTAAAAAAGCCAGAAATTCAACCATATCTTGTGCCCAACTTGCATGCTATCAGTTTCGAAAATGACAATGATACTACTAGAGGGGCTTAAGAAAGGATCCGTTTATATTTTCCAAAAGAAATTTTAGTGGTTGTTCCGTCATTGTGTGGGGTGCCATTCACAAGACGTGATAGGAGGATAACTATTATTATGTACCGAGTCCTAGTTGGTATCCAAATTATAAGCCGCTCCGTATTATGAGCAATCAGTATCTAATCTTATGAGCAATCCGCCACTGCCTTTCGTTGAAGTACGTCTTCTGTAATGCAGGAAATATATTTTTGTACGAGAGCAGTTAAAAAGGTCCTTGCAAGCCTCAACATTAACAAAGTCTATGTTCCCGATGGCATACAACCACTTGTACTAAAAGCTCATGCTTCTAGTCTGGCTCGGCCTTTGCGCAACCTGTTCAACATCTCCTACAGGACAGGAGTATTTCCATCTTGTTGAAAGGTCGCAAGGGTCTAGTCAGTATCAAAAAAGGGCGATTCCACGAACCCTGTAAGCTACCGACCATAGCGATATGCTCTACGCTCGCCAAAGTTATGGAAGGACCGCTCTACTGGTGACTTTATGGCGTTCCTTATGCCGTGGGTATGCTAGGTAAACATGTTTGGTGAGCTTTTTTGTGATTAGTGTTTTAAAGCACGAGAGAAAAGTTTATTTCTCATTTTATTGGTAAAAGCACTAACAACAAAAAAGCTTACCAAACATGTTTGCCTAGCATAACCACGGCCTTAGTGAAAAATGGAACCAATGCGTTCACTTATTTGGTGAGAGCAGAGTTGTTGCTCTGGATATTTCAAAGGCATTTGACGAGTGTGGCATAAAGCGCTCGTGTCAAAACTAATTGCATATGGTGTCGGTGGTAACTTTGCTTGGTGGATCACGTGCTTGCTTATGAATCGGATGAGCCATGTTGTTGTCGAGAGAGCACGCCATCAACGCAGGAGTACCGCAGGACTCAGTCCTATTGCCAACTTTGTTTCTGGTTTTTATTAACGACCTTCTGTTTTTGACTCACAACCCAATTCATTCGTTTGTGGATGACAGCGGCATTTGTCATTCATATTCATTTAAAAACACCCGAGCTCTTTGGAAATTGAGAGAAAGAGGCAACATATGAATGGCACACTTAATAATAACTTAAAAAAATCTCCGAGTGTGGTCTTGCTAATAGAGTAGAATTTAATGCTAGCAAGACCCAGTGTGGTCAGTTAACCCACAAGCGAATCAATTGCCCCTTAGCTCCCCTCAATTGGTTTTTTAAAACGGTTTAAGAAATACTTCACTCTATCTGATCTTCGTTTGATCAATACCTCATATATTAGGCCGAAAATCGAGTACAATTCGCACATTTGGACAGGGGCTTCAAGATCATATTTGGAGCTTCTGGGCCGGATTCAAAGACGTGCGATTTATTTGAGATACATTGTCTGACGCCACCAGCTCGTATGTTTCCTAGGTCCACTCGGGAAGCTCTCCAAGCCCATCTCTTTACCATTGCCGCTTTTCCCAATAGAACATTCCCAATAGAACAGATAATTTGTTCTTCGGTCGCTCAGTAAAATTGTGGGATAATCTCCCTGCGAGCGTGTTTCCCGGAAGTTTTAATCTGTGTAAATTTAAATCAAATCTTCACCGACACTACTCCATCTTTCCACCCTCCAACTAAATATCACCCGTTTTCCGAATCAACACAATGCTTTCGTATTTATAGGGGGCATCCCCTGAGTGTTGGGTAAGACTAAAAAAAAAAAAAAGTTTGAAATTTAGAAAAATTGTATGAAAACCATGTCTATCGCCGCACAAACTAACGTTATTATGAATTTGGATTAACTTCATGACTGTAGTGGGTGTATTTTAACTTCGACCAAGACAATGATAATACCTTAGCTATTTTATTTTATGTACTTCTCAAAAAATATCTTATTTGATGACTGAAAACATACCCAAGAAGAAAAATCCGAGGAGATTAGCTTTATTGTCTAACTCTGCTAAATGTTTACTTGGATTTACGAGTATAAGTGAATATTGAGGACCTTTTAAAATCAATGGCCCAAAATAAAAGAAAACATTTTTCACTTAGGATTATTTAATGAAAACATATTTAATAGTTTATAAATAAAACCAAAAAAATCGCTAGCGCCCATTACCCCAATTTTTTTTTTTTTTTTTGGGTTTTTTTGGTGCACTTCTAGTTGATAATATTTTTGTTAAATGATTATAAATATTATTATAATTTATAAATATTAAAAGAGATTTATAAATATTACTCTTATGTTAATCGTTCGTTATAACTTGATTCTAACTAATATTGGTTACAAGGTATACAATTTCATTATTGAAAAAAAAAAACCCAACATCACGGGTAAATATTTTGCAGCTCAAGTAGACACTTTGTAGAATAAACTCTGCCTAAGAATAGTGCTATTTCATCAAGACAATGAATAAATAGATTTCTAAATGTTTTTGTTACACAACATTCTTTCAAATTTTTTTAGTTCTGACAAATGACCGATGTTTTTCTTACTTAAGTTAGGTCTTTACTTTCTCATTTCTCTAGATTCTCATAATCATAATCAAAGCAACCAAAGACATCGGTCATCGGCAATCGGACAGCTTGACCGATAATTCCCGCACGTCGAAAGTCGAATGAATTCACTAATTTCATTTCCAGCCGTCCGCGCTGCTATTGTCTATTGTTAAAGCGGGGCGTGTGGGAAGGCAACATGCTGCCTCATTCAGCATCACTGCGCAAAATGAGCTGTCTACACTGTCCTTACAGCACATGCCAAAGAAAGTCGGCTTAGTGAGGCCAGTTGCATTTTCGAATACAGCATTCGTTCTAGAGATGCGCAAAATGTGTCACGAAATTGAAAAAGAGTGCTTACAATTTTTCGCTCGCTGAGATTTGTACCATTATTTCAGCTCACTAACTTTTTTAAACTCAGTACTACTCAGTAGCTCCATTGCGTATCAATGGTTCATTTTATTCGTTTCATTTCGTTCACTCGCTCACTCACTCGCTCACATATCATGAAAATGCAAACATTGCTGTTTGAAGTTTCATCTTATAAGGCCTATGGTACAGTCATTTGGTAGTTTTACCTGGATAATTTTCCGGGAGTTATGAAAATGAGTCATTTTTATAGATTTCTATGTGATCTTTCGGTATTTCAACTTTGCCACCTCGTATTTTTGCCGCTCGCACTGCCATATTTGCAAAATGGCGCCAAAAACAGTTTTTTGTCAATATAACCCTTCACGATAAAAACATATATGGAACTAGAGAAACTCCCTACAATTTATGTTATAACCTTTTTTTCGATAAATTATTAGTTTTGGCGTACGATGAAATAAAAATCGTTTATATTATAAATATATATATATAGTATCGGACAAAACGTTTGCAACTGTGAAGCATTTTTGAAAAAATCAAAGAAAATCTAAATATTTTTTAAAAAGAATGTTTATTTCATTTAAAAAGTGACAAATATATTTTAATACTTTGTAAAACTGAGGTATTTAACATAAAATCTTCTTCTTAAAAAAAATAAAAACTTTATATCAAATCTATAGATGGACAAGACAAAACATTTGCAACTATTTCATTTGAGGAAAAATATTAAATTTTTAATTAATATTTAGTAGCGAATCCATTATTTGCTATAACTTCCCTGCAGCGACGTGGTATTGAACTTATTAAGTTGTGAATGATATCAATCGGAATTTCATTCCAGGCCGTTTGAATTCGTTGAAAAAATCTATCAAGTTTTTTACATTTTCATGGTTTATTCTGCGTTTTACTATCTCCCAAAGGTTCTCAATGGGGTTAAGGTCTAGGGATTACGCGGGCCACTCCAAAACATTAATCTTATTGTCGCTAAACCAAGTTTTTATAAGCTTAGACGTGTGTTTGGGATCATTATCTTGCTGGAACGTCCAGCGCAACGGCATTTCCCATTCAGCAAATGGCATCATGACGGTCTCCAATATACTTTTGTATACCTGCTGATTCATAATGCCGTCAATTCGGTAAATAGGGCCTACTCCTGCATTCGAAACACATCCCCAGACCATAACATGCCCACCACCATGCTTGACTATTTTGACGCAGTACTATATTTGAAATCGTTTTCCTCTGGTTCGCCTAACCCTGGTCATACCATCACAATTGCACAATTGTTTTGCAACTAACGTGAAAGCTTCACCTAACTTAGTAAGAACTTGAAATGTTCTGCATAATTAACTGTTGGTGTAACGCTTTTTTGTTATTGTATGTGAGTTGTAAATGTTTTGTCTCGATCAGAATTTCCTGAGATTACAATTTTAAGAGAATATCTTGCAATTTAAGAGAGGAACACGATATATATATATACGCTTGATGGCTTAATTACAAACAAAAATTGACCAATTAAAAGTTAAAAAATTTTCGAAAACGGCCTGGTTCTGCTCGAAAAACCGGGTTTTTTATATGAAATTTTATATAAAATGCATTGGAACGCCCGCAATGATTATTTTAGTTAAAAAAAAAAAAAAAAATCAGTAGCCATATTTATATGTGATTAAAAAAATCAAATAAAAGATTTTTTGTGTAATTTTTTTACCTCAAAAAAGAAGGGTGTCCCGCAATTGACTGCAACTATTTAGAAGGTGAATGGTTATGTTGAGCTGAGCAAAAAATTGTGGGGAAATGGGAGGGCGGGAGTCTATTTTCACATTCTTAGGACCTACAGAGTTAATTAATATTTCACGACTTTGATTCACGCAATTGTTTCTAGCAGAAAAACTAACTTACGGAAAATTTTTTGATATCTCACTGCAAAAGCAACGAAATCACCTTTCCAACGGTATATCAACAAACCTCACCGACTTAACCGTTACCGAGCTGTGCTCGTGTGAAGATGAAATCAATCGGTTGAAACAACCAAATTTCAAGTTTGAGTTCAAATTTCTCAGAATATCGCGGAATAAATTAAATTTTTTTTATTCAATTTTGCAATGTATTCAATTCTTCAATGACACCAAAAACATAAACATATCTCTAAAAATGAAAAAAGTTGCTTGTACTAAAAAATTAACCTAATTATAAAACAATGATTTATTTATCAAAGTCGTGAAATATTAAATAACCCTGTAGCTCATAAGAATGTGAAAATAGATGCCCCTCCCCTCCTCCCATTCGATTTTTTTCTCAGCTTGACATAAACTTTCACCTCCGTAAATAGTTGCACTCAATTGCGGGACACCCTGTATATGTGTAATTTTTCAAAATTATATCTTATTTTTTATTCAACTTATACGCATTTTAAAACATTAAAAAACAGTTTTTGTTTTTTTTTTGAAGGTGTCATGTCCCCATAAGTGTCATGCCAGCACTGTAGCAAGTGATATTTTTTGCAAACTTTTACAGCAGGTAACAGCTATTAAACAAAAAATAGAACAATGTTAATAAAATTTAAAAAACTTGCAACTAATTACTATGCATACACTACCTATATAAAAATATTAACATTCGGCATTATAACAAGCTAATTCATTCATAAATTTGTTTTTATATTTTTATTATTACTGTTTCTTCTTGACGCTCTCTTTAATATTCAACACTTATGCATGTAGCTAAAAGTTAACAAGCAAAACATGCAGTTAATTTATACAACTGCAATCATTTATTTTTTATTTGATTTTTTATTTATTCTAATTTAATTGCACTGTTAATTTTGTTTTTTCAGATAAAATTATGTGAGCTACAAAACAACAATTGTTGCTAAAGTCGTAAGTCTTGACAAACTTTTGCTTCTTTTACGCCACAGCCTAAAAATATGCAATCATTTAGGTTTTAAGCGGCTGCTGCTATTATATTAACAGTATGTATTTAAAAGACGTTGGCTAAAAGCTTTTATAACTCACAGTTAAAATTTTATTTTTATTACATATTTTATTTCTATGCTAAATATACATGGATATAAATTTACTTCCTTATTGTTAACATTATAAACTATTTTTTAAAAAATTGCAAATGTTAGCAGTGTAAAGTGTAATAAACAAAATTATTAAAAGAAAAAAAAAAAACAAATGTTACAAAAATATTACAAAATAAAACTAAAATTATTTTAAATAACAAATTCAAATTCAAAATTATTGAACTAAAAACTTTTTTTACTAAAAGAAAGGAGCTTACAAAATTATTTTACAATATATAATATATAAGTTAATGTACAATTTATATAGTTAAGCTTTTAAAACAAAGTAAGTATAATATTTTGTAAATATTTAGTTACATATACATATATGTTTGTATACATTTACATATTTGTTTAAATATAATTGTTTTGAACAAAGCATTTTTGACACTTCAAACAGCAATAATTGCCATACATACAAATCAACAAACTATTTTACAATTTTTTCATTTTCATTTATATATAAATTTCTTTTTTAACTTTTTAACATTTATGTAGGCAACTTCAACCTTACTATTTCTATTTTTTATAGCATAGATTTACAATATACAAACAGTGTTAAGTAATAATAAAATAAATTCTGTAACTGATAAAAGTATAAAATCTAATAATAATTTTTAACTTTTTTGTTTTTTTTTTTTTTTTTTTTTTTTGATAAAATATGTTTTAAACTATTTGGTTATATTTACGTATATGCTCAGTAAGTTGATGATATCAATTTGATAAAATATGTATGAATATAAAAAAGATACAAACTTAAAACTTATTAATTTACGTATGCAACCAGAAACAAACAAGCCAAAACAACAGCAACAACTTTGAGACATGCAGAGACGTGGTGTGGAGGGGAGGTAGAGGTGTTAAAAAACTTTTTAAAAAATACTTACTAAACAGTTAAAAAAGTTTTCATGAAATGCTACACAAAAAAAAAACAAATTAAAAATCTGCAAGTTTTGAACAAAATAAAACTGCAAAATTTAGCCAAAACAAAGGCTAAAAATACATGGATTAAAAAGAGCTTGAAACGAGCGTGAAAACAAAATTCAAAGCAACAAAAAATATAAATAACAAAGTTTTCTTGCAAAGTTTAAAATAACAAAAAACTTTTCATTAAATTTCGGGTTACTTTTCCAACTTGTAATGTGCAAAACATTTTGTCTGCTTTAAGCTTAATAGTAAGCTTTAAATAAATAAGAATATACATATAGATAACTTTGAGAAATCTAATAAAAATGTTGTGAAGAGAAAACAAAATTAGATTGAGCTTTAACAGTTTTGCTAAAGCTTAGTCAAAGGCTAGCTTGCTGCTACGAAGGAAATTTAAGTTTACGGAGGGAAATTTTAAAGGCAGCAAAACATGCCAAACAAAAAATACCAATTTTAACACAAAATGCAAATAACAGTAGTTATGCTTTTGTAAACATTTATTTTTTGTTGCTTAAAAATTTAACTGTCATGTTTTACGCGGTGGTGTTGGAGGCGCAGCAAAGTGCCTCATCATGTCTTTGGGAATGTTTTTGAAGGCTGAAAAATTATTGGAGTGAACAATTTAAGTAAACCGGGTCGTGTGGACACCTGCTTACCTGGCTGCTGCTGCAGTTGTGTTTGTTGTTGCTGCTGCTGTTGTTGCTGTTGCATTTGTGGCTGTTGTTGGTGCTGCTGTTGCTGTTGCATAGCTGCTTCGTTGTTTTTTGGCGTTGTTAGTGTTGCTAAATCGTTGTGATATAATTGTTGTTGCTGTTGATATCTGCTATTATGAGCTGCCACTACTGCTGCTGTTGTAGTAGGTGTTTGTGGCTGCAGCATTGAGGGTATTTTCGTTGCTAACGATTTATTTGGCTGGTTATTAGTGTGATTTATTATATTGTCCGCTATGAGTGTGGCTGCTGCAGCACCGCCTAAATTTTGTTTGGTTACTAAGCTTAAGCTAGATATAGCTACTGGAAGTGGAGATCTTTGTGAATCGCTGCCGATTTCACCTGCATATCTATGGACATCAATAGACAAAAATTATTTAAAAACCTTTTTAATAATTACAATGCTCTTTAAACTCACTTAATATTGGTGTATTCCCGGCCGACCTGAAGACTTTGCTCTTCGGCACGTTTACGTTGTATCAACGTTTGTATATAATGCTGTACAGCATAGTAAACAAATTTGTATTGTGCCTCTGTTTGTACTAAACCAGAACGTTGGGAGCGTAATATTTGTATTGTGCGCTGAATATCAATTTCGGTGTCCAAACCTATGTAGTTCAAGAAAAAAAAAAAACGCATAAAAATACTGGTAAAAATGCACTTTATTTAATTTTATTCAAACCAACCGTTTCTATCGATTTGATCCAGTATCATGTCTATGACAATAAATGTGCCTGTGCGTCCAATACCGGCGGAGCAATGTACACAAATCGGACCCTAAAAGAAAACAATATTTATTTAATAAGGTAGGTTTTACGATTTAAAGTTAATTTAAAAAAAAAATTTAAGAATTACATCTGTTGTAATAGAGAATAAAAAAAATTGTATGCGACTTGAAGGCGTTTGAGGTTATGATTTCCAATCCGGTTCAATGTTTGATTTTGCATACAAAGTAAAAATTTAGAAGTTAAAAAAAAATATTTTATAACCAGACCATATTATTCTTAACCGACATTAGATTAAACCATGAAAAAATTTAACCTAGTAGCAGCAAGGGAGATATTGTCAACTCAAAACTGCCAAAGCAAAACTTAAAAAAAGAGTCATAGATTGAATAGTACTAAGCCAGCAAACACAAACAAAGGCAAATAAAGGTTTGAGAATTTTTTTCTCAAATTTCATTTCAAATGTGATTTTCAAATGATTAAAAGATTCTAGAAAATAAACCTATTTCTTAATTTGAGAATAAAGTCTCTTTTTTGTTAAGAAGGCTATCATTCTCAAACCATTCTCAAATCAATATCAAACCTTCACATTTGAGAAATACATTTAATATCAAATCATTCTCAAACCTCAATATTTGCTGGGAACCTAGTTGACAAATCAACAAGCAAATCAAAGACTTCGAGAGATTCAAAAAAATATTGGGATATTAAATAAGTTGTTGCAGTATTTTAAATGAAAATTCACAGCATATTTTAAACTAGGTCAGAATTTAACCATATTGGTCGGAATTGGCGTTTGGTCGAAATTCAACCATATCAGAATCGATTTTTCTTTTGTTTTTTCACTTAACGCACCAATAGCCTGAACAGAATGAACTGCGCTCTTTGTCACAGTGTCAACTCGAAATTAAACCACCACCGTCAGTGGAAGTTCTTTTCCCACATTCTTTGTTGAAAAGTATTGAGCAAAATAAACAACAATTGAAGACATGAATGAAGGAAGGTGATGTCTTATTTTCGGATTTTTGATGTTCATTCATTCATTCATGTCTTCAATTATAAATATCCTTTTGCGGCATGCTACACAAATGACACGGACAAAATTTGCAGTTGTTTTCGCGGGTAAAAGAAAAAACTGCAATTGTAACAAAACAAAAAATTGCCTATACTTAGAAGCTGTTCATAAATTACGTAACATGTTTTTGAACAATTTTCAACCCCTCATCCCCTTTGTCATACTTCATCGCATAGTCTTGAACACCCCCAAATGTAACGTAGCACTTTTATTATTTTTTTTTTTTTGGTTTTTTATAACTTAGCAGTTTGTTATGAATAAAGCATATTATAAGTTTTATTATTATGGAAATTTCATAGAAATTTCACGTTGTTCTATTGTGTTTGACCAACAATGGATGAAAAATTTGACCATGTGAACAGAGCTAAACACAAATGAGAGCTTTTTTGACGTTAACAATAACACCAACCAGTGGTGATACGTTATAACTTCGATGTTTTACAATTGTGGAAATTGTTGTTTGTTTTAGTTTTTTTATAACACTCCTGAAAACATTTTCTATTGTCTCAGAATCGCCAGAGAATCGCTTGGAAGATAAGGCAATCGCAAGGGAGCTCATTTGAAAGTCACCCGGGTATCGCCGACTGTAAGCCTCTGATTCGCTGGGAAAATTCGCGAACGAATCGCCTAGGGGGGCCTTAAACGATTCGCTGAGAAGAGTCGCAAATGAATCGCCAAGAAAGGTTCTTAGCGTTTTGCAAATAGAAGAGTCGCGAACGAATCGGTCAAACGAATTAGACGATTTGCTTGGAAGAGTCGCAAACGAATTACCAAGAGAAGTCCTAGTCCGAGCATCGTTGTTGAACGTAAAAAAAAATTTTATTTTAAAAAATTAAAAACTAAAAAATTAAAACGCGTTGTTGCTTCTGAACGATAAGAAAACATTTGACATTTTTTCACAAGTTTCAAAAGTTTTTCTTCACTTTTAACGGTTTTTCAAATCCTGCCTCGCATTCAAACTATATGCCGGGGTGAGCGGATCGTCTTCCAACGATCGCCGGGGTGAGCGAAAGAAAATTTTCTAAATTTTTCAAGAATCGCGCATTTATCGCTATTGAGATTTTAAAGCGATCCATCTTCCAACGATCTACGGAATGAGCAAGGAAGGCTTTAAAAATTTTTCTTGAGTCGTGCATTCATAGCTTGGACGATTGAAAAGCAATCCATCTCCAAAGATTACCGAAATGAGCGAAGGAAGATTTTGAAAATTTTTCTTGGTTCGCGCATTCATCGCTTGTATAGAAAAGCGATCCATCTTCCAACGATCACCGGAGTGAGCGAAGGAAGATTTTCCAAATTTTCCAAGAACTCATCGCTTTGGCGATCGAAATGCGATCCATCTTCCAACGATCGCCAAAATGAGCGAAGAACGATTTTGAAAATTTTTCTTGAATCGCGCATTCATTGCTTGGACGATCGAAAAGCGATCCATCTTCTAAAGAACCCTTAAGAACATCAGTGCACTTCCCTCTCCCCCTCCTATCACCCCCTCGTTCAAATAAAAACATAGTTGATGTAAGGGAAAGTATTGAAGAAGATGAAAATTTGTCCATTGCGCGGCGTACACAGCCATTTTACCTATCTTAACCTCCACATGGCGAAGTTTGCACAAGGATTTGACTCTTAGGCTTTACAAGGTTCAGTTGGTGTAAGAATTGAATCCAAACGACCATCAAAAACGTCGACAATTTGTTAATTTCACCTAAGAACAACTGGATGAATTTTTTGAACGAAATTCTGAAGTAATTTGGCCGCAAAAATCGCCCGATTTAACGACTTGGATTATTTTCTGTGGGAACATCCCAAACATAGGGTTTATTAAAAGATAACATGCGGCAAAAAATTGCCGAGATAGAGCCCCAAATATGCTGAAATGTGATCGAAAATTTCACCAAGAGAAACGACATCAATAGACGTGCTCTGGGGGGGGGGGGGGGGGTTTTACATTTGGAAGATATCATTTAGCATTACTAAATTATAAGCCCTATACTACATATATCAATAAATATATGATGAATTTCCATTCAAAATGTGTGTTTCATTTGAATTAAAAAAAAGCTCAAAATTCAAAAACTCTGTATTAGAGGTAGTAATTTTTTTCCATACTGATAACATCCAGTTTCGGATTCTACATAAAATTCTGAGTTAAAAACTACTTGGGACCATATAGCTCCGATTAAATTTTTTTCAGCGAAAAATCGTTTATAGAATATACAAATCGTTTCATAGCAGAGAACTGCTCAAAAATGCGCATCAATTTACAGTGCCTACGGATCACCACAATAATGTTACATTGGGGGTTTCCAGGGTCGCTGATCATAAATCTTGGGTCAATATTTTGAAATCCAAAATGGCAGCTTTGGAAATGCGGACATGATCATTGTGATTTCTACATTATTGGCTTTTCGAGAACCAAATTTCGTATACAACGATTTTTGGAGTCGTATATCACGATTCTAAGGTTATCATTATCACGATTTAGGATATCACGCATTCCGTGAAAAACTAAGCCGCCTCGAAAAACTACTCTTCTATTTGTTTTGGTTTATAAGAACTACGAAAGTTCCAGTTTCATTATTAACCGATCAGTAAAATAAAAACTTTTTATCGGGTTCTAACCTAAAAAGATCCTGTTGTTTTTTGTCCAAAATACGCAACGAAAATATATTTTAACCTACAAAACCAACACCACTTCGACGTATCGAATTTTGGCAACATATTGTCATCGCCTACCAAAGGTTCTAAATCAGGAGTGCGCAAAATTAAACAATCACATTTTTGTAATTTTATTGCAAAGCTTTTGTCTTAAGAGTTTGCACTGAACGAAAACCTCGAGTTTGTTCAATCGTAGGATCACAGCATAACGTGAGAATGATAGTTTGTCGTGTTATATAATGTTGTGAAAAACACATTGGGGCAAAATAGATGCATGACTTGGTTTCTTTATTGCTCCAATGTGTTATTTGGCTCCGCTCAGCAATAAGCGTTCACTATGTTCACAACTTTAGGCAACGCAGAATAGAGCGGACTCAACTGAACAGCATTAAGTTCGTACATTCGACTGATCGTATGGAATGAACGAACAACCGCGCTAATAATATGTTGTCGTATTCAATAAGGCAACACAGAGGCGGGCGGCCGCAACTTAACGTCATGAAGTTCGCACAGCGACTGATCGTTTTATTTTATTCAGTGTAATAAGTTCTCACCTCGACTAAAAAGCTTTTAATTGAAAGCTGTCGTATGCCTGTGAAAGCTATCCGCACATGGGCGGCCTTTTGCGCACTCCTATTCTAAATACCTAAAAAAATTGTTTTGTAATCAAACAGTGTGAAAAATGTCCAAATACGCAACCATTGGGGACAACGTACGCAACCGAAATTTCAATTTTTAGAAATTAGTTTGTTTATAATTTTGAATTAATTTAAAATAAAATATTGAATTGTATACTATTGAACTTTTCATACAAATAAAATGTTTCTTGAAATTTTAACACATTTTGCTGATTTATTGAGTTTTATAAATGAACTAAAACTGCGGTATTTTTGGTGTCCTCCGTAAGCAACCTAGTAGATATTTAATATTTTGGTTAATGTTTCAATAAATTGATTGAAGCAAATTTAAATTTAAGGATACACATATACTGAACAAAACTGGATTTAAGACAAAAAAATGTAAGTTCGTTTTAACATTAAAATTCATTAAATGCACGCAAAAGTACTAAAAAATGTCCCCGTACGCAACACGGAAGGCGTGATATATTAAAATCTGGATCAATATTTCTTCTATCAAATCAGGTTAAAGAGTTACAGCTAACATAAAAAATTGGCGTTAGCGGGTTATAACTTTTCAATTACACTTAATAGAAAAATCGGTCTTGCTTTGGTTTTTGCGTACTAAAATTTTAAGGAAATTATTTGCGTATTTCCTAAAAGCTGACTTGAAAACCGACTTGAAAACTGATGATTTTTCGCTAAAACGATTTTTCGCTAGGAAAAATTTCATCTGAGTTATATGGTGCCAAGGAGTTTTTAACTCAGAATTTCATGAAGAATCCGAAACTGAATGTTACCAGCGTGAAAATGTTCGCCCGGAACAAATTGCTCCTACCTACTCTGTATATAAGGTATATTACCGTACACAAAAGTTTTTAAGTTTTTGAAAATTTTTGAAAGTTTTTACTACTTCATACTTGAATGTGAGTAATAATCTTTTAAAAATGTCCAAGACCTTCTTGAGTCATTCATAAACTTACCGGTTTCTCGCCTGCCTGCACCAGTTGACTCTGCTTCGTATTGACATCCTGTAGAAAATTCAACACACAACCAGGATCAGCGGGTACACCATGATCGGGCCACACTTGAAAGTGATAATGAAAAATGCGACGCTCTGGCTTGTCACGCCACGAGAAAAGAAATTCTCGCAACGTATAGTCGCTGGTGGAGTTCTCCGATAGGCATTGTATCTTAGCCTGGCCAAATTGTTTACATTGACCATCATCAGGCCAGTATTTGGCACATTTATTCTTACCTAAGTCATAGAAGATATTATTGCATATAAGTAAAATGAACTCATAATGGACAGGTCAACCAAATTGTTTTGAACAAACTAATTTATAAAGCTCACCCCTCTCAAATTCTTTGGTTGTCATTACAATGACACGCGTGTTTTCCTGCCAGACCATATTCCAGAAATCTGCTATCGTATTCTGCAAGCAACCCTGCGTAGCTATGTACGTCTTGAACAAATCGCGCTCGGTCAAATCGCTGCTATTCTTCTTGAGCAAACCACCGACTGCACCTGCTGTGCGGTTGCTTGCAATACTACCGGCATTTGAAGCATTGGAACACAACGATTCGCTGCGCTTATGCTTGTTAAGAGTCTCCGACTTTTTGTTACACGTTGCGCAATTGCTATACGGCAAAATAGCTGTCTTCATGGCACACTGGACACAGGTTTTATTCAACATCTGACAATGCGGACAACTCTTCTGGAGCAGCGCTGCAGTACAGGCAGGGCACGATGGCACTGTTGCATTCAGACTCTCCGACGAAGACGTCATGCTATGCAGATCGCCATCGGTGGGTAAACGTATATAGTTGGCATTGATGTATTCAGCGCCAACAACGCTGCGATCTGAATCAATAAGTTTCACGCGGGTGTGATCATCTGTTGTAAAAAGAGGAAGATGCTGTTAGTATAAATTTATTATTTTGTTTGAAATATTCACTTACAGGGCAAAATATTTTTGTAGCGATTTTTGCTACGATTTTCAATTTTATAGCCTTCGCGACGTGAGAATGTATCACGACTATCCTGTTGCAGCGATTCGAACTCTTCCCAGAAACCACCCTGTAAAAGCATAATAATTAATATTATTGCTTAACAAACATTATAATGTGCTTGTTAGTTAGCGCTATAAAAGAGCTTTAATTAAGCTTAAACTGTTAAAATGCCATAAAAAGCGCGCCACTTGCTGCTGACGCCATGCCAGCAACTACTCAACTACTCACCTTCACTAATTGTTCCACTCTGGCATTAATACCCGCTGCTGTGATGCGCGTGGCATTGAAAGGTTGCCGCAAATGGACTACCGTGCCACACGTCTCCACCATCGGATTGCGTTTATAGTGTTCGATGAGTTCAGATAGGGTGGGGAATGGTTCACCGCCGCCAACATCATACTTTTTATCCTAAAAACGAAAAAAAAAAAATGGAATAAGTACAGAGTAGATAGAATCGGCAAATAAAAAAAAAAAAAAACAATTCTTAAGTGATGACATAAAATTTTACGTGATTGCTGTAAGTAGAATAGGAACAAAAGGAGACATTGTAGTAGAGAGAGAGAGTGAGAGGATATGGAGATGATTAGTAAGAAGAAACATGTGAAGGCCAATGGGTTGTAGTTGTTGTTGGTATTAGTTAAGCCAATGTTTATATATGGCTTATTTTAAAAACGAAGAAAACAGTTTAGGAAAAATTAAAAAACATGCAAATTGTTATGACTTTATTCGTAATATTTCTAGTAATGCGGATTTTTATAGAGGAAAATCTAAATAGTTCAGAAATTTTCAATTGAAAGTGAGTGTCAGAAAACTGATACATAAGTCGGCATGAAACAATTAATTTAAAACAAAACAATGCTGTGATCATGGTACTATTGCTGTTTGAAAAATTAAATAAACAAAAAATATACTATTTAAGCAAAATTATTGAAAAATAATTTTTTAAATGGATATTAGTGATGATGTTTTTAAGACAAACACATAATTGTAGAGAAGAATTTTTTTGATTAGGTCGATAAATTATGGCCCACCCCACATTCTATGAAACTTCCGAACTTCCGTAGTCGTTTTCGCCTCTCCTGCGCGAATGCAGAATACTTGTGGAGTAATCTTTAATTTAACCCTCATCAGTTCCCGAGGAAATGCATCCAATCGGTCCCATTGTATCAATTTGATACACATTAAAAAAAAAGTTAAGAAAATCGTTTTAAAAATTAAAAAAACTGATTGTTTTATATATCTGTTGTTCTATTTTATTGTTTTCATAAATTTAAATTTAGAAAATACAAATTATAAGTAATGAAAATTTGAAAGAGAAAAATGTCAAAAATGCTTATTTTTGTGGCTATGTGCCTCTATTAGCGCATTTTTCGCAAATATCATAATGACGATCATTACAAACGTAATTCTTACAATTATCACAACGATTTGAATACAAATTTTTATTGTTTTTATATGCACATATGTAGCAACGGCCGCGTTGCGTAGCTTTTGGCAAATGGATAATCGCCGGTAGTGCTTCAATATTAAGCCTACGAGTCTGAGATTTCCGCTTTTCTGTGTTTTTGCACAAGAGCCACTCCAAGCTCCGCAATAAATATTCGACGACGTATATTTTTATTGGTTTTGTTGTTTTTCCAAGCCGGAAATAGCGAAATATACGTTATATATGCATTCAATGCACTCACGTCCAACATGTTGCAAAATACTGCCATTTGCCACCGATTTATCTTCGTTTTGCAGGTGTAGGTAGCCACCATCTTGTCCATAGTGTCCACGCCACTCTTGGTTTTGTTATAATCTAGAATTAGCTTCGGTTTCTTCTCAGCATTTTCACTTATAAAGACGGCATTGTGCTATGTACTGAGCAGTGTAACATATTTATAACGCCGAGGCACATACGACAGTACAATGGCTTGTAATTTGTGGTCATATACAATAACGCTCGAATACACAGGTTTTTTTCCTCATATTCAACAATACGGGAGGAATTTCGGTCCTATTTTTCCATATAGTGCCCAGAATAGTCATTCGGCGTTTATGTAACTCTTCAGCCAGTTCATAAGATATGAAGAAGTTGTCGCATGTGATATTCCTCTCCGACAGCCCATTTACCAAATCCAAAACAACACGGCGTCCAATATTGCGCTCTGGAGCGGCGTTGCGATTGCGACCAACATAAATTTGAGTGTTGTAAACATACCACTTAGCTGAATCGGCTAAAATCCAAATTTCAAAAATCCGTATTTAGCCGGTTTCGACGGTATGAATTGTCGAAACGGACAGCGTCCACGAAATGGAACTAGCTGTTCATCTAATGTAACATTTTTGCCTGGAATGTATACAACTTGCAAATTATGGTTCCATTTTTCATATATGGTGCGTATCGGTGCCAATTTATCACGGACAGAAGCAGTATTGGCATTACGTTCTTCTTTATCGTCAAATCTGATACATCCATGAATTTTTTTGAACATTTTCAGTGACATTGTGTCTCGAAATATTGGTCGACCGGTTTTCTCATTCCAGGGTTGTGTAACACATTCACCATACGAACGATACACACCAGCAAGCAGTAGCAATCCGAAGTACACATGTAGAGTATCCATATCTATTTGTTCCCATTCTTTTTTGTATTTCCGCAAACCATATAAATTCGTCATATTCACAATAGTATTTTCTATCGATCGCAGAAACAAATCAAATGCAGACAAACCATCTACAACATAAGCAACTGCAACTAGTTTTGGTCCTACAACAACAACAAAAAGAAACAAACACTAAATATGAAGCACAAAACAAGAATGGTAGGATTTTTACCTGAAACAATATTATCAGCGCGCCTATATGAATTTCTTCGGTTATTTTCAAATGGCTCCGATTAATATTGAATTTTTTTATTTTTTGACAAATATTTTGCTGTTGCATTTCTGGCAATTTCTTCTGCCACATTTTGTTCTAGTGGCTCAACATCGTACTCATCCGATTGCTCACTCATTTCTGCAACGCATTCTTCCTCCATTGTAAAATCATCGTCACTATCTACTTCAGATTCTTCTGCTTCACTTCCAGATTCGGAATCCATATCATATTCGTCTCTTTGACGGTTTCACGTAGATTTTTTTTCCATTTTTTTTAAATCAATTGAATGTATGTATAACGCAATGAAAGTATGCGGCAGATAAAAATCCCTTAAAAATTCACTAAAATCACTTATCACTTCAAACAAATTCAATTCAATCTTCACTCGTGTGTGTTCCAGAACATACTGAAAACAAAAAAATGAAATAAAACCCAAAAAACAACTGCAATAACCATCGGCAGATGTATTGTATCAAGTTGATACGAGGGACCGATTCGTAACTATTTCGTCTCAGGTACAACCAGAAATGCCCGAACATTAAAAACTCATTAGCACGATTCTACAGGCAAAATCATGCTATTTTCCCAAAAACGGGGTCTTTTCATCGGGCAGTTTTTTTTTTATTCAACGATGAGGGTTAAATAATATAAGTAGTTTTCGATAATACAGTTTTAAGTTAATTTCTTGTTATTTTCTATTCTTGCTTTGATTTTTTTCGAGTCATTTTTAACTATTTTTTAAAGCCATTAAGGTAATATCGTCTTCGCGCACTAAACGCCTCAATTAAGTTGCTAGAACCCACTTTATAGACTCTTCCCTACCACCACGATACGACGACGTACAGTGTCGCGGCTCCATATATACGCACATAAGCCGCGGACAAAAATAAAATAGAATAGGAGTTGCCGCAGGATCATGAAACTTCTTGAAAAAAAGTTTTACGACAAAACAACTATTCACACAAAATTTCGTTGAAATGGGATGAATGAAAAGACCACCTCCCATATAACCGAAATTGGTAAGTGTTATATTTCCCCATCAAATTATTGGCAACTAAGTAATTGCGGATTTCACTCATAGATGACTTTAGTTGAATTTTTAGGTGTGCTGACGTAATCGAAATGTCAAACACGTTTTGTTATTTGATAGTTGGTACTTTAACTGTCAATCAGTAAAAACATTTTTTGATCGGTTGTGTAGTTTTTGTTTGGCTTCTGTTGAAAAATGGAAAATCGAAACGAACATTTTCGTCATATTTTACTTTTTAATTTCCGGATAGGAAATAGCAAGCTCACAAAAAGTTATGTGCTATTTATGGTGACGAAACTTTAAAAGAACGGCAGTGTCAAAATTGGTTTGCCAAATATCGTTCTGGTGATTTTTCACTCAAAGATGAAAAACGCTCTGGTCGTCCAGTTGAAGTTGATGACGACCAAATCAAAGCAATAATCGAATCGGATCGTCACAGTACAACACGTGAGATTGCAGAAAAGCTTCATGTATAACATACATGCATTGAAAATCGCTTAAAACAACTTTGCTATGTACGAAAACTCGATTCCATTTTTAAAACGATTGATAGCTGGTGATGAAAAATGGCTTGTTTACAACAATGTCAATCGGAAAAAATCGTGGAGCAAGCCAGGCGAACCAGCTCAAACAACATCAAAAGCTGATATTCATCAAAAGAAAGTTATGTTATCAGTTTGGTGGGATTACAAAGGAATTGTCTACTTTGAACTTTTACCACCCAACCGAACGATCAATTTAGATGTCTACATTGAACAACTAACAAAATTGAACAATGCAGTTGAAGAAAAGCTGCCCGAATTGACAAATCGCAAAGGTGTTGTATTCCACCATGACAATGCAAGGCCACACACATCTTTGGTCACTCGGCAAAAATTATTGGAGCTTGGTTGGGATGTTTTGCCACATCCACCATATAGTCCTGACCTTGCACCATCTGATTACTTTTTAATTCGATCTTTGTAAAACTCCTTGAATGGTAAAAATTTCAATAATAATGATGATGTCAAATCGTACCTGGTTCAGTTTTTGCTGATAAAAACCAGAAGTTTTATGAACGTGGAATTATGAAGCTGGCTGAAAGATGGCAAAAGGTCATTGCTCAAAATGGGCAATACATTACTGAATAAAGTTATTTCGTTCCATGAAAAAATTGTCTTTTATTTTCTAAAAAAAAATCCGCAATTACTTAGTTGCCAACCTGATACATGTGTTGTGCAACCAAATTTATATACATAAATTCGATAATCATTTTTAGTCTTATGAAGTCTTAGGTTCCTGTGGGGACTTAATATATATTAAAGAGATTTCTGAATTTATTAGTCCTCCATTACATTTGCACGGCATCAATAATGGAAAAAAATATGTAAGAATTAAGTTTATGTAATGAATCTTTTTATTTTTTGTTAATATATGTTTATTTTTCATTGAAATAATAATGAAGTCTTCTTGTGTAACGTTGTATCTCTTGTTTTACTTTTTCCTTTGGGTGTGTAAGTATTTCGAAATTCGAATTTCGAAATTGCAAAAGTAAGTATCATAAAATCTCAAATCAAGATTAATTGTTCTTAAATCAATTCCTAAAACAAGAACGCGTGGTCTTGAATCCTGAACGCTTACTCTAAAAATAACAACATAATAATCTTAATGTAAGCTTGTTTATTCTAAAAAACAGAACACCCGTGCTTAATTTAAGAATTTTCTTTAAAATGTACCGAAAAATCTTAAAAATAAAACGATAATTTCAGTATAAAATTAAGAATTTGTTCTTGAATAATTTGTCAATTTTAAAGCTGATGCTTTTTTTACTGCGTATAAACGCTCTCAATACAAAACCTGAGAGTTTTTATAAACAACAAATTTAGTTAAATGCAAATTGCAGATTAAATTGATTTTCAAACATCAATAACAAAAAAATGTAATTGAAAGACAACAACAACAAAAACTGCAGAAATAGCGCACAAACATTGTGTGACTTAATGTGTCAGCAGTGTAGCGCATTACAACAAAATCACTTTTTTGTTGCATTCATTTAAACTGTGCACATATCTAGTAAATATTTTTCCATTTTCAAGGTTAGGAGATGAGGAAAAACTTTGCGTGTTTTTGTTGTTGTTGCTGAAATTTTTGCTAGTAATTGTTGTATAAGGAGCGTTTTTATTGATTTTAACAGCAACAGCAACAAAAATTAAAACATTTTCCAAAGCCATTATTACTAAGGTACATATATATATAAGCAAAGTAATGTTGTTGTTGTTGTTGATGTTGTTGGAATGGCTAGCTTAGAAATGTTTTTATGACCAAAACGAAGTTTAGTTGTAAGGTCGTTGTTGTTGTTGTTGTTGTTGTAGCTAAGTGTTTGAAAAATTACACTGGTCTGCAAAATTTACAAACATTACATTAGAAATTTTTAGCATTTTTCACAGGCAAATTTTTCAATGATTTCAACCCTGTACTCAGTTTTCTAGTATTTGGCCTAGTTCTTGAGATACAGGATGTTTTGCATTTTCATGTCTTTGAAGTTATTTTTACATAACTCATTTAAAGTAAAAATAACAAGTTTTTATTGCCATATGTTATGTTAAGCTTGTTATGTTTTTATAGATATACTCTTCAAACTCAATATTTTTAATTTTTTTCTTTAAAAATGTAACTTTTAATATGTGTTTGCACAGTCTAAATATTTTATTTTGTGTTCCTAACAACTTTTTTACAATTTTTCTATATATTTCTTATAATTTTCCTAAAGTTTTTGCGTTTGAAACGCAGAAAATTTAAAAAAAAAGTTTGTTAATTGAAGGAAGAAAACTTTCCATGCCATTATTTTCATACTATCCGAAAATGGTTTGTGTCTGATTTAAATAAAAATAAAAGTTTTCATTTTCACTTCACAAACTTTATTAAAAATTTGTGCATCACACGCAAAAATTTTATAATAGTGACTAGCAGAGATTTGAGTTGGAAACAAAATACAATTGTATACTATTACTTGAATAAAAGTCCGTCCTAAGACGGGTTGGAAGCATTTAAAGTAAAAAAATATGACAATAAATTTATTGGATTTACAGCTTATCAACTAATATCGCTCAAACTGTAATTATTTTTTGCCATCATTACAGTGCTTTCACAACATATACTGTCCTGACAAATGTTCAGCCTGAAAGTATGCACATACATAAAAGGCAAGTTTGCTGCTCTGTCACTGATAAGTATCAAATTAATTTTGTGTGCATACTCTCAGGCTAAACATTTTTCAGGACAGTTTATGTTGGAAAAGCACTGTAATAATGGCAAAAAATAATAACAGTTTAAGCGATATTAGGTGTGGAGCAGCGTGCTTGCCTTTTATGTATTAAGATAAGAGCTCAATATTTATAAAGGATAGATGGGAGATATGACGTACTTCCACAAAAAATAGTCTAGTGGGCTCAAATCGCACGATCTTGGCGGCAAATGTACTGCACCAAAACGAAAGATTAATTTCAAAAATGAATCATTAAGTGCAATGAGGCATGTGGCACAATCCTGTGTGGTAAAATTTTGGATAAAAATAGTTCGTAATCAACAAACGATACCTGGCTCCATTGAAGTATGATCAAATGATGCCGCCGGCCCCATATACCCCATATACCGCATTTTGAGGTGCACTGGCAGCGCTTGAACTACCTCCGACTGTTCTTCCACCATTGACCCATTGAGCCAGAAGTGAGCCTCGTGGCTAACAACAATTTTTCGATTAAAAGCGGATCTTCACCACATTTTCCCATCTATTCAAAATTCGGTACTGTGACAAGTCGTCCGGCTCCAATCTATGTACCAGCTGCAATTTGCACACTCGAAGAAAATGACTGACAACAAAAATTTATCAACTCAACCTAGAAATTCGTTGATATGAACAATGAACAATGTTTTTGAAATTGGCAAATTCCAAGGTTCAAAAAAAACGAATTGGCCATTTCAGCCCTTGAAAGGACTTTGACCGAACTTCTTATGATCAATTGTGTTGTGGGTTTGTGAAATGTTTGAACACACATGATCGAGAACTGGGCCTACAAGTTTTATGCGGCTTATGTTTTAACTGCTCCGAACGGCTCCGAACGGCTTATGTTTTAAGGAAGCTGCCATGAAGGCAGTTTTTACTCTCTGAGTTTTGCCATTGCACAATGGGGAAAAAAGTGCGTGCGATTTACTGGCATTAACATTATTTTTCAGGTAACGAAAAAAAGGGTAACAACACTTTTTTGCAAAGTAGAAACTCCAACCAAAGCAAAATAGTCGTACGCGCTCGCGGACGTGTACCCTAGATAATGTTTTATTGCTATCGTCCACGAACGCGTATGTTTTGGTGAGACATTGAAGTGAGGTCTCATTACGTGTGCCTACCAAAACGTACGCGCTCGTGGACTAGAACGTAGAAGAGACTTCTTATGCTCATGAGACAGCTCATGAGCTGCGCACGGAAATGAAAGGCAGGAATGAAATCTGAGCAGTTTAGAGCAAAAGTAGCTAGTTAATAGTAGTTAGCTCCCAGTAGAGTCCATCGCAATTTTTATGATTTCTAAAGATTGTGGAAAAAGATCTAGGTTCCATATGAATTATCTATGGTACTACACCGAGAAAAAACTTATGTTAAATTGAAACAATGAAACCTAGTATAATTTACTCGTATAAGATGGCTTTTGCAATTTTCAGCCTCCCAAGAACTTCATCAAAATGCCTTAGTTTTACATGTTAACTTGCCAATTTTTATTTGGGTGATAAATTAACCAAGTATTTGGTAATTTATACATTATATAAAAACAAAAAATTGATTTTAAAAAAAAAACT
This sequence comes from Coremacera marginata, assembly GCA_914767935.1. Classification (NCBI taxonomy): domain Eukaryota; kingdom Metazoa; phylum Arthropoda; class Insecta; order Diptera; family Sciomyzidae; genus Coremacera; species Coremacera marginata. Next base: position 139,367,171 of record OU612046.1, on the reverse strand, counting down.
TTTTTCCGGGTTTTGGTTTTTTTCTTTTCTTTTTTTTTTTTTTTTTTTGAAGCAGCCTCTTTTTTTGTGATTTGGTTTGCTTGACTGAAATCGGCAACAACACAAATTTTTCCTTTATCAACACCGTTTTTCTTAGAAATTCATGGCTTCTCTTCGGTACTTGCGTTTATTATAACAATACGATTAAATTAAATTAAATAAAATATCACATATAAAAATTTTACCTTCGCGTGCCGTGAAGATTTGAACCCACACCCACCGATACCATCGATTAAGAAGTCACCACACTACGCATCGAGCCAAACTCCTTCGTTACGCAGAATGATTGATTCAATATTAATTACAACTGAAGATTTTTGTTGTTTGGCTATCAACAGAATATTGTGACATACTGCATCTACAATACAGCATCTGTTAACATAGCTGCAGTTATGTCAGCAACCGGTAGCAAGGCTTTTTGGATCAGTGGGTAGAGCGATGGACTGGCACCAAAAATTCCAAGTTCAATTCCGCACGGCGGGAACAGAAATTTTTTTTCTTTTTGTTGATGAAATGTAATAAAATTTACTGGTGTGAATATTAACGTGTGTTTTTTTGCTTTGTTATTTTTGAATTTAAAAGTTATTTTATTACAAAAAAAAACCATTAAATTATCAAATCTATCCTTCTCTCGTGTGTCTAACGACTCAGCTGTTTTTTTTTTTTTGCAGAAAATAGTTCAAACCTATGCCTTAAGCCATCCATGCTAGTTTTTTTTTAAATATGTATTTTTGGATTTTGGGCTTAGGTGAATCAAATACTTTTTTTTTGGCACGGTATTGAAGTATGTGCCTTCAAAGCAATGTATTAAACAATAAATTGCTTAGGCGAATAAGCATAAGTTTATAATTCCCATACAATTCTCTTTACCCAAGCCAACTTAGGTGATATAACTACTGCCTTTTTTCTCGGTGTAGGTAACAATAGTACACCCGATTTTCGGGGGATTAACTAGTTAATTTTTTATTCTCTTAGGCTGCGAAAATGACCGCTCTCTATTACTATTAATTGGTAACCATTAGGCAAAGGAATATTCTTGTAGCAGTTTCTTTATCTGATTTTATAAGGTTATGTAAGGTTGAGAATAGAGTCGAAATTCCGGAAAATGCGCTTGAAAAAAAGATTTGATTATTGAATTAATCGTTGGCATACGTATATTATTTCGGAAGGGGCCCACTTTTAAGGCGATACAATAAATTTAAATAAATAATAAATATTTTGTGTTTTATTGACCAATTCCCGATACTTGATTGGCAGAATGTTCAATTGGAGCAGAGCTTGGTCGTCAAAGTACTATTTAGAATATACCTACACTAACAAATTATTTGGAGAAAATGCAAAGAAAAATTTTTAAAGAAAAAAAATTAAAATTTGCAGTTTGAATGCATACATTGTAGAAACTAGAACTAGAAGAAAATGCGTTTTCAAAAAATAACTTCAAAGACATGAAAAATACAAAGCACCCTGCAGCTCAAAAACTAGGCCAAAGGTGATAAAACTGAATGCAGGGTCGAAATTAGTCATCAAATTGGTATTATTATTTTCATTTAAGGGACGATTTGACTGCAGGCCTGTGTTATTCCAACAAAAGGCGAATATGTCAAATCAATAAACAACTAAATACTCTAAAAGTCCACCAATAGTGTCGGAAGTGTGTCGTTAAAATAAGCTTAAATTTAAAAATTAAACCAAACGATCAGATTTATTCCGAGACAAGTTTAGAAAAGATTAGGAAAGATTTGCTTACAACAAAATCAAAGGATTTTTTTTTATGAAATGTAGAAATATGAGACTCAAGTTAAAGTTGTTTTTTTTTACTTACTTGCCATCTTATCATGACGTGCGTCACTTTATCGTCCGTTCGCACGGAGAGCACAAAATCACCGGGTTTACTCTGAGATTCACGCACAAGAAATGAACCATTCTTTCCACGCTCCAAAATTAATTTTTCAGCTTCTTTGCCCGAGAGGTTGCCATGAAACCATCTGCAAGTAAGAAAAAATATGCAAAAATAAATATAAAGCTTTTTTATAGTTGTTAACCATATCATTAACACTTAAAAGAAGCTAAAAACAAAAAATCTTTGAGTTAACATTTTTATAATTTTACACAAATTTAAGTTGCAGAAACTCACCAAGAAAATTCTCAATAAGATTTGCAAACTCGTTGTGTTTCGAATGAGTTCAACTTTAAAACTGAGCATATACAGCTGAGTAAAGCTGCAGGCAAAAAAATAGAAAAAAAAAATAATGTAAACGAGTGAAAAAACACGGCAAAAAACCACAGCAAAATCATCGACAACACCAACAACAGCAACACCACCAGCGCCAAGTCAATAGTTGGCGCGCTCAGTACAACTGGCACGAAAATCAAATAAAAAATAAAATTCAACAAAAACAACAATAAAAACAAATATTATTAAATAGTTAAAGAAAACTCAATGAAATTAAAAGCAGCTCGGTTCGCTTTAACTCGTTTTAATGCGCGACGCAGTGCTGCTCATTAACGCGCTGGGGTTGATGATGCATCTCACGTGAACTGACTGACGGACGGACGGACGAACGTACGTATAGATGGTAAGGCAGACGAACGTACTGGACACGCGGAGCACTATTTTATAAAAATGTGATTTAAATAAATAAAAAAATTTGTAAATCAATGCAAAAAAAAATGTACTCAGAATTACAAAAAATCGTACAAAATAATTTTTTTTTGCATTCCACCAAATTTGAGTTATTAAACTCAAAGCCTGGTACACACGTTCTGTGCAATTGTTTCAAAAAAAAAAAACGAAACAGAGTCTTCACGGTTAAAAATCTTGTAGTAATTTTTAAACCAATGCACAGTGTGAGAATACCAAAATCTAGGACAAGTCAAAAAAAAAAGTTGTCCAATTCAAATAATTATTTGATATGTCATATAAAATTCTTCCATTATTACGAATATGAACATAAAAATAAACAAAAACCAACAGGTTCGGTGTAAACTGCAATAAACTTATTATTTTTATAGTAGAAATTTGATCCGTGATTAAAGTAGCGGGTGTGATTAAAATATAATGTTTTTAAAATTTTGAAAGCGTAGGCATTAAATATGATTACAACTCGTAATTTAATTACATCATTTCTGATTTTTTAGTTATTTTGTTTGTCAGAAATTCAGACTTAAAAATGTAAATATATTACTTTTTTTTTTACTAATTTTTCAAATTAAATAGACTAAAACTAATAGAGGCCGGGGTTGGCCATTGTTTATATTACATTTTTCGTCAAGATGGGTGTTTAAAGTTTATAAATACATTAAAATTGTCATGCGCACGCTTGCGCATATATAAAATTTTAAGCTATTTCTAAAATCCCTTTTCTTATAAAAATCAAACTCATATTAGTCATTGTAGTATTTCATTATAACGCAATATCTTTTTTTGTGCAAACAAATTTCTTAAGGCATAATAAATAAAATTTTTACTAGTCCCTTATTGTTCCATGTACGCATCAGGAGATATTCGGATCCAAGGTTAACAAAAGGGGATCATTCATCTATATACCAGCACATGTTGGTTGGTCAGTAAATACGTTAGGATAAAAATTGTAGCCCATATAATTATCTTCAAAATTGGCTTAACACTTTTTACGAAAGATCAACCGATTTTATGCTATGTTACTAAATTTATGTGAAAATCGCATAGTAGGAAATTTATACCTAGGGCAATACTGTGCGTATTTATTTAGCGAGCGTAAAATTTAACCTCAAAGTGAATATTTACTGTTTTAAAACAAAAAACAAAACTTCCTGCTCATATTTTCGCTATTTTAAGTAGTTGTTAAAATGCCTCTTCAAATAAAAAGTCAAGCTTTATTTGATATTTGGCTATCAAGTTCAAGTTCTAACAGAGTCCTTGCTTAATAATAACAGGCGTAAGTGCGGAGCTTATAAATCGTTTCCGTGTCATACTGGAAGCTATTAACTCAAAATTTCCAATAAATATCGACAAGTTCGATGAATACACAAAAATTACTAGGGAATTGCACATTTCAGAATACTCATGGTATCCAATGCCAGTAAGCGTCCATAAAATACTGTGCCATGGGAAAGATATAGTGGCGTCTTGCATTCTCCAATAGGACAACTCTCGGAGGAAGCGCAGGAGGCAAGAAATAAGGACTGCAAAAGATACCGAGAATTATTTACGCGGAAGACATCTCGAATCGACACCAATATGGATTTGCTATATAGACTTTTAATTTTGTCAGATCCACTTATTGCAAGTATAATGACCCCTCCCAAAATAAAACAAAAAACAAAATTACAAAAGAAGTATTAGGTTTATTGAAGGAATCACCAATAAATTACACAAGTGACAATGAAGCTGATTCCGAATTGGAAGAGAATAATTTTCAAAGTGATTTAAGCATTAGTAGCGATTCAGATAAATATAAGTATGTATTTAACTATATTATACAGTAGCGAGCATAAAAAACGCAACGATCATATTATCACGAGTAGTATAATCATAATAAAAACTCAATGGTTTTTGAGCTTGTACATTTTAAGCAAAGATAATACAAAAAATGAGAGATATAAGTAAGTGTTCAAAATTTTAAAGTTCAAAATCAAAAACAACTCAGTTGTTGTATCGATAATACGCCTTCTGATAATCTGAAAGTTCCGCTTTTTATGCTCGCTACTGTATATAATTATAATTGTTAATATAAGAAATATAATATCAAATAATAATATATGATTTTGAACTCTAATTTATTGATTTTATACTCTAAAATATTAATATAAAATTTTGTATATTTTAGCAATCTAAATGTTATTTTTTCCATTAAAAAATAAACATTTGATATGGATTCAAATTTCTTATTTCAAAAATATTGAAAATACTTAATAAATTAATACTTTTCTCAAAAATGACTCAAGGATATACATAATTTTATAAATAATGACACGCCCCTTTGACATATTCCGCCCACTTTTTGCATCCTACTTATAAAATATTCTACCTTCCCCTATACCGAATTTAAGGAAATTTGGCCCACTAGTTCTGGAGTTATTAATTTTGTCCACCTAGATTCGTAAATTCTCACACTGTGCAATGGTTGGAATAATGTATTTTTTAAAGCATTTTTTATTAGAATTAATACTTTTCAAAATACTAGAAATTTTTTTAGTCAAAGCAGTACTTAAATTTAATAAAGTTGGAATAAAATTTGAACTTTAGTAACTACGGTTTAAAATTTAATACAAAATAACAAAAAAGTAATAAAATCGGATTCAAAAACTAGTACACTTTGAATAGATTTTAAATTAAGATGGCCATGATATTACATTTAATACAACATGTATTACATATTAAACCATACTGTATTATATTTCAATACTTTCCGTCTTAATTTTCAGATTGTTACGATTCAAAAGTCTTATGATTCAGAGTTACTTTTTCGCTTAACAAAGCTTTATAATACAATTTTTGTGAAGCATTTTTTATTTGATTATGGCGCACAAGCAACGTTTACTACTTTGATTTCAATGAAGTCGTGAGTTCGAAACCTATAATAGCAGTTAGTTTAAAAATTATAGCATAAAAGAAAAGAAAAACAAAGAAATAAATTGTGTAAACAAAACCAGTTTCGTTTTTAGTACGCTATGGTTTAAATCGAATACAACTTGTAATAAGTTTTTTAGTCCACATCGAGTATTGCAATTTAAGCTCATGCGGGAATAAAACTTAGTTTTAGTATTTGGCGTGGTTTAAATTTTAATACAATTCCGGTGTCGTTACGTATACAGTACAGGATTTACTAAAATTTAGTCCAAGATTTTTAACCGTATACACTAAGTGGAAACCTAATCCTACTACACAAAAATGGGAGGAATAGGAAAGCCAGGAATGAAGCTACTAATGATAGCTGCCAGATGGCTTAGTTTTTAGACTCAGATGGCGGAGAATTTACTAATTTATTTCTTAACTAAGCAAGGTATGATCTTAATTCGGGGCTTAACCTATGCTTAACCTATCTTTTTTTTTTTTGGGGTAACTGTGTAGCCTTAGGCCACCTACCTACTTGACATGATTTCACCTACATGTCTAAGGAAAAACAGAGGAGGTTATGAGGACGGAAAAAGGAACGTGTAAAGATTTTTTTGAAGGAGAATTTGGATATGGATGGTAAATAGTAGAGCCCTGCCCTATGAGTATGCTTTTTCGCCTCCCTGAATATATTCTCTTGCTATAGAATAAAAAATTTCCTCTATCCCTTTTCTGCTTTGCTCATACCTGCTCATACACTCTCTTTGTTTTATTCAGATATAAGAAACGAAGAGAATAAGAGCACGATGCTTTACTTACACCAGCAGGTAGCAAATAAAGCAATAAAAAATAACAAAAATATCAGTATTCATACCCTGAATATTTAGCGAATATTTTTTATTCGTTCGTTCGTAGAACATAGAAGTTTTTTGTATTGGGACCCAAAGAAGGGTGGCAGATAGGGGTAGGTGTGTTGCGAAGAAATGGTGAGGAGCAAAAAATAATAGGACGAACTCATATTTGATCCCTCTATGAGTTCAGCTACGGCCGATGTAAACTATTTTCGATAGCTTTTGTGTTTTTTGTATGAGGATCCAAAGAAGGGGGGCAGATGTTGGGAAGAAATGTTGAGGAGCAAAAAATAATAGGACCAACTCAAATATTTTTACTATACTATACTATACTATACTATACTATACTATACTATACTATACTATACTATACTATACTATACTATACTATACTATACTATACTATACTACTATAACTCCCTCTAGGAGTTCAGCTACGGCCGATATAAGCTATTTTCGACAGTTTTTTTGTTTTTTGTATGGAAGGTAGCGAATAAAGCAACAAAAAATAGCACAAATATGCATTAAGAATAACAAAAAGCTTATTGCGGGGAAAACCTAACATATTAACTCTTATTCAGGTCACTGCAGCAGATACCTGAGTATTCGTGTAGTTTATTAAGTGCTCAGAGAAAAAACTGAAACAAAGTATACATAGATCGCAAGCTCCCCTCAGTGCAAGAGTGTATGAAAAGCGAACAAATAAAAAGTTATTCTCTTGCGCTACACGACCTGTTGCTACACGACCTGTTGTTTACATTTATTCGCTTGCAGCTTTGCTTGCAGTGACTGCTAAAGCAGAGAATCAGGATATATTCACTTGATGAATATATTCATGCAGGGCTCTAGTAAATAGCTAACGCTGATACTATTAAATTCTATGCAACACCTATTAATTGGCTAATTATTGGCGTATATAGTATGGTGATGATACTCGTATAACATTCGTGTGTTCATAGTTTGTCTTGAGAATTCGTTGAATTTCATCTCATTTGATATGTAATCACCGTCAATAGCACTGTTGAGAACGTCAAATGTAAACATGAGGTGGGTAATTTTCTTCTGGTTGATAGCGGCATCAAATTAAGCAAGCTAAGCCTATACTCAAGGATGGCAGGGCATTGTATTTGCGGGGGTTGTATGTGTTCCTTAGAGCAAAAAGCAGGAACTGCTTTTGAATAGATTCCAGTCTCTCACAGTGTATATTATTATTATTATTATTATTATTATTATTAATAGGTGCCTTTATTGTATTGGTACACTAAGAACTTAGTTCTTCTAAAGTACAAAGATCAATGACAAATTATTGATTACAGTAATTAATAATTAATTTAGAATTTAAACTTAAACTAAACTTCAAATTAATAAAAGGTTTAAAAAGATATAACAAAATTAAATTACTAAACATAAGAAAAGTAAAAAAAAATAATACATATAAGAAGCAAGATGATGAGAAAGAGATTGAGATAGAGCATAAGAAAGAGAACTGACCTTTTATTAAGAATTAGACGATGAAAAATGCCTTTTTAGTGAAATTTTGAAAAGCGTTATTGACTGGATCGATTTTAATTGACTAGGTAATGAATTCCAAATTCGTATGGGGTTAATAAAAAATAGTCTTGTGGAGTTAAGGAAGTTAAAAGTTGGCAAAATTAGTGCTTGGCTTCTAAGCGATCTACTAAATTGTAGCTTATCAAATAATAAAGAGGAGTTTTTGAGTGTATAAGCTTATGTAAGAATATGTAATTTCTGATATTAGAGTAAGTTGATATGTCGCATCCAAGTATACAGGTTTTTAACTCAGCTAAATGATCGAAGCTACGTAACCCATAGACATAACGTGTAGCATGATTAAAAGCGATTTGCAATTTAAGCTGGGACCGTGAGTCCAACTTACTATATACAAGATCAGAATACGATATGATAGGAACAATTAGCTGAATCACAAGATTACGCCTTATACCAATGGGAGTGTACTCAGCCGACATTCTAAGATTTCGTAAAATAAAATATATTTTTCGAACTACACCGTTGATGTGATCTGTACATGTGAGAGAAGCATTAACATGAAATCCAAGACTAACAACACTATTAACAATTTGTACAATGTTATTATCCATTAATACTTCAGGAATTGAGCCAGGGTTAATTCTAACTTTAGAGATAGCCAACACATAGGACTTTAAGACATTAAGATGGAGACTATTATTCATAGCCCATAGGCTTATACTGTGAAGATCTTCATTAAGCTTACAGACTAGATCTTCCATAAGATTTGTTTTGCCAGACAAATAAATCTGCACATCATCAGCATAAGCGTGCATTGTTGAATAGGTGCAGCAGCGAAAAATGTCATTCACAAATATGGAGAACAACAGAGGACCAAGAACCGATCCCTGGCGCACACCGCAGCAAACAGCTCTGTAATTAGAAAAATTGGTGCCAACCTTTACCTTTTGTTTTCTATCTGCCAAATAACTACTTACAAGGCGAATAGCGCTGTCACAAAACCCAAACAGGTATTTTAATTTTTGACATAAAAGCTCATGGCTTACAGTGTCGAAAGCTTTAGAAAAGTCGAGCAAACACAATAGAGTTAGTTGGCTATCATCATAAGGGGACCTAATATCATCCAATACTTTAAGCATTGCAGTAGAGCAACTGTGTCCTGCGCGAAAACCTGATTGGAACGGAGACAAAAGGTTATTTTGACTTAGGAACGACGATATTTGGTTAGCCATAAGAGATTCACATACTTTGGACAGGGAAGACAAGATACTTATAGGCCTTTTTTTGCTACCGGCGTTACTATTGAAGAAGGAAAAGATGATGTGGTAAAACAATGGTTTATTATGTGAGTTAGTGAGCTAAGAACATGCGGTAAAATAATTTTTACAAATTTTAGTTTTATGACGTCTTCTCCGACCGCATTTGATTTAATTTTCAAAACAGCTTTTGCTACTTCATCCTCTGCTACAGCAGAAAACTGAAATATCTGCTCAGCAGGAGGGTCTAAAATATTTGAAGAAGTAGAGGTGCTGGTTTGATTTACACTCAGACTAGAAAGAAAATATTCATTTAAAATAGTCAGGTTGAATTTGACAGTTTAATGTTTGTTTATCTACAATGCAAAGATTCTTTAAGTTATTCCAGAGTACTTTAGGTGGAAGAGATGTCTTCAGTTTAGCAGCGCAGTACTTTATTTTTGATTGCCTTATTATAGCAATTGAGGCATTCCTAGCACATCTATAGCTTTCCCATTTCTCAGGTGAAGGGTTTTTTCTCCAAATGCTCCGCAATATATTTCGTTTTTTTATGGCAAGCTGAACACGATTGGTGAACCACGGACAAGACGTATTTGTTACATTTACGGTTTTAAGAGGAACATGATTAACAAATAATTAATTCATTGCACTTGAAAGTAACGATACCTTATCATCAATATTAGGACAAAACCACACATTATTCCATGGTGTTAAAGACAGGTCACATAAGAGAGACTGGGAGTCAATTGACTTGAAATCACGATACGAGAACGTATTTGATATAACAGAATGAGACAGATTGATCCCAAGCGTACAGAAAATTAAGTCATGGTCCGACAAAAAATAAATTTGGTCATACAATGAAACAGTTGAAATGTCAGAAACAATAAAATAATCAAGAAGACTGGGACTATCATTAGACGAAAAACGCGTAGGCATAGTATTGTTTAAAACAGAGAGACCAACAGATGCGATATTGTCATACATACAACGTGTAGAGATGTCGTCACATAAAAGATTGACATTAAAGTCGCCACATAGAAGAAAATGGTTAAAGTCAATTGAGTGATCTGACAATTCTGAAAAATAAGAGTCAAGACTATTACACCTATTTGGATTATATACACAGGACACGGAAACATTCATATTGTTATCAGCTAAACATATATTCAGGTACTCAACATCAAATATCGAAAGCAGGATTCAAAATAATGTATCCATATTCTAGAAGTGGACGTACTAAAGAACAATATAACGTTTTGGTAACCCATACATTTTTAAACTCTTTTGCGCGTCGTTTTATGAAACCGAGTTGTCTACTGGCTCTTGTTAGGATTTTATCATAATGAATATTAAACCGCAATTTATTGTCTAAGACTACGCCAAGAACGATGATATGATTACCATTTTAAAGTTCTTTACCATTGAGTAAGTAAATGCTATTGACGATGAGATTTTTTTCGGAAGAAAATTATTGAGTAGCATTTGTTCACGTTTAGAAACAGTTTATTCTGATTGCACCTCTCAAAACGTTACATCAGGTTCAGAATTAATTACATGGTACATTTTAAAGTTATCTGCATATAATAGATGAGGGATATCAGATAAAACATCGGATATGTCTGATAAAAAAATATTGAGCAGAAGTGGCCCAAGATGACTTCCTTGTGACACTCCGGATGTGACAGAAATCTCTTTGGATAGGATACCTTGAAATTTGACAAATTGAGACCTACCGTGAAGATAAGGCTTAAGCCAAGGTAGAAGGTAGAAATACCAACATTTTCCAGTTTGAAAGTTAGGATATTATGATCAACGCGATCGAAGGCTTTACTAAATTCAGTGCATATTGCATCAACTCGATGTCCTTTTTCCATTTTGTGGTTGTTGATCAACCTTTACGGAAACCTTGTTGCTGTTCATTGAGTAATGGTTTTATTCTACCTGTCAGTGTTTTGCATATTATTTTTTCGAACAGCTTTCGACCGACCTTTTATCACCATTTTTGAATATTGGTGTGAGGTGAGATGTTTTCCAATAAGAAGGAAAAACACCTTGATTAAGTGATTTATTGAAGATTATTTGTAGCGGCAAGAGCAGCGAGTCTACACATTGGATAACCAAATTTTTGGGGAATTAGGCCAGAGCCAGATCCCTTATCTGGGTCTAGCTCGATTATAGCTGCAGATATTTCATCATGTGCTAGTTCGATGTGATTGATATGAGGTGTTAAATTAGTTATAGAGGAGGGGGGGAGGGGGGGGGGTGTAAGATGTGTTTGTAGATACACTGAATACTTCTTTGAAATGATCTGCGTAAAGATTTCAAATCTCTTGAGTGTTAGAGGATGTAACATTGCCCTTGAACATGGAGGAAGGGTATCCGTTTGACATTTACGTAATCGAAGAATTTCTTGGGATCTACTGTAATTTTTTTCTCCAATGAGGTTAGTACGAGGGGTGCCTTTTATATTTCGGGATTAGAGAACAAAAACAAATATTAATCATCGAAAATCACTTTATTGTTTTTCAAAATATTCTCCATTAAGATCTATACACTTTTGCATGCGTTTGAACCAATTGTCGAAGCACTTTTGCCACTCTGATTGAGGTATCTCCAAAACATGCATTCTGAATGCCGCAACCGCTTCTTCGGGCGTCGAAAATCGTTGCCCACGCAGTTTATTCTTCACGGTTGGGAATAAAAAGAAGTCATTCGGTGCCAAGTCAGGACTATACGGCGGATGACCCATCAAATCGATGTTTTGGGTGCTCAAAAATGCAGTTGTTTGAGCCGATGTGTGAGAGCTCGCATTGTCGTGGTGAAGAGTAATCCGTCTTCGGCGGTTGGTTTTCCTGATTTCTTGGAAGACAACTGGCAAACAAATGGTTGTGTACCTTTCAGAGTTGACTGTTCTGCGTTGTTCTAGTGGTACGGTTGCGACATGTCCATATTTTCCGAAAAAACAGGCGACCATTTGCTTGGAAGTGCTTCGTGCGCGAACAACTTTTGTTGGATTTGGCTCATCTTGAAACACCCATACAGTCGACTGCTGTTTACTTTCGGGCTCATACGCGTAAATCCACGATTCATCACCTGTCACGAGGTCATAGACGTGTTTCGAAGCACCGCGATCGTATTTTTTGAGCATTTCCTTCGACCAATCGACACGAGCCTTTTTTTGAGCGATTGACAAATTGTGTGGGATCCAACGCGAACAAATTTTTTTGACAGTCAAATGTTTATGTAATATTGAATGTATGCTGGTCCCACTTATGCCTAAGGTTGCCTCAATCTCACGATAGGTATCATGACGATCTTGCAATATCAGTTCGCGCACAGCATCAATGGTTTTCGGAACAACAGCTGATTTCGGACGACCTTCACGAAATTCGTCTTGGAGTGAACTACGACCACGATTGAATTCACCATACCATCGATAAACACTGGTCCTTGATGGAGTTTCATCGCAATAAATTGAATTAAGTTCATCCATGCACTGTTGCTGTGTTAATTCACGTCGAAAGTTGTAAAAAATAAACGCACGAAAATGTTCACGATTTAATACCATTTTTAGACCGAGATGAATCTTTTAAGTTACTATAAACAACACAAATAGCGCTCGTATGTCAAAACGTTCTGAGTACGTATAAGCCAACAAATGTCAAACTTTGCGATAGAGCTTTCAGTTGACAGATTGCAACACCAGGGTTGCCAAATCCCGAAATATAAAAGGCACCCTACGTATAAAGATTATAGGCTTCTTTGAACTTTAAAGCAAATTCTTGGGATAACTCTTCATACTTCGTTTTCAATTCACCGGTTATGTTAATGGTGGATTTAATGACTTTATATAATTTGTTTCTCTGATTTGTTAGATAAATGAGATTTTTATCTAGTCATGATTCCGAAAGTTTATTCTTTTTTTTTAATTTTTGGGACATACTTATCAACAATTGTCAGGATTCGCTGATAAAAAAGTAAGACTGCACCATCAAGGTTAAGTGCAGATAATTCGTTCCAATCATTAGAATCGAGACAGTCCTTTATGTTATCTTAGTCAGCATTTCTACGACTTTCTAGTATACTATTGAGTTGCTATATGAGTGTACGAATGTTAGATTGGTGGAAAAAAAGCTCTGTAAATAGGGCTGAGTGGTAAGAGCTGTTAGAAAATAGGTGTTCAGCTGCGGGAGTTATCCATAGTTATCCAAGAAAATAATTATTGAAATAGCGCCTGCCTTGCCTTCTATATAATAGCAAAGATTTAATATTCATTTTTATAGGAAATAATTTGATAATTCGTTCAGTCGTGGATTCAAGTTTGAAATTATTTAAAAAAAAAAAAAAAATAAAACAAATAAATTTAATATTAAATTTTCTGAACTAAAATTTTAAAAAATAAAAAAAATTTTTTAAGGATTTACTAAAACTGTTATATTGCATTTTTAATTGATTTGTAAAGTTGAAATATTTTTTTCTACGTTTAAATTTTTTTTTTTTTTTTTGCTGTAATAGCAATAAAATAAACTTTTGTTGCTTAGTCAGAGCTATGATTAATGAAGTAATAAAGATTTTAATTAGCTGATTTATCAGATTTCTGATTATTTGATTAAACAGGGAATTTTTTTTTATTTGAGAAAAGTTTATGTCAAAGGTTTTTTTAATTAATATATTCAACTTAAATATACGTTGAAAAATTGCATATAAATTGTAAAGATTTTTACTAATAATTTGAACGAATAGAAATAAACTAAATTTTTAATTTTCATTCATGTTCAATTTGCAATTTATAAGCAGATAGATGATAATTCTTGAAGCTTAAATTTTCGTTTCTTTTTAATTAAATCAAATTGTGATAAATTGCTTTTTATTCATTTTTGGTAAATTACTACTAACAAACTGTACAAACATATTTCTTCGGAATTTTTTCCAAAATTAATGATTTAAACAAATTTAAGTCAATACTAATGTAAAAGTTGCAAGCAAGCTAAATAAATAAAAAACGGATTACTTATTTAAAGAAGCTATCTATATTTATTTTTATTTTTTAAGGGAATGATTAGAACATACTTCAAAAGGAAAAAAAAAACTTACAACAAAGAAATCGTCAACAATTGCTAGAAATATTTGCGTTTTTGTTTAAGCCGCGCACATGGCTCTCCGCAACCAACCCCTCTGTACAATCGCAAAAAAGCTCATTAACAACGTTTTAATAATTATCAAAATAAACGTTGGCTTGTTTACGAAGCAAAAAAGGAAACAAACAAAAAGAAAAAAAACAAATAGCAACAATAAATAATAACAGCTGCTGTCAATAACAAAGCAATCGAAACAAGTGACAAAATGTAGTCTAATAGGCGATCTGTCGCGCGCTCTCTCTCTCTCTCTCTCCCGCTCTCTATGTATCTTTATCTCCCCCTATGCTCTGCTAATCATTTCCAATAAATTTCTTAAATTTATTTACAAAAACAACTCTAATTTAAATAAAGGTGTGCAAAAGTCATAAAATTAAGTATCTATAAAAATTTTATAACAACTCAATAAATTCATTTAAAAGTACAGCTGTTGAGTCTAACATAAATGAGTAAAGCGAGAGAGAACGCAATTTTGTTGCTAAGCTAATGGAAAAGCTTAATTTGAGCTTGATTTGGTAAAAAAAAAGTTTTACTAGAATATTGATTGATTTGCATAGTAATGGTGGAAAATTTAAATAAATAAAAAGTTTAAAATATTAAAATTTTATTTAAAATTAATGTTTTTTTTTTTTCAGGTTTTAACTGTTTTAACAGTTTTAACAATTACTGCACTGTAATAAAACACTGAGCTTACAACAACACTTACAACTTTTTTTTTCTTGATAGTTGCTCGTTTTGAAGCAAAATAAGTTAACTCCCATTCATTAAAATTAATTCAAAATATATTTAATAGGCGAATATTAGCATTTCATTTAAAACGATCATCATAATACAGTCAATGAAACGTCATGGAAAAATATGAATTCAATTTAATATCAAGAAAAAAGAACGAAAAAAACTTGCGTGTGAGAGATCAATATCTGAGTTTAATATAGGCCTATATTATGTAACCAACTCAACTTAAGTTATAAGTTATGTATAGGCCTCTATTATGTAACCAACTCAACTTAAGTTGACTCGATTAAATTAAATTTTTTTCGTATCGTTCAAACCCTATCTGACTCAGAATGTGTTCTCAATTCAAATAGTTTTTCTGTTCGGCCGTCACCTCTCTGCAGACAATGGCAAACCTCAGAGAGTAAGAACTGCCACGAAAAGCTTCTTGAGAAAATAAGCCGTTCCGAGTCGGCATAAAACTTTGTAGGTCTAATCCTCGATAACACGCATTTCATAAAAAGCTGGGTCAAAGTTCTTTCAAGGGCTGAAATGGCCATTTCGTTTTTTTATGCAGTTTGTCTTAACCCTTTAACCCTAGAGTACTAACCTACATAAAATTTACTCACTACTTACGAGTAATATACCGTATAGTAAACGGAAGGTTAGTATTCTAGGGTTAACCCATTATGGACAAAAAATTAAAAAAAAAAAATTTTTTAATCGAGTTGCCACTTCGGGATTTTTAATTTTCACATTGAACGATATTCTACAAGCAATGTCGAGCATTTTGCGGCAATATTGATCGCAAAAACGTATTTCGTTAAAGACCAGCGTTGTGTCAACCCACGGGAGCCACCTATGTCAGTCAAACTTCATAAAAATTCACAAAAGTTAAATATAATATTTTACTTTATTTTTTTTAGATTTTTTAGAGGCCCCAAATTCCCCAAGCTTGGAAATGTAAGTAAACGTAATTGTTCAGCCTTGAGCGAAAACAGGTCGATTAGATAAATTCTTAGAATATTATATTCTTTTTGGAGATCATAAAAATCTATCACTGTATAACCTCCAGGTTAAGAAAAGTTGCGTATACGAAACGCTGGACAAAAAGGGTTAAAGTGCAATAACTTATTTTCGGCAAACATTATTCAAATAAATAACGATCAAGATTTACATGTTCAAAAGCAAGTATAAAACATTTCTTTTTTCGTCTATTCGGGTCTTATTCGAAAAAAACGAGTGACTTTACAAAAATTCTGTAGTCGCTTTGGACTAAAAACGAGTTGTTTTTTCATAAAATATGAACATTTTTAGCAACTTCAATCAATTTCCACTTTTTTTTAAATTAAACTTAGTATATTTATCTTATCAAAATATTTTGTATTTATACATTTTATTACCTTTTTGTACAACTTTAATGAAAATATGGTTTTCTACGAATAACTAACTTTATATCATTAAGGGAGTATTCCTGGTTGGGGAAAAATTTTTTGCATATTTTTATAACTTGGATATTTGAGAATATCGTTCTAAAAGGGTTCGTTTTTTGAAATTCAAAATACTTTAGGAGATATGGTCTTTTTTGTCCAGCAATATTTTCGCCAAAATGCGATTTGCTTAATTTGGCTACTTTTTGAATGCAACGGTTTGAAGCAACCACCGAATTTCGTTCAACGCGTTCTTTAGTAGATAATAACATGTTTGTATACGCATTTTAAAAATAAATGAATACACATTTTAGAGCTTAGGTATTCGAATGTTGGCAGCGTTTAGTTCACTTTGAATTGAGTTATAGACCGGACGCGCGCGCGCATACAGTTTTGAAAAGTATAGTTTTGATAAAAATGTATGTTTGTGCTTAAGACAATGGATAGAAAAAGTAATAGAAATGGATAGAAAAAGTAATAGAAAACAGCAACGAATCTTTCAACACAGTGCTGTGGTCACTCGCACCGAAGCATATGCACACCGGCGCACGCACTATTGAGATTGCCAATTATATTGCAACTGCCATATTTAACAAAGGTTTTTTGCCAATACTTCAAATAATGAACCTAATGGGCATCCCGATTGGCAACGTCAGATATGATTTCGCCATGTCTCGGGACAAAGAACGTTTGAAAAGTTCCGAAGCCAGAGCTCTGGCCGCATCAAAAGAGGGTAGAACTGCCCGAAGAGCACAAAGAGCCGCTGAGTTCTCATTTTTTGAAGAAGAGGAAGGAGTTCTTTATGGTACTGGCATTGCAGATTGATATATGTAAGTATTTCGCAAAAAAAAAAAATGTTTTATTGCCTAAAATTTTCTTTGAGTTTTCTCAAAATCACGTTTTTGAACTTCGAAGTGACTTATCTCCTGTTCTACTGAACCGTTTTTGATGAAACTAAGTGCAATCGACGCAGATTTGTCGATTTAAAACTGCAGGCTCAAATTTTTCATTTCAATTTTTTTTTTTTATGCAAACAAATAACTTCAAACTTAAACGCATTTATCTCGAAACCACGTTTTTCGAGCTTGTGGCCCAGATTGCGCCCGTAGTTCTGAACCGATTTTGATGAAACAAAATTGTCACCATTCTGGTCGCTACCTCAATCACAATTTTAAACAATTTTTTACTATTTTTTTTTTTTACACTAAACTACAAAAAAAGACCCAAAATCGGTTTTTCATTTTTCAATGACCGCCATTTTGTGAAAAATAATCGCAAAATTATGATTGAGGTAGGGACTAGAATTACATCTGTACTGAACCTAACGCCGTTTACTTTTTCCATTTCAGATGATCCGAAGTCGAGTTATCCGGGCCGCAAGCAGCATACTTTTTTATTTTGACGCCCAACTTAGAAGGCCGACATCATAACAAAATCGTTTCAGAAACGTACCAGTCACTATTCCAGATTCGTAATCAGCGACTCGAAAAAATTTCGACTAAAGATATAGGTTCAGCGACCCAAAAACCCCCATGAATGAATTTTTACAAAAATTTATAAATTTTTCATAATTTTAGCCGCGATCTTGGATCGGCCATTTTGAATTTCGAAATTTTGACCAGAGATACAGTTTGAGCGACGAATCTGGAATAGTCATTGGTTACGTTTCTGAAACGATTTTTTTATGACTACCAAATCCAAGTGCTCTAGTTTTACAGTTTTACATAGCAGAAAATTTTTGCATTTAGGACGTCATATTAAACACCGCCATTTTTATTTCGAACTGCAAATGCATAGAAGTTTGACTTTAGGGTTCATGGACGAGATATTTTTTGGAATTCAGCAGATCCGGAGTCGAAATCGATGTGAATGCATTGATTAAAAAAAGTGTCTTTAAAAAAATCTCGTTTTTTGTTAAAAAATTCAACATAATCTCTTTGCATTGCATTTTTCGATAAAACCAATGCAAGAACCAGAAAGTTCAGCCAATTTTACGTCGGATACAATAGGTCCGGAATTTTTCTGACCCTATTTTTGTGAAAAATAATTGGGTTGAAAAAAGTTTAAAATATGCGTAAAGTCAGGACTTAAGGGGTTAAAAGACACAATTTTTTTTTAAAAGAATTGATTTCGTTGTGGCCATGCTGCATTTGTTAGCCTGTGTGAACCATTCAATTCATAAGAATTAGAAGAAAGCGAGTTCGTTGATTTCCAGTTAAGGCAGATATATTTTTTTTAAAAAAATAATTTTCTGTGCGACCCTATACAGACAATACAAAATCTCTGAGGGTAAATAATGGCATGTAAAACCTCTTGAGAACATAAACATTATCCGTTCGGAATCGACATAAAACATTCCGATCCAATTCTCGTGCACAAAATTTAAAAAAAATTTTTTTTTCTAGACAGATCCAATTCCGACTTCTGAGCTTTCGACTTAAGATTAGATTTGATAAATAAAAGTTATATTCAATCTCGTATTAAATGTCCACAAATAAGCTTTTGACAGCTTTAAAATTTTAGAGTTTAAAGCTTTAGTTGAAATTTTGTTACACTGTGTAACATAAAACTATGTGTAAAACTAAAAACTATGTCACTTTTTTCAAAATTCAATAAAAGCCAGTTCGATTATGTATGCTAAATTGTAATCTAAATTTATATAATAATTAAAACACTGATACACTTATGATATTAATATTTGATATAAAAAGTTTAAAAACTGGAAAATTGGCTTAATTAAAGCAATTAACTAGAATCTTAAGGCTATTGCAAACGAGCAATAGCGTGCGTGAGATATAGTAAAACAGCTTATGAATATAAAGCAAGATATTTAAAGCCAATTAGAACTAATAACTCAGAAATATTTGTTAAAATAGTTAAGCCTTTAATACTAAAGTAATATAAACTTAAACAAAAAATAAATGAAACGCTTGATTAATGAATAAAATTTTTGACACCTCAACTATTTGATATTAAACGTATCAATTATACGGGTTGACTACCTTCGATTTTGCTAAAACTTTCAGAATTTAATATTCTTACAAAATAAACAAACTAATTTGAGTAAAAAAATTTTAACATTTTTATTTAGCTCTTTATGAATCATTCAAATTCGGTGAAAATGTAGGAAAAAGTGAAATAGCTAAATTTTGAAAAATCATAGATTAATCAAGATTGGCTCTATTTTAACGTGTTCAGTTTTTTTTTTTAAATTTCAAGGACAAATTTTTTAAGCCATTTAAATAAGGATAATCAGAAAAAACATTATTAGTAAAAAACCAGTTTGTATATCATTTCGATGTAATTCTGAACAATAAAAGCCTGTTAAACAGAGCTGTTCAACATAGCTGTATGACTTTGTATTTTTTTATTACTTCTTTTATATGGGGGGGTAAAAGGGTGTTTTAAATTTCTTATTTTTACCTTTGTTAATGACAAAACATTTTAATAAAAATTATATTGCGCACTTGGTATGAATCAGAGCTATTAAATGATATAAGTTTCATTAGAATTCATCAGTATTCTAGTGTAGAACTAAAAAAATAAAAATTAGAAAAAAAAAGGAATTTTTAAAATTTCAATTATTTACGGAGTTATAGCTATTATTGTGACGCTGCCAGACGGGATGAAACTCGGATACGTTGTTCAGAAGTACGAGCTTCTGATGCTTCTAAGGTTGCGAACATAGTGAGCGTCGGTTCAGATAGGTAGACAGATTTCACATTGGAGCAATAAAGAAACCAAGTCATGCATCTCTTTTACTCTAATGTGTTCTCTGATCTGATCTGATCTGCCTGAATCTGATCTGAAGTGAACCGGCGTTCACTATGTTCGCAACCTAAAAAAGCTAGAACTGATCGTTTAGCAGAAAAAACGGAAAATAATTATTGAAGAAGAAGAAGAGCAAGGCCCTTATATATCTCTATATGACGTAAAAATTTTTTTTTAATTTTTACAAAATTCAAAACTTTGAAAAAAGGCCAAAAAACTTATTTTATTCAAACATCGCCAGACAGTCGCTGTTTTGCGAAAAATTTCCTTTTATTTCTCTTGTCCGGGATAAACGAGTAGCGACATTCCTACTAATTAAGAATCTTCTTTTTCAGAGGACTACAAGGGTTGAAATCGCGTCAAAATGGAGCCACCCTTTTTTTAGCACCCCCTCTCCCCCTCCCCTCTCCCCTCTCGCCACTCTACCGGCCTGTAGTTTTTTCAATTTTTAATTTTTTTTATTTTAAATATTGATATATTAACCCTTAAAAGCCTGGTGGTACCGCGAGGAACCAGCCACTTCCACTTTCTTTTCGCATCTCTTGCATATTTTTTTTTTTTGTTAATTTTTTTGCACGCTAATGTTCTCTGATCTAAGTGCCACCATTTTGTTTTGTGCTTTTATTTCACACATGTGCTTTTATTTCGCTTGAAAAGTGTTTTAGTCATTCAAGAGGTAACACCTACAAAAAACAAAATTTTAGTAAATTGTGAATTTTCGATAAGTTGTTTCTTTATAAAATTTTGTGTTATCGCAATCGTAAAAATTATTTAATTTTTCAATAGTGCAGTTAATAACCAACGTATGTATTGAATATAAAAATGTAATAAACTATCTGCAAAATTTTATCAAAAATGCGAATGGTCCCTTGAGGAACCAGTGCGCACTTATTAGAAAAGTGAAATTTTGATGGCAAAACTGTTGTTAGTTTCTGTTTCTATTGTTATAGTGCAGAATTGTTGAAATTTAGAATCTGTGTTTTTACCTGTACATTTTTTTTAAAAATAGAAACCAAAAGAATGTCCAAAAAAAAAAGGTCCTTTTGCAACTGACGAACAATAAGAAGATTTAATGCTAAGAAAATCGTGGTCAGATAGTGAAGATGGAGACTTTTCGGATGACGACAGTATGATGGATCCTGATTTCGTGTCACCTATTATAAAAAATAATGTTTGTAAAAGCAATGAGGCAATGGATGATAGAGGTAATAACAAGAACGATGAAAGCGCGAATGATAGCCAAGGTAAAAAGTTTCGAACTTTTATAGGTTCTCGGATATTTCAATCGATAAAGACTGCATTGAATTCAAAAGACCATTGTGGAAGCAATGTCATCTACAGAAAAATATAGATTGTGTTAAATTTCGTGGCAACGCTAATTTTACCCCAGAAATAATGGCATTGAACAGTCCATTCAAGTTTTTTTCATTCTTAGTAACAGACGATATAATTGCAAATATCGTGGAACAAAGCAACTTGTATGCAATACAAACGAATCCAGCACAACCGCTAAAAACTAAGCCAGACGAAATCAGAAGATTTTTGGGTCTCAATTATTTCATGTCTGTGCTTAGATATGCAAATGTACGCATGTACTGAAGTAGTTATGGAAATCGCCGAATAATGGAAGCCATGGCGCGTAATCGCTATGATAAATTCCGAAAATTTTTACATATAAACAGCAACTAAAACATGCCACGTCGTCGCGCTCCAGAAAAGCAGTTGTTCATGAGTACAACAAATACATGGGTGGAGTGGATATCATGGATTCGTCACTGGACCGATGCCATGTTCGCATAAATTAACGCAAGTGGACCAACCGTTTGATTTACCATATGCTCGGGATGGCCATGATTAATTCATGGATTTTATATAGACGTCATTACCAAGTTAGTGCTCAAACAGGCAAAACAAAACTTCTTCACGTATTTATATGCGAAGTCGCGGAAGTATTGGTAAAAACAGGTACGCATACACAGAAAATAGGTCGCGTGTAATATTCAAGAAAAAAGAAGTCGTCACACGTTGGTGCGATGCCGACCCGCGACGTTCGATTAGATAATGTGGGTCTTTTTCCCACTTATGTAAAAGAAGAAAAACCAAGATGTAAGCATCCAAATTGTTCATCACGAACAAAGGTGTTCTGCCGAAAATGTGAAGTAAATTTATGTTTCACTCCAGAAAAAAACTGCTTTTTAGATTTTCACACAAAATAATTATACTTACTAATCGATTGTAGAATATTTTCCTGTTTGATTTAAGTTTTTTTCTAATAAAATGAATACTTGTTTAGTTTTTCTTTTTTGTTTAATTTTTCTAATGAGCTCCCACTGGTACCGCCAGGGACCAACCAGATAATTTGTAGGTACGGGTAGTAAAACTCACATGTAAAAAAAGTAGTAGAAGAAAAGTTGTTCAGAATTGAAAGTTACATAACATATATTTATTTATTGCCAATCAAAAACTTGGGCATTTAAGGGTTAATAAACATATATTAAAAAAATTGATTTAGTTCTAGGAAAAATATTTTAAGTTTTTATTTTATTGAATTTTAAAAAACTCCCAAAATGTTTCCCTCTAGACTAGAATACTGTCTTTAAGTGTGAAATAAGAGTGTAAAAAGGGTACATTTTTGTGTTCACGTATATAAAGGTAACATAAAAATCATTTAGAACTACTATTTCTCAATATTTTCTATAAATACGGTGATCATTTTTTTTTTTTAATCAAAAGATAAAATTAAAAACAGCACAACAGCAATGGCCAATTTCAGCTCTTGAAAGGGCTTTGATCGAGCTTCTTATGAGCAATTGTGTTGTGCATGTTGTGAAATGTGTGAACACAAATTATCGAGAACTGGAGCTACAAGTTTTATGCCGACTACGAACGGCTTATGTTCTCAAGAAGCTTTTCATGGCAGTTTTTACTCTCTAAGGTTTGACATTGTCTGTAGAGAGGTGACGGCCGAACAGAAAAATTAATTCAATTGAAAAAAATTTAGTGTCAGGTGGGATTCGAACCAGGGTTCTCTGGCGTATGGGCCACACACTCTATTTTCTACGCCACGGCCGCCACAATAAAACTATCTACATAAATAATCATTTTCATACTTCAACTGCACTTCAGAATAGCGTAAAATCTGTGGCAAGAAGCAATAATAGCAGAAGTCGGCATAAGATTGAACTTAGTTAGTAATGTATCTGTGTTTTCTGAGTATATCTCCATCCTTTTAGTATATCACACAAAATTTTGAGCTTCTAGCGTGGTTGTAGACAAAGTTATGACAAAAAACCCGAACAAGCTTTCATAAAACTTATATAGCGATTAAAAATTTTTTATGTCAGATTTCTCAAAAAATAGAAAATAGACTTAAGCTGTATGATCAACACAGAAATGAAATAGTCGATTTCCAAATAACCTACATTGGAATAATCAGTTTTACTTTATAAATCATCATAATAGTCTTAGAATAACTCTACTCTGCAAACGTTAAGACAAATATTTTTAAGTTTATGTAAAGGCCAATCTGACACAAAATGTTGTAGGGGAAAGGGAGAATTTTTGTGAAAATATCCAAATTTAATAATTCATCGATGAATTCTTGTACATAGTATATTTGTTTTTCTTCAAAGTGTACGATTTAAAAGTAGACACATGAAGTTAACTACAAGAACAACTACTTTTAGTAATGCGAAAACTACAGTTACAATTAAATCAAAACAAAAAAAAACTCAAAAACATATACAAACAAATGCAAACACTGCGACAACCATGCCATATAAAGTTATGTCACTGCAAAATCATGTGTAAAAGCACTCTTTTTGGCATTGCTTAAAAAGGCTTGAAAATCGTAAAATGCGTTCAATTTTTAAACCAGTTTAATTAGTGCGCTTGCATAAGTGCAGAATTTTTTTGCAAATTTAACATGAAACACATGGTTATCTTGTTATATTTATCTACAGCAGCCGGCAAAAGTTTACGGACGACCCCAATTCATAACACTGCGTTGAAAAAATTACCTTTTGTTCTGTCCTATAAACCAAATATACCTTTTCGGAAAGGGGGGGGGGCAAAAAAAAATACACGTGTATGTCGTTTTTCATGTACACACGTCAGATTATTTTATTTTTTTCATTTAAAGATCTGTGCTGGTGCCCAAGATGGCTCCATGCATTTGTTGTAAAAAATAGAAGGAGTTGTTGGAATTTGATGAAACTTCATTTCCATATGTACAATAGCATTCTGGTTCCAAATATCGGTTTTTTGCACCGGTTTCGGTGGTTAAGAACCCGATTTTTTTTTTATTGAGTAATTTTGTTAATATATAAATACTTTATCCTTAAAAACCCAAAATGCATTTGTTTTATTTATTTTATTTTTTTATTTTATTTATTTTTTTTTATTTTTTTTTTTTTTTTTTAATTTTTTATTTCTTTTTTATTTTCTTTTTATTTTTTTTTTTGTTTTTTTTTTTTGTTTTTTTTATTTTTTTTTTTTATTGTTTTTATTTTTTTTTATTTATTCTTATTTATTTTTTTTTATATTTTTTATTTTTTTTCATTAATTTTTTCCCCCCAATTTTAAAAATTCACAATATGAGAAAGACCTGGGGGTCAATTCACGTTTTGCGTTAAAGTGAAGTGAAAAAAACTTTTCACAATCGTCTTCACTTTTTCACTTCACTACGCACAAAAACGCGATTCTTGTTCGTCTAATGGAAAGTAGTTGCTGAATAGCATATAAGAGTTGCTGAATGCCTATTAAACAAAGCTTTTATGAAAAAATGTAAACAATGTATAAGAAAGAAGGAAACTTTTGCAAAAATGACTTCATCAATAATTTCATTTTATTTGCGCAGAAGATATTGGAAATAAATAAATATGAACAAGATAAGTTTTGCGACAGCATAAAACAGCCAAAAGTAGTAAAGCAAATAGTATTTACTTGTTATTGGTTATATCAACATTTTCCTCTAAATCGTTGATAAGATACTGTTTCTGCGTACCGCTTGTCCTTTTCCCCTAAGCTGCTTTTCTTTTTACATTATTTATTTTTAATTTAAAGTCATTTTCTGTCCATAACGATCGTGTGCTACCGGCGTTAACTTTCTTTCCATTTCAGCGAAAAATGAACAGCTGTTGCCCTTTTAGCACACAACGGGAATCGCATTTTCCGTGTAAAGGTGAAAACATATTTCACATGACGATAACGCAGAACAGGAATTGACCCCCTGGTGAACTAAATTTATATTGATTTATTGTTTCTAATTTTTCGTTGGTGGCAAAAGCAGAAAAACATAGAAAACATATAAAGCATTGCTTTGCTAAGATTTTTTAACATGAATATTCATATTTTTGGTGAATTTTGTACATTGAGAAAAAAATGTATGCGAAAAATAAATAAAAAACCGAAATATTAAATAAATCAACAGTTCAAATCATATTCAACAACTTTCAAAACATCAATAGTGTTGAAAAGAAATCTCGCAGTGGTCGCCCAAGAAAACTAAATCGGAGAGATGTTTCTTTATTTTAATTGAAGTGCATACAAATTCGAAAGTGTATGCTTCTTAATTGTCCGAAGAGCTGGCAATAAGATTATGTAAATTATGAGAGAAAAATTTATATCAGCAACAAACATGCCAAAAATAATCACGATCCGTCTACCAAATTGCTTACTTTTCATTGCAGTAAAATGAAGGATATCTTTGCATCGGATAAGACAAGAAAAAGAAAAATTATCCTTTTCTCATTTTTGTACGTTAGGCAATAAAAAAATAATTTTGTTCTATATTAAAGCATATTCTTTTTTTTTATACATTAATAAAAATTACTTTTCTTCAAAATGTTTTTTGTACCCGTCAGTTAGCAGCAATGTGCTCGTACGTGGACTTTTGACGACCACTGTATGTATGGGCAATTTTATTAATGTTAATTTTTGCAACCAATACTTATTGACATTTTTGGTTTAACATTATATATTTATTTTTAAAATTATTACAAAATTTTAAGAAAATATTTTGACCAAACTGGCACCCGTTGCTGCTGATATTTTTATTTTTCATGAACAAATATGAATTCGCATTTTAAGTGAGCAGCAGCGCACTAAATATGCGACGCCATATAAAGTGCGCGTTTTATTTTAAAACGTTTCCCAAACCGCAATGAATTAGCGTCAATCGGTGTTGTGTTAATTTACCGTTGAGCATTGGTTGTTGACATCCATGTTCTTGTTCGTGGAGTTTTTTTTTTTTTTTTTTATTAAAAAGAGAATTAAGATCAAAAAAGGTGAAAAAGCAGTTTTATTAAATTTAACCAAGTTTGTGCAACGCTTACAGGGGCTTGCCTTTTATTATCGCATATGAGGACTTTAAGGACTCATGTGAAGTTTTTTTCCATATTACAACACTTAAAGGTAGTGCAATCTGAATCTAATTAAATTGCCCAATTAACATTATAATGAGCGCTCAAATTTATGACTCCAAAAAAGGTGAAATTTCTGACAATATTCTGAGCACTATAATTATGAGCCGAAAAGAATCTTTATACATGATGGTTTTATGAGCGCTCATAATCATGATTCCAAAAAGATTTTTAATTATGAAGGTTTTATGAACCGCTCATAATTATGAGTCAGAAAAAAAGTATTGTTTATGAAGCTTTTATGGGCGTTCATTATTATGAGTCAGAAAAGAGTATTTTAAGACTACTTAATAATCAAATTATGAGAACTCTTAAAATCATCCTTATTCGAACTTTCTTCAGTCATCATTTAAAAAAATTTAGGAGCGTACATTAATATGATTCAGAGTAACTTTTTTTATTACTAAAGCTTTTTTATAAAATTTTTTAAAAACATTATTAACCGTATTATTGTTACGGTACATTATACACTGAAAAAAAAAAACTTAAGACAAATTAGCAATAAACTTATGTTAAGTTATTTAATGACTTTGGCAATTTGATGCCTTCCAAGTTGTTGAATAAGACAACCAAGTTTTATTTGTTGATCTATCGAATTTTATTTTAATGACGAATTGTCAATATTTTGTACAATTTAACATATCGATGATTCCATATCAATTCGACTATTTTTGAGCAAAATCTGACCTTTGTGTCAGAATATACACTCCTAAATTTATAATAATAAGCCAATTCCTATCTTTTTTAAACATATTTTATAAACATTCCGATAGAATTCATAAAATGCACATAATTTGGACTTCAACAGGAGTTTTGATATTATAAATGAATACCCGGTGAGTACCTTATTATTTTGTTGATTTAAGTGTTCATTTTTTTATTGTTATTAGAATTTTTTTGGTTACTTTTTTTTATTAACCTAGATTTACACAAGAAACAACAACAATAACGATGCAACGAAAATAATAACAACACGATATACTTAAACAAAGTATTGCACACGATTTTATTACTTCGTTTTGTTTTTCCTATCCATCAGGGCTACCTTTGTTTGTGTTCTTTCCTATTTCTTAACTACTGATTAATGTAAATAATAATAAAATAAATATAAATAATTTGCTTTAACTCGACAATGCTTAACTCGACACGGTTCATTTGCTTTATCAGTTTATTAATTATTTCAGTTTATTAAAATTTAATTTCCTGGTACTTAAAGCTAAAATAATAAATAATTAATAATTTTCACATTAAATATGACTGGTAACGTTTGTGTCATAGCAAAGTTGTCATAACTTACATTTTATAGGAAAGATTATTGCAACTCATAATATTTGCATCTGACTTGTACACCAATAATCCGATTAAATTTCTATTCTTGATTACTTTAAGAAAAGAAAATATGTTTATATAAAACTTACATTCAAACTATAGTAAAATAAAATAAGTTAAATAAGCATGGCTGAGAGCAGAGTGCTAGAACTGAAAAAAAAACACAAACTTAAACTGATCAAAGACTCAGTTTGTCAAGTGATATAAAATTATTTGCATTGATTTTGACACTTTTGAGACTGAGGAAGAGAGCATGATCAGTAGGATGATTCAAAGAAGTCATCCATTTTTTTTTTCAAAATCCTCTCTGAAATGGACTCAAGGACGTGAGAAGAGGTGGTTGTAAAAATCGGAACTCTTAATATTACATTTTAGAGGCCGCGTATTGCTTATTTCTATTTTCCATATAAATAACATGGAAAAAAACTATTTTTCAATTTCTGATTTTTATAGCTTAAAAACCAATAGACGGATATAAATTATTGAAACGTATCTTATAGGAAATTGAACGCTTTACAAAAATGTCTCTAATCATTTTTTTGGTAAATCTACTCGTTAAAGAGTGGAGATAAAAGGTCTGTTGAAAATTATAGAGGCATAGCAATTTTATCAGCCATTCCAAAACTTTTTGAAAAAATTATTTGTGATAAGCTAACAAGTATAATCAACCCACGTCTAAATGAGCAGCAACACGGCTTCCGTAAGGGACGATCTACAACATCCAATCTCATGATCATGGTATCGGATGTTTTAATAAATATGGAAAAAGGGCACCAAATAGATGCTGTTTATACAGATTTCAGTAAAGCCTTCGATAGAGTTGATCACAGCATGCTAACATGTAAATTAGAAAAATTCGGTATTAAGGGACCCATACTTAGTTCGCTAAAATCATATCTCGTCTCCTCAGGAGTTCCGCAAGGCAGCCACCTTGGTCCTCTTCTTTTAAACATATTTATATCAGACTTGTCAGAAGTCCTGAACGATATCCCACACCTTATGTATGCAGATGATTTAAAAATGTACTATGCAATCAAATCAGAGATAGATGCAAATTTTTTACAGTCAAAACTGTTGCCTCTTGAGCAATGGTGTATCCAAAATAAACTGCAACTTAATATCAATAAATGCAATGTTATTAGTTTTCTCGTAAGAACAACATGGCACTACATACCTACCACCTCAATAGTACCGAGCTTAAAAGAGTCAATCATGTAGTGGATATTGGAGTAGTCTTGGATTGCAAGATGCGCTTTAATTTGCACTATAACAAAATTTTGTCCAGAGCCAGCAAACAGCTTGGTTTTATAAAAAGGCGAGCAGCAAATGAATTCAAGAATATTTGGGTCACTACATCCTTATACTGTGCGTTAGTGCGGCCAATACTTAAATATGCCTGCATAACTTGGAGTCCGTCCATCGATTTCCATAGCAAAAGAATTGAGTCTATTCAAAAGCAATTCTTACTATACACGTTGAGAGACATGTACAACCCCCGTGATTATGATAGCCTTCCTTCATATGAATACAGACTCAGCCTTTTAAACTTGATGCCATTATCATCAAGAAGAACATTATTGGGCTCATGTTTCACATTCGATGTTATTAATGGTGCTATTGACAGTGAATATATCTCTAGTATTTATCTTATCTCTTTTCTTCTCCTCTTTCTAGTATGTAAGTACCTTTTACTATTATTTTTAATTTTCTTTCTGCCCCTCCTTTTTGACGTGTTCGTGAAATCATGTCATTTAGGTGGAACCAAGAGAAGGAAAGGGGAGAAGAAATAAAATAAAAAAAAATAAATTTAAATTAAGTTAGAATAAGTAAATTGCCTTGTTTGGCCAATAAATAAATAAATAAATAAATAAATAAAAGTTATTCCAATTCATAGTTCAATGTATGTTATAATTACACATTTTTCTGCAGTTTTCGGTAAACTCATTAAAGTTATCATTACATGTTATAAAATGGGCATTTAAAAATCAAAATCGACAAGTTTATCATGTCTTTTAAAATAACTTGACTGGAGAATTCACCATTTATAGGAAGAATTAATGAAAAAGCCGCCTGTGTTAAAAAAATAGAAAGAGAGATAGAGAGAGAGAGAAAGAGAGAGAGAAAAAAAGAGAGAAAGATAGAGATAGAGAAAGAGAGAGAGAGAGAGAGCAGCAACAGTACTTGTTTGCAAATATTTTTAATGACACTTTTCTTACAGAAAATCACAATTCGTAGAATTTCCAAGGAAGATTTTATGAAACTAGACAAATGTCCATGAAGTCGATCCTGAGGATTTTTCAAAAAAAATTGTTTTTCTTTATTAGACTTAACCAACACTCAGGGAATGTACCCTATAAATGCGAAAATATTGTGTTGATTCGGAAGACGTGTGCTAGTTAGTTGGAGGGTGGAAAGATGAAGTAGTGTCCGTGAAGATTTAATTTAAATTTACACAGATTGAAACTGCCGGGAAACACGCTCTCATTGAGAGATTGTTCCACAATTTTACTGAGCGACTGAAATCGAATTCGACGAAATATCTCGGTAATGCGATGTTCTATTGAGCAAAAAGGCAATGGTAAAGGGATGGGCTTAAAGAGCGGCTGGGTGGATTGATAGGAAACACACGAGCTGGTGGTGCCAGGTCATGTATCTCCCTTGAACACTTCCCATGGTAGTATCTGTACAGAAAGCTTAAGCAACATTGCGACGATGCTCAAGAGAGTTGAGAGAAGATAAAATGTTTTCATCTCCTAACAAATATATCGCACGTCGTTGAATCCGGTCCAGAAGCTCCAAATATGATCTTGAAACTGCTGCCCAAATGTGCGAATTGTACTCCATTTTCGGAACAATATATGAGGTATAGATCAAACGAAGATCAGATACAAGGCACTTGGCTGCTTCTTTTGACACATGACACAAAAATGTTATCATTCCACCGAAGATCCGATTGTATTGATATGCCCACAACGTCAAGAGCATCTGACTCCAAAAGATCTACACTGTTCATATTGAGGGAAGCTAAGAGGCAATTGATTCGCTTGTGGGTTAACAGGTTTTATGCAATATGAAAGGCCATTTTGTGTACACAGTAACTAAAGAAAAAAGAAAAAGTTTGAACATTTTTGGAAAAGGTTCGATTTTGTTGAAATGGTTTTTGAAAGTAACACAGTTGAAAGTGAGTTTGGTGGCACCGGACTAAATTATTCGGTAATTTAGAGTCTAGAATCAAATTCTTCATCAAATTTAACAAAAAGTAGATTACTTGTGTTTTCTTCCCGAAAATCCCAAATGCATTATTTTTTTTTTTTAAATATCATAAAAAAAACCCCATAAAAACGGATTTTCAAGCAGAACCGACAATTTTTGAACTTTTAATAGCTCAAATTATTTCATTAGCAACCATTGTTTGCAATTCCGGGGGCACGCAGGATCCCAAATATTTAAGCATTTTTAATACAAATCTAACGCAGAGAACCCAGGTTCTAATTTGATGACAATAACTATATATTAAGACCATACCAATAACTATACCATGTTGCCAATAATCGTACTATCGAGATTGTCAAACATTGTACCCAGTGGCCAATAATTGTACTCTTTTAACATGACATGAATTGTACTCACACTGTCAATATTTATCATGTTGGATATATTTTCAAAAATTTATTAATTATCTATTATTTAACAAAATTTTATAATAACTTCATGCATTTATCAAAATTAAAAAATTAATAATGATATAAATGAGAATTTGTTTGACTACTTAAAATAACCAATTTATGAATGAAGTGGGTTCAAATCTACAAATTCCTGATGGTTGTCAGCAATTATTTCGCGTACCCGCGTACCCAAGTGTGTTTTTATATGAAATTTACTTAAATTTCTGACAATAAAACATTGTATCAAATTGATACATGAACAAGTTTTAAAAAATAAAAGCGTTTGAAGATTAACTTCTACATTGCGTAACAATAACAAAGTTATAATAATTGTTAAAGTAAATTGAGAGTAAATTGATAATAAGCAGCAATTACATTTCACTATGTTGTTAGTCGAACGTCAGTTATAAATTGCTTTCATAACGACCAATGTGCTAAAAAAGCAACATAATTTCTGCCTGAACTTAAATAAGTAATAATTTTATTTTGCTGATTATACAAATACACATATACGTGTATAACAAAACTAATAAAAATAAAAAATAAGCAAATAAAGCTGACAACAAAGAAACAACAATTAAATCCTACAACAAGAACATTAATACAGGAAGTTTAACGAGATCCGTTTTATTGCCTGTATTTTAAATTAGCGCGCGTTGGCCTAAGGACAACTTTTCAGCTGCTTTTTTGTTATTGTAACAACTCATTTACCCAAGTGATTAACTTGGCTCATTTTTTTAATGTTTGTGTTGTTGTTTTCCCCTCAAAAGCTGCGTAGTACTGCCATATAAAGTCGTGTCATAGACAACAACTGAGCTGAGCGGGCGGCAGAAAATACAGCAAACTACAGACAAAAAAAAAAAAATTGTATCATAAAAGCATGTAGAAGCAGTAGAAATCAGTGTGAAATTATAACAATTATTTTTGAAATTAATTTAATTGCTTTCAACTTGTTTGTGCGCAGCAAAACAAACGAAGAAACACATAAATATACTCACAAATATATATGAACATGTTATTATGTGTGGTTGTGTGTCATTATTTGGCGCAACAAGGCGTATGATTAATCAAAATTAAAGATTAATGATGATCACGTCGTGAGACGTTAAAGAAAGCTAAGAACTTTATTGTTGCTTATATGATGCATTAGCTGAATGAACAACAAACAACTGATTAACATATTTTTTTGTTCTTGCTCATAATTGTTGTTAATTATCCTTTTGTGACATTTTAAAGTTATAATTCTCCAAACGAATTGATTTGAGACAAATCACTTTGATTTTTCATTTTGACAAACATTTAAAATATCTTCAATAATAATTAGAAATTATCAAAACGTGAAAAGTACATTTAAAATCGCCGTGTCGGCATAACGTTTGAAAGATTTTAATAGGATCTCCTCAAGTTCAATCGTTAAAAGTAGCTGTAGTAAGCAGTGATACCTGTGCATAAGTTTGGTAGGTGGTATTGAACCTCTCCGTGGCACAGGTTGATGCTTTCTAGAAAAAAAATGCAATAGAACTTGAACAAATACTGATGTTTTCTATCATATCATATGATATCATATGATAAAATACAGGATATAAAGGGGGTCCCGCAATTGAGTGCAACTATTTACGGAGCTGAAAGGTTATGTCAGGCTGAGCAAAAATTCGTATGGGAGGAGGGGTCTATTTTTGCATTCTTAGGAGCTACAGGATTAATTAATATTTCACGACTTTGGTTCACGTTATTGTTTCTAGCAGAAAAACTAACTTACACAACTTATTTTGAAAGCTCATTTTAAAGGCAATAAACCTTTCGAACGGTATATCAACAAACCCCACCAACTTAACCGTTACCGAGATGTGGTCGTGTGCAGATAAAATCAATCGGTTGAAACTACCAAATTTCAACTTTGAGTGCAAATTTCTCAGAATTTTGCGTAAAAAATTAAATTTTTTTTTTACCAGTTTTGTAACTTATTTAATTTTCTTTTCAATGACCCCAAAAGCATAAACATATCTTTAAAAAGAAAAAAGTTGGATGTATTAAAAAAATTATACTTATTAGAAAACAATGATAAATATTGACATTACAATTAGTTATGCAGTAAATAATATCATTGTTTTCTAAAAATATAATTATTTTAGTTCAGGCAACTTTTTTATTTTTTGAGATATGTTTATGTTTTTGGTGTCATTTAAAAGAAAATTGAATAAATTACAAAATTGGTTATTGAAAAAAATTTCATTTATTACGCGAAATTCTGAGAAATTTGCAGTCAAAATTGAAATTTGGTAGTTTCAATCGATTGATCTCATCTTCACACGAGCACAGCTCGGTAACGTTTAAGATGGTGGGGTTTGTTGATATACCGTTGGAAAGGTGATTTCATCGCCTTTAAAATGAGCTATCAAAATAAGTTTGTCCGTTAGTTTTTCTGCTAGAAACAATAACGTAAACCAAAGTCGTGAAATATTAATTAACCCTGTAGCTCCTAAGAATGTGAAAATAGACCCCCCTCCCATACGATTTTTTGCTCACCTCGACATAACCTTTCAGCTCCGTAAATAGTTGCACTCAATTGCGGGACACCCTGTATAGACTAAAAATGGGTTTTTTTCTAGTTTTAATTTTTGCTGTAGATGGCAAATGGGATCAGCGATGAATTTGACATCGAAAAAAATTGTTCGTCAAAATGTAGATAGATATGAATAGTATTTTTCAGCCGTATAAAGATACTTAAGTGATTATTTGTATATACCAAAAATTATGTAAATATGTCAAATATTACAAATAATAGCATTAATAAAGAATAAAAATAAAAAAATTAAAAAAAAAACATTTTAAGCTTAATCATTTTTCCAATGAGCAGTGAGTTCCATTATTTGATTTAAAGCGAATTTAAGCGTTTCTTCATTGTAAGGACACATTACTTTTGACATTGTTCTAAAATAATTTGAAAAAATTTTTATACAATTATTGGCACTGCCTTGATTTAATTGCAAAGTGGACAATCAAGTGGTGAATAAAACTGAACCACACTAAATCAGTTCACGTAGATTTCACCAACAAAAAAATCCTGGAATTGCCAGTGATAGTTTTTGGTTCACAAATTCCATACTCAAACACAGCAAAATACCTTGGTATGACCTTAGATGCCAAGCTGCGATGGAATGAGCATGTCAAAATGAAAAAACAAGAGCTTAATATGAAATTCAATAAACTAAACTGGCTAATTGGAAAGTATTCACCATTATCCGTATACCACAAAATGCTAATTTATAACTCTGTCTTGAAACCAGTATCGGCCCATGGCATTCCCCTGTAGGGCTGTGCTAGTAAAACAACCATAGACATCATTGAAAGATTCCAAAACAAAGCGCTAAGATGCATAGTAAATGCGCCTTGGTACTCGAGGAACAATGACATCCTACGTGATCTACAGATGGACACTGTTGCACAAACTACAGCCAAATACGCAAGGACCCACAACAGCAGATTTCGGCAGCTCGTCGGCAGCACGTCAACGATTGCAGTCAATACCAGTCCAACTCAAAGATTTAAGCGTATACTTAGCAACAACTTAGGCTAGGAACAATTTTTTCACTACTTCTTTTTTTCATTTAATTAATGTTATTTTGTTAAAAGAATTCTTAAATCAAATTTGAATTGCTCATTAGTATTTTTTACTAGTTGCAGTATAAGGAAATAATAATAAAAAAAAGTTATTTCAATAAATTTGTTTCAATATATTTTCACTTTAAATATATTTCAACATACAAGTTAACACAAGATTCTGTCGAAATCGCTTAGAAGACAAAATCTGTGCTACATTCAAAAGTACGTGACTTTTGATAAATTTGCCAGCTGCATGGTTTTTAACGTGGGAGGATCCACTATGTAGAAAACCAGCAGCAACAACAACAATAACAATAGCCAAAATATGAGGCAAAGAGAGCACCAACGACAGCAACAATATCAACAGTAGTAACAACAACAGCAACAACAACAACTACATCAACTACATCATCATCTTCAATGTGCCCAGAATAGGTATAACTTAGGGTAACTTTCAATTAGTAAGTTAGTTTTTAAGTGAATGTTTAATAAAGAAGTGGCACATAGTGCCTAAAATAAAAATTCGTTTTTAAACTTTAACTGGCGCCCAACGAAAACTGAAGTTCTTATAAAGAATAAACTTAAAACTGACAACAAATTAATTAAATGTGCTCTAAAGAAGCTAAGGATAAACAATTAATAAAAGAAAAACTGAAAGAAAATTAATGTGCTAAAATACCAAAAGGCAAATAAAAACAAACTGAAAGAAAATTTAATGTGCTTTGAAAGAACTAAGGACAAACAATCAATTAAAATACAATAAGACAAATAAACAACGAAGGAGAACTTTACGAGAGTTACACGATCGACATAGCAAAGGAAGAAGAACACAGCAAACAAAGTAAAAAAAAGAAAATCAAGAGATAAGGAAATAAACTGTTAATATGATTATGTTTATGTAAGTACTCAGTGATCTGTTTTTTTTTTCTTCTTTGTGAGGTTACATATTGAATTAAATTATTTAAAGTTTTTTGTAAGAATAAACTATAAAAAATAGAAATTATAAAAAAATAAAATTTTAAAATATTATTTTTCTTTTTTAAAAAAAAAATGTCCGACGAACAACTAAGAATAATAATTTCTGCTGCTGTTACCACAGCAACAGAAAGAACTAGGTTGGCATTTGAACGGACAATAGAACAACTGACGGAACGAATCAGGACTTTAGAAACACCAGCTAGGGTAGAACAATATAAACCAGTTGAGATAAATCCAGCTGTGAAATGCGAAGAATCTCTCGATATCGTAAAATCACTACCTGAATTCAATGGCGACAGGACACGCTATGTTAGTTGGAGACAAGCTGCCTTTGCAGCTTATAAGCTTTTTGATAAATATGAAAGTAGCTCGAGGCACTACCAAGCGGTAGCAATTATGCGAAATAAAATTGTAGGCCCGGCTGATCAGGTATTATCATCATTCAACACAATCCTTAATTTCAACGCAATTATTGCGCGTTTAGACTTTACATACGCTGACAAAAGACCCATTTATTTAATTGAACAAGAGATGTCGACTCTCCGTCAAGGAAAGCTTTCAATTGTAGAATTTTATGATGAAGTGGAAAAAAAATTAACACTTATTGTAAATAAAACTATAATGTCACACGAGGGTAATAATGATCTCATTTTGTCATTATGCCAGAAGTATAGGCAAGATGCTCTCAGGGTATTCATATCAGGATTACGTAGGCCCATGAGCGACATAATGTTTTCGTCACAGCCTGTGGATATGCCCAGCGCATTGGCGTTAGCGCAAGAATTGGAGGCTAACCATGCCCGATACTCATTCGCGAATTCTTTTAGCAATAGAAATGAAGTTAATCAGACAGGACATAATAACAGAAGATCCTTTGCGCCGCAATATTCTCCTCACTATAGGCAAGTTAACGGACACCCTCAGAATAATCCTACCCCCATGGATGTTGATCCTTCTACTTCAAATTTGAGACAGAGAAATAGTTTCAATCCAAACTGGAGGATCGCACAGGACTCCTCCGAAACTCGTCAATCATATCAGAGGCCGTTGCCTAATAATAATCAAAGAGAGGCATTTAAAAGACAGCGTGACAGCGATAGGCAGACTCTCCCTAAAATTCAAAGAATAAACCATATAAATCAAAATACCGATGAAGAACATTTTAGTAATGACAAAGCCCAAAGCGAGTTTTTTGAAGAAATTAATTTTTTAGGAGAAAATCGCTCCTGCCATATGTAAGCCGAGAGCTGGCAGGGCGATCAATAAAGCTTTTAATTGATACAGGTGCGGGAAAAAATTTTATGAAACATAATACAAATCTAAAAGGATTAAAGGAAATCGATAAACCATTTAGAGTACAATCAATTCATGGCACCGCCGAGATATATGAAAAATGTTGTGTTAATATTTTCGGAAGAAATACACATTTTTATATCCTTTCTGAATTAAAAACATTTGATGGCATAATAGGGTTTGATTTTATGAAGGAAATCGAAGCTAAATTGGACTTAAAAACAGGAATATTGCATTACAAGGGTGGTCAAGAGAAGTTGCAATATTACAACTGTAAGGATGTTAATAACGTAGTATTACGTGAAAATCCTACAGTTAAACCCAATGAGAGCGACATGATTTCACTAATCTTAGAGAAACACTCAAAGGTCTTTGCTAATCCAAATGAAGCATTGCCATTTAATACTAACGTGGTTGCTACAATAAGAACTGTCAACAATGAGCCAGTGTATTCCAAATCGTATCCTTACCCAATTGCTGCTTCCAAATTTATAAATGAAGAAATTGCTAATTTATTGCGAGATGGCATTATTCGCCCTTCTAAATCACCATACAACAATCCTATATGGGTTGTGGATAAAAAAGGGGTTGATGAGAATGGGCAAAAGAAAATGCGAATGGTGATCGATTTTAGAAAGCTGAATAGCAAAACAATTTGTGACAAATATCCCATCCCCGATACTTCTGTTATTTTGACAAATATGGGAAAGTCAGCTTTATTTACAACTTTAGATTTAAAATCTGGATTTCACCAGATTAAGTTAGCGGAAAAAGATAGGGAAAAGACAGCTTTTTCCATAAATAATGGGAAGTATGAATTTTGTAGACTTCCCTTTGGACTTAAGAATGCCCCTGGCATTTTTCAGAGAACAATTGATGATGTTCTCAGAGATGAAATCGGAAAATGCTGCCATGTTTACATCGATGATGTAATAATTTTTTCAAGTAATGAGGAACAACACTACAGGGACATAAAACGAATTTTAACAAAGTTGTTTCAGGCAAATATGAGAGTTTCAATGGAAAAGTCGAAATTTTTGAAAGAAGAGGTTGAATTTTTGGGGTTTATTGTTTCAAAGGAAGGAATCAAAACATGTCCTGATAAAATCAATGATATAATAAATTATAGAACTCCTTGTACTCTTCGTGGTTTACGATCGTTCTTAGGACTATCAGGATACTATAGAAGGTTTGTTAAAGACTACGCTTCTATAGTAAAACCTCTTACAAAATATTTGAGAGGAGAAAATGGCCACATAGGGGCTAATAAATCGAAAAATATTAAAATTAAATTAGATAGTGACGCAATACTGGCTTTTGAGAAAGTTAAAAGAATTTTATCCTCCGAAGAAGTTCTTCTTTTATACCCTGATTACGGTAAACCTTTTGATCTAACAACTGATGCATCGGCTCACGCTCTGGGTGCAGTATTATCGCAGGGAGGTAGACCAATAACAATGATTTCCAGAACATTGTCATCTGCTGAAGAAAATTATGCAACAAACGAGAGAGAACTTTTAGCAATTGTATGGGCACTTCAAAAGCTGCGAAATTATTTATACGGTGTGAGGCAGCTGAACATTTTCACAGATCATCAGCCCTTAACTTTTGCTGTTTCAGACAAAAATCCAAATACAAAAATAAAGCGTTGGCGAGCATTTGTTGAGGAGTTTTCGCCCCAATTTTTTTACAAGCCTGGAAAGGATAATCTCGTTGCCGATGCGTTATCTCGACAACACATTAATGCAATAGAGCATTCAGAAAATTCAATATCCAATACGATGCATAGCGAAGAATCTTTATCGGAAGTAATTCCAATAGTAGCAAACCCTGTGAACTCATTTAGAAATCAGATTATTTTAGAAAAAGGTAAAAGTTCGACAAAAGTTACGAAGATAGTATTTAAATCGAAGATAAGACACCATATTACATTCAAAAACTTACAGGATCTAATGGACTTAATTGGGGAATGTATTAATCCTGATGTTGTAAATGGTATATTGTGTGATTTGCCGATTTTAGGGCAAATCCAAGATGAAGTCGTTAGGAAATTTCCATCTGTAAAATTTCGTTATACTACGAAACAAGTTAATGATATTTTCAATGAAGATGATCAGAATGAAATACTTGCAATGGAACATAATAGAGCGCATCGTTCTGATCGAGAAAATATTAAGCAAGTTTTGAATGATTATTATTTTCCAGATATGCGAAAAAAATTGAAAGAGATAGCTTTAAATTGTAAAATTTGTAAGGAAGCCAAATATCAGCGGCATCCGGTTAATCCAGAAATAGGGAAAACTCCGATACCATCTCGTCCTGGTGAAATGATACATATTGATATATATTCCACCGATAAGCATCACTTTTTAACTTGCGTGGACAAATTCTCAAAATTTGCTATAGTTATTCCTATTGAAAGTATAGCCATTGTTGACGTTAAACGAGCGTTATTACAAATTCTTAATTGTTTCAATAAAACAGAAAATGTTACATTCGATAATGAAAAATCATTAAATTCCCAAACAGTAAAGTTTCTTCTTAGAGACCATTTCGGTGCAAATATCTTCACAACTCCTCCTTTCCATAGTACAACCAATGGACAGGTGGAGAGATTTCATAGTACCCTTACAGAAATTGCAAGATGTACTAAGCTTGATCAAGCAATAAGTGATACAAATGAGTTAATACTTCTTGCAACGTCAAAATACAATAGATCGATTCATTCTGTTACCGGTTGGAAGCCAATCGAATTAATATTTTCTATGCCTACTGCCCTTAAAACAGAAATTAAATCCAAAACCATTAAAGCACAGGAAATAGAGCTAAAAAGAAATAATAAAAACAAAAGGACTAGAAATTTCAAACCAGGAGACAAAGTCTACGTTAAGACCAATAAGAGAATAGGTAATAAGTTTACTAAGGTATTTATAGAAAAAACGGTTCAGAAGGATTTAGGCTCCACTGTTTTAATTGACAACAGGAAGGTTCACAAGTGCAACCTTAGGTAATAAGGTTTATTTTAATTAATAATAATCTGTTGAGGTAGAACGTATTTTTTATTTTTTTTTTATTTTTTTATTTTTCAGATTACTATTCATGTTAGTAAGTGCTCAGGGATCGAACAGTAAAATAACTGATTTTTCAAAATCAAATTTCATACCAATTACCGATGGAAAAGTAGCAATTTGGGAAAGCTATGACTATATTGTACATTGTACAAATTTAACAACTTATAGTAATGTTGTAAGTGAGACCACAGACATACTCCACCTTTTTCCACAATCACATATGCGGAAACTCCTTCAATCGGACGTTGATCAGATTTTCCGACTACTTGATACCCTACAAATCCACCATAGGCATGCCCGTAGTATAAATATAATTGGCACTGCACTTAAGTACATCGCCGGCACCCCTGATTTTTACGATTTTAATGAGGTAAAAATTAAGGAAAATCAACTCATTGAAGCCAATGAGCGACAGTATTCCATCAACACCCAAATACAGGAACAGGTAAATAAACTTACTGAGACAGTAAATAAGATTTTGAAAAACACCAAGGAAACTGAAATTGACACTGGACACTTATTTGAGTTACTGATGGCTAGGAACAGAGCAGTTATTACGGACTTGGACAATGTAATTTACTCTATAATATTAGGCAAAATAAATATAGTTAATCCTGTTATCTTAGACTCTAAAGAAATTTCGCAAATAATGATCACTGAGTACGTAAATGTTAGTATAAGTGATATAATAAGTAATTCTAAGCTTAAGATTTTACAAAATGAATATGTAATTTATTTTATAATAAAATTTCCAAGAATTAAAAAATTATGTAGTTTAGTTAGGGTATTTCCGGTGGCACAAGGTAACAAAACAATTTTTTTGGAAACTGATACGGTTGCGGATTGTGGAGATTCAATAATTCCAGTAAAAAATTGTACAGCTGCACTAACAGCCAGTTTCTGCGAAATAGCAACGGATACCGTATGCGTGCATCAGCTTTTCAACAATCATAAAGCATCATGTAAAACAATATTTAATCAACTTCCCCCACTTGTTGAAGTAGACAGTGGCCTTATCATCATTAATGACCAAACTGTAGAAGTTTTGGAAGCGAACAATTCTTCAGTTACTGTATCTGGCACCTTTCTTATAACTTTTGAAAAAATGGTACGCATAAATAGCAGAGTTTTCTTAAATAACAAAACAACTGCAATGCTTCAACCTGGAGTCCCATCGACCCAGTTTGTTAACTTTACGGAGCATTTGGAAATTTTAAGTTTGCCTTACTTACATAGAGTTCATCTTAATAATCGCAATCACTTAGAGAAGCTGCATGAGGTCATTCAAACGCGTTCAATTCAAGCAACAACGATACTAACTATCATAGTGATAATTATTGTTATAATTTTTCTATACCGAAGATGGCAAACTCACAAGAAAAAAACCAATGAAGTTAAAAGGGTAGCACAATTTATTAAAGCGGCCGCGGACGGCCTAGACTTAGAAGGGGGGCAGTTAACACAAGATTCTGTCGAAATCGCTTAGAAGACAAAATCTGTGCTACATTCAAAAGTACGTGACTTTTGATAAATTTGCCAGCTGCATGGTTTTTAACGTGGGAGGATCCACTATGTAGAAAACCAGCAGCAACAACAACAATAACAATAGCCAAAATATGAGGCAAAGAGAGCACCAACGACAGCAACAATATCAACAGTAGTAACAACAACAGCAACAACAACAACTACATCAACTACATCATCATCTTCAATGTGCCCAGAATAGGTATAACTTAGGGTAACTTTCAATTAGTAAGTTAGTTTTTAAGTGAATGTTTAATAAAGAAGTGGCACATAGTGCCTAAAATAAAAATTCGTTTTTAAACTTTAACTTACATAAATTATTTAATTCTAAAACAAAACACAGGTTGATATAACTGTAGTTGTTTATTTTACTTTACACTTTTCTTATTAAAATTACAACAAAAAATACCTTTCAAGAACATTCATTACAACGTTTCGCTCAGCACTAAAAGAGAAATAACAACAGAAAGGTCCGCAACCCATAAAAAAATAAACAAATCTTTTTTTTAAAAAAAAGGTGCTACCAGATGCATTCTTGAAATTCACAGCAAACATTATGAAAAAAAGGTTGTCAATAACTATACCGAAAATCAAGGGTGTCAATAATTATACCGCATACCCTATGTACATAAATATATTATAAACTATGTATGTGTTTTTTAAACAGTTATGAAATCGGCTACTAAATATATCACTTTAAAGGATTAAAAATATTTATCAAATCATATCGATAAATTTAAAGATTTAAAAATATGGAAATTTAGCTAGATGATATCAGAACTACACATAAAAAAACTAATAAGGAATGGAGCTTCGGAAAAATACCCCCCGCATCCAAATTCAAGTATATTCGAAGTCTTTAGCCACGACAGACACGATGACATTCAGTTTAATATATGTACGAAAGTACATATATTACTTATTATATTTTAGTACTATTAGTATACGTACTATATTATATATTAGTACATATAGTACATATATCACTTTGTATAGGAGGTAGGCGTGGTTTTCATCCGATTTTGGCGAATATCATACATATGGTTCATATTATCATATATACCAAAGCTCATGTGCAAAATTTGAAGACATATCTTTAACTTTTGTGGATTTCTAAGAGATTTTAGTTTAAAATAAAGCCACTTTGTATGAGAAGTAGGTGTGGTTTTCAATAGATTTTGCCAACAATTATAGAGAAAAAAAAAAAACGAAATGGCCATTTCAGCCCTTGAAAGGACTTTGACG
The DNA here is from genome assembly GCA_914767935.1 of Coremacera marginata. Lineage (NCBI taxonomy): Eukaryota > Metazoa > Arthropoda > Insecta > Diptera > Sciomyzidae > Coremacera > Coremacera marginata. The sequence continues at coordinate 139,323,797 of OU612046.1, read as the reverse complement.
AGCTTCTTATGATCAATTGTGTTGTGAAATGTTTGAACACAAATGATCGAGAACTAGACCAACCAGCTTTATGCCGACTCCGAACGACTTATGTTCTCAAGAAGCTTTTCATGGCAGTTTTTTTACTCTCTGAGGTTTGCCATTGTCTGCAGAGAGGTGACGGCCGAACAGAAAAATTAATTCAATTGAAAAAAATTTTCGGTGTCAGATGGGGGATTCGAACCTGGGTTCTCTGGCGTATGAGCCACACATTCTACCCACTACGCCACGGCCGCCACAAATATTAGATGAGAGATGGTTTATATTAATTATCAAAAATTTTAAGATATTAACTTGATTTTTGTGGATTTTGAAGAGATTTTTCATTAATAAAAAGGCCACTTTGTATGGGAGGTAGGCGTGGTTTTCATCCGATTTTTCAAAATTTCATAGTCACAATTGACATCGAAGATTAAAGTTTATCTGCAAAATTTGAACGCATTTCTATAATTTTTGTGGATTTTTGAGAGATTTTACTGTAAAAATAAAATCATTCAGTATGGGAGGTAGGCGTGGTTTTCATCCGAATTGGCTAATTTTTCGAACTTGATCTTAATTTTTTTTTTTATATTTTGCTTATATTTTGAAATTCATTGCGATAGCGTTCAAATTAGGTCTGTAATAGACAGACAGACAGACGGACACACAGAAATCGAATCTAAGAAAAACCACCAAAAAAAAAATCCAGTTTTTTCCAAACTTTTGGTTTAAAAAAAAAGTATGGATCGCAGAAGTCAACATTTTAAAAAATGCTTGTAATTTAAGGCTAAAGTAGGTGCATACGATTTTGTAGACCTTAAAAAGAACTCGATGTCAATCCCTGAAAAATAAGTTGCTTAATAGCCTGGACACATTGACGGCGGCTGCGGCATCTGTCAAAATTTTTTACATGCATTTCATATGGAGAGAAACTGGTGTAATGCCGCCCTTGCCGCTGCGGCTTTATCGTCGTTATATATAGAATCGTTTCTAATTTGACAGCTTGTCGTTGCAGCCGCAATCAATGTGATTAAGTCGTAAGACTCACAAAAAATTTCAAGTCAATCGGCCGATTAATTTTTGAGCAGTCTTGCCCGCCGTGACGAAGAAATGTCTTCACAAAAAAAAAATCCTTCTTTTATATTTAAAACTTCTTTCAAAATATACAAAAATGTTTAAATTAATATCTTTAACCCTTACGTGGTAATACTCTTATAAAACACACCTAAATTTTCACAGAAAAAATGGATATAAGTCCTCTTAATGAGTGCTGTGATATTAAAATTTAAAATAAGAGTTAAAATTAACCCTTCAACTACAACGAATATACATTAGAGTGGTCCTTAAATTTAAAATGATGTGACGAGAGTAATATAATTCCAGGTGAAAATTTAGCGACATCGTAAGCATTTAAGACATGCAGCATAAAAATTAAAGTTTGCACAGGTGTATGAAAAAAATCAGTTAATTTTTTAAATTTTACTTTATTATTTAAATTAAATTCATTATTTCTCCTATAGATGGCTTATGTAATCTGTATCTCGCGTTATATAAGTGTGATCGGGTTACGCTAGATGGCATTTGAAAAATGAGATTTCGTACTTAAAACATTTTTTCGGACGGTTTTGTGATTGCTTGTCTCAATTTTGTTTAAGCGCGCGTCAAAGATTAACACCAGCAAAGAGAAAATACGCCTTATTTTAAAGTTTTTTTCAGAGTTCGGAAAAACTCTTAAGTGAAGAGCAAAATTACACTTCCCCTCATCAATATTATTCAATTCACGATTGTTTCCCTTTGCTTTCCTCATTCATGAACATTCAATGTTCAGAGTGATAAAGACTTTTTCATTCCTCTTTAATAATTTTCGTTCATAGATTGCGCTCCTCAAAAAAACTTAGTTGAAGAGCGCTCTCTGAATTTAATTAATTTAATGTTTCTCGTTCGCAAGTTTTGGCATATTTGGCAAAAAACATTCATAGCTCTCCTGGAGTGCCCCTGGAGGGGTAAAATATATGACTATTATATTTTTACCCTCAACATTTCTTTTCACATACCTACTTTCTATTTGCCACCCTTCTTGGGGTCACCATAAAAAAAAACACAATAACTGTCGAAAATAGTTAATATCTCCCGCAACTGGACTCCCAGAGGGGTCAAATATATGAGCTCACTCAATTACAACTTCCTAACTCCCCGTCCTGCTTAATTCATCGCGCAAAAATTTTTCTCATACAAATAAGGTCCACTCTAGTATACATACAACCTCATCAAAATGTGGGGCGTGGCACATTCAATACAGATTTCATCTTTCAAACTCAAGATTTTGACGTTAATGAAAGTTTAAATTTTTCTATTGAATATATGGGAACAATACAATATTATTATAAAATTATCAATGTCAGATATATGGGTGCTGTTGAACAGTAGGGCAGGCACTTCCCATAATAAAAAAAGCAAACGTTAATGGTTGGAAAGTACTCGTTGGTCGTTTTGTGAGACACTTCATTAGTGACACCGGTGCCATGCTTCTCCAAGTGTATTTGAGCAGGAATCAAAATAATGAACACCATATATTACACACAAGAAGCCAGTATCTATTGTAACAAAACCACATATTTGTAAACTAAAATAACTGTTTCTATAGCAGTATTACCCACCATAGCCTTTTGTGAATTCCACACATGAACGCATTTTGAGAGATAACTTTTGTACAGGCTGACAGTACATCTATCGGAAACTTCTTCGTAATAAACCATAAATGTAAGCTTAGTTTTCGCGCTGAGCCAAAATTTGAAATGCGTTTGATGGAAAATATAAATGTTATGAGCATTTGGTTTTGGGAACTATTGACACAAAATATGTTTGAAGGTTAAAAATTCAGCGGCATAAAAATTACTGTCGAGACGGTAAATGTTAAGAATGTAATATTCACTTAGATCAATTTGATCTAATAGTAGGATCAATTAATCAGGTTTTGCCAGGTTAATTAGTTTGAATAAAGAAAAAGGTGTTCCTTTGAAAATAAGTCTAGAGCTGGCCAGCCCGGTTTCGGGTTATTCGTGAAACCGGTTTGTTCGAGTTGGGTATTTGACAATTTTGGATATTTTTTAGTGATTTTTCGTCAAGTTCTCAACATTTTTTTATAAAATTATACGGAAAAGCTTTCGTTAAAATAGTTAAGAATTTGAAATAGTAAAAAAATGTTTTTTTGATTTGTTAAATTCATTTTTGTAAACTATGAATGTATATACTATCCCGGCCCGTAGCCAAGGATAAAATATAACTCATTGCAAAGGCAATAAAATCATCTTTCTAACGGTATATCAACAAACCCCAACGACTTAGCCGTTACCGAGCTGTGCTCGTGTGAATATGAAATCAATCGGTTTTAACTACCAAATTTCAACTATGAGTGCAAATTTCTCAGAATTTCGCGTTATGAATGAAATTTTTTTCTACAATCAATTTTGTAATTTATTCAATTTTCTTTTAAATGAAACCAAAAACATAAATATATCTTTAAAAATGACTAAAAAAATTATACTTATTAGAAAATAATGATAAATAATGACATTACAATTAGTTATGCAGTAGATATCATTGTTTTCTAAAAAGTATAATTTTTTTAGTACAGCCAACTTTTTTATTTTTTGAGATATGTTTATGTTTTTGGTGTTATTGAAAAGAAAATTGAATAAATAACAAAATTGATCACGAAAAAAATTTCATTTATTACTCGAAATTCCGACAAATTTGCACTCAAAGTTTAAATTTGGTAGTTCCAACTGATTGATTTCATTTTCACACAAGCACAGCTCGGTAATAGTTTAGTCGGTAAGGTTTGTTGATATACCGTTAGAAAGGTGATTTTATTGGCTTTGCAATGAGCTATCGAAATATTGAGTTTTATGTAAGTTAGTTTTCCTGCTAGAAACAATAGCGTGAGTCAAAGTCGTCAAATATTAATTAACCCTGTAGCTCCTAAGAACGTGAAAATAGACCCCCCCTCTCATACGATTGCTCAGCTTAACATAACCTTTCACCTCCGTAAATAGTTGCACTCAATTGCGGGACACTTTATAAGTTATTTTCTCTCGAAACAAAAATTCTCAAGTATCATTTCATCAGAGCATATCAGCTCAAACTAATTAATTTATAAATACTACAGTACTTTGTATATTAATAAAAAAGAAAAAACCCAACTAAAAATAATAAAATGCATTTAAAGAAATAAAAAAATACCCACGTATATTTAAACAAATCCCGGCGCAGCTCCTCCACCTCCGCAGAAATTCGAAGAGCAATCAATGGACGCGGCGAAAAACGTGGTGGGGAATTCGAAGTTAAGATCGCCGGACTCGTTGAGGGTGTCGCATAAGGTGATGCAGTGGCTGAGCTCATTGGTGAAAGCCTTGGTATGGCTAGGGATTCCATCGAAGATGTAGCCGATGATGTGGCATACGATGAAGTGGCGGAAGAAGATGACGACGACGATGGCAGCGATGATGAAGGCAACGATGATGAGGCAAATGATGAAGAAGGTGATGTAGACAATTCTTTGGCGAGATGACGATGATGTTTTTGTTCAGAATGACTGTGTTGGTGGTGTAGGTGGTGGTGATGGTGGTGTTGGTGGCTATATCGAATTTGTTGTGGCTGCTGCTGTTTATCAGCAGTAGAAGTTAAAGTTCTGCTCGGTTCGGTGGCGTTGATGATCAAAGCTATCTCACCAGCACTGAGACAGTCGATGCGATTTTGTGCTGATGTCGGTTGATGGTTTTTATGAATTTTTGTACTTATTTTAGACTTTTTTCGCTTAACTGGTGCATAATTGGCCGCGATTGCCTTTTCATATTCGATATTTCGACTGCTGGGCTGGTTTTGAAGATTTTTCTCATTCTTCAGCTGAACATTGCCGAAAGTGGTGGAAAGCTTTTCGATGCATTTGTTGAACAACATTTTGTAACTTGTTTAAATACTGTGTTCAAGTAAGTGGTTTCAATACTGATGAATTAAGTGTTGTGGTCAACAAATTTATTTGTTGATGTAACTATTTAGCTGGTAGTTTTGACACAAGCTATTTGTTATTCAGTTTTGAGTAAACTTTATTTTGTATCTGTCACTAATTATATTTAATTAATTCGACAAAATTTTTCGTTTTTTCAACAATTTTTTTTTTCTAAACTTTGAACTAATATTTTATTTTAATCAAGTTTTTTTTCGTAAATGTTACGAATGTAAATTTAACTTATTTATTTAAGTCTTGACTCGACTTGTGTGTTTGAGGTTTATTTGTACCAAATTTGTATTTGCTTATTAAATAAACCAATTAATTTGTTTTTTTTTTCAGTTATATTTTCTTTCGAAATCTGTCAAAATATGTTGTTAATTCGTGTGTAACAATTTTGTCTGTTTATATTAACCACTTTGAATGTTATAACGATAAATTTGTGCAGATTTTCCACAAATTTGAATGCAAGTTTGCACAAAATTTTTGTCACTTTTAACTACTTTATTTGTTATATCAACAAATTTTTCAAAATAATGCACAAACTTTTAAGTCATTTTGTTGCGTTTACACCAACTTTGGATATTTTCTAAAATTTTATTTAAAACTTTCTTGTCTAAATTTTTCAAACTTTTGTCAAACTTTTTTTTATTTTTTTCTTTAATGTTTAATAATTTTTTATATTTATTAGTAATCCAATTTATTTTTTTATTTATTAAAATCGTCTTTTTATACGCACTTTTAGTTTTTGCTTTTTTTTTATATTTTTAAAATCTTTGAGACAATTTCAGTTTTTCAAAAAAAAAATTTTATTTATTTAGTCAATTTTTCTTTTTATTAAGGTTCACTTTTATTGTTTTCTTCAATAAATATTGTTTTCCATAATCGTTTAAGCAAAATATTTCAAGTTTTGAAATTTTTTTTTTTTGTTTATTATCACTTGAAAATCTTCTTGATAGCATGCAATACTTTCTTCTCTAACGCTGCACACGAAACACTATTCGTCGAACTTGGCTTGTTTTGCTTTTTTTGCTCAATACCAATTTTCGTCTTAGTTGCTGTTGCTGCTGATTCTGAGCTACTCATTTGTGCACCGATCAAATGCTCCAGAACGTATGATGAATGCATGTTAGTTGTTGCTTTTCTTTAATTAACAATTCCGCCTATACAACCAACCATGTGTTGTAAAAACCGAGAATCATTTTATGCTAGCTGACTGTCGTCGTTCGTTTGGTTTTTTTTGTTAACTTATTTTCAACACTTTCAAAAATAACTTTATTTTACACAATTTTTAATATTTTTTTTTATTTAACTTTAAATCGATTTGTCGTCACTGATCTTTTCAGATTTTATTACAATTGAATATTTAAGTTTTTCGTTTCTTTGATCTTTACGGGTTCGTTCCTTTGGTTTAAGCTCGCGAACCAATCAGTTTAAAGTTGAACGTTGTTGTTCTTAACACTTTGCTAGTGCGATGGCAAATGAACGTGGTGTCGAGTTGCGGGTTTTGTTAAAAGTCGGTTATTTTGCGTAAGTTGTCTGTTGCTCACTCTCTCTCACTCTGTTATTTCGCTCTCAATTCGCACAACACTCAATGCTCAGTAAAACGTGTGAATATCAACACGCAGGCGTAAAACTTAATAACGCCGTCTGTCTGTCTTTCTTTCATCGAAATGACACACTCGCTGAGCGGTTGGTAGGCAAACTTTTCGCATAAATTAAAAACGAAACACATCAAATTAACGTTTCAATCAAGTTTTTCACAAAACGTGGTAAGTTGATCTATTAAAAAAGTCACATGCGTTAACACATGGTTCAGTGAAAAATGATTGGCAAGTTGACTGGCATTAAGGGCTGAACAGGGCGGGGTAGGTACTGGCTTGTTTATTTCACTCATATATTAACACAAACTCAAATTTAATGATATTAACTGATACAGTGCTACCACAAGTTATTTCATTTTTTTTATTGCAAGCCACTGTTGACTTGCACAATTATCGAAATTTGACGTATTAAAAACAAAAACACACAGATAAAATTGTGTTAAAAAAACAAATGCTTTTGGAATGTCAATACAGGAAGTTCTGATCATAAAATAATATTCTTGTTTTATTTTCAAACTCAAAATGCTACACCTTTCAAAAACAAACTAAAATTTATTTTGAAGTATTTTTTTTTTTTTGTTTTAATTTGTTATAATTTTTTTATTTGTTCAAAAAGAAATTTATTTTTTATCCATAATAATCTTTATTCCATTATAAATCCGGCTTTATTTATATAATTTATTTTGAATTTTTCTTAAAAAAAAAAACTAAAACTGCCAATAAAAGTGTGAATATTTTTAATTAAAAACAAGCACAACATTTCAACAGGGACCACTAAACCTTTGCTTCGTGGTCAGAAGCACTGATCTTATGATACCGCGCATACTTGTGTAGGTTTATTTTACCGTGCCTACACATTCAAAAATGTTGATGCGTTTTTTGGTACAAAACTTGCATCGTATTTTATGTTGCATTTGCGACGATATTTCCCAGTAGTCCAAGTCTTAAAGAATTGATAAACGAATCATGAACGATTTTTCTTCATCTTTGGCAAAACATGCTGATTCGGCCATACATTTCATTGACGAAAATCTCATATAAAATGTCCACGAACGCAATACAGAAATGTTGAGATTTTTCGTGCATGAATATATTACTGAATCGTTGCGGAAGTTTCGTCAACAAACAAGACAGAAATATGAAAAAAAATTGTTTTCTATTTTTATATATTCTTTGATTTTATTTTACATGTTTTTTTAGATCAGGTTACTTCCGATTTGTAATCTTTGATATATCAGTCATAGAGTCCATTAATACACCACGTTTTTAAAATGATATAACAGGTCATTCAATAAGTCCGTAAGAAAAAAACAACATTTTGATAAAACTCGATTATATTATTCAACATAGTTGCCTTCGAGAGCGATACAACGAGTATAGCGATTTTTCAACTTTTCGATACTAATTTTATAGAACGATTTCTCTTTTTCGTCAAAGTAGGCCTCAGTTTCAGCCATTACTTCATCATTGGACTTGAATTTCTTTCCAGCAAGCATTCTCTTAAGATCTGAAGTCGCTGGGGGCTAAATCTGGAGAATACCGTGGGTGGGTGGGTAAGCAAATCGAAGCCCAATTCATTCAATTTGGCTGTCGTTTTCATCGATTGCAAATGTGGTCGTTTCTTGGCGATTTCAGCCTTCAATCGATCCAAAAGTGCACAGTAATAGTCGCTGTTGGTGGTGGTTGCTTTTTGGAGATAGTCGATGAATATTATTTCTTTCGCATCCCAAAATACAGACGTCAGCGCCTTACAATCCGACTGTTGGGTCTTTGCTCGCTTTGGATTCGGTTCGCCTACTGCTGTCCACTCAGCTGACTATCTTTTGGATTCTGGTGTGTAATAGTGAACCCATATTTCATCCATTGTCACATATCGACGATAGAATTCTATTTTATTGCGGTTTAACAGCGCCAAACACTCCTCTGACGCATCAATTCGTTGTTCTTTTTAGTCGACTGTGAGCTCACCTGTGAGGCACCCACTTTCTACAGAGCTTTCGCATACCCAAATGTTCGTGTAAAATGGTAAACACACTACCATCTGATATCTTTACAAAGTCAGTTAGCTCGTGCACCTTTAATTTGCGATCGTTCACAACCAATTAGTGGATTTTTTTTGTTGTTTTGTGGAATAACAGCCTGATTTCATCGTTTGCATCATTTGTGCCGGTACGACGAAATTTAAATTCACCAATCCACTTTTCTACCAATTGTCTCGATGGAGCAGAGTCCGGATAATGTTTATCAAGCCATTGTTTGGTTTTCACTGTATTTTTTTCATCAAAAAGCAATGCTTTATCAAAACTCGAAATTCACTTTTTTTAATTTTTTTAATTTTAATTTTTTTTTTTCAATAGCAATAGTTGCACACAAAATGCTATAAGTCACAAATTATATTGTCAGATTGTTGTCAAATTTTTATACGAATCGTTTGAAGGTTGGTACTAACTAAAAATCATATGGAAAAAATTCTAGTAACGCCATCTATGTGTCATCCTTTGGACTTTTTGAACGTACTGTTATATTCTAACTTTTAACTAAAAAATTACCCCGAAATATAAGCCTTTGTAGGGAAAAAATTAACGAACACAAAGCAGAAAGCTTGAAGAATGTTCGACAAATTTAGGTTGTGTGTTTAAATACTACAGCATACTTTTTTTAATTTCGATATAAATGTGCGTTAAAAACTGCATTTGAATTATATGAAAGATATGGTATTTATATGAAAATTCACAGATCTAAGAATAAAACAAATTTTAGATTCAAAGTTGCATTCGTTAATATTGCAGCATGTGCTGTTTCCAAATCAATCAATGCAAGGACTACTTTAAAACCAAAACTCAATTTGAGAAATGCCTAAGAGTATGCTAATATTTTGAAAAAATGGTACGGTACGTTGAGTATTAAACGAAAGACTCAATTCAATCATAAAAGAAAGAAAAGAACTACTGATTGTAAAATTTAACATAAGTATGAGCAACTCAAATAGATATGTCTCCGTGGCCTAGTTGGTAGAACAGCCGACTATGGATTCAAGCGTAGTGTGTTCAATCCTCGGTGAAAGCAAAAATATTAAAAAGTTTTAGCCATTTTTTCGGTTTTATACAACCAGTGCGGCGAATTGCTGTGTTGTTGTTTTTATAAGAACCATTTCGTTACATTGGTTTTACCCCCAATCTAGCTCGCCGTATTGTTGTACACGCGGCTAGAAAAGTTTCACTTCAAAAAATATTCGCTAAAACGACGTATTAACAACTTAATGTTAATAAAAAATACATTAAAAAAAAATTGTATATTAAAAAGTCGGCTATGTTATGATATACATTCGAAACGAATAGTCGATCAAGTTTTTTATATGAAAGTCATTTCGAATGTACAATGACGCCTCTTTTTCTTAAATTTACCATGTCCTAATGCATATGAAAAAAAAGTAATGAAGCAGTTTTGTTTTGTATGTTATAATTGTATAAAAAATAACAAAATATTTTATATATCTCCAATATTAACTTTTAAAGTTATTCACAAAAAAACTCAAAAAAGGTACCGATAAAAGTGTAGTGTACGTGCGAATTAAAAAAATGGGAAATAATATGAAAAAAAAATAAAAAATAACAAAATTTAATATTTTGTTGGGCCACCACCAGCATCGATGACCGTCTCGGCATTGAAGCTGCTAAATTTTTGAGCTTTTCCGACGTTATTTTCTGCCACTCTCTTTGCAGCTTCTCTTTTAGAGTTGGAGCACCACTAATAGCGTGCTTTCGGATCTTTCGCTCCAAAATTTCCAACACGTGTTTTATTATTTTTAAGTCCGGGCTTTGTGGAGGTAAATACAGCTGTCGTGGATCATAATACAGCAGCCAGTCCTTCACTACCTTCGACGTATACTTAGGATCATTGTCCTGTTGGAAGATCCAGCTCGTTCTTGGGCTTAACTTTTCCATGGATGGCTTCAAATTGTGTTCCAAAATGGACTTGTATTGGAAGCGATTCATAATGCCTTCAACAAATACCAGATTTCCAACGCCTGAGGCTGTAACTGCTCCCCAGAGTAGAACACTGCCATCACCATGCTTCACAGTCGGCATTAGGTGCTTGGGATCCATAGCAGTGTTCGGTTTTCTCCAAACGTTGGCTTCCCCGTCGTATCCAAATATGTTGTATTTGGACTCATCCGTAAATAGAACATGTTTCCAGAAGTCAATTGCCTTATTTATATGCTTTTTTGCGTACTCCAAGCGAAGTTTCCGGATTTTTGCGCTTATAAGGGTCTTCTTGTGAGGAGTTCTGCAGTGAAATCCTTCAGTTTTGAGGATCCTTGTTACTGTGCGTGGCTGATAAACAATATTGGATCTCTCAGCTATGACCTGCGCCAACTTAGTGGCATGAACTTTGAGATTTCGGCCCACTTCTTTGCGAATAAGTGAAACGTCTCTACGGTCAAGCCTCTTTGGACGACCAGTACGCGGCTTACTCTCGACGGAACTTGTTTTTTTGAAGTTATTAAATATGGTCTGCACCGTCGATTTGCTTAAACATAATAATTTTGCTATTTCGCCAAATGATTTATTCTCATTTCTATGTTAAATATAACTAATATTCGACCATTTGCAGACATTTCTTTGCGTGGAGCCATTTTTCCGATCGTACCAATTAAATTCCAAGAATAATACGACGTATACACTTAAAATGAAACAAACGGTAATTTACCGTAATGTTTCAGCAGAGACAAATAGCAAAAAGATTGAAACCAATAAAACGTATGAAGACTTTTGTGAGTGCCTTTTTTTAGTTTTAGGTGAATAACTTCAAAAATTAATATTGGAGTATTATACTTTTTTGTTATTTGTTATACAATAATAATATTTAAAACATACCTGCATCATTACTTTTCTTCATAATCCTACAGAGCTTGTTAAATTTAAGAAAAAGGAGTCGCACGTAGAGTTTTGTCCGCCACTGTATAACGAAGCCGATCTTTCATTTTTTTTTTTAAAAAACAAGTTCTTTTTTTGTTCACTGTTATTTATGCGTGTTTTAAGTTAAATTTGTTTTTTTTTAAAATTTATAAAAAAAAAAGTTGGTCAAATAATAATAAAAATAAAATAGATTTAGAACTTTTATAAATTCAAACCTTAAAAAAAAAAATAAATAACAAAATAAAAAAATAAAAAAAAAATTTTGTTTTTTTGTGTGCCCTGGGTTTGAACCCAGGTCCGCGAATGCTTAATTTCATTATGGCTCAAATTAAGCCACGCATGTTCAACAGTTGCAATAGCCGAATGGCTAAGGTGCTGGACTAGCATTCAGATGACAAGGGTTTGATTCTTGAGATGGTAGGTTTAAAATTTATAATTATAACTTTAAGAGTTTATCCGTTAATATAATAATAATTCATAACATCTCATTGGTTATTAAAAACCTCGAAAATTAACCTTTTGTTTATTTTGTTCACATAAAATAAAAGTTAATATTGATTTTGTACCATAGTTTAACAAACATAAGAAATGTCACGTATTTGCAAATACATATCTCATATTTTCGTCAGTTCGAAAACGATCCGATTGTTCCAAAAATCTCATTTCGAAAACGATGCGATAATTTGAAAAATATCGTTTCGAAAACGTTTCGATTATTCTAAAGATCTCGATTCGAAAACGAAGTGTGAATATTTTCCTACGACTTTCGTTTTCGAACCAAATTCACGAGATCTCTGTTTTACCTCGAATTCGAATCGAATCCGTTTGGTTTATTGGGAAGCTAAAGACGAAAGTAAAACTTAAATTCTAATTCAGGAAAAAACACGTTTTTATTAAAATATAAGAGCAAAAATTATTCGAAATTGGTCGAACATGTCGCACAATGGGTTCACTGACCACTTTTGCTGGCCAAAATTCGGAAATTTCTTTCGGTGTCGCCGATTTCGTATTAGATGCCAGAAATGATAAATTCATAATGATGGATCCAATATGGTGGCCGAAGTATAAAATTTATCATTGTATCCGTATGAAACATTGTGTAAGGGGAGTTTTCGGGGTCGCTGATTTCGAGTTTGTTGTCAAAATTTAAAAATTATACATGACGACTTTACTGTGGTGCAGGGTATTTTGAGTCCATATTCGATAAACTATTTTAAAATTTGGGAATATGATATTAAAATTTAAATCAGCGATGACCTTTTTAATATTGGGTCTATAACTTAATTCGTGCGATTTGCTAAGAGATGGCGTAACTTAATTATTACACCATCGTTCCAATATTCGGAACATGCGTTGGAAAGCTACTGTCATTGTGCGTCTTTTTCAGTATATGTCATTCATTTGAAGCGTAACAATATTTTTTTGACTCAAATATGTCGAACTTTGTGCCTGAAAAAGTGTTTTTGCGGGGAGTTCTTCTTCATTACTTTAATATGAAGAAAACTGCTGCCAAAAGTCATCGTATATTGGTGAAAGTTTATGGTGAACATTGCTCTACAGACATCGTGGTTAGCACGATTTAAAAGTGGTGATTTTGGCTTAGAAGACGAAGAACGTCATGGTCAGCCAAAAAAATTTTGAAGACGAAGAATTAGAAGCATTACTCGATGAAGATTGTTGCCAAACACAAGAAGAAATTGCGAAATCGCTGGGAGTCACTTAAGCAACCATTTCAAAACGTTTAAAAGCAGCCAGATACATTTAAAAGCAAGGAAATTGGGTGCCATATGATTTGAAGCCGAGAGATGTGGAAAGACGATTTTGCATGTCCGAAATACTGCTTGATCGCTATAAAAAGAAGTCATTTTAGCATCGTATCGTGACTCTGGATGAAAAATAGACCCATTACGACAACCCGAAATGCAAACTTTCATATGTGAAGCCCGGACAACCAGGACCTTCACAGCCAAATATCCATGGTGCCAAGGTAATGCTCTGTATTTGGTGGGATCAAAAGGGTGTGCTGTATTATGAGCTGTTAAAGTCGGGCCAGACAATCACAGGTGACCTCTATCGAACACAATTGATCCGTTTGAAGAGAGCCATAGCCGAGAAACGACGGGAATATGCGACCAGACACGAAGCCATAAATTTTCAACATGACAACGCTCGGCCACATGTTGAAAGACCGGTTAAAAACTATTTGGAAAATATTGGATGGGAAGTTTTGGCTCACCCGCCTTATAGCCCGGATTTTGCCCCGTCCGACTATCATTTATTTCGGTATATGCAAAACGCTCTCGGCGGGATAAGCTTCACTTCAAAACAGTGTATCAGAAATTGGCTTAATTCATTTTTTGCCTCAAAGCCGGAGCAGTTCTTTTGGCGCGGAATCCATTTGTTACCAGAAAGATGGGAAAAAGTAGTGGCTAACGATGGACAATACTTTTAATAATACTATTGTACATGTTTTTCTTAAACATGCCTTCCATGTTCCTTTGGTACTTTTCACATCTGTACCAAATTCCAATACCGTAGTACCCATATTGACCGAGATATAGGGATTTGCAAATATTCTCCCATATACACCATACACGCACAAATACATGTTCGAATGCCTATAACTCATGAACTAATACATATACAACGACCGTTTGTACATAAAAACCTTCCAGAAACAAAATCGGTTCACGCATTACAGAGAACATCAATTTCATGCACAATGCATTTTATTTTTATATATATAGATTAAAAACTAATCGGCCTTATCATGAATAATTTTTCACGCGAATTCGGAAAAGGGAGTTTCCATTTTAAAGATAGCAGATAAAGACATCTAATTTTTTGTTTTTACACTCATGAATATTGGCAGGTAATGAACAAATTAATAAATTATGTTTTCGGTATATGTACGCGACATTGGAACAGAATCAAAAACCATTTCAAAGAAATGCCCATATAGCTATTTCGCTAAGTGAAGTAAGCCTGGTATACCTATGAACATAATAGTAGCAATCATCAACTGAATCATACTATAATCCACTCAAAATAGATTATTGACAACTATGTTTTATCTTTGAGTGTAGTTCCAAAGAAGCCTTTCGATAATCCAAGCAGATGTCAACAATTCTAAGGAAAATTTTCATTATAGCCAACCAAGAAACCTTTCCCCCACCGCATACATAACTAATAAAGACTTGAATCGGATGAGTTGCTAGATGAAACTCGCTTCAAATACTTAATTTATTAATATAAAAATAATATTAGTCAGAGTAATAAAAACGGAAAAAAAAACAAAAATAAAACAAAACAAAAAAATTAATATTAAAAAGAAGCGCGCCAAAAACAGTCATCGAACGAGTGACAGTAACTTAGGCTGAGGATTGAACCCAAGAGATACGCTCGAAAGCGTTTGAGTAAAAGAGTATCTGAGTGACTCAGTGTGTGTGACAACTATGGCAATTTTTATTCTTAGAACTCAAAGGCGTATTAAACTTGCGCATTCAAGACGTTTGATGTAAGCGGGTGTTAAAAATATCAAACGTTTTGGTTGTTGTACTTATAACTCAGTAGATGTATGTGTGTGTGTGTGTGTGTGCGTACAGTCAAAATGAGCAATTAAATGTTACTCTGGCCGCTTATTCGGAAGTGTGGGTCGAGTAAAAGTTATAAAAATGAGAGCAAAAGGGAGCTGCTGAAGGTGTATTTTCAGCGATTTAAGAAATATTTATAAAAAAAAAAAACAAAAGCAAACTAAAGGCTTTTAGCTTTATTTGGTTTGCGGTTGTTGACCAAAATATGCACACGTTGTAAACCAAATCAGTGAAAATTTTAAAAATAACTCCGACGCACAGCAGCTCTTTAGATATACGTAAATACGTTGTCATTTTGGCAGTATCGATTGTGGAAAGACGCATAATGAGAGTTAACTGTTTTTTATCAAGTGCGCATCTGTAGCTCGACTTCGAGCCACTTATATATATATATATATTTATTTGAAGATTTTATTAATCTTTCTTAATTTATAAATTGTTAATTATTTATTTCAATTGTACGCCCGAGTTCAATAAACAGTGAATTTCTTTGACATCATTTTGAGATGAGGAAACAAAGTTTTTGAGAGAAGAAAGTAGAAAACTTCAAGTCTTTTTTTTTTTGTACAGAAGTACATCTGTATCTGTAACAAGTAGTTTAGCAGCTAACCAAACAACAAAAAATAACAAAAATGTTGCTTCAACATGTTGCTACAACATGGCTTCAGTTATACTTAATATTGAATCCATAACTCTGCTCAACAAAGGTGTTTGGATTGATGGGTAGAGTATAGAACTATCAATTGATGAGTTCGATTCCCACGGCGGGTCAACAAATATTTTTAATATTAATATTACATTTTATTGTTGTAATGGACGCAAGCAAAATAGAAACATCAATTCTAAGAAAACGGTGACGCGAAAAAAAGTGTCGTTTTTGTGATTTCGCTCAAGCTTCGTCTCAAAAAAAAAATGTTTAGTGTGCAGAAAAAATTTAACAAACAAAATGAAAGGATATATGCAGTCATCTTAGGAAGTATCTGAACTGATTCCACGGATCGAAAAAGGGAATAATGCAGCTTCAGTCATGGTTTGGTGGGGTGTTTCTTACGATGGGTCATTGATTTGAATTTCTGAGAGCAAGGGATCAAAAAATCGACCAATGTGTGCCAAGAAACCATTTTGAAAGCTGTTTAAAGATACTTAACCATTCTCTGTTCCAAAATCAGTCGTGGACTTTCCAGTAGGATTCTGCGCCGGCCCATAAAGATAAAACGACTCAAACCTGGCTTCAAAACAATTAGCCAGCATTCATTTTACCCTAAAGAATAGGCCTCTGGAAGTCTAGTTTTAAAGGACATGATTTGCCACAAAAGATACCCCAACATTGATTCTCTTAAGACAGCTTTGATTCGCGCTGTGGCCAATTTTCCAATGAACAAGGTTTGTGCGGCTATTGATGATTGACCATTCAGACGGAAGACGTGCGTGAGGCTCAAATGCGTGTGTATACAATATTTGTATATTAATAAATATGTAAAAAAATCGATCCAAAAATCTTCATTATTTTTAAGTTTATAGCATAAAATGTGTGTCAAAGTTTTTATGTCTGCGTATTGAAACCGCGTATTGAACCGCGTTGTGGGTCCAAATCTCACAGCATGCTAAGTTCTTTTAAATTAAACATAAATATGAGTTATAAACTACATGTGAATTATATGAAGAGTTTGGTATTTAAATGGAAATGAAAACTAGTGACACTTTTGCTCAAATTCTCTCTTTTTGCGCTAGTTCGCATGTGTCGCCACTCTTTTTCCTCATTCAATAGTCAACAACGAAAATTTTTGTGGTTAGCGGCCATATTTGTTTTTGCCTGCTAGTGTGTACTAAAAAGTGTTAGTCAAGCATAATATCGACCTCTTTGCGCGAAATTATCGTATGTACCAAAATCCAAATTTTACAGGAGAACGTTTTTTTCACTTTTTATACACTTTAGTATTGTTTTATCTAAGTAACGGTGAAGCAAATAAAGGCATGGTACGAGAGGGCTAATAAAAGTGAGCAGTCCACTTCACATTCTACTTGAAATTTAAAAAAGAAATAGTAAATATAACAACAACTACTATGCACAAAATATTTGTGTATGGCACATACGATAATTTCGAACACAAGAAAAAAAATCCATTGTAACATCGTAACGAAATTGGATTCCGAAATCGGAAAGATTGCGAAATGTTTGTTACGATCTCTTTAGAATATTTCGAAATCTTTCCGATTTCGGAATCCAATTTCGTTATAATGTTACAATGTATTTTTTTTTTCGAAAAATCGTAACGAAAATCGTAAGACACGACTTCGTAACGAAATATCGTATCGATTTCGTAACGAGTCTTAACGAAAATGTTACGATTTCGTTCAGACAGTTCGAAAGAAAGGACATTTTACTCTTTTTGCATTTCAATATGTCGTACAAACAGTCGCATAACGAAATTCTATATAAATTCGTATGAAAAGTGAAGCTGTTTCGATATTTGCGTAACGAAATTGTAACGATTTCTTTAAGACAGTTCGAAATAGTTACAAATTAGTCGGAATTTCGACAAAGTCGTCAACTATAGTTTGCTGGAATACGATAAAATATACAGTCAACTTATGACGTAACTATAGGGATTTCAGTTACAATATTTTACCAGGTGCTGCGTCGTGGTATGTAGAACAAATTTGCATCAAAAAGTCAATTTCGAAAAAATGCCACATACGATAATTTCGCGCAAAGGTGTCGATGTTTGCAGCGCGAGCATGAATGCGGAGACCCTAAGATTAATTGAATTGAATTTTTGACTGTTACTCATGATCTCTAATGTGTACTTCGCTTAAGATTCAACATTACGTACGTTAATATTGCAACATGTACCGTTTCCAAATCAATGCAAGGCTTAGTTCGAAAAATGACAAAAAAACTACACTGGAGTCATATGCGTAACAAAAAGTATCTCATTAAAAAAATTTTAAGTGTGTGGGCAGGCAATACCGGGTCCATAAATTATTTTGCTGTCATGTTGGAATTCGGTTGAATTTTGTTTTATTAACTAATTTTTTAACATATTTAATTAAAATTAATAAAGTTTTGTGGTTGGTTTTAACTAATCCCTTGATTTCCGCTTGTCATTGAAGAGTCTAATGAAGCATTCAAAACCATTTTGTGTGTGTATTGCGGGCGATGAGAGTTCAACCATGTACATTGAAACTTTCGATAATGAGTTGTTTCGAAAAACCGTTAAAATATTGATACCGTAAAAGTGCTAATTGAAGAATATCTTCATTTAGCATATTGTAAGATTTATTTTTTTTTTTTTAATATCATCTTGATTCTCGGAAGTTGTAAATTCATTGGACCACATAATTTGATCGAAGGTGAAAGAAAACAACAATATTTTTTTAAATGGTTGACTCTTTTTATTCCAGCATTACAAAGTGCGTCAAAATGAATACTTCTTTTTAGTTACGGAGATTTGTTTAACTTTTTGAAATTTACATTCTTTCCAAAGGTAAATTTTTCTATTAACTTATGACCTGGCTAGTCTGGGTTAAGAGCAATGGGGCCTGAAAGACCCAATTGAAGATTACAACTTCGGCCGACAATTGCAAGAAATCTGTTCTTCTGCTTCTGGAAACGGAAAATCAATTTGAGATGAAATTATTAGGAATACTGAATACACCAAAATTGTATCTCCACGATATTTTGAAAGTTTAAAAAAAACACATTAAAAGGATCCGACGTTGTAAGTAGCTTCATATAAATTAGTTCTAAGTAGTTTTGGCAGCTATCGTCATAAAAAATATACCACCCTCAGGACCCCACTTTCAAAATGACCATTTCCTAGCCGGAAGTCTAAAAATGTAGACACCGTATAAAATGTATGGAAAGCTACATCACTTTTTTACTCAACTCAAAATTTTTTTGACTTCAGCTGGTCGAAACCTGTCTTTTTGTCATTTTTATTATACTCCGCTTTCTTATGTACATTTGTGTATAAACATGTGTTCTTGCAATATATGACTTTATTGAATATTTATCAATAATAAGAGAGAAGTTAAAGGAATTTGATAAGGTTTTCCATACAAAGAAAGGATGTTTTTTAGAGGTATAGAATATTCGACAGGAATATCTGTCAAAACAGTTTCTGAATTAAGGCTTGCACTGTTAATGCCTTAATTTTTGATTCAGCTACCAGGCAAGCAGAAACATAGCAATGCTGGAATGGGGACCCTCAGAAGGGTGGCAGATAGGGGTAGGTTTGTTCAGAAGAAATGTGGAAACGCAAAAATAGTAGGACCAGTTTATATATTTGACCCTTCTATGGCTCAATTCGAGAAAGAATCCTTTTATTCGAAAATTTGATAATTTATATCAATATCAACAATAATTGATATTAACTTTGCAGGTGATAAAAATCGACCACTAATTTAATTTTTTAATGAATCATTAGGTTGACTATGTCCAATGATCGAAAGTTTCGTACTACTTAATAAAAAACGACGATCGATGCGGTTTTTCGCAATAATTAGGCTGAAGTGGGGTGATGTGTAACCAGGCCCGTAGCCGGGATTTACCTTAGGGGGGGTAGGGGGGGATAAAAAAATCTATAAGTAGATACCTAATAACTGAGGATAATAAATACCTAATACCTAATAACTGAATACGATAATAACTGAATCGTAACTTTTTCGTAACAATTTCGTTAAGACTCGTTACGAAACTATTATGATACTACTGTTAGCATTTTAATATGTCGTACAAGCTGTCGCATAACAAAATTTTATATAAATTCGTATAAAAAGTGATACTGTTCCGATATTTGCGTAACGAAATTGTAATGATTTCTTTAAGACAGCTCAAAATAGTGACAAATTCGTCGGAATTTCGACATAGTCGTCAACTATGGTTTGCTGGGCAGATATGGCATAAAAAATGTCCAGCTTATTTTCTTCAATTTACAAAATTATATTCGTTCTAGGTATAACTTTCATATATATATTTTACTGGATATCAGGGACTTTTTGAGCAACTCTTGTAAGCAAAATTAATCTTTCACTTGGCCAAAAAAATTTTTCAATAATTATGTGAAATTTTCAAGAAAATTAACATCATTATCACAGTTTATCTAAAAAAAAAAATAACATTTTGAATTAAATAGTCGCATTTGTGTTAATTCTTAATACTTTCTGGACCCTAAGTGGAAGCGGGGGGTTTGAACACCTAAAACCCCCCCTTGTCTACGGGCCTGTGTGTAACACATTTTTATTTGCTCCAATAAAAATGTTAAGAAATCGAATTATTGATTGGTTTAAAGGCCTATCTCTTGCAGAAGAACCTTTTCAAAGTGAGTGTTTTCATGGCTGTTGAATATTTTGACAAATGTATGAAGTAGTACAAAAATTTTAAATATGACTTTTTTGGTCTTTTTCAAATCGGTGGGGTGATTTGTAACATCAACTAAATTTTGGCTTAAAACCCAGGAACTTTATTTTTTTTAGTTTATTTTGGCTGTTTATGTTTAGTAAAAGCATTATGATAAGAACTTAATGAAATAGTAACAAAATCTCATAAATCTATCTGATTCTTAATGCACACACACACACACATACGTTGAAATTTAAAAACTAATCGTTCATTTCAATAGAATAAATGAATAGCTTTATTAATTGCAAAAAAATACATGATTAAATGATTATTCATTTAGAAATAGAAATATTCATATCGGAGTGACAACTCTCACAAATAAAATGGCTCCCACAAAATAAAAAAGGCGCTTGCATTTGTTGCAGTCAAGTGAATTTTTGTGATTTGAATGTTTTGGCCAAAAATCGCAACAAACCATGCAAAAATCTCGAACTTTGTCGGATGACGACGAAGAGCGCCGGTTTTGCGACCGAGCACCTGCAGTTTTCTTTGTCGTGTGTTTGGCTTTCTTTCTCCTCACCCTACAGAAATTCCAAACACTTTTGTTCCATACTTCAGTTACCATAGGCCTATAGTGACCTTTTTGAAACATAATGAAATGATTGAAATATAAATGATTTGATACTACAATTAATGTGAAAACTAAAAAAAAAACACCGTTATTTCATAGCTTTAAGTTTTCACTTGGTTCGGCGGCAGTCCGCCCACTGACTATTTTTTTCTTAATTTCTCTCTTCTTGATCACGCTGAAAGCCTAAACCGGATCCAGTTGTCCAGTCAATATTTATACAATTTTTCTCAATTAAAACAGACATTTTTTATAATGACAATTTAAGTTAGAGTATGCAACTGTTTGCATTAATTGGCACCTAAGCAACATTAAATGAATAAAAATCAAGAGATTGCTGAACGCAACTTACAACTGAAATGTTACTATTTAATGGGGTGAAAACTTTCTAATATAAAGTGTAGAATTCAATGTTAATACATATATTAAAAAATAATTAAAGAAATTGTGCTTTTAAAGGTACAATGTCCCGTAAAAAAAAACCGGGATTTACCTAATTGGGTAAAATCCTATAGCTGCGCATATTTAAACAATAGTAAAAAAATAACCCTGACTTTCTTACACTTTCGCGTTAGAATAACTGTATTCAAGATTTCAGACGGAGAGTACATAAATCAAAGCTTGCTAAGATGACAGCAGAGTTAATTAAAATTACAGTTAGTTATAATAAAAAATTATAATTTATAATTTGAAAAAAAAAAAGTTTTTTCATTCAAGCAATTCAAATGTGAGCAACATAGATAAATGCCAGTTATCTTAAGTTATGAGGGGTGTGTTAACTTAACTGTTATATTCTTTGAGAAATTCTATATTTAAAAACATATTGAAAATTTTCCATATTAAAAATGAGCAAGTCATAAAAATTTATTGACAATACAGCTCATTATAAAGTTGATGATGTTGTTGTTAAGGTATTTACTTATTTTTGTAATAAAAAAGTGGGCTTGGCACTTGGTGCTGACAAGCCGCCACAAATCATTCACATGTTTGAGAAAATTACTCGAATAATAGAAAGAAAAACCGCAACAAAGTGATTGTATAACATAATTAAAGATTCTAGGAAGACCACCTAGTTATTTGCTAATAAATTTTATTGATTTTTATCAGTTTTGAAATGCATTCAATGCATTTTAAATAGTACTTATATAAAATGCTATAAAACTGCATGATGACAAAATTAAAACAACAAAAAAAAAAGCCGAACTTGATAGCATTCAAAAATAAGAGTGACACCCGACAATTCACATATATTGGAAAATGATAAATGTATTCAAAACTTTTATTTTACCCTTTGTTTGACCCCACGCTCATTGTCCAATGTCGGTCCCAGTTTCCCGGTAGCAGGACATTACCAAATAGCAAATCAATTCTGAATTTCAATGTTCTGTGATTTATACTTCCAAAGCTATTCGATATCAAAAATTTGACTAATATGGGTGGAGCCACACCCGCTTGTCAAATTCCCGTCCAAGTTTTCTATTAGAAAGACAACACCAAGTGGTAACTCTATTCTGAGTTTCAATGTTCTGTGACTTTTACTTCCACGAAAACTTAATTTTTAGCGATTTTATGTGAGAAATCGTATGGATGAAAGAAATCCACTATTTTTGCAATACCTCGAGAAATTCGATGTTGTACAAATAAATTTATACATGCAATAACAATAGAGTTCAGCTACTACAGATTTTTCGCACTTCCTCAGCATTAACCCATCTAAGGCCACGACCCAGTTGAAAAATATCAATGCTATGGATACCAGTGACCACAAACAAGCTAATGTGGGAAAATATACCCACCAATGAATGGGTTGGACTTACCATGCGTATACATAAATCTAATTACACAACTATTTTTAATCTACTTTTGAGTTGACCTTTTGACAAATTAACATCAAAAATGCAACAATTTTTAACAAAGGAAACTCATGCGGTTTAGAGGAGCGGTAGCCATATAATTTGTTCTACTAAATAAATGGTAAATAAATCAAGTTGTTAGCGTTTCTACGCTTCTACGGTTAAAATTTATGTGAAAAAGGAGTTCTGGAGAATCGAATATACCTGTTATGAGTTGGTGTAAATATACGATATCTGCAAACTTCCTTCGCTCACTTAAGGACTGCATTTTTAACAGTTTTAAACGATCCTCATAAGGAGGAAGGTCTAATATGTCCGTTCCACTTAAGCCCCTCAGAGCAAACCCAACAAAACGTTTTTGGATTCTTTCAATTCGATCAACAAGCACATTGTAACTTGGGGACCAAACTTGACTTGCGTACTTCAAGTGAGGACGCACAATTGCATAATACAACGTAGCAGTTATTATTATGCTATTAAATTCTTTGGCCCAGGGTTTTATAAATCCAAGCATTGAAGATGCTTTTTTACAAATATTATCAATGTAAATGTTAAATGACAATGACAATCAAGTTGTAAATGTCTTTGACTGTATCTACACGACTTAAAGCAGTATCTTTTATCTTGTAATCAAAAATAAAATAATTCTTATTATTATTATTATTATTATTATTATTATTATTATTATTATTATTATTATTATTATTATTATTATTATTATTATTATTATTATTATTATTATTATTATTATTATTATTATTATTATATATAGTTTGGCATTTATCTGGATTTAGAAACATATTATTTTTAGAACACCAAACTTCAAAGGATTTCAGATCAGACTGGAGTAGATATGAATTGTCTTTAGAATCAACCGTTCTGTATATTTTCATATCATCTGCATAAATAAGCAGATGAGCGTGTTCGATGATGTGAGTTACATCATTGATTGCTAAAATAAACAGAAGTGGACCAAGGTGGCTACCCTTAGGAACACCTGATTCAGCACTAAATTCCGAAGACAATACGTCTCGGAAACGTATTTGATAAGATCGCTGCTTCAAATACGACTTTATCCAGTTCACAAAATATTGTGGAAATCCCATTAACTCGAGTTTAAATAAGATAAGATTGTGTGGTAGTTTATCAAATGCCTTACTAAAGTCAGTGTAAACACAATCGACCTGGTTACCAGAATCAATTGAATTTAAGCAGAATGTTATAAAATCGATAAGATTAGACACAGTGGATCTGCCATTAACAAAACCATGCTGACGAGTTGTTATGACTTCCCCACAGTGAATTTTCACCAGATCATACACGATCCGCTCAAAAAGTTTTGGAATCGATGAGAGCTTGGCAATAGGCCTATAGTTTTGACATCATTCCTGCAGAAAATTGGAAAATAACTTTAGTTAATTGATTTATTGAATAATAAAGAAAGTGGTTGGCTTAAAACGGAACCGCATTGTGTTAACACTGGGGCAGGAATTCCATCGGGCCCAACGCCAAAATCCTCATCGATTGATCTAATATACTTTGAAATATCCTCTGGAGTAAAAGATATATGTTCCAAAGAAATTCTGGGTGCAGAATTCATGTATTCAAAGCACTCATAATCAGGATTAAAAGAGTCTGAACAAAATGATTCTTCAAAAAGATTAGCAAATAGGCCACAAATTATGACGGGATCATCAGTAAATCCATCAAAAGTTCTGAATTAATAGAGGAATCCATCGGATTTTTTCTTTGTGTTTATGAAAGTTTTAAAACCCGCGCCATGATTGGCCAAACACACCTTAAACACTTGAACAAGACCATTTGAATGGTTCAGAAGTGATGGAGTAACATACGGGCACCATTAAATGTTTATATAAATAGAAGATATATTTTGAGTACGTTACGAAAATGTACACTTTGTACTTATGTACGAACACTTTTACAGAAATGACAAATTTTTAAAAAAAAAACCATATTAAGTTTGTTGGAAAAGGCATCCCAACATGAATTTTGTAAAATTTCATTTACCGTTAAGTGTACTTTCCACCAAGCCTCACTTATATTTTCTATAGACTGAAATTTGTGAAATATTGTTTGTGGAAAGCTATTAATTTCGGTACACACTGATACTTAAATATTTAATCTACTCCTGTACCAAGAAATAGATTAGGTCAGCTCTAAGCATCGTTCGTAAAGTCAAAGTAACCGGAAGTAGCAAAAAGTGATCAAACGGCAACTTTAAAAGTTCGGTCTTATTTAAATATAACCTAACGGTCTCTATAAATATAATAATTTTAGATATATTAATTATTTTTTTTTAAATAATGCCATTACAGAAATTTACACAAAAGGCGTTTGGAAAAAATAAAAAAAAAATTGTAGATATAGTTCTTAATGCCGCGAATACACTTCATTAATTCGGAGGGGAAGTTTTTATTTTCTATCTTTTTTTTCGTTTTCATCGGACTTGAAGCCGCATATTATTGAAAAAAAAAACAAAATATTAAAAACAACAACAACAAAAACAAATACATATTTACAACTTTTTTTTTTTTAAATTTTCCAAGACGCCTTTTGTGATAGATAGGAACCAAAATGCACCTGATGGAAGTATTTGGAAAAAAACACTTCCAATTTTGCCTTTGGAGCAGTAGTTTGCACGTGCAAAAAACCCTTCCTGCTATTTGTGTTTTGTTGGCACAAAGGTTGACATTGTTAAAGCGCAAAGAAAGTATCCCAGTGAACCAAATTTGCCGTTTTCATTTTCGGCACTCATAAATTAATCCTTTTTGCCTCTCAAAAATTAACATTATTTTTTTCGTAAATGAGTTAAAAAATTAACTTCTTTGATATTAAAATTTCAAAGGAGAAAAGTTGTGATTGTTTTCCAATTAGACAAACTTTCAAATTATGTGTGAAATATTTTAAAATAGTAAAGTTATTAATTGGGGAAATGATTTGATTTCTTTTTTGCATGGAGTTTTGTCATGGTTTTCTTTCTAAAGGGTTGTCGTCCAATACGAGGTCCCTTTTCCAACTGGCTTGTTTTGACAGCTGTTATGTGTCAAATGGCTTGTCCATATGACGTTTATGTTCAGTATTCAATACGACTCAATCATGAATAGAATTAATCCTGAACAACGCTTATTAATTGTGGAAACTTACTACCAAAATCAGTCATCAGTTAGAGAATTTTTAGAGTTCTTCAACATCATTTTTGCCGTTAAGAACGTTCAACTGAGCGCACATTTATTTCAACATCGAATGAAAAAATTAAGAGGGTACTTCATAAAAAAACAACTTCAACTTTATTGGGACACCCTACTGTAACCACAAAGAAGATCAATCAAGGTCTTTAATATCGATAATTATATCTAACATTTCAATAATTATATCTTTTACATTAACGATAAAAACAAAACTATTTTAGCAGCATCATTTTTTATGAACTATGACAACAATTTTCCTTACAAAAAAGTTTTTGGTTTCGGAAAAGATTTTGTTATGAAAAAACTAAGTATTACAAAAATAATAGATTTTTAATATTTTGACTTTTTGATCGACAGAGCGGCCTATCACGGCAAATTTCTATGTTGTTTTTTACGCTATTAATAATATCTAAATTTTTTTTTGTTTTTTAATTTACTTTTTAGTTTACTTTGAATTTTTAGTTTAAGTTTTAGAACACAAAAAAAACACGTTTTGATTCTTATCCTTCTATTGCCTTTATAAATAACAAATATTAAATCATATATGGACGACTAAGACTATAAATCAATATCTATGCATAGATACAATTTTATAGAAATTGATATTCCAAACAATGCATGAGCCACGCACCAAATTAAGATGTTGTCGGAATGTTAAAAAACAAAATGTTTCATTCATCGAGCGAGGGAGGAGGAGAAGTTGTCGTTTGTCATCCAAGTATTATTAAAAGTGACAAAAATAATGAATTATCAAATTTTCACGACGACATGACACACAATAACAAAAAAAAATTAACTCATGTTTGAAATTGGCATTGACGTTGAAATTAAGAAAGAGCACAAAAAAGGGCAAAATAACAACAATAACAAGGTATTTAAGCTGTTTCCTAATACGTTTTCATTTCAAAACAATTGCGTCTTTTAACAATTCGTCAATAAAATATGCCGATTTATTTTTATTGTAGGCGAGATTATATAAAAGGTGTTTTCGTTCAGATTCCATTTTTTTTAGTCCATTTCCGGCAGGGATTACTTACTCAGGTGGCGCTACAACCGTAAATCGGTGTTAGCCTCACTCAAGAATTTGTACCAGCCATTTGTATTTTGCGCTTGCTGGCGCCAGTTGGTAGCTCCAAGTATCGTCAGCTTGTTCTCCACTTCGTCCTTACAACGGAGATGGGGTCGTCCTCTTCTGCGTTGACCGCCGCTAGGTACCGAAACGAATATTTTCTTCGCTGGAGCGTTGCATTCCATCCGTTCAACATTACCCAGCCAGCGAAGCCATTCGATTTTTTTTTTTGCGCTTGGCTATGTCGACGTCGGAGTAGAGATCATGCAGCTCATCTTTTCATCGTATTTGGTATTCGCCATTGACGTAGATGGGTCCGTAGATCTTACGAAGGATCTTTCTCTCGTACGCTCCCAAAGTCTTTTTATCAGAACTCAGCTCAGCGTCTAGGTGTGTGCTGCATATAACAGAACGGGCATAACAACAGGTCATTCAATAAGTCAGTAGGATAAGTAAGAAAAAAACAAAATTTTGATAAAACTCGATTATATTTTTCAACATAGTTGCCTTCGAGAGCGATAACACGAGTAAAGCGATTTTCCAACTTTTTGATACCACTTTTATAGTAAGATTTCTCTTTCTCGTCAAAATAGTCCTCAGTTTCAGCGATTACTTCATCATTGGATTTGAATTTCTTTCCAGCAAGCATTCTCTTGAGATCTAAAAACAGAAAAAAGTCGCTGGGGCTAAATCTGGAGAATAAGGTGGGTGGGTAAGCAATTCGAAGCCCTATTTATTTAATTTTACCATCGTTTTGATCGATTTGTGACACGGTGCATTGTCTTGGTGAAACAACACTTATTTCTTTTGCAAATGTGGCCGTTTTTTGGCGATTTCAGCCTTCAATCGATCCAAAAGTGCACAGTAATAGTCGCTGTTGATGGTGGTTCCTTTTTGGAGATAGTCGATGAATATTATTTCTTTCGCATCCCAAAATACAGACGCCATCCCCTTACAAGCCGACTTGTTGGGGCTTTGCTCGCTTTGGATTCGGTTCGTCTACTGCTGTCCACTCAGCTGACTGTCTTTTGGATTCTGGTGTGTAATAGTGAAGCCATGTTTCAACCATTGTCACATATTGACGATAGAATTCGATTTTATTGCGATTTAACAGCGCCAAACACTCCTCTGAAGCATCAATTCGTTGTTGTTTTTGGTCGACTGTGAACTCACGCGGCACTCACTTTGCACAGAGCAAGCCCAAATGTTCGTGTAAAATGGTAAAAACACTACCATTTGATATCTTTACAATGTCAGTTAGCTCGTGAACCTTCAATTTGCGATCGTTCATAATCAATTTGTGGATTTTTTTGATGTTTTGTGAAATAACAGTTTGATTAGGCGTCCACTGCACTCTGCATCATTTGTGCTGGTACGACCACGTTTAAATTCAGAAATCCACTTTTCTACCATTTGTCTCAATGGAGCAGAGTCCGTACAATGTTTATCAAGCCATTGTTTGGTTTCCACTGTAATTTTTTTCATCAAAAGCAATGCTTTATCAAAACTCGAAATTCACTTTTTTCCATTTTTTTTTTTTCAATAACAATAGTTGCACACAAAATGCTATAACTCACGAATCAATTGTCAGATTGTTGTCAAAAATACGTATCTTTTGAAGGTTGGTGCTAAATAAAAATCATATAAAAAAAATCTAGTAACGCCATCTATGTGTCATCCTATGGACTTTTTGAACGTACTGTTAAGTGCTTTATTTACTTTTTACGAGACTTTTGTTCGTCGTGAAAGGGTTCTGCTCATCAAATTGCAAAAGCTATTCTTCGTTTTATCTCAATACTGATATCGTTCGTCGAGTTTATGCTGGATCCCATGTAGAGGAAGTCCTTCACAAGCTCGAAGAAGATGTTGTCAACAGTGACGTGCGTTCAAACAGGGATTAAACTGTCATAAATTGGTCAGATCTGACAATGTTTTTATCATTTGTGCACAGTTTGGATTTGGATCATGAATAGACTAACGACAAAACAACGATTGTGCAAATTTATTTCGAAAATTGTGGTTCAGTTCAGGCATGTTACCGTACGCAACATCCATTTTACGTTCGAAATAATCGTCCTTCTGGGTGACTAATTCGATTAACCATGGATCCTTTTCACACCACGTATACTCTTAATGATGATATGCATACGCAAAGACGTCGTACACTGTAGAATTGGGTAACGCAGCGCTGCGTTGCATTATTGAGTTGAAACATTTAACTGCGTTACTGCGTTGATACTCTTTTTTTTATTTCAAAAAAAAAAAACGCAATAACGCAGTAATACAAATAGTTTTAGCTCGTTTTTTTTTTTTCTTTGTTTTTTCGAACGTGTTCAATTTCAAAAGAGCAAGTAAACTTGAATCCAATTCAAATTTTAAACTTGTTTTGCAAACCTTAAACGTGTACGCATCTGTTTGATTGACAGTTTGGAAGCATGCTTGAAATTAAGGTTTGTTTATTTATGGTAGATGCTGAGCTCTGCGCTTTGTTCAGACTAAATCCGTATTGAATTCTTATAAATTGAGCTGTTTTTAATGAAGATTCTTTTATTATAACAAACTTCTTTAGATAACACGTATTGCAACAGGATTTGATTTGATTTGATTTGCTCTAGATTCACCAAATAATTCAATACACTATCCAGTTTACCACACTTAAAAATTTTACTACCCAATTTAAAATCAAACTGCGTTGATTAAAGTTCTGTTGATACAGAAGTCATGGCATTTTAAACTACGTCATAGCGCAATTGCGTTAACGCATTTCGCTGATACAGTAAACTGCGCTTGAGTTGGAGTATCAGCGCAGAATTTTTTGATGCGTTACTCATGTGTAGTACAGTGCGCACCAAAGAAACAATTACTGCTGAGGAGTACCCAAATAAGTCGATTTGGAGCTGTGTGCATCTACTTTATTGAAAATTTAACAATAATATCTCGTCCTAAGACCTTATTAGATCTAGCTGGTACAAGAATTAAAGCCGAAAGACCATCGTTTGCGCCATA
This sequence comes from Coremacera marginata, assembly GCA_914767935.1. NCBI lineage: Eukaryota > Metazoa > Arthropoda > Insecta > Diptera > Sciomyzidae > Coremacera > Coremacera marginata. The sequence goes on along the minus strand of OU612046.1, from coordinate 139,293,546 downwards.
CTTTCGATCGAATATGTGAAGAAACAACTGGAAGTGGAGTTGCCAGTGGTCGGGATTCGTTGGGATTGTCCAGTTATTGTAGTGCTTGTCTCCCGTGTCGTTATTGGACAATTTGCCCCGGAATATTTTAAAAAAAAACTACTGTACAAAAGCAATTGTACGCACCCATTTCACCTCCAAATTTGCAGCAATTTGTCTCCAAAAACTGAAGGTGTATCATATCACATATTTCTTTTTTTTTTAAATTCGTATTATTGTTGTGATAACACAAAAAAGTACGTAAAATCACGCTTTTTCTGCTTTAAGTTGAATTTTATAAATGCAAATATCAGGACCCGAACACGACGTCTTCATAATTTCTTATTTATTGTGTAGAATAATTATTATGCTTAAAAGAAAAAATTATTTTGAAAATTATGTAATAAAAAAGAAAATTTGTTGTTTTGGGCTTTTATGGAAAAGTTGCTATTGCTGATCTGTTCTAACTCTAATAAAGGGCCTAATAAAGGGTAAGCAAAAAAAACTCCTCTTGTATAAGCATTATATCCATAACGGTGACTTTAAAAAATTAGGTGGCCGGATTGGTGTGGAATGAGTCTATTACGACTATATTTAAAGGAGTTTATATTTAAAGGAGTTTAACCAATAAATATAGTCTTAAAAACGCGTGTTGGAACAAAAACGAAGAAATTGGATTTATATATTTGGGCCTCTTCTCGTAAATTAAAAAAAAAATTATTTATCCAGTTTGGTTCTGCTGCTCCCTAATTTATACGTTATTTTAATTTTATGAAACATTCATGTTTTATTGTTCTAAATTGTTTTGTTTTGATTATTTAGTTTTAATTTATGTTTATGTTGCTTATATTTTAATGTTCATGTTGCTTATGCTTATGTTTTTCATACACAAACACTAGTCCACAAATGTGATTTTTTTTTTCTTGTCCCGACGACTTATTAAAAATCCCGGAATTTTCTTGACTTGTCCCGACAACAGCCTTTCAGGATCTGGCAGCTCTAACTGGAAGTAAACCCACTATTTAATTGCAATATTTTGTTCAGTAAAATTGTCGCAATTGTTGTGAAGAAAATCCACATGAAATTCTCGAGGCACCATTATATCCACAAAAAATAACTGCTTGGTGCGCTTTATGGTCCGGTGGAAACATTGATCCTTACCCTACGGGGAAAGAAGAGTCAATTCGCCTTAAATGATTGGTCCCGTGTCAGCTCCAATGGGCAGCTATCACGGGATAAGTCTGATATAACTCGTCACGCAACAGCATTTTTGTGCCTGTTACGGGGCAGATTTAACTTTACTCATCATGGGACCAATTTAGAATGATTCTAGCGGAGAAATATCCATTAAAGCTCGAAGCTGTATTGGTATTGTGTGAAAATTTAAAGTTGAAAAGAAAAAATTTGCGTCTGTCACAGAATAAGTATTTAACAAAGTGATGGGCAATATCGATAATATTTAATTTTTGATATTTAGTTACTTTTTCCCTTTCTTTATTATTTAAATCTTAAAATTTCATACGAAATAAATTTTATTCAGTCCCAGAAAAGTAAGTTTTAGTTTTTAAGATAAAGTTCAAGAACATTTTGGAAATGGTCAAAGCAAATTTTTTCATCAACCGTGAATATTTATGAGAGTAAGAAAAAAATTGGATGCCTTTAACCGCATCTTAAAAATGAAAATTGCCTTTTCTGATTCCTCTGGAGAAAAGTTTCATGATTGGACGCTTAATAATTTATTACTTTTAGACTTGATAAATGCACAAAATAATATGTAAAAACAGCAGAAAGTAGAAAATAAACCACATGCTTATGAAGCTTCCAGCAACAAAGCGATGCCCTGACCACCTCCAATACAAGCAGAAACAATGGAATACTTCAGCTTCTTGCGTTGCATCTCATCCACCAAATGACCTGTTATACGTGAGCCACTGGCCCCAAGTAAATGACCCAAACTAAATGACCAAAATTAAATTATTTGAAAAAATTCAAGTTAAGCAAATTATTCATTGGATCTCATTGTTTTAGAAATTTTTCTTTTATTTAAAATCGTTGAACATATGGAAGTTGCGCTTATTCCATATATTAAATTAAATTAATATTTTACTAAAATGTAAGCTTCGTGTAATATTATAAAAATATTGAAGTTGGATTTCAGTAGGTTAGGTCACAAATGTTTTTCTAGGCCGGTCACTGGGCAGGTCTTAGGTGATGCAGCAGGTGGCAATTGGTCCCTGTCAATGACAACGCCATGAAAAAGTGACCGGTCGGTTTCATATGTTGGTGGCAGAATTGGGACAGGTCCCTACTCCTTGGGGGCCTATCACATTATAGGTTTAGAACCGGTTCTTTTCCCAGTAGGGTACTTCTTTAAAACTCAGGCCGGCGGGAATGTAACTGTCAACGGCGAGCGCTATAGAGCCATGATTTACGATTATTTCATGCCCCAATTGAACGGGTTGTTTATCAAAGATATGTTTTTCTAACAGAACAGCGTCACTGCCATACAGCGCGTCAATCGATGGAAATATTTGGCGAACGCGTGGATGGACCAGCCAATTGGTTATTAAGATATTGCGATTTAATGCCGTTTGAGTATTTTCTCTGAAGTTACGTGAGGTCATTGCAACTCAGCAACTTAGCACGAATTGGAAGATAACATTGGTCTTCCAAAATACGCTACATTCGAGTTATGCCCGAAATCTTATTTAAACACTTATGGAATAAAAATATCTTTCTTGCAAAGTCAATTTTTAGTTTAAGATTATGTAATCTCAGAATTTAATTAAAAAAAAAATTTGTAAATTTTCCAAAAAAAACTGTGTTGAAGTTTCGACCAATTCTTTTCAAAAAGTGCGTCTTAAAAAAATTATCGATAATTTCGACAATTGTTAAATGTCATTTCAATATCCAATCTTATACATTCTTTCAGATCCTTTTTCAATTGGTCAACCGATTTCCAATTTCTTAAATAGATCAAAATAACTTTACTTTTATGAATTTTTCTTATTACTATTTAGTATTTCAAAGTAGTGACCTCGCTGTAGTTAAAAATTAGGTATTATGTTCTAAGCATTTAAAGTATATTTCGAGCTAATTCTTCAAATTTCGTATAGAATATTTCAATATGGTTTAACCTGCTAAACTATTTTTCTAGACCATTAAAAAAGTTTAAAAAACATTCACATACATTTGTGTATGTATTGCATAAACATTAATTTATATGCATGTTTTTTTATAGACATGTTTTATAATTCGTTCAAATTAAAATCGAATTTTTTTTGTATTGCCAAGCTAAGGTGATAATTACTTTAAGAAAAAAAAAGTACCCTGTGACGCCTTAAACAGTCGTTCATCTTTTTTTTTTTTTTGTTTAACTTTGTTGTTGTTGTTAACGACTATACCATGAGCTCCTTTCATATGTTCAGCACGTATTTAAGCAATTTTATTCAAAATTATGAGCATTTAATACAATTTATATAACTACTCAGGCCCGTACAACTTGATGTTAGTGCGTAGCCAGGTTATTAGTTAGAGGCTAGTTGACATTGAACAAATTCTCAAAACAGAATATTAATTTTTTTTCTTTTATTTCAATACAGTTTGTGAATGAGTAGTGCGCGACTTACATTTAATGATAAGTTGTTTTTTTTTTATTGCTGCAGTATTGCTATTTTTTGTAAATTAAAATTCTTTACACCTGAATTTCTTTCTTTTTTTTTTTTGTTTTTATTTATAAAATAAAAACTGTTCATGTCGTTCAGTCTGTCTGATGACGAAATAAAGCCAATTTTCCAGCCATATGTGGTAAGTTGTCAAATAAATTGAACATTATATTTAAAAAAAAAACAAAAAAAAAACACAAAACTTGGTAATACTTTTAGCATTTCCGCTTTATGAGTACGTAATATTTATTTATATGGCGGTAACCAGACCGAATTTGCTTTGGATGTAAGTCGGTAATTAGCTGAATCATTTGGTCATGAGTTAGGTAAAAAATGTGCTATGTTAATAAGGGTGATTTTAACTTGAAGCATATAGAGATTTTTGGTGTTGAGCTCTAAAAAGTATGACTAATTCCCAAGAACCTGCATAATAATAATCTAAGCGAGGTTTATAAGTGGTTTTATATTTGTTTTATTTTTTTTGCTTTTATAATTTATGGATTGAAGTCAGCAAAAACAAAAATTAAACAATTTTTAAAAAATTTAAGGTTTGTGCATTATTTTATGGTTTACCATACAAATAATATTTGAACATATGGGCACGTTCAGAAAGAGAACAGAATTTTGAATCTAATTTTTTTAAGCTCAATACAAAAAATGTAAAGCAAAAATCCAACACTTTACAAAAAGTTGCATTTTATCGCTTATTCATGGCTTAAAATAGCTTTTATTAACAAAGTTTTCATAAGACTCATTTAAATAACCACATAAAGTAAAATTTGATTTATGACACTTGCAACAATTTGGCAGTTATAACAGTAATAAATGTAAGCTTCTTAAAGCAAGTATTAACCCTTATACGGCACACTTCGGTGAAATGACATGCTCGACACAAAATGGCGGAAAGCGTTATAATAAGTAAACAATTTAATATTTTAAATTGCTTTTTTTTAAGCTACTTGAAAGTGTACCTTTTAATGTAATAAAGTTTTACACGTTAGCGCAAAAATTTTTAAAATGTTAAAAAAACTGAAAAAAATAATAAAAAATTCGAACTATCAGCAGAAGTTGCGTTAGACTCACTATTTACCTTTAAGTACTTTAAATTTATGAAATATGGGCGTAGAGCATATATGATCCCAGTGTGCGGAGTTAACTCGGATGGTTTTTCTGATTACACAGAGTAATTTTATGAGTATTTTTGTTATTACTGTTTTTTAATTAATTTTGACAGGGTCTACCTAGAATGGAGGAAACCTAATCAAATTTCATGCTTTTCTGAAGCTCTTAATGTTTCATTATTTCCATCCTGGCTATACACATACGTTTTTACGTAAAAAAAAAACAACCGCCTACAAAATCACTACAAAGTAAAAAATAATTTTAATTTCTTGGTCATATTTGATAATTTATTTAAACATATTATTATATATGAAATCTTATTATTTTAATTTTTTTCTTATTTGTTTTATTATCATAACTATATTAATTTCTTGATAAATACAAAAGGTTTTTAAGGTCGGCGCTAATATAATCAGACTTTTAATCAGAAGCGCCAACTTCAAAGCATTTGTATTCATCAAGAAATTAATATATCTATGATAATAAAACAAATAAGAAAAAAATTAATATAATACGATTTCATATATAAAAATATGTTTAAATAAATTATCAAATGGGACCAAGAAATCAAAATTATTTTTTACTTTGTAGTGATTTTATAGTCGGTTGTTTTTTTTTTAAATTTTTATTTCTTCCTTTTTAGAGAATATGATGAATTTTCAAAAAAAGTGTATAAACATAAATACAATTGTTCTGAAAAAATTTGTTCTATTAAATTCTGAAAGTTTCTTGGTTATTTCAAAAATCTGTCTCATAAATTTAAATTAGATGTCACGTGTTTTGAAATTATTATACCCATTCTTGTAACGAGTTTTATTACCATAGTGTCAATATTATTCGAGATATAGTGTTTTTCTAATATTGCCACGCCCCTTTGTGAAATAAGCGCCCACTTTCTTGAGCGTTATTTCCAATAATTGTGCCTACCCCTGTACTTTATTTCAGTACCCCAGCGTCAATATTAACTGCGATAGTGTTTATCTAGTATTGCCACGCCCATTTATCGAATAACGCCTACTTTATTGACCACCATTTTTAATTATTCTGCCTACCTCTGTACTACACTCAATTTCAGTGCCCTAGTGTCAGTATTATTCGAGATACACTGTTTTTCTAATATTGCCACGCCCAGTAATCGAATGCCGCCTACTTTATTGGCCGTAATTTTAACTAATAATGCCTACCTCTATACCAAATTGCAGTACCATAGTATCAATATTATGCGAGATATACTCGTTTTCTAATATTGCCACGCCCATTTGTCGAATAACGCTCGTTTTCTTGACGGTAATTTGTAATAATTGTGCCTACCCTACACTAAATTTCAGTACCCTAGTGTCCATATTACTCGAGATACAGTAATATCTAGTATTGCGAGATCTAGTATTGCCACGCCCATTTGCCAAATAACGCTTACTTTATTGACCGTAATTTTTAATAATTCTGTCTACCCTTGTACTAGAATAAATTTTAGTGAACTAGTGTCAATATTATTCGAGATACACTGTTTTTCTTATATTGCCACGACCAGTAATCGAATACCGCACACTTTATTGACCGTAATTTGTACTAATTATGCCTACCCCTATACCAAATTGCAGGGCCATAGTATAAATATTATGCGAGATATACTCTTTTACTAATATTGCCACGCCCATTTGTCAAATAATGCCTATTTTCTTGACCGTAATTTGTATTAACTGTGACTACCCGTACACTAAATTGCAGTAGCCTAGTGTCAATATTATTCGAGATACAGTAGTATCTATTATTGCGAGATCTATTATTGCCACGCTTAGTTCTCGAATACCGCCCACTTTTTACGGGCACCTCCATGCTTATGATATCTATCTGTTCACCAAAAATTATGGCAATCAGGCATATGGTTTAGGAGTTATCGATGTACATACATTTAAAAAAAAAAAAACAATAAAAAAATAAAGAAGTCGGTTAAAAACAGAGAAACCGACGAACTTGAGAACCTCCTCTTTTTGAAGTCGGTTAAAAAGAAAAGGTATTTCAGGAAGAAAAAAATCTACGTTGTTTAAGCATTGTCTGATTCCAAAGAAAAAATATTAAATAAATATAAATTTATTTAATATTATAAATAAATAAATAATATATACAGTGAAAGCTCCCATAAACGGACGCTCTATTAAGCGGACATTTCCTATAAGCGGACACATTCTTGGGAACGAACAATTTTTGCTTGTGGTCACGACATTCCCACAAGCGGACATCTCTCATATGCGGACAGAAAGTAGGTTACCATCGGTGTCCGCTTATGGGAGCTTTCACTGTATATAAATAATATATATAAATAATAATAATATAAATAATAAATATTATAATTAAATATATATAAATATAAATATAGATTTTTTTGAAGTGAAACTTCTTAAGCGGCAATGTGACGAGTTTTATTGATGGAAAAATTTTAATAAAAACACGTATAGGCTTTAGTGGGGTGATGTGTAACACGTTTTTATTTGCTCCAATAAGTGTTAAGAAATTGATTTTTGATTGGTTTTAAGACCTATTCTTTGCAGAAGAACCAATTCGAAGTGAGTGTTTTCATGGCTGTTGAATATTTTGAGATATGGAAAAAATATGACAAAAATTCCAATGTGATTTTTTTTTTTTTGTCTTTTTTAAATCAGTGGAGTGATGTGTAACACTAACAAAATGTGGGTTTTAAACCAATCAAAAAAGGACAATCAAAACAATTTAGCGAATTTTTTTGCCGCATCGCAATAAAGAGTAGGGCCGCAGGAACTTTAAATTTTTTTATGTTTACTTTGACTTTTTATGTTTAGTAAAAGTGCATATCGTCACCTAAAATGCAAAAAGGCGTAACAACATTTTTAATTTTTTATAGGGGAAGCCACAAACGTTTTAAGATGAAACATATTTTTAGACTTTAAGGCCATTCTTTGGATAAATATCCAAAAATATTTTTTTTATAAACGAAATGAAAAAGAAAGTATGACTTTTAAATCTTATATATGTGCTATTTTAAAACGTTTTTGCCTTCTCCTATAAAAAATTAAAAATGTTACGCCTTTCTGCATTTTAGGTGACGATATAATGATAAGAACTTAATAATGAAATCTCCTGCACCTGCAACTAAACGATTCTGTGGCGTTGTTAGAACACAGCATTCATTGCCTTCCTACTACGATTGGATTTTGGTCTGGGCTGAATGATATGAACTGCACTCAAAAAATACGAACGTAGACTATTTCTAGAATGTACACATGCTAGGTACATAGTAAAAACATTTGCAATGTTTTCAAAAGAACAAAAATTTCTGAATTCGTACACTTTGTACGTTCTACGAATGCACGTTTGTAAAATCTACAATATATAAATATGTGAAATGTACAAATGTCGTTTGAAAACTTTCAAAATTTCTGCAGACGTATTTGATAATTCGTACAATATACGAACGTCACTCGAATATTTAAGAAATATTTTTTTTTTTTCGTAAAATATACAATTCTTTCGTTCGTGCAATGTACACACGCCCGCCCATATGTAGTATGTATCTCACTTGATTTTCGCAGAAGATTTTTTGTTTTTTCGAACCAAAACCTGTGCCCTGTTTTTGTATTCGAAAAAAAAACTGTTTTTGTCCAAAAATATGTGCTTAAAATTCAAGGCGATAATGTCACCGCAGTTGATATCATTCAATATTTGGATGAACTGCAAACATCTTTGTTTTCTTATCGGCAAAGACAGCGTCAGAAAAGGAAGCGTTTATCAAGGATAGATGCGATGCCGAAGATCTTGACCACTAAATGCATCTAGTTCTTCTGTAATTTGTACTAACCATTATTATTTTGTTATCAATTAAAGTGGATTTTGCAGATGATGCTGTTAAGAAGGTATTCCTGGTTGGCAAACATTTTTGTTCGATTTTTTTTTGCATATTTTTATAGCATATTTTATAGGTTTTTTGAAATTCGAAATACTTTAGGAGATATCGACTTTTTTGTCCAGCAATGTTTTCGCCAAAATGCGTTTTGCTTAATTTGGCTACTTTTTGAATGCAACGGTTTGAAGCAACCACTGAATTTCGTTCAACATCTGGCATTGCAGATTGACATATGTAAGTATTTCACAAAAAAAAAATGTTTTATTGCCTAAAATTTTCTTTGAATTTTCTTTTTTAATGAAACCAAGTGCAATCGACGCAGAATTGTCGAAATTCTAATACTGCATGCTCAAATTTTTCATTTCAATTTTTTTTTTTTTTTTTTTGATTCAAAAAAATAACTTCAAACTTAAACGCGCTTATCTCGAAACCACGTTTTTCAAGGTTGCGGCCCAGATTGCGCCCATAGGTCTGCCCCGATTTTCATGAACAAAGTGCAATCTACGCAGAATTGTCACCATTCTGGTCCCTACCTCAATCACAATTTGAAACAATTTTTTACTATTTTTTTTTACACTAAACTACAAAAAAAACACCCAAAATCGGTTTTTCATTTTTCAATGACCGCAATTTTGTAAAAAATAATCGAAAAATTATAATTGAGGTAGAGACCAGAATTACACCTGTACTGAATCTAACGTCGAATTATCCCGGCCGCAAGCAGCATACCTTTATTTTCGACGCCCAACTTTGAAGGCCGACAACTTTGTGAACAGCCCTCGTACAAAGGAAAAAAAATTTGTATTTAATCTTAATACAATAAAAAAAAACAGAATTTAAATAACTCTTTGCGTTTTCAATTGAGAAGTTTTTCAAAGAGGGTCCAAAAACAGCCTTCCAACCAGGAATACTCGCTTAACGAAACTTTATGTGAACAATTCTCTTATTCTTAAGCTTATTTCCATAAAATTTCAACTCTCTATTTTTGTTCACTCGCTATATGGTCGCGTTATCGTCTATGTCATCTTCTTTCATAAATAGACCCTGTCGCAAAAATTCTATACAACTGTGATATTGACTATTATTTTTAAAAATTCAGTTTTCATTTTGTTTTTTTTTTTAATTTTGTGTTAAGTTTTAAGACACCTCTTCAAACTTTAATTTTTTTAACAGTTTTAGGTAATAAATGAAAATTTCTGTTTTCTTTTCAGTTCAATTTTCAAAAAAGTGCAAGCAGTATTCTTCTATAGTCCCGTGATTATGGAAAGACTTAAACTTAAGGAAAGACTTACTGAAGCAATCTTCATCCATAAACTTGTTATAAATTGAAAACATTTAATTGTAGTACAATAATTAAATTAATTATAACAACAATCCTATTAAAGCCTGCACGAAAATCACGTAAACTTAATTGTTGTTAAGATTTGATTAATCTTTATATTATTTAAAAGATATTCACTGTAGTTTTTGTTGTTGTTGTTATAGTGCCGTGTTGCGTGTAAAATAATTTCTATAAATTAACAACACTTTAGATAAAAATGAAAACTAGATCTGGTGAAAAACATAACAATTAAAATAAATGTACTGTTTTTATTATTTATATAATCACTAAAGTGGCGATCACGATAACGCAAAGTTAAACTATAATGTTTCAGTAGAATTTTACTTTTGTTGCGTTTTAATTGTTATTGTTTATTATGTTCTAGACTTGAGTTTTCTGTCAACTGATCACAATGCTTGACATGATTTTCTTTCCTTACAAACTAGGTATGATCTGGGATTCCCCAGTATTTTTGTTGTTTTAGCTTGATTTTTTTGTTATTTCGTTACTTTTGCGGTTTTACTTAATTGTTCAATTTTTATGCCCAAACAGCAACGATTTGTAATCTTTATTATTTTAATCTTTTTTGCTATTTATTGTGACTTGCGTAAATCGAAACGTTACGTCTTTGCAAATAATTCGACTAATAGGACAATTAGGTAAATTAACAATGAATAATAGCGTACAATTCGAAACGAGACTTAAGTCAATTTAAGTTAATTTTTATATGTTATTTGTTTTTTTTTAGCTTTCAAAAGATGAGCTTGAAACTGTGCGCTGAGCTTAACTTGGCTAAGCTTGAAGTTGACACACAAAAAGTGGCGTATGTGACACGCTGCACGATTTCAACAATACGTTACTTAGTCCGATGATGATGATTTCGTGTTTCATTAAAGTTTCTTATTAAATTCTATTGTTTTTCTTGAGAATGAAACGTGCGTAGAATATTCAAATTTCTACTTTCAATAGATAGATATAGACGATAAAGGCTTTTGCGTGTTTTACGAAAACGATTTGAAATGTTTGCAAATGTAGGAGCTGACACTGGTAACGGGTAGTTCTTGAATATTAATATTGTAAAGGTGGATTGATTAGTCAAGTTCGATACACTGAGTCCAACTAAAGTTAACCCTTAAGTGATACACTATAGCTGAGTTACCTTAAATGACACATTACTACCAATTTGCAAGAACTTTTTTGACTGCTCAGCAACAACAAAAGGAAAAGTCAAGTTTTTATAGGGTATGGGATAGGAAATTTTATGAGGTGAATTTATTTAAGCAAACACCTTTTAAAAATTACTTTTTGAAAAAATTCTCATTACACATGATGTGAGTAAAATGTCTGCAACAGTTTTTAATTAATTTAAAGCTGCTAATCTCGAATCTGTCACCCAAATTTCTTACCGACATCAAGATTTTGAAAAAATCTAAATTCACGGCCAAATAGTTAAATCAACGGAAATCAGCTCGAATCGAAAGATGATAGGCTGAAGTGGGGTGATGTGTAACACATTTTATTTGCTTCAATAAAAGTGTAAAAAATTTAATTATTTATTGGTTTAAAGGGGTATTCCTTTTGCAGAAGAACCAATTCACAGTGAGTGTTTTCATGGCTGTTTAATATTTTGAAAAATGGATGAAGTATAACAAAAATTTCAAATACACACAGAAAAATACCTACGGCATATTGCCTAAAACGACTTGGGCAACTATTTTTTTTATAAAGTCTAAGAAAGTTGTGCAAATTTCATAAGTTAAGCCAATTTAGGCATTACAAAATTGAGTAATATATGCCAAAAATACTTTGGCAAAAGCAAATTGGGGTTTTTACAATCTTCTCTCATTGCTACTCTTTCTGCCATACGCTTTCATTATTTGCTTTTCTTTTCTTATCATTTGTACTAACGTGCATGTATTTCGCAGTAATTTATTCGTTATATTGACGAAACAAATAGAACATGAAACAGCTTAGTGGATCACAGCGAGAATCACGCAAATCTACTGATATACATATAAATAAAAAAGTGAAAAAAGTGTCAAACATAACTGAAATGATGAAAAAACCAACAAATTTTAAGAAAACAAAGCAAGCGCTTGTTGCAAAGGCCTTAGGAAATGTTCTACCACTAGCATAAATATAACTTACCTAAGGTTATGATAACCAAGTTCCTTTTATAACATTACGTAAAATCTACGACAACCCATTTTAGCAGAAGTCCTTTCAACAGAACACACAAGTTCTAGCATAAATTGCCTAATGGAAAATAATGCGATTGCCTAAATTTCCTTTGTTGTATCATACAAATACTTGGATAAACCATTCTGGCCGAAGGCCTTAGGCAAATTATACCCGAAAATTTTATAATTTAACACTTTGTTTTCTCTGTGTGTATGGCTTTTTGGGTATTTTTAAAATTGGTGGTGTGATGTGTAGCACCATTAAAATGTTGCTTTAAAGACTTGGAACTTTAATTTTTTATGTTTATTTTGACTGTATTTTGATATTTAGTAATATTATTATGACAAAAGCTTAACAGCAATATCTCGTGAAACTGCCTGAATCTCAATGCTCACATACACATCATCAAAAAAAAAACTGATAGTTTGGCCCAAATTTCGGTACCAAGGACGATAGACCCGGGCTTGAGTATACCACCAGTCGATTTTCCATATAAAGATTGACTTTTTACCAAAAATCCAGGATAAGAAGATTTGCTTTGGGGTAAGTTTTGGGGTGTGGAAATCTGATTTTCATATTATAATCCCTATTTTTCGCAATTCGGCTAAGATTGCGGTACCAAGGACGATAGATCGGAGCTTTTGAATACCTCCAGTCGATTTTTTGCATAATTCTTGATTTTTAAGCAAAAATACAGGAGAACTTTTCATCTTCAATCCTTTTTTTTTTTTTGGTTTTTACTGAAAAAAAAAAACAAATTTTGCTGAGCCGAGTATTTTACTTCTAGGTAGTTTTACGGTATGAAGGACGATTGATAGCAATTTGTGGAAGAAGATACAAAATCATCATTTTGGCATCAGCTATCACATGCCAAAAATCCAGGATGAAAACTTTTGTTTTGGGGTATGTTTCGAGGTATATTTAGGGGTTTAGAATTCTGATTTTCATAGAAAAATACCATTTTTTTCGCACTTCGGCCCGAATTTTGGTACCAAGGACGATAGACCCGGGCTTGAGCATACCACCAGTCGATTTTCCAAATAAAGACTGTTTTTTTAACAAAAATCCAGGATGAGAACTATTGTGTTGGGGTATGATTTTGGATGTTGATTTCTGATTTTCATACGAAAATCTCTTTTTTTCGCAGTTTGGCCCAAATTTTGGTACCAAGGACGATGGACCCGGGTTTGAGCATACCACCAGTCGATTTTCCATATAAAGATTGATTTTTGACCAAAAATCCAGGATGAGAACTTTTGTTTTGGGGTAAGTTTTGGGGTGTGGAAATCAGATTCTCATATAAAAATCACATTTTTTCGCAATTCGGCTAAGATTTCGGTACCAAGGACGATAGACCGAAGCTTTTAAATACCTCCAGTCGATTTTCTGCATAATTGTTGATTTTTAGGCAAAAATTCAGGATGGGAACTTTTCATATTCTATCCTTTTTTTTTAGTTTTTACTGAAAAAAACAAATTTTACTGAACCGAGTATTTCACTTCTAGGTCGATTACTGTATGGTATACGATTGATAGCTAATTTAGGAAGGAACAAATTTAGCATATATATTTAGTTTTTGAAGTTAAAATTTTACTAAAAACCTTCTCTTGAATTTGCGGCGAATTCAAAATTCAGATATATTTCGCGGCGAATTGAGCAAAAAGTTGGGCTGAAGATTTTGGGCTATCTTCACAGAAGTTATTTCTGTTCATTTTCACTGAAGCTCAAATGTATAAAAATTATGCTCACTTTAAGAACATTTTTTAACCCTTTAACGACCAAATAAGAAAATTCTTGATTTTTTATTCTAAGCAATAGTTTAAAAAAAAAAAAAAAAAACTAATAAATATGGTAATTAAATTGTACCCAGTTGGAAACAATCGTGTTTTAATCCTTTGCTTCTTAAATTAATTCTAAAAATTAATTTCAGACACTTATAAGGTATTAAAAAACTTTTACGAAAATTTTTATATATAAAGATTTTCTAAAACTATCCCTTTACCTGCTTTTAACCCTTTTTACTCAATTTTAACCTTTTAAGAATCACATTTCCTAATATCTTTTTTAGTATCTACGCGTCTACACCATCAACCCAATTTCATGGTTCTAGGTAGAGTGGTTTAGGCTGGAAGTCGATCGGTGAGTGGGTGAATGAGTCAGGACAAAGTATTTTATGGTTTAAGATGTAATTTATACTTTTTTTTTATAAATTTTCTTTGAGCAACTTTATAAAATTTGCAGAATAATCTTTTGGTTTTTTTGCAATTTATTACTTTTTCGCAAATGCGATATCTTCGCATCAGACACTACCAACAATTTATTTAACAGGGAACAGGGGGCGAACCTTCACATGGCAACGTGTCTGACCGCCTCAACCTGGCGAGGCCAGCATTATCCATGTCGAAATCGTCTCAAGTCGACTCAAACCTCCAAGTGGTGTTCCCTGGGCAACGGCAAACTGGCATCTGTCAGTTTGACGGCTAATTTGAGCGGCGGGTCGATCCATGGACCTTAAACATGGAATGTGCGCAGGGTTTGGGTCCCGCCACATTACTACTGCCCAATGAAAACTAAACCAGCCTCGGATAAGAACCCCAATTACGTTGACGACCACCGCAAACGAAAAACGGACAATGATTTACGGATATGCACCTGGAATGTCCGGGCCCTTTATAGGGAAGGTGCCATTATCCAACTGGCGGAAGCCCTCAAAACAATACAATCTGACATCACCGCCATCCAGGAAATGCGATGGAAAGGGCAAGGCTGCTCTAAACAAGCACACTGCGATATCTACTACAGCTGCCATGCGGAGAAGCGCGAATTCGGATGTGGATTCGTCGTTAGCCGGAAACTACGCCACCTTGTTTCCCGGTTCACACCTGTGAACGAAAGATTGGCCACGATCCGCATCAAGGCAAAATTTTTCTACATAAGCCTTATTTGCGCGCACGCCCCGACGGAGGAAAAGGACGAAGCCGTCAAGGACGCTTTCTACGCTAGTCTTGAGGACGTATATGACCACCTTCCGGTCCATGACATGAAAATAGTCCTCGGCGATTTTAATGCGAAAGTCGGAAGGGAAGGCATCTTTGGCCCCACTGTCGGTCAGTTCAGTCTTCACGAGACCTCCACAAACAACGGTCTAAGACTGATCGACTTCGCCGCGGCACGAAACATGGTAGTTAGTAGCACCAGATTTAAGCACCTCGACATCCACAAGGCCACCTGGCTGTCCCCGGATCAAAAAACGCGAAACCAAATTGATCATGTTGTAATCGACGGAAGGCATGCCTCTAGTGTTCTAGATGTGCGTACATTTCGGGGGGTCAACATTGACTCCGACCATTATCTTGTTGCAGCCAAGATCCGCATGCGATTATGCAATGCCAAGAACATACGCACAGGAATGCAACGAAAGCTAGATGTCGCTAAGCTGCAATTACAACGGACTGCCGAAGCCTACTCCGCTCAACTCTCGGTTAAGCTCAACCAACCAACCTCTGGACTCGACGACGCCGGCGGACTTTGGGCGCATATATCCCACTCCATGCGCGCTGCCGCTGAAGAAGTCATTGGTTTCCGGCGCCCGCAACCTCGGAACCAATGGTATGATCAGGAGTGTCGCATTGCGACTGCAGTAAAAAACGCCGCTTATAGAAAAACGCTGCAGTCAGCTGCAACGCGAGCCGTGCGAGAAAACTACCGCGAAAAGAGGAAGGAAGAGAGGCGCCTTTTCAGACGCAAGAAAAGAGAGCAGGAAAAGCGTGAGCGTGAGGAACTAGAGGTATACCAGGACAAGAAGGATGCACGAAAATTTTATCAACAGGTTAAGCGTCTAACCCAAGGTTTCAAGCCCGGAGCATCCACTTGTAGAGACGAAAATGGAGATCTGAATACGGATACACAGTGTGTGCTTAGATTGTGGAGACAGCACTTCTCCAATTTACTTAATGGCGACGATTCCACCAATGCCGCCCATCGAGAGCACAGTGCAGTGCCACCAATTGACGATGACGGAGTGGAAGTATCACCACCTAGCCATGAAGAGGTTCGAGTTGCTATCCAACGACTCAAAAACAATAAAGCAGCGGGTGCTGACGGCCTGTCAGCTGAATTGTTTAAAACCGGCGGCGATGAATTGATAAGGCGCATGCATCAGCTCATCAGCAAAATATGGCTAGCAGAAAGCATGCCCGACGATTGGAACCTCAGTGTACTGTGCCCTATACTTAAGAAAGGAGACCCTACAATCTGCGCAAGTTATAGAGGTATCAGTCTTATTTCCATCGCATATAAGGTTCTCTCAAGCGTACTGTGTGAAAGATTAAAGCCAATTACAAAAACACTGATTGGACCTTATCAGTGTGGCTTTCGACCTGGTAAGTCCACCATAGACCAGATTTTCACGCTACGACAAATCCTGGAGAAAACCCACGAACATCAAATTGACACACACCATCTCTTTGTCGACTTTAAAGCTGCTTTCGCTAGCCCGAGAAGGGATTGCCTATACGCAACAATGTCTGAGTTCGGTATACCTGCAAAGTTGATTAGACTTTGCAGAATGACGTTGAGCAACACACGCAGCTCCGTCAAGGTAGGAAATGACCTCTCCGAAACCTTCAATACCGAAAGAGGTTTCAGGCAAGGCGATCCACTGTCTTGCGATCTCTTCAACATCATCATGGAGGGGATCGTACGAAAGGCCGGTGTGCATCGTAATGGCACCATTTTCTATAAAGGTGTCCAGCTCCTTGCTTACGCTGATGATATTGATATTGTTGGCAGAACCAAGAGAGATGTTACCGCTGCTTTCGCCGCTATCGAAAAGGAATCAGCCAAAGTGGGTTTGACGATAAATGAGGGTAAAACAAAGTATATGCTGTCTACAAACAAGGGAGCTCGGCGTTTAGACTCCCACGTTTCATCCGGCAGCTATAACTTTGAAGTAGTCAAGGAGTTTGTATACCTTGGCACCGCCATTAATACTAACAACGAAATCAGCCTGGAGATAAAGCGAAGAACAATAATTGCTAATAGGTGCTACTACGGGCTCAGTAAGCAACTAAGTTCCAGAGCCCTCTCTCGATCGACAAAACTAACACTCTACAAGACGCTCGTTCTACCTGTGCTGCTTTATGGCGCTGAGGCATGGGTAGTTTCGCAAACTGACGCAGCCGCTCTGGGGGTGTTCGAGAGAAAAGTTCTTCGCAAAATCTTCGGTCCTGTTCGAGTCGGCGATGACTATCGCATCCGAATGAACCACGAGCTGTATGAGCTCTACGGAGACATTGACGTAGTTCGGCGTATAACTGTGCAGCGACTACGCTGGCTGGGTCATGTCCATCGTATGGACGACGAAGCTCCAGCGAAAAAGGTGCTCGAAGCGAGGGTCGCTGGTCAACGACGACGAGGGAGACCATGCCTCCGATGGATGGACCAGGCTGAGGAAGCCCTAACCGCACTTGGTGTATCCGATTGGAGAAGGCGCGCGCAAAGCAGAGGCGCCTGGCGAGAGCTGATGAGGTCGGTCGAAATCCGGACACGGGTTGTCACGGCCACCTAAGTAAGTAAGTAAGTTAAATTTGTTATCCTAGAGTTACGCTCAAATGGGCGTCTTAATGGGTAAACCTCTCCTTCTTTTTTGGCAAAAATTTTTTCTCATGTTTAATGCCTACATGGCAAAATTTGTTGTTGTAGCCTGAACATAAACCATTTTATATTGTTTTAACTATAGCGGGCAGTCGATCTCTTTAGCTTCAGAGAATACTCGGAATAGTCACAGTTTAATGCTTAAATACTCAAAAAGGCGCAAGTAGTCTCAAAAAAATTGTACACCAATGGAAAGAGGAAAGTTTAAAATGTGGGCTTAAAAGGTGGTTTTTATGGATTTGAGTGGATTTAAAAAAAAAAAAAAATGGTCATTAAAAATTTCTATTTTCACAAAAAAGCACAAAAAATCGCACAAATTCAAACAATCCAAAAAAAAATAAAAAACACCGAGTTAACCCCCGTTAATGTACTTACATTGTGTAAAATTTCATTAAATATATTTTATAATTAAATATTGCATGGGCATTTTTATTGAGTATAAAATATATAAAAGTTTCTTCGAAAAAGCGCGCTATCTTTGGTTGACCGTGGGACTACATGGTAGTTTAACAAACAACATCAATTTTCTGCATATGAAATGTGTCTAGATTGCAAAAGGAATTTAAAAAATTAAAACCCCGTAACTTCCCAAATACCCCATAATGCAAGAGTTTGGCCTCTACTTTGCCCAAAGAGCGCCGATTTCGCGGCCAAACATCTTTCCTGCAGCATTTTTGGTGTTTATTTGGATTTCATTTCCACATTTTTTTTTTTTTGCCACCTTCTGGAATTGTAAACGTTACCGTGGCGTTGTTAGAACACAGGCTTCCATTGACTTCCTGCCACGATTTTGGTCTGCGCTGAATAGTATGAACTGGGCCGATCTCTTTTAATATTGCAGATACTGTTGATGTGGATGGCATTTCAAAGTTTGACGTTTTTACCTCTTCAATGGCAATTATAACGTGTAAGACATGTTACACATCACCCCACCGTGAGTGTTACACATCATCCCAATGTAAGTCACTTTTTTTATTCATGGTATTTTACCACAATGTTGAAAACTGCAAAATCTCTCGTTATATTTAAAGGTATTAAACAATAGCATGTTTTACATCTACTCACTTTTGATTTGATCGATAACCTTTTGAAATTTTTGGGCTAAAGCCATTATTCCATCTGTGTAGAACTTCTGGGTTTTCTGATCGAAAAACTAATCCAAGTGCGTTTTGCAGGCCTACACAGAATTTAAATTTACACCATTAAGGGAATTCTGTAGAGATCGTAACAAATAATAATCTGAAGGTGCAAGGTCCGTGCTATATGGTGGACATATCAAAACTTCCCAGCCAACCTCCCTCAGTTTCTGCAGGGTCATCAAAAATATGTATGGTCTGGCGTTGTCATGATGGAACACAACACCTTTTGTGTTCATCAATTTTGGAATTTTTAATTGAATTGCTTGCTTCGATCTCATTAAATGTTGACAGTAGAGAACAAAATCAATCGTTTGACCAGGTTGTAGAAGCTCATAATGAACAATTCCTTTCCAATCCTACCAGACGCAGCTATCGTCTTGTCAACTCTGGCTTGACCATTGATCTTTTTCACACATTATTGTCGTACATGAGCCACTTTTCATCGCTGTTAATCATTCGCTTTAAAAATAGTTCGATTCCATTCCATTTTAGCAGTGAACCGCAAATGGATATTCGTTCAATTAAATTTTTTCGGTGTATATTCACGTGGCACCCAAACATCCAGCTTCCTTGTGTATTCATCTTTCTTCAAATGCTTGATAAGTGTTTGCTAATGAATGCCTAGTTACCTAGCAACGTCCACGCTGTTTTCTGTGCCGGTCTTGCTAAATTTTTTCCATGATTTCATTCACTTTTTCAGTGATTCACATCGAAAACTAACAAACCACTTCGCTGCTGTTTTTCTAGTTACAGCATCGTCGCCGTAAGCTTCACAAATATTTTTCAGAAACCTTCTTTCTTCTTTTCTATAATAGAAAAGCAAAATATGACGATAATGTTCCGAATTTTCACTTATTTTAAAACTTAGATAACTTTTCACAGAACAATGCGATTTTAATAATGTCTTCTAACAAAATGAAGCTTAAAAATATCGCCTTTCAAACAAGCTATAGCAACCAATATAACCAGAGATATTGCATTTTAGACCCATCTAACGACAATTTGTAACCGAATACCAAATATTAACGTTCTGACCATTATTTTGACGGATTTGTAATGAGTTCAAAACGGATCCGTTGAAACATTGAAGAGAAAATTCCGCGCTAATGGACTTGTAACTGTTCGAAACGAATCCGCATCCTTTTTTCTGCACATTGGGTTATTATATCTAAAAAATCGTGGTTTTTACAAGTGCTTAAAAAATGTGTCCAGTTTATTAAAAAAAAAAATTAAATTTTCATTACTCTACAGTTCGTATTAATATCCTAAAGTCAAAGGCCAACAACATCAAGTAAAATTTCTATTATTTTTGTTGTTTTTTCTTCTTCTCGATACCACGAAATAATACCACCAACCGCTTCAATGAGTGCTGTGAAATAATAAATAATTTCTAGAAATTTACTGTGATTATTAATTTATTGCTACCGTCAGAGAACACTTTTTTTATTATTTAACAACATGAAAAGCAGAAATAAAGCTATTCATTCCCAAAAAAAAAAAAAGTCATATAATAATAACATTAACGACAATTGTATTAAACACACTGAATATCCAACAAAGTGGAAACTTTATTTATAACACTCTAAGAAACATCCAGCTACGTAATAAGCGGCTTTAATCAATAACCAAAGCAAGAACAAACAATTCATACAAGTTTACCGTATTCCATTCACGTTGCAACGCTGGAGGAACCCATAAAAATTTTAATTAATTCGTACGCTGTCAAAAGATATTTAAATAAAAATTGCATAAAATACAATGAAGAATTATTTAGGAGTTGAAAATAACGTCAGAGAAGTTGATGTCGTAAACTATATTTAGACAGAGTAAGAGTACGATCGAGGGACGAGTGATTATAATAATCAACTCAAACGAAATGGACCAAAACTTAATAAATATCAGGCATGTGCTGTAAATTCGAAATCGAAAATTTAAATCGAAAAAATTGTTCAGGGATGTACTACAACAAAAGGGGCGATTTCATTACATTTCTATACAAATTTCGTGTTCGAAACCTTAACTGAAATTGAAATAAAATACAAAATAAGTATTTTCTTTGCAAGTTTGATATATTTGGAAGAAAATTTAAGAAGAAAAGTGGAAACGATTAAACGCCACATTTCAAGAGACCATTTCAATCCACTGGACATGTCGAAAACAACGTGTACCGAATGGATAAAAATGCAAGTGAGCAATGAGGACACTAGAGCCACTAGAGCATCTAGTGTTCGAGATGTGCGTACATTTCGGGGGGTCAACATTGAATCCGACCACTATCTTGTTGCAGCCAAGATTCGCATGCGATTATGCAATGCGAAGAACATACGCACAGGAATGCAACGAAAGCTAGATGTCGCTAAGCTGCAATTACAACGGACTGCCGAGGCCTACTCCGCTCAACTCTCAGTTAAGCTCAACCAACCAACCTTTGGACCCGACGACGCCGGCGGACTTTGGGCGCATATATTCCACTCCGTGCGCGCTGCTGCTGAAGAAGTCATTGGTTCCCGGCGCCCGCAACCTCGCAACCAATGGTACAAGAAGAGATTGCGACAGCAGTAAAAAACGGCGCTTATAGAAAAAACTATCTACTTTTCGCGAGAAACTTACCGCGAAAAGTGGAAGGAAAAGCGTGAGCGTGAGGAACTAGAGGTATACCAGTGCACGAAAATTCTATCAACCGGTTAAGCGTCTAACACAAGGTTTCAAGCCCGGAGCATCCACTTGTAGAGACGAAAATGAAGATCTAAATACGGATACACAGTGTGTGCTGAGATTGTGGAGACGGTACTTCTCCAATTTACTTACTGGCGACGATTCTACCAATGCCGCCCATGGAGAGCGTAGTTCAGTGCCACCAATCAACGATGACGGAGTGGAAGTACCACCACCTATCCATGAAGAGGTTCGAGTTGCTATCCAAAGACTCAAAAACAATAACGCAGCGGATGCTGACGGCCTGTCAGCTGTATTATTTAAAACCCGCGCCGCAGCTCCACCCCGCAGCTCATCAGCAAAATATGGCTAGCGGAAAACATGCCCGACGATTGGAATCTCAGTGCACTTTGCCCTATACATAAGAAAGGAGACCCAACAATCTGCGCCAACTGTCGAGGTATCAGTCTTATTTCCATCGCATATAAGGTTCTCTCAAGCGTACTGTGTGAAAGATTAAAGCCGATTGCAAAAACACTGATTGGACCTTATCAGTGTGACTTTCGACCTGGAAAGTCCACCATAGACCAGATTTTCACGCTACGACAAATCCTGGAGAAAACCCACGAAAATCAAATTGATACACACCATCTCTTTATCGATTTTAAAGCTGCGTTCAATAGCCCTAGAAGGAATTGTCTGAGTTCGGTATACCTGCAAAGTTGATTAGACTTTGCAGAATGACGTTGAGCAACACACGCAGCTCCGTCAAGGTAGGAAATGACCTCTCCGAAACCTTCCATACCGAAAGAGGTTTCAGGCAAGGCGATCCACTGTCTTGCGATCTTTTCAACATCATTCATGGAGGCGATCGTACGAAAGGCCGGTGTGCATCGTAATGGCACCATTTTCTATAAAGGAGTCCAGTTCCTTGCGTACGCTGATGATATTGATATTGTTGGCAGAACCAAGAGAGTTGTTACCGCTGCTTTCATCGCTATCGAAAAGGAATCAGCCAAAGTGGGTTTGACGATAAATGAAGGTAAAACAAAGTATATGCTGTTTACAAACAAGCGAGAGCGGTGTCTTGACTCCCACGTTTCATCCGGCAGCTATAACTTTGAAGTAGTCAAGGAGTTTGCATACCTTGGCACTGCCATTAATAACTACAACGAAGTCAGCCTGGTGATAAAGCGAAGAATAATAATTGCTAATAGGTGATACTACGGACTCAGTAAGCAACTAAGTTCCAGCGCCCTCTCTCGATCGACAAAACTAACACACTACAAGACGCTCGTTCTACCTGTGCTGCTTTATGGCGCTGAGGCATGGGTAGTTTCGCAAACTGACGCAGCTGCTCTGGGGGTGTTCGAAAGAAAAGTTCTTCGCAAAATCTTCGGTCCTGTTCGAATCATAGCCGACTCACATCCGAATGAACCACGAGCTGTATGAGCTCTACGAAGACATTGACGTAGTTCGGCGTATAACTGTGCAGCGACTACGCTAGCTGGGTTATGTCCATCGTATGGACGACGAAACTCCAGCGAAAAAGGTGCTCGAGGCGAGGGTCGCTGTTCAACGACGATGAGGGAGACCATGCCTCCGATGAATGGACCAGGCCGAGGAAGCCCTAACCGCACTTTGTGTATAGGATTGGAGAAACAACAAAACAGAGGCGCCTGGCGAGAGCTGATGAGGTCAGCCGAAACCCAAACACGGGTTGTTACGGCCACCTAAGTAAGAAGTCAGAACAATGAGCACAGGAATTTGGCAAAACGCTATTATCATGAGGAATTTAAAATTTCTATGTAGTGAAGAGAACAGAAATGAAAATTTCAGCATAAACGATATGATTGTAAGTAATAAAAATGTTGACTTTTTAAAGAACACGTTGAGCTTTTAGAACCTATATATGTGACTACAACATGATAACGAACTGTTAATAAATTACTTAATGTTTTTGGCCAATATTTGGCTGGGATTTGCTGTCAGCTCCTCAGCAGCTGTAAGTTGCGCAGCAGCAGTATAAGACGTGGCAGCAGCAGGTTGATCAGCAGCCATAGTTTGAGCATTGGCAGTAAGTTCCTCAGCTTCGATATTTAGAGTAACATCAACAGTGTATATAGAAGATTCAAGCCGGTGGCAAAAACAAAACCAAATTCTATACGGTTGTCGATTGTGAGCACAGTATCAGATACAGAATAAGACTGTCCAGATATAGGAGAAACAGAAGCCATATTTAAGTTTCTAGCTTTAGTTCGCTTCGGTCTCAATGAGCCAATACCAGTTAAAGCTGGATTAACGACAACTGATGCAGCAGCATTTTAAGTAGTTGATAGTTCAAGCATTGAGTTCATGTTCAAGATTGATTGGAAGACATGATTGGAAACAAGTGGTTGCAGGCGAACAACATCATCATTAAGTCTCGCAGCTGATGATTTGTTTTTTTTACATCAAACTCGCACAGTCGTTGAAAACATCCGAAATGATGTACAAAACCATTGAAGGCCATTGGACTCGAAACATCGAAGAGCTTCCGCAATAAGCCCTTTAATCTTGACACATTCGTCATGAAATATTCCTTTAGATGCTAAAGTTGTTTTTTATAAATTTGTCACCATAATTGATAACAATGTGAATATGGTCAATTTGAACTACAAAGCTTGTAGTTGACTTCGAACATTTGAATTTTATTTTTGTTAGTATTGATTGGGGTGATGAGTTCAAACATTTTAGTACCGTGACATGCTTTAAGATCTTTAAACAACTTATCCCATCAGTTTGTAAAGTTCGTATTCCTTTGTTAAAACCATGGGTTCGTAAATTACCGTGGTATACAAGAGGTCTAAAAATTTTAAAGAACCTTCGAAATAAATTTTATAAAAAAATTTTTATTAACTAATCATATTTATTTTTTTTTTTTTTTTTTAAATTATAGACATTATATGAGGGAGTTTAACAAATTTCTATATAGGCAATATATTTTTAAATTTGAAACTTATATTTATTTTGTTTATTAATGACATAACATTTTCTTAACATTAACATTAACATTTTTTTCGTTTTGCAAATTTTTGCTCTACGCTGATGATCTTAAGATCTTTCTAAAAATTGATGATTAGTAAATGGCACTGAACTTTTACAGAGTGAAGTCGATAGACTCCATATTTTTACAGAGTGAAGTCGATACTCTATATATGGTGCTGCAGAAATGATCTTTTCCTAAATCTTAATAAATGTTTTTGCATTACTTTCTCTAAATCTGGCTTCGTTCGTCCATCCGTCTATAATATCGCTTATCTCTCTTTGAATTCCGTCCAACAATTTAAAGACCTAGGTGTCGTAAGTTTACGTTCACTTCTCATCTTGATTACATTATTCGTAAAGTTTTTTCTATGCAAACTTTTATTAGTCGAAATAGTGCATATTTTCCCGATCCGTACACTTTGAAGTAGAGCTTCAGCTCAAACACGTGTTTCGAACTACACGTATTCTCGGAAGTTCGAACTCCGTGTAGTTCGCTTTTTGAAACACGAACTTGAACTACACGTTTATTTTATTCACGAACTACACGTGAAGTTCTTAATCACATGATTTTTGCATTCACGTGAATAGTATGAAGGTTTTTGTGTACAAGGGATTCAACTGGGGTTTGGACAATTCCTGAATGCGTCATTTGGACTTCTGTGGATAAGAGTTCTGTGGGTTCCTATGGCAGAAATGAAGGTTTCTGTCCACAAGGGATTCAACTCAAATTAAACAAAATAATTAAAAAAAAATAAACCACGATATAAAAAAAAAATCACTCATACGCCTCGAAAACAAAACATCGAAATCTGCAAAAACTGTACTTTTTATGTTGATTATTGAATTTAGTACTCAAATAAGTTAGTTGGCTGCAAATATGGGCCAAATTTTCTTTACAAAATAAAAAATAAAAATTAAAAAACTTTCAGCCAAAAAAGCTCTGGTAGAGCCCCAAAATTTCTATTCATTTTAAAAATGGTAAGTGTATTTTAAATCAGCGCAAAAATACGCAACTTTTGATACATATTGCGTAAAAATTAAAAAAAAATATCGGCCTAGCCTAAAATTTCAGTCAAAAAAGCTCTGGTAGAGGACCAAAAGTTATACTCATTTCATAAATAGTAAGCGTATTTTAAATCCGCGCAAGAATATGCAAGTTGTGATACCTATTGCGAACTAAAATTAAAAAAAAAAAATATGGGCCCAGCTTATTATAACAGGTCATTCAATAAGTCCGTAAGATAAGTAAGAAAGAAGTAAATTTTTTATAAAACTCGATTATATTTCAACATAGAGCGATACAACGAGTATAGCGATTTTTCAACTTTTCGATACCACTTTTATAGTACGATTTCTCTTTCTCGTCAAAATAGGTCTCAGTTTCAGCGATTACTTCATCATTGGACTTGAATTTCTTTCCAGCAAGCATTCTCTTTAGATCTGAAAACAAGAACAAGTCGCGGGGGATAAATCTGGAGAATACGATGGGTGGGTAAGCAATTCGAAACCCAATTCATTCAATTTTGTCATCGTTTTCTATTACTATTATTGTGCACTTTCAGATCGATTGAAGGCTGAAATAGCATTGTCATCGATTTGTGACACGGTGCATTGACAATGCTATTTCAGCCTTCAATCTGATCTGAAAGTGCACAGTAATAGTCGCTGTTGATGGTGGTTCTTTTTTGGAGATAGTCTATGAATATTAATCCTTTCGCATCCCAAAATACAGACGCCATCACCTTACAAGCCGACTGTTGGGTCTTTGCTTGCTTTGGATTCGGCTTGCCGACTGCTGTCCACTCAGCTGACAGTGTTTTGGATTGTGGTGTGTAATAGTGAAACCATGTGTCATCCATTGTCACATATCGACGATAGAATTCGATTTTATTGCGCCAAACACTCCTCTGAAGCATCAATTCGTTGTTGTTTTTGGTCGACTCACGCGGCACCCACTTTGCACAGAGCCTTCGCATACCCAAATATTCATGTAAAATGTTCAAAACACTACCATCTGATATCTTTACAATGTTAGCTAGCTCGTGCACCTTCAATTTGCGATCGTTCATAACCAATTTGTAGATGTTTTTGATGTTTTGTGAAATAACAGTCTGATTTGGGCGTCCACTGCGCTCTGCATCATTTGTGCTGGTACGTCCACGTTTAAATTCAGCAATTCACTTTTCTACCATTTGTCTCGATAAAGCAGAGTCCGGTTAATGTTTATCAAGTCATTGTTTGGTTTCCACTGTATTTTTTTTCATTAAAAAGCAATGCTTTATCAAAACTGGAAATTCACTTTTTTCCATTTTTTTTTTTTCAATAACAATAGTTGCACACAAAATGCTATAAATCACGAATCAATTGTTAGATTGTTGTCAAATTTTTATACGTATCGTTTGAAGGTTGGTACTAAATAAAAATCATATGGAAAAAATCTAGTAACGCCATCTATGTGTCATCCTATTGACTTTTTGAACGTACTGTTACAGTGATGTTTCCCGACGCTTTTTTGCTTGCTACAATAAAAAAATTTTTCCATGGAAATAGTCTTGCAAAATTTACGTTGGCTATGCCAGATTATTTTTCACTATTTAAATGAATTCAAAGACAGGCAAGTTTTAAAATTAAATGCTTGTGGTAGACTTTGTCGAACGCTTTCGCAAAATCAGTAAATATGACTTCAGTTTGAAGGCCAGCTCGAGTTTGTAATAACAAAATTGCAAAATAGTGCCAGGTTTGTCAACGTTGATTTACCGATTAAGAACCCATGTCGTTCAAGGTATATAACATTTTTGACATGAAAGGAAATTTTGTCATAAATGATTTTATCGAAGACTTTAAGGATACAGGAAAGTTTACAAATCGGTCTATATTTTTTATATCCTGTTTAGAACCAGATTTATGGATCGGGACGATGTGAGAATGTTTCCAATTATCTAAAAAACAACCCATCGATAAAGAATTCCTAAATATCAAGAACAGGGGTGTTGCCATTGAAAGGGCGCAATTTTTCAATACCGTTTGATCTATACCATCATGACCTGCAGTTGGGCAATTTTTTAGGTTTGACAGAACAGATTTAATATCTTCTATAGAAAAAGATAGATCACCAAGATCCAAGACTGATTCAGAAGGGCTATCAAGTGATACCGGATCAGGATTTTGAAGCCGGAGAATAAAAAACCATAAAATAATTAATGTAAATGAAAAACATAAAAAATACAATGTGTACAATGAAAAAGTTAAATTATTAAAGATAACTTAAGACTAATGTTTAAATTAATTTATTTAATTAAATAGCGAATAATAAATGTTTTTGATTTAATTATTTAAACAGTCTGTAAGAGTTCGTACTCGATTTGACGAAATAAATAAATAATAATAAATTATTTTTTAAAACAATCAGTCTTTATACTCTTATTGTCTTATTTTATAAGTACAGAAAAACTCAAAATGTAAGATTTGGAATTAAGTTGCGCTAGAATGCAAAAATTCCACATTTTGCGCCGTTATCACTAGTCAAAGCAAGCAAAAATCTAATTACTATTCTACCCTTAATTATCTTCCATCAAAATTATTTAGTTTGTGCCTAAATAATCAATAATTTTTTTCCGAAATTTTTTTCCTTTTTCATATTCACAGATTCAATCATATCTTCCGTGGGAAATTCTCAATGCTGAACTTTTTTCATTGGAAGAAAAATGTTTGAGGGATACTTTTTTTTTTCTTCTCTAGAAAGCCCCGATAAGACTGATTGCATAAAACATAATTTTTGTTATAAAAGGCCTTAATAAACTATAAAAATCTATAAAATAATAATAAAACTCTAAAAAAAAAAAACTGATTTAAATGCCTAACTTGTACTGCGAAAAGTTTTCTAGTTCTTTTTACACATGCTAGTTACACGCTAGTTTTCACTTTAAGTTGATGACCTTAAGAACAACTTTATGTATTTTATGAGATATATATAATTGCAAGCATTTTATTTAATTCTTAATTTGTTGTTGTTATTAAAGTGTTTTGAAGGAATATGTCAGTATTGATGTTAGTATTATTGTCAGTTTTGATATAAAGTATATTTTCGTTAAAGAAAAAAAATGTCTGTTATTTTGATATACATTTGGGACACATATCATGTGCATAAGAACTAATTTAAATTGGAATAACCTACCCATTAGCACCATATACAACATAACATACGAATTTTTCATATCAGAGTTCCAATCAGAATGCTAGCCGCTTACAGGAAATATATCTCATTTTAAGAAGTAAACAACTAAACTCACCGTTCTGTAGTGGGCTCAGCACATATTAGTGGCTGTTTTAATTCAATCACTTGACCATTTTTCTCTTTGAGTTCACCATTCTCCATATAATATTGAACCAATTCGGGCAGTGTAGCAAACTTTTCACCTATCAACAGCAACAAACCAACGATATTTGTTAATATTTATATATAAACAATAAACTTGAAATAGTTACCGCCATAGAGATCGAAAAAATCGCCATTATTCTGTATTTTAATATGAGTGACTTCCTGACCACGTCGCACGGATAACGTAAATGCACCCGGATTCGAAGAGGATAGACGCGCCAAAAACGAACCATCAAATCCTTGCTCCTGCAAAAGCTTTTCAGCTTCTATGCCACTTATTGTTGGATGGAACCATCTACAAAGATTATTTTCAGTATATAATACGTATTGACTATTGAGTTTTTTTGATTTTGTCTCAATGACTGCTGAAAAAATAAGTTTTAGACCAAAGACCAGCTTGCGGGCAAAAGCTGAATTTAAAGGTTATTCTAGCTGTGTAGTGGGTGGTGTTTTAGGGCGCTCGCGCATATGCAGCTTGCTGTTTGCAACTGCTGCTGTTAAGGCATACAAAACGTGCAAAGATAGAGTGCGATAAAGGCATGCCTAAAGCAAGTATACAAGCAGACACACAGCTGAGTAGTAACGACACATTTTCCAAGTGTATCACCTCCACGCCCGCCTGCCATAGTCGACCATACCCATTTTTCACAAACTAACGGCTTGGCAACAAAATAGCAATCGTTGCGATTCCAACTTTGCATACACTTTACCCAATTAGCTAGCTAGCTGCGTCCACTCATCTGTCTGTATTTCCAACTTGCATGCCTGTCTGTCTGTCCATGCTTATGCTGTATATAGCGATATATAAAAATGGTACCACGATGAGACGCAGAGCAGCAGGCCAATGGAACTAGAACAATGGCGATTCAAATAATTCACTTTCTACTGATATTTGGCCTTTATTTTTGGA
The DNA here is from genome assembly GCA_914767935.1 of Coremacera marginata. Lineage (NCBI taxonomy): Eukaryota > Metazoa > Arthropoda > Insecta > Diptera > Sciomyzidae > Coremacera > Coremacera marginata. The sequence continues at coordinate 139,263,598 of OU612046.1, read as the reverse complement.
CATTTTTGTATGCAGCTTAATGCAGATATTCACAACAAGCTATTCCAATCATTTTAATTACCTTCGCGATGACATTTTTTGCTTGGTTTTTGTTCAATATCGCAGAAAATTTTTCCCGACAAACACACACAACTATTGCTATTCTTCTTTTCCTCGTTTTCTTTTCAGATGTTCATTGTTTCTTCTTTTTTTTTTTTTTGTTGCCATCATTTTGACAATTCCTCGTGTTCCGACTAATCAAAATGGAACGGAACACGATGGGCGAAAAATGGCAAATTTCATCTAAGATGGATATGTGCTAATCGGAGATCGAATTTAAATCGAATATAACATAAAACATAATACAGAAGTTATTAAAACTTATTGAAAGCTTTTATTTTTTACTTGAACGCGTTCCCATATTCGAAAAAAATAAAATAGAGCTACAGTAAGAGAACAAATAATATTATCTCTATGATAAAATTTACAATTTTTTACTCGAGAAATTTTGTCGAATAAAAAATTACAAGAACAAGAAAATCTTCAAACGTCAAAAGCTTATAAATCGCATTGTAGCATAGTAAAATTTTACATTTTTGACTTAATAAGCAATAATAAATAGTGCAAATTGTAAATTCTTGAAAGCTTTATAAGATTAGTGTGCACCGTGATTGCACAAATCTTTTTAAGTTTTATAAGTTTTTACTAAGGGTATTCATGAAAATAGTCAACCCTCTTATAAAAAATGAAACCCATACAATTTTATGAGCCTTTATTTTGAGAAAGTGGTGTTTTTATTCAATTAGAATTTATATTTATTTATTTAACATATTAGTACAATATAAATGAGTTGTTTTGCTGTATAAAGCAGTCTGTAAAGTAGTAAAATGTTAATAAGACATGTTTTTAATTTTTCCTGGTATTTAGAAGGCTTGATGTTTTTATTGTTTTAGGGTATGTTCATGCAACTTATATTATAAAAATAACTAATTAACCCACATATCAGCTTCCCATGCACAGACAGCGTTCCCATGCTATCTGTGCTTTATACTCTTTTTGAGAGGTTATTTTGCTAACTTTCTGAAGTTATGAATTTTACTAGATGTTCCTTGGAAAGTTGTTAATTCAATATCTTTAATACATAAAAGGCGAGGCTACTGCTCCGCACCTAATATCGCTCAAACTGTAATTATTTTTGGCCATTATTACAAAGCATTCAAAACATATACTGTCCTGAAAAATGTTCAGCCTGAAAGTATGCACAGAAAACTAATTTTATAATTATCCAACCCGTCGTAGGATTAAAATGATTGTGTATTGGCTATTTTACATATCCAACATATTTAGCAGCTATTCAAACAAAAACTAACAAAAATACTGCCTCATTTGCTACTGTACAAGATGTGATCAACATCATTGTGTTGTTGTTGGTACTTGTTTTTTTTTTTTTGCATAGCGAGAAGGCAAAATAAAGAATTGCCCACAAGTGTGTTGAAATAACAATGAATTTAACATGTAATAAAATAATAATGATATGTAGTTCAATTAATTGGTGTAAATATTAACGAGTGCTTTTTAATTTACTTTATATTTTTTAAAATTTTTGTATTTAAACGTTATTTTGTTACAAAAAAAAATAAACTATCAAATTTAAGAAATTGCTATAAAGATTCGCTTTCCTAGTGTGTTCAACGACGCACTTGTATTTTTATGGATATCTGTTTTGAACCTTCAAAAAAGAAATGCTTTTATAAACTTGTTGTCAGTTTTCATTGCTAATTTTGGATTTTAATTTAAGTTTTTAATCATACAAATCAAAAAAAGATAATTTATTAATATATTTATATAAATGAAATAACAGAAAAGTAAAGAAAAATATATTAATATAAATATTTAAAGAAAATAATAAAGTTTTGAAATAAAAACTTGAATTCACTTTAGAAAAAAGAAACAAGAGGAATATTTTTTGTAAATTCTAGTTAGCATATGTGGCTTTTGACCTGGAAAACCCACCATAGACCAGATTTTCATGCTACGGAAAAGAGTTCATGCTATAACGGATTGTTATGGCCACCTAAGTAAGCAAGCTGGACGCGGTATTTATTGACACGATGATTTTTCGGCAATCATGCAATGTTCTTAAAAACGACTGATAAATTAAAAATTTTCATCCAGATAGGCACGATAAAGTCTGTCGAAATCAAAGCATATTCTTACAATACCGACTATTATTAACGACTATGTGGATCCTGAGAGTAGAAATGGAGAAGAAGTTGCAGAGTACCACATTGATGATGATTGGTCTTAATATATTACAATACTTACAATGAGTTGACATCGTGCATTCAAGGGGCATAGACGTGCCGCCGAGAGCCCCTTGTTACATTTTAAAAGTCGTTTGTTTGTGTTCCGTCGTTATACATATATATTACCGTCGTGAATCTTGATGTTGTATTTTAAGTGTCTATAGTTTAATAAAACTTTAAATAAAGGCTTTTAATTGTTGATAAACCGCAAAGTGCAAAGAATAATATTAAAAAAATAATATATAATAAAAAACCCGTGTCTCCGTTTCATTTCGTTATGTGTTAAAATATCCGTCGCCAAACGAGTGTTCCAACATTATTATAAAACAACAATCACAGCAAAAAAGATACAGTTAAAAACAAAATAATTGCAATTAAACAATAAAAAAATGTTAATAGTAAACTAAAATCAAAAAAATAATATATAATCGCAACAAACTAATAATAGACCAATCACAAACAAAACCAATAACAAACAATTAAATTAAATAAATAGAATAAATTAACACAAAGCTAATATAATAACAACAACAACAAACACAGCAGAAACGAGTTTGCAGAGAGCTACCAGCAACAACAACCACAACAAAAGCTATGCTTTTTTGCTAACCACGCGAGGGGCTTTTATATGCTCCTCGCCGCGTAAGGAATCGTTTTTTCGTGTCCGTCAACTCCACCATCCTCTCCAATTAGTTACGTCTGCGAGGGGGGTTGCACAGTGGGTTGATTTGTGCTGGAGCAAAGGCATAACACTTGCCTCAGTACATTTTTGCCTATGTCCGCTGTGTTTAATCTTTTTTGTGGAAGTAACTAATTACCTTATTACCCTTATTTGCTTGAGACTTGCATTGTGAATAAATGTCGGGACATTTTCGCATAGACTTTTGCAATATCCGTGGACTGAGAGCGAATTTCTTCTCGGTCTATGCATATTGTGCTCTTTATAGGCCTCAAATAATGGCACTAAGTGAGACCCAGGTGACAGAGGACTCAGATCCACTGGATTTTCATATTCCTGGGTATCACTTACTGCCATTGTTTTCTTCGCATAGGGGCATCGCTCTTTTTATAAGAACAGATGTGGCATACCAGTTCGAGCGGGGTCTGAGCGTCACCGATCCGGAATTCAGCTCCATGTGGGTGAGGTTCAGAGTTCGTTCGCACTTGCTACATTTTTGTTTCGTGTATAGAAGTCCGAATTTAGGAAGAGAAGCCACTTTTAATAAATTGGACTCTCTCTCTGATTCGATTACGCACATTTTCGGGTTGTTTCCTGACAGCGAAATCGTTGTTGCCGGTAATTTCAATGTCCACAACTCGGCTTGGTTATGTCACTCGAGCCACACCACACCTGAAGGACAATATGTTGAGCTTTTTGCTGAATCAAACCAATTGATTCAACTAGTGAAGGAACCAACATTTTTCCCACGAAATGATTTGCAAAGCCATAATATCTTAGACCTTTTTCTGACTTCTCATCATGAAAAATATGATGTGAGTGTCAATGCACCTCTTGATAATTCGGACCATTGTACCATCTCCGCTGTTTTTTCATATTCTGACCTTCGCACCTTTACGCCTAAAGCCCCGAAAAGGACTGCATGGTTTTATGAAAGAGCAAATTGGAATGCGTTAAATAATTTTTATTGCAACTTCAATTGGAAATTATGTTTCGCTGATAGAAATGTGAATGCCGCGGCTGTCATGGTACAAGAAATTATCTTATTGGGTATGCGGTTTTTTATCCCCAATAAGAAGAAAAGCATTAAACCAAAAGACCACTCATGGTTTAATGAGACTTGCAGGATTGCAGTCAGGTCCAAAGAGGAAGCCTATCAGAATTGGCGATCTGATAAAAATGCTGAAACTAATAGACTTCGCATCGAGGCTAGGAATCGCTGTAACGCAATTTTAAAACGCGAAAAGTTTGTTCACGAAACTCGCATTAGAGAACAGGTTCTTCTCTGCCCTAAAGGGAGCAAAAACTTTTGGTCATTTGTTAAAAGAGTTAAAAATCAAACGTCTCCGTCGATTCCGACTCTTTTAAAAGATGACCAAATCTTCACTGACTCGGTTGATAAAGCGAACCTGTTGGCTGGATTGTTTGCACTCAATTCCACAATCTCGGATAGCAGTCAGCCACTGCCCTTTGTTGGGACTAGTTCTTCTTCAATGAAGGAGATATATTTTCGAACGAGAGCAGTCAAAAGAGTCCTTGCTAATCTCAACATAAACAAAGCCTCTGGTCCTGATGGCATACCACCAATTATGCTTAAAACGTGTGCTTCTACACTGGCTCGGCCTTTGCGCAACCTTTTCAACATCTCATACAGGACAGGAGTATTTCCATCTTGTTGGAAGGTCGCAAATGTCCAGCCGATACCTAAAAAGGGCGATGCCACGAATCCTGCAAACTACCGACCCATTGCGATATGCTCTACGCTTTCCAAAGTTATGAAGAGCGTAATAAACTTCCACCTAATGAACTATGTGGAGCACAACGAATTGCTAAGTGACCGTCAATATGGTTTTCGTAGGGCTCGGTCTACTGGTGACCTCATGGCGTTCCTTACAGAAAAATGGAACCAATGCGTTCACCTGTTCGGTGAGAGCAGGGTTGTTGCTCTGGATATTTCAAAGGCGTTTGACCGAGTGTGGCATAAAGCACTCGTCTCCAAACTATTTGCATACGGTGTCGGTGGTAACTTTGCTCGGTGGATCACGTGCTTTCTTAAGGATAGAACTATACGTGTCGTAATCGACGGCATTTCGTCCAGTGAGCACGCCATCAACGCAGGAGTACCGCAGGGTTCAGTTCTATCGCCAACTTTGTTTCTGGTTTTTATCAACGACCTTCTGTCGTTGACTCATAACCCAATTCATTCGTTTGCGGACGACAGCAGCATTTGTCATTCATATTTTTTCAAAAAACGCCCGAGTTCTTTGGAGATTGAGAGTAAGAGGCAAAATATGAATGACACACTTCTTAATGACTTGAAAAAAATCTCCGAGTGGGGTCTTGCTAATAGAGTAGAGTTTAATGCAAACAAGACCCAGCGTTGCCTGTTAACCCACAAGCGGATGAACTGTCCCTTAGCTCCCTTGAATATGAATGGTGTGGATCTTTTGGAGTCAGATGCTCTTGACGTTCTGGGCATGTCGATACAATCAGACCTTCGTTGGAATGATCACATTTTCCATGTGTTGAAAGAAGCGGACAAGTGCCTAGGTTTCTTAAAACGGTGCAAGCGACACTTCACCCCATCTGATCTTCGAATGATCTATACCTCTTATATAAGGCCTAAAATGGAGTACAATTCGCACATTTGGGCAGGAGCTTCGAGATCTTATTTGGAGCTTCTGGACCGATTTCAAAGACGTGCGATATATATGATAGGATACGAAAACATTTTATCTCCCCTGAGTTCTCTTGGGCATCGGCGTAATGTTGGTTGCCTAAGCCTTTTGTATAGGTTCTACCATGGGAAATGTTCAAGAGAGGTACATGGCCTGACGCCACCAGTTCGTTAATTTCCTAGGTCTACTCGGGCAGCTTTCCAAGCCCATCCCTTTACCATTGCATCGGTGCCCAATAGAACCACGCATTACCGAGATAATTCGTTTTTTGGTCGCACGGTAAGATTGTGGAATAATCTCCCTGTGAGCGTGTTCCCCGGCAGTTTTGATCTGTGTCAGTTTAAAGCAAATCTTCACCGTCACTACTCCATCTTTCCACCCTCCAACTAACTATCACCCGTCTTCCGAATTAACGCAATGCTTTCGCATTTAAAGGGGGCATCCCCTGAGCGTTGGTTTAGACAAAAAAAAAAAAAATACCGACTATTATTAACGACTATGTGGATCCTGAGAGTAGAAATGGAGAAGAAGTTGCAGAGTACCACATTGATGATGATTGGTCTTAATGGAAAAGACAGATTGGAATCTCATTATTCCAAGAAGAAATAATTTTTGTTTCGTTTTTATGAACTCAAAGAAACAAACAGTATCGTTTTTAATAGTTCTAATAAATGAATTATTCAATAAATAAAACTCGACTGTGTCTCGTAAAAACATCGCTGAATCATCTAGGAAATTAAAAACTTTTTCGTATATTTTGTTTTACCTTTTAGTTGAGTTAGAATACTTTATTTTAATCACTATAACTTAAACGGCCATGGTTAAAGTGGTTAAAATAGTTAAAGTACCCGAACCGCATTGCAAAGAACCATTGTGAGCACGGGTTCAAATCCCATTTGACATAGAACCTTTTTTTCTATTGTTTTTCCATTCCATTCCATTTTCCATTGGCCGCTATTATGTATAACAACTCAACTAAGTTGACTGGTTTTTTTCGTATAACGAATTACACACATTCCAGTTGAACCATGTAGTTTGCCTTAATTTTTTAAGAATTCAACTTAGTTGAGTTGTAATACATTATAGGGGCCAATATTTCAAGTCAGCTGTAGCTGCAGATAATGGCAAACCTCAAAGACTAACAAGTGCTCCCTTTGAGAAGAAATCAAAGCTAAAATGTTTAATTCATTTTTATTTCATTGATTTAGACTTTCCAAACTTAAAATTCTTTGATAGCTCAATAGAAAGAGCTAGTCTATAAAATGTTTATAGCCTCGTTCAAAGTTAATTTTTTGCATCCGCTGAAAGTTGATTTTTAGAGTTTTGTATTGTACTTTACTGACTTTTTTTCACTGTCAAAAGAAAGGACAAGAGGCTTCTGTTTTGTGTTGTTATTGGTAACTAATGTTAACCAACAAATTATATCTTGAATCCTTCTTCCAATCATTTATTAAATTATTTACTAATATGTATGTATAAAACAAAGTCGTGATATGTATTACGAATTCCATAACTCAAGAAAGAAGCGTTTGATTTGCTTGGGATTTTTTTGTTGCATTCTTTTTATTTTGTAATTTAGCTCGTATGGTTGTTGTCGGCAACTGTGCTAAAAATGGGCGTGGTCAAACTATGTACAAGCCCACTTTTTCAGAAATCACTAAATGGAATGCTGGGCGATTGACTTGAAATTTTGGGCGTAGATTTTATTAGAGTACGGTATAGTTTAAAAAAAAATTCCACACCCCTATTTCTTAAAAAGTGGGCGTGGATACAGTTTCACCACGCCAATTTTTTTAAAAGTTGCCGATAGTAACCATACGAACTAAATTACCATATTATAGTCTAATACGACCATAACCATCTGAAATATATAGTTTTTATTGATTTGTGGGCAATTATCCAGAAATTATTTTTTTTTATAGCATAAACAGCTTACATCAACAATAATAACACATGAACTCCTGTGCACAAGTTTAGTAGCCTGAACACATTGGACCATTGGACATTGGCCTGAACACAGCACCATTACGGCACGTGGTCAAAATACTGCATTATTGTATGAGTAAATTTACATTTGGGCAGTTCACATTTCATTGTAATATTTTCATATACTAATATTTTAATGTCCGGCAGCTATAACTTTGAAGTAGTCAAGGAGTTCGTTTACCTTGGCACCGCCATTAATACAAAAAACGAAATCAGCCTGATAAAGCGAAGAACAATAATTGCTTATAGGTGCTACTACGGGCTCAGTAACCAACTAAGTTCCAGAGCCCGCTCTAGATCGACAAAACTAACACTCTACAAGACGCTCGTTCTACCTGTGCTGCTTTATGGCACTGAGGCATGGGTAGTTTCGCAAACTGACGCAGCCGCTCTGGGGGTGTTTGAGAGAAAAGTTCTCCGCAAAATCTTCGGCCCTGTTCGAGTCGGCGATGACTATCGCATCCGAATGAACCACGAGCTGTATGAGCTCTACGATGACATTGACGTAGTTCGGCGTATAACTGTGCAGCGAATACGTTGGCTGGGTCATGTCCATCGTATGGACGACGAAGCTCCAGCGAAAAAGGTGCTCGAGGCGGCGCAGTGAAATAACTCCCAAATGAAATAAGTCCCAAAAAAAAATAAAATAACTCCCAAAAAATTTCCATACATTTTTGGGAGTTATTTCATTATGAAATAACTCCCAATTTTTGGAAGTTATTTCATTTATTTTGGGAATTGTTTCTTTTTTTGTTTTGGGAGTTATTTCATTATGAAATAATTCCCAAAATTCGGAAATGAAATAACTCCCAACGATAATGGGATGGGAAGGGGTTATATCATTTTCTTCAATTTTGGCTATTGAAGAGGTGCGATTGTTTTATATGCGCCTTCTACAGAATGAAGTTTGTCAAAGGCGCAACTGCATGGAAAAAATAATGACAAAATTTACAAAATGTTTATCTTTCAGAAAATTATCAATTGTACAACTGAATTACAGAAGTGACTATTCATAATTTTATTTCATTTATTTTGGGGATAATTTAATTTTAAGTTTTTTTTTTTTTGGCTTATATAATTGTTTTTGGGAATATTGTGGCTAATGCAATTTTTTCGTTGGGTGTTATATCATAATGAAATAAATACCAAATTTTAGGTCTTATTTTTTCCATTTTTCATTGAATTTGGGCATAATTTCATGCCCAGTGGTTTGGGGCTTATTCAATTTTCGTTGGGCTTATTTCATTTGGGTCTTATTTCATTTTGGGTTATTTCATTTAGGTGTTATTTTATTTAATAATTGGGACTTATTTCATTTTCCGGTTGGGAGTTATATTATTAATTTTGGGACTTATTTCATTTTGTGATTTAGGAGTTATTTCATTTTTTTTGGGATTTATTTCATTGGGACTTATTTCATTGGGACTTATTACATTTGGGAGTTATTTCACTGCGCCCTCAAGGCGAGGGTCGCTGGTCAACGACGACGAGGGAGACCATACCTCCGATGGATGGACCAGGCTGAGGAAGCCCTAACCGCACTTGGTGTATCCGATTGGAGAAGGCGCGCGCAAAGCAGAGGCGCCTGGCGAGAGCCGAAACCCGGACACGGATTGTTACGACCACCTAAGTAAGTAAGTAATATTTTAATGTATTAATTTTTGACAACTGTGAACACAACCTAAATAAAAAGTATTAGTTTGTCGTTTCAAATGTTTTGTATTCTATTAAAAGTTAAGCAATTCAATTAAATATTCAGTTTTATTGAAAATTTCATCAAAATAACTTACTAGCCAACTCTTTTTGATTCACGTAAAACAGTTGTTCACGAAATAGCTCTAACTCTACAAAAGCATGCTAAGGGATGGACAAAAGTGGCAATATTTAACACACCGGTTTAACTTGTGTTTACATGCAAAACAGAAGCAAAAAATTAACAGGCAAAATAGCAAATTCAGAACTAGCACATTAAAACTTAATTAGCATGAACTGTGAACTATCCAATTAATGTTGGCTAAAGATTTAAAGATTTTTAAAGTACGTGTCTGTCTGACGAATTTTAACGTCTTAGTTCGTAAGGGCATCAGGATTTTTTATACCTAGCCTAACACTTTCCAGCACTGATTTATAATATTTCCCCAATTTAATAAATGTCAGCTGAAAAAAAACCCACAACAATGTACGAACAGCTGATCGTATTGCTGCTTACCGAAAAGCAACTGCTCTCTTGAAATTTCACGTGTAAAAACTTGTAAAAAAAACTTTTCACAATTTGTAAAAAAATTAAATAAAAATTAAAGACAAAATTTACACGAATGTTGTTATCTAAACTAAAAAACACTGTATGTAGCGCAAGAAATAAAAATTTAAAAGAGCTACTTAACAATTTAAAAGCGTCAACCAAAATGAGCGAAGAACTGCAAGAAATCAGTGGAGCAGCTCAGGTGGCAAAGGAGCCGCCTGCAGCGGTAACAAGCAAACGTGCCAAACTACAACAGCAGCAGCTACTACGGCGTGAAAAGCAACAATTGGCAGCGAAAAAGAAAACAGTGGCCTACATTCCGGGCACAGTGAGTCTGCAAGTGCTAGGCGCCGGTGCTAATGGAGCGCCCTGTGCCGTATATCTATTTACTGATCAATCACGTTACCTGTTCAACTGTGGCGAAGGTACACAGCGTCTGGCACATGAGCATAAAACGAAATTGTCGCGTTTGGAACAGATTTTTGTGACACGCAATACTTGGACATCAATTGGTGGCTTCCCTGGTTTGGCCTTGACTGTACAAGATGCAGGCGTAAAAGAATTGTCTCTTCATGGTCCACCACACTTAGAGAACATATTAAACAGTATGAAGCGTTTTGTGGTACTGAAAGCTTTGAAGGTTTGTAATTTTTGCAAAAAATTATTTCGCTGCTAATTGAGTTAATTTTAGGTTAATTCCATAGACTGCACTGAAGTGCATGACTTTGAGGATCAAGTCATGACGGTGAAATGTGTGCCACTTTATAAAACTACAAACAATGACACCCCTACAGATGATGTGGTGATTGCCTATATTTGCAAGTTAAAGCCGCGTCCTGGAGCCTTAATATTAGAGAAATGTGTGGAACGTGGTGTACCACCAGGTCCATTACTTGGTCTGCTAAAAAATGGTGTCGATATTACGCTTGATAACGGCACAGTGGTCAAATCAGAAGATGTTAGCGAACCTAGGGAAACGTCGCTAACCTTTGTCTGTATCGATATACCAACTGAACAATATCTACCTGCACTACAAGCACAAGCTGCGCTCTTCCATAACCTTCAACAGGCCGCGGAGCATGATGTGGCCTTAGTGGTACATTTCAGTCCAGAGCGTATTTTAAAAAATAACTGCTATATAGACTTTATGCAGAAGCTATCGGGCAAAACACAGAATATATATTTAAATTCAAGCACAAACTCCTTCTCTGGTTATATAGCTGCACATCGCATACAGTATCAGCTGAATCAATTAAATGAGCGCGTATTTCCTCTATTGGGCGAGAGTGAACTCTTGTGCAATAGTCTAAGCAGCAAGCTGAAGAAAACGAAGCTAGACGAGGTGGAACAAGAGGGAGATAAGCTTGTGACAAAACTGGAAGACAGCCAAGCTGCAACGGAAGGAAAAAATAACGATCAGGTGGTGGCTGTACAATCATTGACCAGCTATCACATGCGTCCACGTAAGGGTAAGCAAATGTAAAGGGTTTATTTTCTTCTAGACTAAAGTATTTTTGAGGTTAGCTAAAAGTTAGAATTTAGAATTGAGGCTTTGTCTTATAAATTATAACTGGATCTTTATGCTTATACTTTGTTTATATTCTAAAACGGACTTGGCTTTTGCCATTGTTGAATACATTTTCGTTTGAAGAGCAGAATTATCTCGTTCGATTTGTACTCATGACCTTGATATACGAAAAGTTTCAAAAATTTTGTTGCGTACATATGTAGCTCATAAAACCGCTTCAAAATCTTTAATTATGCCATATTATGTAGGATAAAAATCTTTCTTGCAATCCAGTTGCTTTATTACCACGTTTTATATTGGTTGTACTAGCCTTTTCAACTGATACGTCCCATCCTGTTGCGCCATATTATACCATCTGCAGTTTTGCTCATATAACAAATTTCTGGAAAGTTTCTGGAAAGTTTTTGCAAAGTTTTTCTGACTCCAGGATCAATGAAGGTCCCTCAAAACTTCGCCTCATGAAAAGACTTAATAATGTTTTCGGGTCAAATAATGAGCTCAACTTTTAAGGTCAAATTAATTTAAACTTTGATTTTTGAACTGGAAACTTGTACTTTTTTTTTAGCATATTTGTATTCTCCAGACAAAAATACTTCGTTTTGTATAACGTATTTTCGTCTGGAGTATACGAATATTCAATAAAAATAGCGGTTTCCATGCAACCTTTGATCGAAAACGATAATATTATCGTTTTAATAATGGAACGTTAATTTCTCGATTATTTTATCGTTTTTTGTCTGAAACTTTTATCGATTACTGCGATAGCTGCAATGAAAAATAAAAATCAAAATTGACTTTGTTTTGCCCTTGAAAGTTCGGTTTAAGATCCAGAACTAGTCATGGACTAGAGCTAAACTAGTCATGCACTAGGCCTGAACCAATCATGGACTGGTCCTGAACAATTCATTAACTAGTCGCGCAGAACTAGTCCTAGAACTAATTTATAAGAGTTTAAATTTCTCGATAATTTTATCATTGTAACTATCGATAAATTATCATTCTAGACAAATGAAAATTTCTTTTTTGACCCACCTTGGACCCACAGAGCTTAACCTACACTAACAGTGCACAGAAATTTAGATGAAATCAGAAATTTTTGTTCACTGAAATAAATGTTGAGCTTTTCAAAAATAACACAAAAACAGAAAAAATAACAAATTTTTCGAGTAAGGAAAACTAAAAAACTTCTGTTAAAAAATCACGTGTGTGTGTGGCCGCCACGCACTTTTGAAATGAAACGTTTACCCATTTTACCCATAGAAGAAAGTTCTGGCTTGTTAATTTATTTTATTGACACTGTTTTTCGGCCCGGCCTTACACAAAATATTCCTAAAAACCAAAATAAATGTTATTAACTAGCAAACTTCGAAAACAAACAAACAATTAAATCAATATTAGAAGAATCATTTTGCTTTCCAATTGCAAGGAAAAGTTATCTTATTTGTCAACAACTAGGTTCAATAAATATAAATACAAACAAGTACATAATACATATAATTTTAAATATGATATTCAACAGGTTTCGATCACACACAGGAGGCAAAACTAAACCCCCTGGAATATATACAGGAAACGCAAATACTGACGGACTTTCCTGAATTGCTGGCCAAACTTAAGGCAACGGCCAGTGCCCAGCTACCCAATCGAGTCTCAACATATCCAAAGATTGTCTTCTTGGGTACTGGTTCTTGTATACCCAACAAAACACGCAACGTTAGCGCCATTTTATTGCAACCTTGCGAAGAATCCTACATATTGCTGGATTGCGGCGAAGGCACTTTGGGACAAATTCAACGCTTCTTTGGCAACGTCAAGGCTGAGCAGGTTATGAGAAATCTCAAAGCTATTTATATCTCACATCTACATGCTGATCATCATATTGGTTTGATTGGTTTGCTCATGGAACGTCAAAACTTATTAGATACGATAGAGCATAAAAGCCTATTGATTTTTGCTCCCAAACAGATACAGTCCTGGCTTGATTTCTACAATGAACGCATAGAGCGCATTGACCACATGTATGAGCTCATTGGCAATAGCGAGATGTTGGATGAACCGCTGGAGACGACTGCACGGCCAGAGCTTCAAGATTTTGGCATTAGCTCTATAAGAACTTGCCTGGTGCGCCATTGTCCGCACTCATATGGCGTAAGTCTAACACTGCAAGCTGAACACAACTCTAAGCCCGTCAAAATAACCTACAGCGGTGACTCAATGCCTTGTCGAGATCTTATCGATTTGGGCTATAATTCCACAATACTCATACATGAGGCCACCATGGAGGACGATCTGGTCGATGAGGCTAAAACAAAAATGCATAGCACCATTTCGCAAGCCATACAGCAAGGACATGCCATGAACGCGGAACACATAATACTCACGCACTTTTCTCAACGTTATGCAAAATTGCCGCGCATGCAAAGTTTGGCCAGTGAAGAAAACGATGAGGGAGATGTGATGAAAAATGTGGCCATTGCATTTGACAATATGCAGGTTACCTTAGAGGATTTGCAACAATTTCATACACTCTATCCTGCGCTGAAAGCTTTATTTGCACAACACGCCGAGGAATTGGAGCAGAAGGCACTGAAACGCGAATTCAAACTAGAACGAAAACGGAAACTGCTTAATGTTGATTAGTTATATTAGTTTCTACATTTTATTTTAGACTACTTTTTTATTTCAATGTAATTTGAAATTATTGTGTCCTTATGGAACGGTTTGAGCAAACAGTTTTCCATAATTCAATAAAGTTATTGTTTATGAAAGTGTGCTAAAATGCGTTCAGAAAGTAAAGTATATTTTTTTTTTCATCATTCATTCATTCATTTCACCATAGAGCTGAATTCAGCTAATGATCTGCTAAATGTTTTTACAATATTGTGAATTAGTTTTAATTAAAAATTTATTTAGTTTTTTGTTAATTTTTTTACAAAAATTATTAGTAGGTATATGCAAGCAATTGTCCAATTATTGGACATTTTTAAACACTTTATAGCGTGCTTACTCTCCACTGTTCTCCCCTTTAATGGAAGCCATGATGATAACCGCCATGATATGGATAATAACCATGCCCAAAGGATGGCCCATGGAAAGCATAACCATATGAAGGATAACCAAAATGTCCATGTCCATAGCCATGACTGTAACCATGACCTCCATAATAACCTCCGTAACCATGACCGCCAAAGCCAAAACCGTAGATGCCACGTTTTTCAGTTTTCTTTTCATCAGCTACAGCCGAAACATCCTCGGGCACTGCAACTGCTGCCAGGCATGACGCAGCAAAGCTCAGCAGCACGAAAAAAACACACTGCGAAATAAATGTTAGACTTAAACTTTAATTTTAAATCCCTTTTTTCAGCACTTACAAAGTATTTCATTGTGTATCCTTGTTGTGTTAATTAAAGTGACTTTTCAAAGTTGCTGTTGCAAAGCTGTTAGCTTGAATTGTTGTGTCTTCTCATTGTTCAGTCGCTCAGTATTTATAGTTGAGATGCATTGAATTCAAAACTATGCTGCAATGTAATGCTAATAGATCTAAAAAGCGCCAGCAATGCGTTGGAAAAAATTGTGCAAAAGCATTGCATTTGCTGAGGTTACTTTTTGTTTTTGTGTTTGTTGCTCTTGTATGGCTGTTTCGCATGCGCTTTACTTTCTGGCAGCAGCTAGATGTTAAAGCATCGACAACAAAGGTACTATTATTATTTCGTTTTTTATTGAACGAGTCAAACAAAGGCAATCAAATGAAAAACAAATTGCGTGACCTTTAAAAATTCTTAAGAACTTTTTTGAAAGATTTTTTTAAAAATATTGTTTTAAATGATTCATATATAAAAAAAACTGAATTGTATTTTATTAATTAAGACAATAAAAATGTAAACAAGCACTTAAACCACAGGAGCGTGCAAAAATATGTAACTTTAATTGAAGAGCTGAAAGGCAAAGCGGTGCGAGCCACATACAAAATGCACTGATACCAATTTGAACATTTTCAAAAATGTATAGGTAGGTACTATAGGAAAACTCTTCTAATATAAAAATAGTTAAAATTCTTTGAACCTACATACAGTGTAGGAGAAAAGTAGACATACAGCATCGAATTTATGATTTCTGCAAATCTTAATAATCTTAATGAAAAGTAAAGTGTGTAGCTTATTTAGACATGACTAGCGTTACCATCATATCTCTTATCTCATGACTAGCGTTACCATCATCTAAAAGAGGACATGTTCTCTTTTTTTAAAATGAAAAGTTCTCTTTTTTTTGAGATTGCTTAAATGCGTTATCGAAAACTTGATTTTATTTTTTTCAGATAAAATCGTTCCTTACTTCTGCAGATTTTTAATCCAATATCTGAAATAGAAACAAAAATGATTTATTAGTTAGTATTATTAGTATTTAAATCTATTAGCTTATGGTTCACAATGCGGTCTAACACGGTACAGACAGTATAAACATTGATGTTGAGTTTATCATGCTTGAAATTTACAACTGTTTTTCAATTTACACAATTTGAGTTGAAAATTTAAAGGATTTTTGCTTTGATGCTGCAGTCAATTTTTAAAACTGTATTTAAGAATAATTACTTTTATTTTATTCATATTTTTTATCATTAGAAAATTGTCTTACTTTTTTGAAAAATGGTTTTCAGTTGAAATTAAGTGAAGCTTATTTATTTGTAGTCCATTCATTTTGGTTTTTATTTCATGACAAAATAACAGGATAATTAAAGAATTTGTCTTAAAAAAACAATGGCATTTATATCCGAATTGGTAGATGCGATAATGGAAATTAATTTTTTCCTGAGAGTTAAACAAATTTAAAAAAAAAATTTATAAAACAAAAGGTTAGCTGAAATTTAAAAAAGTAAATTTAATAATAATAATTAAATATATAAAATAATATTTTCACTAATTACAAAATATCTTAAGATAATTAAAAAGCATGGTCCATAGAATTTCAAAAGTTTCGAATGAATAAATTTAAATAAAATACCTGACCTGAGTGGAATGGCATTGACAATTTTGTTGAATTTGTTAACTTACGGAAAAGAGATAAGGTCAATATGTTAATTAAAAAAATCGTGTTGAAGAATTATTTGCCTACAAAAAAAGAATGAAATAAAATGCTTTCAAAATTTTATACCCCAACGCGTACTGCCAATGAGGAGGCGTGTCAAGTATAGTAAAGTATATATTTTTGATTAGCAACGACACCTGCATCGATATTCGTCTGTTTGTTTGTCTGTTTGTCAGTGATCAGCGATGACAGCTTCAATTTTGAAGCTATCGCGATGAAATTGAAAATATATACATATATTTTCCTTTTTAAAAAGAGATGTAAATATACTTGAAGAAGCAAATGTTACCATTTTCAAGACAAATTTTAAAAAATTCGATAGAGCAATGTAAAATTGTTTGGAAAAACGAAAGTTTAACATCGCTTATAAAGATCACACTCATTATATTTGAATTAGCTATTAAAAAAAATATGTATATTAAAGTATTATTTTTGACTATGGCCATCAATGCTTATATACAATAAAGTGTCTGATATCCGAAAAAAAATATATAAGAAATTTTTCCTCAAACAAATATTGGCTGTATTTCTTTATTCATTCCATACGTTCGGAATGACTTTTTCTGTTTCTTTATTTATTCTTGATTATCCGGAACGTTCCTTTTTGTGTTTCTTTATTCATACGACACATTCCGAAAGCGTTCTTTTGCACCATCAACTGAGGTAGAATAAAAAGAATATTCCTTGTGTTAGAGGTTATGTTCAATGTTGTTGTTCTATTGAAGGCAAAATGACACAAAATTAAATTGGTAAATTTTTACAATTTAAAGCTTTTAATTGAATTTATTGCAAAATTGCATATATACAAAAAATATATCATACATATTTGTGTTCATAAAGTTTGCTGGTTACCAATAGCTCAAAAGTGTTCTTTCTTTTCCAATTTTGATTCTTTATTCATTCTGTTTTAGATAAACAACGTCCTATTCTATTCCTTCCGTTCTTTATCTGGAATGAATAAAGAAATACAGCCATTAATTTATAAACTGTAGAATATTAGATTGACATTTTTTATAAAAGTTGTAAGCTTATGTGACTAAGTTATGTGTGTTAAGTGGAAAATTAAAAATTGTATCCATTGGAACATACCTCGGATAAGAACCCCAATTACGTTGAAGACCACCGCAAACGAAAAACGAACAGTGATTTACGGATATGCACCTGGAATGTCCGGACCCTTTACAGGGAAGGTGCCATTATCCAAATAGCGGAAGCCCTCAAAACAATAAAGGCAGACATCACCACCATCCAAGAAATGCGATGGAAAGGGCAAGGCTGCTCTAAATCTTCAGACTGCGATATCTACTACAGCTGCCATGCGAAGAAGCGCGAATTCGGATGTGGCATCGTCGTTAGCCGGAAACTACGCCACCTTATTTCCTGGTTCACACCTGTGAACGAAAGATTGGCCACGATCCGCATCAAGGTAAAATTTTTCTTTATTAGCCTTATTTGCGCGCACGCCCCGACGGAGGAAAAGGATGCTTCTACGCTAGTATTGAGAACGTATACGACCACCTTTTGGTTCATGACGTGAAAATAGTCCTCGGCATCTTTGGCCCCACTCGGTCAGTTCAGTCTTCATGAGACGTCCACGAAGAACGGTCTAAGACTGATCGATTTCGCCGCGGCGCGAAACATGGTAGTTAGTAGCACCAGATTTAAACACCTCGACATCCACAAGACCACCTGGCTCTCCCCTGATCAAAAAACGCGAAACCAAATTGATCATGTTGTAATCGACGGAAGGAATGCCTTCAGTGTTCTAGATGTGCGCACGTGTCGGGGGGTCAACATTGACTCCAACCACTATCTTGCTGCAGTCAAGATCCGCATGCGATTACACAATGCGAAGAACATACGTACATACGAATGCAATGAAAGGTAGATGTCGCTAAGCTGCAATTACAACAGACTGCCGAGGCCTAATCCGCTCAACTCTCGGTTAAGCTCAACCAACCAACCTCTGCACCCGACCACGCCGGCAAACAAATACTTACAATTAAAAGCAAAAGAAAACATAAAAATTGCAGCAAATCATTCTCTCTTCAAAAAAATAACTTGAAAACTATCGCTTTGCCACCTCGTTCGCAAAAAACCATCGTTTTTGTCTGTCATAAGCCGAATGAATTCTTTCCAAAGCGTAATATGTGTCTGGCTAATAATGAATGGAGCTCGGCGATAAGCTCAAAAGAAATTAAAAAAACTCCAATTGTATGATGGGCCGAACCGTTCTTTAGATAATCTAAATGGCAAATCGCGTGACGCAAGCCCTTTAACACAAGCAGCTACTCTTTTCAGAATGTTCCTACAGTCATTTATTACTTCATCTTGCATCCTCTTTGTTAAACAAACTCGCTCCGCTATAAAAAAGAAAACAGACCCATAAAAAACACATCCAGTATTTTTTGAATAAATAAGCTCTTTCGCGGAACCTTTTCGCCATTTAAAAGCTGGCGTTCGAACAAGTGTATTTACAACGTACAAGGATAAAGTACGTTCACTCTTGCTAAAATTGCAATTCCATTCAACATTTTTTTTTTGACACCATGATTATATACGTGATCACGTATAAAGTGGTTGATAATCCATTTGGCTGGATAATCGCTGATTTTACGCAGTATCTTCTCCTGACTGGGCTGCACTGTCGGTAAGAAAGAAGCTCCTTCTGTTCCTTTTCCAAAACTTCCAAAAAACCAGTGTACCCAGTAGGTATCACATGGAACGAAATTTCTTTGATCGTTTGTGTTCGTGTGATCTTTAGAATTTGACGATGTTTTCCAAAAATATCATCTAATTTCCGCGATAACCACATCTTTATTTTTATATTTTTCCCCTTAGCCCGCTTGCGAAACTCTGCTCCATTAAATCTTTTCCTTCCATTATACAATCAATAAGAATTATAAAATAATATATTTAATCTATTTATAACACAAAGATGGCGTTACTAGATTTTTTCCATATGTTTTTTATTTAGTACCAACCTACAAACGATACGTATAAAAATTTGACAACAATCTGACAATTGATTCGTGAGTTATAGCATTTTGTGTGCAACTATTGATATTGAAAAAAAAATTAAAGGAAAAAAGTGAATTTCGAATTGTGATAAAGCATTGCTTTTTGATGAAAAAAATACAGTGGAAACCAAACAATGGCTTGATAAACATTATCCGGACTCTGCTCCATCGAGACAAATGGTAGAAAAGTGGATTGCTGAATTGAAACGTGGTCGTACCAGCACAAATGATGCAGAGCGTAGTGGACGCCCAAATCAGACTGTTATTCCACAAAACATCAAAAAAATCCACAAATTGGTTATGAACGATCACAAATTGAAGGTGCACGAGCTAACTGACATTGTTAAGATATCAGATGGTAGTGTTTTAACCATTTTACACGAACATTTGGGTATGCGAAAGGTCTGTGCAAAGTGGGTGCCGCGTGAGCTCACAGTCGACCAAAAACAACAACGAATTGATGCTTCAGAGGAGTGTTTGGCACTGTTAAACCGCAATAAAATCGAATTATATCGTCGATATATGACAATGGATGAAATATGGCTTCACTATTACACACCAGAATCCAAAAGACAGTCAGCTGAGTGGACAGCAGTCGATGAACCGAATTCAAAGCGAGCAAAGACCCAACAGTTGGCTTGTAAGGTGATGGCGTCTGTATTTTGGGATGCGAAAGGAATAATATTCATCGACTATCTCCAAACCACCATCCACAGCGACAATTACTGTGCACTTTTGGATCGATTGAAGGCTGAAATCGCCAAGAAACGGCCACATTTGCAAAAGAAAAAGTGTTGTTTCACCAAGTCAATGCACCGTATCACAAATCGATGAAAACTATGGCAAAATTGAATGCATTGGGCTTCGAATTGCTTACCCACCCACCTTATTCTCCAGATTTAGCCCCCAGCGACTTTTTTCTGTTTTTAGATCTCAAGAGAATGCTTGCTGGAAAGAAATTCAAATCCAATGATGAAGTAATCGCTGAAACTGAGGACTATTTTGACGAGAAACAGAAATCTTACTATAAAAGTGGTATCAAAAAGTTGGAAAATCGCTTAACTCGTGTTATCGCTCTCGAAGGCAACTATGTTGAAAAATGTAATCGAGTTTTATCAAAATTTTGTTTTTTTCTTACTTATCCTACGGACTTATTGAATGACTTGTTAAATAGGCGTAGGCAAACAAAACCAATTTCTGCTATGTTTCTTAACCGATTTTTCGGGTTTTTTTTAAGTTTCTAAGTAGAATAGTTTTTAAAAAAAATGATAGCTGGAATACCCCGCGTAGCTCAGTGTTGGTATGGCGAAAATGTCAAATTTCGACCACTGGCGTACTCTAGTTATTAAAAATAAATATACCCATTGAAACATTTAACTTTCAATTAAAAAAGATTATTTTTATGTAATACATTCACACTGAGGTCACGGAATGATTCGAAATGGATTTAGGCTATTGAGTTGACACTCAATGATATCGTCCTTACATTTAAAGTTCACACAGATAGACTATCTAAAACCAAACCAAATTTTGGTCTAAAACTTTTCTTTTTTGCGTCAATGCATTTTTTCATTGGCTGCCCCTAAAATCTTGCCGCCCTAGGCCCGGGCCTAGTCGGCCTTAAGGCAAGTCCGCTTCTGAAATAACGGCGATTTTTAATAAAAATTGTTCGCTCATTTCTTGTGCATTTGATAATAAATGAAAGCGATTTTTAATAACAGTTTTCGCCTGCGATCATTCCTAAATTGCGACAATTTAAAAAAAAACTTTTGCCTGCACAAAACTCATTCATTTTATCAAAGAATCAAAGAAAACTCTTTCATTGGCATCAATTTTAATCAAACAGTATTTATTTTAGAGCACTTGTATGATCATTGGAATTTTTCGCTGATCCAATTTCAATTATTTGAATTTTTTAAAGTGTAGGATAGCATTTCGCAGTAAATATTGCATCCGAACGATGATATTTTACCCTTTTAATGGGTATATACTATTCTTAGAACTACTTTTCTGTATAAAATATATGGATTAGTCGTATACGAAAAAAGATAAATTTTTCAAACTTTCACGAATTTTATCTCCTAAACCATTCGAGACCGACCCTTTTTTTGCAGCATTGGATTTAGGGGCTCCAAATACACATTTAGAAAAAAAAGGCGTGGGTCCTAAAGCAAAATTATTCCTAAGACTGAAACAAATACTTATAATAAAAAATAAACAACAAATAAATAAAAATTCCTATAATTGAGGATTATTTGGGGATTTGAGCATGGATTTTGATATTAGGGGCTTTTTTAATAATTACACAATTTTATGCATCTACATTAGGTATAGTTTAAGAAAATATTTCCACAAGATTTCATTTAAATTTTTTCAAATTTTTTTTTAAATTTTTTAATACAAGATCAACAAAAATTAGATTTTTCAACTCTGTAAAAAATCACAACTCTGGTAGTTTTCGTCCAATTTTCATGTTTGATAGCTTATTTGAAACAAATATTAAATAGAAAACGAGCTGTGAACCAGCTTTCGAAAATGTACACTTATAAAGGGTGGTTAAATTTTAAGGGCCGATGTTGATTTTGAATAAATTACAAATTATTTAGGAAATTATTG
The DNA here is from genome assembly GCA_914767935.1 of Coremacera marginata. NCBI lineage: Eukaryota > Metazoa > Arthropoda > Insecta > Diptera > Sciomyzidae > Coremacera > Coremacera marginata. The sequence goes on along the minus strand of OU612046.1, from coordinate 139,241,482 downwards.
TCATTTCTTTTTATTATGACAATATTGGTATGGTCCAATTATGTATGGAGCAAAATATCGGCCAAATGGCCGCCGCAACCTCGGCGGCACACCTCCATCCGATGGTCCAAATTTTCGATGACGTTGAGGCATAAGTGAGGTTCTATGCCGTTAAGGTGTCGACATATCTCATCCTTTAGCTCTTGAATTTTTGCTGGCTTATCGACGTACACCTTTTCTTTCAAATAACCCCAAAGAAAGAAGTCCAACGGTGTTAAATCACATGATCTTGGTGGCCAATTGACATCGCCACCACGTGAGATAACACGGCCATTGAATTTGTCGCGCAAAAGAGCCATTGTTTCGTTAGCTGTGTGGCAAGTGGCACCGTCCTGTTGAAACCACATATCGTCCACATTCATATCTTTCAATTCGGGCCATAAAAAGTTCGTTATCATCTCACGATAGTGAACACCATTCACAGTAACTGCCTGACCGGCCTCATTTTGGAAAAAATACGGCCCGATGATGCCGCCAGCCCATAAACCGCACCAAACAGTCACTCTTTGTGGGTGCATTGGTTTTTCGACAATCACTCTTGGATTATCATTCGCCCAAATGCGGCAATTCTGCTTATTGACGAATCCACTGAGGTGAAAATGTGCCTCATCACTGAAGATGAGAAAAAATCACGAAGTGCACGATATGCATTTTGATTTGAATGCCCATTGTCATAATAAGCCTGAATAACTTTAACGCGTTGCTCGATTGTGTATCTTCCCATGGTTCAAATTGAGTTAGTCTGAAATTGAGAAACATCGGCCCTTAAAATTTAACCACCCTTTACAAAAGTTATTTGGTTTTTTTGAAAAAATTAGCACTTTTTCCCATATCGCCTGACATGTACCGATGTGTATTGGCACGGGTTCCCGTGGTCCTAGGTACACCAAATTTTATTTACATTTATTTAAACATCACGCGAAGAAATTAAGAGGTTAAGCCAAAAAAGGTCAACCATAGTGGTGCTGAATGAAAAAATTTGAATGAAATTTTTAGTTGCAAAAAAAATTAAAAATTTTCATGGAAGTGTAGGTAAAAAATTACTCCACAAAGAAGATCAATTCAAGGTCTTTAAAATATGTCCTTTTTAGGGCTAACGGTTCGTAGATATAGTTTTTTTTTTACTACATATCCAAATGACAATATTTGTTTTTTTTTTAATTTTCCACAGCGTATAACTTGTAAAAAAAAAATTAATAAAAACCCCTGGAGAGCCCTACATTTATGTTAAAAAAAACACACATTCCTCTTTATAACTGCAGTGCTGAAATCAAGCATAAATAATATAAGAGATCATTTATACACTACCACCTTTTACAACAAATGTTGTCTGTAAAGTGTGATGTTTTCAAAACTTTGAATATCAGGAAGACATGACACAATGTGTCGTCGGTTAACTGTGAAAAGTCCGACACAAAGCAAAAGGCGTTAACTACCTATTGAGGGAATGTGTTATTGATACCACTTGCTACATGCAGCTCGTACTTAAATAGGTCAATAAAGACTTATACACAATTGAGTTGAAAATCTTGTGAAAAGTGAAACTGATCTTTGTTTTATACATACATAAAAGCAAGCTCGGTTAGTAGCTCTTTTTTTTTTTTTTTGCTGTTTGTAATTATTTGAAATATTAAATTACAAGAAAAGTGTGAATTTTCTTTTATAAAGTAGTTTTTTATGTAACTGTCAACTAGCTCAAATTGAGCATTATATAATCTTATTAACAAGCAGTTATAAACCTAAAACCATTTAAAATAATAATTTTACAACATTGTCGACGACCCATCAACGAGCGTCTGACAATTTGATTTGTGAGCATCATCCAAATACCACCACCAAACATCGTTGGTAGAAGAAATGATTTCTAAATAAAGTTCTAATAAGTTGCTGTCAAAAATATTGCAGAGCTTCGATTTGGTAATAAATGATTTTTTTTATTTTGTGGATTAATAAAGCAAAATAATTAATACACAGAAACTGGAATTATAAGCAATAACAATTGTGGGAAATTATCGCTCAAATGAACTAACAAACAAGCAGTGGTGGGTAGCAAATTTGAAGCAAAGCAAAATAAGGTTTTATTAGACAAAAATTCAATTATTTATGCACTATTTTATTCATCAATGGAAGTATTATGTGCTTTCATTGATATTTAAGAAGCTTTTGAAAATACGTTTTTCAATGCGCAAAAAGAGGCTTTGAAAATGAAATACATCCTTCCATGGGCGTCCGCAGGATATTTCCTAGGGTGGCACAAAGGTTTACGTGGAAAGTTCATGTGTTTGGAAATTATTATTGAATGCTTATTTAAAACAATTACCAATTGAATTCAATTCTCTGAGATGTTTGATGAAAATTTTGTGAACATCGTCGCAATTTACACCGTTCCTCTGTATGAGATTTGATCAAACTTTCTAATTAAACTATAACTACACTGTCACCGAACTATAACTAAACAATTGCGCTTCTTTTTTTGTATGTATTAGTTATCTACGAGACTTAAACATAATAAAAAATGTAATCTAACAGCCTTATTTAATAGATTTTCTAAACAATCGTTCAGCGCTTGTTTAGGTACGCACTGTTTAAAGTGGGAGCCAGAATGGTGTTGTTTAACATTTACAAATGAATTCTCTGAAAGAGCACGGCCGTTGAAAAAGTTATGATTATTTGTGTGTTTACACAAACAATAAAATAAATCTTAGTTTTCAAACAAAAATATTCATGACGTCATAGTTCAATATCAGCTAGTTGCTGAAACTAAGACGGACAGTGAAAATAGAAGAACAACAACTAAACCTGCATCATGGTCAGGTGTGCTTCCGTACTCTACACTGTGTAAGATTTGTGTAAGTTCAAACTGAGAGAGTAAAAATGAAATGTGAGAATAGTTGCAAAAGTACGGAAACAGCTTTTAGTAAGTTTCAAGCACAAAACAGCTGATTTTGACTGCAGACATGTCAAACGTAAATTGCGCCAATTAAAATTATCGTAAATTTGTTTGTGAAGTTGATGCTTGTTCTTGATGCTTGTTCTTACTTTACTCGGAGTCTTGAGTTCTAGCACTCTCTGTGCACTTTGTGTGCTCGAGAGAGCGGTTTTATGCTTGTTCTTCTTCTCCCATTTTAAGCACAGAAAGTACGGAAACAGAAAATAGCGTCCCACAAGTTACACAGTGTGAGTACGGAAACACACCTAATAATAAGGTAGTGTAAGGAGATTCACCATACCGACCTGGAATGTCAAAATTATAAAATACGGTGCTGCCGTATCTTAAGAAATCATCCATGAAAATTCCACATTTGTTCTTAATGTATTTGATGAATTACTTAGCTGCGGCGACATAGTTTAACTTCGTAAACTTCGATGTTTGACAATTTGTCGAAAATTGTTATGTTGTAACACATTCGACAGGCGATCATTTTGATAAAATATCACTTTGTTTCCTTTTTTCAGACAATTCCATTCAATTTTATGTTCTACATACTTTAATATTGCTATTTCGTTTCGACATTTTCTTCGAAAGTAAGTTATGGCATGTAGCCACTGTAAAACGCGGAAGTACATTATTTTTCTATAAGAAAAGCTTTGAAGTTTTTTTTGGGTTTTTCCATTCGCCAGTAGGCCAAAGGCCATTTGCTATAAGTTCGTTCTCTGATATAGTAGTGCACTTAAGTTTTTGTGATTTGTGAATATATTAAGTAAATATATATTTATAGTTAATTTAAATATTTTTGATAAGGTCAAAAAGAAGTTCTGCCATCTGTCATGTAACATGACACATAGAAAAGACCGAAAAAAAAATTAAATAAAAGCAATGTGCTAATTTCCAAAACCAAATTTTTGATTCATGTTCAACAGTTTCTCTGTCTTAAGGCAATAAAGAAATTATGTAGTGCATTTATAGTGGACGAAAAAAAAAAAACGAAATGGCCATTTCAGCCCTTGAAAGGACTTTGACCGAGTTTCTTATGGTCAATTGTGTTGTGTGTGTTGTGAAATGTTTGAACTCAAATGATCGAGAACTGGACCTACCAGCTTTACGCCGACTCCGAACGGCTTACGTTCTTAAGAAGCTTTCATGGCAGTTTTTTCTCTGAAATTTGTCATTGTCTGCCGAACAGAAAAATTTATTCAATTGAAAAAACTTTCTGTGTCAGATGGGGACTCGAACCTGGGTTCTCTGGCATATAAGCCACACACTCTACCCACTACGCCATGGCCGCCGACTATATGGTGGACATTCGAATAAAAATTTTATATAAAACATTAAGAACACAAATAGCTAAACAACAATCAATGGGCAATAGTAATTTACTGAAAACAAATCTTTAAACAGTGATTTATTTCATTGTAAATACATTTGTCCTAAATTATCCTTTTTATCCTACAAATAATTCCCTTTTTTATTATTTGTCACACATGTATTAATAAGACAGAAAAGTGGCAATGCTAAAATACATTTTGACTTTCGAGGTCTGTGTGGTGAATCTCTTTACCCTACCTTATGATTGTATCATGAACTAAACGACAACATGCCTGTGAGTGGTAAAAAGCTTTGATATATCTTCGAAAAAAGAGCTTACAGCAAATAAGTGTGAATCTAAAAATTCGAAGAACTTTAGCTGCTTTTCGTATCATTTGTGTGCACAATGTAATTCAGAGTAATTTTCTCTAACATTGACGAAAAACAAATAGACATGAACGGCTAGATTTATCATCGCTATCATAAAAAGGCTACTGATGAGTTGGTGTAGCAGCCAACGAAACAGCAGTCTAGTCTGCTGTATGATTGCCCTTCTATACAAAGGGTATTGTTGATGTTGTTGGTTGTTGTCTTCCGAAAGCAACACAGACCTTGAGCTCGAAAATATAACTCTTAATTAATAATTGAAAAATTATTAGAGTTATAAACATAACACAAGAACTTATGAAAAAGAGGTCGAATAAATTTATTAATATTAATGCTTTGATCGTAATTTCTTATAAGTCAACTATTTTTTAAATTGTGAGCGTAAGGAACTCGATATGTACTTGGGCAAGAAGGATGCACGAAAATTTTATCAACAGGTTAAGAGTCTAACTCAAGGTTCCAAGCCCGGAGAATCCACTTGCAGAGATGAAAATGGAGATCTGGTTACAGATACGCAGTGTGCGCTGAGATTGTGGAGACAGCATTTCTTCATTTTTCCTCCCATGAAGAAAGCAGTTTAGCACCACCAATCAACAATGACGGAAAGGAAGTACCACCACCTAGCCATGAAGAGGTTCGAGTTGCTATCCAACGACTCAAAACCAGTAAAGCAGCGGGTGCTGACGGCCTGTCAGCTGAATTGTTTAAAACCGGCGGCGGTGAATTGATAAGGCGCTTGCATCTGCTCATCAGCAAAATATGGCTAGCGGAAAGCATGCCCGACGATTGGTATCTCAGCGTACTTTGCCCTATTCATACTAACTATCGAGATATCAGTCTAATTTCCATCGCATATAAGGTTCTCTCAAGCGTGCTATGTGAAAAATTAAAGCCGATTACAAAAACAGTGATTGGACCTTATCAGTGTGGCTTTCGACCTGGAAAATCCACCATAGACCAGATTTTCAAGCTACGACAAATCCTGGAAAAAACCCACGAAAACCAAATTGACACACATCATCTATTTGTCGATTACAAAGCTGCGTTCGGTAGCCCGAGAAGGGATTGCCTATACGCAACCATGTCTGAGTTCGGTATACCTGCAAAGTTGGTAAGACTTTGCAGGATAACGTTGAACAACACATGCAGCTCCGTCAAGGTAGGAAATTACCCTTCCGAAACCTTCAATACCGAAAGAGGTTTCAGACAAGGCGACAAGGACCATTTTCCATAAAGGTGTCCAGCTCCTAGCGTACGCTGATGATATTGATATTGTCGGCAGAACCAAGAGAGATGTTACCGCTGCTTTCACCGCTATCGAATAGGAATCAGCCAAAGTGGGTTTGACGATAAATGAGAGTAAAACAAAGTATATGCTGTCTACAAACAAGGGAGCGCGGCGTCTAGACTCCCAGGTTTCATCCGACAGCTATAAATTTTAAGTAATCAAGGAGTTTGTGTAGTAGTAAGTAAGTAATAAGTAGTAGTAGTAAGTAATGGTAAGAAAGAAGTATTACTAGCACTGTTTTGTAATCACATATTTGACGTCTTACTTTGATTTCGTCATCGTAGATTTTATCATTTTTAAGATGGAGCGCAAAATCTTCATTTATAAAAGGCAAGCACAATGCTCTGCACCTAATATTGCTCAAACTGTAATTATTTTTTGCGACTATTACAGTTTCTTCCCAACATGTACTGTACCGAAAAATGTTCAGTCTGATAGTATGCACAGAAATACTTATCAGTGACATGCTTGCCTTTTCCAACCCTTCGTAGGACGGGCTTTTATACTAGTATGTTATAACTGCATGGGATCTACCACGCCCACTTGTCCAAAATTTCTGAAATACTATTTTTGTACTTTCCTATACCTGGAACATCGAAAACTACTAAAAACAATCTACAAACTATTTTTCTTCGTCTAGCTTTTATGAAACGCAACACTGTAAGTAGCCTCGGAATTTCAGCAATTAGGTCCTTTTTTGAGATTTCGTTGTCGAAATGGTGTCACCCCAAAAATAGTGGTACTCGGGGTGGACCTACCCACCCTTTCCCCTCTTGGAACGCCTCTGTATCTGTTGTTGATATGCTTTTTGTATCTCAGCGGTTTGTTTTTTGTTACTGCAATGATATTAACCCAGCAGAAAACTCGGTCAGTCCTCTAATAGCCAGACTGAAATTCACAACTGAATTTCTAAACATTATCATGCCTCCATTATTCAGTTCAGATTTCATGGCTGAAATTAAAATGCAATTCAGGCTTCGTTTTTACAGACCTATATTCTAACCTGAAGTTAAACAAAAAATCAGTCATCTTTTATTTCAGGCCATATTTCATATCTGAATTTGAAATAAAAATTTATATTCAGACCAGAAAACACAGATGAACTTGAAATGAAGTAATACCAAATTTCAGGCCTGAAGGGGCGGACTTGCATGATAAAATCAGGGCTGTTTTCAAAGAAAGGTCAGGCCTCGGCCATGCTTGTCAGGCCTGAATTCCAGTCTGATCGGGCATGACTTTTCCGCTGGGAATATATCCCAAAATTGTAGTCACGTAGAATATCATACATTTTTTAACAACAAACCATAAAAATCTCTGCAAAATTTCATTGAAAACAACCTTGATTAAAACATGAAAAATCTCAAATTTGGTGGCTAATTTTTCAGAATATTTTTTAAAATACGCTCCTGTAGAAATGAGCTTTTTAGTTATTGCTCAACCTTTCGAAGCTTCAGCAGAAAATATTGCCACCAAAGATACAAAATCTTGGAACAAAATCACGGTTAAGTGCAGCTGTTGAAAAAAAAAATAAACTAATGGTTAACAAAGAGCAGCTGAAACGGTATAAAAGGCAGACCGAAGTCAATGCAGCCAATATAAATAATAAATAAATGTTATTGAAAAAGAAACAACGGCTTAATTGCATATTTAAAGTATATTATGAAGTAATTACAATGCAACAATAGAAAAACATTTAGATATAAATCGCTAACAAATAATATTGAAAAAAAATTAATGTTTCTACTGTATTCCATCAAAGATCAAAATAAACGAAAAAAAAATTGTTTTCTCGATATTGAAAAGCTGCAATAAATGTTGCACGTTTAGCTGTCAACAGCACGAACGACCTTGACAGAAGTGGGTGGTGACAACATTTCAAAGTTGTTTATTGTGGAAGCTCAGTCAACAATGGTTGGAAAATCATTCATCATCAGACAAAGTGCGGGAATGAGCAGGCAGACTACCGTTCGATTGGATTGTTATTTTAACTTCTTGTTGGAAAACTTGACTTATTTTTAGTTCAATGAAGTAACATGTTAACGTTAATGTTGCTGCAACAATCTGTAGAAATCTTGAGCAGCCTGAGTAGGAATCGTGCAATTCTTGTTGACAATGTTTTTGTTGCGGGGTTGATTATAACACAGACTGATTGACTAGACTGCTGGGACAAAAAACTGTTGTATTAATTTGTTGTTATTATTAAAGTTGCTGCAATCGAGTGTAGCAATCTTTTCCGGTTTTTGCTTAAGGGCGGAAACGATTTGCTCATCGATTCTGAATGATTACATTGTTGCTATTGATCTTATTGCTTGATCAATTTTGTTTTTTTTTTTTACTTGATGAGAAAACAGATTCACAGAGTTGTTGCTACGATAAATTCTATGGTAAATTAAGCTGTCACAAATGTTTTTTTTAAAACTGTTGCAAGACTTGAGTTGAAAAGAATTTTTTCATACGTTATTTGAAGTATCTAAAATTAAGGAGTTTTTCGAGGTTTTTTTAAATGTTTGTACTACAGCGCTTTCGGGTGTTCAAGATAGAACAGAACAGAAAAGTCATAAAAACTCACCGTATCCGAAAATACAAATTTTGCTTCAAATCGGATGAACAGTTTCGGAGACAAATTATAAAAAAAAATGCTCAGTGGGAATAAATTAAGAATTTTTTTTTTAACAAAACCTAACGAAATGTATAGGGTAAATATGCATTACTTTAACTAAGAGGAATTCAAATATTCATTGCGAAAGAAGTAGTTTTGTGAAAACTATACCTCTTTAATGTCAACGCTTTTTATGCATTTTTATTGTTATGGTATTTTCGTTTTTACGCTTCAACCAAAGAAAAATGCACACAAATGTAAGCACAACTTTCACACTATTCATTCAACTGATTTTTTTTTTTTTTTAATTTTTTTTTATCGATTTTAAATAAAGTACAAACATAAGGTTTTTAATACATTTGAAATGAAATTACAAATAGTTAATCAAAATTTTGAAATTATCCAAAAATTAATAAAAAAAAGTAATAAAAAAAGACACAGTTTCGATAGTATCGTAAGTGTGAAAGTTGTTCTTGTTCAGGTTTATGTTAGTTAAAAATAAATAAATGCAATCGTTTGTTTAAAAACTTGAAATAAATATTTCGGAATAAAATGTGTTTATTATATTTCCTGCAGTAAAGAACTTATATATATTCAATTATGTTGAAATTTGAAATTTTAACACACAAAATATATTTTTAATATGTAATATATATAAAAATAGTTCAATAAATAATTAGAATTTATTATATTTTAAAAATAATAATTAATAATATTAAAATTAAAATTAATAATAGCATTAATACCATGCCAGCCTCCAGTCTCCGTATATGTAAACAGCATAGTAGTAATATAATTTTTTGTGCTACTTATTTACTTAGGTGGCCGCAACAGCCCGGTCCGGGTTTCGGCCGACCTCATCAGCTCTCGCCAGGCGCCTCTGCTTTGCGCGCGCCTTCTCTAATCAGATACACCAAGTGCGGTTAGGGCATCCTCAGCCTGGTCCATCCATCGGAGGCATGGTCTCCCTCGTCGCCGTTGACCAGCGACCCTCGCCTCGAGCACCCTTTTCGCTAGAGCTTCGTCGTCCATACGATGGACATGACCCAGTCAGCGTAGTCGCTGCACAGTTATACGCCGAACTGCGTCAATGTCTTCGTAGAGCTCATACAGCTCGTGGTTCATTCGGATGCGATAGTCATCGCCGACTCGAACAGGACCGAAGATTTTGCGAAGAACTTTTCTCTCGAGCACCCTCAGAGCGGCTGCGTCAGTTTGGAAAACTACCCATGCCTCAGTGCCATAAAGCAGCACAGGTAGAACGAGCGTCTGGTAGAGTGTTACTTTTGTCGATCGAGAAAGTTCTTAGTTGCTTACTGAGCCCATAGTAGCACCTATTAGCAATTATTGTTCATCGCTTTATCTCCAGGCTAATTCCACTGTTGGTATTAATGGCGGTGCCAAGGTATACAAACTCCTTAACTACTTCAAAGTTATAGCTGCCTGGTGAAACGTGGGAGTCTAAATGCCGCGCTTCCTTGTTTGTAGACAGCATATACTTTGTTCTACCCTCATTTATCGTCAAATCCACTTTGGTTGATTCCTTTTCGATAGCGGCGAAAGCAGCGGTAACATCTCTCTTGGTTCTGCCGGCTATATCAATATCATCAGCGTACGCAAGGAGCTGGACACCTTTATAGAAAATGGTGCTATTGCGATACACACCGGCTTTTCGTACGATCCCCTCCATGATGATGTTAAAGAGATCGCAAGACAGTGGATCGCCTTGCCTGAAACCTCTTTCGGTATTGGAGATTTCGGAGAGGTCATTTCCTACCTTGACGAAGCTGCGTGTGTTGCTCAATGCCATTCTGCAAAGTCTAATCAGCTGTGCAGGTATACCGGACTCAGACATGTTGCGTATAAGCAATCCCTTCTCGGGCTATCGAACGCAGCTTTAAAATCGACATAGAGATGGTGTGTATCAATTTGATTTTCGTGGGTTTTCTCCAGGATTTGTCGTAGCGTGAAAATCTGGTCTATGGTGGACTTTCCAGGTCGAAAGCCACACTGATAAAGTCCAATCAGTGTTTTTGTAATCGGCTTTAATCTTTCACACAGTACGCTTGAGAGAACTTTATATGCGATGAAAATAAGACTAATACCTCTATAACTGGCGCAGATTGTAGGGTCTCCTTTCTTAAGTATAGGGCACAGTACGCTGAGGTTCCAATCGTCGGGCATGCTTTCTGCTAGCCATATTTTGCTGACGAGCTGATGCATGCGCCTTATCAATTCATCGCCGCCGGTTTTAAACAATTCAGCTGACAGGCCGTCAGCACCCGTTGCTTTATTGTTTTTGAGTCGTTGGATAGCAACTCGAACCTCTTCATGGCTGGGTGGTGGTACTTCCACTCCGTCATCGTTGATTGGTGGCACTGAACTGTGCTCTCCATGGGCGGCATTGGTGGAAACGTCGCCAGTAAGTAAATTGGAGAAGTGCCGTCTCCACAATCTCAGCACACACTGTGTATCCGTATTCAGATCTCCATTTTCGTCTCTACAAGTGGATGCTCCGGGTTTGAAACCTTGGGTTAGACGCTTAACCTGTTGATAAAATTTTCGTGCATCCTTCTTGCCTTGGTATACTTCTAGTTCCTAACGCTCACGCTTTTCCTGCTCTCTTTTCTTGCGTCTGAAAAGGTGCCTCTCTTCCTTCCTCTTTTCGCGGTAGTTTTCTCGCACGGCTCGCGTTGCAGCTGACTGCAGCTTTTTTCTATATACGGCGTTTGTTACTGCTGTCGCTATGCGACACTCCTGATGGTACCATTGGTTCCGAGGTTGCGGACGCCAGAAACCAATGACTTCTTCAGCGGCAGCGTGCATGGAGTGGGATATATGCGCCTTAAGTCCGCCGGCGTCGTCGGGTCCAGAAGTTGGTTGGTTGAGCTTAACCGAGAGTTGAGCGGAGTAGGCTTCGGCAGTCCGTTGTAATTGCAGCTTAGCGACATCTAGCTTTCGTTGCATTCCTGTGCGTATGTTCTTCGCATATCATAATCGCATGCGAATCTTGGCTGCAACAAGATAATGGTCGGAGTCAATGTTGACCCCCCGAAATGTACGCACATCTAGAGCACTAGAGGCATGCCTTCCGTCGATTACAACATGATCAATTTGGTTTCGCGTTTTTTGATCAGGGGACAGCCAGGTGGCCTTGTGGATGTCGAGGTGTTTAAATCTGGTGCTACTAACTACCATGTTTAGCGCCGTGGCGAAGTCGATCAGTCTTAGACCGTTGTTCGTGGAGGTCTCATGAAGACTGAACTGACCGACAGTGGGGCACATTAAAATCACCGAGGACTATTTTCACGTCATGGACCGCAAGGAGGTCGTATACGTCCTCAAGACTAGCGTAGAAAGCGTCCTTGATGGTTTCGTCCTTTTCCTTCATCAGTGCCTTCATAGTAGATATCGCAGTGTGCTTGCTTAGAGCAGCCTTGCCCTTTCCATCGCATTCCCTGGATGGCGGTGATGTCGGCTTTTATTGTTTTGAGGGCTTCCGCCAGTTGGATAATGGCACCTTCCCTATAAAGGGTCCGGACATTCCAGGTGCATATCCGTAAATCATTGTCCATTTTTCGTTTGCGGTGGTCGTCAACGTAATTGGGGTTCTTATCCGAGGTTGGTTTAGTTTTCATTGGGCAGTGGTAATGTGGCGGAACCCAAACCCTGCGCACATTCCATGTTTAAGGTCAATGAAGCGACCCGCCGCTCATATTAGCCGTCAAACTGACGGATGCCAGTTTGCCGTTGCCCAGGGAGCACCACGTGGAGGTTTGAGTCGACTTGAGAGGATTTCGACATGGATAATGCTGGCCTCGCCAGGTTGAAGCGGTCAGACACGTTGCCATGTGAAGGTTCGCCTCCTGTTCCCCAATTTTTTGTATTACTTATTGCATTAAGCTTGCTGAAGATTAACAAAAACAATAAAAAAACTGCAAAAACGGAAGAAATACAACAGGTCACTCAATAAGTCCGTAGGAGACGTAAGAAAAAAACAAAATTTTGATAAAACACGATTATATTATTCAACATAATTGCCTTCGAGAACGATACAACGAGTATAGCGATTTTCCAACTTTTCGATGCCACTATTATAGTACGATTTCTCTTTCTCGTCAAAATAGGCCTCCGTTTCAGCGATTACTTCATCATTGGATTTGAATTTCTTTCCAGCAAGCATTCTCTTGAGATCTAAAAACAGGAAAAGGTCGTTGGGGGCTAAATCTGGAGAATACGGTGGGTGGGTAAGCAATTCGAAGCCCAATTCATTCAATTTTGCCATCGTTTTCATCGATTTGTGACATAGTGCATTGTCTCGGTGAAACAACACTTTTTTTCTTTTGCAAATGTGGCCGTTTCTTGGCGATTTCAGCCTTCAATCGATCCAAAAGTGCAAAGTAATTGTCGCTGTTGATGGTGGTTCCTTTTTGGAGATAGTCCATGAATATTATTCCTTTCGCATCCCAAAATACAGACGCCATCACCTTACAAGCCAACTGTGTGGTCTTTGCTCGCTTTGGATTCGGTTCGTCGACTGCTGTCCACTCAGCTGACTGTCTTTTGGATTCTGGTGTGTAATAGTGAAGCCATGTTTCATCCATTGTCACATATCGACGATAGAATTCGATTTTATTGCGGTTTAACAGTGCCAAACACTCCTCTGAAGCATCAATTCGTTGTTGTTTTTGGTCGACTGTGAGCTCACGCGACACCCACTTTGCACAGACCTTTCGCATACCCAAATGTTCGTGTAAAATGTTTAAAATACTACCATCTAATATCTTTACAATGTCAGTTAGCTCGTGCACCTTCAATTTGCGATCGTTCATAACCAATTTGTGGATTTTTTTTATTTTTGGTTGAATAACAGTCTGATTTGGGCGTTCACAGCGCTCTGCATCATTTGTGCTGGTACGACCACGTTTAAATTCAGCAATCCACTTTTCTACCATTTGTTTCGATGGAGCAGAGTCCGGATAATGTTTATCAAGCCATAGTTTGGTTTCCACTGTATTTTTTTTCATCAAAAAGCAATGCTTTATCAAAACTCGAAATTAACTTTTTTCCATTTTTTTGCCAATATGATATAACTCACGAATCAGTTGACAGATTGTTGTCAAATTTTTATATGTATCGTTTGGAGGTTGGTACTTAATAAAAATCATCTGGAAAAAATCTAGTAACGCCATCTCAGGTCACCTATGAACTTTTTGAACGTACTGTTATGTATGCAAATATTTCATACATAGCAATTAATAACAACAACACGAGCAGTTACGATTCTTGATTTATATAATAGTTTATATGTTGTAACGCTGCGTTTTTAAAATACCAAATATAAACTAATATAATGAACTATGCATCGCTTCTTCATATTGCAACGTCTTATTTTCTCAGGCATCAGGCGGACAAAGCGATGCTACCTTAACTGATTGGAGTCTAACAGCAGACTGAAAGCTTCTTATCGGCGCACAATGCTCCGTCAGTGGACAAAAATCAAAAAAGTTAGTAACGCCGAATTCAACAATATTGGTCTCATTTTAAAGGTAAATGCCCAAATAAGAAGGAACTGTAACTTCTTTAGTATATATAGATATATTTTTTTTTTTTTTTTGGTACAGCTGTTCCAAAGTTGACGAATATGATATTGAAATAATTAAACATGAATTTAGCGCTCGTAAGTGTTTTTAAGATAATTAGGCAAAATCACATTTTTGGTTTCAACTATGTAATGTAAAACATTTTAAATTAAGAAATAACTGAGTTAAATGAATTTTTAGAGTTTTTTTTTAATTTATAAAATTGTAAAAGTTTTAGGAGATGGCAAACATGGAGGTTTTAATTTTGGAAAAATATGAAAATTGGGCAATTTCTGGAGTCCGGGGAAAATTAGTTCCCGAAAATCCGTGAAATGTTATTGCTGTTTCTGTAACAATAAACCTTAATTTATCGGGAAAATCCAAAAACTCTTCCGACTTTTTCCGAATCTTGAAAAAATTAAATTTTTTCTAAGCGTCCAAAACGCAGTTTTTTCCTAATTTTTAGTAGGGCACGCAAATTAAAATATGTAGAATTGTTATTGTAAATTTTTTTTATTTGCTTGCATATATTTCTTCCACGTGTGTGGAATTTAATATTTAGTGAGGCCATCTGTACTCTTTTAACTCGTTTAACTTACCGTTTGATTTTACAAAATGAATACTTACAAGTGTAGCCTAACTTCGGTTAACAAGCGCGATTAAAGTGGTTATACGTATAATTAAAGTGAAAATAATGTCTTTTAAAATTTTAAATAATGAATTGGTTGGCCTGTGGATTTCCATAAAAACTAATTAAAGAATATCTGAAATATATTATTAATATATATATTATATATATTAAGGTTTACAAATTTCATAGCCAAATGATCGCAAATTGGAGAGATTCTTCTCATAAAAAAGAAAGACTGGAAGCTTTGCACTCTTCTTGGCTACAGTGGACAATGTTTTCTATGGAAAAGGAAGATATTAATAATGTAAGAGAATCATATTAGTATTATGCAATGCAAATATCTCTAAATATTCTCATTTATAGCAGCCTAGCACGATCACAGGGTAGGGAAACCCGGCAGGCCTGAAGTTAATTTTTCGGAAGCTTCAAGAGTAACAAAAATGCGTAGAGTGGAGAAATTATTAAATGAACGCGATGCTGATGAAATAACCTTCGCTTTTGAGAATATAAAATCTCAGAGTGGTGCTAATGAATGCAAAAAAAAAACCTGCTTTGCTTTATACCTAGATTTAAATTTGTCGGAAGCAAAATATAAAGTACTGCGGAAAGTTTTGAACAACTTACATCACGATTGTTTCCCCAGCCTGCATACCTTGCGAGGTTTACAAAAGGAACTAATTCCTGATTTTACTGCAACAGAGATATCAGCAGAAGTTTTTTTGAAGCATTGAATGCGAGTCACAGTGAAGAGCATCTTTAGTCTCTGTTCAAGTATGGAGTTTGGTAGAAACTTTTCTCTTATCTGCAAATGGGCAATGGACGGTAGTTCGGGCCACAGCCAATATAAACAAAGATTTTCTTCGAGTGACTTATCCAATGAATTCATGTTTATTATTGCATTTGTGCCACTTAAGTAAGTATTGACATAGTTTTTATGATTACGATTACGTAATCATGGTGTTTACTATATTTGCAGATTAATTCATTCGTCCACCAAGAAGGAAAGGAAAACAAGGTCTGGGTTCTTAAGGAATATCAATCAATGAAGAAAAAATAAGCGATTTGGAATGTGATGTATTTCAAACCAATGGTGAAGTTGCCGAAGTGTCATTTGAAATGCACTGTACCATGATTGATAGTTCTGTAGCAACTGTTTTGTCAAATACGACCTCCGCCTGCAGATGTTTCAAACGCCAAGCTAGTCCGACTGAAATGAATCAAATTGTGCAAGGAGCAAGCGGCAAATCTGAGTACTTTAAGTTTGGCTTATCAATTCTTCATTGCTACATTCGATTTTTTTAATGACTGCTTCATATAGCATATCGTCTCCCATTTAATTCCTGGCAAGTACGAGATGTTAATAGAGCTGCAGTTTTAGAAAGTAAAACCCGAATTCAGAGGGAATTTATAGAAAAAACTGGCTTAATAGTTGACCAAGTAAAACAAGTCGACGTAGCAGCAGATATCACAAAAATCGACAAGGACCTCATTTATAACTTCTCAGTTATATTACGGTTGTTATCTAGCGGTAAATCTATAAAAACCCACGAGTTCGGTGAGCTCTTGATATCTGCAAAATTATAGCTGGTACTACATGCCTAGCTCGGTACATAAAGTACTGATCCACGGATGCGACGTTATCAAGTTTCTTGGCTTGCCAATTGGTAAATTTAACATTGAAATCACTCATACATCTCATTGTGTAAATCTAACTTTATTGTAGGAAGTTTATCGGAGGAAGCACTAGAATTAACCCATAAAAGCGTTTGCAAAAATCGTTTAGAGCACTCTAGAAAAACGGGACGAGAAGACACGAACAAAGACCGTTTACGGCAGCTTCTTCTGTAGTCGGATACTTTAATTGCCAGTAAAAGAAATATTACAAACAAAACAAAAAAAGAAATCCGACGACAAATTAATCGATTATTATGTTTTGAAACCAGGAACTCAGGTTGAAGCCAATGAGGACTTGTATTTGTCAATAGTAAATTCTTCCGAGTGTTCTTCCGAAGAAAGCTCCGAAAGCGAAAATTAAAATGAAAAAATTTTTGTGATCAATTTATTTTAGTTAGTGAATAAATAAATGGAATAAAAAGAAAATAATTTTATAAATGTACTGGAAATTTCAGTCTGAAAATAAAGAAAACTGCCATTGGCTAATATTTGGCCAGTATTTGGAGCTTCATAGTTTTAAACTTTCTCCATTTTTTTGCATTTTTGATATATGATTTGACCTCAGGCGTATTTAGAATTAAAGATTTATGCCAAATTTGCCGGATTTTTGAGCCCATATGCAAAATTTTCTCATACCAATCATATGCACCCCAAACTACTGTAAAACCTCTCAAAAATGATTATTTTTGAAAAAACTATGATTCACAAAAAAAAAATTACTTCATTTTTGAATTCACCCTGGCCTGAAGCATCTTAATCTTGGCAAAGAATTCATTTAGATTTTGCTGGCCCATATGAAAAATTTATGTGGCTTTATGTATTTTCCGTTCATTAAAAAAATTAAATTAATTTGTCTTTTCTTGAAAATGTTAATCGCAAAAATAGAAATACATGTTGAATGAATTTTTGACTCTAAATTTCAACAAGTGAAATGCGTAAACATTTTTGCACCTGAGGGTAGAATTTTTTGCCGGGTAACGGAAATGCTCTCAAGGTTACATTTTATAACCGGAAACAGTTGCTTACCTTCAGTAAACGGGGAACTAATTCAAGTTTCTGCTTTAATGGAAGTAGATAAATTTATTGTTATCTGCATTAACATAAAATCTTAATTAGTTCAAATTTTCTGTTAGTTCCTTTCTTTTTTATCCACTATCCTGTTCTTAATCTTGTCACTACTATCCACCGTATTTTTTTCTAGTTAGTTGGCAAAAAAGTGAGTTTCTCGTTGAGCTGCAGTTGTGTTTTAATCAATTGGGAAAGAGTGACAACCATTAGAAGGTCACGCACGTTAGCATTAAACATTTGGGTGAACTGTTCGTGACTCATGTGTGGCACAGAGTGTATCAAGTCCAAAAGTTGGCGTCCGACAGCGTTATCTGGTGGTTGTTTGTGTGCAATAACATCCTCTACATATTTTAGAATCAAATCAAGCAAACTCTGCAGTTTCTGCGATGCTTCCGATATTTGTGCCAGATCCAACATGGGCGACACAGTTTTGGGGCGATGTGGCGGCGAAACGCCAATTGTTTTCTGCAGCAACTTTAGACCAAAAGTCTCAGGTTCGTAGCAGGTAACCTCTACTGGAATAGGCGTAAACATGCAGCCAGTTTTGCCGCCGGGCACACCCAGTTGTATACAAATATACGCTTTCAGACCCATGCGACCTCCTTGCAGTGAAGTATCTACTGTCAAGTGAACTGGATTGTTACATTCGCGTGCATAGTATTCGTGTATAACTGAACTATGGTTGGTAACCTCATTTCCAGTAGCCCACCAACCTGAAATCATGAGCCAAATAAACAACTAAGCAGTTACAATTTGTGAGGTTATGTTGGCATAACTCACCTACAACATTTTCGTTTGGATTAACTTTGCGATTCAAATCATATAGATCTAGCGCATAGCTCAGTTCAGCTTCCACCTGATCATCATGTTCTTTATGTGGCACACAAAAGCAGTTGGTTACCTCAACGACACCCTTGTCGACGGAACCTGAAAAATTTTGTAAACGTGTTTACTACTCTTGACAAAATCTTGCTTTGCACCGCAAGCTCACCCAAAAGTGTTCCAATCACACGATGGGAATCAGCATTTCGCCGTTCATAGGCATCAACAACTTGAAAAAGTACCACGGGATGTACGCGTACGGTTAAATTTAAGCCCGACATTTTTGTCTGCGTATTTGTTGCAAAAGAAAAAGAATTGGCAGCGCATAAAACGAACAGGAAGATGAAGCAAACACGACCAAAAATTTGACACTGTCACAGCTGGAAATGAAACAGAGCATGCAGCAAAAATTCACAAAACAAATATTTTCTAGAGGATGATTAATCAATGTTATAACCTACGGCCATTATAAATCAACGATTGTATATAACGCTGCAGCCACACATGATAGTACTGGCAGGCCAGCAAAGAATATGTATTAACTACGAAAATTTTTCGAAATAATCTACAAATCTACGCTGCGGCCACACGGGATAGTAAATGTTCATTTGAAAAATGTCGTCAAAGGTTCGACCACTTTATTATTTCGGTTGCTTTTATTCAGTGATGCTTTGTATGCCAACACAGCACGAAACTTAAATGGGATAAAAATGAGGAACTAATTATTTTGTAAAATCTGTTTATCAATATTTTCCAAGATGAAATGCAACTTATTCATATGATATTTTATGTGTCAAATAAGGGCAATTAAAATAATTGCATATATTTCCCTACAAGACATGAAAGAAAAGTGCATATTTAAAGTTCGAATATTTTAGGGAGAATATACAACACTGTTTCCTTACTTCGATTTTGCACTGGCTGTGGTTGTCAAAATTCACTGGCTCAGTAAAAGTTGTTGCCAGTAATGTCAAGGTATGAGTGTATTAGTGAAAAGTGAGAGTGTATTAATTTTTTCGGACAGTTAGTGTCTTCGAACTGGCACGTGTGGCTAGGGGGTAAGCATTTTTTTAAGTATTGCTTAATTTTGTAAGGTTTGTGTCTAAACCAGTGATGCACAGTGTTGGCAGAACTTCCAATACGAGCGCAACATTTGTTGTCTTAGTATGTGTGTAAAAGCAAAACATTCAACAAAACCCTTTGCGCCTGAAATGTTTACTGCTTGAAGTACAACAATGATGCTATAAGAGATTTTTAAAGTGTACCTTTTTAGTTGAGAAAAACGTACCTTTTTACACAAAAACCATGGTATAATGAGACAAGGTAGTGTTAGTAGTTAAAATTCTCTCTTATGGTGGGTACCGCACCTGTCAAAACCAGGTTTTTACGAATAAAAGCAAAAGAAATAACAAAATTTGCAAAATAACAAATTATAATATTGTATGTATTTGACAGCTGCGGTACCCGGCGCTCTGAGACGACACCACCTTGTTGAATATACCTTGCACAAAAACGTACTTTTTTTAATACATATTTAAAAGGACCCTAAGGTACTCCGCAAGGCGGTTACTCTTCGTTAGTTTCAAAACTATCAAAGTCCTCTATTTCCTCAGCATCAGTTATTTTTGGTTTCTTTTTTAAAATATCACTAGGCTCTCATCCAGATCAACTTTTATTAAATAACAACTATTTACACAAGAGAAGTGCGCTGCAAGTTTTAACGGCTAGCTTGTTTCGAATATTTGTTTTAATGAGCTTAAATTTAGAGAACACCTGCTCTGTTGCTGCACTTTCATGTGGAAGGCATGCCATATCCTTAAGAAAATAATGGACTTTTGTAATTATTTTTTCATCAAGTGAATTCCTTATTTCACAAAAACTGTTTATGAGATCCATCAACTCACCTCCCTTTATTCTAGTGGTGATTTCAGGCAGCATTAGAAGCCGGCACCTAGAGACTAGCAGATAGATATGAGCAGCCCATTAGTAATTAGATATGAGCGATTGTTACTTAGCAGCACTTTTCAGTTAAGGGCACATCACACTAAATAGAAACGAAAACACACATAACAAAAATTCGCATATAATAGAAAAATCCAAAAAATTTCCAAATCCAAAAATGTACCTTTTGAAAAAAGTGTATTTTTTACTGACGGTACTGAATGTGTACCCCAAAAGGTTGAATTGTACCCCTTATAGCATCAGAGAAGCACAAACAAAAACGGATTCTCTGCTAGAGTCGCAGAACTTGGTTAGCTTGGCACACACGACTTGTATGTGAAAGTCAAGTGGCTCCGTGAAGCTCCCGTGTGCATCACTGGTCTAAGCACTCGAAAATCTTTTACAAATATGAAGAATTCTTGTACATTTTCCAATCTGTTATTAATAAATGTACAACAAAGGTCGCATATGAAGCATGACTATGATATTAATATCAACCTTAATCGAGAGGATGACAAAAAATTATAGGTTAAGTTTACACAGCCTTAAAATGTAATTTTCGGCGTATAAGTTACGCAGATCTTAAAAAAAATATATGGCCATTTCAGCCTTTGAAAGAACTTTGACCGAGCTTCTTATGATCAATTGTGTTGTGCGTGTTGTAAAATGTTTGAACGGTGGGATGACATAAAGTTCACGACATAAGGTCCGTGGACATTTTGTCCATGTCGGCATTGAACGGACATAATGCCCAAATAAATATGATGTCCGTTTGGTTTCATAATGAAATTAGAGCCCAAATTTTTGGAATAATTTTTTCTTTTTCTAATGTTAAAAACAACATTCCGTGCAAGTGCAAATCATTTTTTAAAAAAAATAATAAATTCTTTAAATTACCTTTAAAAACCTAGCGATTTTTAATACAAATTGTTCAATATTAATACATTAATCTAAAGAATTTATTATTTTATGATAAAATTATTTGCCCTCGTACGGAATGTTGTTTTTAACATACGAAAAAGAAAATATTATTCCAAAAATTTGATGGAAGATGTTTGTTTCCTCAATAAAGCGTTTCTTACGTGCCTTGAAAAACAAAAATAATTGTTTTGTTTGCTTTCATTTTATACATTGAATACGTTTCCGGATCCATGGACATTATGGCCGGACGGAATGGTCATAATGTACAATCTGAAAACGCCATAAGGTCCATGGGCATTATGTCCTTTTGCTAAATAGACATAAAGTCCAAGGACCTTATGTAAGCTTGGAAGTGACATATTGTCCATGGACCTTATGTCTATTTAGCAAAGACATAAGGACATAATGTGCATGGACATTATGTCTAAATATTGCTAAATATACATAAAGTCCAAGGACCTTATGTCCGTTTGGAAGTGACATATTGTCCATGGACCTTATGTCTATTTTGCAAAGACATAGGGACATAATGTCCATGGACCTTCTGGCGTTTTCAGATCCCACCGTTTGAACACAAATGATCGAGAACTAGACCTACAAGATTTATGTCAACTGCGAACGGCTTACACTCTCAAGAAGTTTTTCATGGCAGTTTTTACTCTCTAAAGGGTTTTCATTGTCTGCAGAGAGGTGACGGCCGAACAGAAAAATTATTTCAAATGAAAAACTTTCTGTGTCAGGTGATAATTGAACCAGGGTTTTCTGGCGTATGGGCCTTGCACTCTACCCACTGTGCAACTATGCAGATCTTAAGCAACCCGGAAACACCTATATAAATAGCGATGTGTTGTTTAAAGCCGGTTAAAAGTAACGCAGCCTCTAAAACAAGTTTATAAATAAGGCTGATAAGGTATAAGCACAAAACCTGCCCAAGAAAATTTTTTTCCAGTCGATTATTGACTATTCAGCAACTACTTTCCATTAGACGAACAAGAATCGCGTTTTTGTGCGTAGTGAAGTGAAAAAGTGAAGACGTCAAATGAAAACGATTGTGAAAAGTTGTTTTTCACTTCACTTTAACGCAAAACGGGAATTGACCCCCTGGTTCTATTTCTGATCTTAAAATGCTGGCAGCATTTTAGGCATTTTTTTTCAGAAAGAACATAGTTGGCAAATCTAAATTACCCTTCAATGAGTTTTCGTCTCAAGGTCCAACCAAAATAGACGAAACGAGACGATTGCAACTTGCCGAACGTCTGACGAGTTGAGACGCCAGCAGTTCGGTTCTTACGGAACAAAACGTATGGACAAGCTGTTTCGTTCAGCTTCGTTAAATTACGTTTGTTCATTTTGGGCAGCAACATTGAATTGCATAAAAACGAACATTGTCGTCTCTACTCGTTACGGAGCAACACGTCTATTTTGGTTGGGCCTTCACTGCTCGCATTCGTGTTTTGACACTTCATCGCCAGTGATGCAAAATTGTAATAAAGTTTAAGTAAAACTGTTCCACTGAGATTTGATTCTGAAGCTCGTTTCTGTATGTCCCATGTTAGACATGCCGATATTCTTTACCGATTTTATTATCTATTCTTTTGTTTCGCTGTTTCGTCGCACATTGCTTGTAGACACGACAATTTTGCCGAACGATGTTTGCTTGCTGTTTCACTATTTTTTCATGTGAGTGAAAGAGTAAGAACGATAAATCGTCGCAAAATCGCTGGTACGAACGATTTTTGGACGATTTTAGTTTTCGCCTCCTCTTCGGCTCCTGCGTCTACAAACTCAAAATCGGTGAGAGAAATCCTCGTCATTATAAAATATAAAACTTTGCACAAGTTTTTGAATTTCAAGGACAAACATTTCATAGAACAAAAACATTCTTTAAACGTAAAATTTTCTAAAGACAAACAGTTATATTTTAGTAAGTAACGTATTTTACGGTTAATAGCTCATTGAATAGGTAATAGCATAACCTTTCTTTTAACACGCATATTGTAGGATATTGTATATAGGAAAATATAAAAAATGTCAACTTTTTAGGCCAAATTTTCCAATTTTTGGACCCCTATGCCTTGTAAACAACTAGGGATCAGCTCTTACATTTTTCCCTATTAGCTTTTAAGCTCCAATACAAAAATCGTGCTTTTAAAATGTAATATCAACTCCCCTGATTATCGCGGTGACCTTGATAAAAGCTCCATTTTATTTTCTTACATGCAGCCTCTGTTTCAAAAAATTAACGTACCTACTAAATTTGTATTTCGTAATATTTTTTTAAATAAATTCCAGAACAAATAACTAACGTAGTCAATTTATTTTTTTCTACTTAACAAAATATAACGTATGCACTTTTAGCCTTTAATATTTTAGTTCTGGCGCATTATCATGCGACCCCTCCTGAATCATCTTGAATTCAGCCTCCTCACGAGCGGGCTTAATTACAGTCAGGTACCGGTGGACTCGCATGCCAAGCAGAAAAGTTCCATACAGCGTGACTCCAATACAGGTATAGACAACACCACGATGCAACTTGTCTAGAAGCTTATATTTGTTAATGCTTTTTTTCTGCATATTTATAAAAAGAAACTTTTTCGCTGCTTTGATTTTCACTTTTCATTTACAATTGTCAGGTGTTTCTTTCCGCATAATTCCCATATAGAGTGTAAAATTTTATTAGTGAATTCTACACTTAAAAAATTAAATTGAAAAAATATAAAACTTGCACTTAAAAAATTTAAGTCCGAATTTTTGTAAAATTGAGTTTTACAACTGAAACTTCGTAGAAAAGTTTTATAAACGAAATTTCCGGCCCGGTTCCCCTTTTTTTCTTAATGTATATTTAGAGCATCCAAATCGAATGCAGCAAAATAAAAATTTAGGGTATAAAAATCATGAACATTTTAAAAATGTTACCTTTTCGAAATATATTAGGAATAATTTACTTTTAGCTTAAATTAATTTTTTAACTTTTTTTTTTGTGGGACATACATATGTATTAATACCTGTTCTCATCTGGTTTAGAAGTTATTGGTGTCCAAAGTTGAAAAAATGGGCTCAAAAAACTTATTTTTTCTTTTATTTGTGTATAAAACTAAGCAAGACTGTGTATTAAAAGAAATGCTATGCTATTACCTATTCAATAAGCAATTAACCATAAAATTCCATGCATTACTTTAATTTAAGTTATAACATTTTACATATTATACACACTTGACTATGGTTCACCCTTTTACGAAATAACCAAAACATGCAATTTTTCGCCTGCGGCGTTTTTTTTTTATTCACAACATATCAAAAGGAACAACAAACATTTCAATGAGACCTACAAAATTGGTAATACCTCAAATGTTCTGAGTACAAGACCAGTTATATCTTCAAAAGTAATCCATGAGCTTTTATGGTTAATGGCTCGTTGAATAGGTAATAACATAATTTTTCTTTTGATATCCAAAACGCTTTTTTTATAGGAAAACAAAAAAATAAATCACAAGTTTTTAGGTTCATTTAACCAACTATAACCGAATATAACGGCAATTTTTTCACCATTCGCTTTTTTTAGCTCCAAATACATATTATGAAAAAAAATTAAAAACATGCCATTTTAGCTAAAAGTAAATTGCTCTAAATAAGTATATATAAATTTAAATGGTTAAATATAAATAAAAAGGTTTTTCTTACTTTATGGCATGCTTGGTGATTATTTGCTTCATCTTGGACCACTCAACAGCGCTGTAGCCGCCATGACGAGTCGCTGCTGCCAGGGATCAGTGCAAATCAAACGCAAAGATCAAATGTTGTAGAATAAGAGCAATGAAACGCATATCATTCAAAAGGTACTGCACCATAGATGTGCCGAATCATAGTAGATTTTAAATTGATGTCCTCTGACCCGAAATATTAACCTTGAAAGTTTATAAGGGATCTCAGGACAAGGAAGAGGTAGATTGGTAAATGAGGTATCGGACGAAAGGTCTGGCTGCACAATATGATTGGAGTTTAGATTGGTGACCTTCGGCCTGAAATATGAGCGTAAAAAGAGCATTTATTAAATAAAAGCTAAACTCTGAGATAGAAGAACATGATGTAAGAGAGAATTTTAGGCATTGATAAGATGGGCAAAAAATACTTGAGACATTTTTCAATATCTCTTGAGGTTACCCTACAATAAGCATTTTTTTATGTGACAAGTGTGAATATATATTGTGATGGTAAAATTGCTTACAAATAATAAATTTTGAAAAATTGCCGTTATTTTGACATCAAAATTATTGTGATATCTTGAAAGCTATAGATGTTCTCAGTACGCCGATTTTGTATGAAAAGTCGTGATAAATTACGGTATACGAAAACTTTTTTGGTAATATTTTCAAAAATAGTATGCTAAAAAAAATTGCCGTTATCATATCAAAATTATTGCGATATCTCGAAAACTGTAGATTTTTTCCGTGCAACTCATTTTCTTCAAGAAAGGTCATTGCCCCAGAATGAGAAAAAAACAAATGCAATTTCAAGTTTTGATTTTGCAAGCAAATATCACAGCCATTTTTCAACCGATTTTCATAAAATTTTCTTTGTATGAAAGTTCAATTAAATAACTTTGGAGAAAATAGAAAAAATGTACCGTTATCTCATCAATTCAATTTTTATGTTATTTTCAAAAAACCTCTAAAATATCCAATTTTTGCTCACAAACAAGGCAAAACATGCTTTTGTTGTAAATTTTGTTGTTTTAAAAATTTTCTTTTTTTCACATTAATCATTTGATTTATAATTTATTTGCAGAAATTGATTTATTTTGGCACATAATAATAACAGCTTAAACAATAATGTCTGTGATTAGAATTTTCAAATATTCCAAACCAATCCAAAGTTATATACACAAATCTATATTATAAGCAATTTCCTTATCTTCATCCTATATATTAATGCAAAAACATCAAATGTTGTCGTACACTTTTTTTACTATTGATTTGATTTCAATTTACATGCAATTGCGTTTTTTACCCACTTTAAAGGCAACATTTCCGAAAGAAACTTATATTATTTGAAAGCTCTGGCTCATACCAAGTGCACAATATACATAATTTTAACGCAAATGTTTTGTTGTAAGGATAAGCAAAAATTAGAAATTTAAAACATCTTTTTCCCCCATATAAGAGAAACAACAACAAAATACAAAACCACACATCTCTGTTGAAGCTTTTCACTTTGTTCTCACGCTCTGTTCAAGCCACACAGCTCTGTTGATGAGAGTATAATGCGAGGTTGAAAAAAAGTCAAAAGTTTCAACAGAGCTTTGTGGTTGTTGTTTTTTCTTTCCTAGCTTTTTGCACACTCGA
The DNA here is from genome assembly GCA_914767935.1 of Coremacera marginata. Lineage (NCBI taxonomy): Eukaryota > Metazoa > Arthropoda > Insecta > Diptera > Sciomyzidae > Coremacera > Coremacera marginata. The sequence goes on along the minus strand of OU612046.1, from coordinate 139,214,942 downwards.
TCAGCTTTGCTGATACAAAATAAAAAGAAATGGTGTCTCAATAGAAGTGCATATTTTTATTGCATTGGAAAGTAGACATGTTTCGATTTGGTATTAATCGAATTTCAAAGTTACCAAATTTGAAAAATTTTCCAAAAATACCACAAAATTTAAATCGTGCACTCTCATTGGGACACCGTTCATTAAGAAAGTTAAAACTTTTCCCCCAATGGGACAATGAGAAACAACAAAAAAATACATAGCGACACAGCTCTGTTGAGCATCGTTGTTGTAGCATACTCGGGGCAGAGTAGAATGCGAGTGTCTCAGACACTTCTCAAAGAACTCCACTGGCAGCTGGCTACTGACACCGTTCTTTCTGTTCAGGATATGATTTAATGCGTTCAGCCAGAAAGAAAAAAAAATGGATTTTGATAAGATCGAATTTCGGCCACAGGCGATACTAGAACTATTAAATATCTCATATCTCTCATATCTTTTTACAAAGGTTGCACACGCTCAATAATTTGTTTTTTTTTAAATTTTTAATGTAGGAAAGGGACTTAATCGCTTTGTTTTTTTATTTTGAAGACTATTATTTTGTTTTTTATTTATTTTCAAAGAATAAACTGTTAAATGTTGTTTTCAGCAGTTAAACAGTGATGTAAAATATTCAAAAAACTGATTATTAAATTAGAGACTAGAGAGGTTTAAATTTGCCTTCGACGGAAAACTAACTTAGATGTGTCGCAACTTAGACGTGGCTCAACTTAGATGTTGTTTATTCTACAATTCTTAAGTCGATTGAAAGCAATTCGATTTTTTAAATCTGTTCTGCGTTTTTTAACGCCAAATTTGAGTTTGGCTGATTCAATCTACCCTGAAATCATCTATCCCATTCCATTCCTCCCAATTTTCTTGAATACCGCTCCAAACTTGTTACGGATGAAAAATTAGTATTTTTGTATAGAGCGGAAAACTGCGTTTTCAACAATCGCCTTTTATTACTCCGAATCCACACATTTTGTTACGGAACTTGCTCTCCAGTTTCTAGAATTCATAAACTAACGAGTTCGAGTAATTTTTATTTTTTAAATTAGATATCAATAATAAAAATACTTCCCTCTCTTTAAGAAATACGAAAGATAAATCGTGGCTTCAAATGCGGAATATTCCAATGTTCATACAAGAATTGATTCGTTATAAAAATAAAGCGCTGCTTTAAAAAAAAAGCGGTGTGATGAAAGAATTACAGACACAGACTGGAATTTTTTATTAAAAGTTGGCGAGATTTTTAATACAAATGTTTTCTCATTTTCTTCTAAATAAGTTTTTGGTTTTACTAAATATATGGAAAAATTAATAAGCGCTAAATTAGAAAATCTTGACAATTTCGAGTAAAAATGTTATTGTTTTCTGATTTTAACAAGATAAATGTTTAATTTTTATTAGTAAATATAATTATGTTTTATGATGCAAATAGCGAGCGTCTCAGGCAAAAAATTTTTTTATTTTATTAATGCAAAAGGTGGAATAAGCTTCCACGGACTAAAACATGTTGCACAAAATTTTCAAACTTTCGCGAATTTCACCCTCTATACTATTCTGGGGCACAAATATATTTAATAAAAAAAAAAAATAGTTATTCGGGAGGAACCAAGTTCATTATTTCTAATTTTTTTCTTTTTAAACTCCGTTTCGTTCTACTTAAAAAATGTTCACAAAAACTGTGGATATTTTCTTTATTCAAAATATTCAATAACTAATAGTAATTATTGTAGACGGTATTTTGCTTTTAACCTTTGTAGACATATGATTAAAAATTTAAGCATCATCTTAAAAAATATACAGCTACAGTACAACAGATATGTTTTTGTTAATTCTAAACAAAAATTTTTAAAATTAATAAAGACAGCAAAACAAAGATTATCTGAAAAAAATACGCTGAATAACTAACAATGAAACTCCACAATTAACTAAATAAATAGAACAAAATAAAGCGATAAAATTATGTTTTCATATAACAGAAATTTATATCAAAAATGCCACGCCACGCTCTCGGTTCAACCTATATCATGATAGGTAAATTCTTTGTAGTCAACTTGCGCAAACTGCTCATTGTATTTGGAGAGGCAATTCTGGGTGCTGTTTTCAACGGTTGTGTGGAACGCGCAAAAATATTTTCCGCTGCAGCTTTACGTATGCGTTTGGAATTGTTTGAGATGCTAGTGCTATTCAATGATTGCGGTTTTATTGATGAGCGCGATGCAGGCTCTATAAATTTTTCGAAGGTGTCGTAGTTATCGTGGTGATAGCGACTGACTTCTGACTCTGTATTAGGTTGATGTGCTTTATTTATGGAATTACGCTTCTTGCTGCCGCCTGCGCTGCGTCGAACCGAACGCCTGCGTATCATGGTGCCCAGCACACGCGTTTTCTTCAATGGGGATTTATATGGCGTCCTAACAGCTGTGCTTGTTGGCTTCAAAAATACGCTGGGACTATTCATGGCATAAAATAAGCTGCGCTTGGCCACTGGAGTCAACTTTTCTGCGGTTGAACTTAATTTACGCTTTTTAGCTAGTGAAAGTGAAGATTGATTGGGTGTTGCTGCTGATGGATTTCTAAGTGTTGAAAGTGTAGACACATTCCTTGATGACATGGGTGTGCGACTACCAGCTAGTTGTGTTTTATTGTTGGGTGTTTGCGCTTGCTTGCGTGCTGTACTTAGCTGTTCTTTAGCCTGACGTTTTTGCGCCCATTCCATGGCCATGACTTCGAGTATGTTCTGACCATAAACCAGAAAATGTTTTTGTTCGCGTTCCTCAAATCGCTTCACCAGTTCTGTTATTTGTTGCTCAATTTTAGGCAGCTTTGTAGCAATCGTTTTGCGCTCTTTTTCCTCCTTTAGCAGCTGACCACCACGATTATTGAAGCGTCCCGGCTCAGTTGCCTTTGCCTCCAATGCAGTCATGCGTTCCCATAAAATTTTACGATTTGCATACAGCTCAAAAATTTCCTTATTACTTTCATAGAAGAGCTTCAAATCTTCCAATTCCATTTCGTGCAGCACCAGCAAATCGTCCGTATAGCATTTGCTGTGAAAATTTGTAAAACGATTGCGTTGCAACTCGGATTTTAATGTTTTGTCCCACCACTGCACAATCTCTTCGCGTATTTGATTAACGTACATTTTTATATTCTGACTCTTCAGTGACTGGCAGCGATTCAACTCGCCATAGTAGGCATCAAATGTCGTCTGCGTATACTCGGTGAAGCGCATAAACTTATTTCGTGTATTGGGACTCGTATCCAAGCGATCCCAAAGTTCTTTAAGCTTTCCTTTCATTTCATCAATTTTTTCACGCACCTCCTGCACTTGACTACCGTAAAATTTATGTAATCTATTCAAGCCCGCAAAGGTTTCCTTATTCAGTTTAATCCCTTTTTGATTGAGCAGGCGATCTTCAGTTTCTGTCGACACATTGAGCTCCAATATGGTCAAAAATTCTTTGATTTCTTTTCGTAATTTTAACACCTTATGAAGACGCTCTACGTGTTCTTCCTGCAACTTTACCAAGTGTTTTCGAAATTCTTCTATGTCATCTGCTGTGGGTAGCGGATCAAATAGCAGAGGACGTGGTGGTTCGCAAAGTTCATCACAGAGTGATTCCTGCTCCAGCAACAATTCGTAGACTTGCTCCCTGCGTACACGCAAAGATTCGCGGAGTTCAACCAAATTATTGTCCAATTCTGCTTGCGCAACAAGCAGCGGCGCATTTTCCCTTGGCTGAACTACAATATCTACCTTGAGCAGACGCTTTAAGTTTTCAGCCTCATTTTGAAGTTCTTTTATCTCACTAATTACATACTCTTCCTTTTCTCTGGACTCGGTAACCAATTCTTCATAGAAGTTAGTTGCGTGTTCCACAAGCTTGTTGAGATTTTCCATGCAAATATCGTGATCAAAGATTCGTGTCCATATTTGTATGAGTTCCGCCACGTATTTTTGTGTCAGATTTTTCATTTCCGAACTTTTACCTCTGTAAGGGTCAACCATGATATCTCTTTATTAGCGCAGCTTATAAATAAACACAATCAAAAAAAATTCTTAAATTGTTGAAAATTCAGTTTAAATCCTAGCGAACGCGGGTACTTAAAAATTTGATCATTTTTAATATCGATAGTTTAATATTTTCTTCAGGGCTACTATTAAGGACTTTCGCATGGTCTAAGATGGAATGTTGTACGACAAGCAGTATCGTGCGTAGGCTAAAAACGACAGTCGGGCCGACATGTTGGATGAAAATCAAAAATTTTTGATTTTTCTGGCGATCGTCCAACATGTTGGACCATGCGAAAGCTGTTGATCCAACTCGCATTGTTTCATTTTGTTTTAGTCGTCGCACAGTGAACATCGGCACCGTTTATTCCAAACATTGAATTTTGGGTAGAATTTATTAAATTTTGTAAGAGTTTTCCTGAAATATGTAAAGATAAAATTGAAGCATACGAAAATAAATGAAAAAAAGGTCAGTTATAAGAGCAGCTAAAAAAAATTGTACATTCCGCCGAAGCGCTCTGCTTGAGAGCTTGCAAATAATGATGTTGTTTCACAAGTTGGATCCAGAAAAGGATTTAGGTAGCGATTAGGAGGGGCTGCAGCCCCCGGCCACGAGCAGGTATGTGCCCCCTTATTGCTTGTGTCTTTTATAGCAAAAGAATGCAATACTAAACAAATTTTTTTCCCTTTTCATACCCCATCACGTGTTAGTTTTAAGGCTTGATTAGCCAAGCGTAACCTTGTGTTGTGGCGTAGCGGGACGTAGCATAGCGGGACGTTGACTCGAGGATGAACGAATACTGAAATCTTAATGCAACGTTTTGCATGCTCCAATTTGTAGCCCGCAGAAAATTATTTAAAGGCACTCGCTTTTTTCTACTATTATTAACCCGTCAATTAGAGACTGCATACTTTTTTTACTAAATTTTACAATTTCTGAAGTTAAACAAAACCTTTTGCTTGTTGCACAGCTGTCGAATTGTCAAAAGACGTAACGTAACGTAGAAATATATTTTCTACAGACTTTTACGCTAAGTCCCGCCACGTTACGATTTCGGTATCGACTTGTACACATTTATCATTAAACAGATTTCAACGTGACAGTTGGCAACGTAGCGCTACGCTACCTTACGCTTGGGTAATCAGCCCTTTGCACACTAACCACCAATTCAAAAACCTTCGATAAGCAAAGTTGGTTACATTAGCAGCTATCGAACCAAAAAAAAAAAATAACAGAAAACAATGTTTCTTCTAATCACTGCAAGTTGTCATAAGCATCGTTAAGAACATGTTTTTGTTGATGTGAAAGCTTTGCTGTTTTTTTTTTTGCTTTTGCATAATGGAAAGGTAAAATTAACATTATGAGATAATGCGACATTAATGTAAAAATTAATATGTAAAAATTAATATGTTGATTATTAAAAGACCCGAGCTAAATGCTCTGTCCTTAAGTAGGCCCCGTGTCAACTTCAGCCAAAGGCCCCGCTATGTGTCAATCCGGAGCTGGTTGGTTCGAATGCTCTATCAAATTTTTCATTCCAACTTAGCGTACAACATGTGATCCAATATGTTGGACCATGCGAAAGTCCCTATTCAAATTTTCTTCATTTTTGAAACATGGCTGTTATTTACATAATCAGGATATATTGAAAACTATTCTTACATAAAACCATGCGCTTAGACCACCTAAACGATCGAAAAATTCATTGCAAACAATTTACGATTAACCCACGAACATCAGTAGTGAACAAACATTTTCCTCTATCTTGCATGTTCGGGCGGTTTAAGCAGATAATTTTGACTTCGGAAGAACATCAATAAATGCAGGGTCGATATCTCCTTATTTTTATATAAGTAATAAAACTTTTGCTCTGTTTCTTAACAACAAATTTGCCTGGTAAGCATTGAGTAGCACATAATCATGAATTTATTTTAATATTTCAATTTATAAAAAGTGTAAAGTTATTCATAATTAATAGCAAATCATTTGCATTAAATTTAAATTAATCCAATGAATTCAAACGATAATATAATGGCTGCTAAAGGGCTGCATTTATTTCAATGGCAAGCTTACCACTTCATAACAAAAGTTACGATATGAAATACTTGTATAAAATAAATTGTTGTTTGGCTTTGGCTGTAGCCAACAACAACAAATTATTATGAAATCGAGAAGGCCGAGCAACTGCAACTTGTATTTAATATTAAACTTAAAACAATTATATTTCAGCGAACATTAACGGAACACTTTAAAAAAAGAACGATATATTCTTCCTCTATTCCTATTCTATTCTTTCCTCTTTTCTTTGCTTTGCTTTTCTTTTCTTTTCTTTGACAAAAGCACAATAATAATAAACAAAATTCCCACCCTGCTGATTGAGTGAGAATATGCTAGCCTTTCGATAAAATTTCAGCTTATCCTGTAAAAAATTATACAAAAATAGGCAAGCTTTTTACATGTTGACTCAATTTAAAGCTCTTACTTTTAATATGGCCACTAGGGTGTCTCAAGAAAGTCGAAGTTGTTTTTTTTAGACCCATTACCCATTAAGTACCCATTAATTTTTTTCGTATGATGTTGAAATAAAAAAAAAAATCGTGTGCCTAGACCCACGGGAACCCGTGCTGACTTGCATCAGTATATGTCAGTACTTGGTTATATTGAAAAAAAGGTGCTAATTTTTTCAAAAAACCCAAATAACTTTTATATAAGTGTTAATTGTAAAAATGCTGGTTCGCAGTTTGTTTTCTATTTAATTTTTCCTTAAAACAAGTTATCAAACAGAAAAATTAAACCTCCAGAGTTGCTATTTTTTACTTTTCGAAAAAACTCCTTTTTGTTTTTGTTGTGTTAAAAAAAATCTAAAAAAAATCCAAACTTGAAAAAATTTCAATAAACAGCAATATACAGACAAATGACAACCTATACTCGCGGTTTGTGTGAATATAGCCTGCTGTCACAACCACCTTTTTTGTTGCTTCATGATGTGGACCACAGCAAGTGCAACGCAATTTTTCTAGCTCCTTTCGTTGCATTTGCTTCTGTTGCTAGTGGTGGCACTTTGAGAATGTTAAAAAAATTACGCTGCACTATTAAATTGTTAAACACTTATTAAATTGTTATGTAATAAAACACTTATTAGCATAACTTACTTATACTGCTGTTGGTGGCAATTGGAGAACGTTGGCCAGCGAATGAAGTAGGAAATTTGCGCTGCAATGATTTGTGCTGCTGGTGATGCCACTTGGAGGACGTTGACCAGCGAAAGAAGCAAGAAAATTGTCTTGCACTTGCTTCTGTTGATGGTGGTGGCACTTGGAGAATATTAACAAAAATTTTTAAGAAAAATTTAACTAATACACCGGGAGATCGTTGGCCAACGAAAAAATTAGATATTGTGCGGAAAACTTAACTTTTAACTTTAACACTGCGTTTCTGTTTCGAAGTGCTTTTTTTAATATTCTTAACATTTCTCAGCATTCCAAGGAAACGCCAAAAATTGTCAGCATACGTCAAATCGTCAGCTCAATTGTCTGCCTGACAATTGAGAAGTATATGTTCGAATTTTTATGACTTATTTGTGATGGAGCATTTCATTGAGTTTTAAAAATTCTTTTCTGGCAATGCTTTTTGAGCGAACAAATTATTTTCGATATGTTCATCGATATATTTTTATAGAATTTTGTAATCAACGCCCTCAACACGAACTTAAATATGTTATTTAACTGATATTTTAGCTTTCGTCAAAAGTAAACGGGGTATTATATATATTTTTCAACAATGGCTGATTTGTTTTCGGAGAAAAGCATGGAAATGCAAAATTTAACCCAAAAATACGTAGAGCATCTAATAAAAATGTGGAAGAGAATATTTGATCAAGATGGTTGCATAGAGAATCTTGACAAACTTGTTAAGCATGCATCGGACTTTTATGAAGATTTGATTTCACAGTCTAAAGAAAAAGAAGAATGCATTCGGAATGAAATAAATGAACTACAAGTTGAGGCTGAAAACTTAAAGCGGCTTCTAAAGATCGATATCGTTGTAAAGGCAAAGGAGAATGCGCCGCTGTGTGTTGTTCAATTTGAGCTGGACAATTGTTTGGCTGAAATGCGTGAATGCTTGCGTATGCGAAGAGAACAAATCTATGAGTTGCTTCTTGAGCAAGAATCCCTCTGCGAAGAACTGGGTGAACCACCACGTCCGCTTCTGGCCGATCCGCTACCTACAGCAGATGAAATACAGGAATTCCAACGACATTTAGAAAAGCTTAAAGAGGAACGTATAGAGCGTCTACAAAAGGCATCAACATTGCGACGAGAAATCAGAAACTTTCTAAACATCTTGGAGCTGACGCTACTAACAGAAACTGAAGATCGCTTGCTAAATCATAGACAGATTAAATTGAATAAGGAAACGTTTGTGGGCTTGAATAAATTGCATGAATGCTATGGTAAACAAGTGCAGGAGATGAGTGAAAAAATAGACGAAATGAAGGGCAAGGTTGAAGCACTCTGGAACCGTTTGGATGCAAGCCCAAATACTCGAAACAAATTTAAACGCTACACCGATTACACCCAGACAACTTTTGATGCATTCTACGAAGAGATGAATCGCTGCCAGATTCTCAAAAGCCAGAATATAAAATTGTATGTGGATCAGATACGTCAGGAAATTGTTGAGTGGTGGGATAAAACATTGAAAACCGAAGTGCAACGGAAAAGATTTTTCAATTTCAACAGTAATTGCTACACGGACGATTTGCTGATGCTGCACGAGATGGAGCTGGAAGACTTAAAACAGTTCTATGAAGGCAACAAAGAAATTTTTGAGCTTTTTGCAAATCGTGCAATTCTTTGGGAACGCATGACTGCTTTAGAGGCAAAAGCATCAGAGCCTGGGCGCTACAACAACCGTGGAGGTCAGTTACTCAAAGAGGAAAAAGAACGAAAAATGATTGCTTCGAAATTACCCAAAATAGAACAACAAATAACAGAATTGGTTAAGGAATTCGAGGAACGAGAACAAAAAATTTTTCTGGTACACGGAGAAAACATACTTGATGTCATGGCCATGGAATGGGCACAAAAGCGTGAAGCTAAAGAGCAGCTAAGTAGTGCTCGTAAGAATGCGCAAACATCGCTATCCAAGTCACATTTGACCGCAAGTCGAACCCCTATGTCTGCAACAAATGCATCCTCAGCAATAATACGTAAAACTCCAGCCACAGCAGGAGCAACAAGTAAGTGTGCACTGTCACTAGCCAAAAAGCGCAAGTTAAATCATGGAGAACATTCAACGCCATTGGCCAAGCGAAGTTTAATATATGCAGTGAATAGCCCGAGCGCATTTTTAAAGCCAACAAACACAGCTGCAAGCAATCGCTTAAAATCGCCTTTGAAAAAGATTCGTGTGCTGGCTTCAACCATTCGTCGTCGTTCAGGTCGACACAGCAGAAGTGCCTCCAAGAAACGACGTTCAATGCCTAGAACAGGTGCAGCTAAACCTCAAATAGTAATTACAGAAGCCAGCGGCGACAACCAGCATGACGATACTTATGACTCTTTTGAAAAATGTATTGAGCCCGCTTCACGCTCATCCATAAAGCCGAACCCATGCACTAGCTTGAACGTTACAAAAGGATCAAAACGTATGGGCCTCGAAAATTGCTCTCCATCCATATTGCATCAGCTCTCGCCCCGAAAACAAACAAGAAACGCTAATTCGCCCAGTGCCAGCAGCAGCGGTCGCAAGTTGACCACAAAAAATTTACCTATAATTATATAGAATACTTTACTGAGATTTTAATTTAATTGAGAGTTTCGTTTAATTTAAATTATTAAAGCTTTTATTATGTTTTAAGTTATGTGTAACTAAGCAGATATTTTGCTACTTAATGTGTTAATGTCGTATTGTGAATTGTTCTATATGTAAAATGCGCGTTTTTTAATGTGTCTTAACTTGATTTTTTTGCTGCTTTTTGTATTTGGGATTTGGAAACTAGGGATTAAAATATATGTGCGATTTTTAATTTGTTGCGACTTGATGTTTTTAATTTGTAGCAGTGCTTTGCTTTATGTACCTCTGTTTATTTTTCTATGCTTGTCCACAATTTATTTTTTTTATATGATTTTAATAATTTCATGATGTGATGATACTTTTTGTAATAAAAAATCTACAATAATTAAATTTGTTTTTATAATATTTTTATCTTTTAGACAAGATTCAAGAAATGGTTATATCAATATAAAGTTTGAGGTATGTTTCACGGTGCTTCTTAAACTATTTTATTCTGTGATTGCTTAATTAAATTAAACTAAAATTATTTTTACAGTTTTCGAAATCAGCTCACGTGACCGAATATTTATAAAGTAGGTTTGAATAAAAATATGATGTTTTTGAGAATAAAAATAATATTTAGTGAAACTGAGACAATGTTAAGCTGAGAGAAAATAAAAACTGCAGTTTTGAATTAGTTATTTCTACAATAAAAGTAACTATCAGTAACTATTTTTTGAGAAAAATTTTTAATATAAATGGACATATATGGTTTGATTGAATTTTTAGATAAAAAAGACAAATAAAAAACCGAACGTTGATTCTTTGAATTTCTCGTCGTTTTTCTCATTCTTACCTTATCTTAAAAAATGCATTGTACTAAGAATTTCCACAGTTTCACACATGTGTCAAACGTGTGAATGCTTTTGATATCAAATCAGATTTTTTTAATATTTTATTTAAAAAAAATGTATGAAGTTAACATGGTATGGTACCATACGCTGCTTCACATATGTATGGACTCAATCGTTCTAAAGTTGATCTATGCAAATATTATCACATAAAAAGGGAGTAGATGTCAGTCCTGGCTCTTTATGTGGATGATATTATTTTCTTCAGCAACGATTTCCAATTTCGAACTGCTCTTAAGGCAAAATTGATCGACGATTTTAAAATCAAATTTTTAGAAAAAGCAAAGCAGTGTCTAGGAATGGGAATTTCATTCGAAGAAGACGATTTGTATGTGGATCAAGAAGATTATATTCAAGAAATGTTACGCAAATATAATATGGAAGATTGTAATCCGGTCTCTACTCCAGTTGATATGAATCCAAAGCTCTTGAAATATATGACTGTGAATGAATCTATCAAAGGTGTTTCTTATCAGCGGGCTGAGTTTATTGTTTGCAGTACAGTGTACGCGGTCGGACATTTCTCAAGCAGCACTTCAAGCAGCAGATTCAATCAAAATCCAAATCGTTATCATTGGACCTGTTCAATCGAACGTGATTTAAATGATTTTTTATCAAATCATGTTTAGATATTTAAACCTGGAAGTCCATATTAATTTAAAAAAAACAAAACTTATATTTTTGGGACACTATATATATTTGAAACTTTATAGTTGGGACATAAAAAGTGTTATAGTTACCATGAAAGTAATGCATGGAATTTTATGTTTAATACCTTATGGAATAGGTTTTAATACCAATAGGTTTTAATACCTTTCTTTTGATACCAATAGTGCTAGGTTTTGTAGGAAAATTAATCGCATTAAATCACATCTTATTAGAAGGGACATATAATCCACAAAAAAAAAGTTAAAAAATAGATTTTAGCTAAAAGTAAATTATGTCTTTTTTTCATTAATTTATTGTTATTACATATGGGTGTTCTTTTTTTTCTTTTCTTTAATATCTAAGTTCCGACGCATATTTTTGAGTAAAAATTAAAAATTAGTCAATGCAATCAAATTATTTTGATCATGCTTAAAAAATTAATTTAGTTAAAAACTGTTTTATCTTCGAAAAATTGATAATTGCATATAAAAATTCACCTTCATGGCTGTTCCCGCTTCGAGGATTGTAACCTACAAAAATTATACAGCAACAAAGATTATTCTAATTAGAATACGATAAACACATTTGCAAAGCAAATATAACGGAACTGTTGATGCATGTGGAGTGACAAAAAAAAATATCGCATTTTCAAAAGAATTTTGCCTGTCAAATTTTTGTTCCTCTCTCCAGTTTAAAGTAATGCGTCATTTAGAATAAGTTCTTATTCTCTATTACTGGACCCGGTGCTAGTTTTATGAAACAAAATTTTGTGAAATCACAAAATTTTGTGTGAAATCATGTGAAAGTTATCACTTCAAAGGCAATTTTTAGTGTTTTTTAGCATTTTTGTGGAGAACTACTGGTGAGTACCATTTGGTTTGTTCAACTCCAAGGTATATTTAACAAGGTAGTGTCGTCTCGGAGCGGTGGGTACCGCAGCTGTCAAACACATAGAATATCATAATCTGCAAATTTTGTTATTTGTTTTGCTTTTATTCGTAAAAACCTGGTTTTGACAGGTGCGGTACCCAGCACAAGAGAGAATTTTAACTACTAACACTAAGGTAAGGAATTATAAGGTAAGGTAAGGTCATCACGGAGAGGAATGGAGTAGAAAGCAGTATAAAGCTACATTGATGTCAAAATCAGCTGTTCATCGCGAATTTCTTTATGCTCACGTTTCGCAGTTGTTTTTAGGTTAAAACTATTACAGGTTTTTTTTTGCAATTTTAAAACTTCTTTCACATTTTATAGTTTTTATTACACTTTTTATATAATATTTTGTCATGGGCACCTGAGCGCATCTTATTGTAGACCGACCTTTATAGCCTTTTTCACGCCGTCCTGAAAATATTTTTTAGTTAATTTTCTGCCATACAACGATGTTCTCGACAGTTTGACAGTTCTTTCGCATGAGATGTCAAGTTGAGTCGATTTTACATCTTCTTAACTGTTTCCGTTCATGCACGGTAAAAAGTACATTTTATTTTCCGAGGTTGAGATTACACCAAACGGTAGCCAAATAAACTTTCGAGCAGCGACATCTGGCTGTCAGTTTAGATTATATAGCATCGAAAAGCTACGACGAATAATTTATACCGTTTGTCCTTTTAGCCTATCTCTGCTTACCTTCTAAAATGGAATGCTCGCATATGTATTCCTCAGCCAATCACGACCAAGCTTCTAAACGATCATAAGTTTTGGGTCGTGGCGTGATTCGAGCGGGACCCGAAGCTTTGTCGGTGACGGTAGGTTTTTATGGACGAAAACACGGTGTCCGACAATTTCCCGTGTAAAAGTTCACTAACGGGTACAAATTTGGCACCATTGGCCAGATAGTGTTTCGAGAAAAATACACCCCTGGGTCAACGTTGCGCTACCAGCGAAGAAAATTTTTTGTAGTTGGTTAGAGAGTTGCCAAAAAGGTGGGTAATTCGCTGTTTTGTGTCGAGATTTTAGTAATTTTCGTCAAACATTTACTTAATTTTTAATTAAATTAACAAATTTTTAACATAACAAAAGAATGGCTTTCGAATCAATTTGGACACAGTGCTAAAATATTGGCAGAGTATCGATAAAATTGGTGCAGAAAAAATTGATTAGCAAAAAAAAAATTAAAAGAATAGAAATGTGGAAAAGTAAAAGTGAATATATATTCCAACAAATTTAAACTATACCAAATTATAATTATATTAAAATGGTGCAATGCAATAAAAAAAATTAGGATTGCAACCAACCGCTGCGCTTCGATAGCGTCTTGTTCGCATTAACAGAAACGTCGGTCAGGAAGTTGCTGGCACACATCATACTCCGCAGTCGTCCGCTGGACAAGTTATCAAACTTTGCAAACTTAACAACGGATACTTTATGAGGCATTGCTTGTATTAGTTAGCATTGCTTAGTTCATACAACAACTGCTGGCTTTAACAACGTAACGCAATACAAGACAACGCAAACTTGGAACTCGAAAATACTTCGCCATCGTGGTATACGTATTCCAAAGCAAGTGAAAGTTTCGCTTTAGTTTCTTAGTTGCTACCATTTTAAAGTAGCTAGCAAGCAGCAGCATCAACTACAACCACAGCAGCAGCTACAGCAATCTGTGCAACAACCACATTAGCAGATAACCAACCACATAATTTTATTGCTTGGTTCTCGCAATGAAAATGGACAAATTACCATACAAAAACAAACTGGTACGATTCATTTTTTTTATTCTTGTCGTTTCCGCCTGCCGACCAGTGCTGACAAAGAACACCACCCCTCCGGCGAGCTTTAGCCGCGCAATACGCCAGCGTACCAGTAATGCCAGCAGGACGGTAGGGATGCAGAGCAAAGGCCTACCTTGCCACATGGCTGCATTTCCACAGCAGTGATAGTGGTGGACGGGGAAACATGACAATTTTCACTCAAATTAGCACAAATTTAACACCCGCGACGCACTGTTTGCAACTTGGAAACATAAAATATTTTCTTCATTTGCAATTTCTACGAAATTCGTCATTTTGACATTAATGTTGCTTCTCATTATCCACTCTTCGTTGGCGCGTGAGAGCACTTAGTATCATGGGCCTACCTCATCATTGTATCATGCTCCGTGGTACCTCACAAATTTTTTGTAAGCAATATTGCAATATAACTATTTCAGTGATTAAATATATTATGGATCATTCGTTTAAATCCAGAATGTCGTTATCGTAGCTATTATTGTAGGGTGTTTATAAGATAATTTGTAAGAAAAATTCACCTCCATGGGACAAATAATAAGACGAAAATTACCACAAATTACAATTACAGCAAAGATATTCAGTAAATTATTACAGCCTATTGGTTGGTTATTATTTTTTGTCATTTTTTTTTTCGTATGTACTATAGTTAGCTATAGTATATATTTTTTTTATTATTTTTGGTTTTTATTTTTATTTCTTTAAGATTTTGATTTCTGTAACTATGTTTTTTGCATACAATCAACCTTAAATCAACCTTAATTTCAATAAAAGTGCTATAACTCATAAATTAAAAGTGTTTGATCTGTCCCACATCCTCAACTGAATTGCAATTATTAATATATACATAAATAAAATATATAATTAAATATTTAAAACAAAAATTTTTTTTGTCTCTTTGAAAATATTAACGAAAATAAAGAATGACCCATAAATATTATACATTCGGTTTTACCCTAACAATTTGGATCTTTTATATCGGTAAGATGATTTGATGACATTTAAAATAAAAATAAGCAAACTTTTTTCCTTATACATGCAAAAAGTAATGTCGTCTTCGGATTATAAAGACATTCATACTTCTGGATTAATATCTACCAATGTGATCCTCTTCGGCAAGCAACCATTTTCATTTAAGAAATATATTTACAAAGAGTACAAAACATTATTTATTACATTTGTGAATTGTACTTACATTATTTCTGTCCCTTATTTTTTCATTTAACATCAACAAATTTTAATTAAATATATAAACCTAGTAACATTTTCTTGTCATATTTAATAAAGCCTTGCCTAGACAAACTTTACCGTTAAACAAAATAAATATAAAATAAACTATTTTAAACTTGAAAACTATGAAAACAATGCCGGCTTATATGAATAAAAAACGCTGCGTTTCTTAAGTATCAAATGTTAACAAATATGACAGGACTACGCATCGCTTCTTCATTTTATTCCTTTCGGTGTACATACACAACGTAATTATTTTGAAATCCAGCGAACAAAGCGATGTGGCCCTATTTGCTTCGAGTCTGACTGCAGACTGGAAGCTTTTTTGCAGCGGAAGAATTTATATACGTTTACATTTTTGAAAAAGCCCTTAGCTCGCGAGCTAATTATGTTCGTAGCTGATATAGATCCACATGGAATGAAAATAGATTTTTAGTAATCTATAAACTATTTGAAGCTAGACTAATTTGTTAAAATATGAAATGGGGAACTCTTGTTTTTTAATAAAAAAACAGTTAATTAATTTTTGTGTAAGACTGAAACAATTTTTGCTAATAAATTTTACGCTATTAGAAAGGGGGTTCAAAACGAAATTTTTAATTTAAATTAATTCTACAACAAAAGAACTTGATGTAACTTTTTGAGAAAACATTCAATATTTTGGATATTTTTTGAAAAAAAGATAAATAATATGAATAAATACACAGCAAACGGTGTTGCTGAAATTACACCCCTACCTTGTCACTCCTGCCTTGAAATTATTGTATCATGCGCACAGAAACAATAAATAAATAAAAAACGTTTTTTTTCAAGAGTTCCACAATACAGATATCAAAAAATGTCCATATTTGCAAACAATGGACTAAATCAATTTGTGGGCAATTTTTTTATGGTATATTTTTATGGTATATCCAATAAGCACCCCTGGCTTAGTAAAAGATTGTCACATTTAAAAAAATCTTACAGATAAAATTTCAAATCAGCCAAAGTAATGTTCATCTCAGTCTTTTTGAGCAACTACGTAATGAATTTAATTTTGTTCATAACTACCTTTATAATCAATATATTTTAAAAACTGAGTGTCAACTACAATCAAATCCTTCTTACTTTTGGCGTTTTATTAATGATAAAAGTAGCTGTATCGACATGGAATATGAAGGTCAAACTTTGATTAACACTCTGGAGCCATGCAATTTTTTGCAAAATTCTTTCAAAGCGTTTATGAATATTGTATTAAGTTACCCTTTAGCACAACCACATTTGATTGAAATAACTTTAACGCTATTGAAAATTTCACAATCTATGAAGATGACGTCATGTCTGCAATTTCCCACACTAAGTCTGTTTTTAAAAATTAAAAAGGTGGCTTCCCACCCAGCTTTTTTTTTAAGCATGTGTTAGTAATGTCGTGAAGCTTTTTTAAATTTTATTTAATTTGTGCCTTAAATCAGGCAAATGTTTGGACATTTGGAAAATTTGTTCCATTGTTCCGTTATTTACAAAAAGACTCAATGTATTGCGATGTATGTGGAGCAATTAAATTATACCAATAAATACTTATAAAAAACAAAATGTAAATACTTACTTATCCCGGGAAAACGTTATATTATTTTCCATGTAATTAACTATATATTCATTTTGCACCTCAGTGGCTTTTTTAAATTTATTTGCCATATATCAAAATTTCATTCAAAAATTTCCGGTGAGTAAAAATAATGAGCTGTATACACTTATGTGACGTTTAAACTCATTTCACACTGCTATAGAATCACAAATATCAAGTGTTCACAAAAATTCGTTTACAATTGATTTTCCATTGTTACAGAATCCACCGCCTGGTTATTGTATCATAGGCAGGCATTAGAAGTAAGTATGTCGGCCAACACTTTTACTGTCAGCTGATTGAATGCATTTTTGAACACGACTTTCTAACACTGAACTAGATTAGGAAAAGAGCAAGCGTCAAAACAAACATCTGTTTCATTGTAATCATTTCAGTAACTTTAGTTTTCGTAAACAGTTCCAAAATTATAGCGTTTATAACTTAAATATAGAAATTAATTTTTAGTAACGAATCTCACAACAATAAAAAAGGAGTATGGAAGGTAATGCAAAGTTATATGAGTAGTTTTTTAAAATTTGCAACCAGCATATTTAACTTAGAAGAACTGCAGGGACTGCCAGCTGAAAAGCACTACAACTTGACCCATTTCCAGCAGCGTTTCAATTGGGACTGCGGCATTTCATGCGTGTTAATGATATTGTCCAGCACACATAGGGCGGAATTTTTGCAGAATTTTAACAAAATATGCGAAGACGAGGGTTTTGGCTCTAGTACTTGGACTATCGATTTATGTTACATCTTAAAAAGATTTCAAGTGCATCATGAATATTTCACTAAAACTCTTGGAGTCGATCCGAATTATAATAAGCACAGCTACTATACGCAAATAATCGATAAGGATGAAAAACGCATCATAAAGAAATTTAAAGAAGCCAAAGCGCATGGACTGCACGTGGAGAAACGAACGGTAGCGCTACAGGTGCTGCTGCGTCATCTAGCTCAACATGGTCCAGTTATAGTGCTGACGAATGCTTCGCTGCTGACGTGTGAGGTGTGCAAACGTAATGTATTGGAAAAGATAAGGTAAGTAAGAAGAAGAAATATAAAACCAATGCTTGGAGTGTGAATTATTTTAAAGCATACTCCAACCCCCTTGAACCGTCATTAAAAGTTGTTTTACGTTTCTTGTAAAATACAAACGCACACCAAAAAGCTATGCTGGACATTATGTAGTCTTGTGTGGTTACAATTTGAAAGCAAAACGTATCTACTACCGCAATCCAGAGGTACATGATAAACGTAAGTTGTATAAATATTTCTTTTTTTTTATTTCCTCTTAGACATAGTTTACCACAACTAAATATTAAACTAATATCGTCATTTAAGATGTTTGCTACTGTTCCACTGAATCCATGGATGCCGCTCGGAAAGCTTATGGTACTGACGAGGATATTATCTTTATATTTAATAACTAGATTCAATAGCAACATTCCAAAAATATAGGCTTATAATAAGTGCAAACAAAAGTACTGCTAAACTTTTAAATGTAGTTCTCTTCCGACCATATATTTCGCCGCTAAGTTATGCATAAAAGAATGTGATATTCGTTCAAAGTATTCTAAGAAAGTGTATAAGCAGAAAATTGTATGAAGTATATATTTTTAATATGCGACAATGTAAATTGTGTGTAAAATATATGTATGTATGTTATGATTGTATAAAAGATGAAACTCTATGTGCCAAGCTTTAGCCATTTTATCCAACTGATACATCTTTGATATATGCTAAAATTTATTTTCTTGTAAGCTGAAATGTTGAATTAATTTTAACCGATAAACTTGCTTAGGTAGAACTTGCAATTGATATTTACATATGATTATACAATAGTGCTCTTAAAAAAAATAAAAACAATATAATTTGCTTTTTACGATATATAAAAAAAAAAAATACAAGCATTAACATACTGCTACGCAACGCGTTTATAGCTACTAGCTTATAAAAACTTATTTGAAATATTTATACTCAAAAAATGATCTGTTTCAAAAAGTACTTTATGTAGGTATTTTTATTTAGAATAAATTGTATTTATTTGTAATAAATTTTATTTATAAATAATATATTATTTATACATAACATTTAAAAAATGCATTCCAACAAAATAACCAATTATTGTCACTTAATCTTAAACTGAATGTTGCATAATTTTATTATTTTAAAAATAATAACATATAAATGTTCACATATATTATCTTTGGTCCAAATTTATCAATATATTTCTTGTTAATTTTATACATTTATATAAATTCCTATGTAACAAGCAGGCTGGAATAAATTTTTTCCTTGTTCCTATTCTCTTTACCTTATATATATATATATATTTTCAATAAAGAATATTTATAATATGTACGATTATAATATAATTTAAATATTGGTTATTTTAAACAATAACTTTATAAAGCAGCTGCAATTTAATGTGCGGTGCTTCAACTGTTAGCACAGGAGTACCAAACTCATCTGTATACTTGCTATAATACTGCTCTGCTAATAGTTGAAATCCATTTGATTTCAGTATTTTTTGTGAGAAGATTCCAGTAGCATCGGCCTTCATTAGCTGAAAGAGTAGAATAAAGATTTGAGCAGCAGTAAATTAATAAATGAAAATTTAATTTCATAAAAGTTATTAAAGTGGTACGTAATAAAATCCTAAAAATTAAATCTAAAAACTTTTAACCTTTATCTCAATCAAACTCTTGGACTTTTTTTAATTTATCAATAATCAGGATTTTGCTGCTTTTGTACGAATTTGAATGTGACGCCGAAATACCTTTTGCTGTAATCCACTTTTTATGACCATGTCAAATCGTTCGTTTTAACAAGTAACAGAAATGAAAAATCATCTACATTTGTTACTTAATAGTATAGTACAGTCATTTGGTAGTTTTACCTGGAAAGTTTTTCGGGAGTTTTGAAAATGGGTACATTTTATAGATTTCTCTTTCTGAATTTCAACTTTGTCGCCTCAAATAGCGTCAAAAAGCAGTTTTTTGCCTGTATATACCAAATGAAATAAGAGAAACTCCCTACAATTCATGTTATATTTTTTTTTCCTAAAATCATTAGTTTTGGCATACCGCCAAAGTGGAGCACCTCAAAGTGTATTATAAATAAAATAAACATTTTTTTATATTAAAAATATATATATATTTACGCAATTCACAAGGTGTTGTAAAGTTGTAATGTAAGTAAAAAGTTTTCTCATTTTCTACCTTATTAGTAAAGCGATTTTTAGTAAAGCATCGGCCATTCAAATTGAATGAGGAATACCGCATTTTTGGTTCTCTTTTACTCTCTTCGAGAAATTTGATTGTGATTTTTTTTTGATTGAATGGCCGATGCCGACTAAAAGTGTTGTTGATTATGCAACCCTGTGATTGATTGATGCAGGTCTTGAGCTCCATCAAAATTTTGATTGATGCGATGAAGTGTTGAAAGATCTTTTCCGCTCTCGCAGAGAGTTCATCTTTTTTTTCGCTGGAAAAACAACAACAAATTATGAATGATCCTTCAATTTAAATGACGTGTAAACAGTGTCCATCGGCCATTCAATCAAAAAATCACGTGTGAGCAGCTATTCAATCAAATATCTCGAAGAGAGTAAAAGAGAACCAAAAATGCGATATTCTTCACTCAATTTGAATGACGTATAAGCTTTGCCATACAAAATTCGGTTCGACAGCTGTTCTTTGCGTATTTTATTTTAATTTGATTTGTTGTGGAGAACGAAAATGGGAAAAAATGTGCAAAGTAAATATTTGTTTATTATATTCACCCCTACCATATGAGTCGTCGTCGACAGTTATTGTCGTCGTCTTCTGTCGTCATCTTGAAATTGGCACCACCGAAGTCGTTATCGATAAATTTTGACAACTGACGACGAGTAAGCAGTACTCGCCAAGTCATTTTGAAAAACATGTCGTGTCGATAGGACTCAATTCTACTCGTTGAGTTTTTCCGATATGAAATACAGGATTATTAAATGAAAATGAAATTAAAATGAAAAATATTTTAATACGAAATTTCTTGTAGTTTGACAGTTCACGTTCAAGGCAAATTGGAAGATGGTATTAAATTATCGATAAAAAGTCGTCTCGTCTTGCCATTGGATGAAACGACGTAGCGAGTGCCGATTTAGCATTGAGGTGAAGACGACGTCAATAACAAGTGACAACGGGTCAACGACGACTTTGACTACGACTCACAATGATACTCACTTTGTCTGATGATTTGGATAATTTGACTATTTGTTTAGTCTTGTTTTTATTTCTTCTGAGTTTTTTTTGTGATTTTCGACTAATTTCCGATAAAAATTAGAGATGAAACTGATTTCTACGTAATTCGGATGCTAATTCAAACTGAATTACCTTCAAATGCGGTAATTCGCTTGTCAAATTTTGTATGGCGAATTACTTAATTCGGAACATAATTCAGTCTCGAATTACGAATGAGACCTGAATTACGTTATTCAGGTTGCCGTGAGAACATGGTATTAGATTTGTATTTAAAATACTTGGGAAAATATTTGGTATCCGGCGTGCCCCGCGAAATTGTTCAAAAGTTAAAAAATTGTCGAAACCGGCCTGGGTCTGCTCGAAAATTCGTTTTTTTGGCCATTAAGGTGGGACAAGACATTCGCGGCAGAGAAAACAGACCTTTTTTTAAAAAATTCATAACTCAGTCAAAAACAAACATTTTTCCAAAATTTTTTAATTATTGTAGAGAATTGAACAAATTACAAGAAAAAAATTCAAAAAAATATATTTTTTACTCCAACATGGTTTTATAGAGCTCCAAGCTGGCGGCAGAGAAAAAAACGGGGCCTCGTGGTTGCAGCGCTGGGAGTTGCAAAAATTGTCCGATCTGGAAAAAAATGACTTTTTTTAAATCTTAATGAAATTGGTTATCGTATGACACGAGCTTTTATTTTTAATTTTTTTTCCAATTTTTGGTGATGTTCCAAATTTGAAAGTTTGTTTTTTCGAAAAAATATTGACTTTAAAAATTCATAAAAAATAAAAAAAAAAAAATTAAAAAAAAGGCTCGTGCCATACGATAGGGAATCAAGTTTACAAAAATACTAAAAAAAAAAAAAATTCGTCAAAAAATGAACCCGCTTGTGCCGCAACCAGTACGAAAAAACATGGTTTCGAGATAAACGCGTTCAGTTTGTGAAAAAAGAAAAAATAGGTTACCTTCAATCTGCCATGCCTGCTTCGTACTGTATGCTTTCGTTATTTTGTGTTGTGCTGTTTCTTATAGTTTTTTGCAATCGTTTAGCAATTCGAGCTTCTTTTGAAGCTTCATATGCCTTCACTCTGGCGCATTTCAATCGATTTGCATCATTTTTTTTGGAAAAATTCTATGCTGTAGCTTCTATGGTGATACCAAGTAGTTGAAACATTTGCAAATAACTATACTATAAGGTACGAAATAACAACCACCAAAAGTCAGGTAGCAAGTAAAACAATTATATACCATCTGCCGTATGTAGGTAGCGCAAAAATTAAAAATGCGCTCTCACTAATCCGGCTGTAACTTTTGAACCCGTAGGAATTTTTCCATGAAATTTTTTTCTTAGAATCTTAAGAATATTTAATTGTGTTAGAATTAGTTGCGCCATATCAATAAAATTTTGTACATATATTCTTTAACATAGTGAGCAGTCTATAAATGACTATGTGGCACCTAAGGGTAAAATAAAATTAAGCGTATGACACAAATATTTTTGCAGATTATACATAAACATTTTATAGGTGGCTAAAGACTTCGAATATACTTCAATACGGCCGAGGTGGTTGGGGGGGGGGTGCGGGTATTTTAGCTTTGGTACCCTGTTGAAGTTCCATTCCTTACTAGTTTTTTATTACCTTTTCTGTTCTTGTCAAATAACAACAATTTAATTTGAGTTTATTTGAAATCGATGTAGTATTTAAAATTCAAGTTAAAAAGACGACCTAGACACATTGATTGCGGCTGCAACCACAGGCTATCAAATTAGGAACGATTCTATATCGACGACAAAGCCGCTGCGGCAAGGGCGGCATTACACCAGTTTCTTCATAAGAAATACATGTAAAATATTTTGACAGATGCCGCACAGCCGCAGC
Organism: Coremacera marginata; assembly: GCA_914767935.1. Taxonomy (NCBI): domain Eukaryota; kingdom Metazoa; phylum Arthropoda; class Insecta; order Diptera; family Sciomyzidae; genus Coremacera; species Coremacera marginata. The sequence continues at coordinate 139,191,878 of OU612046.1, read as the reverse complement.
CAATGTGTCTTAGTATCATTTTGTTATTTTTTGAACTATTTTTTGCAATTACAGCATACTGTACGATTTTGAGTGATTGATGAATTTTAAAATTATTGACATGAAATGTGTTTTATTTTTTAATTAAATGTTATTTATATTTGGTCTTCATATTAAAATTATAAGCACAGAAATCAAATAAAAACAAAACTGTTTTAAATTTATTTTTTGCCTCTTAAAAGTAGCTTTTCTGCAGCAAGTTATCGTTATTTGTTATGTGTACGATTTTAAGTGACACTCACTGTATGTGGCCACAGAGTACATAAATCATAGAAGATTCTACTGGGAGCTAAATTTATCTCTATATAGCTCAGATTTCATTCCTCCCTTTCATTTCTGTGAGCTGTCTCATGAGCATTAAAAGTCTCATTTACTTTCGCGTCTACGAACAAGTACGTTTTGGTAGACACACGTAATGAGACCTCATTTCAAAGTCTCACCAAAACGTATGTGCTCGTGGACGAGACTGACAAAATATTTTGTAGGTTACACGTCCGTGAGCGTGTCCGATTTCTTGTGTACCTTTTTGTATGGTACGCTCATAAAGGTACGCGAGCGGACCTTTCCGTACTCTGATTATTTAACCGTTACGTGACTGACGAAAAAAAAACCATATTGATCAGACTTACGAGGTACCCGGGTACTTTCATATAATTTATGTAGAAAAATAGCGTGTAAATGCTTTAATGTTAAGATAGATCGATGTTTCGTAAATTCTAAAATTTAAAACAATTTAACATGACCTAAAGGGCTTGGTTATTAATGATCGAATTCTTTGTTTTAATTTGCAAAAGGTACCCGGGTACCTCGTCAGTCACATAACGGTTAAATAGCATCATCGCAAATTTCCAATATGCAATTCGAAATGAATCTGGAGTAGCACGAATCAACAGATTGCAACAAAATGCTTACTCAAACCTCCACTTTCAAACGATATATATATTTTATATCATTAATAATGCTACTCGTATTAATATTATGCAATATACAAATTAAATTGCAAAAATTTGTGCCTTGAAGTATTGAATGTAAAACTTACTTATTTTTTGTGTCATATAAGTAATTTTTTGGAAATAATTCACTTTTAGCTAAAAACCATTTTCTTAACTTTTACCTGGAAAATTAATGCTCGCTCGCATTTGGTTTTGAAGTCATAGAGATCCAAAGTTAAAAAATGGGCTCGAAAATCTTTCTATTTTGCTTTTATCTTTATACAAAACAAAACAAAATGGGTATTAAAAAAGGCTATTACCTATTCAATAAACTATTAACCATAAAATTCCATGCATTTATATACCAAAAACATGAAAAATTTTTATAAAAAATAGCGCGATTTTTTCGCCTGCGCCGGTTTTTTCCACAACATTATATAAATATATAACCAACTTCAGAAATAAATATCCAAGCATTACTTTTGAAGATAAGATATAAAATTTTACATATTATGCAATACTTTCACCCTTTTACGAAATTTGCAAAACGTAAGTAAAAATAATTATTTTTATATAAACACCTACTTTTTCTTAATCACATCAATATTTACACACTTTCATCATTTTCTAGTGATGGATTTCATTAAATTATTTTGTTTTTTTTTTTATTTTTTTATTAATCTATTTTCGGTTAATCGAATGGAAAAATACGTACAACTAAATCGTAAACCGATAGAAAATTACCGATTAAAATAACTTTTTCGGTTAATCGTGCCATCACTAGTTGTAGCAACCCTGCCAGGATTTTGAAGTGTCATTCATCGCCAAAAAATGACGCCTAAGGTACATTTTGGAAGATAATTTGACGAAAGTTTGTGTTTTACAAAAACAAAATACACGAGCTATCGAATATTTATCTTCCCATCAGGCACTCAGGGGATTGTTTGTTTGATTTCTAACGGTTGTTAGCATTCAACTTTTTGACGTTACTTTTGCGTCACTTCCGTCTTCCTTAAAATCACGTAAAAGAGACTTTTATGAAGGGTCTATTTTGCGACGCCCTCAAAGTATCGCCGGCGGGGAACAGTTTCTCCCGACAGAAGTCACTTTTAGGATAAAATAGCGTTAACGCCATCGTTTATCTCAACGCCTATAAGTCATGCATTGGTGCCTTCGGCAGCAATGTTGGCAGGAAAAGATGCTGTGAGGACTTCTAACAAATACCTAAACGAGTCTTTGTTAACACTGTAATATTTTTCAAATTTACAAGAAAGTAATGAAATATTTGGAAAAAAAACAAATTAAATCAATTGGGTTTTGAAAGCCAACTGAACGGATTTGTGCCATCGCGCATATCCCCCTTTTTGTCCTTACCCTATTTTTATGAGTATTGTCCAACTCTCAGTTAGCAGCCTAAACGCAATACTATGCATTCTTTATATTTTGCATATATTTTTGCTTGCTGCTTGTTTATTTAAATTGTTAACAGTCACTTGCATAAAAGTCTTCGTTAAGTACCCAGCAAACCATAGTTGACGACTTTGTCGAAATTTTTGACTAATTCGTAACTATTTCGAGCTGTCTTAAAGAAATCGTTACAATTTCGTTGCGTAAATATCTTAACAGTTTCACTCTTTATACCAAGGTTGATTTATAAGGTTGTCGCAGGGCTGATTGCAGTCTCTTCTCAGTACCCATAATTGTCAAAAACCAGCCAATTTTGCGAATGACTACGAAAGAAAAACAATAGAGATAATAGAGAGCACTTGCAGATTTTTTATGAGCTGTCAACTTCGATTTGACAATTATGGGTACTCGCTCTCTCCCTTGCGACAACCCTATAAATCAACCTTGTTTTATACGAATTATTATAGAATTTCGTTATGTGACTCTTTGTACGACATATTGAAATGCGAACAGAGTGAAATTTCCTTTCTTTCGAACTGTCTGAACGAAATCGTAACTTTTTCGTTAAGACTCGTTACGACATTTCGTTACGAAGTCGTGTCAACCCCTTCATATGATATTCTTTACGATTTCGTAACGAAATCGGATTCCGAAATCGGAAAGATTGCGAAATGTTTGTTACGATTTCGTTAAGAATATTTCGAAATCTTACCAATTTCGAAATCCGATTTCGTTGCGAAATCGTAACGAAGATCGTATGAAGTGGTTGGCACGACTTCGTAACGAAATGTCGTAACGATTTCGTAACGCGTCTTAACAAAATAGTTACGAAAAAGTTACGTTTGCGTTCAGACAGTTCGAAAGAAAGGAAATTTCACTCTTCGCATTTCAATATGTCCTACAAACAGTCGCATAACGAACTTCTCTATAAATTCGTAGAAAAAGTGAAACTGTTCCGATATTTGCGTAACGAAATTGTAACGATTTCTTTAAGACAGCTCGAAATAGTTTCGGAGTTCGACAAAGTCGTCAACTATGGTTTGCTGGGTAACTAATAGTTAGATTAACTGGTCAGTTAAAAAAGATTTTGAGATAACTGAGGGTTGTTGGTTACACTAAATGCTATTGCAAGATTGTCAGTCCAATGATAAAATTCGAGGAATTTTAATTTTGTGCAAGTATTTAGAACTGGACTGATTATATTTATAACATAATTAAAAAAACTTATTAGTGGATCTTAGCTAATTTGATCAGCAGTAGGTGGCAATACTGATGGCCGACCAGATCGAGGCAAATTCGACCGCTTTTAAATGCACTGTACCATTCCGATGTACGTGTTTTTGATAAAGTTGATTCGCTGTAAGCCTACTGTAATATTTTCTGGGATTCAGCGCACAAAATTTCATAAATTGCACAACACACTTGAGATGAACTGACAAAATCGAGCAATGTAAAGTTGCAATGTAAAAATCGAGCAGGACAGTTGTGCCAACTTTTCGAAAAAAATAATTTGTATGCTACAAGCTTTTAATACGAGCTTTTTAAGTGATCATTTCGCGATACTTTTTTGACAGAATGTTTATAATAGAATTACACGAATATTTAATTTAATTTTAATTTTACTTTTACTTTCTTAATTAATGTGAGTACACTAAGAACTAGGTTCTTTTAAGGTACAAAGGTGGAAGATTTCACATATTGAATGCATAAGTGATTATTAACAATTAAATATAATTTTACCTTGAATTCAAAATCCTTAGCCACTTGTTCGCTGCGTTTAACTAGCTCTTTGGCAATACCCTGACCACGAAATCGTGAATCCACAGATAGTATACGTACATCGAATGCTTTATCGACATTGAATTTTTCGAATATATTCACTTTTAAGTTGTGCGTATACAAAAGTTTGAAAATCTTTTTGAAATTTTCATCATCACTGAATTCGAGTTTCTTCTGCGAACATTCAAGATCGCCCGGATGTAGTACTCCATTCAGTATAACGCCAGCAATCTGTAAAATGTTTGATACAATTTTTTAGCTCCGTCAAATTTTTTGCACTACTATACAAACAAACTTCGTCATTTTCAGTGACCGCCATTAAACTTAGGTTATCCAGTAATGTATCATAGCTGTGATGTTCCAATTCAAGATTACCAATACCATTTCGACAGAGACCGGCTGCCTTATTTAGAGGCTCGTCAGCGAAGAAAGAAAGCTTTAAATGTTGAATAACATCGTCAAAACGTTCTTCTGTGATAAGCTTAAATTCCATGTTCTCTATTATTTATAAGGTAATAAGTTAGTGAATGGGTACAAAAATATTCACTTCATAACAAGATATTACATATTTTATAAACTTATAAGAACTTAAGAAAACGAAAGTGAACTAATGCAATACCATTCATTCAAACTCCATAGAAAGTGAAAACAACATTCAACGCAATTGTCAATTAATCCACTCGTCTGAATAATAGCACACAAATCCATGCAAAAACCTATAAGGCTGAAGAAATACCCTGTTTTCAGTTGAAAATTAAGTTCTAGACGATAAAACATTCAATTAACATGCTGACACATAAACCAATTATAACCATCTTGAATGGGGACCACAAATTTGTGCCTTTGCTGGCAACTATAATTTATTTGTTTACATTCTGAGATGAAAACTTTTCAATAAAAATTAGCCGGCAGAGATGCAGCATAATTTTTCTGCGAAAAATGCAGTAATTAAGATTAACTTTGTGGTAAAAAAAAAGATGGACAAAAAATTCTAAGTTATTTTTTTTTACTTTTCTTTTTTTAAGGGACATTTTACTTAATTTTGTCGAAATTTTAGGAGTTTTTTAAGTACGGATTGTCAAAAAACGGTTAAAGATATTTGAGTAAATATTTTTTATTATTTACATAAGTATCAACATTAACAAAAAATTCTTTTTTATCTTTTTTTCGTAACGTTACTTCCACGTCACATGTGCGTAAATGTCTTGAGACACATATGAAGTGATTTATAAAAATATAATTTAAAAAAAAAAAAAGTAGTTACAATGTCCCTTAAATACCGTAACATTAAAGCCCCGAGCTTAAATTTTCATAACCCGACGTTTAAACTCGTTTCAAATATTTTAATCTTTAAAACTGTGTAACCCGGGAATGAAGTACAAATTTTCACGAGTTAAAAAAAAAACGAAATAGTTATTTTAGCCCTAGAAAAGACTTTGACCGAGCTTCATATGATCAATTGTGTTGTCCGTGTGAAATGTTTGAATACAAATGATCGAGAACTGGACCTACCAGCTTTATGCCGACTCCGAACGGCTTATGTTCTTAAGAAGTTTTTCATGGCAGTTTTTTACTCTCTGAGGCTTGCCATTGTCTGCAGAGAGGTGACGGCCGAACAGAAAAATTAGTTCAATTAAAAAATCTTTCTGTGTGAGGTGGGATTCGAACCAGGGTTCTCTGGCGTATGGGCCACACACTACCCACTGGCACTTAAAAGTTAACAATTCACAAAACCTGACAGAGCCAAAAACAAATAGGTTACATTTTGTGAGTCTCTAATGTACTTTTAAAATTAAGCAAACAAGAATGCAGCCCAGCAATCAAATTGTTTTTCTATTGCTTTTCTTTTGACTGTAATATAATAATTTTTAACTTTTCCTGAAGTCCAGGGAGGCAAGTGACCTTTCTTGTCCCCCTGCGGATGCTCATGTACAAAATATCTTTAAATGTTTTATTTAAGGTTTTCTTTCTCTCATAACTATAATAGGCTTTCCGATATAATTCATTGTGTTAATTAAATAACATACTTAAAGGCTTTGAAAATATTTCCTAACATGTGCTTGATGCATATAAAGCACTGTTTTATGTTTAAACACCCTCAACATTTAATATAAAAATATTTGTCAAATGAAGTGTACATGTCTGTTCCTGAGTATCGCATAGTAAAAAGTGAAGTGTTTTTAAGTTTGCTGAAGAATGTAAATGTTATGCACTCTGTAAAGTATACGCACATTTTGCAATAAATTTATAGAGTCGAAATTAAACTCAAATAAAAAATTTAACAATCTTGCACTTTACCGTTTTTGCAATAAAAAAATCATTACTATGCAAAGGATTTTTAAAGGTCATATCAAATTTAAGGTTCAAATTAAAAGCTATGCGTTCAAATCCTCATTAAAATAATGGTAATCATAAAAAGTAGAGTTACCGTAATATGGCAGGATTATATGTTAAATAAGCTAGAATACCTGGCGCATCCTGGGTGTGGTGTAGCATTTAAGATGTGTTTAATGTATGGAACGTGATACAATCAACAATGCACAAAGTTCTATGGGTCCAATCTCCACCACATATTTTTTGTCATTACATCTGGCAATAAAATTTCAATTTACCTAGCAGGCATGCTACACAGACCACAGGGGGCGGATTCTCTAACTGTGGAAAATAAAGTGTTCACAAAATTCAGTGAAGAATATAAGTATGCGATTCTGTAACTGTATGAAGTGAATTCTCATATAAAAAAATGTACACAATGAACAAAATTTATCACTGAATATTTTGCGGTGAAGATTCAAATTGAATGCTGCAAAATGGCAAATAAACTAAAAAAGACAGCACATAAAAAGCGAATATTGGCCGAAAGAGCGGTAATGCGTTCTGAAGATTGAAAACGATGTGCTATGTCGTTGAAACAAATCCTTCGCAAGTTGCTTGGGAAATCGATACAACTGCATAAATCGTTCATCAGTTACATTGTATTGATTGAGGTTATCTCGTAAGTTCCTTCGAACAATAATTAAGTGATTCCTATTAAATTAAGGAAGACACATTTGTTAAGCGCATATTCTCAATTAAGTGTTTAATACATTCCTTCTTCTATTTCTCAAACGACGTAAAAAATTTATGCGCTAAAGTAAGCTCATTTTATTTCATAAATAATTCTATGATTTTTGTAACCGAAAAAGTTTTGAATTTTTTTTTCCTTTCTTATGTTTAGAAATATTAGCTGTCAAATCCAATTCAGAGCTTTGAGATTTTCATTCAGCTACTTTGCTTTTTTCATTCAGCACAGTGCTGTTCATTTGCACTTACAGAATCGCATGAAATGCTACTGTGAACACTGCGCATGAAAGTGAGGTTTTTTATTTTGTGTTCACTGAATATTTCTCACAGTTACAGAATCCGCCCCCAGTATATTGGCTCTGTAGTTCGAAAAACTCAATACATTCACACTTTGTTACAAATGCACTCACACTGGATTCACTTTCACGCCACTTTCATCGCTACTAGCAACGAAATTTCAGAGCCAGTGAATTTTGACAGCAGCGGCCGGTGTATGTCAAAAAAGGGGATATCAGTGTTGTTTTTAATTACTTTTGGTGGATTTATTTCAGGTTTTCCTCGATTTCGTACAGGAAGCAGCACTGATAGCTTGTTTGCAATTAAAAGCAAATTAAACAAATGTCAAAAGTTGCAAATAAAAGCGAAAAATGTACAATTAAAGTAATGAAAAGAAAATCGAAAATGGAAAGCGGCTATCACGATTGCATACGACGACATTTTGTGTATACACTTTTGAAAACAAGCTCAAATTTGAAATAAAGCACACGCAAACTGCAAAAGCAGCGAGAACCTTCGCATACGATGAAATTTTTTTTATTGAACTTTCACTCGCATGTACAGCACCTCTTGCTACTAGCATGAAAGTTCGAAATTTTTTGAATAATTCGAACAGTACACGTATTCTTTCGTACTTCCACTGTCACTGGTCTGTGTAACTGGCCTGTAGCGTCCACACGTGCAAATGCAAGTTCGAAAAACTCAATACATTCAAACATTTTTACTAACACACTGACATTTTCGGACTTACAGCGCTTCTAGCAAGGAAATTTCAGAGGCAGTGAATTTTGGCACTTGCTGCAAGTAAATGTAAAGTGATGCATTTTGTAGATTTTTACGGAATTTCCGCAATTTTATAAAAGAAGCAACACTGATAGCTTGTTTTGCTCGTTTTTTAACTTCTTCATTTCTAGCAACACTGCAATTGCAGGGAGAACCTTCGCATTCGACGACATTTTTAAATGAACTAGCTAGGCCTAAACGACATATTATTTCTACACGCCTTGACTGCATGCGACTCCACTTTTGCTGCAGTTCGGAGAAGCAAAATTGGTTTCTGTAAGCTCTCGTTAAAAAATCCTGATATCCGTCAAGCCGCTGAGGTATTCTCGAATCCCTCCCCAGCGCATGCTGACATAAGAGGAAATGAAAGAGATATTGAAGCTTATATTTTGCGTTTGAACCAATGATTGCAGTAGTTCTAGATGTGGGTGTAGAGAGGCCTAAATGCGCTGTGCTCAGAGCTGGGTCGAAAAGTATTCATTGAAATTCAATTCCAATTCCTTGGAATTAGGAATTGGTAATTGGCCATCTCAATTCCTCAGGAAAGTAATTGAAAAAATTCATCAATTACATTAAAGGAATTGTTATTGGTAAATGGACACCTCAATTCCTCAGAAATGTAATTGACGAATTTTTCCAATTACATTCCTGAGGATTTGACGAATTGACGAATTTTTCCAATTAAATTCCTGAGAAATTTTACCATTTGCCAGAATTGCCACTGAAGTTGCATAAATGGCATCTCCATGTTTTCCTTTCCTAGGAGTATGAACTAAAATATTACTATATCTCATTTGCATTACATAGAACCCTTTTTCAAAGTTCCTTATGCCTGCGATTGATCACGTCTTTTCATCATTTTAATTGGACAAGACTATCCTCGTACTAACAATTAGTTTATGAAAGATTAGTTCATGTTGGCAACCATGGTTAGTTGATAGCTTCTTATCTGAAACCATCCCCATTTTTCTTCCTGGCTTTGGACAGACAGGCACTTCAATGCTGGTCATGCTACTGATTTAGACGAGGTCGGTGGCATCCAATCTCCTCTTCGGCACCCGTACGCATATAGTTGAGTTTATGTGTCTACTACTCGCATATAACGTCGATCCGAGGAGTCAATGTGAAGAATTCCTCAAAACGTGACGAATTTACAATGGCTGTAATTTTTAAGGAATTTTATTTTGAGGCAATTTTGAGGAATTCGACAATCATAACCATTTATTTTATTTTACTCGTTAACGCCCAGAATGTTTGAGCAGAAAAATAACGATAAGCCCGGAAATTATTTTAGAAAATACCTATTTCCACTATTTTTGATGGTGCTTTACACGATGCAACAGTTGAAAAATCTCAACAATTAAAAACAATTAAAATCTCTGACAATTAAAAAAAAATTCAGTTTTTTCGGTGATTTTGAACAGTTTTAAACACTTTTTCTTAGAGTCGGAAACACAATTAAAGGTGGTGGAGAGTGTTTTTATTTTACAAATCTGGCTAATACTTTGACTCACAATTTCTAATTTTTTCCATTGCGACCCTGAATAAAATATCAAACAATTAATTAGCAGAAAGCCAAAACATATAAATTACTATTTTTCTAACATAATTAAAACAAAAAAACGGAATGGCCATTCAGCCATTTTTTATATAATTTACTTAATCAAAAATTTTAATCTGCTTAGTCGACTCCATGATAAAATTTTTATCTGATGAAAATGATGATGAATGATGATGAAAATGTCTCCTTTTTTTTAAATTTTTCTAGGGTCACCATGGAAAAAATAAAAAATGTGAAGTCTTACTTTTTGAGCCGCCATTTTGAGAGAAAAATCGTTGTAAAAAAATCAACCACATTTGGAAAATTGTAATGCCCTCCATCTTTTATTATGTTTCCGACTGTAAAAAACATTTCTTTCCCACTGTAAAATTTGATTGGAAAAAAATAAATCATCCAAAAAACTGTTTTTTTTTTCTTTTAAATTTACAATAGGAAATCAAATTTTCGAGATATTTAACTATAGCATTGTGTAGAGCAAACTCGAAAATAGTAGGAATAGGTATTTTTCTAAAATATTTTCGGACCTTACGTTCAAATTTTTCTGCTAAAAGTTTCAACCAAAAATGTCCTGGGCCTAAACGAGTTAAATAAAGAAATGATTTGAAGAAATATGCAATACTTTAGCGTTTATGCTTATAACTAAATTTTAAAAACTAAAACGTCTCTTAAATTTTTATTTTCTTTATTAAAGTATCGTTACAAAAATTTTTTTGAGGAATTTTTGAGGAATTTGGGCTTGGAAAAGTGGCAACACTGCAAACTAAGTCTCCGCACGATGTTGTTTTGCGATTTTTTTTTAACCGTTATGGTGGTCGGCTCTCCACCATGCATCTACCTTCTCTTTTTATAAAATAATGCGATCAAATAATGATCCGAGTCTATGTTGGCATCACGAATCATGCGTACATCTAATGCACTAGAAGACTGCCTTCTGTCAATTAATATTATTAACTTGGTAGAGCGTCTTTTGACAGCCAGGGGGCAGCCATGTGGCCTCTGTATATTGAGATTTTTGACCATGTTTCGACCTGCAGCGAAGTTAATCAGCCTCATTCCGGTATTGGAAGTGTTGCGGAGGCTAAGCTTTCCTACTCTTAGCCCAAAGATGTTTTCCTTTCCCACCTTAACGTTGAAGTCATCAAACACTATTTTTATTTCGTAATGGTATGTTAGAGTGCTAGTAAGCGTCTTCAAGGCGCTCGCAGAAAATATCTTTGGTCTCATCGTCTCTGCCCGCTTCCGAAGCGAACGCACATATTAGGCTTATTTTGAAAAATTTAGGCTTGGTGTGGATTATGGCAAGTCGTACGTTCACAGATATGAATTGCAGGACGTGATGCCGTATTCGCTTGCCAACTACAAATCCGGACTCAATGTGATGCTTCTCGGCATGACCACTGCAGTAGACATCACAGGATGATTGGCGTAAGCAACCCTGTCCCTTCGAGTTTCCCATTTCTTGATATCAATCAGTCAGTTGGATAGAGGCACTTTCACAATTAAGAGTTCGGAGTTTCTGGTGCATAACCGTAAATCGTGAGCACACTTCCGTCAGCGGTTGCCGCCATCAGAATTGGGGATCATTTTTCTTTTTATTCCTTAACGTTCCATTGAAAATCTTTTTTAAAGTGGTGGTCTTCAAACGTGACGCACAACCCATTTAAGCCTAGGAGGCCCTCCGCTCAGATTAGCCGTCGAGCAAGCGGTTGCCAGTTTGCCATTGCACATGTCCTCGAGGATGCTTCAGACGATTACGACATGGATAATGCAGGTCTCACCATGTTGAAGCAGTCAGACACGTCGACATGTACATTTTCTTCCCATATTTCCTTCGAATGGAATTCATAATATTCAAATTAAATTAAGAAGTGAAAACAATTCTGATTTTATTGATGTCCTAATTTTTAAGATTACGAATTCTCTAAATTTAAATTAATAAATTCAATTTGAATGAATATAATACTGAACTAAATCTTCTCCTCTCTGAAATTAATCTATTGTTTAATAAATCGTAAATCGTTTAATAAATAATAAAAAAGGAACAAACTTTTCAGAGTTTTTGAAGTTATAAGTACTAGGTAAATACTACTAGCAGTTATAAGTACTAAGTACTGGAGCCGATTCGTGCCAGTCGTGTTCGAGTTAGCAATCATGCCGAATAAAATTACGTGACGAATCGAGTTGCTGGATCGTTGCAATCGACTTGTAACGAAAAGAAATTTTTAGACATTGTTATCGATTTTCTCTATTACTTTTAAATCTTAAAGTTTTCTTAAGGATGCATCTACTGGGTCAGGTCCATTCGGCGACTCCAGTTCAGCAATACTTATTGTTCTGGAATGCATTGCAATGCCTAAAGATTGCACAGCGAGGCCGTCAGCAGAAACATCCATTCCGGTAGCCTCAAGCAGTTGCTCTTCTGCTACAGTCAAGGAGCTTCTCTTGGTATGGTCCATCGCCAGTTTGTTTTTTTGAGGCCTTGTTGAAGTAAAGCTTCTTTTTGACATTGTGTTTATGATCAGCAAACACCTTCGATTGAAGAAAATTTTAAATAACAACAAATAGTACAAAACTTCACAAATTAACCGTGCGCTATGATTTTGCTTTCTTAATAGGTGCGCCCGCAGTATTTAATTTCTTTCTCCCAATGTCTTTGCGACATGGCCTTCCCTTGGCTGCAATTCGGCAAAAGATTTTTTGCAAAATTTTGATGCTCCAGCATAAACTCCGACCTCATCGATTTTTGTGTTTGTTTGTTTGTATTTATTTGACTAATCATTAGTACAGTAAGATCAATAGATGTCTTTTAGCGTACAACAATTTAAAAACATTATAATCAACCAAAAAAAGCATTTGTAAAGCATTTATTTTGTTAATATTTGTCCTTAAATATATTCAATATTATTTTATGTGGAATTGGAAACAAAATTTAACTTACATTTTTGTAATTTCTGAACAGTTTTTGACAATTTAAATTTTTTTTTTCCAAGTGAAGTTTCCATAGAAATAAGGAAGTGGCGATCTGGAATAAAAGTGAGGCATTTTTCTTACTGGTGTATGTTCACACTAATACAGAAACATTCACTCAGGGCCGTATTCGGTTGTTACGCAAGTTTTTTGATTTGAATTGCATATCGTGTTGGGCGTGAAATACCATGTATCAGCCACTTGCAATACCGCGTATATGGCAAAAAGGGCAAAATTTAAATTTGGATTTTAATTTAATTAACAAAGCGTGAATTTTTCATTATATGCAGATTTGAGAGCAAAGCATGTATCTAATTTTCAATAAATGTAAGGCGCCCTGTAAATTCATGACACCATGAGAAATGAATGCGCCCCTGAATTTAAGCTTGTGCTTTGACAGATCCGATAGCTTATAAATTTGTTTTGTTTTGCGCGGCAAGAGCAAATGTCACAAATTTCAAGCACTGACATCTGAAAAAATGCCTCAGTACACGTACAGTGTATGTGAGCACAACAGCCCTTCCTTATTTTTAATTTCTATGGAAGTTTCGTATGGTTTCATAATTCAAAATTGCGATAATTTTTGTTCGATAACGACTGCTGTAATCCCAATCGAATAAATTACGAACGTGTGTGCTCGAAGACGACTGGCGCGATTCGGCCCCTGGATGCTGTCTAAAGTTAACTCGTTTTCAAATAAATCATGAGTATCATGATTCATCCGGCGGCCGTGGCGTAGTGGGTGGAGTGTGGTTCAATTCCCACCAGACAAAGGAAGTTTTTTCAATTGAATTCATTTTTCTGTTCGGCCGTCACGTCTCTGCAGACAATGGCAAACATCAGAGAGTAAAAACTGCCATGAATAGCTTCTTGAGAACATAAGCCGTTCGGAGTCGGCATAAAGCTTGTAGGTCCAGTTCTCGATAATTTGTGTTTAAACATTTCAAAACACGCATAACACAATTAATCATAAGAAGCTCGGTCAAAGTCCTTTCAAGGGCTGAAATGGCTATTTCGTTTTTTCATGATTCATCGAAATATTTTTAATCACTTAAAAAAGTAATAAAATGAACATCTTAAAACTCTGAATTTGAGGCTTAAGCAGAGTTTTTAAAAAACGTTGATTACATATCTCTTTCAAAACTGGTAAAATTAGCAAAAACAAACTTTTAATTAAATGAAAAAACTTTGCGATGTGTATACTTTGAATTTTTTCATGAGGTGTGTTAGCCTCTATTGATTTCCTAATCCTTTTTTCGTTTAAAGGTTCTTCCGAAATTCGGTTGACGCCCTTTTTCTCGTATGTAATTTTATGGAGAATAACCCAATAAACCACAAAACGTACTCGGGTTAGTTTCGAATTAGTAAAGAAACCGAGAACTCGGGTCAGATATCTCTTATTCGATTCGAATTCGAGATGAGTCAAAACATTTTTAAAATAACGAATACATTTTAATATAAAATTCCACATTTCTAAGAAGAGTAAAAATTAAAACATAAGCCGTTCGGAGTCGGCGTAAAGCATGTAGGTCCAGTTCTCGATCATTTGTGAGCAAACATTTCACATCACACACAACACAATTGATCATAAGAAACTCGGTCAAAGTCCTTTCAAGGGCTGAGATGGCCATTTAATTTTTTTTTTTTTAAATTAAAACCACTTTCTAATTGGGATGCTTGAAAAAATGACCTTTCCTTAAAGTCACCAATATTAATTTGGTCATAATTTTATTTTTAATGTTCCACATATGCTTTTTTAAAAAAAATATTGTATTTTTTCTTTGACTTACGCTTAATTTCAAATAAGAAATTTCATATTTAAATGCACTGAATTTATTTAATGATCCAATAGTTCGAGCAACGTCTGCCAAATGTTGCAAGCAATGCAAATTGTAGGTCAAAAACCTTCATAAAAATCAATTTGGTTGAGCAATGAAAATATTACAAAATTTCTTTTCGAAAACGATTTGCTTATTCTTATATTTTCGTTCCGTAAGTGATTCGATTATATTTTCAATATAATCAAGTTTCGATGAAGTGCGCATTTCTCCCGCTCTCGGATTCAATAGCAAATCGAGAACGAACTTCATTTTCGAAATGAATATCTGAGATCTCGGTTTCACCTCGAACTCGAGACGAAATCGTTTGGTTTATTGGGTAACTAATTTTAATAAAGTTACACACATCCCGGAAAAAAAATTCAATGCGCATTACTTTATGCACATAAAGAGCGTTTCATTCTCCTTGCAAGTAGTGCTGTTTGTATTGCGCTATATTTGTAGCACTTTCCATAACGATAACGTTGCACTTGAAAAGAAAGTATTCGATATTCATGTCAAAAAAAAAAAAATTAATTTCAAAAATGCAACTAATCGTGAATAAACAAATTTTAATTTGAAAAAAAAAAAAAATTAATTTCAAAAATTTTAAAAATGCATTTAATCGTTTCACGTGAATAAACAAAATTTGATTTGATTTTATCAAACTTGCTGTTATTTGTTATTAAGAAACAATTTTCTCAATTGAGATGCAGACTGGTTGACGTGTTTGCCTTGTATCGCCTGGTGGCGATTATTTTTCGTTTTTGTTTTGTTTTAAAAAGTTGCTTATAAGTTTTTCTGTTATTATAAACCAAATTTTTAACATAAATAGTGGCGGCCATAGCATACTGGTTTGGTTGCTTGCTTTGTAAGAGAGATGCCCGGGTTCAAACCCGTGGCTGGGTGATTGTTTATTGTTTTGTTTTAAAATTTTTTTAATATTTACGTATAGCGCCCGGTTCTTGCAACGTTTTTATATCAAATACAAGGAGAACAAAGCGCTCGGCTCTCGCTACGATTTCATATTTTCTACAGCGGGAGCGCAGCTCATACATCTGATGACATAACTATGTTAAAAAATGTGCTTTACACAAGGGGATTGAAGGGCTCTACTGTTTTTTGGAGCACTTCACTTGCGCTAATGGAGCGCTCGTTTTCCTGCTACTGAAATTTTAATTTACAGTAAAGTCTCGCTTATCCGGACACTCGCTTTACCGGACTTCCCAGTAATACGGACATCTCTACACTTCGGGCATTTTTAATACTGTACCGCTTTAGTTCAGACAGAAGAAAATTCAATCATGTTTGGTTTACAATTTGACTCTTTTTTTCAATCAGAATCTGTGTATTATTGTGGTGCGTATGGTAACGGCGCTATGTGCATTATATTATTTCATAATAACATGTGTATGTACATTTATGTAAAATATTTTTGTGAGTCAATGTTAATTCATTATTATTTATTACTTATATTCTTATAATTTCTTTAAAAAACTGTTTTAATAAAATTTATTGAACGAATATAGCTGAAGTATACATTTTACATATAATTCCTTCAATAATTATTCAGCATTGTGAATTCCGGACACTTCCAGTAATACGTACACACGCCGAAACTATGTGTGTCTGAATTAGCGAGACTGTACTGTACACTAATTAACAAAAAGTACTTTTATTTTCTGAAAGGTTTGCGTTTTCTTGAGCTTGATAACAACTGAAAATAATTGTAAAGCACTCTGTTTCGGGTCATATTTTTTAATAATTTTTTTCATTTTATTTCGCAAGACAAGATAATATTTTTTTTTATAAAATCGTATTAGTATGTATTTGTAAACTAGTGTTATACTTATATTGAGTGATCGCGAACTAAAAGGATAAGATCAATTATATACGATGAAAGTAAAACAGACTCGAAAATAATGACATGGGCGTTTTCAGGGTTGAGAAAAATAATTTTTTCATGTGACTGATAAATAAAACGTGCATCAGCCAGAAGTCTGTAATAAAAAAATAAATTAAGCTTTAATAAATTCTCTGCTTTTTAATTATAAGAAAAAATGTTTTGAATTTCTTAATTTAATACTAAAATTTTTATTTTTCTAATTCTCAGAGGAGGGAGAACTGGCACCCGCTGCCCTACCATCGCTACGCCCATGAATAATAATGATGATGTTTTGATAATGTTTATTTTTTTTCATTTACTGATTTTACCTGTTGATTGACATTTGATAGTATGGGTTGAAAAAAATAACATTTGATTAACTTATAATAAAATGCTTGACATAAACATTTATAAATAAGCTAAGACGACGGACGATTTTCATTTATTTATTTTTTTTTTTTTTTTTGTCAAAAACAATTCCATTAAATCACAATTGTGCATTTAAATCAAAAAGCTATCTAATAAAAATTAACGTTTGATTTACTTGAAATAAAGTGCGGGACATAAAAATTTATAAATTTGCACTTAATAGAGCTAGGACGACTTTTTTTAATGCAGACTTTCTGAATTATCATATTTTCATTTTTTTTTTTATATTTTTTTTTATTTTTTTTTTGCAAAAACAATTCCATCGTATCACAACTGTGCATATTAATCATTCTTTTACTCCACAGACTTAATTGACTTTGAAATCACATCATATCCTTGAACATACACACACGCACACAAGCAAGCACTCTCCCCCTTTTTCTCTGGATTGTAGTGACAAAATTAACTTTAATCTTATAACAAGGAATTCAATTATTTTAAGTCCTTTTCAGTAGTTACAGGTTTCATTGTTTTTGTATTGCCTGGAAAACTTCTATATTATTAAAAGATTTAATTATATAATGCTTTATTTTATTAAATTATGTACTTTTATGCTTAAAAAAAATTTAAAATTTTTAAAAGTATAAACTTCACTTCACTGAAAATCCTTCGTTGTGGTTCACTTCCCTTGTGTGCGTCTGAACAATTGAACGTCGACTGTTTCCTTGTGTTACGTTACTCTAAGCTGAACACTATTATTTACTCGTCAACATAGATTTTCTGTATGTGTATTTGTAGGTTTCTGTTATTGAGAGTATGTTTGTGCCTGAGAGTGGCAGTGAGTTTTTTCCTCCCGTTTTTACGCATCCAAATTGACTTTTTCCTCATCTAAAACGTCTCCTGTCCACCACCAGCACAGCTGTTCAATAACCTAGGCAAAAAATATTATAGAATTAAATAAAAATTCCTACGACGGGTTGGAAGCATTAACGCTCTAACGCATTAACGCATACTGTTCTGAAAGGAAGCACATATATAAAAGGCAATCATGTCACTGCTAAGTATCAAATGAATTTTCCGTGCATACTTTCAGGCTGAACAATTTTTCAGTACAGTACATGCTGGGAAGAAACTATAATTATCGCGAAAGATAATTAGAGTTTGAGCGATATTAGGTGCAGAGCATTGTGCTTGCTTTTTATATATTAAGAACAATTTTAAGTTCATGAATAAATGTAAACATTTTTACAAAAATTATAGGTCAACTTGAAAGAGGTTTCTTTAAAAACTGATTATTAAGTTTTTGAGCTTTTTAAAATTTCACTCAGTCAGAAAAATCAATTTTATAGACATCAGCACTGCTTTTTGCATCCTTTAATTGTATTATGGTCAAAGTTGTAAGAGAATGTGTTTTTACACAAATGGTGAAAGCTGTGGGAATGGTATAAGCATTATTTTATGGCTTTTGAAATAAGTGATCTATAATTTACTACCTTCCCGGTTTTCCAATTGGTGTCCCGAGCCCCGGTATTGGTATGCATATTGTTAAAACATTTTTAGTTCTCTAAATGATTACTGTTCAAAAGATTGCAGCCGAATGACTTTTGATTTGATTTGGAAGAATTTGATTTGGAGAAAAGAAAAAAATCAAAGGCTGGGTTAATTAGGAAGAGAGAGAGAGACTTTGATATAGATCGCTTGAATAAGGATTTGGACATGGAAGGTGAGTAATGGTCGGATATATTATTAAATACTCAACAGCAACGGCTGATGGGTTCATTACTTGCATATGCAGTATGATGCTGATATTCCGTTAACAGCCGAGTATGCCTTGTACGTCTTATAGGATCATTGAGGGTAATCTTGTTAGAGATGTGTTCGCAGTTAGTTACACCGTTCAGAACATCGAAAGTAAAGCATGAATCTAATATCGTTTTTTTTATTGATAGTGACATCAAATTTAATAGGCTGAGTCTGTGTTCATACGGTGGAAGGCTACAATAATCGCGGGGGTTATAAGTTTCTCACAGAGCGAATAGTAAGAATTGCTTTTGAATGGATTCTATTCTATCACAATGGGATTCAAAAGCTGGATTCCAAATAATGCAGCCATATTCGAGTATTTGGCGCACTAGCGCACAGTACAGAGATGTCGTGACCCACACATTTTCGAATTCACATGCTCGTCTTTTAATGAAGCCGAGCTGTTTACTGACCTTGGATACCATCTTATCATAGTGTAGATTAAAGCGCAGTGTTTGTTCAAGACCACTCCAAGTTCAACTATATAATTGACCCTGTTAAGTTCGATATTGTTGAGGTGGTAGTTGTGCCTTATAAATTGGTTTCTACGGGAAAAACTTATCACTTTGCACTTATATACATTATACGATATGTATAATGTTTGGTATAGTTTGTTTTGTGTACACCAGTAGCAGGATTCCCAAACAGTTAACGATAATCATAGTTGTCGTTATCGGCCATTGTGCATGCACAGTTTCATAGTAAATGACAGTTTTCGCCAGTTAACTACAGCGACAATCGTCGTTAAGGCGTTTGGAAATCCCGCAACAAGTCTCCAGAAATAAGAGGCTTAACTGTAAGAGTTGACATCTTCCTGCGATTTAATTACGTGGTTAATTTTTAGGTCGTCCGCATACATAAGATGTGGAATATCCTTCAAAACTAATGACAAGTCGGATATGAAGATATTGAAGAGAAGAGGCCCAAGGTGACTATTTTGTGATTTTGTGACCAAGGTGATTATCTTCTACACAATTTCTTGGAATTTAACATATTTGGATCTACCACAGAGATAAGTTGAAAGCCAACTAAGTAAAGGTCCAGACATACCAAATTTTTCTGATTTAAGTATTAAGATGCCATGATCAACATGATCGAAGGCTTTACTGAAACCAGCATAAATATCATCTATTTGGTCTCGTTTCTCCATCTTGCTGAAATTGTCAGAAACCATTATCATGAGGTTAGTGGTGGTGGACGGACCTTTTCGAAAACCATGCAGCTGCTCGCTTAGTCGCGGGTTGATAAGGCATGTTAACTTTTCGCAAATAATTTAAAACAAATGAGTAAGATTGGATAAGTTCTTAAAACTTATTACAAACTCTTTCGAACGTATTCAATGCAGAATGGATGAAAAGCCGAAAGAACTAAAAAGAAAGGAAAACGTAAAACAGCAATTAAGATATACGTCAAAAACAAACAACAAGCTGTCAAACTAAATGAGACCCGTTCGCTAAATATTAATCTAAACACATTTGAATGACCCATTTGAAGTGACTCATTTGCTCCAGTGTAAACGTAATCGTAGTATTATGTTAAGTTTTGACACTTTTATTTTAACGACTTTATAAATAATATGATACTCAAATAATGTGATCCTGAATAATATGATCTATTCGTATAAAATGGCTGTTTAACAGCAAGAGCTCAAACTTTTATGTCAAATGTGATAATTGCACAAACTATAATGATGTCCGTGAAGAATGTTTGTAATATTGATCACACTCTCAATTTAAGGGTGAAGTTACAAAATCTACGTTTTAAAAAGTGTCAAGATTCGTTTTGGTATAATAAGCTAGGGTGTTATATGGCTAAGAGCTGTAGGTCATAAAAACATAGTAAATTGTTTGTATTAACTTTGACAGTTTTGACACAGAGAGAGAGAGAGAGAGAGTATTGCCAGTGACAAGAATACATTATTTATTCTGGTTACCATTTTTAATGCTTGAGAGTTATATAGGAGTTTTTCTATACGTGGAACAGCAATTACAGATTTAAGATATTGACAATATTAGAGTCAGATTTCTTGCGCATATATCTTGCAGTGGATATGTCTTATAATTTGCACATCCCCACTCTTAAAACTAAAGCTATAATAATTCGCTTTTGAAGTTTTGAGAACGGAATGGGAAAGTGCCACTCCTTCTAGTTCAATTTTCCTAATATTTCTTGTAGTGATTAGATCTACAAATATTTATTCTAGTTCCTTATTTTAACACCCTATGGTTTCAATAAATGACAAGCTGTCGCATATTATATTTCAAATATGTATGGGAGGTACCACATCCCGTTTTGCAATAACCTATATTTCTTACAGTGATTAGGTCCGACAATATTAACTCTACTAACCAATTTTAAGACTATAGCTTTAATGAATGACAATTTCTCGTATTTTAAGTTTAATAATTGTGTAGGTATTGCCACCCCCGTTGTTATATCTGACCAATTTTTTTTTTTTTTTTTGCCTGGTAATGTTATTAATTTCTTGTAATTTATCGTTGTAATTTATCGTTGTAATTTATCGCATATTAAGTTTCAGAGTTCATGTATTTCTCCCGTTTTAAGATAACTCTATCAACAAGTTTCTGTGGGTATACGCTAGATGCTGCTGACTGTGCTTAATATTTTATGTACGAATGTCTGATTCAATACGACTTCCTTTACTAAATGCGACGTTTAATGAAGGGGTATATGAAGGCTGTCACACGATAAGTGAGGTTATGCAGAGTTTGAGATAGCTTGTCCGGTTCCTTAATCGTTTTTATTGTTGTTATAAAGCGTGCGATTTTTGTAAACGTATGATTTCTGTTTTTTTTTTTTTAATATTAACATATTTTGTTTTCTATACCAGCACGAGTGGCGACGTACAGTGGATCAATTGATTCAAATTGATGGAAATCAAATTTGGTTCATGCTAGACGAGAAAAAGTAGAAAGTCGAATGGGTCTTTTGTTATACCCACAATTTCTTTAAACAGTTCCTAATATTCTAGAGCACTGCAAATGAACATTTTTAATAAAAAAATAAATAAAAAAAGCATATTTTCCTACCGAATCAAATAAGCTGAACTGCATAGCTTTAAAGATTTTGCAGCTATATAATTATTTATATTGGCTATGACTCGTAAAAATGCAAAATTTGTTTTTTTTTTTGTTTTTGTTTTTGTATATTTGAAAAAATTCAAAAATTTCTATTATGACCATAAGACTCTCACTTTGTAGGGGAGGAAAAAAACAATCATTAATTTGTTCAGTCGATTTTGGATGGCAAAAATGTGAAAAAATTTGATATTTAAGGGAGGTTTTAGGCAAAAGCAGTTAAAATTAAGGCAAACTTTAGAAGATGTTTTCGGAAAATATTATTATAGTGAAATAAAAATATTATTTAGTTTTTAGTAATTCTTAAAAGTATACATTTTTAAGAAAAACATATGGGAGCTTTATGGTGGCTGGTGGTTGTTCTGTAAAGAGCATTGTTGTTGTGGCGACCTCTTGTTTCATGAATTACTTGGCATAAAGCTCTCATATGTTTCCTTAAAAATTTCTATTTTTTCTGAAAAATTTATATTTTTAAGAATTACTAAAAACTAAATAGCAAATAAAAATGCCATATTTTAAAATATTATTATTATAGCATGTTAATTGTACATTAATAGTATATGTAAAAAAAACATTTTTTCAGCGACAAATATGGCGTTGAAGTTGGTGTCCTTCAAAAGAATGTGAAATCGGCCCACATCATAGCGCGACTCCAGATTGTCTAAGAAAAAAAAACAAAAATTTATTCGAAAATATACCCCTGAATGCACATCTTTTACCAAAATGGAATGAAAATATGGGAAATTAAGAAAATTATGAATTGTAGAAAAAAAAGTCGGAAAATTTATTTCCATTTTTGACCATACCATATTGTTGCCTGTAAAAACTAGACAAATTCGGACTAGATCAAAAAAGCTTATTTTAGTAAAAGATGTGTAGAACAACATTACAAACAGATTAAAAAAAAATTAAAATCGGACGATTTTGAAAAAGTATGTTTCGAGAAAAATACATTTAAAGCTTCAAACTTTAAAACATCAAAGCGGTCAAATTCCAAATCAAAACTGATTAAAGATTTTTTTTATAACTCTCAAGTTTATATAGTATAGGTATATACATTCCGTACGCACACTAAGGGAAATAACGAATATTAAAATTATCCACGCCCGTGCATAAATTGTATTTAAATATTTATGTCGATAAATCAAATATTTTCCTTACAACACTTTTTTGTGCGTATTTAAATTTTTTTAAACAAAATTTGATATGGTTTTATCAAACTTGCTGTTATTTGTTATTAAGGAGCAAATTTTTCAATTGAGTTGCAGCAGACTGGTTGACGTATTTGCCTTGTAATCGAAATGCCTGGGTTTAAACATGGCTGGCGGCGATTATTTTTCGTTTTTTTTCTTCTTTTAAAAATGTGCTTATAAGTTATTGTGTTATTATAAACCAAATTTTACACCTAAATTGTGGCGGCCGTGGCATACGGCTGGGATGCTGGCTTTGTAAGCGAGATGACCAGGTTCAAGCCCCCGTGGCTTGGTGATTCTTTTTGTTTTGTTTTAAAAATTTTAAATTTACATATATGATTTATGCATGAATTAAAAACGTTTTTGAATAAATTTAATATTTTCTCCCCTCAGTGAAGTAAGATATCTTTGTTACCTTGTTACACCTTGGCTAACATGCCAAATTCCATTAAAATTAAAGAGGTGCAACATGTTGACAAAAAAAAAAAAAATAAAGTAATTGGACAATTTTTGAAAATTGGTTATGGAATTATCTTTGCTCATTAATATTTAATTCCATATTAATTTCATTATTTTCACTAATAACAACGTAATCGTCATTTATAGAAAAATGACTGGTTAATATTTCTGCTAGGCGAACTATATGAGATTTGATGTATATCTTGGATTTGATAAATAATATATATCATAGTAGGGTAAGTTAACCGGTTGTGGGCACCCCTGTATAACTTTTGACAATGAGAAGATGCAGCTGATTTGATATTTGTCGTTTGTACGCAATGTCAGCTCGATGTTTTAGTGCTGACACTAAAGCGAACAAATGCATATGCGTAAGAGCTACAGTCGTTAATATTTTTTCATGTGAGGTTATCAACAGTGATCTAATTGTTTATTGTGTTCAAAGTGTAATAAATTGAAGTGAATTATTGCAAAAAGGTTAGTAAAATGTATATTTCTGAAGGAAATTCAATACATTTTATGATTTTATATGGTTTCTATCAAAATATTCGCACCGAAAAATTTACTGGTAATTTTTTGAAAGCTATGAATTTCGCAGTTCTGGGCACCAACGTTTTACCAGTTGTGGGCACCTAAGTTTTTGCGGCTGAAAGGGTGTGTTTAACTAACAAACTGTCAAATATCATGTGCAGCACCGTTCTCACTTCGCCGCCAGTGCTCGCTGAATTGAAGGAGAAAGCCACAAAGCGAGCCGTCAACCAATCAGCTAAGGCAACTAAGGCGACACCATCCAAGCAATCCGCTAAGCGAGCAGCTCAGCAAGACTAGTGAAACCATCGGCTAAACGCGCCAATGCAAAGAAGGCTCTATCATCATCATGTGATGATGAGTATCGCGATTTTTGTATAATTTGCGAGATGTTGTTGTACATTCGATTGACCGCCCAAAACTACATCGAATGCAACACTTGCCACCGGCCGGTGCATTTGAGGTGCACTGACGTGCATGTTGGCTATTACACCTGCAAATATTGCGATTCTGATGCTGTCGATGATTAAAAAATTTTAATTTCTTTCATTTTTTACGCTATTTTTCGTTACCCTTTGTGCCATTAAAGGCTTTAAAAATTATAAAGAAAATAAATTTTCTTAAAATAAAATTTATATTTATAAAGAAAATAAATTTTCTCTTCTTTATATTAAGTATAGTTTTACTTCATATTTTCCCATTTTCATGGTACTTTCCAAGCGTGCCCACAACCGATTAAAAATTTTTTTTCTTCAAAATTCATGACTGCATACAAAGTTTAATATTTTTTTTTTTATGGAATCAAATTAATTCTCTCATCAGTAGTTACCTAAAGTCTCTACTTTTCCATTGATATATATATATATATATATATATGTCTGCATAAATATTAGCTTGGTCAAAAGTTACGAGAGAATTTTACAGCAAGTTGGTTATCATAGCTCACTTTTTACCTAGTTACTTTTTTTTACCTAGTTACTTTTTTACCTAGTTACTTTTTTATAACAAAAACATTAAAACCAACCATAATTATTTGCAAATTTTAACCGGATTTAACGGCGTCATTCATTTGATAGGAGATTGAAATATGTCATCTTCTTTTAACTCTATTGAGCATCGTCGCAATGTTGGTTGCCTAAGCCTTCTGCACAGATACTAACATGGGAAGTGTTCAAGAGAGATACATAGCCTGACGTCACCAGCTCGTGTGCTTCCTAGGTCCACTAGGGCAGCTCTCCAATCCCATCCCTTTACTATTGCCTCTTTGCCGAATAGAACATAGCATTACCGAGACAATTCGTTCTTCGGTCTTTTAGTAAATTTGGGGAACAATCTCCTTGCAAGCGTGCTCCCCGGCACTTTACAGCTGTGTAGATTTAAATCAAATCTTCACCAACACTATTCCATCTTTCCATACTCCAAGTAAATATCACCCGTCTTTCGAATCAACACAATGCTTTCGCATCTATAGCGGGCATCCCCTGAGTGTTGGTTAAGTCTAAAAAAAAATGTTAAAAGTCAACAAAATATTTTTTCTCGTCTTACTTGTGCTAAATGATCCACTGTGCGACGCTTAGTTAAAAAAACACCCTTATATACAGCCATGTGCATGTTTTTGTATCTGGCATGCTATGCCAGCGTGCGGTTTCATTTTCAACTTCATGGTAAAGCAAACGTTACGAGTCTGTTGATAAAGCAAACGTACGAGTTACTGTTGATTTCCTTAGCCGAACACACATAGGTACATAGTGTGTATGTATTATATACACATAATTATTTGACGGTACGCAATACGATTTTTGTTGTTTCTACAATTCTGCGACTGGGTATTCGGCTTTTTTTTTTGCAAGGAATTTATGATGTACAAACATTTTTTGCATTTAGTATTCAGTATAGTATCTTGAAGAGCATTAAATTGTAAAAAAAGAGCCAAATCAATTTTTCGGATGACATACATCGCCTATTGTTTTTTGAGCCTGTTTAGATTTTTCACCCCTATTGTTTTTTGAGCCTGTTTAGATTTTTCATGGAAATTAAGAAGATACAAATAAAAAAACACGTTGGTCACCATCCAGTTTGAAAGCTTAAACGAAATATATATTTAACACAATTTTATTTTTTATTTACTTTTAAAAAGTTTTTCCTTTTTTAAATTTGTTTCGATAGCTCTGCCATTTTATGTCCAATCGTCAACTATAGTATATCTTTGTTTAGATCTCGACAAATACGACCTTTTCGTCGCCACTGAGATCAATAAAATTATTTTTATCTAAGGAACTTCTAGTAACAATTATGAGTGACTAATTTATGACATTTTTAAATTATTATAAATGAAACTGAAAAAATTTATTCGAAGCAAAACGAGCAATTCTGAAATGGAATGACTTGGCTTTTTTACTTACTAGAAAACTGTGATGTTTTTCTGACTTCATGTTGTATTAAGGCCGGCAATACACTTAGAGGCATCATAGAATCGAAATTTGTTTTCATTTTAAGTGACTTAGAAACTTCTCAAAAATATGTAAAAAAAAATTTATAAAGATATCTTGAATATTAAGAAAGTTAAGAGCTTGTAAAAAGACCCGCGCGTGAGTTTGATATAAAACATAAATTATATTAATTATATAATTAATTAATTATATAAATTATCTGCTCAAACCGGTATGTTGAGAAGGGGAACATTCCAAAGAATGTTAGCAATAATTATTTTGTGTGTATATATAGTGATTTAGTAAAGTTTTGAACACTAACGCCTTCGTATTATTTGTTTCGTATAACTTTAAAATCGTTTATCTCAAAACTACGTTTTTCAAAACTGCGGGCAACCTAGATCGAAAACTACTTGACCGATCCTTACAATATTTAATATATTTTAATATACAAATATTTTAAAAAACGTCGAAAAAATCCAAATCCGTTCATCCAATTTGCATGAAAATTTGTATGTAGAGGTTTTCGGATACGGTGAGTTTTTATGACTTATTTACTCTGTTCTATCTTGAACAACAAAGGGCGCTGTAGTACAAACATTTTGAAAACGTCGAAGAACTCCTAAGCTGTTTATCTGAATACATGTTTATATTATACATATGTAAGCATACATACATATACATGGGCGTAGCGAGGTAGGGAATAGGAGGGTGGTTCCCCCCCTGATATGTATTTGTATATACATGTATATATTATATATATATACATATATAAACATATATACACATACATGGACGTAGCGAGGGTAGGGCAGGGGAGGGAAATTTCCCCCCCGATATGTATATGTATATATTATACATATATAAACATATATACATATACATGGGCGTAGCAAGGGTAGGGCACGGGATGTCAGTTTCCCCACCTGATTTGTAAAGGGTGGTTAAATTTTAAGGGCCGATGTTGATTTTGAATAAAACACAAATTATTTAGGAAATTATTGTCATTTCTTTTTATTATGATAATATTGGTATGGTTCAATTATGTATGGAACAAAATATTGGTCAAATGGCCGCCGCGACCTCGGCGGCACACCTCCATCCGATGGTCCAAATTTTCGATGACGCTGAGGCATAAGTGAGGTTCTATGCCGTTAATGTGCCGAATTATCTCATCCTTTAGCTCTTGAATTGTTGCTGGCTTATCGACGTACACCTTTCCTTTCAAATAACCCCAAAGAAAGAAGTCCAATGGTGTCAAATCACATGATCTTGGCGGCCAATTGACATCGCCACCACGTGAGATAACACGGCCATTGAATTTGTCGCGCAAAAGAGCCATTGTTTCGTTAGTTGTGTGGCAATTGGCACCGTCCTGTTGAAACCACATATCGTTCACATTCATATCTTCCAATTCGGGCCATAAAAAGTTCGTTATCATCTCACCGAAAAAATCACGAAGTGCACGATATGCATTTTGATTTGAACGCCCATTTTCATAATAAGCCTGAATAACTTTAACACGTTGCTCGATTGTGTATCTTTCCATGGTTCAAATTGAGTTAGTCTGAAATTGAGAAATGGCAAATGAAATGCAGAAAAAAAATGTACGTTTAGGTGTGGTTCACATTCAACCTCGGCCCTTAAAATTTAACCACCATTTATATGTTTATACATGTACTAGCTTATACCCGGCGCGCTTCGCTGCGCTCAGCGCTTATCCCCTAAAAGAGGGCGTAGCTTTAGTGAAGCCATGCTTTTACAGTAAGTTCTTACCGGGTTTTATTAATGTGTGACTTATTTCGAAAGCTATACCAAAAATTTTGGGTGCGGAAAAAGTACCACGCCCCTCGTCCAACACCCATAAAATGTTACCTGTGACACGGCATGTGTAAATTGAGGTCGAATACTGAATTCCGAGGCTTTGCGACCTATAATTACAAAACTGTTCGAAATCGAAAATTTTAGGTGTATTTACGATCGGCAACAGACTTCACAGGAACCCTCTCAACGCTTTGGTATAAAAATTGGCTTAGCGGTTTCGAAGCCTTTACGTGATATACACATATACCCACATACGTATATATATACATTAAGTCGCCTCACGCTCTTTAGAAAAAAATTTGTTCAGTCTCGTTCTTCAAAATAATCCATGGCTTATGTTATGATGATCCCCAAAATATTTCGACTAAAAATATTGGCTGGTATGGCAGTTAGAAAAAAACAAACGGTCAGAAATAAGAGTAGTGAAAAAAATTTTGCATCAAAAAACCTTATATTTTTTCCGTTGGACCAAAGATAATGCGGATTTTTTGGATTGTTTTAACTTTTTTCATATTATTTTCACTAAAATTCAAACGAATCTTTTCCTAAACTAATTTTAGTCAAATAAATTGTACAATGTAAAAAATGTGTACATTTTTTTGTAATTTCATTCAATTTAGCAATTCACTTTACACTTTATTTTATCATCCATAGATAATTTATTTGACTAAAAGTAAAATGGCAAAACAAAAAAAAAATTTTATTTTGCATTTTAGTGAAAATAATACAAAAAAAAAAGTTAAAAAATTAAAATTTATAGAGTAGAGTAAAAATTTAAAATTTATTAGTGCAGATTGGAAGAACTTTTTAATTACTATTATTTCTGACCGTTTGTTATTTTTAACTACCGCACCAGTAAATATTTATATAAAAAACTCGATTTTTACAGAATATTTCAAACCATTCCGTGGCATACTGGTTGACGTGCGAGGCTTGTATACCATAGAACCCAATTCGAATTCTATCTGACACAGAAAGTTTTTTCAATTGAATTAATTTTTCTGTTCGGCCGCCATCTCTATGCAGACAATGGCAAACCTCAGAGAGTAAAAACTGGCATGAAAAGCTTCTTGAGAACATAAGCCGTTCGGAGTCGGCATAAGCCTTGTAGATCCAGTTCTCGATCTTTTGTGTTCAAACATTTCACAACACGCACGCATAAGAAGCTCGGTCAAAGTCTGAAATGGCCATTTCCTTTTTGTTTTTTTTTTTTTATTTCAAACCATTCCAGCTCACGGATGACTATCGCTACAGTCGAAATATTTGGGGAATCATCATAACATAAAGCATTATTTTGAGGAACCGACCCGAACACCTTTTTTTTGTGAGGAGCCTTAGTATACATACATACATTTTTTACAGATAGATAGATGAGCAGAAAAAGTAGGTATGGCAACATTTATATATAAAGTGACCGCCACTTGGTCCCATTGCACCTATATACCAAGTTCCACTATCAAAACGCGTACAGCTCAGAAATTACAATGATTTTTGAAAAGTCGTCTTAAATAAAGTGTGACACGCCCATTTTTTAAGGGTTCTGGCAGTAACCATATGAACTAATCTACCAAGTTTTAGTCTTTTACTGTAAAAAAAGTCTGATATATATCCTTTTTATGGATTTGTGGGCATTGAAAGTAGGCGTGGTAACATTTGTATATAAAGTGAACGCCAATTTGACCCATAGCACCTACATACCAAGTTTGTCTATCAAAACGTTCACATCTCAGGAATTAAAATTATTTCTAACCGATAGCCCAGGCAGCTAACTTAGTTATAATTTTTAAATTGTAATGAACTATAGTACATTAATACATAAGTAAATAAACAAATTAAATAAAATTATTTCTGAAAAGTGGGCACAGATATAGTGCTACCATGCACAATTTTTGCAAAGCTGTCGAGAGTAAGCGTATGAACTTAATAACTAAATTTTAGTATTTAACGATGAGAGCTGTCGAGAGTAAGCGTATGAACTTAATAACTAAATTTTAGTATTTAACGATGAGAATCGTCTGATTTATAGAAGTTCTATTAATTTGTGGGTAAAAAGAAACCAAGTGGCTGCCGTGGCGTAGCGGGTAGAGTGTGTGGCCCATACGCGAGGGAACCCTGGTCCGAATCCAACCTGACACGGAAAGTTTTTCGATTGAATTAATTTTTCTGTTCGGCCGTCATCTCTCTGCAGACAATGGCAAACCTCAGAGAATAAAAACTGCCATGAAACGCTTCTTGAGAACGTAAGCCGATCGGAGTCGGCATAAAACATGTAGGTCCAGTTCTCGATCAATTGTGTTCAAACATTCCACAACACTCACAACACAATTGATCATAAGAAGCTCGGTCAAAGTACTTTCAAGGACTGAAATTGGCCATTTCGTTTTGTTTTTTTTGTGGGTGGTACAAGTGGGCGTGGCAAATTTTATATATATATATTGACTGCCACTTAGAGGACCTGCATATCAAGTGTTACTATCAAACGTGTGCAACTCAGGAATAAGCATGATTTCGAAAAAGTGGGCGTAGATATGGTGCGACTACGCCCATTTTTAAACAGTTGCCGACAGTGACCATATGAACTAAATTACCAAATTTTAGTCTTCTACGGCAAAAACCGTCTGATATAAAGCATTTTACTGATTTGTGGGCGGTAAAAGTGGGCGTGACAACGTTTATATTTACAAAGTGACTGCCACTTGCACCCATAGCACCTGCATACGAAGATTGGCTATGCAGGCTAAAGTGGGCGTAGATATGTGCGACCATGCCCATTTTTTATACATTGACCGACAGTAACCATATGAACTACATAAATTACCAAATCTTAGTCATCTACGGCAAGAGCCGTCTGATATAAACCATTTTTACTGATTTGTGGGCGGTAAAAGGGGGCGTGACAACATTTTTATTTACATAGTGACTGCCAGTTGCACCCATAGCACCTGCATACCAAGATTGGCTATGAAAACGTGTACAACTCAGGAATAAGCATGATTTCGATAAAGTGGGCGTAGATATAGTGCGGCCATGCCCATTTTTTATACATTGGCCCACAGTAACCATACGATCTAAATTACCAAATCGTAGTCTTCTACGGCAAAATCCGTCTGATATAAAGCATTTTTACTGATTTGTGGGCGGTAAAAGTGGGCGTGACAACGTTTTTATTTACATAGTGACTGCCACTTGGATCCATAGCACCTGCATACTAAGATTCACTATCAAAACGTGTACAACTTAGGAATAAGCATGATTCCGATAAAGTGGGCGTATATATATAGTTCGGCCACGCCCATTTTTTTATATTGGCCGAGAGTAATCATATAAACTTAATTATCAAATCTTAGCCTGCTATGGCAAGAGCCGTCTGATATAAAGCATTTTTACTTATTTGTGGGCGGTAAAAGTGGGCGTGACAACGTTTATATTTACATAGTGACTGCCACTTGTATGCATAGCACCTGCATATCAAGATTCACTATCAAAACTTGAACATTTTAGGAATTAAAATAATTGCTGAAAAGTGGGCGTAGATATAGTGTGACCACGCCCAGTTCTTGTACAGTCACCGACAGTAACCATCTGAACAAAATTACCAAATTTAAGTTTTATATGATTAAAACCGTCTGATATATAGCAATTTTTTTGGTTTGTGGGCGATAGAGCCAATTTGGGTTGTATGGGAGGTATCACGCCCCCTTGCCCAATCAACACCAAACTTCACAGGAACACTTCCCGAATGATGCTTCAGTATCCCTCAAAATTTCATAGAGTTTGGTTCGGTGGTTTTGGAGTCTATACGTGATATACACACATATCCACATACCCACATACCCACATACCCACATACATACATTCATTTTTATATATATAGAATATTATACATTTATAAACTTGGGCATAGCGAGGGTAGGGCAGGGGAGAGCAGTTGCCCTCTGATTTGCATATGTATATACATGTATGTATTATACATATATACATACATAAACATATATGCATATGCATGGCCGTATCAACGGTAGGGCAGGGGAGGACAGTTGCCCCCTGATATTTATATGTGTATTCATGTACATATTATGCATATATATACATACATATAGATGGAGCTAAAGAAGTCTTACTCCAGTCGTGTGGTTCAAAGCACACTCTTAATTTTTTTTTGTGCTTTCTTGAGCACCAGAGGTCGCTGTGGTACAAATCTCTTAAAAAATGGTAAAACATTCCAAAACCGCTGATCTGATTAGAATGAAAATTTGTGTATAGGTATTTTCGAGCATGGAAAGGGCTTTGGCAGTGCGATTTTTGCGCTATGTATTTTACTATATCTCGAACACCAGAGGGCGCTGTACTACAAAATACAGTAACGTGTTGCAAAACGCGAACGGTCATAAATATGTTCTTTTCTTCTTTATGTGTATTTATATTCAACATTATTATTTTCCCATATCAGGACAGCTGATGCCGAATTCTGTTGTATTTGAGTTTGCATCAACACATGCGCAAGTCAGTTGCGTTGTAAGTTGGCGTTGTTTTGACATTTCAATTTCTATTTTCAGTGCTTTTTCAATTGTTATCCAGTAAAAAAAGACTTACAAAATAATGGCTTATTCGCAAAAAATTTAAAAAAAATTCATAAGAAATACTTGGAATGTTTGGTTTATTTTTTATAAATATATTCATTTCTTTAAGATAATATCTGTGAATTATAAATATTGTGAAGCCTTAAAAACAACACACAAAGGTTACATCAACAATAATAACACATGAGCTGTCCACAAGTTTAGTAGCTTGAACACATTACGACACGAGGTCAAAGGAGAGTATTTATGTGTGAGAAAATTTACAGAAATGATTGCCAAAAATTCGTTTTTGCTCTGATTTTTTCAAAAATTACCATTCTATCGAATACAGTATAAAATTTGAAAATATACTTTTGCAAGCGATCGGCACGCATACACAAATCGCGATTTCCCTAACTTTTTCTTATTATTTTCAGATGTTCGAGCAACATTTTGCTTATTTCGCCGAATTTACCTGTTTGAAAGATGTACATAAAATTCCTTTTAAAGTTTCCTAAAAGTTTTTTCAAACTGACGAATGAGTTCAAAAATTATTTATATCAACTCCCGAGTTAAGCCGGGTATTCAGCTAGTTTAAAATAAAAAATGCCCTCAACATGTAGGATATTTAAGACGTCATATGTGTTCGGCAGTGAGCAAGTGCGAAAGTTCGCAGTGCCGTTGGATATTCATATTAAAAAATCAAACAACTTTATTCTAACAATGACCAATTTTAGAATAAAAAGGAAATTCATGTTCAAATTAATAATATCATTTTTGATTCAAAAATTTTTAACTTATCCCTACTTTTGTCACTGTTGAATTTCAATTTAACGTTGTTATTTCTAATTTTACATTGGTTTTTTTCGGTGCTATTCTCTGACTTGTGTGAACAAAAGTAGCTATCTTTTGTCAAAAGAGGAAAAAAGAATGTTTGATTTTCCCTAATATAAATGTAGAAATAACTATAATCATCCTTTTGGTTAAACAAACGAATTAAAAACTCTGTATCACAGATTTAAAAACATATTTTCAATAAATTTTACCTCTAAACTGACTATTGCTTATTACTTATTTTAGCTCAAAGCTCAAAACCATAATAAAAATATTCATACAATTTCTTTCAAAAGTTTTCAATATTGTTTTACATCAAAAATGTAACCCTACACTTTTAAAAGCTCATAATATAAATTTTGTTCAAGACAAACAGGTAGTTGAAAACGTAGTAGTCAAGTGTTTCTTTAGTATTTTGTACTACGAAAAAGTATGATATTCATGCAACTGAGGGATTTTTATGTCATTAAAAAATTGCTCTATTGCTCTTCTCTTCAAATAAGGGTATACTTTCTTATTCTTGTGAGAAGACGTCAAATATTCAAATATCTGGATAACCTTATAATGATTGAATCATGGTTAAGATATTTTTTGCACTTTTGACTGTGGTTTGGCATCGATTCAGTAACTTTATTGATGCGAAAAAGATTCACAAAAAAAGGCAAAAGATTTTGTTAATTTTTTTTTTAAATGCGCCATACTGGTTTTTTAAGTCATTATAATGCGAATTTGACTGGACCAATCGAAAGAGCGACCTCAAAAATAGTAGAATAGGTATGTATATTTGGAATTTTTTATTTAAGTTTTTTATGGCAGAAAATTAGTCTCAAACATCGTATGAAAATTGTGCTCTTCCCAGACTTAATGGCTTAATCCGAATCTGTTGTTAAAATTTCAAAATTATGTAATTTCTTACAAGATTAGTTACCACATAATAAAATGTATTTTTAAGAGTTTTAAACATCAATGAACAGATTTAGGGGATCGCTGATTTCGAATCTAATGTCAGAATTTTAAAATTCAAGATGGCGGATAGGATTGCCACCTCAGTTTTTTTATTTTTACGAATTCCGTGCTAGGGTGAAAAAAATGAGTCGCTGAATCCGAAAATATATTTGCTGCCAACTTATAAATATATTTTTAAGAGTTTTCAATATCATCTAACAGATTTAAAGGGTCGCTGATTTCGAATCTGATGTCAGAATTTTAAAGTTCAAAATAGCGGATATGGTTTGCCACCTACCTTTTTTATTTTTCCGATTTCGATGCTGGGGCGAACACTAAGTAAAATTGGGTCGCTGAATTCGAATCCGTTGAGAAAATTTCAAATTATGTAATTTTTTTATCATAAAGTTGGAATCAAATAAAATGGAGGTGTTTTCAAGAGTTTTAAACATCATATAAGAGTTTTAAGGGTCGATCATATCGAATCTAATGTCAGAATTTGAAAATTCAAGTTGACGGATAGGGCTGCCACCTAAATTTGTTTACGAATTCGGTGTTGGGGCAAACACTAGGTAAAAATAAGAAAACGTGAAAATTTTAAAATTCCAATCATAAATTTTTTTTGATGTTACTTATTTTTGATCAAATTTCTGGCCAAAAAAGTGAATTTTTCAATTAATCCAATGGAAAATGGACGTGGATTTTCCGTCCATGGATTCTTTTTTTTTGTCGACCTACTTTTCTAACGTAATAATACCACGCTTTTTGATTTATTAGCTTACTTCGTATCAAATTTATCGCATGGAAAATTTTTTCTCCATTTAAAAAAAACTAGCAAAACTAGCATCACAACCCAAAAAAAAAGAAAATTCTTTGACCTTCAATCATTTCCATAAATTAACGTCAATAAATTTTGGGGTTGCTCCATTGCGTTACGCAAAAAAAAAGTGAACGGAAACAAAGGAATATTGTAGATAAAATGTAAAGATGTAGACAAGAAAAAATTTGCCAAAAACTCATGCGCAGACAAATTTTATTAGTTCATCGAAGGACGACAGCAAGCAAAATTGGCAGAATATTATGGAATTTATGCTATATATGAGATTAAGCAATAGAATATTAAAAAGAGTCTTCGAACTCCACAAGGTATGCGGTAATTTAGATGCGGCAGTATTGCTCAGAAATTTTGGAATTTATTTGTGGAGGGAGGTGGAACTTTCCTATGACATATTAATACCAATACTCTACGAGTTATGTTTTTTTACTAACATAATTTTGTTTTTTCACCTTTATATATAATTCATTTCTTCTCTTCCAGTTTTAAATACATGTCTGCATTTTTTTTACGCCTGCAAAAAAAAAAAAAATTAAGCACGTTCACACATTTTATTTACTAAAATAATGAAATTCCTCGTTTTATTTGCGTCGTTAGCAGTAGGCCATTAAATTGCTGTATTAAGTACTCATTATACAGTTGGAATCAGAATGTTTTTACCCGCTTCTTTCATAACAACATATTCACCAAAGTGCTCACTTCCAAAGCGTTGAACTTGTTTGGTTTTTTTTTTTTTATAATTCATAATTCACTTCCAACGTTTAATTTTTGGAAGTCATTACATTTTCGTTTGGTAATTGAGAGTTATTTCACTTTTTTTTTGGGAGTTATTATATTTTTTATAAAGTTATTTCTTAGCATTTGTCGTATTATTGTAAAGATGTTTGTAATTGTAATCTAACTGAAATTAAAAACAATATAAATAAATATAATAAATTTATTTTAGAATTTTTTTATTTCTATTATTATGAAAAGTATTTAGTATTTACAGTCATCTAAAATTTCGCCTGTGGTCGAAATTCGACCATACAAAAATCGACCATACAAAAATCTATTTTTGTTTTGTTTTTTTTTTATTGAAAAACGTTCGGAAAAGTTTAAATAATGTTAAATTGAGAAATACTTTCGGGTAATATCATGATTGAACTATAAGGTTGTCGCAAGGCTGGTCGCACTCTCTTCCCAGTACCCATAATTGTCAAAATCAGCCAAGATTGCGAACGAATAAGAAGTGAAGTGATCGCTCATGTGCGAAAGTAACCGAACTTATGTAGCAGTGTAAAGAAAAAAAGAAAATCTAATGAAACAATGCCAAGCGGTTGTTCATTTCTTTTTTTTTTTTTTTGTGCGGATCTTCTACTTGCATATGAACCCACAATGGGCGAAATACATAATTTCACCTTTTGAAAGGTAGATTCCTATAAAAAATATTCGGTGCACTCCCTCTCGCTACTCGAATTCATTTGGAAAATGGTTCCTTATTGTTTCGCCTACGCCAATTTATATATATAGATTATGAATGCAGAAAAAGCCTACTCTACTGAAACTTGGGTTGCAGATCCCAATAAATTAGTTGTGCGATCTCTCGAGGCCCTGTGCGAGTTGATCTAAATACGACCTAACACTGCGTCCACACGTGCAAGTAATCATTTGTCTTCGAAAAAGTTTGAAATTAGCTGCAAGTTGCTTTAGCGTCCACATGTTCAAGTGCAAGTTCATTTAAAAATGTTGTCGAATGCGAAGGTTTTCACTGCAATTGCAGTATTGCTTGAAATGAAGAAGTTAAAAAACGAGGAAAACATGTAGCCAGTGTTGCTTCTTATATAAAATTGCGGAAATCCCAATTGGCCCGGAAAAGTGCCACGATTCACTGCCTTTGAAATTTTCTTGCAAGTAGCGCTGCAATTAGGCTGAAAGTCCGAGAATTTGAGTGTGTTGGTAAAAATGTTCCCAGCGGGAAAAAGAGCGCTTCAGATGATATCCTGCAGCGCTGCTTTGGTAGAATGCAAGTGCTTGCATGCTCCTTGCAAACGTGCTCCTTTTAACATTGGCATGTCCTAGGAAAGAAGCAGTTCGAAGTTAATTTCGAAAAAGAGAGGGAGAGAGAGAGCGGACAAAATTATATTGAGCGGTGGAGTAAGCAGGGGATGCGCAACATTGTGTAATGCATGGCAGAACTATAAGGTAAGGCCGCTTTGCTTACAGGCATGCTACACAGGCCAGTATACTGGACCTGTAGTTCGAAAAACTCAATACTTTCACACTTTTTTACAAATACACTCACACTGGATTCACTTTCACGGCACTTTCATCGCTACTAGCAACGAAATTTCAGAGCCAGTGGATTTTGACAGCAGTGGCTAGCGAATGTCAAAAAGGGGGATATCAGTGTTGTTTTTGATTACTTTTGGTGGATTCATTTCGGGTTTTCCTCGATTCCATATAGGAAGCAACACTGATAACTTGTTTACATTTACAAAGCAAATGAAACAAATGTGAAAAGTTGTAAATAAAAGTAAAAAAAAAAAATACAATATTATATACAATAAATATACAAGAAAATATATAATGGAAAGAAAATTAACTCAAAAACAAATCACTAAATTAAATTGATTCAATAGCAGCGAGAACCTTCGCATACGATGAAATTTTTTTAATGAACTTTCACTAGCATGTGTAAAAGTTCCAAATTTTTTGAATCATCCGAACAGTACACGTATTCTTTCGAGATTTTCACTGTCACTGGCCTGTGAAACTGGCCCGTTAGTGCCCTCACGTGTCAACGAAGTGTGGATATTGAGAAGGTTGGTTAATTGTCAAAACGACGAATTTCGTAGAAATTGCAAATGAAGAAAATATTTTTATGTTTCCAAGCAAGATTGATTTATAAGGTTGTCGCAGGGCTGATCGCACTCTCTTCTCAGTACCCATAATTATCAAAACCAAGGTTCATTTATAAGGTTGTCGCAAGGGAGAGAGCGAGTACCCATAATTGTCAAATCGAAGTTGACAGCACATAGAAAATCTGCAAGTGCTCTCTTTTATCATCCGTTTTTCTTTCGTAGTCATTCGCAAAATTGGCTGGTTTTGACAATTATTGGTACTGAGAAGAGAGTGCGATCAGCCCTGCGACAACCTTATAAATCAACCTTGATCAAAACCAGCCATTTTTCCGAATGACTAAGAAAGAAAAACGAATGATAAAAAAAGCACTTGCAGATTTTCTATGAGCTGTCAACTTCGATTTGACAATAATGGGTACGCGCTCTCTCCCTTGCGACAAACTTATAAATCAATCTTGTTTCCAAGTTGCAAACAGTGCGGTCGCGTGTGTTAAATTTGAGATAATTTGAGTGAAAATATTATAAAAAAAGTCTAATAAAAACTTTAAAATGTGAAAGAAATCTTAAAATTGCAAAAAAAAACCTGTAACAAATTCTAACCTTAAAACAACTGCGAAACGTGAGCATAAAGAAATCCGCGATGAACAGCTGATTTTGACATCTATCTCCCTTTATTCTGCTTTCTACTCCATTCCTCTCCGAATCGGCCTTTGCCGATTCTCAGAAATGGTTGCTAGTAGCGATCATGGCAGAATTATAAGGTAGGGTCAACTCGGAGAGGAATGGAGTAGAAAGCAGAATAAAGCTACATTGATGTCAAAATCAGCTGTTTCGCGAATTTCTTTATGCTCACGTTTCGCAGTTGTTTTCAAGTTAAAACTGTTACAGGTTTTTTTTTGCAATTTTAAGACTTCTTTCACATTTTATTGTTTTTATTACACTTTTTTTATAATATTTTCACTCAAATTAGCACAAATTTAACACCCTCGACCGCACTGTTTGCAACTTGGAAACATAAAATATTTTCTTCATTTGCAATTTCTACGAAAGTTGTCGTTTTGACATATATATTGCTTCTCATTATCCACTCTTCGTTGACGCGTGAGAACACTCAGCGAAGCGGCCCTACCTTATCATTGTATCATGTTGGCAACGAAATTTCAGACCCAATGGATTTTGACAGCAGTGGCTAGTGTATGTCGAAGAGGGGGATGTCAGTGTTGTTTTTAATTACTTTTGGTGGATTCATTTCGGTTTCCCTCGATTTCGTACTTTATTTCGGGCTTTCCTCGATTTCGTACAGGAAGCAACACTGATAACTTGTTTACATTTACAAAGCAAATGAAACAAAGGTGAAAAGTTGCAAATAAAAGTGAATAAAAGTGAAAAATATACAATTTTATATACAATAAATATACAAAAAAATATACAATGAAAGAAAATTAACTCAAAAACAAATCATTAAATTAAATTGATTCAATAGCAGCGACAACCTTCGCATACGATGAAATTTTTTTAATGTACTTTCACTAGCATGTGTAGCACCTCTTGCATGAAAGCATGAAAGTTCGAAGTTCTTCGAATATTCGAGCAGTACACGTATTATTTAGCACTTTCACTGTCACTGGCCTGTGTAACTGGCCTGTTAGTGCCCTCACGCGTCAACGATGAGTGGATATTGAGAAGGTTGGTTAATTGTCAAAACGACGAATTTCGTAGAAATTGCAAATGAAGAAAATATTTTTATGTTTCCAAGCAAGACTTATTTATAAGGTTGTCGCGGGGCTGATCGCACTCTCTTCTCAGTACCCATAATTGTCAAAACCAGCCAATTTTGCAAATGACTAAGAAAGAAAAACGGATGATAAAAGAAAGCACTTGCAGATTTTCTATGAGCTGTCAACTTCGATTTGACAATAATGGGTACTCGCTCTCTCCCTTGCGACAACCTTATAAATCAACCTTGTTTTCAAGTTGTAAACAGTGCGGTCGCGTGTGTTAAATTTGAGATAATTTGAGTGAAAATATTATAAAAAAAGTGTACTAAAAACTTTAAAATGTGAAAGAAGTATATATATAGTATAAGAAGAAGTAGCATAAGGAAATTCGCGATGAACAGCTGATTTTGACATCTAGCCCACTTTATTCTGCTTTCTCCTTCATTCCTCTCCGAGTCGGCCCTACCTTATAATTCTGCCATGCACACACCATTTATTGTTTTTTTTCATCATAATGGCATTTTTATGTAATGAAAAATTTTTTAATATATACAAATTTTTTTATTACGAAAGAAATGTTCTGTACCCCCCAGCTGTACTGCTCTATCCGCTCCAGTTGAGATGAGTTTTCGGCGCATATGACCCAAAGAGTTTCTCCTAACTACGCGGCTGAATCCACATTATATATCTCATATAAACTATACTATCAAAACATTTCCGTTCTGGTTTTATTGCATTAAAATAATAACAATCCAATAAATCCAATTAATAGCTAGAAATGTTCATATCTCCTGCCATTCAATGTACATAATATTATTGTACTGCCCCAGCTACTGTCAAGTCAACTTTCAGCAAAAAAGCTAAGACAGCTGGCCAGACAGTTGCGAAAGTGAGTGTGTATAAAAATTGTGAAAGCATTGCAACGTCTTAACAATACTGTCTAGTGTAAGCACCGTGTTAGCCGATGCTGATATGTACGCACTGCATCATCCTTTAATCGATACAGCAGTTCAACAAATTTCTTCACAGATGGCAGTGCGTTCCAATGAACTGTCAGTGTAGTTTTTTGACAGTTGGTCTCGCAGTCATAAGACATTTGTCAGCTGACCATAGTAAGTTTTTCCTTGGCGTGATTTTTCTCTGAATGTGCAATATTTTAGCAGCATAAAGTTTTCGTTATTTAGTAAACCAAGTGCAGTAAAAATTAAATAAATAAGAAGAAAAATGTCCGGCAAGGAAAGGTTACCTATTTTCCCATCTCGTGGGTGAGTTTTTGAAGCAACCACTAGCAATAGACTATGAAAAGCATAATCTGACTACAGTGGGTCGAAATGGATGAACTACGTATTTATGCTCAAGAATTTTATATCTATTAATGTTCATTTATTTGTTGCAGTGCTCAGATGTTGATGAAGGCGCGTCTGGCTGGTGCACAGAAGGGTCATGGTTTGCTCAAGAAGAAGGCTGATGCGCTGCAAATGCGTTTTCGTATGATTTTGGGAAAAATCATTGAGGTGAGTGGAGAGGGAGTTGCTGTGGGCTAAACTGCCTAACTGGCTACTTGTACAATATTATATGAATATATTAAAATGTTCCATAAATATTTGATGTTTCTTAAAAACTATCACCATACTTTTGTAACAAGTTTGAATTCACTTTATAGCAGAATGCATTTTCTAAATGTTTGGATTTTTTTATTTTTCTAAATAGATTTTAGTCTTAAAATATGTAAAATTATTGGATTTTTTGTAGACTAAAACTCTTATGGGTGAAGTTATGAAGGAAGCTGCCTTTTCTTTGGCGGAGGCTAAATTTACCACCGGTGACTTCAATCAGGTTGTGCTACAAAATGTTACCAAGGCACAGATCAAAATTCGCACAAAGAAGGATAACGTTGCTGGTGTCACACTGCCCGTCTTTGAATCTTATCAGGATGGTGCTGATACATACGAGTTAGCTGGTTTGGCTCGTGGTGGTCAACAACTTGCCAAATTGAAGAAGAACTATCAAAGTGCCGTCAAGCTTTTGGTAGAATTAGCTTCATTGCAGACGTCTTTCGTTACTTTGGATGAAGTGATTAAGATCACAAATAGAAGAGTCAACGCCATTGAGCATGGTAAGCAGTTTTACAATTAAATTTAAAAAAATATTCACTATGTATACATAATATATTTAATACTTTTAGTCATCATTCCACGCATTGATCGCACATTGTCTTACATCATTTCCGAACTTGATGAGTTGGAACGTGAGGAATTCTATCGTCTCAAAAAGATTCAAGACAAGAAGCGCATTGCTCGCCAAAAAGCAGATGCCCGCAAAGCTGCATTATTACAAGAAGGTATTGATGTGCGTGCTCATTCTAACATACTCGATGAAGGCGATGATGATGTCCTGTTCTAAACCAAAATCAAATGTTTGTTAATATTTTTAAACGAAATGCAAGATGTTA
Organism: Coremacera marginata; assembly: GCA_914767935.1. Taxonomy (NCBI): domain Eukaryota; kingdom Metazoa; phylum Arthropoda; class Insecta; order Diptera; family Sciomyzidae; genus Coremacera; species Coremacera marginata. Next base: position 139,149,480 of record OU612046.1, on the reverse strand, counting down.
AGCAAAGATTGTGCCAGCAGAGTTTTTTGTCCTTAATAGTAAATATCCAAAAAGACAACGTTTAATGTAAAGCATAATAATAAAATATTGAGTTATTTATTGCAATAAGTTTGTCCTAGCTTCCTCAACAACAGTATTTAAATTTATTCCATTTTCTTTTTAATTGTCAATTTTGTCATAAAATTTTGTTTGTGCGATTTTGTTGTTGTTAACACTGTATTAGGCAAATGAGAAAACTATTCCAATTTATGATAAATGAATTCTTAGGCGTTAAATGTGAATTTACTGTGTATTGCAATTAGTGAAAAATTGGATTGTAATTAAAAATTATCGATGAAATAAACTATAAACAACAGTCGTTAATTGAATAAAAAGTAGATAAATCAAAGCTAAGTTATGAGTATGAAGGATTTTTTAAAGTCTGAGTTCGGAAAAGAAGGCAGTATATATGCCCAAAAGGTTTTAATTTTATTATTTTAAGCCATTTTGATCTGAACTTCAAATACGTTAGTATATTTTACAACGGATACGTAAGTATTTTTTTTCCTCTAGTTCATGAAGACTTCGAGCTCAGATGCCAGATGTAACAAGATTAGATGTAGAAAACTAAACGTCAGGTACGTGATCACTGATGACTGAAGCTTTGATGCCTATATTTCTTGCATCACTTTACAATAATAAGACTGACAAAATCAAGCTCTGAGACCGGCAATTAAAACAACAAAATCCTTTGAAAATATTAAAAAGGCTGATTTTTTCAAAGCCACAGCCAATTCGACAGCTGATTGGTGCTCAGTTTAGTTTATCATTTTACCATAGGTTTATTTTAATAAATGGCTTAGAATCTGTTTTACGGGTATCACATACGATATCTGAAAAAAACAGATTTTATGTTTAAAACATTTAAATTAACTTTTTATATCATTCTTTGTAATAAAGACTATATCATTAAAGCTTTTCGTTTTTTTAACTGATGTAGTCCATATCGTACATATGACTCAATGCCAGTTTATAATCTTCTTCGCCATCTTTATTCGATTCTTTACATTTTTCTTTACATGGTTCTTATTTAAGTTACTTTAATTGAGGTTTTCTTAACATACATATGTATTTATCTAAGATAATTAATGGTTAATTTTAGATTTTGTATTGAATATATATATATTTAGTCTTTACATTTATTTATTCAAAGGTAATTTTTTTAAATAAAATAGTATTTTTTCCAAAAAAGTTTAAAAAGGAAATTTTTATTAGGCTTTTTATTATATTTTAATTCAGCCCAATTCGGAATGTAATCTGCCCGGGAATTTTTATATTTTATATTATTTCGTATTTTCGAATTTTCGTATTTTAAACAATGTTCACAGAATTTTTGAAAAATTTGAATGCAAATATTTGCATTCTTTGGTCTTGGCCGACTTGTTAGACAGACGTAATTTTTGTCTCGATTTTTATTTTCGTTTAAGAAAAAATTCAAAAAGTTAGTAGCTATCACAAGACATCGGCACCCAGGTCAAAATTTTTAGCACCCATTTCGAAATATTATTCATTGTAATAGTAAAAACTCTGACTTAAAACTATCGAACGAGTTTCGTATTTCGAAAAAAAGCGAATCGAAATTTTGTAAGTTACTAAAACTTCTTTGTTCAAAATCTTTAGTATATATGAAGCCTTCGGTCTAAGCTCAGGGACATACTATCAGGAATAACCCGCAAACGTTCAAAGCCTCAACTTCCTTAAATCTACTATCAATAATTCTAAAAACACAAATTTTTTGTTATTGTATTTTTTATTTTGTGTAATTTGTATATCGTTTGCAATTCATTCCAATTGTCGTTATTACAAAACTTTTCATTAAATTTATTTAAGAAATTACTTATCGTTATTTATATTTCATACATTTGTATTTAATATATTTGTATATACTTAGCAAGATAAATATTATTAATATTATGAATCTATATTTATTTTTTACTTACTATTTATTTATTTCAAAACCAACACCTATTTTTAAACACAATTTAGTGATTTAATATAAGGAACTTAGAGATAATTGCACAGATATTTTAAGGAAACATTTTCTAAAATTTAATGAAATATAATTAAGTGAAAGAAGATTAAAATGCATTTTAAACTTAAACCAAATTAAATAGAAATAGAAAATGTTTTCAAAATTCTTTCACTTCTATAAGAAAAATAATGCTCAAAATACAAACAAAATTTTCAAACTCAGTCTTAGGTTTTTTTTTAATAAGAATAAATTATAGCAAATCAAAATTAAAATAAAAGTTATAAAAAGCGTAAAACTTAAAATAAAACTATAACAGGGAAACACCGTGACTGACACAATGTTTACTATAGGTAAAGGAGAATACAACAATTCCAAAAAAACTATTTTTTTTATCTATTACAAGCTACTATATTAATAAACTCTGCCATATGGTAGAGCATTTGGATAATAAGGCATAAATAATTTGCTGCCAAATCTGGCCGAATTCGCCGAATCGCTGCTGCAAGAAATTAAAGTTGTTTAATATATAAATCGTTTTTTTTTTTTCAAAAGAGCGTTTATATTTACCTTGAAGAGAACATTGATGTACAAAGTTCGGGCCTATTAAATCCACGACTATTCGAAATTGTTGAACTACAGCCATTGGCTGCACGTCTTCTAGAACGTATCAGCGAACAGATAGCCACAACGACAGCAATTAAAAATATCATGCCAAGAAAACAGAATGAAAATGCCAATTTTGAAACGGACAAACAGAGCGTACCCTCCGAGGGAAATGTGCGTACGTAGGGAGGATATTCTTCAGCTGGAAATTTATAAAAATATTTGTTAATAAAAAGAGATTAAAAAAGGTAAAGCATTAAAATAAAATTTTTCTTATATATGTATGAATTATTTAATTAGTTATTTAATATAACTGCAGATTAGTTCTTTCCCAAATTCCTGGGTCGGAGTGAAATACAAATTTCTGTTAAATTATCCTTTAGTTAGTATTGAAGGCAGTATTGCCAGCAATTGCTGCAAAAAAACTCCGCCAAAATGTTATTACTGCAAATAAAACTTTATTTTATTGTTAGCAATTTGCGCTTTTACGATATTTACAAAAATTACAGCAACTCTTTTTTCCCATCAAACAAAAACTGTTAACAATGATGGCAGTTAATTATGAAATAGAATCGATCTTCGAATTCGAACATAGAGATGACAATCAAACCCCATACACACGGTAACATTCTTGAAATGATTATTTTGCACCATAAACAAGGGCGTTTTTAAGATTAAGTATACCACTTTCGCAGTACGCTTTGGAGTATATTTGTCAACCACAACTAGTTGAAAACCTGACTTTTTTCCATAGAACGAACTAACATATTTTGTATGGTGATGTCCGCTAAATAAGTCAATTGACTTTCGTCTGCATATATTTTCGTCTTTCGTCTGCATTTTGTTAAATTAGTTAAATTTTAATTATTTTTTAACCACTTTAAAATAAATCAATTGAAAACTAGTTAATATTTCACTTACTGAAGATGAATATAAAAGCATACAAAATTTAAATTTCTATACATAGAAGAGATCATTTATTATATTTATTTATATCTTAAAAAATAAAGAATTTTTAATCGTTTCACAGGGTTTAGAGGCAGTTTATTAGTTTTAAAGTGTGTTTACTACGTCTATCTTGCAGCTCAATGTCGTAAATAAAAAATATGACTTTTTGAAACAAAATGTTGTGAAGCCCAAAATTAATAATATTTGATGAAATAACATGGTTAAATACATAAAAACTTGTAATCTAATAAAAATTTGCAATTAAAACATGCCAAAATCAGAGTAGTTGCCGCCTTAATATAATTCAAGTTATCAACCACTAGTTTTTAAGTAGGATTTTTAATTACATCATAAATAATGCAATAAAAACTTTTTAGAATTGAAGTGGATGCCGCCTTAATATAATTCAAAGTAGTTCATATACTAGTTTCTTTTAAATTAGTTTTTTAATTAGTTGTTTTTAAAAACAAGTTAGTTTGTTCCTATAGGGTATTTACAAAAACATTATACTACAACTACAACTGAAACTAAAACTGAAAAAAGTTTAATTAAGAAAAATTTAATAAATAATATGAAAAAAATCCGATATTTTAATATCTATCCTGCCATATCACATCAAAATCCGCACATTTGGCGGGAAGTCCGCTGATATCGCAGCAGTGATTGTAAACTTGAATTCGAATTCGGCATGAATGAAATGGATTAATCGAAAGAGGTACAGTGGGCGGCTTAATTATTGGGAACAGAAATAAAATATTTGAGTTTTTTGTAGTTTAATTGCTTTTGCCAAAAAACTAATCCACCGACAACTTCACGAGATATTAACAGTGTTTTTTTAATAGTTCTTGCTTCATTTTATTGTTATTTTAATTTTTACATTTTTTGTCTTCTCTTTTGTTATATGACATTTGACGATGACATTCGAAGACAGAATGACGTTGTTCGTGTAAACAAATTTGGCTAGTTCTGTTCCCATATGTTTTAGTCCAATTTACCAAATTTGCATGTTTTAGTCCGAGAAGCGTTTCCGTACTTGAAAAAATGGAAAAGAGAGTGCAAACGAGAGAGTAAAAATTTCCCCTTCCTGTCAAAAATTACAAGTTTAAGTCCGAGAAATTTGTTCTGGCAAAAATGGTAAAATTGTCAAAGTGCTTAAAATCAGCTGTTTCTTTGAAATAATTAAAAAATATTTGAATGGAAATATTGCAAACGAAAGAATGGTAAATTGTATAAAAACGAAATATAAATGTTAATTGCCTTACGTTTAGCCAGCGCAGGAGGTAAACTAAACAAATCTGTTTGGTGCACATAGTTCGCTGAGCTTTTAGAATCATAAAGCGGTTCTGAATATAACGAATTTGTGGAATTGGTAGGAGAATAAACCGATCTATTCTATTATTTCCATCTATTATATTGTGACAATTTTTTAATTTTTATTACATAATTTCAGTTCAAAAAGCATTTCCATACTTTTTTGTGTTTTTCTCTATTTTTGAGAGGTATTTTTGAGAGTAAGATAACTTTCACGCTTTAGACGGTTTTACCATTTTAGTCCAAAAAGTACGCGAGCTAACTTAATTATTTCCAAGCCCTGGTTATGATATTGTGTATATTTATTTAAAATGTGACAAATAATTCTTAATTTCTTAGAGAAAGATTCAAGACATAATAATAAATGTTAAAAAAAAAAAATTTGAATTCAAAAGAAAGGGAATTTGTAAAACATATTAATAGCCGATAAAAATAGTATCTACGAATAGTTTTAAGTTAAAAAGGCAAAGTTTAAAAATGTTGAGTTGTTAACCTTTTGCAAATTGTGACCGCTTTTGGAATTAGTAAAAAAATGTCGATAAATATGGTTACTACGAATAGTTTAACGTTAAAAGGACAAAGTTTGAATCTTTTGAGTTATGACCCCTTTGTAATTAGATGCGATATGTTATTTCTCTCTCAAAATAGGTTACAAATTTACAGTATCCGCCTAATAGCTTAATTCACAAAAAAAAAGGATGGGAAAAATGGTGTGATGTAGGCTTTATTTTAAGAACAAACAACACCGTTTAGGGACTCCAGTTCTTTAAGTACAGTTCTAGGGTTAAATAAAGTATATATATATTATTTAAGTTTATATATTATATAAACTTGCATTTCATAAAGCTAAAAATCTTTATTTATTGAGCCAGAACATTGGTTAAAAAATCGCTGTAGCTTGTATTAAATTTTATTCTCGCGCAAAAACAAGCCTCCGTGGCGCAATTGGCTAGCGCGTTCGGCTGTTAACCGAAAGGTTGGTGGTTCGAGCCCACCCGGGGGCGAATTTTTTGTTGTGTTTACAAATTTCCCAGGTTTTTTTTTATTCACATCAAGAGGAAATCAGGCAATATATTCTTCTTTCGAAATTCCTCAGAAACTCTTTTTTGATTTTAAAATTTTATTTTATTATTTAACTTACCACTCATATTGAATCTGCGATCATATCGCAGGCGATCCACTTCGATCTGGGGTGCCGTGACCGCCAATGAGTTGAATACTTCAATTCTTGCCAAATGTTTTTCAGTGGTTAAAATTAATTTCTCTGTGGTACGGCAATTAATCTAAAGCAATAATCAACGAAATAAAACAAACCAAAATACATATATTAATTAAAACTTATTAAAAACGAAAGTTTACATAATATGTGTTTGCTAATAAATGTGTACAAATTAGCTCCCACAACGTGTTTTCTTATTGCACTTGCGCGAATGCTCTGCAAATACTTTGCCAATATGTACTCAGTTGCTACAACAGACGTCCAACAGCGCATGGAAAAATTAAAGAAGTTAACGCTTCATGGCTTTTCATAGTTTTCCAGCACGTTTGAGCTTTTTTTTTAACATGTACCCATGGCTGAACGTATTAAAAATTACAAAATATTTACACGTTAAATGTAAGCAAAGCGTTAAAGTAGCGGTGGTACATTGATCGCATTTGACCGCAGCGCTTTGAGCTGTACACTGTGTTGACTATTTGTATTAATTATTCTAAAATGAAAACATTTTAAAATATTCTTTGTTTTCATCTAAACCTAAGTAAGCACTTTGTAATTGCATCATTATGCAGATGTACAAATTAAAAACATTAAAAAACTAGTAAGGATGGAGCTTCGGCAGGGTAACGAAGCTAAAATACCCCCCCGCGGCCATATTGAAGTATATTCGAAGTCTTTAGCCACGACATACACGATGATATTCAGTTTTATATATTAACGAAAGTTTTCCTATTTTGATGACGTCACATTGTATGGGAGGTAGGCGTAGTTTTGATCCGATTTTGCCATATATCATAGGGATGATTCATATTATATATCAAAGCTAATGTGCAAAATTTCAAGACATTTCATTAATTTTTGTGGATTTTTAAAGGATTTTACGTTTAAAATAAGGCCACTTTGTATAGGAAGTGGGCGTGGTTTTCATCCGATTTTGCCATATATCATACAGATGGTTTATATTAAATATCAAAGCCTATGTGCAAAATTTTAAAACATTTCTTTAATTTTTGCAGATTTTGAAGAGATTTTACGTTTATAATTAAGCCAATTTGTAGGGGAGGTAGGCGTGGTTTTCATTCGACTTTGCCAAATATCATAGTGATGGTCTATATTATATATCAAAGCCAATATGCAAAATTTCAAGGCATTTCTTTAATTTGAGCAGATTTTTAAGAGATTTTACTTTTAAAATAAAGCCACTTTGTTTGGGAGGTAGGCGTCGTTTTCATCCGATTTTTCCAAATTTTATAGCCAGGATTAAGACTGAATAGCAAGGCTTACATGCCAAATTTCGAGGCATTTCTTTAATTTTTGTGGATTTTAAAGACATTTTACGCTTAATAAAAATAAAGTCACTTTGTATCGGAGGTAGGCGTGGTTTCCATCCGATTTGGCCCCTTCTCGAACTTGATCTTCCTTTTTTTAAAATAAACTTATATTTTAAATTTCAGCGCGATAGCTTTAAAATTGCGGCTGTAATCGTGTCGACAGGCGGACAGACGGACAGACAGACGGACACACGGGAATCGACTCAGAAGATGATGCTGATTAAAAATATATATATTTTTCTATACCTGCCACGCCTCCTTCTTGGCGTTACAAACGGAATGACAAGAGTACGTTACAGTACGCGTTGGGGTATAAAGATCGATAGGTACATGTAAACAATGCAACTCCACCATCACTACTTACATTGGGACATTTTCCTTTGCAAAGTTGCACCCCACAGCTCACATGTAAACGTTCACGATCGGGAAATTTAAATGCTGGAAATGTGGCGGTAAAAATTTTCTCCACTGGATCATCTTCCTGGTGTTTGGACCAACCTTCTTCAGCTGGCTTATAGCGGGTATGCAGCGCAGGCATAACCTAAAAATAAAAGTAAGGACAATTTAATTTATTGAAGAATTATCGAGTGATAAAGAACTGCAAAGTAAAGATACAATTTAAACGAATTTTAATAGTTTTATAATTTAGCAATATGTATTCATGAACAAGGAATTGCACTAAAAAATAATTGACTGCGAAGTGATAAAGTATGTACAAAAAAGCATTTGATGATTTATAACATTTTACGCCGAATCGGAAACTTCGAACAATGTTTTTTAATTTAGCCTAATTTTTTTTATTTATTAGATTTATCATTGCACTTTTTTATTTTTTTACTTAAAATACACTGTGCGTACAGGTTCCGGCAGTCATAGAACTTACCCAAAAAGATTTTTTCTCGATTTTTTCAAGTTCAAATTTCATTTTTTTTCCTTAAGCCCCTTAACAAAGCATAATTTGGTTTTGAATCCTTCAGCAGTGAAATATGATGGATTCCAAATTTGTTTGTTGGAATTATGAAACTGATGTCTCCAACCGTTTCTGACTTTTATACATTTTTGCCGTTTGATGGGGTATTTGGTGTCCTTAGGATAATTTTTGAAAGGAAACAATGTTGTTAAACTTTGTACGCCAAAAAGTATTCTACAACTTTGATGAAATGAAATTTATCTTTACAAGTATCGCTTGTGGTCGAAATTTAACCATGTCAAAATCGATTTTTCTTTTATTTTTTGCTGAACGCACCAACTCATAGAACAGAATCAAATTCGTACCAAAATTGTTCGATTGCGACCAAAAACAGCATCGCATTAACATGGCTAAGGAGATGTTGGAGTCTGTCCGCGACGATCCAAATTTGCTCAAGAGGCTCATAATTGGTGACGAATCATGGGCTTATGGTTATGACGTGGAAACCAAACCTCAATCATCCCAATGGAAGCTGCCGCACGAGCCAAGACAGCAAAAAAGTAAAAATCGAAGACGAGCTGTCAAAAATTACCTGAACACTTAAAATGGCTAAACTTGTCAGCATAAGTGAGAGACATGAGTACCAACATAACGACACAAAAAAAAAATCTAAAATCGAATATACGTAACCCGCGGAAATTCAAAATTCGCAATACTTTTTGAACACACCTAGTACATTGAGGCAAAAACAAACTATTTCGCCCATGCCCAAAACATGTAAAGATGCCCAGTTGGCTATTTCTTAAAGGATTCATTGAAGATTCATGCACGAGAATTCCGTATCGTCGCAGAAACTTGCGGAGTTGCCCATACAAATCATGCACGAAAATTTCGAACAAGTGTCCAAATTTTTTCCCACGAAACTTTCAGAGAAAAATGTTGGAAATTTCGTCAACGAAAGCAAAATGGAAATATGTAGTATATTTCTCCAAAGAAATAACACGAAAATTCAAAGGAAACTTAGTCAACGAAATAAAATTGGAAAGATGCAAATAATTTCTGCAACGAAGAGATCAAGAAAATTTCGTAACGAAAGCAAGATGCATTTTTTTGAGAAATTTCATATTGCAATGTTGAATAGAATGTTGAAAAAATGTTGTTGAAATTTATTTAATTCTTAAATGTAATTTATTTTTATATTTTTTTTAAATATCATTAAAACATAAGTGGGGGTAAAAATATAACATACTGCATCTACGTGTTAAAAAATTAATTTCATGTTGATTCGTATAACTTTAAAAAGAAATTTTAATATTAAGTAGATCTTAAATTTGTTCTTCTATTGCTTGCCCAATGTCCATTTCTAGCTCCAGTATACCGAAGTTTTTGTTCTTTTTTTCTTCACAAACGTTCCGCAATCTTCTTAAATATTCACGTTTTTTCTTTGAAATTTCTCGATTTATTGACAAAACTTGCCATTTTTAATTTTACATATTCACTTTTTAATACTTTTTGTATTATTACACAACTTTACACAAAAACTAATTGAACAATTGTTTGACAATGGATTAGTATTGCCAGCTACGTGCTTTTTCTATCACATTTGGCAATAAGCATTGTAAACCATGCGACCATGTGTCGGCAAGAGAAAACTGTAAGAAAATTCGTTAGTAAATCATTTAAAGGGGTGAAAATTCGTCTTGGATTCACACACGAATATTTGTTAAGGAATTTCTGGTCTACGGGGTGTTTTAAAAACACGGGCTTTGTCACAAAATATTGATTTTCAATATTAGTCCAATATGTTTTGTCGCGTGAAATTTTGACACATTCTTTTATTACTAATTTTTTTTTTATTTGAAAAACATGAAATTAATATGCAAGTTTTGTTATATTTGCGAACTAGAAACTTTACTTTTTTATTGTAATTTATTGAAGATAAATTCGATATTTGCTTTAAAAGGTATTTAAATTAGAATATTAGCAGGTATTAGTCCAATATATTTTGACCGATATTGTATAAAAAATTATTTCAAGAAACATTTGTTAAATCGCTTAGAACAAACACTTTTTTTTGTCAAATAGTAGTGTAGCATTTAACAGTTCGAAATAAAAAAGATTTTTTTTAAGTGAAATTGAACTTAAGTAATTTTTAACCGACTTCAAAAAGGAGGAGGTTCTCAAGTTCGTCGGTTTCTCTGTTTCTTTTTTTTTATTATTTTTTTTTTTTAAATGTTTGTACTTCGATAACTCCTAAGCCATATGCCTGTTCGCCATAATTTTTGGTGAACAGATAAATATCATAGGCACGAAGGTGCCCGTAAAAAAGTGGGCGGTATTCGAGAACTGGGCGTGAAAATACTAGATCTCGCAATACTAGATCTCGCAATACTAGATACTACTGTATCATACTGTATAATATTGACACTAGTGTACTGCAATTTAGTGTAGGGGTAGACATAGTTAATACAAATTACGACAAAATAAAATGGGCGTTATTTGACAAATGGGCGTGGCAATATTAGAAAGAGTGTATCTCGAATAATATTAATACTATCGTACTGCAATTTGATATAAAGGAAGGCATTATTAGTTCAAATTACGGTCAATAAAATGGGCGGTATTCGACTACTGGGCGTGGCCATATTAGAAAAACAGTGTATCTCGAATAATATTGACACTAGGGCACTGAAATTTATTGTAGTACAGGGGTAGGCAGAATTATTAAAAATTACGGTCAATAAAGTAGGCGTTATTTGACAGAAATAAAGTGGGCGTTATTCGACAAACGGGCGTGGCAATACTAGATAAACACTATCTCAGTTAATATTGACGCTGGGGTACTGAACTGAAGTACAGGGGTAGGCACAATTATTACAAATAACGCTCAAGACAGTGGACGCTTATTTAACAAAGGAGCGTGGCAATATTAGAAAACCACTATATCTCGAATAATATTGGCACTAGGGTAATAAAACTCGTTACAAGAATGGGTATAATTATTTCAAAACATTTTTTAGCTTTTTAGCTTTATTTTTTAGCCATTTTATTTTTAGCAATTTTTAGCCTTCTTTTTTGCTTAGTTAGCCACTTTTTAAAAAACTGTTGGCAACATTGTTCGGAATGTTGTATTTCATATTCTGAAAATATAAAATTAGCATGTGGCACATTCCAGAAAAAGCGATAGCAAGGTGTGTTAAAAAAATGTTCGTTCGTTCGTTCGTAGAAAATGCATGTTCGTTCGTTCGTACGTAGAAAATAGATGTTTTTTGTATGTGGACCCAAAGAAGGGTGGTAGATAGGCGGTAGGTGTGTTCGAGAGAAATGTTGAGGGGCAAAAAATAATAGGGCCAGCTCATATACTTTACCCCTCTAGAAGTTCAGCTACGGCCGATATAAACTATTTTCAACAGTTTTTATGTTTTGTTCGTTCGTTCGTTTGTAGAAAATTCGTGTTCGTTCGTAGAAAATAATTGTTCCTTCGTTCGTTCGTAGAAAGTCGAAATTAAAATTTCGAACAAAAACGAACAAACGAATGAAAATATTATATTCATGCAATGCTCTACTCCCACCGTCTCTTATACAGCCATGATTTAATGATTAAAAATGCAAAAAACAACTAAGTTCCTGTTTTATTTTTCTGGTTTATTAAAAAAATTTAAACGAGAACTGAATGACAAAAACTCCCGAGTAACATCAGATAGTTCAGCTAGTAGTAGATAAAGTAATAATAATAGTAGATAGATGAAGTAGTAATTTTAGTATTAAACAATGTGCCAAAACCTTATTTGTGTTTTCTACGCTCTATATAAATATTTTACCCTACTCATTTAATAAAACTAAAGGGTGGTTAAATTTAAAGGGGCGATGTTGAATGTGAACCACACCTAAAAGTCAAGTTTTTTTCTGCATTTCATTTGACATTTCTCATTTCAGACTAACTCAATTTGAACCATGGAAAGATACACAATCGAGCAACGCGTTAAAGTTATTCAGGCTTATGAAAATGTACTTTTAAATCAAAATGCATATCGTGCACTTCGTGATTTTTTCGGTCAATTTAATCGTCCAAATGGGCGTACAATAAAAAAAAATCGTTTGAGCAAATCGGGTCTGTAGGAGATGCGAAAACACCAGTGCATGCTCGTACAGCTCGTACTGCAGAAAATATTGCTGCTGTTCACGATAGTGTGGCTGAAGAGTTGTCCATCTCAACTCGTCGTCGTGCCCAATAATTGTATCTCTCACGCTCGTCGTTGATGAACATTCGGCATAAAGACTTGCATTTACACAACAAGGTGCAATTGACTCAAGAACTGAAGCCTCTTGACCATTTCAAACGTCGTCAATAGTCAGAATAGTGGCAACAGTGGATGATCAATTGTCGAAGAAAATCATCTTCAGTGATGAGGCACATTTTCACCTCAGTGGATATGTCAATAAGCAGAATTGCCGCATTTGGGCGAATGATAATCCAAGAGTGATTGTCGAAAAACCAATTCACCTTCAAAGAGTGACTGTTTGGTGTGGTTTATGGGCTGGCGGCATCATCGGGCCGTATTTTTTCCAAAATGAGGCCGGTCAGGCAGTAACTGTGAATGGTGTTCGCTATCGTGAGATGATAAAGAATTTTTTATGGCCCGAATTGGAAGATATGAATGTGGACAATATGTGGTTTCAACAGGACGGTGTCACTTGCTACACAGCTAACGAAACAATGGCTCTTTTGCGCGACAAATTCAATGGCCGTGTTATCTCACGTGGTGGCGATGTCAATTGGCCGAGGTCCCGGCGGCCATTTGGCCGATATTTTGTTCAATACATAATTGAACCATACCAATATTATCATAATAAAAAGAAATGACAATAATTTCCTAAATAATTTGGGTTTTATTCAAAATCAACATCGGCCCTTAAAATTTAACCACCCTTTATAATTATGATTGATGATGTTTCCCTTAATGATTCTATCAATTAAATCGGTATTTTTTTCAAATCATTTTAATGTTTTTCTTTTTAATGCGGATGAAATATAAGTATTTATTCATTTATGTTGTCCCCTAATGTTGTATCACGAACAAGCAAACAAACGATAGGCAAGACAAGAGAACGTATGACGAGAATCGTTTTGACGATACTTTATCATCAAGTAACCTAAAAATTTTACTATCGTAATAACGATATCGTTTTACTTGTTTCATGTATGTCAAATGCTATCGTTTTGATATCGATCACAATAGAAATTTGGTATGGTTTGTGCCAAATTTAAATTTTTCAGAGACGGGATTTAATTATATTTTTGTTTGACGATGAGAAAAAGGAAAAAAAAAAGAGTTGTTGCGACAATGCGGGATCCTTGGAGATAAATTGAATTATTGATGTCTTCCATTAAAAAGCTGTGTGTTGAGTTTACAATATTCCAGTGTAAGTTGTGTTAATAATTTGTTGTCAAATAAATTTATCTTGCAAGCTTGCGATATAATTGTTGGCCAGCTGCGGGTGCTCATCAACGAAAATAATTGGAATTTTAATTTGAGTAGGAGCAAATAATTTCGCCTAAAATATAATTTTGAACACACTCACATGTATTTTTTCATATATGAGAAACATGTAAAAAAAATATTTCTCCCCGACGGGGAATTGAACCCCGGTCTCCCGCGTGACAGGCGGGGATACTGACCACTATACTATCGAGGATGTTGATTTTAGCGTGCTAGATATAATATTTATGTGTAAAAATAAGCAAATATATATACATCTTGCAAAGAACAAGAGTCCGAGAGGTAGCGTTTATTTGAAAAAGTCATTTTATTGCTGCTGAAATTCATTACAGTAATAGTTTTCGCCTAATAGCTACATATGAGATCTGTGCGTCAGCTGCTCCAGTAGCGGTGGAGCTAAAGGTGACAGTCTGTTAAAGTTGTAAAAAATTATGCCACGAGTAATTTAATTCCGTATCAAACTTAGTGGGATGTATTTTGAGATAATTTTGAGTAAAAAAAGAATATTCAGCTGTTTTGCAGAGGGTGGATTATACGTCTGTCACGAGTATAAATTTGCAAAAAATTTTGAAGCCATTTTATTCCTTAGAAATTGTATACAACTGAATTTTTATACTTTTACAATAATAAAAATAAAAGTCAACTTCAAAATTACCCAAAATAGTTTAAATTGCTAAAATATGTCAACGTTTACTAAAAAAAAAATATATGCTAAATTTGCAAATTCTGCTAATTAAAATCTTACAATGAACTAAAAAAACTGAGAGAAAACATGATTAAAATGCTTTGATTTCTTTTTGGTACCGTTAGGTGTGCACAGCATTTAGTTTTAATTTATGATAATTAGTTTGTTTAAATTAAACGTAAATATTTGCTGTTTTATTCTTGTTTAAATTACTAAATTAAGAGATACCCCGTTACAAGCTTGCCTCAAAGCAATTAGGTTTTGTTTTTTTAAAACAAAACTTTCCATTTTTATTTATTGTCTAACTTGAGAATTCATTAGAGTTTCGTTGTGAGAGATGGACAAAGAATTTAATAAAGCACTAAATTTCAACTGATTGTCGTTCGTTATTTTAGATAATTATGTTAAAACGTATTTCGGTGTTTTTAATTTTTGACTGTTGCGGGAGTGATTTGTATCAATTTTTATTTTTTGTACAGAAATTAAGAAAAATCATGAAAGTAACTTACTTAAGTCTTTTTTTAAAAAATATATAAGATTTTTTTTAGAAAATAAAAGACAATTTTTTCATGGAACGAAATAACTTTATTCTGTAATATATGTGTTATTTTGAGAAATGACCTTTTGCCATCTTTCAGGCAGCATCATAATTCCACGAACCAGGTACGATTGACATCATCATTATTATTGATATTTTTACCATTCAAGGAGTTTTGCAAAGACCGAAATAAAAAGTAATCAGATGGTGCACGGTCAGGACTATATGGTGGATGTGGCAAAACATCCCAACCAAGCTCCAATAATTTTTGCCGAGTGACCAAAGATGTGTGTGGCCTTGCATTGTCATGGTGGAATACAACACCTTTTCGATTTATCAATTCGGGCCGCTTTTCTTCAACTGCATTGTTCAATTTTGTTAGTTGTTCAATGTAGACATCTGAATTGATCGTTCGGTTGGGTGGTAAAAGTTCAAAGTAGACAATTCCTTTATAATCCCACCAAACTGATAACATAACTTTCTTTTGGTGAATATCAGCTTTTGATGTTGTTTGAGCTGGTTCACCTGGCTTGCTCCACGATCTTTTCCGATTGACATTATTGTAAACAACCCATTCTTCACCAGTTATCAATCGTTTTAAAAATGTATCATTTTCATTACGTTTCTTTAACAAATCGCAGATGTTAATGCGCTGTGTTAAATGATTTTCTTTCAGTTCATGAGGAATCCATAATCGAGTTTTCGTTCATATCAAAGTTGTTTTAAGCAATTTTCAATGCATGTACATGATACATGAAGCTTTTCTGCAATCTCACGTGTTGTACTGTGACGATCCGAATCGATTATTGCTTTGATTTGGTCGTCATCAACTTCAACTGGACGACCAGAGCGTTTTTCATCTTTGAGTGAAAAATCACCAGAACGAAATTTGGCAAGCCAATTTTGACACTGCCGTTCTTTAAAAGCTTCGTCACCATAAACAGCACATAACTTTTTGTGAGCTTGCGATGCGTTTTTTCCTTTCCGGAAATAAAAAAGCAAAATATGACGAAAATGTTCGTTTTGATTTTCCATTTTTTAACTGACCCCAAGCAAAAACTACACAACCAATCAAAAAAATTTTTTTACTGATTGACAGTTGAAGTACCAACTATCAAATAAAAAAATGTTTTTGACATTTCGATTATGTCAGCAAGCCTAAAAATTCAACTAAAACCATCTATGAGTGAAATCCGCAATTACTTAGTTGCCAACCCAATAGATAATAATTCTTAAAGCATAAAAACTTTCAATGTTAAAACTAAGAAACGTATACAGTGGAGACCAAATTAATTTCAACCTTTAAAATGTGAATTTATCGTTATATTAAATAGTCGAAAAATTACCCAAAAGTTAGTTTTGTTTTAAAAAAAAAAAAATTCAAAATTGCATTTTTAACTAACTTTCATATGACATGGCCATTGTTAATGTAATATTGTGAACTTATGGCGAAAATTTATTTTAACTTAATAAAAGGTAATTAAAAATTAAACTTTGAATTTTTGACATTTTTAAGATTGTTCGTTTTATTTGGCCACCCACTGTATATCGATGGTCAAGCGCACAAGACTGATAAGTGAAACTTTTTAAATTTCCAAAATTATTGAATATTCCAATATTTTCTAGGATAAATGGCCGCGAGCGCGTACGATTTATTATGTAGTACGACCGAAACTTAAACTTTTAAATGCGTTTTTCTCGAAACTACTTTTTCTCAACACGTTTAATATGATATCTCAAGTTCTAATGGACCGATTGAAATTCATTGAAACTTGAAATTTGGTGTGGGCCATTTTTATCCCTTAATGACCTGGACTTGAATTATGTAAAAATTTTGATTTTTAATACTTTTTGAATTTCGTGAAAAAACAATTTGTTTTTCTTTTCCTAGTCCAGGATAGAACGACATTCTTATTTATTAAGAATTCTATTTTTTAGGACAACTAGAAGGGTTGAAATCGAGTCAAGATTGAGGCACCCTTTTTTTTTAGCTTCTTCTTGCCCCGCCCCCCCCTTCCCCCACTTTACCAACTTGTAATATTTGTTCAACTTTTTAGTGTATTATTGAAATTTTAATAAACATATAGTTAAAAAAAATGGATAGTACAAATTTTTAGGTATTTTGTTTTAATTGAATTTTAAAAAACGCCTAAAATGTTTGCATCTAAACTAGAAAACTGTCTTAAATTACGATTTTCTGTTTGCTTGCGAAAAAAATAACTTTACAAGCCCTTTAAGCAGACTTTTTAAATAGTCATTTCCCGATATTTTTTCTTTCGACAGAATAATAATACTTAAGCTGTCATGAGAATTTAGAGCTTATGTCATAGTATTTGGTTGTTAAGTATTGCATACAATAATTTTTATATTATTCAACATTTTTATTTACCATATCTTAAGCCAGCTAGTTACCTACAAATTGAAAAATTACTTGGCAGAAAAAATAATTACCACGAACAAGTTATAAGAAACATAAATAAAGGGGGGAAAAAATGTTCCCATAGATAGCGTGTCGTGTGTCAAGTTCAATGTTTCATTTAATGCATCCGTATAACACGAAAGTTACTTCACTCAAGAAGTGATGAAATTTCATGCGTGCTCTAGGTACAAACTTGTAATAAAATTATTAACGCTTAAAGTGATGAGAAACACGAAGTTAAAATAAAGGTAAAGTAAGCTGAAGAAAACTTTTAGCTCTTGATTTAACGTCTATAAAAACTAAGTATTTACTTTATGTACTGAGATCTTTTTTTAGCCATTGTTAGTAAACAATGAGTGCAAACAGTTTCCGTGAAATGATGTCGAAAAAAAAAAATTAAAAATATTTAGCGGAAGTTCATATGAGTACGTGGGGAATACCATGCCATGTTTTTTTTTTAATTTTCTTCTTACCAAATACTTATGTTGACATAATACAATATGTTGCAGTGAATTTTAGCACGGAAATTGCTGAAAGTTGCTTGCATTCTTCACAAAGAATGAAAGCGAAAAGTATTTTTTTTAAAGAAAAATTTCTTTATTAACTTTTGCTTCAGTATGCAAATGTTTTCTATTGTTATAACTCCGCCACAGTTTCATTGGACAAGCCACCATTTGGCCCACTTTCGTTCACAATCGCCCTCTTAAATCGTGTCAAAATGCTACTAATGGAAGCTGCTTCACTCTTGGCTAATTGTTCTGACCTCTTAATCTACTCAGCAAAGCAGAAAAGTATTCGCCTCCGCCACGGTAGTCACAATAAAGTTGTTTACGAGTAGCGTTACACAGCTCTACGAGTGAAAAATGACAGATCCATGACTTTAAATGGCACAAAACAAAACAGTTCTAAAGTTTGTTTTAATTAGTCGAGGCAGAGTTGAAAGTAGACCATAGGAAAAAGGAAAATATATAAATTAAAAACGGTTTGGATATTAATGCAAAAAGTAAAATCCAAAAACAAAGCTCTGAAATGAAAGCGTATCGTTTATGAGAAAATTTATATGAAATTCAATTAATGCTTCAATTTATGCTAATATTAATAAATAATTCACTACTGACTATACAGGGTGTCCCGCAATCGAGTGCAACTATTTACGGAGCTGAAAGGTTATGTAGAGCTGAGCAAAAAATCGTATGGGAGGGGTTAATTAATATTTCACGACTTTGGCTTACGTTATTGTTTGTAGCAGAAAAATTAACTTACATAAAACTTATTTTGATAGCTCATTTTAAAGGCAATGAAATCAACTTTGCAACGGTATATCAACCACCAACTTAATCGTTACCGAGCTGTGATCGTGTGAAGATGAAATCAATCGGTTGAAACTACCAAATATCAATTTTGAGTGCAAATTTCTCAGAATTTCGCTTAATAAATTAAAATTTTTTTAGGATCAATTTTGTAATTTATTCAATTTTCTTTTCAATGACCCCAAAAACATACACATATCTTTAAAAACAAAAAAGTTGGCTGTACTAAAAAAATTGTACTTATTAGAAAACAATGATAAATAATGACATTAAAATTAGTTATGCAGTGGATAATATCGTTGCATAATTTTTTAGTACAGCCAACTTTTTTATTTTTTAAGATATGTTTATGTTTTTGGTGTCATTTAAAAGAAAATTGAATAAGTTATAAAATTGATTATAGAAAAAAATTTCATTTATTACGCGAAATTCTGAGAAATTTGCACTCAAAGTTGAAATTTGGTAGTTAAAACCGATTTATTTCATCTTCACACGAGCACAGCTCGGTAACGGTTAAGTCGTTGGGGTTTGTTGATATACCGTTGGAAAGGAGATTTCATTGTCTTTAAAATGGGTTATCAAAATAAGTTTTATGCAAGTTAGTTTTTCTGCTAGAAACAATAACGTAAACCAAAGTCGTAAAATATTAATTTACTTTGTAGCTCGTAAGAATATGAAAATAGATCTCCCCCCTTTCAGCTCCGTAAATACTTGCACTCAATTGCGGAACACCCTGTATATTAGGAGCACTCATATAAGCACTCTTCTGATTTTCTCCCCGTCCATTTTCTGTTAGATTGACGCTTAACAAAAAGATTTAACTAGATGTAAGTAGTCTGACAAAAACGGCCTGAAAATGGTAAATGATTGAACTTCTCTGGAAATCTTAAAAAACAGTTTATTGGTTTAAGCAGGCAATATTTTTTTATAAACCTTTTTGACCTTGGAATGACCTTCCATGATGTTTTAAGCGGTTAAAGTCACAATTTTGTGGCAATTTTTTAGAGCGCTTCTTGCAAATTTTTGGAGGGCGATATTTTTGGGCATATTAACATAACATTTCGGGCTGTAGATTATTAAATTAAATTTAATCCAGTTTCTTTTTTTCAAAATATTTAATTTTGGGAAAGTAAACGCGTTTCAATGTTCTTTCAAAGTATATTTTAAGGAAAAGGAGTAATTTTCTTTGCCCAAGCACATTTTCAAATAAATGAAAGCTAAAATATATTTTAAAAAAAAAATTGGATACCGTTAGTTGAAAAACTCAGGCTTGGTTTTAAGACCTAGAAAAAGATATTGCTTCACCACTATATTTCTACTGACCAGTATATTACCTTCTACTGACCACTATATTTCCAGCATATGAAAACTCAAAATGCTAAAAAAAACGGAATGAAAGAAAAAACATAGTGGTTTTGTGAGTGTTATTTGCTGAGTAGCTGATAAAAGTCTACAGACAGCATCGAATTTCTGAATTCTGCAAAACTTCAGTTTTAAATGCAGTTTAATTAGGGATGATTATTAAGTTACAAAAAATAAAACTGATATTTGCCATCACAACATAAAATTTACAATAATACGAAGGATTTAATGCAACAAAAGTCTATATACAGGGCAGTGTGATAAGATTTTCAGAGCAAACTCGATAAAAAGAAGCGACACTTTATTTATATAGGGATACGTTAACTTTCAGTTAGTTGCGTTTTAAGTTCTATTCTAATCGGTTGTGTTCACATAATACTACTCCGAAAAAAGTTCAACTATCATGCGATATTATAAATATTTCATAATGAGTTTCTTAACAAAATTGCGAAACCAGTAAAATTTAATCCTGCCTGATTGTAGACTATTATAAAAAAAGTTAATTGACAAAAAATTCATCACGGTCGAACAACGTTACGGCCGGCGAAATAAACATTCTCGAATATATGTTGACCCTTTCATGAAAGAAATGGACCAACAGCTGGGAATCAGTGGTTCAAGACTAGAGAATATACATTCTACTTTGTCACATATACGTTCATTTAAGAAATGCAATAATTAGTACTAGTATCGCCTGTGGCCGAAACTCGGCCATATCAAAATCGGATCTTCTTTTGTTTTTTTCTGAATGCACCAACCCATAGCCTGAACAGAAGTATTGAACAAAATAAATTATTATAAATGCCTTTGCATGAGTTATATGAAGCCAGCAGCAGTTTAACAGTTTTTTTGACGCTGACGCGGTGGAAAATTTATTTTGTTGGGAGACAAAGTAAGAGAAAGCACCAACAACAATAATGATGCACAGCTCTTTTGAAGTGTCTGCGACTCTCTCGTATTCTACTCTTGCTCGTGTATGCTACTCTTGCTCGTGTATGATGTTTAATAGAGCTGTGCCACTATGTATATTGTTGTTGGCTTCTCATTGTCCCATTGGGAAAAAGGGTTTTAACATTTGCTTAATTTTACATATCTTAATGATAATATATTCGAATGAAAATTATATTGTGGACATCTACTTGAAAATACCTTTCCATCGATATAAGTTTTATGTGAATATGTTGAAGTTAACATAGGTAATAAGGGATCACAAACTTTTTTGATTGCGTATTAATATATAGATGTAAAATTTTGTCAACCACGTTATGCAGGTTAACACAACGTGATGTTTTTTAAAATATTAATTGTTATGGACATGAGATTATTCTAAATATTTCATTAGTTTTGATTTTAAAAAACTTTTTGATGGCAGATCTTTGAAGTTCTGCTCCATTGTACGCGGCTTTTCCCTTCTGCCTTAACGAATTTGGCAACCTTTTCAACACGGTAACGCAGTTATTGCCTGTACCATACAATAGATTCTTGTAAGGACTTTTGTCCTTATCAATAAAAGTTATGCAAATTTAATTTTCGAGCTTGATGTCTTGAAATATAAAATCTAATTATAAAAAATTGTTATCTAATTATACAAATTGTTATACATGATCAGAGCTGGATTGTAATTATTCCTTTTAGAAATAATTCCGCCTCAATTTTAATTCTTTGGAATTAGTATTTGGTCATCTCAATTCCTTAAGGATGGAATTGGAAAAAATCGTGAATTCCATTACAGGAACTATAATAGGTAATAGAATATTTCAATTCCTAAGGAATGGAAATGGAAAAAGCCGTTAATTCCATTACAGGAATTGTAATTGGTAATTAAACGTTTCAATTCCTCAGGAATTGTACTTGTGTTCCTCAGTACCCAGCTGTTTACATTAGAGTGGCCCCCAAATGTATGGGGGAAAAAAAGTTTGAAATGTTTTAGTTTCAATTAAAATAATGGTTCCATTTGACCTCAAAACAAACGTCTAGAATTTTGAAGTCAATTGAAAAAGTCGTCTAAGGCGTGTCGCATTGACCAATTTTTCTTGAAATTTTCTTGTTATTTTCGAAAAAATCACAAAAATCCAAATATAACGGTATTTGAATTAAATCTAAGGGATATTTGTCTAACACTGTGACTTATCTATAAAAAAAAAATTGAGTGATTATGTTAAAGAATGTAGCCGCTATACTGTTTTTAGCTTAAAATGCAATATTTCGAAAATATCGAGTTTGAGTATTTTTACAAAAAAAAAAAAAAAATCCCAAAAATGCAAAATTTTACAAAAAAACTTCACGACTTGTTTCAAAATAGTGTTGAGCTATTTTGTACAAGCAAATTCAAAAAACCAAAACTCTACAGCAAAAGTTATAGATGATTGAACTTGACTTTTTTTCGAAATTTTTCGAAAGTGCCCTTTTTTGGCCTATCAAACACAAAAAAATTAATAAAAAAACGGAAAACATAATTTTCTCACTCTGGATAGCTTTAATAATTTTTTATAAACTATTTTCGATTTTTTTGCAGAAAGAACTTTGGAATTAGGGTAAAAAATAATACAGAAACGCAAAAAATCAACAAATTAAATATTTTCCAATTTGCACTACAAAGATAGTTTAACATACATTTTTAACACTGGTTTTTATTGATCCGCAAAAGCTTAACAATAGTCTAGCTTGATTGTGTAAGATTACACATTTTTCTGCAACAGAGACGATTTTGAGTGGAGCAAGCAATGCTTTTCCTCTTCATTATGCGTCAATTCTTTTCCATTTAATTGCATTTTCCAATTAAAAACACGGCTAAATCAGTCCCAATATCCGATTTTTATGCTGATGATGTGACCTTCGACATTGCCGTATTAAAACTTCATTAATACAATGGCAAGAAACAGACTTATTACGTGTTATTCGATATTTTCCAGCAAATACAATAAAAAATTACTCACTACTCACATTTTGCAATGACGAATTATAGAATTTCTCAAAAACACTTTTTGATTTAACTTTAAATTTGCGAAAAAAAAATTTTATTTTACTACACGCACCACACGTAACTACTGATTGTTACGTACTGTTGCTGTATCGAAACCGTTATTTCTTGCTTACAGCGTTGTTTTTTTTGTGTTCGATACACCAAAAAAGGGCACTTTGAAAAATTTTGGAAAAAAGTCAAATTTTGATCATCTATAACTTCCGCTGTAGAATTTTGATTGCTTAAATTTTTTTCTCAAAATAGCTCAAGACTATTCTTTAACTATCCGTGAAGTTTTTTAAAAAAATTTTGCGTTTTTGGATTTTTTAGATTTTTTTCGTAAAAATACTCAAACTCGATATTTTCTAAAAATTGCACTTCAAGCTAAACATTGCATAGCGGCTAGATTCTTCAACATAATCGCTCAATTTTTTTTATAGATTAGTCATAGTGTTAGGCAAATGTCCCTTAGATTTCATTTGAATACCTTCTCCAAAAAAGTGAAATCTCCAAAAAAGTTGGTGAATGCGGCACGCCTTAGACTTTTCCAATCGACAAAATTTTAGACGTTTGTTTTGAGGTCAAATAGAACAATCATTTTTATTGAAACTAAAACATTTCGAAAAAATCCTTTTGGGGGCCACTCTAGTGTACATGATGCATTGGCAATACCGTTAGGTCTCCACAGTTATGTTAGATATATATCGGTGATTCAATATCGAATCGGACGTTTTTGACCAAAAACTGATTTTGACGATTCCAATTTTTTTTTTTTTTTTTTTTTTAATATCGCCAGTCGATAGTATGTACTTTTAAAATAAAAATATTTAATTTTTTTTCAAATTATACCACCTTGTTCAAAAAGAAAGGTTCATTCACATTGTGAACCGGACTTAACTCTCCGATTCGAACATTTTTTTTAGTCTCTATGTCAATGCCATATGTGTCTATGACAAGGCTGCCAAATATCAGCGTCTCTCGTTGACATTTGGTAAAGTGACAGTGTTTTGTTTACAACTTTTTTCGTGTCTTCGATTTTTACGATGGAAGAAAAAAATGTTTACGACCTTTTCAAGGTCAGCACCATTTTTTTTTGGCATTTTGAAAATATTTTCGTATTGAGGTATTAATTTGTAATGCATTATCAAAATTTTATGTTGGAGAATCAATGCTTATTATTTTAAATGCATTTTTCAAAAACTGCCCACACAATTTGTACAGTTAAAAAAATGTTTGGATTAAAAATGGGATTTTTAGTATTTCTTGTACTTTTTACGGTATTTTATAATTGTTCAACTAGTAATATACTTCCGACAACTTTTCCTTAATAAAGGAATAAAAAAAAAGAAAAAAAAAGGAAACAAATAAAAAAACACAGGTGCGTCGTTGGACACATGAGAGAAGCGAAGCTTTTTCGCAGTTCCATAGATTTGATAGCTTAATAATTTCTTCTTTTTAATAAATTAACTTTTAAATTCAAAAATTTTAAATAACATAAAAAATATTTACTGCTTATTTTTATATTGTTGAATGTCAAATTTCCACTCCAATTACATATACGGGCATATAATGCCAGCAACTCTCCATTTTAACTCTCCACACATGGTTGTGAACTTGGCTGCACTGAACAAATTTTTTCCTTCAACAGCGTACTGCCTAGCGAAAAAATCTCTCTAAAATTTTTCAGATTTCACTCCAAGCAAATCACAGAACGAGGAGTAAAAAGTTTCGCTCCAAAAATATATATTAAAGAACGCACACGAAACAAAATTCAACAAACATTTTAGTTACCTTGCCGATGTCTTGCGTGCGTTTGTTAATTCCATATTTATTGATATCATCTATTTTTTTGACACTTAAAAACGCACTTGTGGGCATTGATAATTTTCTTCGTACCAACAACACCACAAACGCATTCACAATACAAACACACCGATGTTGGAGACACCTTGTGGCAAATAAAAGCAAATTGTGTAGCATAGCAAATACACAATCCTCTATCTATTGATAGACAGTGCCGATCTACTGCAGCATAGCTTCTGTTAGAATTAATATTGAATTAACTACCATTTCCAACAAGCCTTTGTGGCCTGGTGGATAGTGTATTCGACTCTCATTTAAGAGGACTTGGGTTCGATCCCCAAGGGCGGGCGAAGAAATATTTGTAGTATTTATATTAAAGTATTAAATTTTGTTGTTGTATAAGAATTAGCAACAAAGAAACCATCAAATTTCCAAGAAAAAAACTGTCGAAAATTTTTCTGATTTCACTCTCAGCAAATCAGAGAACGAGGAGTAAAAAGCTTTGCTTCAAAAAATATAAATTGAAAGCATAAGGAACAGCTATCGGAGATTTTTACTTACTGAAAAATTATAAATTACGTAAGAAGTAAAAAAAAGACTAAAAATCCTATTCTTTATTAAAAATTAAAGTATTTTGTATGTAAAATTGTGTAATTGTGTTTTTATAATTGAAGTTTGCATGAGTAAGTGATTTTATTTTATTATGTCCTGTATATAAATAAAATAAAAAATATGTCTGTACTAAAATATGGGCATTGTAACTTTCCATTAGGTGCAGTGTTTTTTTAAAGAGACTAGGCTCGGTGTATCAAATTGATATAAATTAAAATACAGTTATGTTTAAAAAAAATTAATTATTCCTTTATTTTTTAAACAAAATAGAATAATATTCAATTCAAAATATATTAAAAAATCTACATATATATATATAAGTACTAAAATTACAACAAAACTAGTAACGAATAGAGCTTCGGCAGGGTACCGAAGCTAAAATACTCCCCCGCAGCCGTATTGAAGTATATTCAAAGTCTTTAGCCGTCTTTAAAATGTTTATGCATAATCTGCAAAAATATTTGTGTCATACGCTTAATTTTATTTTACCCTTAGCTGCCACATAGAGTAATTTGTACACTGCTCATTATGTTAAAGAATATATGTGCAAATTTGGTTGGTAGTATGAGCAAATTCATATCAACGGTGTAAATTAATTTCCTTTAATAGCTAAGTGCCATGCCCCCGTTCAATTCCACCCAAATTTCTTGACTACTGACTGCTCGTTATTCTAAAGAATATGGAAAATTTGGAAGAAGTCGGGCAAAGCCAATAGAAGAAGTTCGATTTAAATTAAAGCGGCACGCCCTTGTCTAATTCTAGTGGAATTGTGGAAACTAATCATTGCTCATTATTCCAAAGAATATATTTGAGAAATTTGGTTCAAGTCACAAAAACGGTGTAGAAGGAGTTTGTTTAAAATTAAATTGACACGCCCCTCGTACAATCCCACCTACTTTTTAATGCTTAAAACTTCTCATTATACAGGAATATATGTCCCTGTAGATGGAAATTTATTAAAAATAAAGTGCCACTCCCCTGTGTAATACACCCACTTTTATGAACTACAGACTGATTCTTATGCCAAATAGTATGTGAGCAAAATTTGGTTTAAGTCGGACAAACGGTGTAGAGGGAATTCGATTATAATGAAATTGACACGCGCCTTGTCCAATCCCATCCACTTTTGTAGGATTAAAACTTCTCATTATACTAAAGAATATATGTACGAAATTTGGTTGAAATCGGACAAACGGTGTAGATAGAGCTAGTCTAAAAATAAAGTGACACGCCCCCTTTATATTGCCGTCCAATTTTATAAACTTAAGATTGCTCAAATTACGAAGGATTGTGTGTGAAAAGAAAAAGAAGTTCGATCAAAAGTAAAATGCCACACCCACTTTTCTAATGTAGACTCATATTATACCGAAGAATATATGTATGGGTTGGATAAACGATGTGGGCGCAATTTGGGTACATACAGACCCGATGTAGTTCAGTCTTATATATTTACGAACGTATGGGATGTAGGCGTGGCTTTCATCCGATTTTGCCAAATATCATAGAGATATTTCATCTTATGTGCAAAATTTCAAGATATTTCTTTAATTTTTGTTGATTTTAAAGACATTTTCTGGGTAAAATAAAGACACTTTGTATGGGAGGTAGGCGTGGTTTTCATCCGATTTGGCCCATTTTCCAACTTGATCTTCCTTTTTTACTTTAAATAAACTTATATTTTGAATTTCATCGCGATAGCTTTAAAATTACGGCTGTAATCGTGTCGACAGACGGACAGACGGACAGACAGACGGACACACGGAAATATACTCAGGAGGTGATGCTGATCAAAAATATATATAATTTTCTATACCTGCAACGCTTCCTTTTTGGTGTTACAAACGGAATGACAAAGTTAATATACCCCTTACGCAGTACGCGTTAGGATATAAAAATGGTCGCTTGTATCAACTCGCTTGTATCAGCTGCGCCTAACGGAAGGCTAATTTCAACCCAGACTAAGATCTAGTTTCCAATGTTTTGTGAGACGTGTCTAGCTGTGAAATGGCTTAAAGCTGGGAAAGTGTGAAAAAGCTGAGCAGCAGAAATCTATTTATTTCATGCAAGAATTTAATGAAGGTTTGTGTGAATGAAATCAAGAATAAATAACATGCATTCATAAAATTTTAAGTATTTGTGTAAATTACACAAAAAAAATGTCAAAAAATTTGCCTAACCCATTATGGACTGACCCATGTTCCCGTTGAGTTTGAATGATGAAACTTTCCAAAAATATTTAGTTTGGTCTAATTTAGAAAAAAAACAAAATGAAAAAAACTACAAAACAAAATATAAAAATCGAGATTCCACCTCGAGATTTTCAATTTTCAAATTAACCGATATTGAACGATATTCTACAAGCAAAGTCGAGCATTTTGCGCCAATATTGATCACAAGAATTTCCACAAAACAACAAAAAATATACAAAAACGTATTTTGTTAAAGACCAGCGTTGTGTCAACCCACGGGAGCCATGTATGTCAGTCAAACTTAAATATAAAGCCTAAGAAAGACGA
The DNA here is from genome assembly GCA_914767935.1 of Coremacera marginata. Taxonomy (NCBI): domain Eukaryota; kingdom Metazoa; phylum Arthropoda; class Insecta; order Diptera; family Sciomyzidae; genus Coremacera; species Coremacera marginata. The sequence goes on along the minus strand of OU612046.1, from coordinate 139,121,442 downwards.
TCGTAGAAGAATAATACTTTACTTTATTTATTTTTAGATTTTTTAGGGGTTTAAAATTAAAGATAAAAAAAAGGGATATTCCCAAATTCCCTAAGTTTGGAAATGTAAGTAAACGTAATTGTTCAGCCTTGAGCGAAAACAGGTCGATTAGATACATTCTTAAAATGTTTATTCTGTTTGGAGAACATGAAAGTCTATCACTGTATGACCTTTATGTTAAGAAAAGTATACAGTTGCGTATACGCAACGCTGGACAAAAATGGGTTAAGATTATAACGTGACATTTTTTTATTTGATTAACTTACATTAACTTTAGTGTTTCTGTTACATATAATATAAGAAGTTTATGAAACAAGTAAAGAAACATTGAAAGAATCCTGTTACTTAAATAAAAACTGGACATTTATAAAAATTTAATAACCACTGCTATTTTATCAAACAAAGTTGTATCTTTTAAATGAAGCACAAAAGCTTGTTAAGGTTTTCAATTAATTAAGTCTCAACAAATTTCGAAAACTCACTACTACTGGGAAAATACCCCTTAATTTAGTTTGTTATCAGGTGTTTTATCTCCCTGTAGGAAAATCAACTAATTTAAAAGTAGTTGATAAAGTAGTTTTTTTTTCAACCACAACTAGTTGAAATTCTGACTTTTTTCCATAGAACGAACTAACATATTTTGTATGGTGATGTCCGCTAAATAAGTCAATTGACTTTCGTCTGCATATATTTTCAACTACTTGTTAAATTAGTTATATTTAAATTATTTTTTTAATTACTTTAAAATAACCAATTGAAAACTATTACTGATGGCCTAAAGTTAATAATATTTGATGAAATAACATTTTTAAATTCATATAAACTTGTAATCTAATAAAAATTTGCAATTAAAACATGTCAAAATCAGAGTAGTTGCCGCCTTAATATAATTCAAAGTAGTTTATCAATCACTTGTTTTTAAGTAGTATTTCAATTACTTCATAAATGTATAATGCAATAAAAACTATTTAGAATTGAAGTGGATGCCGCCTTAATATAATTCAAATTAGTTCATATACTGGTTTATTTTAAATTGGTTTTTTAATTAGATGTTTTTAAAAACAAGTTAGTTTGTTCCTATAGGGCTGTTTTATCAGTTGTCTACCATTTTCACCATAACTTTGTCATTTTTACCATAACTGTCAAAATAAAAGAGTTTCAAGTATCGTATAATACTATTCAATTCCCTTTCTGTTCACTTTATAGCATTATCTGACTTGCATAATTCTTGGGACTAACGTACTATAAAATTTCAAAGTTCACTCAACTTCTTTTACACCACATTCAAGTGTGTTTTGTTTTTTACGCTTCATATAATTGAAGTTGAATTGACGTGGAAAATTTATGCAACAGCGAAAGTGAGACTGTTTGAATGTTTTTTTCATAACTGCATTGCGGGTGAATATATGCAGTGGAGTGTTGAAAACATCAAGATTAAGGCATTAGATCAGGGTAACGTTAGAAAACAACATATTTTTTTTTAATTTCTCTACCGCACCCAAAAAATTTTGTTGTATTATTAAAAAGAGTAGCCTTGTTAAATTTCTTGTAAAAATTTTCGTTAATATTACCTGACTCTTATTAATAAAAAAAAAAATGTCATGTAAAATAAAATATTAAACTGTAAAATAAAGATTTGCCATTTCTCCGAGTTACAACATGCTTGTTATTATAAAGAGATGCTTCTCGTTAAATTCATTGCATACTTATTTTGTAATAATAAAGAGAGCATCTTTCAATTAAAAACAATGTTGTTAATCATTGTATTACTACCAGGGATGATATTGACTTAGTTGTAAAATGGCCAAAATTTATAAAAAAATAGGGCATTTTTGACAAGAATGGGGCCCTTAGTGGCAATTCAATATTAAAGATTTTCTATTTGAATATTCTGCCATGACCACATATATCCAAATAGATTTCGAATTGACTGTTTTCAAAGTTTTTCAGATTTTTTTTTATTTCACTATTTCGACCTAAGCAGGGAAGTTTAATTATTTGTCACAAAAATAGCACATTTTAGTTTAAAAGGTCAGCTTTCAGAATCAGAAATTGTGGGTCAGAGTAATATTACTTAATTCTTACTTTTAAATAGATTTGATTTCATATATAGAGGTCCCATTGCATTTTAGAAAAAAAGGCTTGTGATTGATTGGAAAAGTCAAAAATATGTCAAAAAATAAACAAAAATTCTCAAAAAAAAATTTGTAACAAAGCCATTTAACAAGTTAAAAATACAAATAAAAATAGCAAAGCATTTCCACAGAAAACCGTAAATCGGATTGATATATTCTTCGATAAAGAGTTTTAGGAGTATTCTTTCGAGTCATTGGTTATATAAATAAGAATTTCAGAAAGATATGATTGATAAATTTAACAAAGAGTCTGCGTTAAGACTTGTAAGAAGACGAATCAAAGATGCGGTACGAAATGGGCATGATACCAAAATAAAATTAGTTCTACCAAAACAATATATTAAGGAATGGCGGAATTTAATAAAGAATTATTTCATGAATGTTATACAATTTTGGAATATAGAGCCTTAAATAACAAAATTAGTTGAATTAGTTAAAAGTGGAAAAAACCCAATTTTTATGTAAATAATTTATCTTACTTCTTAAGATAATTCTTCTTAATTTAGATAAATTCCAACGCCATACTCTGAAAAAGCGTGAAGTTTTATATGGGCATTTCCATAATGGCAAACGTGACCGTCGCACATATTTAAATTGAAAAAAAGGCAAAGTAAAACATATTTGCCTTTTCTTTTTAGTTTACATTGAAACTCTTAGGTAGCTAGACTATAGTAGGCATAGTCCTAGTCCTAGTCTATATATAGAAAATCAGAATTCAGCGAAATCTGTCACAGTTTTTTGATGCCACTAGTTTAAGAATCTTATGAAATAATGATACATTATAATGTATTTTGTTTGATTCAAATATCTTCAGTACTTTTTTATTTTTTAATCATAATCCGAGCCGATACGTGACATTTTGAACGTGGCATTTTTTCCATTAGGATTCAATTGAGTAATTAAGTAATGGTAATTTAGTAATTAAAAAACAAATTAAATATATTTTACGCTCCTTATCTCAACCATTTGTCATTATATTTAGCCAATATCTTCCATTTTTACTAAAACAAAAACTTTTCGAAACATTTACTAAAAATTTACTAAAAAGAAAAACTACATTTGTGAAGAGACGATTTGATCACCATGGTAAATGAATTTATGTATAAATCGCTTAAGCGAATAAAATTTAAAGGTTTCTCTAAGATAATATCATAAAATAATAAGTTTTTAATAACTTTTAATTTTTGGGTCACAGTGGACTTTTCTGTGGAAATGACCATATAGGATATCATACGTCGGAAATTGTTTTTGTACAGATAAAATAAAAAAAAAATGGGTGAAAGTTCATTGAAAATTAACGACATTAAATACTTAATCGGTGAAGGCTACTTAAGACTACGACGGAGCCTTTTTTACGGGTTCGCCTTTTCATCTATATGCATGATAAAATGCTGTAAGGAATGTATCGTGCTTGAAGCTGTCCACCTCAAAATTCCATTCTTAAACCTATAGAATTACTTCGGGATACTATTATAAGTAAAATCGATTCGAAAATTTAGACATTATTTTGGAGGGTGTGCCGAAATCTTCATACTTCCTCCATTATAATTATAGTAGATACCAAATGTTTGTAAGAAATTTTCCTGTAGATGGCAATCAATACTACAAAGTAGTGGTTCTTCTGCATAATACTAACATGGTGGCTTTATATAAAAAGTAAGAACATCAGTTTTTCAAATATTTTCTTCAGTTTTAATAGATTTTTTTTTCTGTAAACTATCAAAAACGTACCTGCGTAGGCTTATATAGCTTAAATAAAGCTTAAATATAGCTTAAACAAAAACAAAATTGAGGAGAATTGTTTAAGGTTTTTGTTTTTCTATAGCTATAATTTAAAAAAAATCAACAGAACTTATTTTGTTGAGATCGATTCAAAAACATTTTATTAAAAATTGAAATTTTGTACATCGATGTGATATACTATTTAGATGATATTTTTTCAGAAGAATTTTTTAAAAAGGGCCTTAAATGAATTAAAAGGGCTCAAAAAGCCCTGAAAGCCCCCAAATATCATCCCTGATTACTACTGTTTTTATTGTCATTTTTCTCTCTTTTATCAATAAAAATATTTATGTTTTGTCTTACTATTTACAGCACTGTCTTTAATAAGAACGGGTTTTCTTTATTCGGCAATGCATGCTCTTTCTCCTTATTGTGCCAATTTTTCCGCTCATAACTGCAGTTTGTTTGAAGCTGTTGAAGCCACAAGGTATTTGTGCTTGTGAAATAATTGTGTGAGTGATAAAATAAAATATTAACAAATTTAAAAGAAAGGCTGAGTTCTTAAAGGTCCTTATGATAAGCATTTGTATTTATTTTTTCCTAATTAATGCTTAGTAAATTCACCAAAAATGCGCAACTAAATCATGCTTAAAAAGAACAATCTAGTTCTAACCGACATCAAAAAACACACTGATGCTTTGCATAAAGACGTTTAAGAACGCAGTCAAATAGTAAAGAAATTATTTGTTATGTGAAAAGTTTGGAAAATGTGCAAAATCGTAGTATTATTCAGTTAATTCAATAAATTGAAAGCAGAAATATGTAAGCTGTGGTGAGATTAACTCAAAAACGCATTGGGGCAAAAGAGGTGCATGCGTATATAAGGACGGAGTATAAGACCGTGTTCTGGAAGTATTCCTCTACTTGAAACAAGCAGCGGTTTCTCCGATACATTTTGGCTGCCGCAGTGTTATTAAAGACAAATTACACTGTGTAACAAATTCAGGTTAGCAAAAGTTAGGACGATTCTAAGAGTGAGGACCCAAATTTAAATATGTACTCGCTGAAATTTGTTGGTGGTATAAAAACACCTTTGAAGAAGAGGAAGACGAGGAGAAAGAGGAAGAAGGGGAAGACAAAGATGAAATTCCAGAATATCTGTTGGACGAAATTATCCACCTTACTGATGATGATGACGATGACCAAGATATTAGAGAGAGCAGTGATGTTGATCCACAGCCGCCTGCTAAACGGCAACTGGCCAAATCATTAATTTAATTTATTTGATTTTTTTACTTACAACTTTTCATAACTAACATTTCAAAATTATATTTTTTTGCATATTTTTATAATTTCTTTTTCAATGTTTCTTCAAAACCAACACTGAACAAAATTGGTACAGAAAAAAAGAGACGTAAATTAATATTATGCTGGAAAACGCAAGTTTTATATTATGATTGTTTTCTTTTCAAATGAAATTTATTGAAGAAACTGAGAAGCATATTATAGATCAAACAGAAAGCAAAAAAGACTTAGTTTTGTGGAAAATATTTTCAAAAAGCATGAAAATAATATAATTTTTCCAACATTTTGCTTCATAAGCACTACAAACATTTTCTAAATCAATTTTTTAAAAAATTTTAATTGTTGCACAGGTCTCTAGCAATAGCCAAAAAAACCATATAAACAATATGCTGAAAATCGGCATTTGACTGCAAAGTTCGAAGGTCGATTAAAAAAAAAAATTCGAACTAACATAAACAAACGCCGCGATACGGGTATTCTAATTTAGCCTCTATTTTTACCCCTCACTTTCAGAATCGACCTAACTTTTGCTAACCTGAATTTGTTCCACAGTGTTATTTATACCTCAACAAACATAATTGTTACTTAAGTCACTTAATAAAACCAACGTAGTTGCTTTTAATTATTACTTACCATTAATGGCTTTATTTTGTAAAACGCACGCAGTTACCTTAGTTGGAGTTTTTTTCCCAAACAACTCCGTGCTCATATGAAGTAAAAAAATTTATCTCACTGAAATTTTCTTATGAAATTAGACAAAAACCCCCCAATGAGGTAATAACATGCGTTTTGCAAAATAAGGCCTTTAATTACACAAAATTTTTCAAAAAAGTCAGTTTGATATAAATATATAACTTGTTTATTATAAAGAAAACTGTTCTTTAATCGAAACCATACCTTTGTTTTATTAACCACAAGTGTCTTTTCAGTCACCATGGGTAAGTTTATATATAAAACAAGAATTTTTACATCAACATTAATATTTTCAAATGTGAAGAGGTGCTATCTTCATATTAACATCAACAATTTTCATTTACCCTGACTATCTTGTTATTTTAAGGCTACGACATTTTAAAGGTGACAAGATTGTCTTTCATATTAACAACATTCTTGTTGATTTCTCAATTCAACAATTGACATTTCATCTGATGATCTTGTAATTTGAAAGATACGACATTTTAAAGATGGCAAGACACATTTTAAAGATGACAAGATTGTCATATTAACAACATTCTTGTTGAATTTTCAACTATTAAAATTTTGTATTTAACAACATGGAGTCAAAAACAAAAGATTTTTGTAAATGGAAAGACAATTTTCTTTAATGTTACATTTTTTTTTTTTTGGGTGAAAAGTTTATGAACTTATTTTCCTTTTTATTTCAAGTGTCTAACAAATTTGTACTTAAAGGCATATTTGAAATTCTTTTTTAAAATAAAAAATAAATTTGTACTTTTTGGCAAATTTGAATTAAAACTATTACAACGAAATATATATTAGATTGTTCAAAAAGAAAGAGCATTTTTTGCTTGTAAGTTACTGTTATCACTGTTATCGTCAAAGATCTATATGTTAACGCGTATGTCAGTTTTTTAAGTTCAGCTGTTTATTTATATTAAAAACAAATAGATTAATTCGGTTTTCCTGCTTTTTTTTTAAAGTCCTGTTTTAATAGTGGAAGTGGTTTGCCCTTATCCGTGATGGAAATTTTTCAATGATGGATGCTTCTCGTTCAGGTAGGCCCTCGGAAGTTGACGACGACCTAATCAAGACCCTAGTGGAGGCAAACAAGCGCTCTCATTCAAAAAAGTTGTGAGCTTTCAAAATATGCCCGCGTTCACGGTAATTTAAAGTCCGCTGGTTTCATTTAAAAATTGGATGTCAGGGTCCAGCACGAATTGAAAGAAGTTACACAAAGTCAGTCGAGTTGACATTTGCGATTGGCTCAAGCATATGTTTACGGATGACGAAAATTGAGTTGCCCACAACAATGCCAACAGAAAAAGAAACTGGTCCAAGAAAAATGAAACACCGGAGAGCCTAGCCTAGGGGCCTACATCGAGCTAGTCGCACAGAATAGAACCATAAATTCTTAAGTCTACTGTGAGCAACTACAGAAATTGAGCCATGGCATCCAACAGAAACGTCCATCCGCTGGTCAATCAGAAGAGGGTGGTCTTCCACCACTATAACACCAGGTCTCATACAGGTTTTGTGACTCACCAAAAATTGCTTAAGTTCGGATGGGATGTTTTGCCCCCATCTATCTTATAGTCCAGACCTTGCGCCCTCGGATTACCATATGTTTCGCCTTCTCCAAAACCTTTGGAGAAGGTTGGAGAACCAACCTCCAACCATCAACCTTTGGAGAACCTTTTTTTTTATCTCCACTTTGATAAAAACTCACCCACAAAACCTTTGATAATGAAGGCCTTATCAAACAGAACTTGCGCGGAATAAAGAAGCTACCACAGGGATGGGAAATGGGTGATTGTACAAAACGGCGAATATATACGGTAATTGATTAATGTTGCTATGATTCATGAAATAAATGTGCTTAAACTGCAAATAAAAAACCGAACTGACTTTTTCAGCTACCCAATACTTAGAAGCAATTTTTGGAACTTTTTGTAGTCTAAAAGAATAATTAAAGCATCCAAATAATTGAAGCATCCTCTACTCTTGACCTTGCAAGAGAACTTTTGTTCTATAGGGATCCTTAAACTCTTGACAACTCCTACGAATATAGGCAAGAAGTGAAAAACTTTAGGAAACAACAAGTTTTAGTGATCTACAAAGATGAATTGATGACTCGAAATCAGGAATTGTATTAACTTTTTGAAGTGGAATATCGGCCATTGTATAGGATGTCATTACTTAATTGTTTGATTTATTAAAAGATACATGAGAACATTTTCTAAGCGGTAATCCGTTACGGAGTCTCCAGACATAGACATTATTAAGATCAGATTACAATAATTCCAAGACAGCCAATTTTTTTACTCTACCAAAAAAATTTAAGCCATCAGCATAAAACTCCTCGTTTTGTTACAGAGTTAAGATAAATATTTGTATAAAGAACATAAATACACATTTGGGTGAATTCAAAAAAATATGGATATGATAGAAACATTTTTAAATTTTTTTCAACTTTAATATCGCTCAACTTTAAACATGGCTGCCGTTGTAAACATTAAAGTAGAATCCAAAAACACTGTAACGCTCTTTAAAAATTTCTGTTGAATTTTTTTTTTAAGTGCATACGATTTTTTATTATGTGCATACGATTTTTGTCTTGAGTGTTATATGTCTGTTTAAGTCAACAAAAAATTTCCGAATTTTAGCATTTGATAGTTAATTTGTCTTTAGCTAAAGATTGAAATAAAAATAAAAAAAAAGTTTAGTAATTCGGTGGCATAGACGTTGATGTTGGAACAACACTCAAGACTTTTAACGGTTTTTTAATAGTTTTCCTGAATAAAAAAATTCTGCACTAAAAACTCAAAATATAAGTTAAAAACTAAGCAATCAAATACATAAACGGTTTTGTTTTTGAAGTTTTTGTTGTGACCAATGCTGAATTGCTGTTGATTTGGTTGTTACGGCTATATTGGTCTTAATGTGATAAATGAAAATACACAAGAATATTTATTTCATTATTTTCCCGACGTTTCGGTAGTGTCTTTCTACCTTCTTCAGGGGGGTGAGATTTATTGAATAACTATTTCTTATGTTTTCATAATTTTCACATGATTGCAGCGGCCCGACTTCACAAACATTTAAAAATATAATTTGTTTAAATAAATTGCGTTGACGACACGAACATTAATTGTAAAAATAAACAAAAATTATTAAAAAAACATTGAAAGACAAACTTAAATTTAGAAAAATATCACAGACGCGGTTAAATATTTAAATTGCAATTTTATATGCTTATTTTAAATGCTTAAAACCGCAAAATCATAGACAACACTCTTGACAAATTAATCTATACTTCCCATAATCTGCTGATTATACTTTAATAAACATTTTAAAATGCCACTTATTAAGTAAAACTGAAATCGATACATCATGTGTTTTCTTGCAGTTATGCACTTGACGGCATATCAGTAACTAAAATAAAGATTAGAGCAAATATTTTAAAACATAACACTCCTCACACAAAACGGTGACAACATAAATTCTGCAAAAAAAATACTATTATATAAAATTTTAAAATTAAAAACTCTAAAAACTTCATAGAATTTATACTGACACTGCAAATCAAAGCATTTTTTTTTTATTTTTTTCTATTCGTTTTCTTTTTCTATATTGAATAAATGCATGTAAAAGTGGGAGGAGAAAATAATCGCTTGTAAATATTTAACTATGTAATTTGTCTTAACTCTAAATGCTTTATTTTCAACATATTTTTTTTTAGTTTATTTTAGTACTTATTTTTTGAGAGAAAGGACCGGAAAAAACAGGTACAGAAAAAAGCCCTTGATTTTGAAATTCATCCACACACATATCTACAAATATTCTACTTTATGTATGTTTTCAGAAGATTGTTGGTAAAAAAAAAAAATCAAGTGATATAACAAAAAACGGCAGTTTTAATTATGTCGATATGATGAAAACTAGTATTCTTTGTATGCTACACTAGTATACATTGGTTTTGCCCCAAGAGATTTCATAAGTTTTCCTTATGTATTTTGATTCGTTAATATTAATTAACTAAACTATTTGAAAATCCATTTTTCTCAAAATGAGTGCAAATTCTTATTTATCGAAATCTATATATATAAAAGAAAGTGTCCGAATGCGATGTAATCCCATAACTCGAGATCGGCCGAACCGATTTTGATGATTTATACTTTGTTGGAAAGGTATTTTTTCAGTTCGGGTTTAAAAAAAAAAAAAAGAAAAAAAAAATCGAAAAAAGAAATGAATGTAAACCACTGGACCGATTTTCCTGAAATTTTCTCAGCGTCTTAATATGACTCTGGAAGGAATATTAGGCTATATACAGTTTTGCTTGGACAAAGGGGCGTGTCCCCGCCCATATAACCCAAAACTTAAAATCGTCATATCTTCGGCATTTTTGGACCCACGGAAATGATATTTAGTACATATAGTATTGGCATGAATAGAAATACGTTCCACAAAAAAAGTGGGCGGAACCACGCCAATTTTTGGAAAAATTAAAAACTGTAATATCTTCTAAACTACTGGACCGGTCGACATGAAATTTTCACAATAGGACATTGTTACGAAATAATAAGTCCTTGGTTACATAATATTTTGATCAGACGAAGGGGTGATGCCACGCCTACACAACCGAAAACATAAAATCCTCATATCTCAGCCAATTGGCATAGAATGATGATATTTGCTACATATCATATTATCTTAAAAAGGACTATATGCCATGTAAATAGTAGGCGGGCCACGCCCCGTTCTTTGCTCTAGAAGCTACACCTCTACACCGACTAAAAACATTGTATATCCTAAAGCATTGCAATAATTAATTCATAATCAAATAAATAAATTTTTTTAATATCTAAATACTTTCTATTTTATCACTATAGGGGTAGCGAAGCACACCGGGTACAGCTAGTAAAATATAAAACTTGAAAATATATTCTTGGAAGCCGTTGTCACGCACATAGAAATCACGTTTTTCTTAACTTTTTTTTTCATAAATTGCAGTCTGCAAGGCACATTTATGCTTTTCCTGCCGAAATAAGCAGAAATCCTTTATTTGTGTTTATAGCCAGCACTTCACAAACACACTAAAGATGCATAAATAAAATGCCAGTAATACACTGACCTGTTCTGTAATACAAGTTCATACAAACAAGTATTATATTCATGGCACCCAGAAAAGCAAACGTATAGGATATTAATTTCATAAACACAAAGCGAGACCTGCGCCCATGTTATGAAAACAATATAGAATAAATTCCATATTATTGTCAATTAGTACCAGTTGGACTAACAGTAGTTAATGTACCTTCATTTGTCATCTACTGGTAGAACGAAACCTTTCCAATCTCTTGTATATTTAGTGAAATAATAGACCAGTGCAAGTGCATTTACACATACCACAACCAGCACGGGACTTCCCGAAGAGCTGCCTATGATAGTCACCTGAGCAAGGGTTCCGCCAGATGAGGCTCTTTAATACAACCTACTAAAGACCAAAAGTTCAAATATGAACTTTTAGAACTATCCGTGCACAGTTTATCTACTAAATTGTGCATGACTAATATTCTAGCTAGTTATCAATTATCAGTCCGATCTTTATAAATTGTGCATCTTTCTTATTATAGTTAAAAAAAAGTACACACTACCAAGGCAAAGTAACTTCTTTTTAAAAGGCGCGAAAATTAATTCTGAAATTATCTCGAAAACGGTTTCATTGATTTTTAAATAGTTAACACATAAGAAAAGTTTTGAAATCTCGTGAAGCAAATATTTTTATCATTAATCAAAAATCAAAAAGAGCCTAATAAAAAAACCTCGACTGATTTTTTATTTTTTAGAATGTTTATTTTTTGTATGTATATTTTTTTTTATTTTTCAATTCTTTAACCTCTGTTAAAAAAAAACATGATTTTTTTCCGACATTACACTGGTCTAACGCCTTAAGCTTGTTTTGTTCAAGTTAATCCGTCTCTCACATGTAAACAAAAATTAATGTTGTAAAGAAAATAACTGTTTAGAAATTCACCTGTTCATCAATTGGGCATCCGCGCTCATCCAACAGCTGCTGCGTTGAATCACCTAAGCCGTCAAGCGCCGCACAGTCTACAACACGTACGCCCATTGTGCCAGGCACGATTGCACGCACCGTCAACGTTGTTGCTTGACCTACTTCAACGGCACCAGAGCCATCGGGACCACCCAATTCCAGCCATATCCGAACGCGTGGTGTAGAGGTAGATGTTGCTGACGCTGGTGCTGTGTGTATAACATCTGAGTCAGTTGTTTGTTGTTGTTGTTGCTCTTCTGACGTCACTGTTTGTGTGGAGTCATTGCTACCACCAAGCGAACGCATGCGACTATTTCTGTTGGGCGAGAGAGATGGAGATATATAAGATGATTGTTTATAGCACTGTGCATATGTTAGTGCTTATGGTTTGATATTGAAACATGAATTGTATAATAATAACTGCCGAAATAGCTCAGTTGGGAGAGCGTTAGACTGAAGATCTAAATGTCCCCGGTTCAATCCCGGGTTTCGGCATAGGGTAATTTTTTTGCATTATTTTATAAGACGCATTGAATAATTTTTTATACATTTTATTTAAATCAAACCAATTCTTGAATCTGGTCCTACAAAATCCAGCTCCATAAAGTTTTTTATACTAAATTATAAAAAAGATGATTTTTTTAAGCCAGTACTACGATTTTGGACAAAACACTTTAAATTTAAATAAATAGTAATTTATTTGTATTCAACTGAGAGGATACGTGCAGCCATTCATTAATTTTTAAACGCAACTTGGGTTTCGATCCGAGAGCAGGGGCGTACTGAATCCGTTTGACCAATATAAATCTTAAAGGCAGTTGCCCTATCGATCCAGCTTTAAATGAACAGAAAATAATAGTAAGGGTATTCACTTCAACGCTGAAATTTCAGAAATGCTGAAATTTACGAAAACTTCAGTGCAATTGTTGTTGTTTTGGTTTTCCGAAGTTTGCTTAAATTTAATCATAAATTGAGTTGATGAAAAATAATCGTCGGAAATTTGCGAAGAAAAGATGTGTTCAGTAATCATAAGCGAATCTGTTTAATGAGTGTGAGTTATCGTGAATATGATAATTTCTATAAGAAGAAGAGCATTCTGTCAAATCTCACCTACATGCTAATGAAATGTCTACAATGTAGAACGAAATTGCAATGCAATTAGTTTCTTTTAATTGATTTATAGTTTTGATGGCCGCTTATAAAATTACTAAATTATAAAGAAAATATATGGTATATGTACATGCGACAAGGAGACTCTTTGTCTGCTGACATGCATCGCATGACTAACGAAATGAAGCGATGGCGATTTTAAGGTTGACAGATGCATGTGAAAAAAAACGAAACATTAAAAACGGTCGCTCACTTCAACTCGTCGGAAATTTCCGATTTCTAAAATTTCAGCAGTTAAGTGAATACCCTTAGTATTTCAACAATATCTTAAGGTTATTTTGCCAAATATTGGAAAATTGGGTCTATCAATCCTATTTTTAAATCTGGTAATAAGCATAATGTTGCTAACTACCGGCCAATCTCAAAATTAACTTATGTCTCGAAAGCCTTTTGAAAGTATCATGAAAGTTATTTTAAATTTCTTGAATAGATGTAATATTTGCATTGAACACTATGGCTTCGTTGCTGGTCGGTCAAATGGTGTCAAATTTAACTCTTTTTTCTGAGTACTGTGTATCCTCTTTTGGACTTTAAGTTGATATGATCTACACAGATTTCTCCAAAGCATTTGACAGAGTTTCTCATAAATTGCTACTCTTGATATTATCAAAAATGGGATTACTGAATGTAATGTCATGTGTCATGTCAAGTGTTCCAAATCCTTTTGGAATTGGATTAAGTCTTGTTTGCAGGACAGAACAAGCTTTGTCAGTTAAAATAACGTAAATTTTTTTGATTTTATAACTTCTTCAAGTGTTCCCCAGGGTAGTATCGGCAGACCATTATTATTTATTCTTTTTATTAAGGGTCAGTTTCAATTTTTTGAGTAAAAAGCGGGCTTTTTTGAATGACTAAATTTATTTATTTTTATGTATTTATGTAATTTATGTATATATTTTTTAATTTTATTTAATATCGAAATAACTTTTTTTTTATTTTTAGTTAAGTCTTAAATTAACAATTTAATTTTTTTTTTTTTTTGCATCAATAGTTATTGTTATACAGCGTGTAAAAGTTGAGGTCGCGAACGAAAGGTCTCTTTCGGCTTGCATGATATCTTCAGTCCAGGGAGCGAAAAACCAAAAAAATCAAAAAAGTTGTTTTTAAAACAGTTTTGCCTTGTGAATGAACCGACAAAAGGCTAAAAATTAAGAAAAAAATAAAAAATGCCGAATAAATTAAAAACAAAACCAATTTTTCATGCACGAAATCGAACCTTATAAATTAAATAAAGAGCAAAAAAAGGTTTTTTACTTGATTTTGTCGGTTCACTCACAGCATATTTAATTTTTAAAAATAATAAAACAAAATTTGATTTAATCGGACGAATACTTTTCGAATTGATGTGCAAGCTCGTTTAAAGTTTTTGTTTACCATACTCTACGAGCGTTTACTACTCATAAAAACTTGAATATCTCTTGAACGGCTTCGAAATTGATTCTGAAATTTTTTTACACATTCTTAAGATGTTTTTCAAAACAATAAAAGAAAAAAAACGAAAATTTTTTTAAAAATATTGAAACTTAAAAATATTGAATACCTTATAATGGCAGAATTATAAGGTAGGGTCGACTCGGAGAGGAATGGAGTAGAAAGCAGAATAAAGCGAGATTGGTGTCAAAATCAGCTGTTCATCGCGAATTTCTTTATGCTCACGTTTCGCAGTTGTTTTTGGGTTAAAACTGTTACAGGTTTTTTCTTGCAATTTTAAGACTTCTTTCACATTTTATAGTTTTTATTACACTTTTTTTTATAATATTTTCACTCAAATTAACACAAATTTAACACCCGCGACTGCACTGTTTGCAACTTGGAAACATAAAATATTTTCTTCATTTGCAATTTCTACGAAATTCGTCGTTTTGACATATATGTTCCTTCTCATTATCCACTCTTCGTTGACGCGTTAGAGCACTCAGCGAAGCGGCCCTACCTTATCATTGTATCCTGATGCGGATGACCTTAAACTTTATAGTTTAATTATTATAAATTTACATTTATTAACCATGTCGACTTTCTTATTCTTCTCTTTAGGCTACTCTTTACTGGTCTTTATACGTATAAATAGTACAGAGTTTTCGGATCTGCATACCTTAAATATGTTATTTTCAGTGCTGCCGTCTTGCACTTTTTAATAGTAGTATAATTTCAGTTTTTGGGGAATATTCCTGAAATTTTTGGAGTACTTTTGTAAGCCAAAATGAACAAATGTAATTTAACGAAGCTGAACGAAACAGCTTGTTCATATGATGGTAGAATAAATAAAGGTAGTCGCACGGCTGAGAGTCGACTACCATAACTGCGGACTAAAAAGCAAAAACTACGCTACGCGGAGACTCAGTTGCACTCAGTTTGCCAAGTGCCAGAAAATTATTTTTATTGATTTTAACAATAATGGTAGCTGAAAAAGACCGTACAATAAGCCGCTATGCTACCTTCTTTTCATTGTACCATGCTCCATAAATTTTGTTCCGTAAGAACCGAACTTTTAGCGTCTCAACTCGTCAGACGTTTGGCAAGTTGCAATAGTCTCGTTTTGACTATTTTGGTTAGGCCTTTAGGCTGTTTTCAGCTATTTAAAAATAAAAAGTAGTATTTTTGTATTTGGGGAGTAAAGTAGTACTCACTACTCAATAGGAGTAAAATACTAAAATTGTAGTACTTTGAACAGCGCTGGTTATTTTATGCGTTTGTGAGGTCGAGATTTGAGTATGCTTCCATTATTTCATCCCAATTTTATGTTTCAATGTCTTTTAGACTTTGAAAACAATACAAAAAAACTTAACCAGATATGTTCTGCGAACTATAAACTTTCATGTTCTGCTGCCACTTTGTAAAACGCACCTCTTGCTTTTAGGACTTAAATCTCCAGAATCAAGACGTAAAATTTTATTGATCTTTCTTATACATGACATTATTTCTAGGTGAATTGACTGTCATTCTTTATTAGAGCTTATTTCTTTTAATATTCCAATAAGATAATTAAGAAATTTTAAACTTTTTATTTAAAAAATTGTAAAACTAACTTTGCCTTAAATGAGCCATTTATGAGAGCTTTGGCTCTTTTCAATTAGTTGTGTGTTCTGCACAAATTTGATCTCAATGTTCTTCAACATATTTTTAAAAGTTTAATCAATAATATTTTTAACATAAGCATAGGGGATAGTGGGGAGTTTTGAAGCATCACTTACAGTGGTTTTGATAGATGTTTCCTACTGTCAACATATTTTCACCTAATATCTCAGTTTTCTACTAGCACTCATGATACAATTATAAGGTAGGGTAAGGAGATTTATCACACCGACCTCGAATGTCAAAATGTATTTTAGCATTGCCACATTTATGTATTATTGATAAATGTGGAACAAATAATAAGAAAGGAAATTATTTATAAGATAAATAGGATTTATTCGGACAAATGTACAGAGCTGGGTTGTAATGATTCCTTTTGAAATTAATTCCACCTCAATTCCAATTCCTTGGAATTAGGAATTGGTAATTGGTCATCTCAATTCCTCAGGAATGGAATTGGAAAAATTCGTCAATTCCATTTCAGGAATTGTAATTGGTAATTGAACATCCCAATTCTTGAGGAATGGATTTGGAAAAAATCGTCAATTCCATAACAGGAATTGTAATTGGTAATTGATTTTTTCAATTCCTCAGGAATGGAATTGTAAAAAAATGGTCAATTCTATTACGGAATTTAAGGCCGGCAGTACATTAAGAGGCTTCCCAGAATCAAACTTTTTTTCATTTTAAGTGATATCTCAAAAATATGTGAAAAAAATCTTGTAAAGATATCTTGACTATTAAGAAAGTTATAAGCTTTAAAAGAGACCCGCGCGTGAGTTCGATATAATATAAAAATCAAGTTATTAGCTGCTATTTTATTATATAATTTATTTTATTTGCTCAAACCGGTATATTTGAGAATGGAAACATTCCAAAGAATGTTAACAATAATTATTTTGTGTGCATATATAGTTTTATTTGTTTAGTATAACTTAAAAGTCGTTTTTCTCAAAACCACGTTTTTTAAAACTGCGGGCAGCCTAGCTCAAAAACTACTTGACCGATCCTTTTTCATAATATTTCAACCAATCTGAAATCATTTTATTCAATATTTAAAACAAAAACATAAGTAAAAAATGCAAATTTTTCCCAAGCACGTATAAATTTAAAAAAAAAACTTCTTTAAAATTCTGTCTCATTCAGATAAGATATATTTTCATTACGTTTTAAAATTTACAAAATTTTTATTCGGGTCATACTAGGAACCAGCAGAGTGCCCGCAGTGCAAAAAAGAGGTCTTTTACAGCAATCGTTGTAGCCAGCGACTTCTTTGTTTTTGAAAAATAGAAAACATTTTTATTTAAACATAAATGTATATTTCAGCAAATAGGAAAATTTTAAAACTTTAAGCAAATTTCTTTTAATAAAACCATTACCTCAATATCATTCTTTTTTACTCAATATCATTTTTTTTTTTTCTAAATGTATTGCCGGCCTTAAGGGAAAAAATTGTCTATTAATGCAAATGGGAAAAATGAGTCTATTAATGCTCTAGTACTGGTCAGGAATAGCTATTCGAAATATGAGGTTTTTATTTTCAGTTATTTTCTTGTACATATTTACCTCAAACTTTTACGCAGCTTTCCACCAGTGCCTGCCATCAGCGTCATTCCCATGGCATTCAGCGGCAACTGGCAGCGTATTGTTCGCAATATGTCCGAACTCTGACGCAGTTTCTCCTCCATTTGCAGCATTATACGCACGGACAGCTCTAAAGTGCCATCGGCACGTGGTTCAGAGCGCACACCACAACCGGAGGTGGGTAAACGCAGCGCCACATTTGTTTGATCTGAACCACGTGTGCGACACTCCAATGGAAAGTCCTTGGCATATAACAGGCCACGAAAACTACGATTCAACTCGATTTGAATATCGAATAAATCACGCGTACAGTTTACTTTAATGAAGCTAATTTTTAAACCATTTTTTGCTATTGTAGGTGGTTGAGCTTGGTCAGAACCAGAGACAAGCGGAAGTGCTGTTTCCGCTGATGTAGCGCCGGTTTCAAATTCGTATGCAGATGCAGAGAGCTCATTGTCGTTCACATAGAGTTGACGTTGCATTTGTGCCGCACTGATGTCGTGAAAAATTCTTGTCAACAGTGTCGCTTCGGATGCTGAAACTAACGGTGTTGTTGGCGTTGTTGCTGCTGCTGCTGTTGCTGCTGAAGGTGTTGGTGATGCTGTTGCCGCTGCATTTGTTCTTGTTGCCCAACTAGCATGACATAAAAATTGCTGATGAGCAAGCAAGATTAGCAACAACTTCTGCATAAACATGTTTTTAATATTTTCTTAAAATACTTGTTGCGTTGTTGTTTTTATTGTTGTTGTGTTGTTGTAATTACAGCAATGTTGCCGCTTTAAATGTATCTTCTTCTATTTCAACTGTTTGCTGATAATGATGTTGTTTGTAGTTGTTTTTGTTGCAGCTCTGACGGTTTAATGCGGTTTATTAGTGCCGCTGCTGCTAATGTATGCAAAATATTAAAGAAACAAAAACAATAACATCCACTGCTGCTTTATTGTTAATTTCAGTTTATCTTTTTTTTTCTCATTGAAGTAATTATTTCTTGCTTGGTCGCATTTGCAACAAGTTGCTGGAATTTGTTGTTCTTGTGGTATTTTTGGACAGCTGTTGCGGTTTTCTTAATTTAGACATCTGCAAGAAAAAAGAATATTTTTTAGTTGTATAAACATAGAATTCAAAATAAACAAAAACTGTATAAACATATAAAGGCCCTAACTTATTTCTTTTTTTACAATATAAGAGAAGAAAAAAAAAATTGAAAAAACAGAAATTTTCTGCAAAAGTTCTGCAATTTCTTCAGTAAAAAAATTGTAACATCATTACATCACTTAAAGTTTTTGATAAAAAATTCGTTTATAAAAAATTCAAAACTACATAACTATATTTTTAATAAAGTTTTTGAAGCGAAGCTTTTTACTCCTCGTTCTGTGATTTGCTTAGAGTGAAATTTGAAAAATTTTCGACAGATTTTTTCTTGGAATTTTGATGGTTTCTTTGTTGCTAGCGCTTATTACAACAAGAAAATTTAATACTTTAATATTAAATAATAAAAATATGTTTTGGTTCCCGTGGGGATCGATCCCGTGTCCTCTTAAATGATAGCCCAGCATACCACCCACTAGGCCACAAACACTTGTGCGAAACAGTTGTTAATTTAATGTTAGTTATAACAGAAGCTATGCTGGAGAAGATCGTCACCATCTACAAATAGATACAGGATTGTGTATTTGCTATGCTACAAAAATTTGCTTTTATTTGCCACAAGGTGTCCCCAGCATCGATGTGTTTGTATTGTGAATGCGTTTGTGGTGTTGTTGGCATAGAGTATAAATTATTATCTAGAGATTGCATCAAATCTGCTAAATCTCTGGCATGTGTTAACAGAGGTTAACAGATTTTTTTTTCTTCATGTTTTTAAGTGAAATAACTCTGTTAACACATGCCAGAGATTAAGCAGAGTTGATGCAATCTCTAGATAATAATTTACACTCTATGTTTTAAGGGTAAAAAAAAAAAAATGATATCAATAAATATGGAATTAACAAGCGCATGCATGAAATCGGCAAGGTATCTAAAACGTTTGTTAAATTTTGTTTCGTGTGCGTTCTTTAATATATATTTTTGAAGCGAAGTTTTTTACTCCTCGTTCTGTGATTTGCTTGGAGTGAAATCTGAAAAATTTTCGAAAGATTTTTCGCTACGCTGTTGGAGGAAAAACTTTCTTCAGTGCAGCCAAGTTCACAACCATATGTGGAGAGTTAAAATGGAGAGTCGCTGGCATTATATGCCCGTATATGTAATTGGCGTGGAAATTTGACATTCAACAATAAAAAATAAGCAGTAAATATGTTTTCTGTATATATGTAATTAATTTTATGTTATTTTAAATTTTTGAATTTAAAAGTTAATTTATTAAAAAAGAAAAAACTTATTATGCTATCAAATCTATGTAACTGCGAAAAAGCTTCGCTTCTCTCGTGTGTCCAATGACGCACCTGTGTTTTTTTCCTACTATTGAATTATGGCCCTTTAAGATAGGGCCTCTCTATATTAAGGAAGCGATCATGGGCGCAACCAGATGTTTTTTGGAAATTTTAAATATGTCGGGCTTATAATAAAAAACCTAACTATTGCGGTTATTGTGTAGTGGTTAGTGAGTTCGATTTTTGCACTAATAAGGTGCTTATCAAAAATATACGACACCAAACAAATTTTATTATACACTTTCGCCAAATCTATGTTGATTACATTCAGATTATGTTGATTACAACTGTGCTACTTTAAACAAAGTATCTTTATCAGCTCTTATCACTGAATTGAAGGAGTACCGTCAGCACTCATTTCTGCTTAACTGCAATCGTATCAAAGCTATACGACAGTCATTTAAAAGTTCATCAATAGAGAGGTCGAGTCATTGTCAGTCTGAATATAAACATCAATTGTGATTCCAAGAATTTGTTGATAAAAATATCCAAAGAAGAAAGTGGCAAAATTTTAGCATATAATGACCTGGGGCTAAATTTTTCACAAATTTAAAAAAAATTGGTTGTACACGTTGTGTTTATACCTCCTTTTTAAAAAATCCGAAAATTTTCGGCAAAAAATAAAATGCCAGAAATTCAACCATATCTTGTGCCCAACTTTCAAGCAAATCCAGCCAATCAGTTTCGAAGCAGTTGTTAGATCCATAATGTAGGAGCTTCTACATTACTTGCCCACGATAAAACGGCGCGACTTCAATTTGCATCAAATAATTTGGATATCAACTGGGGCTCGGTATATAATAATAGTAATCTTCCTAACACGTCTTACGAATGGTACCCAACACCATTAAGGAACAACCACCAAAATTTACTAAAAACTACAATCTGATTTAAATTTAATTTACGATTGGTGTGTAAGAAATTGTTTGCACTTAAATATTGATAAATGTGCTGTTGCTTCATACTCTAAATCTCGGCGTAGTTTTTGATTCTAAATTTACTTTTGTTAATCACTTAAATTATATTGTTCCTAAAGCCTATCAAATGTTGGCTTTTATTCGACGAAATAGTCTTAGTTTTACGGATCCATATGCGCTTAAGTCTCTTTTTGTTTCGTTGGTCCGTTCGAAATTAGAATTTGCATCATTTATATGGAGTCCGTATTATACCTCTCATGTTTCGCGTCTTAAACGTGTGCAAAAATCATTTTTAAAGTACGCTTTGCGTTTTATAACTTTTGAATTGCCAATACCTTCATATGATGCCAGATGTGGTCTATTACATTTGAAGCCTTTTTATAAAAGAAGATTATTATTATCACTGCTATTCATTTATGATGTTGTATCTGGGACTGTTGATTGTCCTAATCTGTTAGGCTTAATTAACTTTAATATACCATGTAGATCTCTAAGATATTCTGATATATTTTATTTAGATACTTGCTGATCTAATTATGCCTTTAATTCGCCTGTAAATAGGGCTTTAAATGAACTTAACAATGTGTCAAAAAAATGTAATATTGATTTTTCTTCGTCAAAGGCATCTTTAAAATTTATGTTAACTAATTTTCTTTAAGTTATAGTTATAATAATTGAAATCTTATTTTGAAAATTAATCGTTATATTATATCGCAGTCAGAAAGAATTGTATTCATTGACTTAGAATAAATAAATAAATAAATAAAAACAAAAAAAATTCCAAACCCTAAGTTAAACTTCTTTTCGTCTGAAAAGATGACTTTTTGCAAAAGAAATTGTTAGAATGGTACGTGTTGGTATCCAAATATTTGATGCAAATTAAAGCCGTGCCATCTTATGGTGGTGGGCAAGTAATGTAGGAGCTTTTTTATTATGGATCTCACAATTGTTTCGGAACTGTTTGAGACTCGCTAAACCGTCCTTTTTGAAACTGATTGGTTGCATTTGCTTGCAAGTTGGACACAAGATGTGGTTGAATATCTTACTTACTTACTTACTTAGGTGATCGTAACAACCCGCGTTCGGGTTTCGGCCGACCTCAGCAGCTCTCGCCAGTCGCCTCTGCTTTGCGCGCGCCTTCTCCAATCGGATACACCAAGTGCGGTTAGGGCTTCCTCGGCCTGGTACATCCATCGGAGGCATGGTCTTCAGGTAAAACAAGCAGGTTAGTTTTGTCGATCAAGAGAGTGCTCTGGAACTTAGTTGCTTACTGAGCACCTATTAGCAATTATTGTTCCAAGGTATACAAACTCCTTAACTACTTCAAAATTATCGCTGCCTGATGAAACGACGCCGCGCTCCCTTGTTTGTAGACAGCATATACTTTGTTTTACCCTCATTATTCGTCAAACCCACTTTGGCTGATTCCTTTTCGATAGCCGTGAAAGCAGCGGTAACATCTCTCTTGGTTCTGTCAACAATATCAATATCATCAGCAAGGAGCTGGACACCAGGTATACCGAACTCAGACATTGTTGCGTAGAGGCAATCCCTTCTCGGGCTATCGAACGCTGCTTTAAAATCGACAAAGAGATGATGTGTGTCAATTTGGTTTTCGTGGGTTTTTTCCAGGATTTGTCGTAGCGTGAAAATCTGGCGTATAATGGACTTTCCAGGCCGAAAGTCACACTAATAAGGTCCAATCAGTGTTTTTGTAATCGGCTTTAATCTTTCACACAGTACGCTTGAGAGAACCTTATATGCGATGAAAATAAGACTGATACCTCGATTGTTGGGTCTCCTTTCTTAAGTATAGGGCACAAATGACTTTTAGCATTAACAAATACGCCTGCCTTGTAGACCTAAGTTATTTTTTTTTTTTTTTTATTTTATTCGCGAAGGGGGAACCTTCAAAAGGCGCCACCGTGCAGGTGGGAGTGTGCGATTCTTACGCACTAAACCTAACCTCCGCATTGAATCGTCGTCCTTGTATAAGCCCCGTGGGACCGCCGCAAAGCATGACTTCACGGAGCATGGGAACAGCACTAAGCTGGAAACTGTTGGACTTGTGTCCGTATTCTAAAAGATTTGGTCATGGGCTTGGATATAAACACTACCTTATCTATTTCGCAAACGTTCAACTCTTCGCAGTTCGTCGATAATCAGTCGTGCTAGAGTGCTAACCACTGACTAGTTAGCTTCATTTCTCAGCATAAGGGTAACCAAGTTTTGATCAGTTACCGTTTCGCCGAGACTGACCGAAGCCTCAAGTCTGGCATTTTGGAACTTGGGTCACTCGAAGAGGACATGGGCCGCGTCTTCTGGTATACTTCCCTCGCAATGGGTACAATAGGGATCTGCTACGTGCTTGTATTTGTGCAGATATGCCCTGAAGCAACCGTGCCCGCTTAAAATCTGCGTAATGTAGAAGTTCATGGAGCCGTGAGTTCTACCAAACCAAACGGTAATGTTAGAGATCAGCTGATGAGTCCATCGACCCTTAACTGAGCTATCCCAGCGATCCTGCCACTTTAGCAGGCTTCTCTCCCGTGCGAGTCTTTTGCGAACTGATGGGTTTTCGCTATTGACTTCGAACAGCGTTTCCTCTACTAGAAGGTCGATAGGTATCGAGCTTGCAAGGACTAATGTTGCATCCTCGGAAACTGTTCTGAAGGCACAGCATACCCTGAGTGCGCCAAGTCTGTGCATTGATTCAACACCACGTCGATATGACTTCGTTTTCATTGCTGTGGCCCACACCGTTGACCCATACATCACGATGGATCGTACTACATTAAGGAGTAGTATCCTGCCCGCCTGTTTGGGACCTCTCGTATCCGGTAAAGATATGCATGCGTTGGATGCTTTTTTATGGG
The DNA here is from genome assembly GCA_914767935.1 of Coremacera marginata. NCBI lineage: Eukaryota > Metazoa > Arthropoda > Insecta > Diptera > Sciomyzidae > Coremacera > Coremacera marginata. Next base: position 139,097,457 of record OU612046.1, on the reverse strand, counting down.
CATGCTGGAGATGCTGTTTAAATGTTAATCGGAAGTCAATCATCACGCCAAGGTATTTAATGCATTCCTTTGATTGCACCAGCGTCCCATTAACATTGATGCTTGCAACTTCCATCTTTTTGCGGCTGCTTATGAGCACCGCTTCGGTTTTATGTTCGGCTAGACAAAGACCTACTGACATAAGCCAGTTATATATAATGCCGATCGCCACACTACTGAGTGCCTCGACTTCTTCAAGATGTTTTGCAGTGGCCACAACCGCTAGGTCGTCCGCAAAGCCGACGATCTTAACGCCTGTGGGAACTGCGAGTCTAAGGACGTCGTCATACATAACGTTCCACAGCAGGGGCCCTAGGCTGACCCCTGTGGGACACCACCGGAGACGTTATACACCATTATCCCCTCGTCTGTTGCATAGCGTAGTATGGAATTTCAAATTTTGCGAGCGCTTTCATTATCGTATCCCAGTTTGCGGAATTAAAGGCATTTCGCACATCAAGCGTTGCCACCAGGCAATACTGCTTTGCCCCCTTCTTCCAGGTAGTGCCTTCAATAGCTTTACTTGCTATGCTTGTAACCAGTTTTATGGCATCGGACGTAGAGTGACTCTTTCGGAAACCAAACTGTTGGCTCGAGAGTCCTCCTCTGGATTGTATTGCTTCTTCGAGGCGGTTGTACAGCAATTTCCCGAAGATCTTGTCTATCGTGTCGAGCAAGCATATAGGTCGGTAGGCTGAAGGATCCTCCAGAGAGCCGCTACCTTTTGGTATTAGCACAAGCTTTTGCGTCTTCCATTGTGCGGGGAATATGCCCTCTGTGAGACAAGCGTTATACAGCTGTACGAAGGCTTGTGTTTGGGCTGCGATGGCCATTTTTAGCGCGCGGTTCGGGATTTTATCTGGCCCTGGGGCCTTCTCGCTATAAACAGCATTGGAGATTTTCATTACCTCTTCTGCGGTTACCATGGAAATGACTTGCACGTCGCCATGATTAATGACGGGCTGCATCGGTGGTTGCTGAGGGAAGAGCACACTTACAATGCGGCTAAGTATGTGAGGGCACGTGGTGGTGGTCGTCGGAATGACTTCATCTTTTTCATTACCAGTCTATAGGCGGTACCCTATGGTGTTACATCCGCTTCGTCGCATAACTGCAAGAAGCACTCGCGCTTCCTCGAACGAATCTTGTGTTTGAGCAGCTTCCTGCGCTCTCTATAGACCTCGCGCAGTTCTTCGAACCTGTCGGTCCCTCTGGCGCGGTAGTAACTCCTTCTGGCTTGGTGGCATTGGCTGCGTGCTTCGGCGATTTCGGCGGTGCACCAGTACACAGGCTCGTGGTGGTGCTTACTTGGTCTTCGCAACATCATCGCTGCGTCGCAAGATCTTTTCAGCTGCTCAGTTGCTTGCCTAGCCATATTCTGTGCTGAACCAGTGAGGTGTATGTCAGCCATCATTGCTTGTAGACCTAAGTACTTGGGTCTATAGACCGAGGGTATAGTTCATGGAAAGGACGACCAGCACTTATGTGTTCACCCGATCTCGGAACCGTTTGTGGCATGCAGTGCACAAACACACGGTCATCCGGCAAGGCTAGCACGATCTGGAAGCCCCTTTCCACAAACAAAAAGCATCCCCCAGTGCCCTACCATTGAAAACATTACGACTCCATCATATTATACAATTGTAAAGGGTGGTTCAACTTTAAGGGCCGATGTTGATTTTGAATAAACACAAATTATTTAGGAAATTATTGTCATTTCTTTTTATTATGATAATATTGGTATGGTTCAATTATGTATGGAACACAATATCGGCCAAATGGCAGCAGCGACCTCCATAATAATAAGCCTGGTCCAAATTTTCGATGACGCTGAGGCGTAAGTGAGGTTCTATGTCGTTAATGTGCCGAATTATCTCATCCTTTAGCTCTTGAATTGTTGCTGGTTTATCAACGTACACCTTTTCTTTCAAATAACCTCAAAAAAAGAAGTCCAACGGTGTCAAATCACATGATCTTGGCGGCCAATTGACATCGCCACCACGTGAGATAACACGGCCATTGAATTTCTCGCGCAAAAGAGCCATTGTTTTTCGTTAACTGTGTGGCAAGTGGCACTGTCCTGTTGAATTCACATTCATATCTTCCAATTCGGGCCATAAAAAGTTCGTTATCATCTCACGATAGCAAACACCATTCACAGTAACTGCCTGACCGGCCTCATTTTGGAAAAAATACGGCCCGATGATGCCGCCAGCCCATAAACCGCACCAAACAGTCACTTTTTGTGGGTGCATTGGATTTTCGACAATCACTCTTGGATTATCATTCGCCCAAATGCGGCAATTCTGCTTATTGACAAATCCACTGAGGTGAAAATGTGCCTCATCACTGAAGATGATTTTCTTCGAAAATTGATCATCCACTGTTGCCACCATTCTGACCATTGACGACGTTTGAAATGGTCAAGAGGCTTCAGTTCTTGAGTCAATTGCACCTTGTAAGCGTGTAAATGCAAGTCTTTATGCATAACGTTCATCAACGACGAACGTGAGAGGTGCAATTGTTGGGCACGACGACGAGTTGAGGTGGACGTCTCTTGACACTATCGCGAACAGCAGCAATATTTTCTGCAGTACGAGCTGTACAAGCATGCACTGGTCTTTTCACATCTCCTACAGACCAGGTTTGCCCGATTTTTCCGATTGTACGCACATTTGGACGATTAAATTGACCGAAAAAAATCACGAAGTGCACAATTTGAACGCCCATTTTCATAATAAGCCAGAATAACTTTAACGTGTTGCTCGATTGTGTATCTTTGCATGGTTCAAATTGAATTAGTCTGAAATTAAGAAATGTCAAATGAAATGCAGAAAAAAACTTGACGTTTAGGTGTGGTTCACATTCAACATCGGCCCTTACAATTTAATCACCCTTTATAAGCATGGAACAGCAATGTTCCCAACAGCAGTACCAGTTTAACTACCAGTAGTGACGTACCTTTATTGTCATGTACTGGTTGAGACGAGACCTATCCAATCTCTTGCAGATTAAGCAGGTATGCCAGCCCGGTCGTACTACTGCGCAACCCCGCCGGTCAATCTAGACTTGTGTAGCATTCACACAACCGCAACCAGTACGAGACTCCCCGGAGGGCCAGCCCACGACAGTCATCTGGGCAACTCGATCCCGTCAATGAGCATCCACAACATCCCCGCAAAAAGACCAAGAATACACAAATGCAATTATGAAAAAGTGCATTCTTATGCATGACCGTGCTCAATGAGCACTTAAATGGCTAGTTTAATAATTCCCAGCTGCCGGCTCAACTGCAAACTATTGCACATGTCTGGTACCTACTTTAGAGGACCTTTGCAAATGCCACTCTTACTCTGGCAGTCCGGATTTCAACATCCAGACCGAGTATAGGCCACTGTTCTCAGGGACTGTCGTGCTCAGTATGAGAACCCAAGTTTTACAACCATTTCTACACTTCCCTCAGTGACTGCCGTGCCAATTTGAGGGTGCGAGTCAAAACGTCGACAAGCAAACCACTAGGAAAGCCAGAGCATCGACACTTTTATGCACGTATGCCAAAACACTCCACATCAGTTTATTCAGCCGAATTAAGGTCTCAGTGCGGTGGATAGATAGGGTCTACCCCATTTGACGGGTTAAGACTGTCCCCGTACTAACAAGTTTTAAGGTCAATTGCTATACCTTAGCAGGCTTGTTTCATATCGATATGCCAAATATGACCTGCTACCAAGATGGGCGCTACCCCGAGCTCTTGGTTGGCCCTATCAGTTTTTACGTTTGCAGGACGTATCCTACAAGCAACCATCTTTATCCTGGCTGTGGACAGGAAGGCGCAACTAAGTTGCTAACCTGGCGGAGTTTGTATAGGGCGCAGTACGCTGAGGTTCCAATCGTCGGGCATGCTTTCCGCTAGCCATATTTTGCTGTTGAGCTGATGCATGCGCCTTATCAATTCATCGCCGCCGGTTTTAAGCAATTCAGCTGACAGGTCGTCAGCAGCTGCTGCTTTACTGTTTTTGAGTCGTTGGATAGCAACTCGAACCTCTTCATGACTTGGTGGTGGTACTTCCACTCCGTCATCGTTGATTGGTGGTGCTGAACTGCGCTCTCAGGAAGTAAATTAGAGAAGTGCTGTCTCCACAATCTCAGCACACACTGTGTATCCATATTCAGATCTCCATTTTCGTCTCTACAAGTGGATGCTTGGATGCCGGGCTTGAAACCTTTGGTTAGACGCTTAACACAAATTTTGACGGAATCGTCAGTAAATCCCTCAGAAGTTCTAAATGAAGAAGGGCATCCATCGGATTTCTTCAAAAGACTTGTCCAAGACTTGCAAACAAAATAATTAATTCCTCCTTTCGTCAAAAGTATTTAGATAACTTTTTACCAAATAAGATGTAAGAAAAATCAATAAATCCAGTAACTTATGCAGTTTGTTTAAAAATAAAAATTGCTCTCCATAGAACTTTTTAAAGTCAGTTAACACAATTGTAAATGATGGTTCTAAAAGCGATACTAGCAACACACAGACTCTCACGTACTACGAATTTTCATGCTTTCACTGTTACATATTATAACGGTTTAACTACCCTTTCCAATTCGCTGTGTTACTGCATACGCGGCTAAAGAAGTTTCATTCCAAATATTGCGGATGTAAAATATCTAAGACCGTTATGTTTCAGTCGATATAATAATATTTTATAAGAAACAAAAAAATTTTAATATTTCTCATAAATATTCCATGATAATGCAAAAAATAAATGAAGAAATTATGTGGCATAGTTTTATACCAGCCTTAATGTATTTTATTACAATATTGACAAAAAAAAAACAAAACATGTATAGGTTACACTAGAATATTTTAAAAATAAGGTCATAAAATGGGTGTGTTAACGATCAAGCAAGCTAAAAAATTAAACAATTAAAACATGCCTACTTGAGTTATTTTCGAAACAACTGTTATAGCAAATATTTATGATGAACAAGAATGAAAATTTTTCATAAATATTCCAAAAGAACTCAAAAAAAAAAAAAAAAAGATATAAGGCGACTTTGATGAATTTTTTATTCAAATACGGACACAATTAACACAAAACAAATTAATTCAAACTGGAATATTTTTAAAATAAGGTCACAGAATGGATGTGTTAGTTACCATGAAGGTTAAAATCTTAAACAAACAGAATATGCTCACTTGAGTTTCTTCAAAAACGTAAAAATTAAAAAAGAAAAATTCGCTCTAAATTAAGTGGCAAGCAACAAGCATTAAAACTTTTTATATATTACTTCATTGTTTTTGTTCATAAACATATAATACGTCACTTAATAGATAAGCGATATTTTAAGTGATTTTAAATCAGAGACGTTTTTAATTTTGAGAATTTTCAATTTAAAAAAACAAAAGCCATAAATACCTTAATTTTTTTTTTCAACAGCACTGAAAACATATTATCACTTGCTTTTCCGCATTTTTGTATGCCTTAAATTATGTAAATATATGTATGCTTTAAGGTTAAACTATTGCCTAGTCAAAGGCTTATTGGAAGCTATAGAGATAGAAGAAGCTATAGAAGAAGCTATAGAGATAGAAGCTATAGAAGTATGTATGTATTTCATCAACTATGTTTTATTGCTGTTGGCACATTTTATGAATAATAATACGATATATATTAGGAGATAATATTTTAATAACATCAACTTCAGCTGGGTACTGAAAAAACTAATCTGATCGTTTGGTCATCACCTCATAATTAATTAGTTCTGTCAAAAGAAAAGTTTCGTTGAAACTAAGCCCTGATAAGAACATGCTTGTCATTATATTTATGCAACGCAAGATGTTACAAGTCTTATTTTTGTCATTCTTAATAATTTTTTATTTTATTTTAGCTGAGTTAAGTAGTTTGTGACTTAAGTAAGCGCTTTGTCAGCTTTAACTCGTATCTGAAATTGCCCAATAAACATTCGTTAACGAATCGCTTGTGAATTGTTTTTTTTTAAGTTTTCGAATAGTTTCATACCGATTTCATCAGAGGTTGGCTTGATGGTTAAAGAAAGCACCGATTGAAATCATGACTTTCCTAAACTCCATTTAAGATGCTTTGAAACAAAAAACAATTTTTACCGACTTTTCAATAAACAAATTTTTTTAAGAAAAGTATTTTTTATTAACTTTCTATTGGTAATTCGTCATTTAAGCGAAAATTTGTTTTTTAAATTTTATGTTTTTTTTTTAATTTTAAGTGAAAAAAAAGTCTTAAACATAAATTTTCATATCCCGGGTCAACTTATAGGCTACTTTTTATCAAGTGAAATAGGTTGGACCCGGTAGGGGGCGCTGCGATCGGGTTCCAGGCATTCTTTTTTTTAGCTTATCTCCGAAATCTTTCATCCGATTTGCATAAAAATTTGTATATAGACGTTTTCGGATACGGCGAGTTTTTATGACTTATCTGCTCTGTTCTATCTTGAACACCAGAGGACGCTGTAGTACAAATATTTTGAAAAACCTCGAAAAACTCCTAAACCGTGCATCCGATTTGCATGAAAATTGGAGTATAGAAGTTCTCTGATATGGTGAGTGTTTTGGACTTATCTTTTTGTGCTATCTTGAACACCAGAGGACGCTGTGGTACAATTTTTTTAAGAAACGTCGAAAAATCCTAAGCCGATTATCCGATTTACATGAAAATTGGTGTATAGAGGTTTTCGGATGCGTTGAGTTTTCATGACTTATGTTCTATCTGTTCTATCTTGAACACCAGAGGGTGCTGTAGTACAAATATTTCAAAAAACGTAGAAAAACTCCTAAGCCGTTTATCCGAATACATGTATATTTTATGCATATATACATATATAAAAATATATATTTACATGGGCGTAGCCAGGATAGGGCAGTGTTTTTCCCCCTGATACGTGTATGTATATACATGCCTATATTATATATATATATATATATATATATATGCATATATAAACATATATACATATACATGGGCGTAGCGAGGGTAGGGCAGAGGAGGGCAGTTTCCACCCTGTAGCTCGTTCCTGTAACTCATACCGATCAGAGTTACCGACTCATATTACCGATTCGACGTCACTCTGACGTCAATCTCACCTGCAATGTTTCTGTACGAATCTGTATCGATTTCTGTTCAATTCGGTCGTTTCAAATCGATAAGCTGTCACCTGTTCCGATTTCATTTGAATGGAACCTTTTAAAAAAGTGTTTCTGTACAAAAAGTGAATCGATAAAAATGTGTCACTTTTCTCACTGGCTTTGCGGCAAGTGAGAATTCTACCGATTTATCTAATGCCTGTAGTGTTGTGTATTATTAAGTTATAAATACTCGAAATTACCTTTAAAAATGGTTGCTTTCATTTAAGTAGAATTTTTTATATTTGTATATATTGCTAATATGTTTATATATAACTAATGAAATTTATTTGAAGAGCAAATTAAATCCGGACGAGTTTCGAAACTGCAGCCACGTAGGCTGTTGGACTTAATGAAGCAGCACCGGCAATCCGGAAAGGGTCAATTTTTGAATGTATTTGGATGTTACTGAAACAATAATCCATTAAATAATTGATTTCCTAATACTTCTAACTCACTTCACTGTTCACTAAAACACTTTTGATTACCTATTTATTATAAAACTATAGCGCACATAAAATAAAAAAAAAATACCCTTAAATAGCTGCTTGTCAATTGACTCAATTTCTCAGCGTTTCTTCTCGATTTGTGTTCTTTTTCATCACGGTCTGAATTTTTATCGATTTAAACGTACAGAAACATTAGTTGTCACGAAATCGGTAACTATAGATCGACAGCGCATGACGTCACACAAATCGGTAACTTGCCGATTTTGTTACAGGAACGAGCTACTGATATGTATATGTATATACATGCATATATTATACATATATGTACATATACATAGGCGTAGCGAGGGTAGCGCAGGAGAAAGCAGTTGTCCCCCTCATATGTAAATGTTTACATATAATGTTTACATACATATTATACATAACTACATACAAATTATACATAACTACATGTACTACATATATGTATTAACATGAGCGTAGCGAGGGTAGGGCATGGGAGGGCAGTTGTGCCCTGATATGTTTATATATATAAATGGATATATTATACATATATAAACATATACATGGGCGTAGCGCCGGTAGGGCAGGGGAGTTGTGCCCCTAATATGTACATGTATATATATGTGTATATATATAAAAATGCTAAAGAGTTTTACTTCAGTCGTGTGGTATAAAGCACACTCTTATTTCTTTTTATGTGCTTCCTTGAGCACCACAGGGTGCTGTAGTACAAATCTCTTAGGAAATGGTAAAACACTCCAAAACCGCTTATCTGATTAGGATTCAAAAATGATGTGTATAGGGAGTTCCGAGTATGGAAAGGGCTTTGGCGCTATTTTTCGTTTGATCGAAAACCAGAGGGCGCTATTTTACAAATACTGCAAAAAAAGCTCCAAGACACTCATGCGATAGGTATGATTTTTATAAAAAGTTTTCGGGTGCGGTGAGTTTTTTGCGCTATGTATTTTGCTATATATTGAACACCAGTATTTGAGTTTACATCAACACATGCTCAAGTCCATTGTGTCGTACGTTGGCGTTGTTTTGACATTTCAACTTCCAATGCCTATTTAATTGTTATCCATTAAAAAAAGACTTGCAAAATAATGGCTTATTCGCAAAAAGTTCAGAAAAGGATTTGTTAAAAACGTAGTAAAAATAAAAGGTATATAAAAATAACGCATGAAAGAATTCTTGACCATAAAAATATCTGCAAATATGATCTTAGCTAACATTTGTTAAGCCAATCTCTAACAAGCAGGCTACAACATGCATTTTTCTATTTAATGTATGTAAAAATTTAGTACATGTTTACTTTAGTACATATTTATTTTCAAAATTTGTTAAAGATAATTCATTTGAAAAATTTACCGTTTATCACTCATAGCATTAATTTCAAAACAATAGAAATTCTTAGTAAAATGAATTTGTGAACTTATCAATGTTACCTGCAGCAAGAAAAATGATCAGAATTTTTTAAAGTTTAGACTTTCGATGCAAGTTGCTGTGCTTTTTTTGAATAAACGTCAATAAAAGTACTTTATAAAAATAGTAATAGCAGTTAGTTAGGCATTTATATTTTTTTCAATTTTTGTTCAAGAAAGGTCCATAATATTTAATGGTTTCTGAAAAAATGGCGCAAAATTTTATGTTTTTGAAGCGAAGCTTTTTACTCCTCGTTCTGTGATTTGCTTAGAGTGAAATTTTAAAAATATTCGACAGATTTTTTCTTGGAGTTTTGATGGTTTCTTTGTTGCTAGCGCTTATTACAACAAGAAAATTTAATACTTTAATATTAAATAATAAAAATATGTTTTGGTTCCCGTGGGGATCGATCCCGTGTCCTCTTAAATGATAGCCCAGCATACCACCCACTAGGCCACAAACACTTGTGCGAAACAGTTGTTAATTTAATGTTAGTTATAACAGAAGCTATGCTGGAGAAGATCGTCACCATCTACAAATAGATACAGGATTGTGTATTTGCTATGCTACAAAAATTTGCTTTTATTTGCCACAAGGTGTCTCCAGCATCGATGTGTTTGTATTGTGAATGCGTTTGTGGTGTTGTTGGCATAGAGTATAAATTATTATCTAGAGATTGCATCAAATCTGCTAAATCTCTGGCATGTGTTAACAGAGGTTAACAGAGTCTTTTTTCTTCATGTTTTTAAGTGAAATAACTCTGTTAACACATGCCAGAGATTAAGCAGAGTTGATGCAATCTCTAGATAATAATTTACACTCTATGTTTTAAGGGTAAAAAAAAAAAAATGATATCAATAAATATGGAATTAACAAGCGCATGCATGAAATCGGCAAGGTATCTAAAACGTTTGTTAAATTTTGTTTCGTGTGCGTTCTTTAATATATATTTTTGAAGCGAAGTTTTTTACTCCTCGTTCTGTGATTTGCTTGGAGTGAAATCTGAAAAATTTTCGAAAGATTTTTCGCTACGCTGTTGGAGGAAAAACTTTCTTCAGTGCAGCCAAGTTCACAACCATATGTGGAGAGTTAAAATGGAGAGTCGCTGGCATTATATGCCCGTATATGTAATTGGCGTGGAAATTTGACATTCAACAATAAAAAATAAGCAGTAAATATGTTTTCTGTATATATGTAATTAATTTTATGTTATTTTAAATTTTTGAATTTAAAAGTTAATTTATTAAAAAAGAAAAAACTTATTATGCTATCAAATCTATGTAACTGCGAAAAAGCTTCGCTTCTCTCGTGTGTCCAATGACGCACCTGTGTTTTTTTATTTAAACTATTTAAATTCAATATTGCATTTTTGACTCATTTTCATCGAAACATTAAACGCTACAGTAACATTACGACACGAGGTCAAAAGAGAGCATTTATGTATGATGTGCACAAAACCCCTTCAATAGCTTGTGAAAAGTTTTTTAAAATCGACGAATGAATTCAAAAATTATTTATATCAACTCCCAAGTAAAGCAGGGTATCCAGCTAGTTCTTAATAATTTTTTTTTATTTTAGCTTTGTTAAGTAGTTTGTTACTTAAGTAAGCGCCTTGTCAGCTTTAACTCTCATCTGAAATAAGTTAACAAAATTTAAATAATCTTCCAACAGGATTAATCTTGGTTGCAACATAACAACAAGTTCGTTCTTAAGTCTTTTGTTTATTTTGTTTATCTCATGTTGTGGCTTTATTACTGTAACGCACACAAGTTGCCACTTCTAAGAAACTGCTTTTAATTAACAGCTACATAGCTTATTAAGTTGTGATAAATAAAAAAAAAATATATATATTTTGAAGCATCATCCAATAGTTTTGTACATATAGCAAGTTCGTTTCTTAAGTCTTTTGTTTTGCACAAAATACTGCAGCATGTTTTTCTTCACATTTTACCTCGAATTTAATTAATTTAATCTTTAGTTTTATTAATTATTTTAAAACCAATTCTCACACGCTCTTGAAAACAAGATTCATTAACTATGCTCTACCGTTTGCAGCCATTAAACAATAACTAATTTATTACTACTACTCCACGCCACAATAAATAGTGACCGTTACAATGTGCCGATGGCCATGATTTAATCAAATATTATGTCAGTGATGAGCACATTGCGATCTTGCAAGACCTTTTGATGTTGTTGTTGTCGTTGTTGGTGTATTGACTGTATATTTTTGGATTTCTTTTTTTTTTTTTTTGGTAGTTGCAGCATCTTTTTTGCTGCAACATTGTGTTAACGAAACAATACCAACAGCAAATAAGAAAAAACAAATAATATATACCTTTATTTGCATTGATTATTGGGTCTTTAGTATGCTATAAAGGTTTTATTAAGTTGTCCTTCGCATTTATAGTCTATTGAACAATGTTAGCGCATCATCTTTACTTTTTTTTTTACTTTTAACTCTAATCTCAAACTGAATATTAAACATTATGATTATTAGTTATTCACTGAGATGCATAAAAGTTAAGTAAATTTGAATGCTGTAGCACGTTAATATCGATTGTTTAGCAGTTACTAATATAAGCAAATTATTCGTAGCTTGTTGCCAGTTGCTTAGCAATAATAAATTCACCTTATGGCGCTGCATTGTATAGCCAGGAAAATTCCCAACAACAACAATATCATAACTTGGTCACCAGCATAATGTTTGTTATTTGGATTTTTTTTTTTGGACTTTATTTGTTAATAATTATTGTTAGTTGGAAAATATTTTGTCAATGTTAGCACCAAGTAAGTGTTTACTTTTATATATATGGTATTCAGCAATACTTATTTATTTTTTTTTCGTGTGCTCTTAATACTAATATTATTTTATGCAATTTAAACAAACATTCATTAATATAGCAAGTGTTTAAATATTAACATAATTTTTCCAATATTTTTGATTAATTTAGTTCAAATAATTATTTATAAAGCTGCATCTTATTCAGGGTGTCCCGCAATTGAGTGCAACTATTTACGGAGCTGAAAAGTTATGTCGAGCTGAGCAAACAATCGTATGGGAGGGGGTCTATTTTTACATTGTTAGGAGCTATAGGGTTAATTAATATTTCACGACTTTGGTTTACGTTATTGTTTCTAACAGAAAAACTTACTTACATAAACTTATTTTGATAGCTCATTTTACCTTTCCAACGGTATATCAACAAACCCCACCAACTTAACCGTTACCGAGCTGTGCTCGTGTGAAGATGAAATTAATCGGTTGAAACTATCAAATTTCAACTTTGAGTGCAAATTTCTCAGAATTTTGCGTAATAAATGAACATTTTTTTTTAACAAATTTTGTAATTTATTTAATTTTCTTTTCAATGACACCAAAAATAAAAAAGTTGGCTGTACTAAAAAATTATACTTATTAGAAAACAATGATAAATAATGACATTACAATTAGTTATGCAGTAGATAATATCATTGTTTTCTAATAAGTATAATGTTTTTTTGTACAGCCAACTTTTTTATTTTTTAAGACATGTTTATATTTTTAGTGTCATTGAAAAGAAAATTAAATAAATTACAAAATTTATCTTAAAAGAAAATTTCATTTTCTCAAAATTTTCAAAATTAAATTTTGGTAGTTTCAATCGATTGATTTCATCTTCATCACAGCTCCGTAACGGTTAAGTTGGTGGGGTTTGTTGACAAACCCATAGAAAGGTGATTTCATTACCTTTAAAATGAGCTATCAAAATAAGTTCTACGTAAGTTAATTTTTCTGCGTGAATCAAATTCGTGAACTAGTAATTAACCGTGTAGCTCCTAAGCATGTGAAAATAGACCCCCCCTCCCACACGATTTTTGCTTAGCTCGACACAACCTTTCAGTTCTATAAATAGTTGCTCTCAATTGCGGGGCACCCTGTATATTTAATGGGGATGGCAAAATTTGGGCTTATTTTAATCCCGGAATTTTCGGGATTTAAAAATGTAATTCCGGTATTTTGTTTCTGCTAAATTAGTAGAATTACAATGTACAAATTTGACATCAGGTAGTATTAGCTGCCCCAAAATTTACTCCAATTATGAACAAATCATCCAAAGTTCAAGAAACAAAATTTTTAACAAAATAATTTAAAAAAAAAACTGATAAAAAATAGAAAAAAATAAATATTTTAGAGTGAATACTTTTTGACTAGATATATATCGCTGATTTAATGTCAAATCGGATGCTTTTCGAAGCTCACACACTTGAAAAATTTGGTATTTTGCAAGTCGATGGTACATAAAAAACTAGTAAGGATGGAGCTTCGGCAGGGTACCGAAGCTAAAATTTCCTCCCGCGACCATATTGGAGTATATTCGAAGTCTTTAGCCACGACATACACGAATGACATTCAGTTTTATATTTATATTAACGAAAGTTTTCCTATTTTGATGACGTCACTTTGTATGGGAGGTAGGCGTGGTTTTGAACCGATTTTGGCAAATATCATAGAGATAGTTCATAGTATATAGTTCATATATAGTTCATATTTCTTTGATTTTTGTGGATTTTTAAGAGAGTTTACGTTTAAAATAAAGCCTATTTGTGGGGGAGGTAGGCGTGGTTTTCATTCGATTTTGCCATATATCATAAAGATGGTATATATTAAATATCAAAGCTTATGTGCAAAATTTTAAGACATTTCTATAATTTTTGAAGATTTTTAAGAGTTTTTACGTTTTAAATAAAACCAAATTGTATGGGAGGTAGGCGTGGTTTTTATCCGATTTTGCCAAATATCATAGTGATGGTCCATATTAAATATCAAAGCCTCTGTGCAAAATTTTAAGACATTTCTTTAATTTGAGCAGATTTTTACTTTTAAAATAAAGTCACTTTGTATGGGAGGTAGGCGTGGTTTTCATCTGATTTGGCCCATTTTCGAACTTGATCTTTCTTTTTTTAAAAATAAACTTATATTTTGAATTTCATTGCAATAGCTTAAACATTACGGCTGTAATCGTACCTACAAACGGACAGACAGACGGACACACGCAAATCGGCTCAGGAGGTGATGCTGATCAAAAATATATATAAATTTTCTATACCTGCCACGCCTCCCTCTTGGCGTTACTAACGGAATGAGAAAGTTAATATACCCCTTACGCAGTACGCGTTGGGGTATAACTAGAAATATTTGCATTTTTTTTTATAATTTTTTTAGCAAGTTATACACAGTGGAAAATTAAAAAAAAAAATCAACATTTTTCATTCGGACATGAAGTAAAACAACTATATCTTCAAAGCCGTTAGCCCTACAAAAAAATTGTTTGAGCATATTTTAGAGATGTTGAATAGATTTTTTTAAAGCGAAGCTTTTTACGCTGACTTACGTGATTTGTTCGGAGTGAAATCTGAAAAATTTTCGACAGATGTTTTTTTAGAATTTTATATGGTTTCTTTGTTTCTGCGTTTTTTACAAGACAATTTAATATATCAAATATAAAAAAACATTTCTTCGCCTGCCGTGGGGATTTGAACCCGTCAACCTCTGATTAGGAGTTCTATACTCTATCCATTGAGCCAAACACCATTTTTATCCAGAAGCATTGATTTAGTATTAAATGCAACTGAAGCTATGTTGCAGCACATCCAATAATCTATATGTGTATTTGTGTGGTTTGGGTAGCTGCTAAGCCACTTGCTACAAGAGTTGATTAATAGATTTTTATGGTTTGGGTAACTGCTAAACCACTTGCTACAAGAATCATCAGTGTTGTAACTTTCCACAATAGTGTGATAAATCTAGCACTTTTTTGGTTTCTACCACTTTTATCACCCACTATTAGCGTTTTTTTAAAATCTATCACTATTTGATATCTATATTAAAGCGGGCATATTATGACATTCGCGGCAGAGAAAACAGACCTTGTTTTAAAAATTCATAACTCAGTCAAAAACAAACATTTTTCCAAAATTTTTTTTATTATTGTAGAGAATTGAACAAATTACAAGAAAAAAATTCTTTATTAATTTTAATTTAATTTATTTTTCACTCCAACATGGTTTTATAGCTCCAAACTGGTGGCAGAGAAAAAAACGGGGCCTCGTGGTTGCAGCGCTGGGAGTTGCTAAAATTGTCCGATCTGGAAAAAAATTACTTTTTTAAATCTAAACAAAATTGGTTATCGTATGACACGAGCTTTTTTTAAGTTTTTTTTCAATTTTTGGTGATGTTCCAAATTTGAAAGTGTGTTTTGAACCAAATTTGAAAGTGTGAATTTTGCATAAAAAAAATATTTTTTTTTAAAGAACTTTTTGCATATTTCCAAAACTATTGAGCTAATTAAAAATTAATTCATACGTAACTTACAGGTGATTTAGTTGCGGATTTTTGAATTTTTAGTTTTACCCGATCGGATAATTTTTTCTTAAGTTATTCCAAAATATGTGGTGAAATCTCCTACATTTTTAAAATAACGGTTTATGTCGTTTTAAAATGGGGTTAAAACGTCTTTATCCCATGCATCTAAATTGACTCCAAATAGATATGACGCAGAAAAAAAAAATCTTCATTTTGTCGTCCTGTGTTCACTCTCACCCTCAAATACAATTTTTATAAAAAAAAATTGTATTTTTCATTTTCAAAAAACCCTCTACAGAAAAAAATCAAAAATTCATTAAGAAAGCAAATTACACATTCCAAATTTATGTTAGGAAAGTTGTGTTGCACGGTGTAATAATTCGCTTAGATGTTGGTATCTTCAAAATTCAGTTTTTGTTTTTGAAGTGAAACGTTTACAGCCGCGTATACAACAATGGGGCCAGCTATATGGGGGATAAAACCAATGTAGCGAAATGGTTCTTATGAAAACAACAACACAGCAATTCGTCACACTGGTTGTATAAAAACAAAAAAAAATGGCTATTTAATAATTTTTCATATATTTTCTGTCACCGAGGATTGAACACACTACGCTTGGATCCATAGTCGGCTGCTCTACCAACTGGGTCACGGACACACATCTATTTAAGTAGATCATACTTATGTTAAATTTTACATTCAGTAGTTCTGTTCTTCTTTTATGACTGAATTGAGTCTTTCGTTCAATATACTCTGAACGTACATTACGGTCTAAAAATTTGAATCTGAACGTAGTTTTTTCAGAATATTAGCATACTTTTAGGCATTCTCAAATTGAGTTTTGATAAATTCAGAAAGCAATTTTCGAAGTAGGCGTTGCATTGATTGATTTGAAAAAAGCACATACTGTAATATCAACGAATGCAACTTTGAATCTAAAATTTGTTTTATTCTTAGATCTGTGAATTTTCATATAAATACCATATCTTTCATATAATTTAAATGCAGTTTTAAACACACATTTATATCGAAATTGAAAAAATCGCATGCTTTGGTATTTGAACACACAACTTAATGAATACAAGTGCTTCCATTATCGACTGAGTTACCGGACTTCCTACTCTGCTTTTAAATAAATTAAAGAAACTTACTGCATAGGCCAAACTTGCAGATTTTCCTTAACGCGTCTGGTTTGCATTCGTCAATAACAGACTTGCAGAATATTCTTTAACTCATGTGCATTGGTTTCGTCAACCTTAAAAAAAAACAAACAGAACAAGGAAACAACGAAGACAGTAGAACACGCGATAACTCTTCTCTCTTGTATTTCTTGTTGAAAATTCTTTAACGCCTCCGGCTTGTGTTCGTTCATTAAAAAATTTGTCGAAAATTCTACAACCTTTCTGCTTTGTGTTCGTTCATGTTTTCCCTACAAAGGTTTATATTTCGTTTTTGTTTTTTGGTTAAAAGTTGCAATATATATCATTTTAAAAACATGGTGTATTAATGGACTGCGAGACTGATATATCAAAGATTATAAATCGTAAATAATCTGATACAAAATTAAAGAATATATAAAAATGGAAAACAATTTGTTTTATATTTCTGTCTTGTTTGTTGACAAAACTTCCGCAACGATTCAGTAATATATTCATGCATGAAAAATCTCAACATTTCTGTATTGAGTTCTTGGGAATTTTATATGGGTTTTTCGTCAGTGAAATGTATGGCCGAATCAGCATGATTCGTCAAAGATGAAGAAAAATCGTTCATGATTCGTTTATCAATTCTTTAAGACTTGGACTACTGGGAAATATCGTCGGAAATGCAACATAAAAAACGGTGCAAGTCTTGTACCGAAAACGCATCAACATTTTTAACTGTGTAGACACGGTAAAATAAACCTAAACAAGTGTGCGCGGTAGCATAAGGTCAGTGCTTCTGACCACGTAGTAAACACGCAGAGAAAAAATATATTTATATATTTTTGGTTTCAAAAACAAAATATTCAGAGGGAACCACCTAATGATAAAGAACTTTCCTTCAATAGCCTTATTTTTCGATATAAGAAGATATAAGTTGTGTCCAACATTAATATAATAGCCTTAGCTAAAAAACTAACGTCTACATTAATATGCTTGTGACAAAATAGAATTGTGTGTTTCTACCCAATAAAAATATATTTGCATCACTGCAGAACAGAACTCTGCAAATTTAAAACAAACAGAACTCCTTTCTTTTATGTGTTTCGTCTAGACATATATATATATCTGTTTCTTTTGCACTTGCACGAAAAATAGCGGAAACCTTGTTGCTTTATGCGCTTGCTTTTAACAGTTGCCAAGTCTTGACGTCATTATAAGTTTCAAGCAGCCGCGCCAAACGTGTTGAAAAGTTTAGCTCTTGTGAAAATTGTTTCTGAAAATGTCTGTTTAAGTTAAAAGTGTTTGTGTTTTCAAATTAATAAAATAAAAAACAAAATAAAAGAAAACTAACGCGGCTCAGCAGTAAAAATAGGTGAGTTTATATATTATGTTATGTATTCTCCAATTAATATATATTTGTCCGTGAATATTGAATGTTATTCTTGACTAAATTATATTTCCAAGCAAACAAATAGTAATAGACTAAAAGTGTTCTCAGTCCATTTATAATTACAATATATTTATATGGAAACATATATTCTTTAAAACAAATTATATTGTTTTTAAATTCAAACAACAAGTGCTAAGGTACAATTAAATAATGTTAATATGAAAATATATATATAAAGAAAAATTGCATTATTTAATCATATTATATGTGCAACCAATTATGATTACTTCTTTCCAAGATACATGCAGAAACATATTACATATCCTGCAAATTATGTTTGGGAAGGCCTATTATTTTTCATCGTGAAGGTTTAGTGATCCTTTCTGCCGTTGAATTTTTGTGATTTTTTTTTAATTAAAAATACTTATAATTACACTGGCAGTTTTTGGTTTTTTTTTTTAAGAAAAATTTAAAATAAATTATATAAATAAAGCCCGAGTTATAATCGATTAATGATTATTTTGAATGAGCAATAATTTTTTTTTGTCATCAATTCTATGAAATAAATTTTAAGATGTTTGCTTTCGGGTTTGTTCGTATTTTGTTCTCTTTGATACAAGAGAGGCAATGGTGCGATGGTAGCACGTTCAACTTGCAGCCGAATTGCACGCGGTTCGATGCGAGTACGGAAAGGAAAAAATGCATTATTCCCGCCACAGGTTATTCGACCAATTTTTCCTTTTAAATATTTATAAATAAAAATATAATTAACAAAAAAATAAGACAGCAAGTTCTTCATCAAATTAAAATAATAAATCCTCTTGATAACCAACTGTGTCACGAAAGTAAAAAAAACTGCGATCTAATTCAGTACATGAATATTGAACTTTTCAGTAACTGTCCATAAACAAAAGGGACCATTGATATTTCCCATGACTTCGCCATGTTGAAAATACTAGTTGGCTTTATGAAAAAATACAGTTCTTGAACTACGTCTGGTATGAAGGCAAACTGCTTTTTAACCATTTGATTGCACTAAAGGAGGGAATGTTAATAAAATAAATTAGCAATCTTTCCAGAAATTCCATTTTTGGGTAAAAGTTTCACTTCTATCATCTTTCTTTTTTTTTTTAACTATGTTATCAATACATTAAACATCAAAATAACGTTCTTAATTTAAACTAATATAAATTTCGATATTCACCTGTATTCACGCTTTTATAGAAATATTATCCTTGTACGCCAATTTAACTAAACATTCATAAATATTGATTGTTATTTGTTATTAGCACATTAACACTGATCTGTTGTTTTGTATTTGTAATTACAATAAAACAATTCTACGAAAACAAACTTCAAAAACAATTAAGACATAAAAATGAGCACAGATATTAAAACATAACGGTAGCCACTAGATTAACACCGTCTTTGTCCGCGAATGTGCAGCATGTGCCGGTAGTGCAAGCCGATTTAGTCACAACATCAAGATGAGCACACAGAACGGCACATCAAGTGCTTAGAATGAATACCAAGAGACAAGATGCCACACTTGAAATGAAAAAAAAAAAAAAAAACGAAAAACAGCGCAAAAAAAAACCAAGAAGATGCTACCGAATCACGACGCGATGTCAGCTACAACCGCACGCTTTCAAGTGTTATCAAGTAATAACTGAAGCTCTAGTAAAAAGTAGCTCGGACTGGCTAAGATAGATACCTAGATAGACTAAAAGACGAATGGAAGACAGACAGTCAGAGAAAACATAACAAAAAAAAATAAATATTTATTTATTCTGCAAGCAGCTGAAGACACTTGAAGATGCAAAATAAAACCGTAAAGCAGAAATTGTAAAGAAAATTAAACACCGAGAAAGAGTGTGATGCACAGCAAAGAAGGCACTATTTATAAAATAAACAATGATATAAAAGTAATTAAGAAATTAAATGCAAGAAAAGCTAAAAAAATAAAACTTTAATAGTAAATATGTAAATACCTTCATAAAAACCATAAAAAGTCAAACCTCCTTTTAGACTAATATTTGAAATTTTAAAATTTAATTTGAAAAATTCTTCTCTAAAATTTTTGCAGTAACTCTTTCTTGTATCTTGTATTTATTGGCTTAAGCTAGCAATTAAAAAAAAAAAAACTGTTAGTCGTTATGTTATAAGATTTGATAAACTTGCAGAGAATCAACCATTAAGAATATACTAGCCCACATTTTTATGTAAAATTTCAAAATTATTTAGCTCAAATTTTCAGAAAAAAAGTTTGCATATGTATTGCAGAATTATATTTTATTATGCTTAGCTTATAATTTTATTAGTATCGTATCAATATAAATGAGTATTAGTCTTTTCTGCTTAGCACCATATATCAGCAATTTATAGCTTTAAAATAGCTTAATTTGTAAAATAACAGATCACTCCGTAGGATCAAGTCCGTAGGATAATTAAGAAAAAAACAAAATTTTGATAAAACTCGATTATATTATTCAACATAATTGCCTTCAATAGCGGTACAACGAGTATAGCGATTTTCCAACTTTTCAATACCACTTTTATAGTACGATTTCTCTTTTTATCGTCAAAATAGGCCTCAGTTTCAGCGATTACTTCATCATTGGACTTGAATTTCTTTCCAGCAAGCATTCTCTTGAGATCTGAAAATAGGAAAAAGTCGCTGGGGGCTAAATCTGGAGAATACGGTGGGTGGGTAAGCAATTCGAAGCCCAATTCATTCAATTTTGCCATCGTTTTCATCGATTTGTGATACGTTGCACTGTCTTGGTGAAACAACACTTTTTTCTTTTGCAAATGTGGTCGTTTCTTGGCGATTTCAGCCTTCAATCGATCCAAAAGTGCACAGTAATAGTTGCTATTGATGGTGGTTCCTTTAGACATAAAATAGTCTGCTACGGTTGTTGAAAAACTGATGCTGCGTCGACTTACGAAATCTGAACAACTGGTGCTGCTTCGACTTTCGATTTTGCGAACAGTTTCAGTCAATCAAAACGATGACTGCCGATGTTGTCGATTGCCGAAGCACTTTGCAAACGATTGAAACTAGTTTTCTGCTTCTGCTTATGCTGCAACTGTTTGATTTTTCGAAAGCACAAGTTACAAGTTCACAAGGAAAGTTTTTTAACGCTGGTGTACATTCTTCCATGTTCTGTAAATATAAGATACTAGCTCATACCCTGGGCACTTCGCTGCGCTCTTTGTTTATCCCCTAAAAAAGGGCGTAGCTTTAGTCAAGCCATGCTTTTATAGTAAGTTCGTACCGAGTTTCATTGATGTGTGACTTATTTCAAAAGCTATACGGAAAATTTGGGTTGCTGAAAAAGTACCACGTCCCACGTCCAACGCCCGTAAAATGTTACCAGTGGAACGGGATGTGCAAATTGAGGTCGAATACTGAATTCCGAGGCTGTGCGACCTATAACTTCAATACTGTTCCATATCGAAAAATTGAGGTGTATTTATGGTGCCTTTTACGATCGGCACCAGACTTCATAGGAACACTCTCAAGGCTTTGGTATAAATATTGGCTTAGCGGTTTCAGAGTCTTTACGTGATATACACATATACCCACACATGTATATATATTAAGTCGCCACACGCTCCTTAGAAAAAAAAAAAATTGTTCAGTGCAGTTCTTCAAAATAATCCATGGCTTATGTTATGATGATCCCCAAAATATTTCGACTAAAAATATTGGCTGGTATGGTAGCTAAATAAAACCAAACAGTCAGAAATAAGAGTAATGAAAAAGTTCTTTTGCGTCAAAAAATCTTAAATTTTTTATAACCAAAGATAATGCGAATTTTGATAGATTATTTCAACTTTTTTCATATCATTTCCACTGAAATGTCTTGTTTTTCGGACAAGCCATATTAAGTATCTTACAATATTTAAAATTAATTGGGCTATTCATAGTTTACTTACGTAAGCGTATTGTTCTTTGTTGTTGTTTTGCATGCAAACGCAAACACGCGTAAATAAAAGTAGCCCTTGGACGTGTTTTTTGTCTCGTATTTTTATGCCCTATCTACAGCATACATATATAACAGGGTTGCAAAATCATTGGATACGTCAAACACATACTGAGGTGCTCACAGTTGCAAAAATAACAAATGTTATAAATACGCTTTGTTAATTTTCGTTTAAACTGTGAATAGCCCATATATGCCCGTATGTTTTTCGGATAATTTTCTTCAAAATCCAACTCAAACCCAAGCAACGTGTCGTCATTATACAAAATAAATACAAGCACTCTTATTTCTATTTAAGTTAGTGACTTACCACAAAAATTACCCAGGGTTCTTTGAACATACTTCTGCTGCTGGTGCACCTTTGATACAACATTTTACAACATTTTTGCACCTTATAAACATTGTAGTTACAAATATTACCTTTGTTGTAATGTGCAATGAACGCATTTAATGTTATTTGCAATAAAATATTTCTTTGCATTTTGACTACTTCATCGGAAGTTCGTTGTTTGTTTGTACATGTGAATATAATAATGTAGCTATTTGCGAGAATGAACAATGGTATGAATGGCGACTATGGGCATGGAGTGCGTTGTACTTAGAGCTCATGTTACCAACTTTATTGTTATTATTAATATTGTTATCAAGTAGCGTTTACGAGTGCTAGCGGAGCATTAAGCTCTGAATTTCACACTTCTTTAATGGTTGTTGCAAAAAGTTGCGTTTCAGTTGCCAACAAAGTTTTAACAAATTGGCTTTATTACATTTTTTTAAATCTGAGTTTTAAAAATTTTGACTTTTAGCCAAAGAATGATTTTCGTGGACCAGTGTGCATTGTTCATTCTCGCAAGTAGCTACATTATTATATTCACATGTACAAACATACAACGAACTTCCGATGAAGTAGTCAAAATGCAAAGAAATATTTTATTGCAAATAACATTAAATGCGTTCATTGCACATTACAACAAAGGTAATATTTGTAACTACAATGTTTATGAGGTGCAAAAATGTTGCAAAATGTTGTATCAAAGTGCTGCAGCAGAAGTATGTTCAAAGAATCATGGGTTATTTTTGTGGTAAGTCACTAACTTAAATAGAAATAAGAGTGCTTGTACTTATTTTGTATATTGACGACGCGTTGCTTGGGTTTGAGTTGGATTATGAAGAAAATTATCCGAAAAACATACGAGCATATTCATTTTAAATACAAAATGTCCCGCAATTGAATGCAACTATTTTCGGAGGTGAAAGGTTATTTCGAGCTGAGCAAAAAATTGTATGAGAGGGGGGTCTATTTTCACGTTCTTAGGAGCTACAGGGTTAATTAATATTTGACGACATTTATTCCATTATTTTTTCTATCAGGAAAACTAAACTACATAAAACTTATTTTAATAACTCATTACAAAAGCAATAAAATCACTTTTCTAACGGTAAAGCAACAAATCCCAACGACTCAGCCGTTACCGAGCTGTGCTCGTGTGAAGATGAAATTAATCGGTTTTAACTACGCGTAATAAATGAAATTTTTTTCTATGATAAAATCAATTTTGTAATTTATTTACTTTTTTTTAAATGACACCAAAAACATATCTTTAAAAATAAAAAAGATGGCTGTACTAAAAAAATTATACTTATTAGAAACTAATGAAAAATAATGACATTGCAATTAGTTATGCAGCAGATAATATCATTGTTTCTAAAAAGTATAATTTTTTTAGTACAGCCAACTTTTTTATTTTTTGAGATATGTTTATGTTTTTGGTGTTATTGAAAAGAAAATTGAATAAACTACAAACTTAATCACAAAAAAAATTCATTTATTACGCGAAATTTCGACAAATTTGCACTCAAAGTTTAAATTTGGTAGTTCCAAGTGATTGATTTCATTTTCACACGAGCACAGCTCGGCAATGGTTAAGTCGGTAAAG
Organism: Coremacera marginata; assembly: GCA_914767935.1. NCBI lineage: Eukaryota > Metazoa > Arthropoda > Insecta > Diptera > Sciomyzidae > Coremacera > Coremacera marginata. Next base: position 139,073,581 of record OU612046.1, on the reverse strand, counting down.
TTTGTTGATATACCGTTAGAAAGGTGATTTTATTGCTTAAATGAGCTATCAAAATAAGTTTTATGTAAGCTAGTTTTCGTGCTAGAAACAATAACCTGAATCAAAGTCGTCAAATATTAATTAACCCTGTAGCTGTTAAGAACGTGAAAATAGACCCACCCTCTCATACGATTTTTTGCTCAGCTCGACATAACCTTTCACCTCCGTAAATAGTTCCTCTCAATTGCGGGACACCCTGTATTGTAAGTTACTTAATATGGCTTGTCTAAAAAACGGCTATCTTAGCGTTAAATGTTTAGCTTTTCAAAATATTGTAAAAACTTGAAAAATGTAGCCAAGAATTTCTTACTAGTTTTTACTGTAACTCCACCAGTTTAGCATCATTGATGCAAGCCTGCCTGTCCAAAGCCACGAAGAGAAGGGAGGATGGTTTCAGACAAGTTGGTTTGATACGAGTAAAGTATTGCCCGGTGTTGACGGCCTTTCCTTGGTGTGGAAAGTGGATGTATCACTCTTACACGAGCCTAAGAATGGAGTCGTAATTATCTAGTTGAACTTGTTGGCGCGGTGATAGTCTTTTACACTAAAATGATGAGGAAACCTGATCTATCGCTGACATAAAAGACCTATATAAAAAGGTTTCTTTGTATTACTATTGTGGCATGTAATCCGTTATTCCATACTCCTGAAAAGAACACTTGGACATTATACACATCTGAGTTTTTAGTCATGGATCACAGTATGAGATTTTAAGCTGAGATTTCTGTAAGTTATATATAACGATTCCATATATCCTCCTTTTGGAAGGATAGTCCTCCATTTTAAGCAAAAAATTTCGAAACCCGCTTTTTTGCTTTGGATCCTCCAATCCTTCTCCTTCATATCCAAATTATAACACAAATTTTTCAACGATAATAGCCCAAACACATTGAACACAACAAGCGACGAGCGCCAATTGTCACTATTAATTTACATGTATTTCTTATGGGACGCATTTTTGGAGACTTTGTGCCGACATTGTGGCGCGGCATTGTCATCAGCTTCAATTTAATTCTAATTTCACAGGCGGCAAAAGAAAATTTCTTCCATTGTTTACATTCGTCATCAGAGATGAAAAATCAAAATGTTTTAGTAAGGCTGCCATTTTCTAAATTTTTTGCAGAAACAGTAGCAAATAAAAGAAAGTTGAACGCAAAATGAAGTTTAACAAAATCAATTTTTTGTAAATGTCGAAAACACTTGCTGCTGAAGCTTGACGCTCTCGCGTCCATTATAATCGTGTCGAGCAACATTTCTCTTTGAAGACAGGGTGGAGACGTTGGGCTCGTCGCTTGTTGCACTGTGTGCTTGCAATAAATTCGAATAACACCGCTGTAAGCACCGCAGTAAACGCTGGCAATGCGCGGCGAAAACGAATGCATGAAACATAGCAGAATGCACTTTAACTCTCTCATGGTGTATTCGTTTCTACCAGGGTGCGGAAAAATACGTTCGCAAACGATTAAAATACAATACTTCTCATTTTTAAAAATATTTCGATTGAATTTTATTTTAAAAATACTTCTCGTGAGAAACTGAAAGCAACGAATTTTCAAAACAACAACAATGACAACGACCGTTCACAGTAATCGTTTGAAAAAAATTCAATTTGAACAATTTTGTAAAGTGAGAGATTTTTTATACATACTGAGCGAACGAATATTTCGGGGAACGGTTCATAAAAACAATTGTATTTTAAAAATGTTTTTCGCTTAAGACATATGCTGGCATGGCGGTTGCTGTTTTAAGATCGAATGTCAGAATTAAAAAAAATTTTGTGTGACTCAGGGTGGACCCAAAAATGTGTTTTTACACTTATTGTGCATGTACTTTAAGTATAAGGGATCGCTGATTTGAAATCTGATGCTAGAATTCAAACAATTTGGTTTAACAATAGTGTGGTCCCTAAAAATATATGTACAATTTCAATATGTGTCAGAGATACATAAATTTTTTTTTACATTAGGGTGGACTCTACAAATGTGCTTTTTGTATAGGGTCGCTGATTTTTAATGATGACAGAGTTCAAAGAATATAGTGTAAATGCAATCCGGTTAACATGCCTAGTTCCAAATGAAAAAATTAATTTATATTGGTAAGTGAGACCTCCTTGAGTAAAAAAATGACTTGTCACGAAATGTAAAAATATTGAAACATTATTTTAAAATTTGCTATATTGAGTATGGTTTATAAAGAAAATTTTAAAATAGAAGAATTTCAAAAAATGATTATGAAAAATAAAGTTTAAAAGTACGTTAACCCTTTCATACACATTGTACGTTTCTGCTCATAAAAACGTTATTTGAAACTTATTTTTCGAAATTTTAAATATATACTGAATCTCCCAAATTAATGCGAGCTTAAAAGAGCAAAGGCTTGAAGTTGCCTGTTACAATGTGGAGTTAAAATAAATGCCTAATTAAACAAAATATTATGTAATGAATGTTAAATTCAGTTTAATTGTTCAAATGTTAAATTTAATGAAATAATTTAATGAACTATCATGTTTAGTTATAATTAAAAAATTTAAAATAAGATCACATTACTCAAAACATAACCTTCAAATTTATAATAAACACGTTTGACAATGCGTTTGACTTTCAAGGCATTTTGCTGATAAGTGGTCCTGCCCTTATTGATCGCAGAATTTTATCTTCTTTTATAACTAAACAATAAAATGTAGCTGGAAATTAATTTTTGAATTAATCTGCACTTTTGCCATTATTTACCCCATTGTGCGACGCAAGAATTAATTTGACTGAAAACTGCGATCGATTCTTATTGAAGTTCTGTTTAAAGAAGTAATATAATTAAAATTTAAAAAGTAATTCTATTTTATCTGTTTAAGAATATTTCGATGAAAAGTTCTTGAAGTTTTTCTGTAATTCTTGACTGGACTCCGATATTTTAAAAATAGGGGTCCACCCTAATGATAAAAAATATTGTAAGTACTGATATCAGATAAAAATCGCCAACCACTATATTCCCATTTCATGTCTAAATTTAAAAAAAAATTATAGAGGTGCACCTCATAGTCAAAAAGTTTTTTTAATTCTGACATTAGATTTAAATTTAGTAATCCACTAACACTGCCAGAACACACGTAGAAAATGTTTAAAACAAAAACATTTTTAGAGGTCCACCCTAGTGTCAAACAAATTTTTTTTAAGTTCACATCAGATTTAAATTCAGCGTCCTTCACACACAAAAAAAAATTTAGAGGTTCACCCTAGTGTCAAAAAAGGTGCTGGCCATATCCTTTTAGAAGCCTTAGATCAAACTTACCTTCATTTGTGAACTAGAAACCAATACAACTCATAAAAAACCTCATAAGTTACGATCCATAACGCACACAGAAAATGAGTTCAAGATACGATCGCAATCGATTAAAATATAATTTCCGTATTGTATTTTATGCCGATTAATATTTGTGCTGCTGCTGCTGCTGCTGCTTAATACTTCTCACTCGTGAAAAACTCACTTTTTACGATTGTTTGCTAGTGAACGATTGAGCTCTGCTGGCTTCGCTTTATTTATCGATCGTGAGATATATTGAAAATAAGTTTTTTTTTGTAGGGAACGATTAATGAGAAGTATTTTATTTTAATCGATCTCCACACTCTATTTTCTACCAAAAAATGCAGTGCTGCCACTTTTTAAGGCCCAAATTCCTCAAAAAATCCTCAAATTTAAATAAAATTCCTCAAACAAATTTTTTTACGATTACGAAATTAAATAAAAATTTAAGCTACGTATTTTTATTTAACACGTTAACGCTCAGAAGCACACTTTTTGGTTAATACTTTAGCAGATAAATTTGATAAATTTTCAGAAAATTTGATACCAAATTGTTAGTTGACAATTAAAAACAAAAATAGTATTTTGCGTGATTTATTTTTTTTTATTTTTCAATCAAATATTACAGTGGGAAAACAAATTTTTTTTTTACAGTCGGAAACATAATAACAGATTTATTATGCATTTAAGTGCCTTTTTTTTAAATTTACGGCATTTAAATTTTCCAAAAGTGGTTGCTTTTTTTACTACGATTTTTCTCTCAAAATGGCGGTTCATAAAGTAAGACTTAAAATTTTTTATTTTTTCCATGGTGACACTAGAAAAATTTAATAAAAGGAGTCATTTTTGGAATCTATCTAATCAATTTTGGAATTTATGGAATCGAACAAGCGGAACAAAATTTTTGATAAAGTAAGTTATGTAAGAAACTATTAATTTAAATATTTTGCCTTTCTGGTTATTAATTGTTTAATATTTGATTCAGGGTCGCAATGGAAAAAAATTAGAAATTGTAAGTCTTTCTTTTTGGGCCACTATTCTGAGAGAAAAAAGTCGTACCACTACCTTTAATTGGATTTCCGACTCTAAAAAAACAATGTTTAAAAATGTTCAAAATCACCGAAAAACTGAAATTTTTTTTAAATTGTCAATCAAAAATTTAAAATCAAATTTTTGAGATTTTTTTTAACTATTGCGTCGTGTAAAGCACCTCAAAAATAGTAGGAATAGGTATTTTATTTTAAATATTTTCGGGCTTATCGTTATTTTTCTGCTAAAATCTTCAAACAAAAAGTGTCATTCTAGGCGTTAACGAGTAAAATAAAAGAAATGGTTACAATGGCCAAATTCCTCAGAATAAAATTCCTCAAAAATTACTCACATTGCCCTCTTTTATTTTGTGTTCGGTTGTATTAAAATAAGTTCAAGCGAGTGAAAAAGTTCTGTGTTCGTTTCTTAAAATGTTACATTTAAATGTCTTTAAAGCAAAAAAGGCACATTTCCTGCCCTGCGAAACTTTGTCAGGGGAGAATATTGCCCTTAAAATCAGCTCATTGCTTTAAACCAGTTACGAACAAATTTAGCTCGCGAGCTAAGAGCTTTTTAAAAAAATGTATATATAACATGTAATCCAATAAGTCCGTAGGATAAGTAAGAAAAAAACAAAATTTTGATAAAACTCGATTATATTATTCAACATAGTTGCCTTCGATAGCGATACAACGTGTATAGCGATTTTCCAACTTTTCGATACCACTTTTATAATACGATTTCACTTTCTCGTCAAAATAGGCCTCAGTTTCAGCAATTACTTCATCATTGGACTTGAATTTCTTTCCAGCAAGCATTCTCTTGAGATCTGAAAACAGGAAAAAGTCGCTGGGGGCTAAATCTATAGAATGCGGTGGGTGGGTAAGCAATTCGAAGCCCAAATCATTCAAGTTTGCCATCGTTTTCATCGATTTGTGACACGGTGCATTGTCTTGGTAAAACAACACTTTTTCTTTTGCAAATGTGGCCGTTTCTTGGCAATTTCAGCCTTCAATCGATCCAAAAGTGCACAGTAATAGTCGCTTTTGATGGTGGTTCCTTTTTGGAGATAGTCAATGAATATTATTCCTTTCGCATCCCAAAAATTCAGATGCCATCACCTTACAAACCGACTGTTGGGGTCTTTGCTCGCTTTGGATTCGGTTCGTCGACTGCTGTCCACTCAGCTGACTGTCTTTTGGATTCTGGTGTGTAATAGTGAAGCCATGTTTCATCTATTGTCACATATCGACGATAGAATTCGATTTTATTGAGGTTTAACAGCGCCAAACACTCCTCTGAAGCATCAATTCGTTGTTGTTTTTGGTCGACTGTAAGCTCACGCGGCACTCACTTTGCACAGAGCCTTCGCATACCCAAATGTTCGTGTAAAATGGTAAAAACACCATCTGATATCTTTACAATGTCAGCTAGCTCGTGCACCTTCAATTTGCGATCGTTCATAGCCAATTTGTGGATTTTTTGATGTTTTGTGGAATAACAGTCTGATTTGGGCGTCCACTGCGCTCTGCATCATTTGTGCTGGTACGACCACGTTTAAATTCAGCAATCCACTTTTCTACCATTTATCTCGATGGAGCAGAGTCCGGATAATCTTTATCAAGCCATTGTTTGGTTTCCACTGTATTTTTTTTCATCAAAAAGCAATGCTTTATCAAAACTCGAAATTCACTTTTTTAAGTTTTTTTTTTTTTCAATAACAATAGTTGCACACAAAATCAACTGTCGAATTGTTGTCAAATTTGTATACGTATCGTTTGAATGTTGGTACTAAATAAAAATCATATGGAAAAAATCTATTAACGCCATCTATGTGTCATCCTATGGACTTTTTGAACTTACTGTTATATATCTTAGTAAAACAAGAAAAATCATTCGGATATTGCTTGCAAATATTCCGTACTCAATTCTGAATTAGTTTCACCCTGTAGTAACTCTTTCGCTTAGGTGTTCCACTCGCATGCTAGAGATGAGCAGATCTGACGTTGCAAATAATATATTAAAAATATCTTCATTTGTGAAATTTGTGCGTAACGTTTTTTTTGGGTTGTGTTTTCCATAAAATCTGTAATCCTTATTCCTTTTTTCCTGAGCTTCCTCCGATAGATCTCCAAGTGGTACTAAATGATATTTAATAACATCTTCTCCATGATAAAGGATTTTGTGAACTGTTGCAGACATATTTCTCCATGGGTATTTCGTTGTATATATTTTTGCAGTTTCCTTAGCGTAATCACCAAATTTTCTGCGTCAATTTGTTCATTGCATTGGAAATAAGGTTTAAATCAACTTCTGTTATTTCAGATGCTCTTTCCGGATCTGAGAAGAATCTTCTTGCTGTGTTTCCATCATTTGTATTGCCTGAACCTTGTTTTGGCTGATCCATAACTAATCCATATTTTCGATACTCATCTTGGGCATGTTTCTTTTTTAAACTTCGTAACCTTGTTGGTGTCGTTGTTTCTTACTGATCCTGTAGGTCCGAATTCCATATTGTAAATGATTTTCAGTATGTGTTCCATAAATCGTAGTCTTGCATATAGTGGTGTTAATCCGAATTCATACCATATGCATCATTATTATGTGTTGATTTGTCTGGGTCTTCGTTTATGCAATTGGTTTAATGCCATGAACACCGACTGCTAATGTGCGTTTCTTTTCTTTTCTGCGTTTTATTTTCTCGGAAAAATTCGGAATTTTTTCTGCCCTCTTTGAGAATTCTGCACTTTTTGTGTTCTTTTCTCAAAAAAATATTGACCTCTAAAATTATATCGTGTTCTTTTCTCGAAACTTTTTGCACTCTCAAGATCGACGCTTTCAGATTTCTGCCCTCAAATGCTACCAACTGAAGAAACAAAAAAGTGACAAGTTAGAAAATAATGAACATTGAATTGACATTTTATTAAAGAGTGAGCTTCTTCTTTACAGATTACAAATATTTATTATAACTAAACATCAAATGGATGATATTAACATGGATGATATTAACGAAATAGCATTAGTCAGTGATTTTAACGATGCTAACGAAAATATTACAAATAAGTTAATTTACCTTCAACAAAACTTTCATCGCTAGACACTTTGAATTTAATTTTGTGTTTTACTATTTCACGGAAGACTTTTGCAATTTATTTGGCGTTTCTTGATATAACAGGGCAGCCAACACTACATTGAAAACAATGTTGGCATTTTATGTTCTTTTCTCGACGAAGGACAGGTCAACATTTTTTGAGTTCAGGTCAAAATATAAAAAAATCTGCACTCACAGAGGGCGAGAAAAGAAAACGCCATCAGAACCAACACAAAAAGAAAATTACAGCGCTGCCGGATCGTAAAAGAAAAGATGGGTTTGCACTGCTTTAGTTAATTTTTGACATTAGCAGTCGGTGTGGGGAGTTTCTGTATGCTTCCTTGTGCCCGTACATTTAATTGGCGTGAAAATTTGACATTCAACAAAAAAAAAATAAGCAGTAAGTATGTGTTGAATTTGTTACTAAGCAAATATATTTAGTTTATTAATATGCAGTCTTTGCCTTTTATCGAATATAAAATGTCAGCAATAATAATATGAATCAGTTAACCAAAACAGCTAGTGCTTTTTCGTCCACACAAAAATGACTGCACCAAAATTTCGCGAGTATAATTACATGATCAAAAATTTTTGTTTCTACGGCATACTAAGCTTTATACTGAACTCACCGCTTCCTAATCTCTTAATTTTACGGTTTCACCATCTATTATGCTTGTTGGGATTGCTTTTCAATAAAATCTTTTACTTTTTAATCTTTTCCATAGTACATCCCGATTGCGCTTATTACATCACTGATTTTTAGCTGTCAGACTATTGTGAATAGGCAACAAATATGTTCTTGCGTCTTTCAGCGACAGAAAGTTTTGTTTTCTGAGATAAATTTATTTTAAAGAAAAGTTCTGCTCGCATTACCGCTAGAAGTTAAATCTAAAAAATGCCTTATAACGCATTTGATTCCGACGATTCTGATGATCTGATTGTGCTAGAAATATCTACGGACGATGAAGATGAAAGTGATGATGACTCGGATGGTTCATTTCCAGAATACGCTTCGCTGCTTGGCAAGAGAAAACGTAAAATTCCAATGCCACAGAAGAAAGCACCCTCAAAAAAACAGGCAGTGCCTCAAACAAGACCCACGGCCAAACGCCAGCATGCAAAACACAGCGCCAGAGATAAGGCCACAACATCCAGTCGGCGTGAAATAATCACTAAAGTCGAACTTGATGATAGTTTGGAGGACGTGATTGAGTTGGAAGAAAACAAAGCAGAAGTCGCTGCAGCTATTCAAACCTACACGACCATGACAGATGCGGAAGTCAATGCAATTATCGAAACCGATTTGTCAATGGGTGCTGACTTGGTAACCGAAGATTTTATAGATGAAGACGATGGAGTGCAAGATGAAGTGGAGGAGGTTGAAGAAAAAGTATTTACAGAATTACCGAACAAGTATCTGTTATACGATGATCTTATAGCCACAATCATTGGCTTCGATGGAGAAACACCTATCGTTGAATTTTCATCGATCGACCGAGATGAGCTCAAGAAGTGCGAAAAGAAATTACCAGTGGAATGCGGCATTTGTCCGTCTATACTAAGTGCCAAACATCTTGGCGATCATCTTAAAATACATCAGGATACCGAGACAAAGCGCTTTAATTGCATCTATTGCGACAACACCGCCTGCAATCGACATTCAGCAGCCTCACATTCGCGCCGACATTTAGGTATTCGACCCTATGCCTGCGACATCTGCGACAACTACTTTACCACAAAAAACGATCTGAAGCTGCACTACCAACGCAAGCATACGGAACGCGAGTTCATTTGCGAGATGTGTGGCAAAGCTTACGCACAGAATACATTCTTGAAGCGTCACATTGAAGCTCACCATCAAGATAAGCGTCCGCATCAATGCGACCATTGCCCCAAGTCCTACCACAGGCGAGGCAATCTCAAGGAGCACATAGAGGCTGTGCACAATAACAACCGCAAGCCATTGTCCTGTCGTTTCTGTGGCATAGAATTCCGCGATAGCCATAAACTGTCAAGACATCGCAAAGACGAACATCTGAATAAATCGCACTTTGAATGTACGCCCTGTGGCGTTGAATTTACAGACATACAATTTTTCAATGCCCACAAACGTTCGATACAGTGTAAAAACAATAGATTGGCCCTGAAGCTGGAGGAAACAATTCCCAAACAAGAAGCAGTCGAATTAGTTATTAGTTAGTTGAAAGTTTCAATCAACTTTATTGTATGTTGTGTTCTTTCCTAAGAATATTTAATAATGCATTGTTTTATTACGAAATTTTAACATGAGTTAGTATAAATCCAAATTCATTTAGCTATAAAGCTAGTTTTGAATCCGGTTAAAAGCTATTTTCGAAGCTCTTCTTTCAGATAAGAAAAATCTAAGAATTCCATATGTTTGTTTTTAGTAATTCAATGCAGAAGCAGACCATTATTGGTTTTGCTTACCTCTGAAGAAAATAAATTATTTAAATCTTAAAAAATATTTAACAACTTATGTTGCTTACATTAGTAAAGTATCAATAAACCTATTTGTTCTACAAAACAGAGATCTTAAATGGAATTTTAAATTTTCAAATCCAATTTTAATTCCATTCGGAACATCGTGTATGTTTTGTTCTTAACATTGATTGACAAACTGTTTTAACTTTATTAATGAATAAAAATTTTAATTGAAACTCAATTTTTATTTATGCAAATCACTTTTCAAGACTTTGTTATATTTTTAACTTAAAACTAATCAATAAATATATGATTTGAAGTAATTCGATCACTAATCATGCTTTATGGAGCTTAAATTTCTTTCAGCAAACATCTATCAAAGTTTTTTTAATTAGAATTAAGCTCATCATGGAGGCGGTTTTAGTTACGAAGGTTTTCCTCAATGTAACTGCGATATTTATTACGTTTACGATATTTACTACGATAAATATCACTCGATTTTCTTAAACGACTTATTTTCTTAATTTCAGTAATACTAGTTCATAGTTAAACAGCTTAAATGAAGAAGCAATTTTTCAGTGCTATTATGTAGATTAGGTCGAAAAAAGTAGTTTTGAGTTATTGGTTGATTCTTTTTAACGGCCTTAGCGTACTCGATTCGAAATTTTTTTAAACGAAATGTTTTATCAAAAACTATAAGTGATGTACTTTGTGATGTACAGAACTTTGTTTTTGTATCAAGTTTTTTCTTCTCCTATAATGTAGAAAAAAATTAGGGCCTTTCTATTATTAATGCACCCTTAATGACGAATAAAAAAGTAAAAAATGTTATTTAAAGCTTCTTGAGGATAGCTGTAAATTATAAAAATTTTTTTTTGGAAAGGACTACATTTCAGTACAATAAGAATAGCCTGCTAATAGATACGCTCCTTAAATTGGTACTACACTTTAACAGTCACAAAAAGTGTTCGGATCTTAAATACACATTTCCATATGATTCGACCGATTGGACAAAATTAGGCTTGTTTTAAAGGTCATATCAGCAGCAATTTTAAAAATATAATTTGCTGTTGTATGTTCTTTTGGCAACCCTTACGTATTGGTTAAGTGCGTGGCTCGTATGCCAAAGGATAGTGTTAAACACAAGCTCAAATCCCACCTGGCAGAAAATTTTCCAATAGAAATCATTTTTTGATCGGCCGTCACCTCTCTGCAGACAATGGCGAACCTCAGAGAGTAAAAAATGTTTTTTAAAGCTTCTTGAGAATAGCAGTAAAATATAAAATTTTGTTTATGGAAAGGACTACATTTCAGTACAATAAGACTAGCCTGCTAATAGATGGCAACAGGAATATCCGGCGTAACCGAAAGGTTACAGAAAGTAACCGGCAATTAAATGTAAAAGCGCTATAAAATTAATATTTACACTAAGAGGAGGGATCTTGGATTGTAAGTTAATAGGTTTCTGACAAAATGAAGCCCAACTACGAAATAAATTTTGAAAATAATTTTTTTTTAATTTCAAAAACGACATTTTTTATTTTGATTGGCAGATTGTATCAATCAAAAGTATACAAAATTTTAAAAAAAGTTCAGAATTTACGCTTTAAATTTTAAAAAAGAAGTGCCTGTGGCTCTATTCCGTAACTGTACAAAATTTGTGTTCACAAAATTAAAAATTTCATATTCACTCATTTTTTAATTTCAAGTGATTGTGTAAACTGAAAAGTTGAATTAAAAATAAAATTGCTGAATGAAAATTTGTGGTTGTCAATTTCAAAATAGTGATTTGTTTTTTCAAATTTGAGATTTTGAAAAATAATTCAATCGTTAATATACATAAACATCCCTATAGAAAAATAATGTTTGCTTGTATGAACAAAATCATTTATTCCTTGACTGACGACAAAATTTTTAAAAATACAATCCGAAATTATGCCGAATATATCACGACAATTTTACAACAAAAATCAAATACTCACACATGATACAATACTAAGGTAGGGTAAGGAGATTCACCACACCGACCTCGAATGTCAAAATGTGTTATAGCATTGCCACTTTTTTGTATTATTGATAAATGTGGGACAAATAATAAGAAAGGAAATTATTTGTAGAATAAATTCGGACAAATGTATTTACAATGAAATAAATCGCTGTTTTGTGATTTTTAAAGTTTTGTTTTCAGTAAATTATTGCATTTTAGTTTAGTTTTTTTGTGTTCTTTATTTCTTATTTAAAATTGTTATTCTAATGTCCACTATAAATCTAATACATAACTTTTTATTGCCGTTTGACGGAGAAACTGTTGAACATAAATAAAAAATTAGAGTTTGAAAATTGATACATTGCTTTTATTTCATCTTTTAATCTTTTTTATTTAATCTGCTGGTTGTATCAAAGATGATGAAGAAGATGACATTGTATGAAAGATGGTAGAACTTCTTTTTGACATTACTAAAAAATAACTTTTTAAATTAACTATAAGTATACATTTACTTAATATTTCACAAATTACAAGAACTGAAGTGCACTGCTGTATCAGAACGATTTTATAGTGAATGGCTTATGGGCAAATGGCGAATGGAAAAAACCCAAAATAACTTCAAAACTTTTCTAATAATAAAATAATGTTCATTCCTGATTGCCAGCAGCTACATTTAATAACTTCATTTTCGAAGTGAACGACGAAGCGAAATATCAATATTAAAGTATAAAAAAAAAAACGAAATAAATGGCCATTTCGTCCCTTGAAAGGAATTTGACCGAGCTTCTTATGATCAATTGTGTTGTGTGTGATGTGAAATGCTTGCACACAAATGATCGAGAACTGGACCTACATGTTTTACGTCGACTCCAAACGGCTTATGTTCTCAAAAAGCTTCTCATGGCAGTTTTTACTCTCTGAGGTTTGCCATTGTCTGCAGAGAGGTGACGGCCGAACAGAAAAATTAATTCATTTGAAAAAAAACTTTCTGTATCGGATGGAGGATTTGAACCTGGGTTCTCTGGCGTAAGAGTCACACACTCTACCCACTACGCCACGGCCGCCACCAGTAAAGTATATTATTATTAAAGTATATAGAGCATTAAAAAAATAAAAAATTGTCTAAAAAAAGGAAACAAAGATATATTTTATCAAAATTATCGCGTCGAATGTGTTCCAATTTTTGACGAATTGCTAAAGATCGAAGTTAACGAAGTTATAATATGTCGCCACAGCAGACATTCATCAAAAATGCAACAATCACGGATTTTCCGTGGATATTTTACAAGATACGGCAGCACAGTATTTTATAATTTTGACATTCCAGGTCGGTGTGGTGAATCTCCTTACCCTACCTTATTATTGCATCATGTACTCACAGAAAAAATCTCAGTGAATAAAATTGTTACATCTTTTACAAGTAAAACTAATTTCATATCTCAATTAACATTTAAATCAATTTTCACAAAGGAATATTACGCAATTAACAGAAAAAAAAGAACTCGCAGAATTTTCAAAAATTTTAAAAATCTTTCCTCACGAACATTTCACCTTTCCACTTCCTCATCGTCTCTTCTGTAAACGTCAAAGTAGCAATTGTCACATCCAAGGTTGTTTTACAAGGTTGTCGAAGGGCTGATCGCACTCTCTTCTCAGTACCAATAATGTTCAAAACCAGCCAATTTTGCGAATGACTACGAAAGAAAAACGGATGATAAAAGAAAGCACTTGCAGATCATGGCAGAATCATGGTAGAATTATAAGGTAGATGCAATTCGGAGAGCAAATGACGAAAGAAAAAAACATTGGCGTAGGTATAATGTCACTTTTGACATTTGCCGTTTACTCGTTCGGCCATAGGAATGTATAATTTGCTTGTAACCGTATATCTCAATTGAGTACCCAGATTTATGTGAGAAAATGTAAGAAAAGTGAGTAAAACCATAAAACTAGCCGTGTTATTTTATATACAATACAAAATTAATTGTATTTTGGTTTTAAATGAAGCAAATACAAGTTAGTTTCTTATATAATTTGAATTCGACTACTTACTTGGACTGTTCGGTAACCGATTTATTTACATCGCTTTGTACGGCTGCTTTCAACTGTCAAAATATATTTTGACAAGGTAAATTGCAGCTGGAAAAGTTAAAACATGTTCTTTCAAATAATGCTGCAAGTGTTAATTTTCATTCATTCATTAACAAGATAAAATATTAACAAAGCCTCAAAGAAACTAGCATGAATGTGCCCAAACATTTGTGCCCAGCAATTTCATCGGATAACGTCACGCTAAGTATTCATGGTATCCTCTACTTATGTCTCATTGGTCTACACCAAGCTTCTTATGGCGTTGAGGATCCAGAATTTGGCGTAACACACATATCTGGTTTTGCGTCGTCACAATGTTAGCATTGTGGACTCCATCCATAAGGTAAGTAAAGCTTTGGAGATAGCGTATCTACGTTACGAAATAAGAGATATTCCTTTTACATACCAGATCGCATGAAGCTATGCAGATGCAAGTGAAAGCTGAAAGACGAAAGCGTGCTGTTATTTTAGAGCATGAAGGTGTACGTGAAGCAAATATTAATGTCGCGGAGGGAAAACGAAAATCCAAAATTCTTGCCAATTCTTGCATCTGAAACTGAATGGCAGGAAAACATCAGCAAAACAAGTGGTGAATCAATGGCAATGTTAGCCATAGCTGATGAGCGTTCTAGAGGATTGGTTGCTGTTCTAAAGTTGCTGGTTAGTGCGGAAGGACACACAAAGTTTGGTACACGCACCGTTTGGTTTGTGGACAGCCGGAGTAAGTTAAGGATGTTTTTTCCCGATATTTACAATTAAAAATTATTTTTAAGAGAAAAAATCCAAACAATTTTACTGCTTAAGAACAGATAAAATCAAAACAATAGCTACAAATAACACAACAGTTGCAAGTACCAGAACAGCTACAAGCAACAAAACAATTACCGCCTAACCAACAGTTCCCAGCTACACTCACAAATACATCTCCGAATGTTAACTTAACCCTTTTCCAACAATTACTACTACTTCTTCAGAAGCTATCAATCCTAAACTACCACCCAGCGGCAGTTTAGTAGCCATTATCACTATTACCAAAACAAATGTTGTCTTCATACGCTCTAAACGCATCGAAGATAATTTATTGTCCACAAATCGCTGCACAGTTGTGCTATGATCCTAGATAATGAAGATTTAAATAATATTAAATTGATCCATATGAATCCTGGTGTTTTGGACAGTAAACTTTTTGATGAGTTATTTGATGAACCTACATATTACGGCGACTTACAGCGTTTGGTGATTCCGGTCATCTTAAAAGGTGTACCCGATGTTTATATGACAGATGAAATCCGCTCGTTCATGTATTCATATTTGAATGGTATTTACTTGCAATTGAATTGCTACAAGGATATGTCAACGGATATGAATGAAGAGAGGGGTGCACATATGGTCGAGCTTATAGTGAATTAAAATGAATCTGGCAAAACCTGTGGAACCAGTGCCAACTAAGGAAATCATACATAGAAATGTAAGTAAGGCCCCTATTATGTAACCAACCCAACTTAAGTTGACTCGATTGAAGTACAATTTTTTTTATTACGTATTAAATTGAATTGTATCATGGGCAGAATTATAAGGTAAGGTTATCACGGAGAGGAATGGAGTAGAAAGCAGAATAAAGCTACATTGATGTCAAAATCAGCTGTTCATCGCGAATTTCTTTATGCTCACGTTTCGCAGTTGTTTTTAGGTTAAAACTGTTACAGGTTTTTTTTGCAATTTTAAGACTTCTTTCACATTTTATAGTTTTTATTACACTTTTTATATAATAATTTCACTCAAATTAGCACAAATTTAACACCCGCGACCGCACTGTTTGCAACTTGGAAACATAAAATATTTTCTTCATTTGCAATTTCTACGAAATTCGTCGTTTTGACATTAATGTTGCTTCTCATTATCCACTCTTCGTTGACGGGTGAAAGCACTCAGCGCTCAATACCTTATCATTGTATCATGTTGCAGATTTTCTATGAGCTGTATATATCCATTTGACAATTATCGGTACTCGCTCTCTCCCTTGCGGGAGTCTATTTTTAGCTAATACCGCAGCATCTCACAAGAGCACAAAAAATACCAAATGTACGATTTATAGTGCAAGACTGGCAACTCTGCTAGGCCATGACTTTAGTGGCGTTCGCATTGGCACTGTTTGCACGTCCTTCAAATTGAAGGATCATTCAAAATTTGTTGTTGTTTTCCCAGCGAAAATAAAGATGAACTCTCTGCGAGAGCGGAAATGAACTTTCAACACTTCATCGCATCAATCAAAATTTTGATGGAGCTCAAGACCTGCATCAATCAATCACAGGGTTGCATAATCAAATTTTCTGGTACTTACAACAACACTTTTATTCGGCATCGGCCATTCAATCAAAAAATCTCGTGTGAACAGCTATTCAATCAAATATCTCGAAGAGAGTAAAAGAGAACCAGAAATGTGATATTCTTCATTAAATTTGAATGACGTATAAGCTCTGCCATTGGCACTGTTTACACGTCATTCAAATTGAAGGATCATTCAAAATTTGTTGTTGTTTTCCCAGCGAAAAAAAGATGAACTCTCTGCGAGAGCGGAAATTAACTTTCAACACTTCATCGCAGTAATCAAAATTTTTATGGAGCTCAAGACCTGCATCAATCAATCACAGGGTTGCATAATCAACTTTTCTGGTACTTACAACAACACTTTAAGTCGGCGTCGGCCATTCGATCAGAAAATCACGTGTGAACAGCTATTCAATCAAATATCTCGAAGAGAGTAAAAGAGAACCAAAAATGCGATATTCTTCATTCAATTTGAATGACGTATAAACTCTGGCCAAGCGATTTATGTTCGCAATTGTCGGTGTTGTAGATGTTTGAAGTTGAATATCGTTTATTTCCTGAAAAAGTTTCTGTTGTTTCTGCGGATATTTTGCCAATGCATAGAAAACGACACCCAATGCTGCTGCAGTGGTATCGACACCCTGTAATAATAATATTGTTTTAAGTATTCTTTTGATTTTAACTAATATAATATTTTGATTTTAAAAGAAAAAAATGTGCTGCGATTTGTCAAAAATTGCTATATTTATTGCTATTATAAATACAGCATATTGCTATGTTATGCTGTATTAGAAAAAAAAAACTTGTGTTTGATTGTGTTTGAATTTCTATTAGGAGACATTTTTTCAGGTCAAGATATTCACCACTTACTTTGTAGGAATTCTGAATTTGTGCTGTTATGTGCTCGAGTTGTGCTGAATAAAATTTCTCCTGGAATTGGAAAAAGGAGCTTTCATTTTTTGGACAAGTGATAATGGTTTTGTCAACTGAATTAAATTGAATTAATTTTTCTGTTCTGCCGTCACCTCTCTGCAGACAATGGCAAACCTCAGAGAGTAAAAACTGCCATGAAAAGCTTCTTGAGAACATAAGCCGTTCGTAGTCGGCAAAAAACATGTAGGTCCAGTTCTCGATCATTTGTGAAGTTATGGTGAGTGTTTTCTACATAATAAATTTAAATTACAAATGGTGGAAGAAATTTTCCTGATGAATTTAGTCTTTGACTATTTTATCCAAATCGGTTGATTAGATTCCGACAAATTAGATGAAAAGTGCGCGAAAAAAAAGAATAAAAAATTCTTAGGTAAGATTCTTCTAGAGAAATGGCAAATATTTTATTAAGTGTTTTTTTTTTATTTATATGATGATATCAAAAAGGTTGATCATCAAATATGTGCGTAACAGGCTGTCTTCACAGGCAATGTGTGTGTGTGTAACCCCCAAGAAATGGTTAGATTTTACCTATTTTGTTTCCCCTTCGAGATATGGAACAACATTAAATCGAAAGATATCGAAAAATCCTCGATAAAATAGAGAAAGTACCATATCTCGAAGAGGAAGCAAACTAGGTAAAAATTAACCATTTTTTTGGGGTTTTTAAGAGGGGAAGCATTTCTGATATACAGAAATAGAGGGGTCTATCAGTCCCCCATTTTGCACATTTTTAGGGCGGAGCGTCGAAACACGTGCTTAAATGTCCACTGTAAGTCAAATTCTAAGTCTGACACGTGTTTCTGCAGTTTTATAGAATAACCCTAGGTTAAAAAATTATTTTTCTCTGCTGACATCAGATATAAAGTCACCGAACCCCTAATACTACCAGTACATGAAAAAATGTTTAAATTTACAAAAAACAAAAAACAATTTCATGGGACCACCCTAGTGTCAAAAAATTTTGATTTCCTTATGTCAGATACGAAATCAGCGATCCCCTTTTAAGTACTGTCTGTCTATTTAAAACATATTTTTAAATTGTAATCCTCCATATAAGTGTGTGGCATATAAACAATGAAAAGCAACAGTTACCAAAACCAAAATGAAATGAAAAGCAACAGTTTCATAACAACAGAAAATGAAGTGAACAGCAACCGTTAACGAAACTAAAATGAAATGAAATGAAAAGCAACAGTTTCATAACAACAGCAAAATGAAATGGAAAGCAATATATTATTTTTATTGCTGTTGTTTTTGCTGTTCCTGTTGCATTTACAAAAATGACAGTAAAGCAAAAGCGGAATATTCGTTGCTTTTGCTATTTTGCTGACAGCATTTCAAACCCTGCCTATTGGCATAAGCCAATACATAATCCTCTATCTACTGATAGATTGTAACGATCTATTGCAGCATAGCTTCTGTTATACTTCGCATTGAATCAACAAGCATTTCTAACACAGCTTGGTGGCCTGGTGAATAGCGTATAGAACTCGTAATCAATTGGGTCCGAGTTCAAATATTCACTGGGCAGAGAAATTAGTTTTTATATTTGCTTGTAGAAAAAATCTGTCGAAAATTTTTAAGATTTCACTGCAAGCATATCACAGAACGAAGCGTAAAAAGCTTCGCTTCAAAAATTTGACATTTGGAAGCTATTGTTCCGTAATTTTTTGAACGACTCTCTTAATTCAAACGATAACGGTACAAACCATGGTTGAACTATAAGGTTGTCGCAGGGCTGATCGTACTCTATTCGCCGTACCCATATTTGTCAAACTCAGCCAATTTTGCGAATGAATACAAAAGAAGAACGGGTGAAAAAAGAGAGCGTTTGCAGATTTTCTATGAGCTGTCAACTTCGATTTAACAATTATGGGTACTCGCTCTCTCCCTTGCGACAACCTTATAATTCAACCATGGGTACTACCGATAAGGGCATTAATACAGAACATGTTCTCGTTTAGGTTTTTATCTGCAGATGATGATTGATAACAACCAGCGGCATACCATTTTTTATCTGTTGGTCTACTTTTATATGATACACAACAAGAACGACAACGGCAACAACAACAGCAACAAAATGTTTTTAATAGACTTTGATACTTTATCTATTCAATAAAAAAACCATTTGTCGATATCTTTTATAATTTTTGTTTAATTTAATTTCTAGCGAGGCATTAAATTTTGGATCGCCAAGGTAAATGGTGCTCTTAAGCACCAACACAAAAGAGACGTATCCATCACTAAAAAAAGTATCGATGCAGTAAAATACAACGAACACAACTCGAAATTGTGTGCTAATTTAAAGTGATATCTATTTTAAGAGGAATAATGCAAACGGGTTACACTACAAATATGTGTTACATATGACTGTGAGAAATCCGTTTTGCTGGTGATCAATATAATGAGCTAAACTGGGCTTTAAGTGAAGACGAAAGGCTGTAACTAAAACAACATTGTTCAGACTCCACTTGTGCCAATGGAAATAGTCTTGCAACCATCTCGTCATATACCATAAAGATAGGTATGGTTAAAAATTACATAAAAGCAGTACAACCGGAAGGAAATTCATTCAACGATGTACGACGAATATTTCCTCGGTTAAGTGGAATAAAAATAAAAGAAGTTTGCAGTGTAACTTATTTGAAATTTTATTTCTTCACACATTTTCGCAGGAATACTTAATTGATCCGACATTCTTGGTTTATTAAAAGATGTCCAATTAAAACAAGCTCTCAGCAACAATGAGATTTTAGCATGGGAATGTGGGAAAGCAGTAATTGAGGTGCCAAGGTAAAGGAGTTCGTTTACCTTGGCACCGCCATTAATACCAAAAACGAAATCAGCCTGGAGATAAAGCGAAGAACAATAATTGCTAATAGGTGCTACTACGAGCTCAGTAAGCAACTAAGTTCCAGAGCCCTCTCTCGATCGACAAAACTAACACTCAACAAGACGCTCGTTCTACCTGTGCTGCTTTATGGCGCTGAGGCATGGGTAGTTTCGCAAACTGATGCAGCCGCTCTGGGGGTGTTCGAGAGAAAAGTTCTTCGCAAAATCTTCGGTCCTGTTCGAGTTGGCGATGACTATCGCATCCGAATGAACCACGAGCTGTATGAGCTCTACGATGACATTGACGTAGTTCGGCGTATAACTGTGAAGCGACTACGCTGGCTGGGTCATGTCCATCGTATGAACGACGAAGCTCCAGCGAAAAACGGGCTCGAGGCGAGGGTCGCTGGTCAACGACGACGAGGGAGACCATGCCTCCGATGGATGGACCAGGCTGAGGTAGCCCTAACCGCACTTGGTGTATCCGATTGGAGAAGGCGCGCGCAAAGCAGAGGCACCTGGCGAGAGCTGATGAGGTCGGTTGAAACCCGGACACGGGTTGTTACGACCAACTAAGTAAGTAAGTAAGTAACTTATTTTTCTAACAGGTTGGTAATCCGCCCACATGAATTGACATATTTTCAAAATCACGTCAAAAAGAAAAGACAAGAAGAAGAACGAAGGGGAAACTTATATACTAAGCTTACATACTAACAGATTTTATACACATAGTAAAAATATGTACTAATTTTCAAAACAATGCTAAAATATTATTAAGATGGAAAGCTAAATGGGAGAACAACTAAATTTTGTTTAGGTATGGGTGGTAGACGGCAATGTAAGAAGAGGCATTTGGATATGGATAGAGTTAATATTACAATGTGGTGTTTTACTTATTTAACATTAAAATTTTTCATTTGATATAAAGTGTGTAGTATGAAAATTTTTTTTTGTTCCTTCATATAATTTTGAAAAAATCGAATCAAAAATTTTTAAAAAACATTTATTTGCACTATGAGGTAATATTAAAAACTGCACGCTTGTCTAACTGTAAATATGGCTGCACACACAGTTCGATAAAAGAACTGTCAGGTCTGCATTGCTTCTTGTCATGGCAGAATTATACGGTAGGGCCGATTCGCTTAGTGTGCTGACGCGTCAACGAAGAATGGATAATGGAAATATTAGCTAGTTGCCAAAACGACGAATTTGGTAGAAATTTCAAATGAAGTATATATATAATGTTTACAAGTTGAAAACTGTGCGGTCGCGTGTGTTCAATATGTGATAAATTCAGTGAAAATATTATAAAAAAGTGAAATAAAAACTAAAAAATGTAAAAGAAGTGTTAAATTTGCAAAAAGTCAATTAATTTAATTAATTTGAATTTAATTAATTTTTTTAATTTTTCTGATTATGACAAATAGCCGCACTTTTTCTGCTTTCTACTTCATTCTTCTCCGCGTCGGCTCTACCTTACAATTCTGCCGTGGTATTCTATCATGAATCCTACCATGATATAATTATTTTAATGTAGGAGTGACAGAATTTGTCAAAAACGCATAGAAAAGAGAAAACGAATAAGCAGCAAAACAGATGGAAAATTAATCTTTGTATTGATTTTGACAAGATTTGGTCGACGCTCTGAGAAAATAGCCAGTTGACACGGCTATCTTATTTTCATTGTGCCATGGATCTGACGAGCTGAGTTCAAAAGTTACAATTTAAACTTTTTGTCATGGCAACTCTAATGACGATAACAACTTGTCTTGACTTTTCAACAACGTTGCTAGTTTTTTAATACTCTATTAATCTTGGAATAAATTCGTTGCAATTCTGTTCGCGCAACTTTTCTAAAATGAGTTGCATCATGAAAGGATGTCCAAATAGCAGACATGCTTGCAAACATTTAAACTTTTTTAAATTACCGCCCACGGATGAAAAACGAAAGCAGTGGCTCGAAGTCTGCAAAGCAGAATCTACTCTCACCAAATTTCCAGTAGTTTGTGCCGACCATTTTCTACCAAGCCAGCTGTATATGAGGGGCTCAAGAGTCAGACTTGGTTCAGACGCTGTTCCTAGGCCAATAAATGCCAAAACAGAGAAAAGGTACTTTAGTTTTGTTAGTTTCGTTGCTTTGTTCAACAATTTTCATTGTACTATATAGTGCGCAAAGAACTTCCAATAAGTCGGACTTACAGCAAAAGAAGTTGAAAAAAGAAGTACCTATCACTGAGCTGCATGTGCGGCAGAAGAAATCCAAAAAAGAGCTTCTTATCACTGAGTTGAACGTTCCGCAGAAGATGTCCAAAATAGAGCCCCAAGAATTTGAATTAGCTCCAGATGATGACTACGACGTACGCTGTGGTGAAGTTTTTGTAACTTATAGTGGTGTGCTGGTATTTCATTGTTCTCCTTGCGACAAAAGATACGCTACTTTTTTTCATTTTCTGAAACACTTGACGACGGAACATTATAAGTATATAAGCGAAGATTCCGATCAAAATGAGTATGAGACTACGAAGAGTAATAGTATCAAAAAATTGATATCAGTAGATAACAGCATTTGTGAAGAAGCCCTTGAAATAAAACAAGAGGAGGATGATATTGAAGATTTGCAAGAATTTATGAAAATTCAGATCCAACCGACATTGGTGCAGGGTACTGAAAATTCTTTTAATGAAATTGAACAAATTCTAATTGAGGAAACACCTCATTGTAAGGAAACAGATATTGAGTATGAAGAATTGAATGGCGAAGAGAAAACAGTTGATACATCTCATGTATTTGCCAGGAATGACCACCTTGAAGATCAGGTAATTTTAAAGTAATAAAAAATGGTCAATTGAATATTTTAAAAAATAATGTGCAGACAGTTCAATTATTGATCTTTAAGATAACTTATGTACGCTGATGAAACGTTAAGATTTGCAGTAACGTAAACATTGATAGAAATAAACGTTAAATTAAGCTTTTTGTATTCGCTCATTTAAAACTAATTGCAGACTACTTTTAAAACACTAACAAAAATATTTCGTAGTATTGTGTTCTAAATATTGTGGTTTTACTCGTTTTCACTAAGACTCCGATGCACCCAATTTTCACTAATTGCACTTCAAGCACTCTGAAGCAGAATTAACAATAAATAGTACAACTTAATCAAATGCACTGAGTAAGAATATCCTGTCCCAAAGCTCACTTGTTGTATTGTACCGGTGTGTCTTCTCACCACACCCGATGTTTTTCGTTTATTAATTTTAACTGAGTTAACTAATAATCATAGACGACCGTGTTGTACACAAGTAAAATAAAAGTGAGCTTTGGGACGGCATTCTCAAGCTCAGTATATTTTATTTATCTTACAGCTACTATGATAAATGCTTAATACTAAAAAAAAAAATATAAAAAATAACATGGGTGTAGCGAGGCAGAAGGGACACCAGCCTGCTAAACATTCAAGTGTTTCCTCATAAAGTTAAACTTTTTCCAGATTACAAAACAAAATTATGTAAAATGTTCCTCACGCCCATGAAAAATTCAGTCAACTTAATTTTCTTCCATTTGTCCTTTTACGCCTTATGGGAGGGGGAGGGGGAGAAAGGGTATGGATATTTTTAAAATCAAAATACAGAACAAAAAATAACACTTTATTTCATATAATAAAAGCAGAAAATAAAACTATACCATACTTAATTTTCTTCAGAATGATTTCTGTACTTCAGAATGGTGTAGAATTGAATAGTCGATTTTCAAAAGTATTTGTAACTATTTTAGAATAATCATAGTTACTTCATAAATCATCTATATGGGTTAGAATTACTCAAACTACAAACTGGGAAACTATAATTGCTCTAGTTGTAAATGTTAGGGGTACTCAGGATCCGAAGCTCTTAATTTTATCATAAATTAATTGTGGTTAATGAATTGGATATTATATAATAATTTCTAATAAATAATAGTAACAATAATAAAAATAATAATAAATTTAAAACTATTTAAATAAACCCTTTTAAAAAATTTATTTATTTTATTAAAAGGGTTGAATATGTTAAGGTTTCGATCTAAATGTCATCAAATATCTTCTCATTTCAAAACATCAATCCTTAAAAGTCAGAAAACCTTGGTATAAGGGAGTCGTCGCTAAATTAAATTTTATTGTATTCCGAAATCTGAAAATAGTTATCGAATATGGACTCAAAATACCGTGCGCCACATTGAAGTTGTCATGTGAAATTTTTTAATTTTTACATCAAATTCGTAATTGGCGACTTACTTACTTAGGTGCCCATAACAACCCATCAGGTCTCCATTGTCGTCGTCGACCAACGACCCTCGCCTCGAGCACCTTTTTCGCTGGAGCTTCGTCGTCCATACGATGGACATGACCCAGCCGGCGTAGTCGCTGAACAGCTATATGCCGAACTACGTCAATGTCTTCGAAGAGCTCATACAGCTCGTGGTTCATTCGGATGCGATAGTCATAGCCGACTCGAACAGGACGGAAGATTTTGCGAAAAACTTTTGTCTCAAACACCCCCAGAGCACCTGTGTCAGTTTGCGAAACTACCCATGCCTCAGCGCCATAAAGAAGCGCAGATAGAACGAGCGTCTTGTAGAGTGTTAGTTTTGTCAATCGAGAGAGGGCTCTGGAACTTAGTTGCTTACTGAGCCCATATTAGCACCTATTAGCAATTATTGTTCTTCGCTTTATCTCCAGGCTGACATCGTTGTTGTTAATGGCGGTGCCAAGGTTTATAAACTCCTTGACTACTTCAAAATTATAGCTGCCGGATGAAACGTGGCAGTATAGACGCCGCGCTCACCTGTGTGTAGACAGCATATACTTTGTTTTAAACTCGCTTATCGTCAAACCCACTTTAGCTGATTCCTTTTCGATAGCAGTGAAATCAGCGGTAACATCTATCTTGGTTCTGCCAACAATGTCAATATCATCAGCGTAAGCAAGGTGCTGGACACCTTTGTAGAAAATGGTGCCATTACGATGCACACCGGCCTTTCGTACGATCCCCTCCATGATGATGTTAAAGAGATCGCAAAATAGTGGATCATCTTGTCTGAAACCTCTTTCGGTATCGCAGCTTTCGGAGAGGTCATTTCCTACCTTGACGGAGCTGCATATGGTGCTCAACGTCATCCTGCAAAGTCTTACCAACTTTGCAGGTATAGCGAACTCAGACATTGTTGCATATAGGCAATCCCTTCTCGGGCTATCGAACGCAGCTTTATAATCGACAAAGAGATGATGATGGATTTTCCATGTCGAAAGCCACACTGATAAGGTCCAATCAGTGTTTTTGTAATCGGCATTTATGTTTCGGACATTACGCTTGAGAGAACCTTATATGCGATGGAAATAAGACTGATACCTCGATAGTTGGCGCATATTGTTGGGTCTCCTTTCTTAAGAATATGGCAAAGTACGCTGAGATTCCAACCGTCGGGCATGCTTCCTGCTAGTCATATTTTGCTGATGAGCTGATGTATGCGCCTTATCAATTTATAGCCGCCGGTTTTAAACAATTCAGCACCCGGTGCTTTATTGTTTTTGAGTCATTGGATAGCAACTCAAACCTCTTCTTGGCTAGGTGGTGGTACTTCCACTCCGTTATCGTTGATTGGTGGTGCTGAACTGCGCTCTCCATGGGCGGCATTGGTGGCAAAAAAAACAATTTTTTTTTTGAGACAAACTGTAATACTACCTTAAGCAGAATAGCTGTGGAATAGTGTTACTTAAATGTACTCAAGAATTTTTAATTATAAGGTCTCTATCCAGCTCTTAAATTATGAGTCAAACAAATTTTTCATGTATACATATTTTGAATAAGAAAAAGTGGTAGGCAAGAATTTTTGGCAACATGTAATTAAATAATTTTTTTATTTAAATTTTTATAATTAATTTCGAAAATATTTTCAAAAGCTGCGAGAAACTTTTACCCGCACATGAAATCATTCCTCATCCTCAATCATGACGTTCTCAATAATTCAATCAGTACCGGCAGGATCTAGTTTTCACTTTTCGTCTACAGAAACCGCTTGATGCTAATTCATTCAAATGTACAATCCGCACTCTTTCTGCAAAACAGGCACAACAATTCGTAGTTTAAAATTACACATGGATAACCTACTTTTTATCCTTTTCATTAACAATGTTTGCAAAACATCAAGTTCTGTAAAAGCCTTCTGTATGCAGACGACCTGAAGCGTTTTCATAAAATAAGTTGCCGTGATGATTGCTCTAACTTTCAAGACAACATCAATAGCCTTCTTCGTTGGTGTAACATAAACCGACTTGCTCTTAACTTTTCAAAGTGAAAAATTGTGCAATTCTCACGCAGAAATCTCACAATAGATTATAATTGCATCTACGACAATCAGAATAGCTTTTTCAGAGTCAACCAATGCAAAGACCTTGGAATATACTTTGACGCCAAGCTTATGTTTGATAATCGTATAGATTATGTTGTCTCAAAAGCCAACCCTCAGTTGGGTTTTGTGAAAAGAAATTGTAGGAAATTTGCTTCTGGATTCTTTTACATCTAAGACAGTCTTTGTTAGTTTGGTAAGATTCCTCTTGGAGTACGCTAACATTGTGTGCAATCTTTTTTACAAAACTTCAAAGAATCGAATCGAGAAAATTCAAAAACATTGTTTGCATTACGTAGATCATACTCTTGGGAAAACATGGCGCCATACTGGGTACGTTGTAGGTTTCTCAGTCTTCAAAGTTTGACGAATAGAAGAATTCAGACTGGCTTTCTTTTCATTAAAGATATTATCGATGGCAAAGTAAACTCTCCAGATTTATTAATGCTTATTCCTTTCAGTGTTCCAGCTCGCACTTTTAGGGGTTCAAAGCTTTTTCATACTCAATATCACAGAACTAATTATGGCTTGAATGAAACTATTTCGAGGTGCCTTTCCAATAGCAATCTTTTAGCGCACCAGTTAGATTTTAGTATAAACCGTGATTTGTTTAAGAAAATGCTCTCAGACATCTTTCAACGAAAAAAATTACGATTATATAAATTCCTTAATATTCTTTAATAATAAATGTAATGTACATAGTAAAAATTTAATGCTGTAATTACTTGATATCATACATAGGCATTTTCCATTACCATTAAATTTCCATTACCACTATCCACTATTGTTGTTTTTTTTTTAATGGTAATGAAAAATATTTACAAAATTTAGTGGTATACCATTAAAATTTAATGGTAATGAAAAATTTTAAGGGAAAGTCATTTGTTTTCATTACCATTAAAAATTTAGTGGTAATGCAAATTTTTTCCATTATCATTAAAATTTTTCATTACCACTAAATGTTAGTGGTAATGCAATTTTTTCTTCCATTACCACTACATATTGGCAATGCAATTTTTTCCCCCATTACCATTACATATTAATTTGCATTACTACTATGTGAATAGTGGTAATGATATTTTTAATGCACTAATAATTCAATGCATATACTGCCCATCTATGCTTAATATAGCCTTAAGTTCAATATGTAATCTGTTAGGGTAGAAACCCAGTAGATGGTAAACAAATTAATAAATAAATATATTTCTTGGCATTAGAGTGTTTACGTGTCCGGTTATAATAAAAAAAAGGTATAAAAAAAATATTTTTCCTAACAAGCTGAATTCACTTTTAAGTAATATCGAAAAAAACAATTTCTTTTTGATTGCTTTTCAGTTGCTTTGTATGAAAAGTATGTTTTACTTTAGAGCTGGAAAGGGGGCTGTACTTAAAAAATTATTTTATGAAATCATGATTCAGAATACTTGAGAAAATATAAAATTTACTTCAGATTTTCAACTTTTCGAAGCTTTTTCCGACTCTCATAAAATATGATTTTTAAACCGAAGGAATACGTTTTACTTACTTACTTAGGTGGTCGTAACAACCCATGTCCGGGTTTCAGCCGACCTCATCAGCTATCGCCAGGCGCCTCTGCTTTGCGCGCGCCTTCTCCAATCGGATACACCAAGTGCGGTTAGGGCTTCCTCAGCCTGGTCCATCCATCGGAGGCATGGTCTCCCTCATCGTCGTTGACCAGCGACCCTCGCCTCGAGCACCTTTTTCGCTGGAGCTTCGTCGTTCATACGATGGACATGACCCAGCCAGCGTAGTCGCTGCACAGTTATACACTGAACTACGTCAATGTCATCGTAGAGCTCATACAGCTCGTGGTTCATTCGGATGCGATAGGGCTATGTTATGTTGGCGGTCATGGGCACGTCACGGTCACGCATTGTTGTTTGAATGTAAATGGGAAATTTGAGAGAGTGAGTGAGGGAATAAATTTTGACCACAATGGTCACCAAATGATTCGGCTGTCTTTGCCAAATCACGGGATCACAGCAGTGTTGCGTTGGTAAATTATTCACGACATTCCTTAATTTGTATGAAAATAGTACATTTTTTGTGAGAAATGTAGGAAATCATAAATAAAACTTGCGCAAAGCAACACTACGCTAGCCATGTTTATTTGTGCAATTTATGCAATTTTTGTTTGACTGCATTTATCGAAAGTGGCGGAAACAAAAAGGAAAGCATAAGTAATGAATTTATTTATAATGCATAATTTTATCATAATAAATTAATTAACATGATCTGCTTTTGCGGTTGCGTTTTTTATTTTGCGTCAATAAATATATTTTCAAACATTTCTTAATGATGTCCCTGTGCCTATCTTGCCAAAATGTAATGTTTTTGGAATATGCGATGCCAAATTTTAACGCCTGCAGTCCGTAATCAATATTTTCCATTTCGATTTATAAAAATTCGTTAAAACTTGTTGAATACGTACAATGCGCGCGAAAAAGTGGAAGATTAACAATTTTTTATTAACATAAATCATACTTTTTTGAATAAAGTACTAAAAGTAGCGAAAAGTGTAGTAATGATCAGGGATCAAATGACCGCCACCATAACACACTTTGGTCATAGAGTGAATCAAATCAAAAAAGAGCGTAAAAAATGACGTGACCGAGGATCATATGACCGCCACCATAACATAGCCCATAGTCATCGCCGACTCGAACAGGACCGAAGATTTTGCTTTTTTTCGAAAAGAAGAACTT
Organism: Coremacera marginata; assembly: GCA_914767935.1. Lineage (NCBI taxonomy): Eukaryota > Metazoa > Arthropoda > Insecta > Diptera > Sciomyzidae > Coremacera > Coremacera marginata. Next base: position 139,044,402 of record OU612046.1, on the reverse strand, counting down.
TTCTCTCGAACACCCCCAGAGCGGCTGCGTCAGTTTGCGAAACTACCCATGCCTCAGCGCCATAAAGCAGCTCAGGTAGAACGAGCGTCTTGTAGAGTGTTAGTTTTGTCGATCGAGAGAGGGCTCTGGAACTTAGTTGCTTACTGAGCCCGTAGTAGCACCTATTAGCAATTATTGTTCCTCGCTTTATCTCCAGGCTGATTTCGTTTTTGGTATTAATGGCGGTGCCAAGGTAAACGAACTCCTTGACTACTTCAAAGTTATAGATGCCGGATGAAACGTGGGAGTCTAAAAGCCGAGCTCCCTTGTTTGTAGACAGCATATACTTTGTTTTGCCCTCATTTATCGTCAAACCCACTTTGGCTGATTCCTTTTCGATAGCTGCGAAAGCAGCGGTAACATCTCTCTTGGTTCTGCCGACAATATCAATATCATCAGCGTATGCAAGGAGCTGGACGCCTTTGTAGAAAATGGTGCCATTACGATGCACACCGGCCTTTCGTACGATCCCCTCCATGATGATGTTGAAGAGATCGCAAGACAGTGGATCGCCTTGCCTGAAACCTCTTTCGGTATTGAAGGCTTCGGAGAGGTCATTTCCTACCTTGACGGAGATGCGTGTGTTGCTCAACGTCATTCTGCAAAGTCTTATCAACTTTGCAGGTATACCGAACTCAGACATTGTTGCGTATAGGCAATCCCTTCTCGGGCTATCGAACGCAGCTTTAAAATCGACAAAGAGATGGTGTGTGTCAATTTGATTTTCGTGGGTTTTCTCCAGGATTTGTCGTAGCGTGAAAATCTGGTCTATGGTGGACTTACCAGGTCGAAAGCCACACTGATAAGGTCCAATCAGTGTTTTTGTAATCGGCTTTAATCTTTCACACAGTACGCTTGAGAGAACCTTATATGCGATGGAAATAAGACTGATACCTCTATAACTTGCGCAGATTGTTGGGTCTCCTTTCATAAGTATAGGGCACAGTACGCTAAGGTTCCAATCGTCGGGCATGCTTTCTTCTAGCCATATTTTGCTGATGAGCTGATGCATGCGCCTTATCGATTCATCGCCGCCGGTTTTAAACAATTCAGCTGACAGGCCGTCAGTGTTTTTGAGTCGTTGGAATCGTTGGCTCTGAACTGCGCTCTCCATGGGCGGTATTGGTGGAAACGTCGCCAGTAAGTAAATTGGAGAAATGCCGTCTCCACAATCTCAGCACACACTGCGTATCCGTATTTAGATCTCCATTTTCGTCTCTACAAGTGGATGCTACGGGCTTGAAACCTTGGGTTAGACGCTTAACCTGTTGATAGAATTTTCGTGCATCCTTCTTGCCCTGGTATACCCCTAGTTCCTCACGCTCACGCTTTTCCTGCTCTCTTTTCTTGCGTCTGAAAAAGCGCCTCTCTTCCTTCCTCTTTTCGCGGTAGTTTTCTCGCACGGCTCGCGTTGCAGCTAACTGCAGCTGACTGCAGCGTTTTTCTATATGCGGCGTTTTTTACTGCAGTCGCGATGCGACACTCCTGATCATACCATTGGTTTCGAGGTTGCGGGCGCCGGAAACCAATGACTTCTTCAGCGGCAGTGCGCATGGAGTCGGATTAATGCGCCCAAAGTCCGCCGGCGTCGTCGGGTCCAGAGGTTGGTTGGTTGAGCTTAACCGAGAGTTGAGCGGAGTAGGCTTCGGCAGTCTGTTGTAATTGCAGCTTAGCGACATCTAGCTTTCTTTGTATTCCTGTGCGTATGTTCTTCGCATTGCATAATCGCATGCGGATCTTGGCTGCAACAAGATAATGGTCGGAGTCAATGTTGACCCCCCGAAATGTACGCACATCTAGAACACTAGAGGCATGCCTTCCGTCGATTACAACATGATCAATTTGGTTTCGCGTTTTTTGATCCGGGGACAGCCAGGTGGCCTTGTGGGGAATACGTTTTCCTAAGCTTAAAAATCCATGAGTTTTTTTTAAAGACGCACCCCTTTTACCATAATACATGTGTATAGCATAGGTGATACAGAGATCGGACTGATCGTTAATTTACTTTGGGCATGCGCAACTTTCTTACTAACGTATTTTTATCTAGAAACTATTTTAAAAAAGATCTTGAATGCTTTCTAAATTTGCTTCGGAAAAACTACCACCTTGTTCAAAAAGAATGGTTCATTCACACTGTGAACTGGACTTAACTGTCCGATTCGAAAATTTTTTTTTAGTAGGTTGCCACATGTGTCTATGACAAGGCTGCCAAATATCAGCGCCTCTCGTTGACATTTGGTAAAGTGACAGTGTTTGGTTTACAACAACTTTTTTCGTGTCTTCGATTTTTACGATGGAAGAAAAAATTGAGCCTGATTCACTCGCCTGATGCCTGGTTTGCGTGCCATACTCGTATATCCATGTCTCATCACCACTGATGATGGATTCGATGAATGATTCGTCGCTTTCGACCATTTCCAGCATGTCTTTCGCGATAGCAACTCGGTCTCTTTTTTGCATGAAATTGAGTTCTTTCGGTACCAACATCGCAGCGACACGTCTCAAGCCCAATTCATTCTTAAAAATGTTCTGAACGGATCCAATTAAAATGCCGACGTCCTCTGCTATCTCTCTAATCGTCAATTTGCGATTTTTGACCAACATTTCTTTGATTTTTTCATCGTTTTCTTCGGTAGTAGAACACAATGGCCGCCCGGTACGAGGGTCGTCTTCTACTTCGTCTTGGTCACTCACAAATAGGTTAAACCACTTGTTTGCCCTCTGATACAATAGAGCAGAGTCACCGTAACATTTCACCAACATTTTACGCGTATCGGCGCAGTTGAAACCATTTTTCATACAAAATTGATACTCGTTGCTCAATTTTTTCTTCCATCGTAAAAATCGAAGTCACAAAAAACTTGTTGTAAGCAAAGCACTGTCACTTTACCAAATGTCAACGAGAGACGCTGTTATTTGGCAGTCATAGACACATGTGGCAACCTACTAAAAAAAAATTTCGAATCGGACAGTTAAGTCCGGTTCACAGTGTGAATGAACCTTTCTTTTTGAACAAGGTGGTATATCGGCGTAATTAGATCTCTTATAGACATTTAGAAATTTTGAATGATAATTAGATTTACATTTACAAGAAAAAGAAGAGGTTTAGGTTTCGAATTACACGTGATGACCTTGAGTTATGTTATGAAATTAAATATTTTTTAATTATATCCTTAGTTCCATGCCAAGGTTTCAAAAGTAACATGTTATGGTGATTTTAATAGAATTTTACTTCCATAATACGTATATAATTATAAAATATATCCAAAATTTTACATTACTCCGTAATTAAATAATTAATTATTACAGGAACAACCATTATCTGACGCAGAAAATCCGCTAAAGGCAAAAAGAAAAAAATGTGCTGACGAAATTTTCAAATGCGATATATGCAGCAAAATCTTTAAAAGCCTACAAACATTGAGACGGCATGCTCGGGTCCATTCATCGGAACGAAAATATAAATGCGACATTTGTGGTTTAGCCTTAAAGCACTACAGTTATATTAAACGTCATATGATCCGTCATACAAGAGAAAAGAACGTAAGTTGTGATATATGCTCTAAAAATTTTTACACAAACTCTGAACATAAATTAGACCCTTCGTTATCAGTTTTTGTGCTCAGCCATTTATTTGCATTAACGAATAAATTAATTCAGATTTTCCTGCTTTACTTTGACAGTCGTGTTTTAATCCTTAAATGTCCAAGTTTTTTGATTGGCAGAAAATAAATATATGTCATGTAACTTTGAATTCTGAACAACTTTTGTTCTACGACTTTTTTACAGGTGCGTCTCACTCCCTGTACATACACATTACCTCGTCATGCACTATTTTATAAACTTTTTTTTTTGATAATTTTTTGCAATATTTCGATATACGTATTTCAATACGACATTTAGAACTTAGTCATGTTTAATGAATTTTTTTCAAGTTGATAACATAATGGTATAATTTTTTTGATTTCCTATCTTTTTAGTACTGTAATAAAGCATTTAAATTTTTTTTTTACAAAATGGCGACTCTGCAGAGTATCTCCTCGGGTGTCTGCTGCCAGGCATCTAAAAGTGCTGCAACTGTTAAAATATTTCCACTTATCTGAAACAAAAGAACTTTTTTCGTTATCAGCTCTTTAAAATAATTAAAAAATTAAAAATTAAAATTTATATCGGCTGTTTAATCGAAGGTACAGATTTTCGATTATATTTTCAACAGTTTTGACCCCAAAAAATTATTAATTCACACGATATCTTTAAAATGCATCGTGTATGTAGGTGCATCCTTCCGGTACTACTATAAAGAGAAACCTGTCAAAATTTCAGCCGATCGGTCAACAACTTTTTGAGTTAGTTTAGAGATAATCACGTTTAAAGTTTCGATACGGCCTAATTAAAAGTTTAAGTGACTTACGGGTCAACCGGAAATTCCGGGTCCATACAATAGTCCTTCGACCTCCTCGAAAAGATGATTTTCTTGGAGCTGCTGCTGTTTTCGAGCTGTATTTGTCTTGGAGAGACTCTCTCGGTTCTGCTTCGCTACTCGTGCCTCATCGGTGTTTTCGGCGAAAACTTTGCAATAGCACAGTGGCCGAAATGGCCTATCTAGCATTTTGTTCCAATCCAATCATTTTGTTAGGCTACATTAAGCTTAGTAAAATAAATATCGCAGTATTTTAGTATATTAACCCTTTATGCATCCGTATCACATTATTGTAACAAACCTTTTCTGCACAACTTCATTATTTAAATATATCATATAAAGAGTGTTCGAATAACAGCAAAAAAAAAAAATTATTTCTAAGTCAGACAAGAAAATAGCAGCACATTTTTTGTTTTTAATTAAGCATATAAAATTATACACATTTTTCAGTAGCTTGCCAAGTAAAGAAGCTTTAGTCTTAAAATGGAGAACTAGAATAAATACTATCAGATATAGTATGGGTGCAAGTCTATGATTGAGACTGAACAATGGGGCGAGTTTTTAAAATGCGGTAGCTTGCCAAGTATAAAAGCAGGCGTTTTAAAGATATGACTGGTATTGAATTTCATTCAACAGAATCACGCAAAATATATAAGCGAGATTAGACAATGAGGCACGCCACCTACCATATAACTCTGAATATAAAAATGCGTTAACTTTCTATAAACATAGAATGTAGATTAAATTATGGACGGGAGTTGATATCAGACATGATTACTAAAAAAAAAATGGATGAGATTATTTGATAAGGCTTTTATAGTTCCAATACAAGTCTTTATTTTCAAAATCCTAAAGAACTTCCCACAATTTTTATTATTAAGAACGGGTGTAATTATTATCAGACATACATGTCTGCAAAAAAATAAGGTCGGGACTGGACCCTGCTTAAATAAATTTACCTTCTGGCTTTCCAAAAAAACAGCTCCAGTCATGAGCGCTTAAATTTTTATATTATTAAATAGTAGTGGTATTCAATTAACGCCGTATTTGTGGTGTAAATAGCGTATGTGCCGTAAGTTCATACAACTTACCACACATACGCGGTTTACATTACAAATACGTCGTTCATTGAATACCACTAGTGATTTCAATAGAATTAAACATGAATAGTATGATTATGCACAAATTTTGTGACCCCTTTAGTTTAAAATATTTTCACACTTTCACTTAACTGCGCTGTTAAATTATTCATTTATTACAGGAACAATCCTTATTGGACGCAGAAAATCCACCAGAATCAAAAATAAAAGAACCTACTGACTATATTTTCAAATGCGACATATGCAGTAAAATCTTTAAAAACATACGTATATTGAAACGGCATTCTCGGAACGTCCATTCAACGGAAGGAAAATATAAATGCGACGTTTGTGGTTTAGACCTAAAGCACTACAGTTATTTAAAAAATCATATGCTTCGTCATACCGGAGAAAAGAACATAAGTTGTGATACATGTTCTAAAAAATTTTACACAAACTTTGAACTTAAATTACATCTTCGCTCGCACACCGGTGAAAGGCCATTTGTTTGCTCAAGTTGCGGACTGGCTTTCACAAATTCCGGAGCTTTAACTGTGCACGAAAAAATACACAACATTGAGCCATTGCATAGATGTAGTTATTGCAATAAAGGTTTCTACAGCCAATATAAGATGAAGGTCCACATGATAGTACACACAAAAGAGCGACCATTTATTTGTACAGTTTGTTCAGCCAGCTTTCCGCGGAAAAGGTCAATGCTGAGGCACATCGATTTGCGTCACAAGAAATTGTCAAACGATAAATAGCTGATATGTAAGTTTATCTAATGGGATAGGTTTCAAAATATTAATGTTGAAAGTTGGAAAAACTTTTTTTAATAACAGATATTGTAAACCAGAAATTGTGTCTTTTTTCCAAAAAAAAAATTATTCAATTTATTGTTAACTCTAGGATGGGCCCATTAGTCTGGCCAGACCAAATTTGACTTTAGCGTTAAAAAGATCTTTTTTTACTCTAATCAAAAAGTAGCTGCCACCTGAATTCTATGACCCTTCTATTCTAAATCTAAGGAAGCCTTCTATTCTTAATCTTTTGGATAGATTGTGGATAGGTTTGAAGTTAAAATTTTTTCTTTTTAGTTTAACAGTTAAATTGCCTACTTGGTCTTTATTAGAGCCCTGCATGAGTATGCTTTTTCGGTTATTTGAATATATTCGCTTACAAATAAAAAGTTTACTCTAGCACTTTTATGCTGTGGTCATACCTGCCCTTAAATTCTCTTTTTTGTATGCTCAAATAAAAAACGACGAGAGTAAAAATGCGCTGCTTTACTTACACCAAGTAGAGAATAAAGCCAAAAAAAAAAATAAATGAATATTCATGCACTGAATATTTCGCGCATATTTTTATTATTTATCGCAAACATCTCTTGTTAGGTTGCGAACATAGTAAACGCCGGTTCTGACAGGCGGCAAATCAGATCAGATTTTCACATTGTAGCAATAAAGAAACGAAGTCTTCAATCTCTTTTGCTATAATGTGTTATCTGATCTGCCTACCTGTATGAATCGGCGTTCACTATGTTCATTACCTTATCCGAGTGACTATTATGTTTTTTTTTTCTTTAATAAATACGTTTGATCGCGTCCCTGTTTATTCAGTTGGTGAATGCGTTCATGCAGGGCTCTGGTCTATATTTAATTATGAACTTTTACATATTTTCCTAAATGTTAAAATATTTTGTACTCAAAAACATGCTTTTGCATGAATAATCTTTGTTTCTTGAAGCCAACTACGATCATCGCTATGCTATTTCTTGATATATATCGGGTGTTGTATGGGTTGCACATGCAGCTAGATTTTTCATTCGAATACCGAGCGCCCCTAGTAGAAACATGGCTAAAGCGAGGTACACATTATCGATCATGAGTGACACTCATGCTCAAATTCTCTCTTTTTTACGCAGGTTTGCGTGTTTGGCCATTCTATTTCGTCATTCAACAGTCAACCACAAAATTATTTGTGGTTGAGTGACAGCGGCCATATTTGTTGAATTTTTGAGTGTCACTCATGATAGCTAATGTGTACCCAATTTTAAAGCACTCAAGTGTTGTGTTCATGTAGCATAGATGAGCTATTCACAGTTTAAGTACGCAGGCCTGTTTAATTTACGATTTGTCATTTTTACGTAAGCGTATTTTTCTTTGTTGTTGTTTTGCATGCAAACACAAACACACGTAAACAAAAGTAGCCCTTGGATGTGTTTTTTGTGTCTCGTATTTTTATGCCCTATCTACAGCATATATAAAAGAGTTGTAAAATCATTGAATACGGCAAACACATACTGAGGTGCTCACAATTGCAAAAATAACAAATGCAATAAATACGCTTTGTTAACGCTGCAGCCACACATGATAGTACTGGCATGCCAATAAAGAATATGTATTTACTTCGAAAATATTCCGAAATAATCAAGAAATTACGCTGCGGCCACACGTGATAATAAATGTTCATTTGAAAAATGTCGTCAAAGCTAAAGGTTCGAGCACTTTTTTATTCCGTTTGCTTTTATTCAGTGATGCTTTATATGCCAACACAGCACCAAACTTAAACGGGATAAAAATGGGGAACTAATTATGTTGTAAAATGTGTTTATCAATATTTTTCAAAATGAAATGCAACTTATTCATATGATATTTTATGTGTCATATAAGGGCAATTAAAATAATTGCATATATTTCACTACAAAACATGAAAGAAAAGTGCATATTTAAAATTCGAATGTTTTAGGGAGAAAACGCAGCACTGTTTTCCTTACATCGAATTCGGACTGGCTGCGGTTGCCAAAATTCACTGTCTCAGTAAAAGTTGTGGCCAGTGGAGTTAGGAGAGCTCCTATAATTGTACCATTAGAAGGGTTCAAACGATAGCACAGGAAAAACCAGGTATTTCACCGCTCGCAGCAGACTGACAACATGTTGGATTGAAATCAAAAAGTTTTGATTTCACGGTTTGATGAGCAGTCATAACATTCGTGTGAACACGTCGAACTTTACCATATTAAAAAAATTGCAAAAGGGAGAATACGTTGTGCTAATGTAGAAATGTTTAATTAATAATTAAAATTAATACAGTTGTACATAAAGGTTTTTGAATAGAGTGGCTTTTGGCAAAGGCAACAATTAAAAGCAACAAATTTTTTTCACAATATTATTTGCTAACATAGGCTAAATGAACGAAACTCGCAGCTTGAAAATTTGTTGCTAAATTAAGTTTGACAACATGGTGGATCGTTGGACGCAATGCTAAATTTACGGTTATGCTAGCCATCACACCTGGCTTGGCAACATGTGCTATCGCCTAAACCTCCCTATTCGGCGAATTTTGAACAACTATTGCTAACTGTTGACTCCGCTGAATGCGGCCATCGCTAAAGCGTTTGGGAATTCCGCTACTGGAATAATTTTATCATGATTTTTGCAAACATAGCAGACACACCAACTGTCAAATAAATCAGCTGTTTTCGTCTGTGATTAAAAAAGTAAAAAGATATGGAGGTAGATTTGTTGTTAGATTTAAGTTATTTAAACATCTTGAGATTATATCATGAGATAAAAAAACAAAGAAATGCGAGACGCTGGGCTGTTCGACCAATAAATAGAGACCGGATATCAAACGGCTACTTCAAAAAAGTATTTTTAAAGATCAAGGCTCAAGATGAAGAGCAATTTTTCATACATACGAAAATGACCCGAAGTGTGTATGATTTGCTTATAAATTTAGTTGGAACCTACTTGGAAAATCCTAAGCAACAAATCAGTCCTGAAGAGCGGCTTTCTATAACACTCTTGTAAGTTCTATTTAATATTAATTTTCAGTTTAATGAACTAATGCTATCCATTTTCAGGTATCTAGCTCATGGGTCATCCTTTCAAAGTATCGCGTGGAGTTACAAATTGGGTAAAACAACGGTGAGGAATATTATTTTGGAAACGTGTGAAATATTGTGGAATGTTCTCTCGCCAACATATGTCTGTGAACCAACAACTTCGCAATATAAAGACATTGCGAACGATTTTAGCAAGTTGTGGAATATGCCAAATTGCGTTGGAGCTATTGGTGGCAAGCATATTGCCATTTCATGCCCAAAGAACTCTAGTTCAATGTTCTTAAACTATAAAAAATTTTATAGTATTATTCTTATGGCAACATGTGATGCCAAATATACATTCACTACGGCCTGTATTGGTAGATATGGCAGTCAAAGCGATGGAGGTATAATCATATAATTATTAAATTAGAAACTTAAACATTTCCCTTTGTTTAAAGGCGTTTTTCAACATTCTAATTTCGGACGAGCACTGTTAGCAAATGAATTGCCTTTGCCTTCAAATGTTCCATTAGGGATTAGTTCAACCGAACCATTGCCCTATTTCTTTGTAGGCGACGCAGCATTTCCCCTAAAGATGAATTTAATGCGACCCTATTCTGGTTCACAACTACCTGAGGACAAAGGCATCTTCAATTATCGATTATCGCGAGTCCGCCGAGTAATTGAAAATAGCTTTGGAATATTGACTGCCCGTTGGCGCGTACTCAGCTCTCCTATCGAATGCAGCCCAGAGAATTGTGAAAAAATAGTTCTAGGCTGCATAGTTCTGCATAACTTTGTTATGATGACTGACACAAAGCAATGGTACTGTCCAGATGGATATGCAGACTGGGAAAACTCTGAATATGATGTACAAAACGGAAATTGGCGAAATGATTTAGCAGCTGTTGGTGGGCCATTATATTCTATAACGTCTTATCGACGCAATGCATCAACAGCTGCATACCAATTTAGAGATAAATTAGCAGAGTTTTTAATGAATGAGGGAGCAGTTTCATTTCAATATAAACAGCTTTAAGACTTCTTAGTTCTAGTATTTTACTTAAAAATTGATATTACAATAATACTACAAATATACAAAAACTACTTAAAACCACAACCAAATCATTTTGAATAATAAAAACTCATTTTTAAATATTGCAGCCTCGGTGATCCAAGTGGTAGCATGTTTGTCCGAAAACCCAAAGAACTCTGGTACGAATCAGCCTTAGCTTTTTTGTTTTATGTTTTAGTTTAGCTATTTAAATCTACAGTGGAGGCCGTATATAAATAGGCCGATAATATAAATAAAAATGTAAAAAATAAGTTTATTTTTTAAGCAACTTATGTTTGCAATTTTTCATCTGCGGCGCTTTTTCCCTTTAAAGTAGCCGAAAAACGTTTTAAATATAATTAGGAAAATAAAAAATTTTTATTAAAAATCACGCGAACAATACTTTTATTATAGCACGTTCCGCAGAACTGGTTGCATTTTTAACCCTGAATGTAACATTTTTTAAAGGAAACACTTTAGGCATGTGAAATAGCTCCAAACTTAAATGAAATAACTTCCAAGAGAAATGGAACAACTCCCAAGAGAAATGAAAGAGCTCCCAAGTTAAATGAAATAACTCCCAACCAAATATTTTGGGACTTATTTCATTCTCAAATTTTTTGGGAGTTTTACATAAATGGGAGTTAATTTATTAAAAAAATTAAACAATTCCCAAAAAAAAACGAAATATCTCCCAATTTTTTGGGAGTTACGGAAAATTAAATAACTCCCAAAAATGTATTAAAAGTTTTTAGGAGCTTTCCTTTTTTTTAGTTATTTCATCGGGAGTTATTTCACTGGTCCGCGAAAACCAAACAGAATAGTATCCTAAGAAATAAAAGTCAAATAACATAGTGAATAGGCCACAATTGGAAACAGCTGTTATGTTTTTGCTTTAAAATTTGTTTTAATATTCTAAAGCAGAAGTTTGAAAAATTCAGTATGGAACTCGAGAAATCGAATGATAATATCCCACAATTTGAATTATCCACTGATGATGCCTTCGAAGAATGCTGTGGCAAAGTCTTAATAACGAGGAAACGTGTGCTTGTTATGCATTGTTCATTCTGCCAAAAGAACTTGAGTTGTTTCGATGATTTTGTGAACCATTTGACAACAAAGCATTATCAGGATACTGAAAATGAAGTTATATTTAATGAAGGAAGCGACAATGAATCAGAGTATAAATTGAGGTGTAGCTCTTTTGATAGCAGTGAGGAACAGGAGGATGAATATGCAAGGCTCTCACAAATCCAACGCTTTGCCGAAGTTGTCATCAAACCAGACTTTAAAGAAGTTCAAGAAGACTACTTCGAAGAAATTGAAGAAGTAATTATTAATAATGGAACATATTGTGGTGAAAAGCCTGCTGATTGCGATTTGAAGTCAGCCAAGATTAGAGAACACATTAACAAGGAGGTATTGTATTTGAATAACTTTAGAAATAAATAACTGAAATTTTTAATAGATTGAAGCAGATGTTGACCTCAATATGGAAGACTTAATAGTTGATTTTGATTTGCACAAAAATATAAATAAAACGTTTGATGATTTTGATGTACATAGCAGTAATGAGAAGAAAAACTACAATGTGGACAAATTTTATAGACAATATCAATTTAAAGAAAAGGTATGTTGGTCCAAATCATAAAGTATTGTGAAGAAAATTCCAATAAATTTTAGTTACATAGAATTTTGCTTAGGTTGGATTAGCTTTTTCTTCATCAAGCAGAATTTTTTGTTGGTGTTTTTTTTTTGTGGTTATCATTGTCGTTGGCTCCATATAAAGGTTTCTTATATAGAATTTATTACTCTTATTTACGGCTGTCTGCAATCATTGCTTCTTGTTTGAATTAACTGCTATCTATATATGAAAAGACGTAGGCAAAACATGGTATTTTTTAATTAGCGTGGGAATTCGGGTGGTATTTTTTAATTGCCGTGGGAATTTGGGAATTTTTTTTTCAAATAATTTTTTTCACATTTATTTAGCAAAAACTTTATATGAAATCATTGTCATTATACGCATTAAGCGCTCTGTTTACAACACGATTTTATATCGTAAGCTACCTTCGTAAAATTCCTTAAATTTTTGTTGTTGCAAAATACGCTTCTGTAAATTAATCGCTCTTATGCTATGAACATCCTAAATACGACGTTCATTGAATATTACTATTGGTTTTTTAGTTGTAAAGGGTTAGAGTAAACGAAGTGTTACGACCTTGTTCGTACGTTTCCTATTTCTTATTACAAAATGCTTTCTGAACATCTCCAGATTTTCCAAAAATTTTGATTTATTGTAATATTTTTAATGCGTATGGGATTTTTGGTGGTATTTTTAAAAAGCGCGGTATTTTTGTAATAATTTTTAAAGATCGTGGGATTTTTTGTGTTTTTTTTTAATTGCGATGGGAATTTTTTTGTTTATTCTGACCGTGGTAATTTTGGTGGTATTTAATTTATGGTACTGTGTGGAAAAGGTAATTTCCATGGGAATTATTCCGAATTTTGACTGGCAATCTTGGAGAGATATATATTTTATTTCTATCACTTTTACAACCAACTCGGCCAAGAAGTAACAAGTACGAAAGAGATGTCGGTTCATATTGCTTAATTAAAAAAAAAAAATTGCAACCGGAACTGTTTAGACATGCTAAGAATGGAACGAAGGAATGATTGGAACCATGTCCGACTGTGAACATGGCTTTGTGAACTATACATGTTCGGAGCGACTCATCTCTAGTTAAGAACCATTTTATCCTGTGTTTCTCAACCGATTTTATAGATTTTTTTTTTTTAATGGATCAGAGTAGGGAGGAGTGCACCGAATAGTTTAAAAAAAATGCTAGTTTTAAATAATGAGTTCATATTAACTTAAGATATTTTAATTTACAATACTTACGCCCAATATTACCTACAATAGTTTTTAATTTTCAGCTGATATTTTTTCACAATTTCAGCAGCAACTATCAACAACAGAAAACTATACAGAACCTACACCTGAAGCAGCCTTTAAGTGCAATATTTGCGATAAAGTGTTTCAATACAAACATAGGCTCAAAAAACATCTCATTATCCACTCAGAGGAACGTAGACATAAATGCCATTTATGTGGCTTCGCCTTTAAAGACAACTCCAATTTACGTGCACATTTGACGCGTCATACAAAGCAAAAGAATATCAGTTGTGAAATTTGTTCGAAAAAGTTTTTTACCCGCTCTGAAGCTAAACAACATAAGCGCCTGCATACTGGTGAACGGCCGTTTATTTGTAATACCTGTGGATTGGATTTTGTCACCTCTGGTGCTCTGACTATGCATACCAGACGACATAACTCTGAACCAACCTTCAAGTGCAATTTTTGTGGAAAGGGTTTCTACGGAAAAGCAGATATTAATGATCACATGCTAGTGCATACCAAAGAAAAACCTTATGTTTGTCATATATGTGCAGCTAGTTTTCCACGTCTTAAATCAATGTTAAGACACACAAAACTGCATACCAAGTCGACTTAAGTCGACTTATGTGATAATTTTTATAATAATCATTTGAATGGGCATTACCTCACATAAAACAAATACAAATTATATTTATTTGCCATATTTGTGAATTTTCCAAAACTTATTGAATTAATAATTATTTTATTAAAAGTTATCGAAATAGTTTTTGAATTTTATATATCTGTAATAATTTCGCAATGCTTATTTATAATTATCTTTCAAACTTTACTGATTGAAAAACTAATTTAGCAATGTTTTGAGTGACTTTTAGAAAAGTTAATCTTTAAAATAGCATTTCACTTTTTATGTAATATTACGCCACTGATTTAAATTAAAGTAATTTAAAATAAATGGGAAAACTTCAAAAAGGAATATCAAAACATTTGATTATTTTTATCTATTTATGTTATTCAATTATAACTATTGTATTATAAACATATGTATAAAAAGTAGTTATATAAAAATACGTATATAGCCGCCAAGCACGGTGAAAGTAAAATTTTTACCAAAGAAGTGATTCTGGAATTGCTAAAATACATTTTTTTTATTAACATTATTTTTCGAATCTGAAAATAAATATAAAAAAATAATAATAAAAAATAATAAATATTAAATTGAACTATTCATAACTTACAATCTATGAAAAAATTGTTACTTTAATAAGGTAGCGCTGCATTTTTTTAAGTATCAAATGTAAACGAACCAACGCATCGCTTCATAGTATTTTTCTATTATACTACGTAACGAAGTTCTATTATATTACGTACCCGGCATAAATGATTTTAATACAGTAATTGTAGGCAACCGATAATGCCGTGGTTATGCTAGCCAAACATGATTGCCGAACCTTTTGTGTTCATTTTCGTTTATTTATTCTCTTCGCTGAAATGTTTGTTTGGTGGTTATGCTTTTGTTTGCTACACAGTTGCATCAATGTTACAATATTCCAAAACACAAATTAAACAATCCTAATTTTTAACCGACTTCAAAAAAGAGGAGGTTCTCATTATGTATACACTTTTTAATACACTTTACACTGCGGTCAAACTGCGACTTCTAGTAAATGCCATTCCTACATAAAATATATTAAATTATATACTACACAACAATACGAATTGATGTAAATTAATCTGCAATTTGATTTAAGACAATTTTTTTTTTTAGTGAACTTGTGAAGGTACAAAATTGTTAATGTTTATTTGAAGCGACCAAGGTTGATTTATAAGGTTGGCGCAAGGGAGAGAGCGAGTGCCCATAATTGTCAAATCGAAGCTGGTTTTGACAATTATGGGTACTGAGAAGAGAGTGCGATTAGCCCTGCGACAACCTTATAAAGTAACCTTGGAAGCGACAATAAGTACTGACAATTTTTGCTCAACACTTGTTGCTCAACCAGGGTTGCATCTGACAAAAATAAAAACGTACTTAACAAATCTCAACCACTCAGACGACCCAGTATAGATTTATTTTTCCCACTGGAAAAGTAATTCTTTTTACGCCAATTTGCAACGCCACCTGTGGGCTTACATGTACATGAATTTTAATAAAAAAAATTTTTTTTGTATTCTTGAATACTTGATTAAAATAATAAAAAAGTTTTTATAAATATCTGCAGTACGCAATACGCCTCAGACCGAAAAAGTCCCCTTAAAGGCATAGTGAGGTCACAGTAAATTATTTTATTTGTTCGTACGTTTCGTATCGGACGTCTCAGATTTTTCCATATCTCAATTTTTGTTCACTTTATAGCAGAATAAGAACTTGATGAAAATCCAAGCTCTGCAGTCTCTGCAGTAAAAACAATTGTTACAAAATCACACTACTTATACTTTTCAATAAAAATATGCGTTTACAAAAAATTTTTCGCATGTTTGAAGAGATTAATACTATAGCTTCCTCTAGTGTTAAAGATAGAACGAATCGATGTCGTACACTCTCTGTACTCGAAAATCCCTATGTACAAATTTGCATGCAAATCGGAAGAGCGGCTTCGGAGACAAGCAATAAATAAATATTTTGTGGAATCCAATCGCAGCGCCACCTACTATGTTTTCTGGCTAAATTTTCTATGATTTCTTCAATGGCCGAGAAAAACAACAAAAAATCGCCAAGCAAATCGTAATCTCCGTTTTCGAGTTAAGCAATAACAAATTTATTTAATATATATAAAGATATAGAACGTACTTTTCCTTAACTTGGGGTCTTGAAATATATCGGCTGGAAGTGGGGAGCTCCTCATCGGTGAAGCCAGCTTCCAAATCAAGGCTTATATTTTGCACCTCCAGCGATTTAAAGCAAAGAAGAGCCTTCGCAGCCTTAATTTCATTTAAACCTGGATAAAGTGCACTCTGCGTAGCCTTTGATTGTTCAATATTTGAACACTTTTCAGCTCCATCTTCAGCATCATTTTCTGCAGGATAGAAAGAACTCCTAACCTCTTCGCTTTGATTTCTGCAAAAATAATTTATTTATTATCACTTTTCTTTTCATTATCTTATCAAACTACACATAAACTCACTTTTTTTAAAAAATAAATCATTTTTTTTATGTCATTTTAACATTAACTTTTTAACATCATTTTAACATTAACTTTGGTAATTTTTATTAACTTAGTCATTTTTAAAAATTTTAAACTGTCGCTTTTAAATTACAACCGCAGTTGATTTAATTTGTTCCCAATTGGACAAAAGGCAGTAAAAAAGGCGATATGTCAAACAAACAAAAGAACACAATAGCAAAAGCAAAGTACGAGGTATACGAAAAATGAAGGAGGTACGAAGTCAGAACGTACTTCGTATCATCCCTGTAGGAAAATCAACTAATTTAAAAGTAGTTGATAAAGTAGTTTTTTGTCAACCACAACTAGTTGAAATTCTGACTTTTTTCCATAGAACGAACTAACTTATTTTGTATGGTGATGTCCGCTAAATAAGTCAATTGACTTTCGTCTGCATATATTTTCAACTACTTGTTAAATTAGTTACATTTAAATTATTTTTTTAATTGCTTTTAAATAAGCAATTGAAAACTATTACTGATGGCCTAAAGTTAATAATATTTGATGAAATAACATGGTTAAATATATATAAACTTGTAATCTAATAAAAATTTGCAATTAAAACGTCAATATAATTAAAAGTAGTTCATATACTGGTTTATTTTAAATTAGTTTTTTAATTAGTTGTTTTTAAAAAGTTAGTTTGTTCCTATAGGGATCTGATTTGTATGAAGATTCCATACAAGCTTATTGATACGAAGTACGCTTTGAATTTGGTATTCTTTGATTTAGTATTCCTCACACTTTCTTCTTTGCTATTGCATTCATTTCGAGATCTCTGCACACCGTACGTAAACAAAGCAAAAGTCAAGAAGTATTGCCATATTAATTTAAATTTAAGACGATTGGCACTATCAGGGTGTAAATCATAATAAAAAGGTAGAAAATAAAATAGTACTAGTACGAATTATAAAGTACTTCGAACAGAAATAATAAAAACGTATACAAAATGGTACAAAAATACGTACTTGTGCAACTCTGTGCTCAACACAAGAAGCATCAACAAAGAAAATAAACGAAAATCAGTGTATGTCGGACGAAGACAAAAGAGAACAGCGAAAAAAAATTAAAAAGCTACATTCTAAAACCAAGACCCCTTTTACATTGATCAAGACTTGAAGTCAAGTTTCAGAGCTTGTCGGCAATTCGCCGCACATCGGAAGCGACGGAAGGGGAAAAAAAACTTCAAGCCGTACCTTCCTTTTGTTATTTTCGCGTTGTTGACAGTACTTTTTATTTTATTTTTCGCATATCAATGTGAGTTTGTTAGACTTCAGTTGCAGTAAAATTTGTGTGTGAGTTATTTAATGAGGGTTTGGTAGATATTTTTAATAATAATATATATTTATAGCCAAAAATGTCGTTTAAGTGGAACAAGGAGCTAAAGCAAATTTATTAAAATTCAGTTTGCTTCAGTTTGCTTGCTACCTATCTCGCTTTATTTTTTAAGAAAACAAGGAAAGAAGACAAGAAATTGAATTCAAGTCTTGACCAATGACCCCTTTTACATTGATCAAGACTTGAAGTCAAGTTTTTTTGACGTTCTCTTTTGAACTTGACGAAAGCTTACACATTGGTCAAGACTTGAATTCAATTTCTTGTCTTATTTCCTTGTTTTCTTAAAAAATAAAGCGAGATAGGTTATAAGCAAACTGAAGCAAACTGAATTTTAATAAATTTCTATTAGCTCCTTGTTCCACTTAAACGACATTTTTGGCTATAAAAATATATTATTATTAAAAATATCTACAAAAATATCATTAAATAAGTCACACACAAATTTTACTGCAACTGAAGTCTAACAAACTCACATTGATATGCGAAAAATAAAATAAAAAGTACTGTCAACAGCGCGAAAAAAAGAAAAGGAACACGAAAAAATTGCCGGTACAGCTTCAAGTTTTTTTTCCCCTTCCGTCGCTTCCGATGTGCGGCGAATTGCCTACAAACTCTGAAACTTGACTTCAAGTCTTGATCAATGTAAAAGGGGTCAATGTGTAAGCTTTCGTCAAGTTCAAAAGAGAACGTCAAAAAAACTTGACTTCAAGTCTTGATCAATGTAAAAGGGGTCCTTGTTTGGCTTCGCTTTATTTTTTAAGAAAACAAGGAAAGAAGACAAGAAATTGAATTCAAGTCTTGACCAATGACCCCTTTTACATTGATCAAGACTTGAAGTCAAGTTTTTTTGACGTTCTCTTTTGAACTTGACGAAAGCTTTCACATTGGTCTAGACTTGAATTCAATTTCATATCTTCTTTCCTTGTTTCTTAAAAAAAAAAAATCGAGATAGGTAGCAAGCAAACTGAAGCAAACAGAATTTTATATAAATTTTTATTAGCTCCTTGTTCCACTTAAACGACATTTTTGGCTATAAAAATATATTATTATTAAAAATATCTACAAAAACCTCATTAAATAACTCACACACAAATTTTACTGCAACTGAAGTCTAACAAACTCACATTGATATGCGAAAAATAAAATAAAAAGTACTGCCAACAACGCGAAAATAACAAAAGGAACACGAAAAAATTGCCGGTACAACTTCAAGTTTTTTTCCCCCTTCCGTCGCTTCCGATGTGCGGCGAATTGCCGACAAACTCTGAAACTTGGACCCCTTTTACATTGATCAAGACTTGAAGTCAAGTTTTTTTGACGTTCTCTTTTGAACTTGACGAAAGCTTTCACATTGGTCAAGACTTGAATTCAATTTCTTGTCTTCTTTCCTTGTTTTCTTAAAAAATAAAGCGAGACAGGTAGCAAGCAAGCTGAAGCAAACTGAATTTTAACAAATTTGCATTAGCTCCTTGTTCCACTTAAACGACATTTTTGGCTATAAAAATATATTTTTATTAAAAATATCTACAAAAACCTCATTAAATAACTCACACACAAATTTTACTGCAACTGCAGTCTAACAAACTCACATTGATATGCGAAAAATAAAATAAAAAGTACTGTCAACAACGCGAAAATAACAAAAGGCACACGAAAAAATTGCCGGTACAGCTTCAAGTTTTTTCCCCCTTTCCGTCGCTTCCGATGTGCGGCGAATTGCCTACAAACTCTGAAACTTGACTTCAAGTCTTGATCAATGTAAAAGGGGTCCTAACTTCAGGTCTTGATCAATGTAAAAGGGGTCAATCGAACAAATCTTAATGCCTGCATGCTCTGCATGTTATTATGAATAAAATTTAAAAAGATTTCTAATGCGTTCTGCAATTTGCGCAGGCGCATATTTTGCATTAAATTAAAAATAAATATTTAAATTTATTTTGTTGATATGCGATATGTTAGAAGCTTAATTAAAATAGCCTGATTTTATTTGAAGTTTTATTTCAAAAATGGAGAACCTTTACACCAGTTCACTTTTCTCATTAATTTCTTTCTCTCAACTCAATATATAAACACCAATTGGTCAATCTTTTCTACTGTCATATTCTACTTTTTATTTTCCTATCTTGCAGCTAACTAAACATATGTTTATAATTTACCGCAATTTTGTGCCAACTGTGGTAAATTTTTATCAATTAAGCCAAAAAGAATTCAGTTTTAATTTTTTTATTTTTAATATGCATTAAAATTTTTCTCAGTACACAGAGCACAAAACAACACGAATCTTTAAATGTAGTGGTGCCCATGCCTGCCGATAACCTACAATAATTCAGTAGAAATAACCCAAAACTGCTCAATTCAAAAACATCAATTTTGGGAAATCGAAAAACAATATTCAATTTGTTCCCTTATAAAAAGTATTTAGTCATAGAAATAAAAAATAAGGAAGTGCTGTTGTGCTCACATACACTGTACGTGTACTGGGGCATTTTTTTTAGATGTCAGTGCTCGAAATTTGTGACATTTGCTCTTGCCGAGCAAAACAAAAATTTATAAGGCCCATATTAGACGATGTCCGTTTGTCCGATCTTTGTTGTTGCTTTCAATGTGAAACTGTCAAAAAACAGTGAGAGTGAGAGCGGATGAACTTTTTGTAAGGCGGACAAAATATGTTCATTTTGTCTGCTGTTGATGTCAGCAGACAACGGCCACAACAGTGTGTCGATGTGGTGAAATAAAAGTTTTGCCACACTTTAGCAGCTAAAAAGTACTTTTTCTAAGGAAAAGTACTAATATCCTACTATAAGATAAAGGAAAAATAGTTGCTTGAAACACTTACTTTTGGCAGGTTATATTATTGAAATATTGACAAGAAAGTGGTGTTGGAAGAATTGGTAAGTAAAATTATAAATATATTAATGGAATTCATTTATTAATTTAATGATAATCATTTTATGTTTGATGCGTATTGATTTGCCGAGTTTATTATATTTAAAGCTACTAAGTCGTAATCGATTTCCATGTTGAATAAAAAATAAAGAAATACCGCGCATCAATAAAAACAATAGAATAACAATTTCAACTCTAAAACTTTCAATCACTTTTGTATCTACGCAACGTTGCTATTAAAAGTAATTGTTTTCAAAGTGCACAAAATAAAGTGCAGTAGAAAATGTACTCAAACTAAATGAAATGACATTTGACATTTATGTCATTAAATTGCCCTAAATTTTCTGTCGTGTGACCATCCAGCGGACAAGAGAGTAAAAAGTGTTCATTTTCGTCGGACAAACGGACATCGTCTAATGTGGGCCTAAGCTATCGGATCTGTCAAAGCACAACCTTGACTTCAGGGACGCATTCATTTTTCATGGTGTCATATATTTACAGGGCGCCTTTGTTATCACGAGTAAATTAATAATATATTTTGTTTGTTTATTGCTTTTTATTGGCATTATATATACCATATAGAATTATTCTTTAGTTCAGTTCGCTCACTTAAGTGATTGAAACTTTAATTGAACAATTTTTAAGAACAACATATTTTTATCTTCCACTTGCACATAAACACGCACACTGTGATAGTAAAATTCCACAAGAGTGCAGAAAAACTGCTTTCTTTTAAACTACTGAATGGATTTTCAACTAATCTAAAAACATTTATTGAAAATTAGATACTTGCTTTGTTCTGAAATCAGTGTTTAATGAAAAATCAGGTCTTTATTAATTAAATCAAATTGAATTAAAATCCAGTTTTAAATTTTGGCTTTTTTGCAATATAAGCGGTATTGCAAGTGGCTGATACGAGGTATTGCAGGCTCAACGACGATATGTTATGATATATATGCAATTAAAAGCAGAAAAATTGAGCCGAGCTGTACGCAACAACTGAGTACGGCCCTGAGTGAATGTTTCTGGATTAGTGTGAACATACTTCAGTATGAAAAATGCCTCACTTTTATTTCAGAACGCCACTTCCTTATCTCTTATTTCTATGTATTCAGTTTACATCTATTGTAGTAACTAAAAATCTAATTAAGTAAAAATCTGCATATCTGAGGTAAATCAAAGACGTGTTCGTTTTTCATTTGAAACAAATGTTAAAGCAGCAATAAAATATCAATCATAAAAATTTTAAGTTCCGAAAAACTGCTCATCAAGCAAAAATCTCATAGCTTAGCAATGAAAACGTAAAAACAAATCACCTTATATATATTTTTGAAAACTAAATCTATTATTTATAGTTAAAAGTGGCAAAAATAAAGCAATAACTGGCAAGCAAATTTGTTAAATGAAAAATATGAAAAATGAGATGTCTTTTTTATTTTTCAATGTTCCCATTACTTTAACAACAATAACAGGAAACTGTTATTTTTGCCGTGACATAGGCTGTCAATTAACACAAATTAAGGGATATTTTAAAAACTTTTTAACTCAAGTTTTGGGTTGTTTCCAAATGTCCAAATATCTTGGAACACTGCGAAGAGCAAAACTAGGATAATTGTGATGAGCATAGACCAGACAATCATCAGCATATAAAATACCCTTTGAGCCAGGCAATTCATGTGGGAAATCATAAAGGAAAATATTGAAAATAGAAATAAGACCTCCCTTGAGAACGTCGCTCTTAACATGACTAAGTTCAGATTTTGAATTACAGAACTGTATACAAAATTTTCAATTGAAATAAAGCTATAAAACATTTGGGTCAAAAAAGGATCAAAGCCAATTTAAATTAATTTAAAATGATAGAATCTATCGAAAACCTCAATATTTAAAAAACCGCAACAGTACATTTTTTTCCGAGATTAAGCAAAACATCACTATGAAATTTGAATAAGGCATGAGCAGTAATTTTTTTAAACCAAACTGAACAGGCGAAATATACTAATCACCTAGATTTAAATTCATTTTAAGGCCATTCTTGATTCATTCAAGAATTGTTCCCAATAAGATAGCATTGAAATAGGTCTAAAATCATTTATATCTTTCTTTTTTTTTGATAGGCATTATTTTGGCGATTTTCCAATTATTAGGAAAATAACCGTTTTCTTATAAATAAACAATTATTAAAAACAACCGTTAAAAAATCCATCGCTAATTTAGAAAGCCTTTTGATAATAAAAATTGGAAATCATTGTATATTCCTAAGCTTAAAGGAATATACAATGATAGCTTTTATTGATATAGAAGGTGCCTTCAACAACGTCAAAGCAGAGGCTATCACAAATGCACTAACGGAGCTTGGGGTGGATGCCACGCTGGGAGCACTTATAAATCAAATGCTAGTAGGCAGGATTATAAGTGCAAATCTCGGTGTGGCATCCACGCTAAGATCTGTACCAAGGTGAACTCCTCAAGGAGGGGTTCTCTCGCCTCTACTCTGGAACCTAGAAGTTAATAAACTGCTGGAGAAACTGGAACATGAGTGGTGCAAGGTGATAGCTTACGCAGACGACATTGCTATTGTCACTTCTGGAAAATATATATCCACACTTCGAGGTATTATGCAAAACGGCCTTAATACTCTCATACAATGGGTTAATAGCTGTGGACTCAGCGTCAACCCTGAAAAAACGGATTTAGTGATTTTCACAAGAAAACACAATCTACCAACTATCAGTCCTCCAAAACTGGGAAACATAAGACTTAGCTTCTCAGATCAAGCGAAATATCTGGGCTAAGATCCATTTGAGGATCGTTTGAAACTGTTAAAAATGCAGTCTTTAAGTGATCGAAGGAAATCTGCAGACATCGTATACTTACACCAGCTTATAACAGGTGTATTCGATTCTCCAGAACTCCTTTCTCACATAAATTTTAACACTAACCGTAGAAGCAGTAGAAACGCTAACAACTTGCTTTATTTACCATTTAGTAGAACAAATTATATGGCTATTGCTGCTTTAAGCCGCATGAGTTCCTTTGTTAATATTTGTAGCGTTTTTGATGTTAGTTTGTCAAAAGGTCAACTCAAAAGTAGATTAAAAAAAGTTGTGTAATTAGATCTATGTATACGAATGGTTAGTTATTACGTCTTGTGTTGTCCCTGAGCCCAACACATTTATTGGTGGGTAAATTTTTCCCACATTCACTTGTTTGTGGTCACTGGTATCCATAACATTGATATCTTTCAATGATTACTGGGTCGTGGCTTTAGACGGGTTAATGCTGAGTAAGTGCGAAAAAGCTGTAGTAGCTGGACTCTATTGTTATTGCTTGTTTTTTTTTTAAAGAAACCAGTGATAACGCTTTGGCTATTTTCTTTTTTTCGCGGTCAGTTTTTGGCGATTTTTTCATTCCGGTATTTTTTGTTTTCATTTTGACGACAATTAATTTTTTGTCCTAACCTAAATGTTGAAATTTTTTCGCGATGGTGAATTTTCCCATCATGTGAACTCGACATAGGCTGTGTGCTATTCGGAAACTTTTCACTCGGATGATGAAATGTTGACAGTCTGAATGAGAATATTTGGCACTTGCGAGGTTAATATGATTGTAAAAAATGCATGTAGCCTCAGGGGCTAGCATAAATTTTGACAATCGGCGAGAATTTTTGACACAAGCATAATTAGAAAAAAAAAACACTTGTAAGTTCGCGCTTAAAAAAGCAAAAGTGAAATTAATGAAAGCTAAACTTTTTAGTTAATTATAAATTAAAAAAGCACAAAGATTCAAAAAATAATGGAAATCCCAACAAAACAGCCAAGGAAACTCCTGTTTCCTCCACAATTTTGCAAAAAGAGCTAGCAGACACTCCTAAATGCATTTAAGTTTGTGCATTGTCTCCATTCAAAATGGCATTTAATGATTCGGAATAACCTCTCCGAATATAGGTAATATCCTTAAAGGAATAATGTTTTAGGTGGTAGTCTGGAGCAGAAAAGCAAAAGCAGTACTTACTCATGATACAATAATTTACAAGGTAGCCTTGACAACTACCTTTTTTCTCACGAGCGGCGATCGGGAGTTGTCAAATCAATAAAAAGTTTAACTTGTCATATCTTTTGCTGCTTCTTCGTTTTCTCTTTTCAGTGTGTTTTTGACAACTCCAAGTCGCCAACAGAACTGTCACTTCTACCTTGTAAATCATTATACCATGCACTTACTCTTCCACCTTCCTTTAAAAAAAGTCATAAAGAAGTTGAAAACTTTTTGGTTCCGACAGCAAAGCAACCAGAAGTGGAAAATATTTGCGTAAAATTCTGTTAATTTTCAGTTATATCAACAATTTTGCAAAATAAATTAAATTCACGCGCTAATACACTAACGAAATCTAAAACGCCAAAATTTCTAGTTGTCAAAATTGCATTGTTTTTTTTTTTGGCACAGCAAAAATGGCAATGTTATTTCAACAGACAGAACTTCTTTCCCAACACGAGTGAAAAGTTTCCGAATAGCACACAGCCATACCAATGACTTTTTTTTTATATTTTGGCTATTTTTATTTTGTGCTCTGGCTAAAAAAAATTTAATCCTGCAACACTGCTTGAAGCCATGGTGTAATGATTTGCAAGGTAGGAGTGACAGTTCTGTTGGCAATTTGGAGTTGCCAAAAACGCATTGAAAAAGAGAAAGCGAATAAGCAGCAAAACAGATGAAAAGTTAAACTTTGTATTGATTTGACAACTTCCGATCGCCGCTCGTGAGAAAATAGGTAGTTGTCAAGGCTACCTGTTAATTATTTTATCATGCTTCAAACCAGCTAGAAGTCGTTTCCTTACTTTTGGAACTGTTTTCAAATTTCATTTTACTCTCACATTGTACTTTCCTCGACTTGACAACGGAAACAGACCACTGAATTGAGTGTTCACTCTGAACGAAACACTCTTCTCAAGAGAATTCTCCCAGAGCGTTTACTCAGTTTTTATTCACACCACCCAATAACTCACCATTATTGCAATACTCACTATTTATAATAAAATAAAATAGGAAATATTTTATAAGAAAATGTTTGCTGCTTCGCAAACTCTAAAACGTAGACAATGGCAAAACATAACCCATAATTGAACGGTCGCTTGAGATTTTATTTTTGCAGGTAATTGTTTCCGAGGGAACTTGTCACTTCTACCTTGTCTGATTATACACTTTTCTAGCGGCAAAAGTAGAAAAATGTTCTCATATCCACAACAAAAGATATTAGGTGTGTTTCCGTACTCTACACTGTGTAAGATTTGTGTAAGTTCAAACTGAGAGAGTAAAAGTGAAATGTGAGAATAGTTGCAAAAGTACGGAAACAGCTTCTAGTAAGTTTCAAGCACAAAAAAGATTATTTTGACTGCAGACATGTCAAACATAAATTGCGCCAGTCAAAATTATTGTCAATTTGTTTGTGAAGTTGATGCTTGTTCTTCTTGATGCTTGTTCTTACTTTACTCGGAGTCTTGAGTTCTAGCACTCTCTGTGCACTATGTGTGCTCGAGAGAGCGGTTTTATGCTTCTTCTCCCATTTTAAGCACAGAAAGTACGAAAACAGAAAATAGTGTCCCACAAGTTACACAGTATGAGTACGGAAACACACCTATTGTAAAAATCTATTTAAATCGAGCGGTTATAATTTTGACACGCGATGTATATCACGTACTACGACATAATCTCTGTTTTAACTACCCTCGTAAGACTGTTATCATGCTTAGCGTAAGGTTAAGTCCTATTTCCAATAACGCGTGAGATGCGTTGAGTAAATTTACGTAAGCCATCAATAAATGGCACCATACGCCACTATTTTGCACGCAGCGCAAAATTTTCGATAAACTCAATATTTCACGCGTGAGAAAATTTGACAGCTACTGAGCTTGTAACAGCTGTTCTTTTCATATAATAAATAGTGATGTACGAACTATT
Organism: Coremacera marginata; assembly: GCA_914767935.1. Classification (NCBI taxonomy): domain Eukaryota; kingdom Metazoa; phylum Arthropoda; class Insecta; order Diptera; family Sciomyzidae; genus Coremacera; species Coremacera marginata. Next base: position 139,017,742 of record OU612046.1, on the reverse strand, counting down.
GAGAAATGACTACAAGGTAGTTGGTACTAATGCGAATACTTTTCAGTCAAATTTGGCAAAATGTTCTCAAAATTTGTTTTTTTTTCGAATATGAGTATTCTTGTATTATTTGTATTATTTGTGTTATGTCTTCATTGTAAAAATTAAGTCGAACTTAAAAAAACATCGCAAGCAAAATCCAGCTTACAAAATTTACTGAGCCGGGTGCCGTTGAAATTATTCTTCGCTAAGCAGAAGTACCGCAATCATATGTTCACGCACGCGTTCTATTGGAAATTGGTTTTTTCCGCAGCGTAAAGTGGGATCCAGAATGGTGTAGCTTGTTGTGCGTAGTATGATCTGTCAAAAGTTAATATATACTAAATGCATGGAATCGCACAGAATGCGTAGTACGTCTGTGGCACGTAGCTGAAGTTGTAGCGCAAGTTAAGCTAACTTTATCATTTGAGTATTACGCTGCTCTGAAAATTATTAATACAATTTTTTTAGGATTGAGTATGCTTTTTTTAGGATTGAGTATATCAAACCGATACTGCAAACGTTGTCGGTACCGAAATAAGTGTTCAAAATTAACAATATTTGTAAAAATTGATAAATAAGTGTTCTCTGAAGCGCTCATGCCATTGTGGACACATTTTTTGGCGCAGTGTGCTACACACTGTACAGCTGATGAGGTTACTACATGGAAACGCTACAACTACATCGCATTCTGTTCCACGCTTAAAACGCAACGCATCTCAAGCGTTATTGGAAAGAGGGCTGAAATTCCGTCGGAGGCTACGCTGTAGTGCATGATAATAGGGTAGATAGCAAATGTTGGCACGCATGGTAGGACAAACCAGGTATTTGACCATTCGAACGCTCGAAACAGCAGACTGACAACATGTTGGATTGAAATCAAAAAGTTTTGATTTCAAGGTTTGATGAGCAGTCATAACACTCGTGTGAACACGTCAAACTTTGCCATATTAAAAAAATTACAAAAGGGAGAACACGTTGTGCTTATGTAGAAATTTTTAATTAATAATTAAAATTAATGCAGTTTAAGGTAAAGGTTTTTGGCTAGAGTGGCTTTTACTAAGGCAACAATTAAAAGCAACAATTTTTTTCACAATATTATCTGCTTACATAGGCTAAATGAACGAAACTCGCAGCTTGAAAATTTGCTGCTAAATGAAGTTTGACAACATCGTGGATCGTTTTGCCGAAATGCTAAATTTACAGTTATGCCAGCCATCACACCTGGCTTGACAACATGTGCTATCATCTGAAACCCCCTAATGGAAAATATAGAAAGCAATGCTTTCAAAATATTAAAAAAATTTTTTTGTTAACTTGTGTATATTTTGTAGGGGACAAAAATTTGTGTTATTCTACATTACTCTTACTCAGAAAAGTTATGGAAAATACTTCGAATGAAATGTTACTTCGATAAATATTTATTTAAGTATTTTAAAAAAACCATCGAGAAAAAAAGACACATCTACTGGTAAGAGATAGTTAATCTTTGCTACCAGTTACCATGGGTTGTCACGCTATTAACATTTGTTTTCTGCTATTGTGAATTTGCCATAAAATATAAAAATGTTCACAACTGGAGAGTGACCATATAACACGAAAACGGTAAACAACCACCCTGAACATTAATGCCGAAGCTGGCAGCTTTGCACTCGCAGCTGATCATTTTGCGTGTATTTTCTGAAGTGTTATTTTTCTTTATAGATTTCGGTTGTTATTAAAAGTTCAATATGGATTCTGTGGAGCTAAATAGCCGACAAAAGAATTTCCGAGAACTTTTACAATTTCAGATGGCTGCTGATGATTCCTACGATGCACGCTGTGGCGAAGTTTATATAACGCAAAACCGTGTACTTGTATTCCATTGTTCACTTTGTGACAACAAATATGGAAGTTTTGATTATTTTCTGGAGCACTTGTCTGCACTGCATTATAAGGATATTCAAGAGGAAGTCATTGAAATCGATACTGAAACAGAAGGAAGCGTAAGTGATACAAAGCCGGCTTTTGTCGACTACAGTTACGGAGAACTGGGCCAAGATCAATATGATGAAGAATATGACGAAGAATCTACAGTCGATGTTAAGCCAGACATTGAGGAAATTGAAGAAGAATATTTGGAAGAAGTCGAAGGATTAGAAATGGTGGACGCTGAGCGCTTTGTAGAAGGATTCAACGAATTTAATTTGGAGAAAATTAAAGAGGAAGATGAAAATGAGGTTTGTCATACTAACAGAAAATAATCCGAGTACATCTAATGGTCATTTTGCAGGAACACGGATCGTCCAGCTCCAGTACTAAATACGATATAGAATTTCCACGAAGCTCTGAAGTACATAAATGCGAAGAGTGTAATAGATTGTTTCAATCTAGACCAAAATTAAAGAAACATTCCATAACGCACTCGGCTGAACGTAAGCACAAGTGCAAAATCTGTGGATTTGCCTTCAAAGAGCGCTCAAATTTAAATGCACATTTGCGCCGTCATTCAGGACAAAAGAAAATCAGCTGTGAAATATGTCCCAAGAAATTTTTTACACGTACTGAAGCTGCGACACATCAGCGCACTCATACCGGTGAAAGACCGTACATTTGCTCGTACTGTGGAACGGCTTTCGGAACTTCCGGTGCGCTTAATGAACACGTAAAAAGGCATAATAATATTCGGCCACATAAATGCCTACATTGCGATAAAAGATTCTACGACAGTTGTCAATTAAGAGATCACATGGCCGTGCATTCAAATGAGCGCCCCTTCGTTTGCACCGTTTGCTCAGCCAGTTTTGCGCGTCGTAAATCATTACGAGTGCATACAAAACTCCACATTAATGCTAGAGAATATGAGTGCAGTTTATGTGAAAAGTCTTTTAATCAGAAACCTGCTCTAATTGCTCACGTTAAAATAAATCACAAAGTTGTGGATCCAATCTAATAATAAGAAATATTCTAAGCATATCATAGTAAATATACTTTAAGCATTATATTTTTTGATTGACGGATTTTTATTTCCGGCAAATTACAATTTATTCGCCAACATGTTTCCCGATGGCTCTGTAAAATAAGGCCCTAGGAAGTAAAGCCCCAAAACAAAAACGAAATAAGACCCCTAGTATGGGACTTTATTTCATAATGTATATTCAATTCGATGAAATAAAGTCCCAACCTAAAATGAAATCAGGCCGAAAAAATGGGGCTTTATTTCATTATGAAACCATTTCTTATAAAATAAAATCCCAATATGATGCAATAAGGAATAAAATATGTCCATTTTTTGGAATTTTAATAAATTTTTGTTCAAACAGGTGACAGATGATTTTTATAAAAATAAAAAGGTTACATAAGTTGACATGAAATGTGAGAGAGTGAATCTTGTTTTGGATAATTTTATTTTTTATGCTATTTGCAATTATAGATTATATAATTACTCTTCTGTTAATTTTAGAAAACTATTAATTCTCGTATATCTCGTTCCAAAAATATTTTATTCGGGTCCAATTTAATCCAAAGAGATGGTCCCCTTCCCGTAAGAGACCTCGTGAAGTAAAACAATTCTGCAATAAGTGAAGCTTTAAGGAAGTATTGCTGGTTGGAAGGCTGTTTTTGGACCCTTTCTGAAAAACTTTTCATTTGGAAACGCAGTTATTTAAATTCTGTTTTTTTTATTGTTTTAAGAACATATTAAATCAAATAAAAAATTTTCTCCCTTTGTACGAGGGCTGTTCAAAAAGTTGTCGGCCTTTAAAGTTGGGCGTCGAAAGAAACGGTATGCTGCTTGCGGCCCGGATAACTCGACTTCGGATCATTTGAAATAGAAAAAGTAAGCGGCGTTAGATTCAGTACAGATGTAATTCTGGTCCCTACTTCAATCATAATTTTGCGATTATTTTTTACAAAATGGCGGTCATTGAAAAATGAAAAACCGATTTTGGGTCTTTTTGTAGTTTAGTGTAAAAAAAAAAATAGAAAAATTTATAGTTAAAATTGTGATTGAGCTAGTGACCAGAATGGTAACAATTCTGCGTCGATTGGACTTTGTTTCATCAAAATCGGTTCAGAACTACGGGCGCAATCTGGGCCGCAAGCTCGAAAAACGTGGTTCGTGATAAACGGGTTTAAGTGTGAAGTTATTTTTTATGCATCAAAAAAATTAAATGAAAAATTTTAACATGCAGAAATTCGACAATTCTGCGTTGATTGCACTTGGTTTCATCAAAATCGGTTCAGTAGAAGCGGAGAAAAGTGAATTTGAAGTTCAAAACCGTGATTTAAAAAAGCTCAACAAAATTTTAGGCAATAAAAATTTTTTTTTGTGAAAAAATGGCTGCATTCCGCCAACACTAGCACTCAAGATAATTCGGGTGAATGGCTACACTTTTGACAGCGCTGGCAGCTGTCTACGCTCGAGCGATGTGCATTTTACCTAGCGAAATAAATTACACAACTTCTACTCAACAGTTGCAAGTTATGTCATTTAACAGCTGTTTGCCCACCAATTTGCATGAATTTGCAAACCATTAAATGAAACGTTTAAAAAAATGAAAATTTTCGTAGCTTGTGCTATTTTTAATCTTTAACTATCCTTTGCTCCTTGCAATAGTTGAATGAGGTCCGAAATGTGCTTCTTAATAGCCATATCAAGACCATCATCCATTAGCATCTCTAGCACTACGTTTTGCATTAAGTAAACTCTTAGCAGAAAGAAATTAGGTTTTGAATTCAAAAAAACAAAACAAGCGAACAAGCTACATCAAACGTCAGTTGTCGACAGATCTGACGTTCGACGTAGCAAAGCATTCAGAGAAATCCATCGTAAAATGATCCATCGCTACAATAGCGCTCGCCTTGGCAGAATGCAGCAATACCAGCCCCATAAAGAACTCCTTCTTCTTCAAAAAATGAGGACTCAGCGGCTCTTTGTGCTCTTCGGGCAGTTCTACCTTCTTTTGATGCGGCCAGAGCTCTGGTTTCGGACCTTTTCAAAAGTTCTTCGTTTCGAAACATGGCGAAATCATATGTGACATTGCCAATCGGGATGCCCATTAGGTTCATTACTTGAAGTATTTGCAAAAAATCTTCGTTAAATATGACAGTTGCAATATAATTGGCAATCTCAATAGTGCGTGCGCCGGTGTGCATATGCTTCGGTGCGAATGACCACAGCACTGCGTTGAAAGATTCGTTGCTGTTGTGAGTTTCGGAGCCAAGGCATCTGTTCAACAAATCATCCGCTGACAGTGATGGAAACCAGGCTGACAAATCCTGGACTCTGATTTAGTGGTGCATACGTATGCTTGAAGCTGTCGATTGTCCCTTCTGCTATCGCTTTTTGCCAGGCGCACCAGCTCGACGCACCGGTCGGACAGTTTTGGTGCTGTGGAGCTTCATCAGTCGAGATTTTGTGCAAAAACGTTGCCCTAACAGCCTTCTTCATGTCAGCAACCGACTCTGGATTTGGTCATTTGGCACATATCACCAGATTAGCAATCGCCGAGAAAACTGTATAAAACTACAAAATGCAATTCTCCATTTTGTTGTCAATGCTTATGTCTTTGTTTTCATTATTTTTAAATTTTTTTGCCGATGTACTTGTGAATTCGGTGTCCTCATCTCTTTCGTGTTGGTTACCACGAAACTGGCGTTTCAAGGGACGAGTTTTTCAATTGCTACCAGTGTTTCTTTTATCTTTATTTCTATTACTTTTTCTATCCATTGTCTTTAGTGCAAACAAAAATTTTTATCAAAACTGCACTTTTCAAAACTGGATGCACGCGCTCGTCCGGTTTATAACTCAATTCAAAGTGAACTTAACGCTGCCAATATTCGAATACCTAAGCTCTAAAATGTGTATTCATTTACTTTTAAAATGCATATACAAACAAGTTATTACCTACTAAAGAACACGGTGAACGAAATTCGGTGGATGCTTCAAAACCTTGCATTCAAAAAGTAGCCAAATTAAGCAAATCGCATTTTGGCGAAAACATTGCTGGACAAAATAGACCATATCTCCTAAAGTATTTCGAATTTTAAAAAACCCTTTTAAGACAATATTCTGAAATATCCAAGCTATAAAACTATGCAAAAAAAAAATCGAAAAAATGTTTGCCAACCAGGAATACTCCCTTAATTTTGCAACCCTTTGGGAGAGGTGTCTGCCTGTATTTAAAGATTACATTCGTCACATTACTTACTTACTTACTTAGGTGGTCGTAACAACCCGTGTCCGGGTTTCCGACCGACCTCATCAGCTCTCGCCAGGCGCCTTTGCTTTGCGCGAGTCTTCTCCAATAAAGCAGCACAGGTAGAACGAGCGTCTTGTAGAGTGTTAGTTTTGTCGATCGAGAGAGGGCTCTGGAACTTAGTTGCTTACTGAGCCCGTAGTAGCACCTATAAGCAATTATTGTTCTTCGCCTTTATCTTCAGGCTGATTTCGCTGTTGGTATTAATGGCGGTGCCAAGGTATACGAACTCATTGACTACTTCAAAGTTATAGCTGCCGGATGAAACGTGGGAGTCTAAACGCCGCGCTCCCTTGTTTGTAGACAGCATATACTTTGTTTTGCCCTCATTTATCGTCAAACCCACTTTGGCTGATTCCTTTTCGATAGCGGCGAAAGCAGCGGTAACATCTCTCTTGGTTCTGCCGACAATATCAATATCATCAGCGTACGCAAGGAGCTGGACGCCTTTGTAGAAATGGTGCCATTACGATGCACACCGGCCTTTCGTACGATCCCCTCCATGATGATGTTAAAGAGATCGCAAGACAGTGGATCGCCTTGCCTGAAACCTCTTTCGGTATTGAAGGTTTCGTAGAGGTCATTTCCTACCTTGACGGAGCTGCGTGTGTTGCTCAACGTCATTCTGCAAAGTCTAATTAGCTTTGCAGGTATACCGAACTCAGGCATTGTTGCGTATAGGCAATCCCTTCTCTGGCTATCGAACGCAGCTTTAAAATCGAAAAAGAGATGATGTGTGTCAATTTGATTTTCGTGGGTTTTCTCCAGGATTAGTCCTAGCGTGAAAATCTGGTCTATGGTGGACTTACCAGGTCGAAAGCCACACTGATTGTTTATGAGTCGTTGGATAGCAACTCGAACCTCTTCATGGCTAGGTGGTGGTACTTCCACTCCGTCATCGTTGATTGGTAGCTCTGAACTGTGCTCTCCATGGGCGGCATTGGTGGAATCGTCGCCAGTAAGTAAATTGGAGAAGTGATGTTTCTACAATCTCAGCACACACTGCGTATCCGTATTCAGATCTCCATTTTCGTCTCTACAAGTGGATGCTCCGAGCTTGAAACCTTGCGTTAGACGCTTAACCTGTTGATAGAATTTTCGTGCATCCTTATTGCCCTGGTATACCTGTAGTTCCTCACGCTCACACTTTTCCTGCTCTCTTTTCTTGCGTCTGAAAAGGCGCCTCTCTTCCTTCCTCTTTTCACGGTAGTTTTCTCGCACGGCTCGCGTTGCAGCTGACTGCAGCGTTTTTCTATGTGCGGCGTTTTTTACTGCAGTCGCAATGCGACACTCCTGATCATACCATTGGTTCCGAGGTTGCGGGCGTCGGAAACCAATGACTTCTTCAGCGGCAGCGCGCATGGAGTAGGATATATGCGCCCAAAGTTCGCCGGCGTCGTCGGGTCCAGAGGTTGATTGGTTGAGCTTAGTTAGATTGAGTTGAGCGGAGTAGGCTTCGGCAGTCCGTTGTAATTGCAGCTTAGCGATATCTAGCTTTCGTTTCATTCCTTTGCGTATGTTCTTCGCATTGCATAATCGCATGCGGATCTTGGCTGCAACAAGATAATGGTCGGAGTCAATGCTGACCCCCTGGAATGTACGCACATTTAGAACACTAGAGGCATGCCTTCCGTCGATTACAACATGATCAATTTGGTTTCGTGTTTTTTGATCCGGGGACAGCCAGGTGGCCTTGTGGATGTCGAGGTGCTTAAATCTGGTGCTCTAATTACCATGTTTCGCGCCGCGGCGAAGTCGATCAGTCTTAGACCGTTGTTCGTGGAGGTCTCATGAAGACTGAACTGACCGACAGTGGGGCAAATGATGCCTTCCCTTTCGCATTAAAATCGCCGAGGATTTTTTTCACGTCATGGACCGGAAGGTGGTCGTATACGTCCTCAAGACTAGCGTAGAAAGCGTCTTTGACGGCTTCGTCCTTTTCCTCTGTCGGGGCGTGCGCGCAAATAAGGCTGATGGAGAAAAATGTTGCCTTAATGTGGATCGTGGCCAATCTTTCGTTCGCAGGTGTGAACCGGGAAACAAGGTGGCGTAGTTTCCGGCTAACAACGAATCCACATCCAAATTCGCGCCTCTCCGCATGGCAGCTGTAGTAGATATCACAGTGTGCTTGTTAAGAGCAGCCTTGCCCTTTCCATCGCATTCCTGGATGGCGGTGATGTCAGCCTTTATTGTTTTGAGGGCTTTCGCCAGTTGGATAATGGCACCTTCCCTATAAAGGGTTCGGGCATTCCAGGTGCATATACGTAAATTATTGTCCGTTTTTCGTTTGCTGTGGTCGTCAACGTAATTGGGGTTCTTATCCAAAGATGGTTTAGTTTTCATTGGGCAGTAGTAATGTGGCGGGACCCAAACCCTGCGCACATTCCATGTTTATGCCGCGTTTCCATGTGATCTTTCAGTATCTTATCTTATCCCATATCACAAAACACATGCTATAAAGAGCGAGATGCATATATGTACTTTTTCCTATAAAAATTTGACATTTGCAAAATATGTAAACAAATCCATTACTGCAAGTTTGCTGATTGCAAGACGTGCTTATTGAAATAACTTCTTGTCTACGTACCCTAAATTGTTTTATATAATTATTATTGTGCAGACAGCATCAGGCGTTACAGGTAATCCAATTCGTGTGCCACAACTGCAGCAGCATCAGTGAAATACACACGAAAACAAAAAATATAAAAAAACAGTTTTAAAAAAAGACTTGGTGAATCTACCAAGCATCAAATTAAAGAAAAAATCACTGATGCTTTCCATAAATGCGCTTAGGAACTCTCTGGCCAACTCTACATTGCGATGGTTAAAAACACCAAGAATGTTTATTTATTTTAAATCATACCCCTTGACCTGATTTGATTTTCTTTATTTTCCAATTTGTATTCGTAATTCTGTACTATTTCAAAACAATTAATATTGGCGCAAATAAAATTGACAGCTTGACAACACAAAAACTACAACTATAAAAATTAATATGTCATATTTATAGCATGTGATCAACTTTTATAGCAAAAGTTCAAGAAGCTGAACTTTTTCGATCTCCTATCATCACAGGGGATATCACATGCTATAAAAATGACTAAGGTATACCTGTTTCACACTCACATTCATCAATGCCATAAAGTAGGGCTCACATGCTATTTCTTTCTTACAAAAAATGTGATACTAGAAGATAATAGAAGATCACATGGAAACGCGGCATTAAGGTCTATGAAGCGACCCGCCGCTCAAATTAGCAGTCAAACTGACGGATGCCAGTTCGCCGTTGCCCAGGGAACACCACGTGGAGGTTTGAGTCGACTTGAGACGATTTCGACATGGATAATGCTGGCCTCGCCAGGTTGAGGCGGTCAGACACGTTGCCATGTGAAGGTTCTCCCCCTGTACCCCATTCGTCACATACTTTTAAATATTTGCAAGGTAGAAAAACAATATTTGTACAGTTTTCTGTGCAAAAACAAAACGATGGTATTCATTGACATTAGCCACTAATGTCTCTCCTACTAAGGTTTCTTCACCATCTGTCAATTTTTCCTCTGTTTTAAGAATGGCATCGTTAGGGATCATATCAACAAATATTCCGTTGGTTTTGAAAACAATTCTAGCGAGAAATGTGGCACAGTAATTTCCCTTGTTTCAATAAACACGTGGCCTCTTTAATTTTAGAATCTCTCAATATTATAATTCTTCCTTTATTAACAAAAAAGCCGCCAATTTTATACAGCATATTTAGATATCTACTTTTAAAAAATTCCTCATATCGAAAGATATTTACAAAAGTTTTCATGTTTTTGAGTAGAACGTTTCAATACTTTATTATAGGCTTCGACTGCAGATGTTGTTTAAATTTGAATATAATATTTTAAATAACAAAAATCGAAAAGTTTGAATAACACTCATATCCAAGTATGACCCCAAGGAGTTTTGAAATTTCCGGCGTCCTATTTCACAAATATATAAAGCCCCAATTAAAAAAAATTAAATAAAGACACAAAAGCGAAATAACAGTCCAAATATTCATGCTATTATTTCATTAATAAAGTTTTTGGGGCATTTAATTTTTTCTTTTGGGGCAAATCATTCAAAATATGTTGTTGTTTTTCCAGCGAAAAAAAAATTAACTAACTGCGAGAACGGAAATGAACTTTCAACACTTCATCGCATCAATCAAAATTTTGATGGAGCTCCAGTCCTGCATCAATCAATCACAGGGTTGCATAATCAACATTTCTGGTACTAACAGCAACACTTTTGTAATCAATCAAATATCTCGAAGAGAGTAAGGCACTGTTTACACGTCATTCAAATTGAAGGATCATTCCAAATTTGTTGTTGTTTTCCTAGCAAAAAAAAAAAGATGAACTCTCTGCGAGAGCGGAAATGAACTTTCTACACTTCATCGCATCAATCAAAATTTTGATGGAGCTCAAGACCTGCATCAATCAATCACAGGGTTGCATGATCAACTTTTCTGGTACTTACAACAACACTTTTAGTCGGCATCGGTCATTCAATCAAAAAATCAAGTGTGAACAGCTATTCGATCAAATATCTCGAAAAGAGTAAAAGAGAACAAAAAATGCGATATTCTTCATTCAATTTGAATGACGTATAAACTCTGCCTAAGAAAGAACAAAAAACGCGATATTCTTCATTCAATTTGAATGACGTATAAACTCTGCCAAAGGCGCCAAAATCGGAAATATCAGCCCCATTTATTTGTGTGTGCATAGAAATGCTTGTGGCCTTGTTTCTTTTGTGGCTTGGAACCTTATTTCCTGGGGCCATATTTCACAGAGCCATTCCCGATAACTTATGGATGTGCAACTGTATTCGATCGAATCTTCGTATTAGCATGTTCTCACGGCAGTCTGAATTAAGTAATTCGGCCTTCGAATAACGAATGTGAATTACCCTGTTCACACGAAACAATCGTAATTCGGTTTCACAGCTGTTCTTTGTGTATTTTATTTTAATTTTATTTGATTTGTTGTGGATAACGAAAATGAGGAAAAAATGTGCAAAATAAATGTTTGTTTATTATATTTTTTATTTTTTAAGCAATAATAATACTCACTTTGTCTGCTGACTTTGAGGATTTGACTCATGATACAATGATAAGGTAGGCCCATGATACTAAGTGTTCTCAAGCGTCAACGAAGAGTGGATAATGAGAAGCAACATTAATGTCAAAACGACGAATTTCGTAGAAATTGCAAATGAAGAAAATATTTTATGTTTCCAAGTTGCAAACAGTGCGGTCGCGGGTATTAAATTTGTGCTAATTTGAGTCAAAATATTATATAAAAAGTGTAATAAAAACTATAAAATGTGAAAGAAGTCTTAAAATTGCAAAAAAAAACCTGTAACAGTTTTAACCAAAAAACAACTGCGAAACGTGAGCATAAAGAAATTCGCGATGAACAGCTGATTTTGACATCAATGTAGCTTTATTCTTCTTTCTACTCCATTCCTCTCCGTGATGACCTTACCTTACAATTCTGCCATGGATTTGACTATTTGTTTTGTGGTTTTCGATTAATTTTCGATAAGAATTAGAGATGAAGCCGATTTCTACGTAATTCGGATGTTAATTCAAACTGAATTACCTTCAAATAAGATAATTTGCTTGACAAATTTTGTATGGCGAATTACTTAATTCGGAACATAATTCAGCCTCTAATTACGAATGAGAGCCGAATTACGTTGTTCAGGTTGCCGTGAGAACATGCTATACAACGGCTACAGAATATTTTATTTACGTAATTATAACCGTTTAATGACATTAATTACTTGATTAGCAATATAAAAAAAAACATAATGTTAGGCTAGTGATAAGAAATAACTTACAGCCTGGAACTTTCAACACAATATAATTTTATTTTTAAACATGATAACTAGATAAAAATGGAAAACTACTGAATTTCACATCTGAATTTATTTAGAAATTGCTGTGACTTTTTTAAAATAACAGATAATTTCAAAGAAGGAGGAGATATTATGTGACCCTCTGCTATCTTAATGTGACAGTAAACAGAAATAAAAATATAAAATTGAAAACTCCTTACTCTTTCATACCAAACATCTTTCTTGACTTGTCGTCGAAATCAGCAAAATGGGATATCAGCAACTATTTCTATTTTATCCGATTTAGTTTTAAGATCGTTCTCCTGGTATTAAGCTTCTTCTGTTACAACTTAAGCGATGTCTTGCGTGGCCTGTTCGATAAAATTCCTAAAACCAAGTTTGTCCGAAACAATTTCTGTCAATAACTGAACAATTAACAAACGATCTATTTTTCTTTCTCAGATAAAATTTAGGTGTTTGATCGACACAGCAATTTGTCTCTTAAAATGTTAAGTTCTCAGGTGTACATCTACCAACATCTGGATCTAAGTAATCAAAATTTTTTTTATATTTAAACAAGGAATAAATGTCGTGTGAATATAAATATGCAAATAATACGCAAATGAAGACAACTAACAATAAGTTGACGAAAGGTTAAACTCTTCCACGTTCTAGGTGTATACCAACATCTGGATCTGAGTAATCAAACTTTTTTTATATTTAAACAAGGAACAAATGTCGTGTGAATATAAATATGCAAATAATACGCAAATGAAGACAACTAACAATAAGTTGACGTAAGGTTAAACTCTTCCACGTTCCAGGTGTATATTTGCCAACATCTGGATCTGAGTAATCAAACTTTTTTTATATTTAAAGAAGGAATAAATGTGTGATTATAAATATGCAAATAATACGCAAATGAAGACAACTAACAATAAGTTGACGTAAGGTTAAACTCTTCCACGTTCCAGGTGTATAGAGGAAGACGGAATACATTTGACACTTTCATTTAAAAGACCTGTATTTTATACAAAATATAACATAATTTTTTTAAACAGATATATCCTTAGAAGCGCCGGAGTTTTAATATCTGTGGACTTTTGACAAAAGAACGCGATTTTACAGGAGAGGGAAAAAACACATTGAAACCTTATTAAAACTATTCGTGCACATGTTTTGTAATATATTAAGGACTAACATTATGAAGAGATATTTAAGCCTTATTTTATGACTGATTTTATTAATATTATAGTAATATAATAGTTTTACAGAAAAATTCAAAAAAGGGAAATATTTTGTTTTTTCAAACGGAATTTGTTAAAAAAAAAATCAATTTACAGTGGCTCACAGCTTATTTGATGCAGTGCCCGATTAAAAACTTAAAAACTAAGAAGTATATAGACAAAATTTTAATGTAGTTTAGTACGCGTGTATTCAACAAAAATGATTAATGCACAAAACGGAATTCAGAAAAATATAACTCCTCGCCCCGCTAGAGAGGAAAACCAAATACGGGGCAAAATTTATCTCTCAGCTTATTTGATACAGTATCTTCTGAACACATATGCTCTAGAGTGTCGAGCTGTTGATCGATGTTTTATTTTTCTCTACATTTACCGTTGTTTTCAGTGTCAGTTACAGCAATTTTATCGTTTGATCTCGCAAGTCTAAGGTACAATACAAGACTTTAAAAAAATGGGTCGTCGCACAACCAGAGAACGAAAATAAACGAAAAGATATACGAGCCGAAGCCTCAGAGACAAGGTTCATTAATACAGGTTAAGTCACTTGAGAGAGGCTCGGTCGAACTGTCAGAATGGATAAAAGGAAATCAAGATTTACAATTTTTAGCTAACAGCTACTTTGACAGTTCGAGCAAAGGCGGAAAAAGAGTGCTTTTCTCTCAAGTGACCTTGCTTAACCTTAATTAATGAACCTTGAATTAATGAACCTTGCTCAGAGAGTGATACAAAGTCGACATTTTTCATTCGAATCGTTAGTCCCCTTTTCCACACATCAAGTTTTCTTGAAAGCAAGTCGAGTTTGTGGGATAACGGAACATAAGGAAAGGGGAAGGAACAGACTTACCTTCAAGTTTTTGTTATATTTCACTTGCACACATAATATTTTTTATGTGTAACTCTTTCTTATTCTTTCGGACTTGACCGTCAACTCTTGATGTGTGTAAACTGAATCAAGTCAAGTTTAAAAGGGAATGTCAAAAACTTGACCGTCAAAAACTTGACCGTCAAGACTTGACGAGTAGAAACTGGGACTTAGTGAAGGCGAAAGAAACACGATATCTTTCAGTGGAAGAGAGAGCTAACGTAATTTTTTATAATTTTTGCTAATGTCTCATGGCCTAATTAGCCATACATAGATCAACGCAACACAGCCGGTTCTTTTGACACATAGAAATCTACCAAATGCGTTTTTTGTGTATCTAATTAGCCGAAACGTAACGCGACGTAAACATCTGTTGAATTTTGATTTCTATGTTACGTCGGCGTGAACGTGGCTTTTCTTTTTGTTGTTTCACAGCAAATTATGATATTAAAAAACAAAGAAAGGAGAGACTTTTGCTGAGAGTTTGCTAAAGAATACGAAGAAGAATATTTATTTTGTTGTAACCTGACGATCGTTTAACGAATCGTTGTTTTGGTTTCATTTGTGTCTCTTGGATACACATTTTTTTGTTTTGTTTATAGTTTTGCTCGTAACAGCAAACGAAAAACAAAACAGACGCTCAATCGTTCTTTTATTATTTCAATCGTTTTTGTTTCGTATGCTTGAAAGATCGAAACGTAACGAAATGGAACCTTTGCTCGAACTGTCAAAGTAGTTGTTAGCTAAAAATTGTACAGATTCAGGTTTTTTTTCTTGATTTCCTTTTATCCATTCTGACAGTTCGACCGAGCTCTCTCAAGTGACTTAACCTGTATTAATGAACCTTGGGTAGGGCCGCTTCGCTGAGTGCTCTCACGCGTCAACGAAGAGTGGATAATGAGAAGGAACATATATGTCAAAACGACGAATTTCGTAGAAATTGCATATGAAGAAAATATTTTATGTTTCCAAGTTGCAAACAGTGCGGTCGCGGGTGTTAGATTTGTGCTAATTTGAGTGAAAATATTATAAAAAAAATGTAATAAAAAATATAAAATGTGAAAGAAGTCTTAAAATTGCAAAAAAAAACCTGTAACAGTTTTAACCTAAAAACAACTGCGAAACGTGAGCATAAAGAAATTCGCGATGAACAGCTGATTTTGACACCAATCTCGCTTTATTCTGCTTCTACTCCATTCCTCTCCGAGTCGACCCTACCTTATAATTTTGCCATGAGCGTGAGTTGATTTTACATCATACAGAGTACACCATAGAGAGTACAGCATATCATTAAGCGTAGAAGCGGGTAGAAGTGCACCAAACAAAATTTTTAACGCGTCCTGAAAATTAAGGCCAATCCTAAGTTATCAGCACCAAAACTGGCTACCGAGGTAGAGCAAGAATTGGGTAAGTCGTGCAGTGCAGAAACCGTCCGCCGCGTGCTACGCGACTGTAACTTTCATGGCCGGGTAGCTCGTAAAAAGCCCTTCATAAGCAAGAAAAATCAACAAAGTCGATTTGTTTTTGCTAAAGAGCATGTTTGGAAAACCTCTGACTACTGGGACACCGTCCTTTTTTCTGATGAATCCAAGTTCAACCTTTTTGGCTCCGACGGTATGTCCTACGTCTTGCGTAAACCAAACACAGAACTAAACAAACAGAACCTCAAAGCTACAGTAAAGCATGGCGGCGGTTTATCGAAGGAATAATGGACAAAATCATGTACCTGAACATATTGAAGAGCAATTTGCGGCAAAGTGCTCAGCTACTTGGTATACTCGAAAAATTCCGGTTTTATCAAGACAACGACCCGATGGAACTGGCTCATATGGAACTGTCACCTGATATGAACGTCATTGAAAACCTGTGAGCCTTGTTGGAAAATAATATTCGTAAGCACAAAATCTCAAACAGAGCAGAATTGAAGAAGGCGCTACCCGAGGAATGACAGAAAATTACACCAAACAGTACACGACAGCTTGTCGATTCAATGCCAAGATGGATGTAAGCCCTTCTTAAGGCAATAGGATAACATACAAAATATTAAAAGTAAAGTAAAACCTATAGTGAATATGATTTTTGAGTTTAAATTGAACTGTATCAAATAAGCTGAGACTTAAAATTTTGCAGTGTTTTTTTACTTTAGTTTTTGTGTTGTTAAATAACCATTTAGAGAAATAAAAAAGTTACTTGGTTGAACTTCATACATTATCCTACAAAATGGCATTAAAATCTTTTTTTAATTCTATTCAAATATTAAAACAAAATTGCTTTAACTTTAAAAAAGGTAGCGTATCAAATAAGCTGTGAGTCACTGTATCTCGTTTAAGTTCTTTTGTCAAATTCATTTTGCGCCGGAATATTGGAATTATCGCACCTTATGTCGAGTTAAATTACCTCTTTTTCAAATTTTGCATTTGACAATAGAACTTAATTCGAAATAAGTTGTTTTGTCAAATACATTTTTGGGAAAAAAAATGTACACATAAATTGAAATAACTTCTTTTGTCAAAATAACGTTACATATTTTTCTTTGGAATCTATCAACTTATGTAGAATTAAGTGGAATTAAATACACTGCGGCTGCGGCCGTGCGGCATCTGTCAACATTTTTTGCATATATTTCTTATGGAGAGAAACTGGTGTAATGCTGCCCTTGCCGCTGCGGCTTTGTCGTCGATATAGAATCGTTCCTAATTTGACGGCATGTCGTTGCAATTGCAATATATGTGCAGGTCTTGATTGCGGCTTTAATGACGAGCTGTCAAATTAGGCACGATTCCATATCGGCGACAAAGCCGCTGCAGCAAGGGTGGCATTACAGCTGTGAAATTGGGAACGATTCTATATCGACGACAAAGCCACAGCGGCAAGGGCGGCATTACACCAGTTTCTCTCCATAAGAAATACATGTACAAAATTTTGACAGATGCCGGACGGCCGCAGACGCAGTCAATGTGTCTAGGCTAATTATTGTAAAGTTCGTGAATTGTGACACGATTCGTTTTGTAAGATTAGGGTACTTTTCACATTGTTACATTTTTGATAAAAGCCCCCTATTCACACTACGGAGTGAAGTCAAATTTACCCCAGCGTCAAATGTACCCCGTCTTACCCTTTTTACCAACATCCGGATCTGAGTTATCAAACTTTTTTATATTTAAACAAGTAATAAGTATCGCGTGAATATAAATATGCAAATAATACGCAAATAGAGACAACTAACAATAAGTTGACGTAAGGTTAAACTCTTCCACGTTCCAGGTGTATGTCTACCAACATCTGGATCTGAGTAATCAAACTTTTTTATATTTAAACAAAAAAAAGTCGTTTGAATATAAATATGCAAATAATACGCAAATGAAGACAACTAACAATAAGTTGACGAAAGGTTAAACTCTTCCACGTTTAACGTAGAAGAGTATAAAAGCGAACCACAGTCATTATTTTTCATTAGTATCTCTTGATAAATTAAAGAAATACGAGTTTATTTGAAAAAAATATAAAAAATCAACATGAAACTTTTTGTAATACTTGTTTTCGTACTACTGGCTGGTTCTGGAATGGTTTCATGCAAGACAGTTGAACCTGACCCTTATTTGAGATTTGGTTGAAATGGTCTTTTAAGGCGAGGAATTTGGTGCAAAGAGGTGATCAAAGGACTAAGTAACACAAAACTTCGAATCCAGAATAATGAAAAATATGCGTTTGTTTTACAAATGTCTTGAATAAAACTAAGCAATTATTAATATATAAAAAACAGAAGTGTTATTTAGTTTTAAATGTTCTGAGCTGAGCGTGACACTTTTATAGCTTTTTTCCAAAAAGTCTTTAACAACTTTTATAAAATCAAAGGAACATTGATGCTCGATAGTAAGAGTTTTTAATAAGAGTTATTCATTTATTAATTTTAATTGTAAGTCCTAAATAATTATACTTATTTTAAAGAAATATTTTAAAACTTTTATCTACATATATATTTGATGTTTAAATGTAAGAGTCTTTGAGGATTTTTTTTAGATTTCTAACCTAAAGTTCGTTGGTCGTTTTTTAACAAAAAAAAAATGTGTACATGCAATATTTTGTTTATTTCTTTTTTTTGCGCTGACCAATCACGCGGAATCAAAAATACAATTTTTGAACTTTTTGTCTGTCTGTCAAAGCATCATGCGAAATAAATTGAATGAATTTAAATAAAACTTGACATCTGGGGTTCTTATGTCCCTGATCCAGTAAAAAAGCACTCTACAAAAAAACAGTTCATTCGCAAAAAATCTGAGAAGAAAAATGTCTCTTTTATATATAACAGGTCAATCAATATGATTGCAAAAAAAAAAAGGATAAGTAAAAAAAAAAACAAAAATTTGATAAAACTCGGTTATATTATTCAACATAACATGTCATTCAATAAGTCCACAGGATAAGTAAGAAAAAAACAACATTTTTATAAAACTCGATTATATTATTCAATATAGTTGCCTTCGAGAGCGATACGTATAGCGATTTTCCAACTTTTCGATACCAGTTTTATAGTACGACTTCTATTTCTCGTCAAAATTTGCCTCAGTTATAGCGATTACTTCATCATTGGACTTGAATTTCTTTCCAGCAAGCATTCTCTCGAGATCTGAAAACAGGAAAAAGTCGCTGGGGGCTAAATCTGGAGAATACGGTGGGTGGGTAAGCAATTCGAAGCCCAACTCATTCAATTTTGCCATCGATTTCATCGATTTGTGACACGGTGTATTGCCTTGGTGAAACAACACTGATTTGGCCGTTTCTTGGCGATTTCAGCCTTCAATCGATCCAAAAGTGCACAGAAATAGTTGTTGTTGATGGTGGTTCCTTTTTGGAGATAGTCGATGAATATTATTCCTTTTGCATCCCAAAATACAGACGCCATCACCTCACAAGCCGACTGTTGGGTTTTTGCTTGGTTTGGATTCGGTTCGTCGACTGCTGTCCACTCAGCTGACTGTCTTATGGATTCTGGTATGTAAAAGTGTAGCCATGTTTAATTCATTGTCACATATCGACGATAGAACTCGATTTTATTGCGGTTTAACAGCGCCAAACACTCCTCTGAAACATGAATTCGTTATTGCTTTTGGTCGTCTGTGAGCTCACCTGTGAGGCACCCACTTTTCACAGAGCTTTCGCATACCCAAATGTTCGTGTAAAATGGTAAAAACACTACCATCTGATATCTTTACAATGTCAGCTAGCTCGTGCACCTTCAATTTGCTATCGTTCATAACCAATTTGTGGATTTTTTTATATTTTGTGGAAAACAGTCTGATTTGGGCGTCCACTGCGCTCTACATCATTTGTGCTGGTACGACCACGTTTAAATTCAGCAATCCACTTTTCTACCATTTGTCTCGATGGAGCAGAGTCCGGATAATGTTTATCAAGCGATTGTTTGGTTTTCACTGTATTTTTTTTATCAAAAAGCAATGCTTTGTCAAAACTCGAAATTCACTTTTTTCCATTTTTTTTTTTTTCAATAATAATAGTTACACACAAAATGCTATAACTCACGAATCAAATGCCAGATTGGCTACATTCCGCCAACACTAGCGCTCAAGAAAATTCGGGTGAATGGCTACACTTTTGAAAGCGCTGGCAGCTGTCTACGCTCTAGCGATGTGCATTTTACCCATGGTATAATGGTTTACAAGGTTGGAGTGACAGTTCTGTTGGCGATTTGGAGTTGTCAAAAACACATTGAAAAAGAGAAAACGAAGAAGCAGATGACAGATGACAAGTTAAACCATGATACAATAATTTACAAGGTAGCCTTGACAACTACATTTTTTCTCACGAGCGGCGATCGGGAGTTGTCAAATCAATACAAAGTTTAACTTTTCATCTGTTTTGCTGCTTCTTCGTTTTCTCTTCTTCAATGTGTTATTGACAACTCCGAATCGCCAACAGAACTGTCACTCCTACCTTGTAAATAATTATACCATGAGTTAAACTTTGTAAAATGCATTTTGTAAAATGCCATTGGCTGCATTCCGCCGCAAGCGCATTCCCGCTCATCTGACAAAGCGCTCAAGAAAATTCGGGTGAATGGCTACACTTTTGACAGCGCTGGCAGCTGTCTATGCTCGAGCGATGTGCATTTTACATAGCGAAATAAATTACGCTACTTCTACTCAACAGTTTCAAGTTACGTCATTTAACAGCTGTTTGCGCTCCAATTTGCATGAATTTGCAAACACTCAAATGAAACCCTTAAAATCAATGCAAATTTTCGTGGCTTGTGCTATTTTTAATGTTTTAAACTATCCTTTGCTCCTTGCAATGGTTGAATGAGGTCCGAAATGTGCTTCTTAATAGCCATATCAAGACCATTATCCATTAGCATCTCTAGCACTACGTTTTGCATTAAGTAAACCTCTTAGCAGAAAGAAATTAGGTTTTAAATTCAACAAAACAAAACAAAACAAAACAAAACAAGCGAGCAAGCTACGTCAAACGTCAGTTACCAACAGATCTGACGTTCAACGTAGCAACGCATTCAAAGAAACCCAGCGTAAAATGATCCATCTTTGATACAGTATCTTCTGAACACATATGCTCTAGAGTGTCGAGCTGTTGATCGATGTTTTATTTTTCTCTACATTTACCGTTGTTTTCAGTGTCAGTTACAGCAATTTTATCGTTTGATCTCGCAAGTCTAAGGTACAATACAAGACTTTAAAAAAATGGGTCGTCGCACAACCAGAGAACGAAAATAAACGAAAAGATATACGAGCCGAAGCCTCAGAGACAAGGTTCATTAATACAGGTTAAGTCACTTGAGAGAGGCTCGGTCGAACTGTCAGAATGGATAAAAGGAAATCAAGATTTACAATTTTTAGCTAACAGCTACTTTGACAGTTCGAGCAAAGGCGGAAAAAGAGTGCTTTTCTCTCAAGTGACCTTGCTTAACCTTAATTAATGAACCTTGAATTAATGAACCTTGCTCAGAGAGTGATACAAAGTCGACATTTTTCATTCGAATCGTTAGTCCCCTTTTCCACACATCAAGTTTTCTTGAAAGCAAGTCGAGTTTGTGGGATAACGGAACATAAGGAAAGGGGAAGGAACAGACTTACCTTCAAGTTTTTGTTATATTTCACTTGCACACATGATATTTTTTATGTGTAACTCTTTCTTATTCTTTCGGACTTGACCGTCAACTCTTGATGTGTGTAAACTGAATCAAGTCAAGTTTAAAAGGGAATGTCAAAAACTTGACCGTCAAGACTTGACGAGTAGAAACTGGGACTTAGTGAAGGCGAAAGAAACACGATATCTTTCAGTGGAAGAGAGAGCTAACGTAATTTTTTATAATTTTTGCTAATGGCTCATGGCCTAATTAGCCATACATAGATCAACGCAACACAGCCGGTTCTTTTGACACATAGAAATCTACCAAATGCGTTTTTTGTGTATCTAATTAGCCGAAACGTAACGCGACGTAAACATCTGTTGAATTTTGATTTCTATGTTACGTCGGCGTGAACGTGGCTTTTCTTTTTGTTGTTTCACAGCAAATTATGATATTAAAAAACAAAGAAAGGAGAGACTTTTGCTGAGAGTTTGCTAAAGAATACGAAGAAGAATATTTATTTTGTTGTAACCTGACGATCGTTTAACGAATCGTTGTTTTGGTTTCATTTGTGTCTCTTGGATACACATTTTTTTGTTTTGTTTATAGTTTTGCTCGTAACAGCAAACGAAAAACAAAACAGACGCTCAATCGTTCTTTTATTATTTCAATCGTTTTTGTTTCGTATGCTTGAAAGATCGAAACGTAACGAAATGGAACCTTTGCTCGAACTGTCAAAGTAGTTGTTAGCTAAAAATTGTACAGATTCAGGTTTTTTTTCTTGATTTCCTTTTATCCATTCTGACAGTTCGACCGAGCTCTCTCAAGTGACTTAACCTGTATTAATGAACCTTGGGTAGGGCCGCTTCGCTGAGTGCTCTCACGCGTCAACGAAGAGTGGATAATGAGAAGGAACATATATGTCAAAACGACGAATTTCGTAGAAATTGCATATGAAGAAAATATTTTATGTTTCCAAGTTGCAAACAGTGCGGTCGCGGGTGTTAGATTTGTGCTAATTTGAGTGAAAATATTATAAAAAAAATGTAATAAAAAATATAAAATGTGAAAGAAGTCTTAAAATTGCAAAAAAAAACCTGTAACAGTTTTAACCTAAAAACAACTGCGAAACGTGAGCATAAAGAAATTCGCGATGAACAGCTGATTTTGACACCAATCTCGCTTTATTCTGCTTCTACTCCATTCCTCTCCGAGTCGACCCTACCTTATAATTTTGCCATGAGCGTGAGTTGATTTTACATCATACAGAGTACACCATAGAGAGTACAGCATATCATTAAGCGTAGAAGCGGGTAGAAGTGCACCAAACAAAATTTTTAACGCGTCCTGAAAATTAAGGCCAATCCTAAGTTATCAGCACCAAAACTGGCTACCGAGGTAGAGCAAGAATTGGGTAAGTCGTGCAGTGCAGAAACCGTCCGCCGCGTGCTACGCGACTGTAACTTTCATGGCCGGGTAGCTCGTAAAAAGCCCTTCATAAGCAAGAAAAATCAACAAAGTCGATTTGTTTTTGCTAAAGAGCATGTTTGGAAAACCTCTGACTACTGGGACACCGTCCTTTTTTCTGATGAATCCAAGTTCAACCTTTTTGGCTCCGACGGTATGTCCTACGTCTTGCGTAAACCAAACACAGAACTAAACAAACAGAACCTCAAAGCTACAGTAAAGCATGGCGGCGGTTTATCGAAGGAATAATGGACAAAATCATGTACCTGAACATATTGAAGAGCAATTTGCGGCAAAGTGCTCAGCTACTTGGTATACTCGAAAAATTCCGGTTTTATCAAGACAACGACCCGATGGAACTGGCTCATATGGAACTGTCACCTGATATGAACGTCATTGAAAACCTGTGAGCCTTGTTGGAAAATAATATTCGTAAGCACAAAATCTCAAACAGAGCAGAATTGAAGAAGGCGCTACCCGAGGAATGACAGAAAATTACACCAAACAGTACACGACAGCTTGTCGATTCAATGCCAAGATGGATGTAAGCCCTTCTTAAGGCAATAGGATAACATACAAAATATTAAAAGTAAAGTAAAACCTATAGTGAATATGATTTTTGAGTTTAAATTGAACTGTATCAAATAAGCTGAGACTTAAAATTTTGCAGTGTTTTTTTACTTTAGTTTTTGTGTTGTTAAATAACCATTTAGAGAAATAAAAAAGTTACTTGGTTGAACTTCATACATTATCCTACAAAATGGCATTAAAATCTTTTTTTAATTCTATTCAAATATTAAAACAAAATTGCTTTAACTTTAAAAAAGGTAGCGTATCAAATAAGCTGTGAGTCACTGTATCTCGTTTAAGTTCTTTTGTCAAATTCATTTTGCGCCGGAATATTGGAATTATCGCACCTTATGTCGAGTTAAATTACCTCTTTTTCAAATTTTGCATTTGACAATAGAACTTAATTCGAAATAAGTTGTTTTGTCAAATACATTTTTGGGAAAAAAAATGTACACATAAATTGAAATAACTTCTTTTGTCAAAATAACGTTACATATTTTTCTTTGGAATCTATCAACTTATGTAGAATTAAGTGGAATTAAATACACTGCGGCTGCGGCCGTGCGGCATCTGTCAACATTTTTTGCATATATTTCTTATGGAGAGAAACTGGTGTAATGCTGCCCTTGCCGCTGCGGCTTTGTCGTCGATATAGAATCGTTCCTAATTTGACGGCATGTCGTTGCAATTGCAATATATGTGCAGGTCTTGATTGCGGCTTTAATGACAAGCTGTCAAATTAGGCACGATTCCATATCGGCGACAAAGCCGCTGCAGCAAGGGTGGCATTACAGCTGTGAAATTGGGAACGATTCTATATCGACGACAAAGCCACAGCGGCAAGGGCGGCATTACACCAGTTTCTCTCCATAAGAAATACATGTACAAAATTTTGACAGATGCCGGACGGCCGCAGACGCAGTCAATGTGTCTAGGCTAATTATTGTAAAGTTCGTGAATTGTGACACGATTCGTTTTGTAAAATTAGGGTACTTTTCACATTGTTACATTTTTGATAAAAGCCCCCTATTCACACTACGGAGTGAAGTCAAATTTACCCCAGCGTCAAATGTACCCCGTCTTACCCTTTTTACCAACATCCGGATCTGAGTTATCAAACTTTTTTATATTTAAACAAGTAATAAGTATCGCGTGAATATAAATATGCAAATAATACGCAAATAGAGACAACTAACAATAAGTTGACGTAAGGTTAAACTCTTCCACGTTCCAGGTGTATGTCTACCAACATCTGGATCTGAGTAATCAAACTTTTTTATATTTAAACAAAAAAAAGTCGTTTGAATATAAATATGCAAATAATACGCAAATGAAGACAACTAACAATAAGTTGACGAAAGGTTAAACTCTTCCACGTTTAACGTAGAAGAGTATAAAAGCGAACCACAGTCATTATTTTTCATTAGTATCTCTTGATAAATTAAAGAAATACGAGTTTATTTGAAAAAAATATAAAAAATCAACATGAAACTTTTTGTAATACTTGTTTTCGTACTACTGGCTGGTTCTGGAATGGTTTCATGCAAGACAGTTGAACCTGACCCTTATTTGAGATTTGGTTGAAATGGTCTTTTAAGGCGAGGAATTTGGTGCAAAGAGGTGATCAAAGGACTAAGTAACACAAAACTTCGAATCCAGAATAATGAAAAATATGCGTTTGTTTTACAAATGTCTTGAATAAAACTAAGCAATTATTAATATATAAAAAACAGAAGTGTTATTTAGTTTTAAATGTTCTGAGCTGAGCGTGACACTTTTATAGCTTTTTTCCAAAAAGTCTTTAACAACTTTTATAAAATCAAAGGAACATTGATGCTCGATAGTAAGAGTTTTTAATAAGAGTTATTCATTTATTAATTTTAATTGTAAGTCCTAAATAATTATACTTATTTTAAAGAAATATTTTAAAACTTTTATCTACATATATATTTGATGTTTAAATGTAAGAGTCTTTGAGGATTTTTTTTAGATTTCTAACCTAAAGTTCGTTGGTCGTTTTTTAACAAAAAAAAAATGTGTACATGCAATATTTTGTTTATTTCTTTTTTTTGCGCTGACCAATCACGCGGAATCAAAAATACAATTTTTGAACTTTTTGTCTGTCTGTCAAAGCATCATGCGAAATAAATTGAATGAATTTAAATAAAACTTGACATCTGGGGTTCTTATGTCCCTGATCCAGTAAAAAAGCACTCTACAAAAAAACAGTTCATTCGCAAAAAATCTGAGAAGAAAAATGTCTCTTTTATATATAACAGGTCAATCAATATGATTGCAAAAAAAAAAAGGATAAGTAAAAAAAAAAACAAAAATTTGATAAAACTCGGTTATATTATTCAACATAACATGTCATTCAATAAGTCCACAGGATAAGTAAGAAAAAAACAACATTTTTATAAAACTCGATTATATTATTCAATATAGTTGCCTTCGAGAGCGATACGTATAGCGATTTTCCAACTTTTCGATACCAGTTTTATAGTACGACTTCTATTTCTCGTCAAAATTTGCCTCAGTTATAGCGATTACTTCATCATTGGACTTGAATTTCTTTCCAGCAAGCATTCTCTCGAGATCTGAAAACAGGAAAAAGTCGCTGGGGGCTAAATCTGGAGAATACGGTGGGTGGGTAAGCAATTCGAAGCCCAACTCATTCAATTTTGCCATCGATTTCATCGATTTGTGACACGGTGTATTGCCTTGGTGAAACAACACTGATTTGGCCGTTTCTTGGCGATTTCAGCCTTCAATCGATCCAAAAGTGCACAGAAATAGTTGTTGTTGATGGTGGTTCCTTTTTGGAGATAGTCGATGAATATTATTCCTTTTGCATCCCAAAATACAGACGCCATCACCTCACAAGCCGACTGTTGGGTTTTTGCTTGGTTTGGATTCGGTTCGTCGACTGCTGTCCACTCAGCTGACTGTCTTATGGATTCTGGTATGTAAAAGTGTAGCCATGTTTAATTCATTGTCACATATCGACGATAGAA
Source organism: Coremacera marginata (assembly GCA_914767935.1). Taxonomy (NCBI): domain Eukaryota; kingdom Metazoa; phylum Arthropoda; class Insecta; order Diptera; family Sciomyzidae; genus Coremacera; species Coremacera marginata. The sequence continues at coordinate 138,991,355 of OU612046.1, read as the reverse complement.
CTCGATTTTATTGCGGTTTAACAGCGCCAAACACTCCTCTGAAACATGAATTCGTTATTGCTTTTGGTCGTCTGTGAGCTCACCTGTGAGGCACCCACTTTTCACAGAGCTTTCGCATACCCAAATGTTCGTGTAAAATGGTAAAAACACTACCATCTGATATCTTTAAAATGTCAGCTAGCTCGTGCACCTTCAATTTGCTATCGTTCATAACCAATTTGTGGATTTTTTTATATTTTGTGGAAAACAGTCTGATTTGGGCGTCCACTGCGCTCTACATCATTTGTGCTGGTACGACCACGTTTAAATTCAGCAATCCACTTTTCTACCATTTGTCTCGATGGAGCAGAGTCCGTATAATGTTTATCAAGCGATTGTTTGGTTTTCACTGTATTTTTTTTATCAAAAAGCAATGCTTTGTCAAAACTCGAAATTCACTTTTTTCCATTTTTTTTTTTTTTCAATAATAATAGTTACACACAAAATGCTATAACTCACGAATCAAATGCCAGATTGGCTACATTCCGCCAACACTAGCGCTCAAGAAAATTCGGGTGAATGGCTACACTTTTGAAAGCGCTGGCAGCTGTCTACGCTCTAGCGATGTGCATTTTACCCATGGTATAATGGTTTACAAGGTTGGAGTGACAGTTCTGTTGGCGATTTGGAGTTGTCAAAAACACATTGAAAAAGAGAAAACGAAGAAGCAGATGACAGGTTGTATTTTACATAGCGAAATAAATTACGCTACTTCTACTCAACAGTTTCAAGTTACGTCATTTAACAGCTGTTTGCGCTCCAATTTGCATGAATTTGCAAACACTCAAATGAAACCCTTAAAATAAATGCAAATTTTCGTGGCTTGTGCTATTTTTAATGTTTTAAACTATCCTTTGCTCCTTGCAATGGTTGAATGAGGTCCGAAATGTGCTTCTTAATAGCCATATCAAGACCATTATCCATTAGCATCTCTAGCACTACGTTTTGCATTAAGTAAACCTCTTAGCAGAAAGAAATTAGGTTTTAAATTCAACAAAACAAAACAAAACAAAACAAGCGAGCAAGCTACGTCAAACGTCAGTTACCAACAGATCTGACGTTCAACGTAGCAACGCATTCAAAGAAACCCAGCGTAAAATGATCCATCGCTAAAATAGCGTTCTCCTTGGCAGAATGCAGCCATTGTTATCAAATTTTTATACGTATCGTTTGAAGGTTAGTTCTAAATAAAAATCATATGGAAAAAATCTAGTAACGCCATCTATATGTCATCCTATGGACTTTTTGAGCGTGCTGTTAGAATTCTTCGTACCAGTTATGTTATGGCTTTACTTTAAAACTATTATTATTAATTATACTATTATAAAATTATTATTTTCAATAGATAACCTTTAAATATTAAATTATTATTGGGCAATTACTGAGTTTAATAGATTTTTAATATCCGTCTAGGCAGTTGCGATACTTTAAAGCATTTTTTATTAAATAGCATCGTACTAATTACGCTTTAAACGGGCCTATTACTACAGCTTTAATATTATTTAATGACTTGCCTCTGAGGTATCATATTGATCTGTCTATGTCTAAAGATTGTGTCAAAAATTTTCTTTCGTACATCTTCTAAACCATTTTCCTTAGCTTACTTTTTATTTTTGTAAATATTTGTATCTACTTTTAGTTACTTCTTGAATATCTTTTTCTAGTTTGCAAGAATTTTTGAATCATAGACTCAATAAATAAATAAAAATTTTGCTGGTTCGATTTGTAAAATAACAAAATCAGCTTTGAATGCTATTATTGTCTGTTTTTATTACATTTTTTGCATTCCCTACTAATTGAATACACATAATAGATTAAATAAATTGCACTTAAAGTATTCCGAACTTACAATGGTTTGGGATAGGAGCTGCTAATAACGAATCTAAAGTTGATTTTTTTTCATCACGTCTGGTTCTCCTTCAATTTTGCTTCGAATTAAAAAAAGAGGTCTTGAAAAACTCAAGCAAATAACAAAAAAAAAAAACGAAATGGCCATTTCAGCCCTTGAAAGAACTTTGACCGAGCTTCTTATGATCAATTGTGTTGTGTGTGTTGTGAAATGTTTGAACACAAATGGTCGAGAACTGGACCTACCAGTTTGCCTCTGAGGTTTGCCATTGTCTGCAGAGAGGTGACGGCCGAACAGAAAAATTTATTAAATTCAAAAAACTTTCTGTGTTCAAAACTACGGCACGGCCGCAAATAACAACATAACTTAAATTATCGATTACTTTGTACATTTCATCCGTATAGAAGTATCCTCAAAATACGAAAATTTATTTTTTTTTTTTTCAATATTTTTTGTAATGTGTAACTCAGATGGTGTTTTCATGTTCCTGGTATGGGTCCAGGAGCTTTTTTAAAAGGAACTTTTTTCCCCAAACAGCACGATCGTTTTTAAAGGCTTTTCCTTTAGGAAATAGAGGGAGAGATCAAATTAAAATAATTTTCTTGCGGTTTTCAAGACCCCCTTTTTCTTGAATTCGAAGCCAAATTGAGGGAGAACTAGGTATGATAAAAAAAAAATGGATTTTAGAATCGTGATCAGCACCCCATAATTATCCCACAAATCATTGAAATTATCAAATACTAAGCCAAAAGTTTGAATTTTGCGTCACTGTATAATTAGAGCTTTCTTTATCAAGATTTGGATTAAAAAAAAATTATTGCGTTTTTATCCGCGTAAAATATTTCACAATTTGATAAAATTTAAGCGAATTTCTAACCAGCACTTATAATATTTCGCTATGCTATGCTATAAATAAATTTCTGACCATCTCATGTCTCTTTTTTAGGTAATTGAGGAAGACAGTGCAGAGGTAATAAAATACCTGAAAGAACTAAGAGAAAAAACATCGGCACAAAACATAACTTCTGTATCAGAATCAACGAAAGCGGATAATAGCAACAAGAAAAAAAAGAAGAAACGCACTCCAGGGCTTTGTGAAATATGCAATCATTCTTTCAATGATTTATATAATCTGCGCGTACACAAAATGATCCACGCCGGAGAAATGCCATTCTAATGTCACGAATGCGGTAAACAAACTGAAAATACACCATAGGCAATGTTCTTTAATAGGTTGTCACTTGAGAGAAAAGCTTTCTTTTCTGCCTTTGCTCGAACTGTCAAAGTAGCTGTTAGCTAAAAATTGTACAGATTCATGTTTTTTTTTTTTTGATTTCCTTTTATCCATTCTGACAGTTCGACCGAGCTTCTCTCAAGATACTTAACCTGTATTAATGAACCTTGACCATAGGTCTGTTTTCGTACTCACTTCAAGTAACTTGAATTTACTCGAAGGCGCTTTTTGCACATTTTTCCAGCACGAGAGAGAAGAAGAACGAGCAAAATATCACTCTCAATTACTCGAACTTTACTTAAAAAATTTCTTCGAGCACGAATCTCGAGCTTCAAACAGCTGATTTTTAAAGTGATAAAATTTAATTTTTGTGCTGCGTTGTGAAAAAAATGCATGCATTTGTTAAGTAATCAATAAAAATTACGTTAAAATATGCAAAATTATCGGAAATAGAAGTGTTTATCATTCTGAAAGTATTTTAATTTTCCATTTTTTAAATATACCGACCAGCCAATTCAATTTTTATTTAATTTCAATTATCAGCTGTTGTGTTTGAAACTTACTTGAAGTCGTTTCCGTATTTTTTCACAAATTTTCTCATTTTGACATAATCAAATTACTCTCTATTACTCGAACTTTACTCGAAGTTTACTTGAAGTGAGTACGGAAAGGATGAGGTCAGACGATGATCGTTTGAACGGCATACAATGAACTATTTTTACTCTCACATTTTGAATGCTGGTCGATCAGACGGCAATTAAGTGAATGGCGTTAAACTTTTGACATTTCATAAATTTCATTACTTCTTCTCCTCCTTTTTATATTTCGTACTATAAAAAATTGCTGTTATGGTCCAATTAGCCTCACATAGCTTGGCAGCGCATGCAACATATATAAACGGCTGGCACATGTCAAAAACAAAAAATAGTGACTATGCAAAACATAATTAAACATAGCACTTGGTCAAACAAATAACAGAAATAACTTTAACTGTAACTAAATAAATTTGGTTAATAACAAATTCAACACCAACACATACTTAAGCTCAGTGTGCTGAAGAAACGCATAATACAACTAACAAGGTGGTAGTGACAGTTCTTTTCGCGATTATAGGTTGTCAAAATGATACAAACAAAGAAAACGAAATATATCCTGCTGTGTGTGAATATAGCTGCTTGCTATATGTGAATATAGCCTGCTTGAATATAGCCTGCTGTCACTACCACCTTGTTAGTTGCTTCATGGTAGAAACGAAAACAATATATTAATTTGCAAAATATATAGCTCAGTATGCTGTAGAAATGAAAACAAAATTCCCATAAAAAGTACATTGAGTTTTTTGACAGCGATCAGGCGCGAAAAAAAAAAATTCCGCTGCCTGTTCGCTGTCAAAAATCTTAATGTACTTATGGGAATTTTGTTTTCATTTCTACAGCATACTGAGCTATATATTTTGCAAATTAACCTGCCAAGAAAAAAGGTTTCATACAACTCTTTTTTATTATGTTATAGTATAAAAGTAGTATTTTTTCTCAAGGTCAGCATCAAAGGTCAGCATATTCGTTATTTCGCAACCTAGAAACACTGTTCTGAACGATGAACGCTGTCATGGGCAGCATTCAAAAATTAACAAATTTTGATTGCCCTACAAAGTGTTCTCCGCTCTCGCTCTCACTGTTTTTTGACAGTTTGCATCGAAAGCAACAACAAAACATTTCGAACGCCGTTCAAGCAATCATCGTCTGACCTCAGCCAAACAGACCTCATACCACACATACTAAGGTGCTTATCAAAACTGTTCGACACCAAACAAATTTTACTATACACTCTATACACCAAATCAATGTTGATTACAGTTAGAAGAAAACTCAAGCACAAAATGAGAGAACAAACTGCACTTATTTAAACAAAGTATCTTTATCAGTTCTAATCATTGATTTGAAAGAGTACCGTTAGTTATCATCGAAAAGCACTCTTTTCTGCTTAACTGAAATTGTATCAAATCTATACGACTCATTTAAAAGTTATTTTTGATGAAAATATCGTGCGGGACTTTGCTACTCAAAGAAGGGGCAAAATTTTAGCGTATAATGACCAGGGGCTTCATTTTTCACAAATTTAAAAAAAAATTGGTCGTACACGTTGTAATATTACCTCTTTTTTAAAAAAACCCGAAAATTTACGTCAAAAAATACAAAGAAGGTTGTAATGCTAAGCTCTCGGAGCGTGATAAGCGAATGATTATTAAGAAAGTCAGATATTCAACCATATCTTGTGCCTAACTTGCGAACAATCAGTTTCAAAAACGACACTGTGGCTAGTCTTAAACAGTTCCAAAGCAATTGTTAGATACATAATGAGAAAGCTTTAACTTTACTTGCCCGCCATAATAGACGGAGAGCCAGCGCTTTAAAAACTGTTTCCATTTCAAAAGGTTGATTTTCTTTGGAATTGATTATCGGAGTTGTGTACACACACATACTGCGGTCAGTCAAGCGAACTGTAGAACAGGCGGGTCATATATGCTATCAAACGTGTCAAGTTTTGCATCAAAGGCTGAAAATTGTTATATAGATTGTATATTGCATATAAATAACTGTTATAACAGTCAGTCAGTTCAACGTCGGAACAGAGCTGGTCAGTCAGCCTTAATGTATGTGCAGCACCACACAAACTCAGACAAGGATGCACATACATACAAACTCGCTAACCACACAATACACACAAACCAAATAAAAGGTCAAAAGTCAGCCTTTAAGTCTACATCCTTGGAAATTTTTAAAATAAGGGTTGTCCCATAATTGCATGTTAATTGCAATTCATACTTTTAAGTGAATTTGTGCGTTTTTTGATCGTATTATCCAAACCACTACTAGGATCAGCACGATTTAAATACCAAATGAAAGGTCAAGAGTCAACCTTTAAATCTGTATGCTTTGAAAAATTAAAATTATGTTTGTCTTACACACACCCCGCCTCAAGTGGTAAAAAGGTTAACTGCTGTGACGACAAAATCGGCAAATGTACATCGATTCTTCATCACTTCGATATGAAAACTTCAATTCCAAAGAAAATCAAACTTTTCAAATGAAAACAGTTTTTAAAGCGCTGACTCGACTCTTATTCTATAAGACGGCACGGCTTCAATTTTCATGAAATAATTAGGAAACCAACTGGGGCTCGGTATATACTCGCAATAATAATTACCCTCCTAGCACGTGTTGTGTTAGGCACCCCACACCATGACGCAACAACTACCAAAATTTATTTTGGAAAATAGCCAAGTTAAACTTTTTTTCGTCTGAAAAGATGACTTTTTGCGAAAAAATTGTTTGAATGGTACGTGTAAGGAGGGTAACTATTATTATATATCGAATCCCAGTTGGTATCCAAATTATTTGATGCAAATTTAAGCCGTGCCATCTTATGGTGGGCAAGTAATGTAGGAGCTTTCTTCATTATGGATTTAAGAATTGTTTCGGAACTGTTTGAGACTCGCTAAACCGTCATTTTTGAAACTGATTGGCTGTATTTGCTTGCAAGTTGGACACAAGATATGGTTAAATTTCTGACTTTCCTAATAATCATTCGCTTATCACGTTCTGAGAGCTTAGCTTTACGACCTGTTTGGTATTTTTTGCCGTAAACTTTCGATTCTTTTTAAAAAGAAATCATACACAACGTTTACGACCATTTTTTTTTTTTTTAAATTTTGTGAAAAATTTAGCCCCTGGTCATTATATGCTAAAATATTGCCTTTATCTTTTTTGGATAGTAAAGTTCCGCGTGATATTTTGATCAACAAAATCTTGGAATCACAATTGATGTTTATATACAGACTGACAATGACACGACTTCTCTATTGATGAACTTTCAAATGACTGTCGTATAGTTTTTCAACGCTAACTAACGGTACTCTTTCAAATCAGTGATTAGGACTGATAAGATACTTTGTTTTTAAGTAGTACAGTTTTTTTCTCTCATTCTGTGTTTGAGCTTTCTTCTGACTGTAATTAACATAGATTTGGCGAGAGTGCATAATAAAATTTGTTTGGTGTCGTATAGTTTTGATAAGCACCTTAATCAAAAGCCTCATACCTGTGATATATGTGGAAAAGGATTTCGACTTCGCAACTATCTCTCTGTGCACAGACGCCTTCATTTCGGTGAGAAACCGTACAAATGTAAATATTGTGACGAATATTTCCTTTCGCTGCATGATCGACGCATACACATTAAGGCCCAACATTCGTGTAAAATAGATAGAGCTGCTACCCTCCACACATGCGAAATTTGCGAGAATGTACTAAGGAAGCCTAGCGATTTGCAGATGCACATGGCTCTTAATACACATCAGTAGCAGGATTCCCAAACAGTTAACGATAATTATAGTTGTCGTTATCGGTCATTGTGCTTGCACTGTTTCATAGTAAATTACAGTTTTCGATAGTTAACTACAGCTACAATCGTCGTTAAGGCGTTTGGGAATCCCGCAACAGCTCAACTTTCCTTGCGAACTCTGCGACAAGCGTTTCTACACGATATGTCAGTTAAAAACGCACAAATTGTCGCACAATAATTATAAGCCGCCACACTATTATGAATTAAGTCACATGCGTTTCCAACGTATAACTAACTATATTCAGCATCTGAAGATACACTCGAATGTTAAGGCGTATGTTTGTCAGATATGCAACAAAACTTTTTAATTTGAAAACGCACAGTGGGACGGTCATGGGCACTGAAGTTATGACAGTTTGAAATTATATTATTGGAGGGGGCTAAAAGCAAAATAGTACAATCTACAAATGTAATATTTACATACAATAACTAATAACTATGATTATATTTTGGGTAAAAAATCTCTTTTATTTTTGACTTTTAATCGAATTTTAATCATTTAAAACTAGAGGATTTAATCAGGAAACGCATTGCATCATTTCAAAGCTGACCTCGAGGGCATCCCAGGCCCTTTTATTTTTGTTTTTTTTACTCTCCTAAAAACAATCGAACTGTCATGTTAAGCTTCTAGAGAATATAAACATTGGTTGACATACAACTTAATTAATTTTTGTACAAACTTTTATAACACCCCAAGCACAATTGAGTTTTTTAAGGACTGAAATGGCCAAATCATTTCTTTTTTACAACAGAAATTGCATTTTTTACATAGCTTTGTTTTTTTTTTTTTTGGTAACAGATCGTCAAGTGCAATACGTCGTGTAATATTGGAAAAATGAGTCACATTTTCTTTCATTTGACGTTGAGTTTAGCTATTTGCAGGATACAGGAAATGGTCCCTAATAACAACTTCGGCAAATTGAAATGAATGGCATTTGAAAATGTTATAGCATTTTATACCGAACTTGCATTTGATGGAAATTGTTTAAACTTAGAATTAACTCTGTTGTTATTTTGAATTTTTACTCATATATAAACTAAAAATTTTATTTTTCAAATGCCTCATAATTTTTTTCTCTATATTTTATTTTTTAACATGCAATAACAATAGAGTTCAGCTACTACAGCTATATCGCACTTACTTAGCATTAACCCATCTAAAGCCACTACCCAGTAATCATTGAAAATATCAATGTTATGGATACCCGTGACCACAAACAAGTTAATGTGGGAAAAATTTACCCACCAATAAATGGGTTGGGCTCAGGGACAACACAAGACGTAACAACTAACCATGCGTATACATAGATCTAATTACACAACTAATTTTAATCTACTTTTGAGTTGACCTTTTGACAAATTAACATCAAAAACGCTACAATTGTTAACAAAGGAACTCATGCGACTTAAAGAAGCAGTAGCCATATAATTTGTTCTACTAAATGGCAAATAATTTAAGTTGTTAGCGTTTCTACTACTTCTACGGTTAGTGTTAAAATTTATGTGAGAAAGAAGTTCTGGAGAATCGAATACACCTGTTATGAGCTGGTGTAAGTATACGATATCTGCCGATTTCCTTCGATCACCTAAAGACTGCATTTTTAATAGTTTTAAACGATCCTCATAAGGAGGAAGGTCTAATATGTCAGTTCCACTTAAGCCCCTTAGAGCAAACTAAACAAAACGTTTTTGGATTCTTTCTATTCGATCAACATGCACATTGTAACTTGGGGACCAAACTTGACTTGCATACTCTAAGTGAGGACGCACGATTGCATAATACAACGTTGTAGTTGTAATCATGCTATTAAATTCTTTGGCCCAACGTTTTACAAAACCAAGCATTGAAGATGCTTTTTTACAAATATTATCAATATGAATGTTAAACGACAGCTTAGAATCCATGCATATACCTAGGTCTTTGACGGTGTCTACACGACTCAAGGCAGTATCTTTAATCTTATAATCAAATATAAAATTATTCCTTTTTCGCGAAAAGGTCATAGTTTGGCATTTATCTGAATTTAAAAACATATTATTTTTAGAACACCAAACTTCAAAGGATTTTAGATCAGACTGGAGTAGATCTGAATTATCTCTAGAATTAATCGTTCTGTATATTTTAATATCATCGGCATAAATAAGCAGATGAGAGTGTTCAATGACGTGAGTTACATCATTGATAGCTAAAATAAACAGAAGAGGACCAAGGTGACTACCCTGAGGAACACCTGATCCAGCAATAAATTCAGAAGACAATGCGCCTCGGAAACGTATTTGATAAGATCGCTCCACCAAATACGATTTAATCCAGTTCACAAAATATTGTGGAAATCCCATTAACTCAAGTTTAAATAAGATTAGATTGTGTGGTAGCTTATCAAATGCCTTACTAAAGTCAGTGTAAACACAATCGACCTGGTTACCAGAATCAATAGAATTTAAGCAGAATGTTGTAAAATCGAGAAGATTAGACACAGTGGATCTGCCATTCACAAAACCATGCTGACGAGTTGTTATGACTTCCCCACAGTGAATTTTCACCCGATCATACACCATCCGCTCAAAAAGTTTTGGAATCGATGAGAGCTTAGCGATAGGCCTATAGTTACTGACATCGTTCCTGCAACCCTTTTTAAAAATAGGACTTATAAATGATTTTTTCCAAAAAAGTGGAAAATAACTTTCGTTAATAGATTTATTGAATAATAAAGAAAGTGGTTGACTCAAAACGGAACCGCATTGTGTTAACACTGCGGCAGGAACACCGTCAGGTCCAGCACCAAACTCCTCATCGATCGATCTAATATACATTAAAATATCCTCTGGAGTGAAGGATATATGTTCCAAAGATACTCTGGGTTCGGAATTCATATATTCAAAGTACTCTCCATCAGGAGTAAAAGAATCTGAACAGAATGATTCTTTAAAAAGATTGGCGAATAGGCAACAAATTTTGACGGGATTGTCAGTAAATCCCTCAGGAGTTCTAAATGAAGAAGGAAATCCATCAGATTTCTTCTTTGTGTTAACGAATCCCCAAAATTTCTTTGGATCTGTCAATATTCTCAGCTTAACATTATCTAAATATTCGTGATATAATGTAGCTGAGCGATTTTCAAATTCCAGAAACAAACGTTTGTAAGTTTCTAGGTCGTTTGAGCCTAAGCTACAGACGTATTTCTTCCATGCCCTATTCCTGTTGTTGCGAAGAGTCTTTAAATCGTTTGTGTACCACGGGTACGCAGAATTCCTCGCAAATTTGAGACTATAAGGTACTGATTGAGAAAACACAGCAAAGAGTTCCATATAAAAAAAAATGTATGGAGTCATCAAGGCAATTTCCTTTAATATATTCTAAAATTGCATTAAGTTTACCATGAAGCAACTGATTCAACTTCAAAAAGTCAGCTTTTTTAAAATTGAATTCATAAAGCTTATCTGCTGAATTAGAATTTACTATATTTGCTCTGTCGGATTTGTACCAAAGTACTTAGAGCATGAAAGACCCTCTTAACAACAACATTGTTACTGTCTGTAGTTAAGACCAGGTCAAGAAGTCTTTCAAGACTATTATAAATACAACTCACTTGTTGTAAGTCTGAACATATATTATCAACAAATATATGTTGTTGGCGGGTCTTCGAATTAGATGCACAATAGTACGTATCATCGTCAGAAGAATGCCATTTTAAATCAGGTAGATTAAAATCGCCCAATAATAAAATGTCGTCATTAACGTCAAGTAAATCAATTATGTAATCTATGCACTCCGCAAGGCTTGCATAGACCTCTACACTACTCTTAGGAGGAACATACGCATTAATAACATATACATTAGAGTTAGAATGTATAACTTTAACGCAAATTAGTTCAATATTAGAAGAGCAGGGAATGTCAACAATAGAACTGACAAAGCAGTTCCTTACAGCCAAAAGGACACCACCACCGACAGAAGAAATATTGTCAGTGTATCTGTCTTTTCTAAAAACTTGAACTTATTTAAATATATTAGGTTTATCCAATCGACATATTTATCTATTACGTAAATCTTTGCCGTCAAAAGTTTTTCTTTCGATCTATCAAACTACGCCATATTCAAACGTGAATAATGCTGCTCTTGCAGTTACACAAATTTTGTCAGTTGTAGCTTTTTCCCAACTAGCTAGTTTCAACTTTTTTCAAGCATTAAGGCATTGACCCAATTTGCTTCATGCAACATTATTAATATAACCATTATCCAAACAGTCCATTTCTTAAATTTATTTTCACCGCCATTTTCAATTTGGTACAACAAACAAACCAATTTTGACAGACAACATATCTTTTAAATGCTTGCTATGTGTTTCAAAAAGCATGCGTCAAAAGCATCGATGCATGCATGCTTTCTATGTGTTCCGGCTTAAGGCCGCGCGCATAGTGGAGCGTATGAGCGTTGCGTAGCGAGAAGCGTTTGCAAAATTCATGCGAAGAAATGAGATGCAAGCAATGTTCGCTCTGTTGCACTCATAAGCAAACCGCTTTGCGCACAGCAACGAAACGCTCATATGCTTCACTATGCGCGCGGCCTAATATTTTATCGGAAACGTGCTTGAATTGGATTTAGGTTTCCCGTGTATCTAGCGATCGACAAATCAAAGAACTGAAGTATTTAGTATTTTTGTCAATTTTTAAAAAATTTTCAAGTTTTTTTTTTATATATTTTTCGGATTTATTTTCCAATAAAATTACAAATATCAATCTTGTACAAGTTCTAATAAATATTAAATTATTTTAATATATATTTATTATATTAAACGTAATATTATGCCTAATATGTTAGGTTAAGCAATTTTTAAAACAATAAATACGGCATACATAGTAATAAATGTATATAAAAACTTAATTAAAAATATTTAAGAATACGCACAATTATTTTCTGCCATTGGTTTCATTTATTGATTGATAGAGTCATAGCATTCTTTTCTAGCCCAACAAGATGCTTTATTCTTATCCATTCCTCATTTTAAACTAGTTGTAAAATTAAGGACATTGAAAAAAAAAAGTTAAAAAATATCAAAAGTTTAAATAATATAAAATTTAAGATTTTTAATTTCTTGGCAAAAATTACGTTTTACGTTCAATATGCTTATTGATGCTCTATTGCTTTAATTAAAATAATAACACATGAAATATTAAATGTGTTATATAATAAAATTATGCTAAATTTTAATAATATATACGCTTAACGCTTTGATATCTGAAGAATAAGCTATTAATGTGCTTATTCTTCATTTATATTGTTATTAAATAATAGTATTCTAAAGAGTAGAAAATTACGAAAAAAAATTTAATTTCTCTTCGGATTTCTTTTATTTCACATAGTTCCCTCAGTATTTGATAGATGCTTGGCGAAAATATTTTTTGTCAGTAAATTGTTTTGGTTGCTTTTTAAAAAAAAATATTTTTTACATATTTAGTGTTTGTATGAAAGAATTTATATACAAATATTTGTGTAAAAAAAATTTCCGGACCATAAAAACACTGCTATTCCATTTAAGGGTAGAGCACTATTTCATGCCAGTTGTTTTTTGTACTTTACTAAAATTTCTTTATTTATTACCTTTTGCAAGCAATGCAATCAAAACCTGAACAATGTTTATAATCGTTTTACTTTTATTTTTCAGTAAACGATATTGATTATTCTGCAGGTGATCCCACATAAAATTTATACACTGAAAAATATATTTTATTTATGACATGAAGTTAGCCCTGAACTTTAAAATTCAAGTTAAAAAATCAACACCTCATAAAAATTATACCCTTACAAAATTCATTCCAATGTACAATATACAAGTGCATAATATGCATCGGACACACTGGAGCTCATTTTTTGTCAAGTTATTTTCCAGTGTAGGGCTTATTTCATCCAAATGCTTCAATGATATTTGAGTTTTCATTTGCTTTATGTTGCTTATTTACTTTTAAATAAATGTTTGTCTTATGTCGCAATGTTAAATTAGAATTAAAGGAGTAATTTTGGTGTATTTCAATGATTTGTATGTTTTTGTGATTTGTATGTAAGGAAAAATTATTCTCCTTCCGTCATTCCTAAAAATATCAATATAATTGCTTAGCATACTTAAATTTCTAATAGAAGTAGCACATTTTTATTATGCTTTTAACATAGATTTATAGAAATTTAATTTCAATATTTTTTTTAAAAAAAAATATTTTTTAACGTTGGCTTTTTTAAAACATTCTACGTTTTTAATTTGTTAAACATATTAAGAGTTTTTTTAAGAATGAATCTCACATTGAACTGTAAGAATAAATAAATTTAATTATTTTTCGCTGAACATACAATTTATGTATGCAGTAAAAATTGTTCTCTACCAAATTATTAAGGAATTTTGTGCTTGTTGCATATTTTTTGATCAGATTACAACTTAATATATTTTAACATGCTTTAATATTTTGTTTTTATTAAAATTTACACTGTATTTCTAGTGTAAGTTAAAAATGTATACTACTTTCATTTACGACATTGAGCTGCAGGGCAGTCGTGGTGAACCCATTTGTGTGAGTACACGATCCAACCACTGCAACGGACCATTTAAATGCAACTCAATCCAACATGGAGTTGATGTGACTGTCTGTCTGCGATATTCTGCACCCCAGCCTTTAACAAAGGACATGCGTATGGTGCACATACGTGTCAACTGGTAGACGGCTTCAAAGCCCTGTGACACTGACTGCGACAGCAAAGCAGCGAATTCTTGATTATTAAAGATTTTCAAATTACAACCAGGTGGTATTTTGCAAACAGTTGCCGGATGCCAACCATAGCGTTGATTGCAATTTGGACTTTGTACGAAAATTGATGAATCGCTGAGGCATTCAGCAAACACCTCTCCACCGATGTAGTAAAGACGCACGCCTTTGCCAATGTGACGTCGTGTCTGCTCCACCACTTCATTTCGATTGACATTTGAGAGTAGCCCTAAGCAAAAGCGCTCTGAGTTTGAGGGATCGGTGAATCCGTCGACTGTGATTGATGGTTGGGAAGCGTGAAAAGTCTCGCCGACACGTGTGTTAAGCTCATAATAAGAAATGGAACACCAGAAAGCCGGCTCGTGATACATGACGGGCGCAGCATCTACAGGAGGCGTTAGACGCGACATATTCATGTTGTCATTCTGATCCATTGGGTCACCATCTTCGCTCATGTAGCCAGGCGGTGGGGTGCCCGTGTTTGGTATACTACTTCCAACGCTCAAAACACTTGATTGTGAATCCATGTTGCAGAGTGCACCACTCACACTGCCTCCGCCGCCACTGGCGCTACCCTGAGAAGCAACGGCGACACCAGCGTTCAAGGCCATTTGCTGCTGTACAGAGCCCTGTGCAGACGTTGGCACTTCCATGTATTGTGGTGGACTCAACGATGAGCTACGTATGGCTGCATTATATTCTCTATTATTTGGAATTTGATGACTGTGATTATCTAAAGGATAGTCAGTGATAGAGTCAGGTGGTGTAGGCAGTGACTTTGGCACCAGTATAGATAGCTCTACCTTTTTGTAGTGATATGGATTAATGCAGATTTCTTCCTTCTTGAAATGAAAAGCAAATTCACAATGATCAAGTGCCTTTAGTTCATTTTGTGATTGCAGATCAGGCCAACGCCAGAGGCGACAGTAAATGACGTGTGGCAAGCCTTTGCGTAAGTTCTCTCCAGTGGCGGGTTTCGAACGTGGTATAGTCACACAGCGAGTGTTGCAATTTTGTGTGGATATGGCACGTTCAAGCTCTTCTAATGCGGAGGACTTTTTAAGCTTTTTGACTAGATTTTTAACTGCCTTCTCTGACCACTTGCCTTCGACAGTATCTTCGTTGCCCTTCTTCAATGCTAATAAACGTTTTACAATTTGTGGTGTGAATGGCAACATTTCACGATGCACAAGATTTGTGCAACAAAGTATTTAATTCTCCAAAAAGTTGGCGTTTTTAGTACAACGCAAGGTTTGAATATTCTTTCTTCAAGTCGCGCAAGAGACTTTTTGCAAAAATCAATATGATATATATATAAATACAAAGTAAAATCCTCGTTGTTTAGATGTTTAAGACAAGATATAGCTGGTGAAAAATACAGCAGTCTGCTATGAAAAACATAAATTTATTATTTTTTTATTCGAGGATTTAAAAAACATAAATAAAAACATTAAACAATTATTATAATTATATACTAATAGTATAAACAATTATTATAATTATAAAATTAATCTATTCAAAATTTGCCACACTTTAAGAAATTTAATTCATTAAGAATAGAAAATACCCGCCTGAAATCTTACAAGAGCACTTTAGAGAATATAACAAGTAAGATGTATTCCCTTGCTGGATGAATCTTCGGAATTTACAGAATCTAATACTACCTCACAAGTAGTAAAGTACTTCGCAAAAGTATTCGGACAGAATTTTTTAAGATTAATTTAACAATCATAATACATAAAAGACAAGCATGCTCCTTAATAAATACATTTGTCACATATTTATCAGTGACATGCTTGCATTTATGTATGTCCATACTTTCAGGCTGAACATTTTTCAGGACAATATATGTTGTTAAAGCACTGTAATAATGGGAAACTGTTACTTTTTTTCTTTTTTTATTCTGTGCGAAATTTTATTCGCAATAGGGTTGATAGAGAGTTATGTTTCAGTAAACGGTTTTTTTTTAATTTCTGAAACAAGGCACGATGTTTCAGGATACTGTTTTTTTTTAATTTCGCAAACAAGCCACGATTTTATTCCAAATCAATTTTCGAGTAGCCAACATGACATAATTTCGGATTTGGATCATCCTCGCGTTATGAAAAGTGTGCCTTATTTACCTGGACAAAAAATAGTATCTAAAAGTCTAGAATTCGCATATATCTCAAATAATTTTTTTTATTAGTATTCAAATAAGTATAAACTTAGGAATGGATGTACCTTTGGATATATCAGGTGTAGTAAAAAGAAATCCATTATTTTTGCCGGAAATTAAGGACTTTATTTAGTATAGTTAGAATGATCCGATTTAATATATGCACCATTTTATTCGATAACTTGTTGATATTTTAATAAAAAATGCCTCTCATAGAAACTTTCGTCCCTATTGGCAAAAAACGGGGAGTCAACTTTCACAAGCTTCTCTTGAGACGGATATTTGACCATCAAAATTATTCGCCATAGACAGGAACAGATGGTAATCACTTAGTGCCAGATTCGGGCAATAAGGTGGCTGCATAAAAATCTCCCAACAAAGCTATCGAAGTGTGACTTCTATTGTCCCGATGGAACACAATTCTTCTCATACTGGCTGCTTCTGAGCGGTTGCTTTCTACATACGCTCCATTTATTGATAGTACAGGACCAAATTAGGTGTTTGACAGTATGGGAGCAACTAATGGTAGATGATTCCGTGGCAGTCCCACCCAACGCACAGCAAAACCTTCCTGACCGTCAATCCTGGCTTGGTCACCGTTTGTACCAGCTTACTGCGATTTGACTACGACCATTTCAGCTTGACGTTATCGTTAGTGACTCTTGTCTGGTCCAATACATCGAGCTTCTTTTTTTATTCAGCCTTATTCAATTGGTTCCAAACGGTTTTTAGTGATTACATGATGGTCGGACTCGACGATTTTTCTCGACGGGTTTTCTGTTTGCTGGTGTCCATCTTTGACGCGTGCTTAAACAAAACTGAGTCAAGCAATTACAAAACCGTCTGAGAAGTTTCTTTATTATGTAATCTTTCTAACGCCACCTCGCGTAACCCGATTGCACTTATACAACACGAGTTATAGAGTATTAAGGGAAATACAGAAAAAACACTAGACTGGAAAAATGATGCATTTATTTTTATTACACCAGATATAAAAGACACCATTGTTCAGAAGAGCGTTTGTTTATAAAAAATTTTAAAAAATGCAGTCTGAGTAATTATTAAATCATGGGCTGGTCGACGATATATAAGTCTTGAACGCTTTCACAATTCCAAAATAGCCCGAATTAAGGGAACGATTCTGAAAAACTTAATTTCAAAACATAGATATGATACAACTCGGAGTTTTTAAAGAGCAGTCATCGACTTTTAAAAAAATTGTTATTGCGAAAACAGTTAAAGTTCAACAAACAATTAAATATGGTTTGCTGCTATTTTCAATTTACAGATTAGATTTTAATTTTTAGTTTTCGAGATCTCTTTGTATAGAATGTGAAAGTTTTCATGTGAAAGCTTAAAACATGTTTTGCATTAAATTCTGACATGCTACAAAAAACGTCATATTGTTTAAAATCTCTTATGTCGGATGGACCTATCATGTCATCACACTTGTAGTATTGTTTGTGTGCAAAAAATCAAGTCGGACCCGAAGTAACGAATCGCTTATGAATGGTTTTTTAATTGTTTTCGAATAGTTTCGTTGCGACTTCATCAGATATGAACTTTCAGATATGAAAGTATCAGATATGAACTTTTTTTCTTTTAGAAAAGTATTTTTTATTTATTTTCTGTTGTTAATACGTCATTTTAGCGAATATTTTCTTTTTATATTTTATGTGAAAAGAAGAAATTTTTGTGAAATTTTTTCTTCTGTTATGTTATTTCGTGTTTGTTTTTATATAAATAATTTGCACTAATAATTTTTTTCAAAATTCAAAAATTGCTTTTTATAGTTTTGGTGACTCGTTAACGAATTGTTTTTTTCGGTTTTGACGACTCGTAAGCGATGGCGGAATTTCTCCTGATTGCGATATTATAAGTGAATCGTTTCTAATAATTGGTAATGAATGAAATGTACGAGAATGCGATTCGTAAAGGATAACATTAGTTAATCATTTTGTTTGGTGTGGATGGGCATATACGATGGAAGACAAACATTTTTGACTTTTCTGTCAGTCCATCTAACATGTGCGATCGTTTGGATGCGTGTCCATCCAACTTCTTGCATTATCTCATTCGATTAAAATTTTTGAGAGCACATCTCGCGCGAAAAATGTTGAATTTTGGAAAGAATTTTTCAATATATTCAAAAGTCTCCCAGAGGATAGTACAAAATAATTGCTACAATCAATGTGTTCGTCATATTTACGCTCTTCGATATTCACTCTTTGAAAACTATAAAATAATAATTAAGTCCATCCGACATGTGCAACCGTGTGGGACCAACGAAAAAAGGCCCGTTATTTTTTCGAACTACATGTCCATCCGTACCGTTTTTGGTATCAAATTGAAACGTTATCAGGTATGTTCACAGTTTCGGATCTTTCTTGCCTTTAATTGGAGATATTTTTCAAATACCATTAAAGTCTAAAAAGGTCTGGCCAGAACCATCTGACTGGATAGCAACTCGAACCTCTTCATGGCTAGGTGGTGGTACTTCCACTCCGTCATCGTTGATTGGTGGCACTGAACTGTGCTCTCCATGGGCGGCATTGGTGGAATCGTCGCCAGTAAGTAAATTGGAGAAGTGCCGTCTCCACAATCTCAGCACACACTGTGTATCCGTATTCAGATCTCCATTTTTTTCTCTACAAGTGGATGCTCCGGGCTTGAAACCTTGGGTTAGTTAGACTACCCTCCATTCCATTATTAAAAAATGAGCCAGCTCTCAGAACTAGTCCTAAATTAACCCAGATGATATTGATATTGTCGGCAAAACCAAGAGAGATGTTACCGCTGCTTTCGCCGCTATCGAAAAGGAATCAGCCAAAGTGGGTTTGACGATAAATGAGGGTAAAACAAAGTATATGCTGTCTACAAACAAGGGAGCCCGCTGTTTAGACTCCCACGTTTCATCCGGCATCTATAACTTTGAAGTAGTCAAGGAGTTCGTATACCTTGGCACAGCCATTAATACCAACAACGAAATCAGCCTGGAGATAAAGCGAAGAACAATAATTGCTAATAGATGCTACTACGGGCTCAGTAAGCAACTAAGTTCCAGAGCCCTCTCTCGATCGACAAAACTAACACTCTACAAGACGCTCGTTCTACCTGTGCTGCTTTATGGCGCTGAGGCATGGGTAGTTTCGCAAACTGATGCAGCCGCTATGGGGGTATTTCCAGTTCGAGTCGGCGATGACTATCGCATCCGGATGAACCACGTGCTGAATGAGCTCTACGAAGACATTGACGTAGTTCGGCGTATAACTGTGCAGCGACTACGCTGGCTGGGTCATGTCCATCGTATGGACGACGAAGCTCCAGCGAAAAAGGTGCTCGAGGCGAGGGTCGCTGGTCAACGACGACGAGAGAGACCAGGACTCCGATGGATGGACCAGGCAGAGGAAGCCCTAACCGCACTTGGTGTATCCGATTGGAGAAGGCGCGCGCAAAGCAGAGGCGCCTGGCGAGAGCTGATGATGTCGGCCGAAACCCGAACACGGATTGTTACGGCCACCAAGTAAGTAAGTAAGCGAGTAAGTAAGTGAGTAATGGAGGATAGTTTTTTATTGGATGTTATTATTCGTTCTATTAATTTTACTTTGTTTACAATGGAATTTTCATTGTTCCTTAAACTATTTAATAGCTGCTTGATTGAAAGTGTTTATTCTCAATAAAAAAAAATATTGTCTTGGTTTTGAAAATTTGCAGCTCCGAATACTTTAGAGAGGCTCTTACATTTAAAAAGAAAAGTCAATAATTGGATATTACTACATTAGCGATAAATAACTTTTCGGCTACTCAGAAACTTATGTACATGTAAAAGAAAAAAAAAAACTTGATTAACGTTTTTATAATGCACTAAAACATTTAATAAGAAGCTCGAACACTTGTTTCGCAACATAGGATAGTTGGACAATTCAACTAAGGAAATTATATGAAAATATGTTTGCTATTCGACCTTAAGCTCTTCATCGACAAACAAGCTGGTTTTGTCTCGTTGAAAGTCAAAAACATTTAATTTCTATCATCATTGTCTTCTGATAAAAATTGTATGCAAATATGATTCTCAAAACATAAATCGATGAAATGCAACTTTTGATACCACAGCGAATAGATAAAAAAAAAATTATGAATGAAGAGCAGATAACAGGAACATCAAAAATGTTATATTGGAATGTTATCGTTCTACTTGTGTTTTTGCATGCATTGCCTCTATATTCATATTATTTTTATATTTTCTTTGATATACATCTCTACATTTACTTATAAAGTAAAAAGAATACTTTACCTCGATTTTACACGATTAACTATTTGTAAATTATTGGAATTTATGTATATTCTACGTTTCCGGTGATATTTTAGTTTAAAATTGTATACTTTGTTGCTGTCACTGCTTGGGAAATCAGCCGTCTGTCAGTCTGTCCCTTGTCTGCTGACCTTTTGCACTTTTCTTCGAGATTTGCGAATACTTTTCTTTATTGAGAATTATATATTTCCTTGACTACAACAACACCAACAACATTCACTGTCTCGCTTAAAATGTCTGAGTTTTTTCTCCTTCTCCTCCTTCTTCCTTTTCGACTTCTTTGTCTGATGATGTCTCAGCAGCAATTTGCCAAATTTCAAAATCTGCAAATCACAATATTCAAGAATTTAGTAGCCCGATACGCAACAATATTAATATTACCATGAAATAAATTGATTATTAAAACTGCAAACTTATGAAAAACCAAAACGAAAAACTGCTTCTGTGTGGGTTTAAAAAAAAATGTAATTCCGTCGTTGTTGGTCCGTCGCGTAGCACAAGAAAAATTTTATATAGAAAAATACCAAACGTCAGAATTTGTTACATTTCGCAAGTGGAAAAGAGAAAGATCTATTAACATCCAATTATAAAGCATATTCACAATAGATGGATGTGTTATAAGATATAGCGATTAAATCCAAAACTCTAGTCGCATAGAATTTTCAATTTTCTTTCCAACTTTTGGGGGGACTACGATATCAATGACAATGGATTCGTGAAGTACTTTCAAAATAAATAGGAATGGTCGAAGGAAAAATCGATTTATCGATTTGTTTTCGAGCTATAGATTTTTTTAGATAATTGCCTTTTTATAAGATCTTTTAAGAAAATAACTTATACATTTCTGAGTACGCAATCGGTATTTATGGTTGTGGTACCATTTTAAAGATAATAGAATAAGCTTTCAGAAATTATTCATACAAACCAAATCCATTTAGTATTTAAAATTTTATAGCTGCTTGTATGCAAAAGTAAAATATTTGCGTACACAAAACCGTAATTTTCTCATAAAGCACCTTTATTACTATGAATAATAATAAATAAATTATTGAAGCCTGGAAATTTATCTTTTATTTGATATATAATATATATGACATTTTGATTTTTTATGGTGTTTTCTTTAAGATGAAATAGTTTGCACTTGTACGGAATATTGTTATTTCAAGCATATTTACCTTCGTTGTTCTGCTTTCTTACTCCATATTTCCTTATAACACCAATAAACAACTGTTTATGTCACCATAAAAAGTAGATTATAATATATGAAATTCTATTAAAAGAATAATTATATCCAGATAAATGTGCTTTGCCTTTGTACGGAATGTTAAGAACAAGCTTGAAATGGCAATTTTTCAAACTTTCATGAGTTTTATCTCCTAAAGCAATTGTGAGGGGGTTTTTTATATATATGGGCTTAAAAGGTTCAAGTTAATATAATAAAAATAAAAAAAAATTTGGGGCTTGCCACCTTAAGTATAATTATTCAAGAAATAGCTTTCTATTTATTAGGTATATATAACAAATATATCAATCAGCAATAAAAAGTAAATATAATATGAAATTACTATAGAATTCAATAAATTGCTAGATTTGTATTTTTTCATGAAAGATAATTTAATTATCTTATAAATAACGCGTCAATATTGGAGAGCTATTGGATATTGGTAAATATATAGATGTTTTTTGAACGGATCTTGTAGCAAGGAACAATTTTTAAAAAATCGATAACTAGTTAGATACCTCAAGATTTTGTTGGACCGAACCTATTTATTTTTTTTTTTTTTTTTTGAATAAGAAACACTTTCAAATCGCGGCGCCCAGGAAATCGTAATCGTGCCCAACTTCTTTCTTTAAACTTTTTCTAAAAAGAGTACGCGACTAAACAGAAGTGCACGAAGAAATATACAGCTGAACTTAATAAAATAAAACTAGTAAAACTAAGCAATTGAAATTATCAAAAACTGTAAAAGATTGTTATTAAAATCTGGAACTATCACCTGAACAAAAAATAAATATATATCAGGCTTGATTATTGCTCAAAACAACATTTTAAATTGTGTAGAAAACTTTCAACAGTAGCAAAAACAAAAAAAAATAGATAAGGTGTGAACAAAGCAGCGTACCTCCTCACTCACAGCAATTCAGCGATTTGAGTGGATCGAATGGCGGAGGATGAAATGGAAAGCGAAAAAAATAGAACTTATTGTAAAAAATGCAAAAAAAAAGTGGATACAAGAGGTATTAAATGTGAAGGTCTATGCCAAACATGGTGGCATATTGACTGCATTAATTACACCGACGATGATTATAATGCTCTCATTTCTTTGAAAAACAAATGTTTTTGGGTCTGTGAAACAGACAAGAAAAAATTTAAGCAATGGTTGAAAGGGGAATCAAATTTAGAAAAAATTTGCGCGGCAAACGAAGAAATAAAAAAAGGGAACGATATCATCAAAGACAGTATAAGCGAAATAAAAACAGTTCTAAATAATATGGAAAAAAACAATAACAACAAACAACAAAAAATTCAAACATATGCAGAAGTGTTGACATCCAAAGTAAACAAACCACAACCCAGCAAACCTATGAGCCAAAACAGGATTATAATTATACCAACACTAAACGGGCAAAACAGTATGGACACTGAAAAACAAATTAAAGCAAAAATTTTACCAGCAAAAATAAAAGTGGGAATTTCATCAATTAAACACATAAATAAAGGTGGAATCATGGTCACAACGGATGACACTAACGGAAGAGACAAGTTAGAAAATGAAATTAAACAGCAATTTACAGAAGGCTACATAATATCTGCTCCGAAAACAAAACTACCTAAAATATTCTTTTCGAACATAGATCACGAATACAATCAGGATGATCTCGTGGAAGAACTGGTGGCAACAAACCACTTCATAGAATCAAATGATACTATGAAGCTGGTACATAAATATCTGAATAAAAAAACAAAATTGTGGAATTATATAGTTGAAGTCACTGGAGAGACACTGTCAAAAATGAACAATAGATATGTAATGCTCAACTACCGTGCGCGGTACATAAAGGAATATGTGTCTGTGTTGCGATGCTTTAAATGTCAAAAATACCACCATCTTAGTAGCAAGTGCATGGGAGAAGAGGATTGCGGCTTATGTGCAGAAAAACATGCAACAAAAACATGCAAAGTTACATGTAATTTTAAGTGCATCAACTGCCTAAGGGCAAATGAACATGGCGCAAACTTTCTGAGTGGTCATAAAGCTGGCGCAAACAATTGCAGCGTACATATTGCAAAGATAAGAGGCGAAAAAGAACAAATAAACTACTCAGCATGATCGATAGTGCGCTATTAAAAATACTTTATGTCAATATCTGTAGCGTTCGTAACAAATTATTTGAACTAGAGCTCATGGTTAACAACCACAAAAATACAGATGTCGTAATTGTTGCAGAAACATGGCTCTACGAAAATGAAATTGGATCTTACAATCTACCAAATTATACGTCGATTCACAATTGCAGAAACGGAAATCGTGGGGGTGGCACGGCGATTTTCATCAAGAATAACCTAAGCTACAATGAAATAAATAAAGAGGAGAAGTACAATCTTACAATCATTGAAATTACGAATCTCAAGAAACCGCTTGTAATCGGCACGTTTTATAAAGCACCTAATGAAAATTGCAACGTATTTATTGATTTCATAGAAGACAAATTTCAAAACAACAAAAGTTCCATATTCTTTGCAGACGTTAACATTAACCTTTTAGAACAGAATAACACAGTCACCAGGTATTCAGACTTAGTTCATAATAACGGTTACACTTTTGTCAACAACACAATACCAACAAGACAAACAGACAGCTCAAACACACTGATTGACCACATTATCACAAACATTGACACCACACACAAAATATGTTACGAACTGGAAGATACAGACATCACTGATCACAAATACACAACAGCAACAATAACTAATATATTACAAAAAAAGGAGCCGATGAAATATCAGTTTATTCCTAGCATCAATTATGCAAAAATGTCAGAGTTAGTTAAAAGAAAATTAAACAGAACCGGAGCTACTGAGCTGGAGGATCTAGCAGAAATAATAAAAACAGCGAAGAATACTTGTACGAAATACATAAAAATAAGATCTCGAAGCAACAATTGGATCACGCCAGAACTCCAAAAAAAACTAAAGCTGAGACAAAAACTATACAAAGTATCGAAATCTAATCTTACGGATCAAAATAAAAAGGCAGAATATAAAAAAATAAAGCAGGAAGGGGATATTCTTATTAAAAAAACCAAAGAGCGACATATAAACGTACAAATAGAAAAAGCTGGCAACAACTCAAGAAAACTCTGGAATACAATAAACACAACTTTAAAAAATAAGACAAAAACAGCAACTACGTCAAGTGGCAATCATGAGCAGACATCTCAGCACAAAAAACAAATAGCGAACAAATTCAACAAATACTTCAACGAGGCTGCAACAAACTTAGCAAAAAATAACATAGCATCAAATACAACAATACCTAACGTAGTCAATCATAAATCTATTTTTGTAAAACCGGTTACACAAGAAGAAATACAAGAAATAATTACAAATCTTAACAGTAATGCAGCAAAAGGAATAGACGTAATATCTGTAAAGGATCTTCAGATACTTCAGCCAACAATAAACTCAATCTTGGTAAATATGATAAACAAGTGCTTCACAACAGGCGAATTCCCTACATACCTAAAAAAAGCCATTATAACACCGATATACAAAAAAGGAGCGAAAGATAAATGCGAAAACTACAGGCCAATTGCAGTACTCAATGCAATCAGCAAAGTTTTTGAAAAAGCTATTGATATAAGAATACAAAACTTTATTGATACAACAATAAAATTCGACAGTAATCAATTTGGTTTCCTAGCTAGCAGCGGTACAGAATCAGCAATTACGGCAACTATGGAAAAGATCTACGACGCTCTGGACGAAAAAAAACTTGTGGCGGCCACTTTCATAGACTTTCATAGACATTCGACCTTGTGGATCACGAAAAACTCCTTAATATCTTGAACGATATAGGTATGCGTGGAGTGGCAAACAAATTGATACAATCATATTTAAGCAATCGGCCTCATGCAGTAAAAATAGATGGAGAGTACAGTGACGAACTAATAACCAAAATTGGTGTACCACAGGGTTCGATCCTTGGACCAAAACTTTATCTACTGTACATAAACAACATTAGAAAATGCAGTTTTAATTCGGCGTACAATATCTACGCTGATGATACAAGTTTTCTAACAACAGCTATATCTAAAAAAGATTTGGAGGATAAAGTAAACCAGGATATGAAGACTTATCATGAATGGGCTTGCGCAAATGGGCTCAGCATAAACATTGAGAAAACAAACTACATCGTCTTTCAACGACATAACAATACGGAAATAAACATAAAAGTAAAAATCAACGACACAGAAATAAAAAGAGTTCAGCACACGAAATACCTAGGAATGGTGATAGACGAAAAACTAAACTATGAAGACCACATAAAGGGAATAAAAAATCACATAATTCCAATCATACGAGCGATCAAAAGACTTGGATCTATACCAGAAAAGGCAGCCAAGCTGATATACAACAGACATATTTTATCAAAAATAACATATAACATATGTAGCTGGAGTCAGTGCAGTAAATTCCAAATAGAACAAATCGGAAGGCTAATGAACAAAACAATCCGAATCCTCTTCAATAAAAACACATTTACATCAACAAAAGACCTGTACATAACCACTAAACTAATGGACATCAACCAACTTATATACACTGAAAAATGTAAATACATCTATAAAATAAAAAACAATCTACTCATATCAAACATGATACTCACTACAAGAAACGCGATACATCAACATAATACACGACAGAAAAACAACTTCAACATCCCAAAAGCAAGAACAACACAGCAAGTCAACAGCCTGAAACATAGCGCAATAAAACAATTCAACAACTTACCAGAAGAAATAAAAAATGCAGGAAACATCAATATCTTTAAGCAAAAACTTAAAAACTACGTTATGAATTTAAGATGAATAACTCAATGATTTAATCAATATGAAGTGATATCTCGCAATTTTATAACTAAGAAAATTATTTATTTACTAGTTTTAAATTATTTTTAATATTTTCTTACATCCTCTTATACACGGGTATTAATCCGTCTGAGGATTCCAGTAACTTTAATTTTATATATAATTATAGTTACTATTTTTAAATAAAAAAAAAAAATAAATAACATAATGAAACATAGTTATCAGAATTATTATAGTTTCTTTCGCTCAGTCAATCCTTTTTCAATTATTATGCATTGTTTTTTTAACATTTATTTTTTAACATGAATCCCAATGGCTAATTGATTGTTTTTATTTATCTATAAAAAGATTTGATATTAATGTTTTTTGTAAAATTGGTTGTTAATTTTTTTCTATTTTTTATTTATATAAAGTGAAGTTGGCAAATCTTTTTAATTTCTCTTCCATGCTACCCATTACTTTTTACAGTATAATGCTCTTACGTTCTTATAAAAATCTCCTTATTACTATAAAGTCTGTTTGCGTCCGCACTTTAAGTAACTGGAAGTTAGTTTAAAGCATTATTTACGCATTTTTCGAGATCAAAAGAGAAGAAAAACAAGAAACAAGAAAAACAATATCACTCTATCGAGATTGAAACAAGCTTGAACTTTACTAGAAAAATTTGCTCGAGCATGTATATTCGAATAGCTTCGAACAGCTGACCGTGAAACTAGTAGATTCAATTTTTTATTGATTTGTGAAAATGCTGTCCTTAAATATAAGTTCTAGTGTCTTAAATATGCTGCATAAAGTGTTGTTTATTACAAAAATTCATTAGTTTCAAGCAAATAATTAATTGTTTTATAATAGGTGTCACAAAAGTCACTGATATTTTAATTTTTTAATAAAACGCATTGTTTTTTTGAAATTTCCAAGAGTTTTTATTGAAGTATAAAGTTGTATAAATTAGCACCATGGAGGTTATTAATGAAACACAACATCGCTTAAATGATCTCTGTAGCCAATTGGCATCACCTCGTAATAAGTGCATTGGGTCGTTTGATGTGAGGTAGGCGGCACCGTCCTGTCACATATTGAAACCGCATATCGTCAAGATTCTAATCAGCATTTCCAGGCCAAATAGAGTTAGTTAGCATGTCGCGATATCAAACAAAATTCACAGTAATTGCGGCTACAGCTGCATTTTCGAAGAAGAATGGCCCCAAGACACCATCAGAACAAATGGTAACGTATCGCTACGTTGCAAACTGACACGTTAAAATCTGTTTAATGAGAAATGTGTACAAGTCGTTACCAAAATCGTACCGTGGCGGAACATGGCGTAGAAGTCTGTAGAGAATATATTTCTATGCCTCGCCACGCTATGTTACGTTTTCTAACAATTCGACAACTGTGAGACAAGCGAAAAATTTTGTTTAACTTCAAAAATTATAAAATTTAATACTATATAAAAAAGTATGCAATCTTTCATTGACGAGGAAAAATTAATACTTGTAGAAAAAAAATGTGTCTTTATAACAAATTTTCTGCGGTATACAAATCGGCGCCTC
Organism: Coremacera marginata; assembly: GCA_914767935.1. NCBI lineage: Eukaryota > Metazoa > Arthropoda > Insecta > Diptera > Sciomyzidae > Coremacera > Coremacera marginata. Next base: position 138,962,960 of record OU612046.1, on the reverse strand, counting down.
CAAAACGTTGCACTACGATTTCGGTATTCGTTCATCCTCAACACAACGTCCCACTATGCTACGCCAGCACACGTTACGCTTGGCTTATCAAGCCGTAACAGTTCACTGTTGTGGGTGCATGGGAAGCTCTTGAGTTCTTCATGTCCCAAATGCGAAAGTTTTGCTTGTCCCTCAAGAAGATTTTCTTCGCAAAATCGTGATTAGCTTGATGTTGTTTCATGACCCAGTCTGAAAATGTTCGATGCTGCGTATGGTCTGCCGGCTTTAGTTCTTGTGTCAACTGAACCTTGTAAGCATGCAGATCTAGATTTTTTGCCAAAATACGCTCCAGCGAGCTCCTGCTAATGCCCAGTGGACTCAAGTTTATTGCATTAAATTGACCGCAGTGATAATGATCGAGGAAAAAAATTTCAGAAAAATGTTCACTATTTTTCTAGTGAATTTTCCTAATTTGTACGCCGTGAATTTCTCCATAACTAAACCTCCATCTAGTTGTTAACAGCTGTCATAGATTTAATACTCAACGCTTGTCACAGAAAAGGTATGCCCAAATCAGACCGAAAATGTCAGTAACTTTTGGGACACGCTTGATTACAAAATTGTGTGAACAACTGTTGGAATTGAATCTTGCTTGTAATTGTTTCCATACTTTTTGATAAATTCTCTCATCTTGACAGATAGTTAAATTACACTCTCATCTTCAACTTAACTTGATTAGCACTTCAAGTTAGTATGAAAACATACGTATTAACATGTTATGTGGTTTTTGCCTGCATGATACTGGCTGCTCAAAGGGCATTTTGAGAAAAAAATAAATTTTTCTAGAAATTTTGACTTATTTTCTATACTGAAATCGTCTTTTTAGAGTATTGAAAGAACTGTAAAATTAATTAGTAACAAATACTTATTTGATAAATTAAAACACTTAAAATTTTAAGATTCACTGAAGTCGATTTTTTAGAGTATTTAAATACTATACACTTTATTTTATTAGAAATACTTGATATATTTTTTATACTTCAAGTTTGAAAATTTTTGGGTTTTACACCTATTTTGTTTTGTGTACTTTAAACACTTCTCTTTAGAATGGAAACTTTTTAATCTATACAACGTGGCGTGTAGTTTTTATAAAAGTTGGTGCAAATAATTAGCGGACAAGCATATAACTCACATAAAACATGTGAAAGATATATCATTTTAATATATACAATAAAAGTGTTCTAAAAACTTACATTTTCTTACATTTTTCAATATTATATATTAATAAGCACGAAGGCATGTCATAAGGGAAAAAATATTTGTAGGCAATAAAATAAAGTTTTTTTTTTTTTGTTTTGTAAGCCAGAAAAATTTTTTTTGTTCATTTTCTGCACTAATAATACAAAGATTAATTCCTTTCACTAAAAGGAGTGTTTTTTAGATACAAAAAGTGTTGTTACCATAAAGCGGTTCATTCAAATATATAAAATTGAGTTCTTAATAACTGCAGACTAAAATATCAACACAAGTTCATGCAAAAATGTAATTGCCTTTCAATGGAAATTGATTTACTTATGCTTTTTCCAGTAAACTACTTTTCTATCACTTGTATATATTTAATGCGCGTTCAGTAGCTGGATTTCCATAATAATAATAGTTGTCGTTATCGATCGTTGTGCTTTTCATATTCATAGAAAATTACGGTTATCTCAAAAAAACGATAGTTACAACCATTGTTACAGCGCTTGGGTATTTCGGAACAGATCACTTGAATGATCAAAAGAGTCCTCGTTCGATCGAAATTAATTTTCTTTCTTCGAAAAATGGCTGCAACTTTTCTGCCCTCTAAAAATTTTTAATTTCTTTCGTTCTTTTTCAAAATAAAAGTTTGATCTCTGAAATCGTTCTTTTCTCGAAAACTCTTACCACTAAAGTAGAAAAATATTCAAAGCTAGATAGTTGAGTTTATTAACTATCATTGAGAATAACATTTTTGCTAAATATTCTGAGAATTTTTGAGCTTGATTAATTAAAATTATGCAAAAAAGGTATTAGATTCAGTACTCTTATATAATACAAGCTTATACCCGGCGCGATTCGCTGCACTCAGCGCTTATCACCTAAAAGTGGGCGTAGCAATAGTGAGGCCACGCTTTTATAGTAAGTTTCATTGATGTGTGACTTATTTCGAAAGCTATACCGAAAATTTGGGGTGATGGAAAAGTACCACGCCTCTCGTTCAATGCACATAAAATGTTACCAGTGCAACGGCATGTGTATACTGAATTCCGAGGCTGTGTCACCTTTAATTTCAAAACTGTATTGAAAACGGTATCGAAAATTTGAGGTATATCTAAGGTGACACACTTCCTTTTACGATCGGTACCACGCTTCACAGGAACACTCTCAAGGCTTTGGTATAAAAATTGGCTTAGCGGTTTCGGAGTCTTTACGTGATATACACATTACCCCCATACGTATATACATTAAGGCGCCTCACGCTCCATAGGAAAAGAAAGTTCGGTTCGGTTCCTCAAAATAATCCATGGCTTATTATATGATGATTCCCAAAATATTTCGACTAAAAATATTGGATGGTAAGGTAGTTAAAAAAAACAAAAGGTCAGAAATAAGAAAAATATTTTCAATCTGCATCAAAAAATCTTCAATTTTTGCCGTCGGACCACAGATAATGCGGGTTTTTATGGATTGTTTTAACTTTTCCATATATTTTCACTAAAACTTAAATTTAAATTTTTTCATACTTCTTTTAGTTAAATAAATTGTAGAATGTAAAAAATGTGTACATTTTTTCGTAATTTCTTTCAATTTAATTCTTCACTTTACAATATATTTTATTATCAATAGACAATTTATTTGACTAAACGTAACATGGCAAAACAAAAAAAAAAAACAAAAAGTTCAAAACAAAAGTTGGAAAATTAATGAAAGTCCGCATGATATTTGGTCCGACAGCAAAAATTTAAAATTTATTGATGCAGATTGAAAGAACTTTTTCATTATTATTATTTCTGACCATTTGTGTGGTAGTTAAGCACCAGACAATATTTTTACAAAAAACTCGGTTTTAGAGGATATTTCAAACCATTCCGTGGCATACTGATTGCGTTGCGTGGCTTGTAAGCGATAGAACCAAGGTTCGAGTCTTATCTGCCAGAAAGTTTTTCATTTGAATTAATTTTTCTGTTCTGCCGTCACCTCTCTGCAGACAATGGAGTCGGCATAAAGCATGTAGGTCTAGTTCTCGATAATTTGTGTTCAAACATTTCACAACACGCTTAACACAATTGATCATAAGAAGCTCACGGATGGCTATCGGTAGAGTCGAAATATTTGGGGAGTCATCTTAACATAAACCAAGCAATATTTCGAGGAACCGACCAGACCAACTTTTTTTCGTGAGGAGCCTTAGTAAACACACATAGATTTTTTACAGATAGATAGGAGCTCATTAATTTTTTTTCTCTCCAAGCAAAAATTTTGACAAGCAATCGCTCCTCATTTGGGCTCCATAAGCCTTGGAGGCTTCTTTTGCTCAATTTTTTTTTTTATGTTAGTGTCATAAGTAGATAAGATTTTTCTTCAAATCATCAGTCAGTTTTCTAAATCACTATTTTGACAAAAGCTAATAGTGCTGTATTAACTTTCAGGAATGCCGCATTGAATTTGATGAGATTTTGAATTCTATTTTGATAAAATCTTGAGATTTTAAAATCTTCAACTTGTATGGAAAATCTAGGAGTTTTTAATGTAGATTTGACAAAATCACTCAAAATCGAAAGATTTCGTGCAGATGGAAACTTTTCTTACCAAAATGAATATTTCTTCATTCATAAAGTGATATATATCAATATATAATTCAATTAAAATTATAACATAAATCATTGATAATAATGTGATACATAATTTATTGCGTAACTTGTTATAGTTTTTTTTTGCTAACTTGTTTTTCTTTAATTTTAATCAAAATTGTTGTTTTCTTTTTATAATGGTAGTACAAATTTTTATTTCAAAATGGATTATAATATAGTGTGGATTTAAATACATAATTTTATTTTTATTCTCCGGGAATTAAGGAAAAAATCGGGGAATATTTTTAAGATATGCGGAAATCATAAAAAATTAGTTGGTTTCCCTCATTCAGACTCTGAAGTTCCTCATGTTCTGCAGACATATCAACCGATCAAAAATGAAATTTCAATTCAAAAAATGACTCCCCGAAAAAAGTAATTTTCTTTTTCATTGTGAACTAACGCGTAATGAACAATTATTGTTACTTCCCCATAACGTTCGCTCTATTGTGAATATACACATTAATATCAACATCAGCTGATTAATTTTATATTGATACGTCATTTAAGTAAAAAAATTCTTGTTAATTTTGTAAATAAATATTGAAAACTTTATTTTGTTCAATTGAAGAAGTAATCTTTTAACACAGATCTATATATATGTTTGTGACCGCTGATGTGCTGAGTTTCTACTTCTGGCTTATTGCTCTTTAAATTGCTCCGAAGTTATTTCCTAAATGCTGAAATGGATGAAACACCTATGATATGCAATCAAGAAAACAATCAAATGCTTTTAAATGCAATTAGAAATAAATTTGCAGCTCAGAGCACCAGAGAAGCGGCCTCATACAGTCCCCCGAAATTCAATATACCATTACTCAAGACAGCAGATGCATCCGAACCACAACAGTCGTCATTTAAATTTTTTGAAAGCCTTGAATCAACCCAAGCTTCCTGTTCACCTTTTGCTGAATCAACTCAATCAAAATTAAATTTAAATGAATTTATTATGGGCCAATTAAAAGAAAAAACGAAGGTGTCTGCAAGAGAATTTGTTTTGCCAAATTTAAATACAACTGGCAAAGCTAACGGTGGCAATGTTTTTTTGCCTTCGTCAAACAGTGGAGAATGTTACAGAATCACACAAAAACATGCATCCAATATATCGACGCTTAACGATGGTTTTCATCACTTAAGTTTTGATGAAAAATCCACACCACCAACAACAACTATTGATCTCACTGCTGCACTAAGTAACAACTTGATATTGCCACACTTAAAAAGTACATCTGATAGAAGTGTCGACACCAATACGAAAACAGCACTCCAAGACTTTGATATTCCATTTATAGAATGCGATCTTAAGGAACAAACTGTTTTGCTTCCCATTTCTCATGAATATTGCCAACCAGACATTTCCCACTTGAAATTGCAGCACTGTCTCGTTGCACCTTCTTCCTTTGCACGTATTACCTGCCTAAAATTCAAGCGCATGCGTAGCCTGCCGCGCATTGATCATAGTTTTAAGGCCAAACACAAGATACAGTGTTTTCGCTTTGATACAAAATCTCCCGATGATATCATTCTGTCCAAATTTCAAAAATATCAGCGTTAAAGCTGCACAGATAAAACTCAACAAAATTAAACTTATAACTATATACAATCGATTTTACGTTATTAAATTGTACACAAAGACTTTTTAAACAAATACAATACCTTTGCTAAACATTAAATTATTATCTATTTTATTTTTAGCAGGGTTTTAATACTGTTATTTGAATGAATAGTAATTTTTTTGTTCAAATAAAGTTTTCTCACAAACAATAAAAAAATTAATAAAAATTTTATTTTGTTGAATTTCGAGTATGAACAAAATAGTTTCGATCGATATTTTATTGCTCTTAGAACGAAATTAATGTCATTAATGAAAAAAAAAGTTGTTAACATTTTTGTATCTTCATTTGGAAGAAAATAGTCCTCTACAAATCCTTCAGACATCTCAGCATGTTATAAACAAATCTTTATTTAAAATAAGTACAAAGAGTGCTTTTTTATGATTTCAGCAAATCTCAATACAACAGTTTAACCCTATTAGTACTGCCTTGAGTTAATGAGACTCATTTTGACTTTGCGCTGACTTCCTGGCGAAAAAATTGTTCTTAAGCAATTCAGGTTTCTTGTATTTTAAACTGCAGAAGTTCTAAAAATAATTTCGATAAAAGAATGTATAGGTAATTGTCGCTATTCTTCACTTAAAATGTGAGTCCGAAAGACTCACTTCAATAATAGGACTGTTTCTGTACACATTGTCTAGTAAAGTTTAGTGTGAGAGAGTAAAACGAAATTTGAGAATAGTGTCAAAAGTACGGAAACGACTTCTAGCTAGGAAAGCCGATTGCCTATCAAACGTAAACAGCGCCAATTTTAACTTGATATTTTATATTTATTATATGTATAGATATTCATTGATATATAACAATATGTATATTTTTTTTATTTTATTTATTTTTCAAACAACGAACGACAAATTGACATTTGCTTGTTCTTCTTGGTGCATTTTCTTATGTAGTTGGAACAAATATCTTCTAGCACACTTCGAGTAACTTTAGAAAAAGTACGGAAACACGCACTAGCACATTGCAAGTTACTACAATCGAGTACGGAAAAAACCTAATTGTGCTCCGAATTTCACCCAGTACTAATAGGGTTAAAGATGGTGGTGTAACCTTGGATTGTGTCTTGACTATAGTAATAGTAAATGCATAAAACACAAAGCTTATCAGAAAAGCTTTGGTACAGAGGAAAGCTTTTTTCAGAAAACACAATCGTTCACATTGCCTGAACGAGTTTCAAATTGATGACGACGGCAACTCTGCCCTTACAAATCAATTTATGAGCAAAACTATTTGGAAGGCACACTTATCTATCAAATTATCAAATCTATGAAACTGCGAAGAAACTTCGCTTCTCTCTAGTGTCCAACGACGCACTTTTTTTTTATGTTATTTCCATTTAGAAAAACAAGCTTTAAAATTTATATTCAGCTTGGATGCAAATTTAAAAATAAGAGTGTTCTCACGAGCTAAACATATCTTGTTTTTCAATTGTTCTCGGTCGTATTTAAGGATATTCGAAATAATGAAGGTTTTCTTATTTTTATGACGTCTTTTTGTATGTGAATAGGAGTGGCTTTTATCCAAATATATGTATTGTATTCAATATAAAAGCTTGTATACAAAATATAAAGTGATTTTAATGCATGCATTAATTTTTGTGACATTTCTGAAGGGTGGTGGAAAGGTCAAAACGTAAAGAAAAATTTTTAATTTGAATTTCGGCTTGTGAGCAGCAACCCTGTCTTTACACCTGACAGGTGCTCAAGTCAAAAATTACCTGCGAGACTAAATTGGTCACCACTACACGTGCTGTTTTGCCATCGCGAGCAGTTCGGAGAGATATGGGGTCCTTGTGCCCGTCCATTTGTACCCTCCTCGTACAAATAAAAAATCACGTGCAACAAAAAACAAATTAGGTGTGTTTCCGTACTCACACTGTGTAACTTGTGAGACACTATTTTCTGTTTCCGTACTTTCTGTGCTTAAAATGGGAGAAGAAGAACAAGCATAAAACCGCTCTCTCGAGCACACAAAGTGCACAGAGAGTGCTAGAACTCAAGACTCCGAGTAAAGTAAGAACAAGCATCAAGAAGAACAAGCATCAACTTCACAAACAAATTTAAGATAATTTTAATTGGCGCAATTTACGTTTGACATGTCTGCAGTCAAAATCAGCTGTTTTGTGATTGAAACTTACTAGAAGCTGTTTCCGTACTTTTGCAACTATTCTCACATTTCATTTTACTCTCTCAGTTTGAACTTACACAAATCTTACACAGTGTAGAGTACGGAAACACACCTATTATAACATCGGTGGTTAAAAAGAAAAAAAAAATAAACCAAATACCTGATCAGGGGTTCTATTTCGTAACTGTATACAAAATGTGTTTTAAATTTCAAGTGATTCTGTAAGCTAAAATGTACACAGACATGCTGAATAGGGCACCTCGAACGATACTACATGTCCATCCGACAAAATAAATGTTCGACAAAATAACGGCACTTTTTTCCGTTGGTCCCAAGTGGTCGTACATGTCGGATGGACTTTATCATTTTATAGTTTGCAAAAAGTGCACATCGAGCGCATTAAATATTTTGTCGTGTAAAAATTACGAATGCATTGATTTTAACAATTACTTTTGTGCTCTTTACTATTTACCTACTTTACTATTTTCTATCTCTCTTCGTGTTAATTACTTTAATTTCCTTAATTCTTTCCAAAAATAAACATTTCTTATATTAGTAATTTTTTGCACGAGTTGTGCTTCGCTAAAAAAATGTAATCGAATGAGAAAATGCACCAAGTTTGATGGACACGCACACGAACGATACTACATGTCGGATGGACCGACAGAAGTCAAAAATTTTTGTCCTTCATCGGACATGTCCATCCAACTTGATTTTTTGGACACTAACGATACTACATGTGCGATGACATGACAGTTCGGATGGACATGTAGTATCGTACCCCCTGTTAAGAAGCATGCTTGCGAAAGTGCCACACATGTTGACTTGTTGGCAAACATTTTTGATTTTCTCGTCACACCAGCTAAAAAAAAACAACAACAACCACACCGCGATGTAGCACACTAATTTGAACAGCGAGCCTTCACGCGGCAGCCGCAGATATGTAACCCGCATAACGACGATTGTCGTTGTCGTTCATGCAATGTCGAATATTTTCTGATGCCATATATCGGAGAATATTAGCTGTTTTTGCGTGAGGTACCTTTTTTGTAGTTACCGGCTAGTACTCAATCAGCTGTTCTTTTAGTTGCATTGGAAAATTTGCAACTTTGGTTTAATATTTGTAATAAATATATGTAAAATATTAGAAAGGTGGTGACAATTGGTTGCCGAAAGTATTCGGCACTAGTTACACATCGAAATCGTGCGGTAAATTAGAAATCATGCTGAATATCAGATTCCCTACAAATTTTGACAGTTTAAATTCTTCGTTAACGGTTTTTTCGATTTTCGGCATATTCGGCGCGTTTTCGGTGTTGCATGAATACCCTTAATATATTAGGGCTCTCCTCCGTTTATACCATCTTTATTGTGTTCAGTCAACAATCAAACTTGCAGAAATCGTTATCCCAGTGGCTTAAAACGTTTAAAGTATTTTAAGTACGCTAGAAATTTAAGTGTAATGAATTGAATATAACTGAAAAATCTCAAAATAAACTTGAAATTGTCTTAATTTCATTTGATTCTTTTAATCTTCATGCAAATGAATGAGTGAGCTTAACAACTTTAAAGAGCTAAGGACCGAGCTTACTATGTGCACTGAACCTAGGTACCAAGCGATTTAAATAAACGATAAAGTGCATTGAGTGAATATTAACTAAATTGCTAAATATTTCTATTGAAATAAAAATTTCTATAATTTTAATTTAGTTGGTACAACAACACGAAGAATAAGTTAAAACCTGAGTTAGGAAAAAATAAATAAATAAATGTATAATAACGACATCAAAAAGAGAATTTCAAAAAGTAACGCTGTACTGATGATATAAAATGATAATATATTTTTGGAAGTTTTTTAGGAAATAGTTTTATAAAACACACTAGTGGTATTTAAAAATAAATTAACATGTGACTGCTCACGAACTCCCCGTATTTATTTAAAAGAAGCATGCTTTTTACGTATTTATGGATTCCATTACGATCTCTACAACAAAATGTTCATAATTTATACAAACCCGAAAATTGGCTTATTTTTTTTTTAATTTATGGGACTAAGTGGTAGTTCAAAATGGCAACATTCTTCTCGTTTGACCTATATCTGTCTCTTTCTATCGTTTGCAACAGACGTTTTGACATAAAATAATAAAAACAATTTCCATCCACAGTGAAAAAATTAAGTGTCTGCAAAGTGAAAACTCATTAATTTTAAAAAGAAAATGGATAAAATCTAGTAAAAAACATTTGTAAAATAATTGAATGTGAAATATTTATAGAAAATATTAATAAGTAACAATATGGAGGACATAATCGTTAAAAAAGAAGAACCAGATACGAGTTTTTCGATGGCTGGCTTTAAGGAACGCTCATGGCGGAAGCAGGATCAAGCGCATCTTTCGCGTTTGTCGCTACCTGCAAAGATCACAATCACCAGTAAAAATTCAACCGCAGCACCTCATAATTCCAATAGTACACCCATACAACGCCAGCGACCATTACCGGGTCATAGTGCAGCGACAGCTGGGTCAAGACAGAAGCCTGCTGCCGCCTCATCAAACAATTCTTACTCGTTAGGTACACGCTGCGGCGAAATTTTCGTTGTTAACAATGCGAAGCAATGGACATTTGTTTGCACATTTTGCAACAAAAGTACGCGTGATATTGGTGACTTTATCTGCCATATTAAAATAAAACATTTGGAAGAATCGGATGCGCCGCCTCACCAATATGGAAATGATTTTTACGGCGATGATGCAGATGATGACGCTTCTGCTCAGGCTCAAGACGTAAGCAACTACTTTAGGCATAATCGTAGAGCTATTGAAATAATACCAATTAATCGTGAGGTCCCACAGCGTAGTTCATTCAAGATATCGACTCCCTCTACGGAGCAGAGAAGAGTTGAAAGAACGTCGTCTGAGGTTAGTTTGGGCTGGCTTGGTGTGTGTATAACAAGGAATTTTTTTGCATTCTTATTGGTTTTGATGTTCGTTTGGTGTGTTGTTTTTTACAAAAAATTTTCGGAATGCCATTTTATTAAATTGTATGGGTATTGATTTTTTTAAATGCACGAGCAATTTGCTTGGTTTGTTTAAAAATAAGGGAGTGAGAATAACCGGTTTTTCAATTTGACAACTAAGTAACTTGTATGAGTTGAATTTATTCTTTAGCTTATCGAAAATAATTTTTCAGATCGTCTGTTTTTTTTTTTAATATCTATGTTTTACGCAATCTAAACGATTTTACCATTTATGCAACTTTTAAGATAAGCTTGAAAGTAATTTCGATAAAATATTAATCATAACATTATTTTCTTCATTCCTTCCCGCTAGTATTCGTAAAGAGTTTTAATTTTTGCAAAAATGTTTAAGATTTAACTAAAGGGTAACATTTATTTAAACATAAAATGAGAAGAACCCAGTTAATGTCCTACATTAAGAATCCGACCTCAATGTTTTTAAGTTGTGTTTATAGAGTTTGTATTGCATGTTAAAAAAAAAAAAAAAATGGAAAAATTCAAAAATCTTTTTGTTTGTGGATAATATATGTAATTATTTATAAATAAAAATAAAACCACTTCGATTTTTTTTTGTGACTTTTGAAGAAAGTGAGTTAACTACATATTACTGTTAGTGATTTAATGTTGAAACGTGATCAATACAAAGTTAAAATATGTCTTTTTTTACTGAAATTTGTTGAAATTTTAAAACAAAATCAACGCTCCTGAACTTTTAAATTTTTTCACTTACCACAGCCATGCCAGAGATAATCTCTTAAACTTGTTTAGTTCTCAATGGGATGAGGAAGGCATTCGATCTCAAATTCAAAATTTGTATAAGTGCGGTCAAAGTATCAAAATGTTATCTCTATAACATTAGAAGTATTAAAGTTTAATTTACCTGAAATTGCCTGAAGTCTTCGCCAAGAGTATTATATCCGATTCTATGAAAATGGATTCTGAAATTTCTGGTCACGGATAATCTCTGAACTTATAATGTTATAAGAAAGTTACAATAAATAACAATATTAAAAATAAATGATATACAAAAATTGTCTAACTGGAATTAAGTAAATGATCCTTAAATTAAAATAAAAAAAAATCCCATTCATAACAACACAATATTTCGTTCCTATGCAAAGTTTTTACTTCAAAATTGTAAGGGGTGGATTAATATAGAAACACATTTTTCGTCCGTCATTAAAGGTCGTGGTGAGTTACGAAGTAAGAAATAATTTCAGAATTAATCCTCTACGCCTTGTCTTTGTGTGAAAGAAACAATTATTAATATGGTTTTATAATATCAGCTAAAGTTACAATAATGGCATTTTTTGAAAGAAGCACTTAAACCCAAAAATTACTGGTATGATAAACTAAGTTGCTAGAGAATATAGGCATATATTAAAATAATTGTCCAATATTAGTTTTATTCTTATAAGAGTAAAAACATTTTTGTTGTTTTTGTTTTGTTAGAATACAAGCTATTTTTTACATAGAACAAAAACTGTTGACAAATTAAAAAGAGGCGTGTCTAACAAAAATTAATTTTTTTGTAGAGGATCCAAAATATACCCTAAGCAAAATATTTAACTGATTCCGAAAAAGTTTTAATTCTCTCGTATCACGAAAGAGGTTATTCAAATCAGGAAATCAGGCGTCTAAATGAATGCGTTATTTGCAATTTTTACAAAAAAGGACAAAAATGCGGAGTCAAGCATAAATATAAATGTCACTTAAAAACAAAGAAAATTTTACCTTGCTGTAACAAAAAACATGTTTCTCGAATCTTGCGATCAACATCTTACTTTAAATGGAAGAAGACTCAATGCAAGCCTTCTCTTCGATCACATCACATAAGCGCAAGTTTGCCCGCAAGCACATGCATTGTACGACGGAATGAAAAAACGACGGAATATTGTATTTTCTGATGAGAAAAAATTCAATTTGGATGGTCCTGACTCCATGAATTGTTACGGGCATGATCTATGCCACAACGATGTTTAATTGTCCAAAAGCACCTTTGGAGGAGGAAGTGCCATGATTTGGGCAGTGTTGTCTGCAGAACGAAGAGCTAAAATATGTTTTATTCCAACAAAAATAAATTCAGACATGTACACTGAAATGTTTCAAGATGTACTTGTGAATTTCACGGAAGAAAAAAAAATGATGATGCTGTATCTCTCAGAAAGATAATGAATTAATCCATGTATCTAAGACATCTTTGGAGTAGCTTAAACAGCGCAAAATACCTGTCTTTAAATAGCCAGCTTGCAGTCCTGACCTGAACCCTTTAGAGAACCTATGGGAATCACAGTTCGCAAGATTTATGATCTAAAACCACAAAATCGAAATTTCCTTGTCATGGAACTGAAATTGAGTCACTGAATTCAAAAAATTTTGTGAATTCAGTGTCAAATAGAATTTATGAAGTAATTTAAAAAATAAAAAAAAAAACACAAATTATTGGTTTTAAGTATTCAGTATTTTCCCATAAGTAAGCTACAAAATAAGTTAAAATTATTAAAGAAAAAACGTAAGTGCGTTTAAACAATGCGTACCACTGTATATACAATATTTAACAAATACATTTTGTAAAATATTCAAAGTTGCTGGGCTACTAGGCCATTTTGCAATAATATATAATTAATTTGAATGATTAAATTGAAAAAATAGGTTAAGCAAAGTGCTTACAATTGGTATTTAACAGATAAATTAAATGTAAGAAATTGGTTTAAATATCAAGTAGACTAGTCAACGTTTAAACTACATAGTTGAAAATATTAACACTATGCAGAGTAAATAAGTAAACTTTTTAGTGCGATAAACTAACGTAATAATATGAACGTCTATTTTTGTCCAGCAATTTGAACCTTCATTCATATCGTACAAGGGGACACCATCTGTATATATCGTGAACATTTTATGGATTTTTTTTTCGATGCGATTGGAACGGTCTTAATAAAAATTATTACAAAACTCACAAAATTCCGTTTTAAGTGTCAAAACGCAATCATTAATGCTGTAATCAAAGCTAATTTGCTAATACAAAAGTGCATTTGTAAATGAAACAACACAAAATTTTTTAGTACTACTGAATTAAAGGTTATTTAACAAAAAACATCAATCATTGAGTTTTGACAAGTCAGCTTGAATTTTTGAAACCGTTATTGCAAAATATTTTCTTTATCGAATACTTCTATAGAAATATACTAAGTTTTAGTTCACTGGAAAAGGCTTAGCAGCAATAATTTAAGTTAATGCTGAATTATTTCTACTGCTATTTTTCACTATTGGTGTTTAAAATGGGTAACGTTTAGGCTTTAAATCTGATGATCAGTATTGCTATTTGGGTAGCGTGCTCACCAAAGACGGCGGATGTAAACTCGCGCATCAACAAGGCCCGACACGCCTTCCATAAACTCAACCATATGTGGGCAGCGTGTAATATAAACACCAAAACCAAACTACGCATTTTCAATACCAGCATTACGCCTGTACTATACGCTTGCGAAGCGTGGAAGGTTGCCGATGTCATCTGCAACAAGCTACAAGTCTTTGTGAACAAGTGCCTGCGTATTGTATACCGGATCTTTTGGCCAAAAACAATCACAAACGCAGAGGTTCTAGGCGAAGAGGTCGCCCATCCATGACTTGGATCCGCTCTATGCACTTGGCAAGAAGTTCGCAGAATAGCTCAAGATCGTTCACGCCGGGCCAAGTTTGTCTCCACCCTACATTAAAGTCTTAAAATTAAAAAGTTTAATTTATTATATTATATCGTCCCCTTCATGCTAAAAACGCCAAGGTGCATTTTTATGTTTTTCAAGAAATCGTGTTTAAAGATTCGAATGGCTCCGAAAAATCCACCTTTTTAAAAATTTCTCTATGGAAATGGATAGCGTATGCCTTCATAATACACAAACGATTTATTTATTTCACATTGGCGTTTTTGGCATGAAGGTGACGATATTTTAAATTTATAATTAAAATTTTATTTAAAACTAGCAATACCCGTTGCGCGTTGCTACATCTGGCAATCATATTGGAAAATAGTAAGCATATTTAAAACTTTTATTAGAACCTTACTTTGACACCACGCTCATAGCCCAATGCCCGTTCCAGTTTCCCAATATCCGGACATCATCAAATAGTAACTACGTTCTGAGTTTCAATGTTCGGTAACTTTTACTTGCATTGAAAGTCTTCCAAAGCTATTTGATATCAAAAATTTAGCTTGTATGAGCGGAGCCCTCTTGTCCAATGTCCATCCCAGTTTTCTGTTAGAAGGACATCACCAAGTGGTAACTCCATTCTGAGTTTCAATGTTCTGTGAGTTTTACTTCCATAGCTATGCTGTGTTGAAAATTTGACTTATGGGCGGAGCCACGTCCAGTTTTGCTATGCCCGTTCCGGTTTTTTTTTTTTAAAGAAAGGCCTGGCCAATTAGTAACTACATACTGCGTTTCATTGTTATGCGACGTTTAGGTTCAAAGCTATATGGTATCAAACATTTTAATTGTATGAGCGGCGCCCCTTGTCCAATGCTCGTGTGAATTTTACCAGTCGAATGTAATTCGAATGTATAATTCGACAATTATACCGAAAATTTGAGTCGCTGAAAAAGTGCCACGCCCTACTACCAATGCCAATAAAATTTTATCAGTAGAACGGCACGTATAAATTGAAGTCGAAAACTGAATTCCGAGGCTTTGCGACCTATAATTCCAAAGCTATTCGATATCCCAAACTTGTTTTGTATGGGAGGTGCCACGTCCCCCCTGTTTATATAACAGTGGTAACAGTGAGCGTTGCAACATTTATATATGTAGTAACCGTCACTTGGACCCATAGCACCTATAAACCAAGTTTCACTATCAATACATGTACAACTCTGGGATTATGATTATTTCTGAAAAATGGGCGTGTAGAATCTACCACGCCCATTTTTAGTACAATTACCGATAGTTACCCCCCTGCCATGAAAAGCTTCTTGAGAACACAAGCCGTTCGGAGTCGGAGTAAAACATGTAGGTCCAGTTCTCGATCATTTGTGTGGAAACATTTCACATCACACACAACACAATTGATCATAAGAAGGTCGGTCAAAGTCCTTTCAAGGGCTGAGATGGCCATTTCCTTTTTTTTTACCGATAGTTACCATACAAACTAAATTAACAAATTTTAGTCTAATACGGTTCAAACCGTCTGATATATAGCATTTTTGATTTATGGGCGAGAAAAGAGGTAGTGGTAGAGGTAGTAGTTTTTATATAAAAACACGGCCCTATTCGAATATACTGGTTTAGCAAATTCCCAAGACAATCAGTGAAGAACTTTCGGGGATTTGAGATTTTGTTCAAACATACATTTACATTTTTATTTATATAGATTTTCCTTAAACGCCATTAAAAAAATAATTTACGTACGTTTATAGAATGCAATATCTAGGAGTATATATATAAAAATCGAATGGTGTCCGTATATTACTCCATCATTTCTGAACCGTTCCAATGGTGTTGTTCAAATTTTTAGGCTGTGTTCGGCCAGTCATGGTACGGGATTTAAACTTACATGTACAACATCGGATAAGCGGTACTCGAGATATTGCAAAAATAGTTGATCTTCGCCCATACGATTTCTCATATAAAATCGCTAATAATCGGTTTTTCGTTATTTTTTTATAAAGTTTCTTTCCTTTCTCCCTATAAAGTGACGTAACATACTAAAAACAACGCGCTTACACTCGTCAATAGTTAAACGTCAATTAAGAAGGTCAAACATGAAGATATACGGATGACGGATGTTTTCAAATGATGGGGTATTTTTAATATGAATTTTTATCGACATTTTTTAAATTTTTGGTAGCGTTACAATATCTGTAACCCACCCCCTACGTTATTTATCGTAGTTATTTTCAAAACCCCTTCCCCCATAAACTGGTAACTTAGTAGTGGCGTAGTGGGTAGAGTGGGGCCACACACCAGAGAACCCTAGTTCAATTCCCACCAGACAGAAAGTTTTTTCAATTGAATTCATTTTTCTGTTCGGCCGTCACCTCTCTGCAGACAATGACAAGCCTCAGAGAGTAAAAACTGCCATGAAAAGCTTCTTGAGAACATAAGCCGTTCGGAGTCGGCATAAAACATGTAGGTCCAGTTCTCGATCATTTGTGTTTAAAATTTCACAACACACACAACACAGTTGATCATAAGAAGCTCGGTCAAAGTCTTTTCAAGGGCTGAAATGGCCATTTCGTTTTTTTTTTTTAGTTATTGAACGACCCCTTATGTACCTTTTGCTATTTATATTTTGTTCTTAAATCTGTAAAAAAGTAGTTAACTTTTATAACACAATAATATTACTTTCATGCCAGTTGGTTTAAATTATTATAAAGTAGGCTGAAGTGGGGTGATGTGTAACATGTTTTTATTTGCTTCAATAAAAGTGTTAAGAAATTTCATTTTTGACTCATTTAAAGGCCAATTGCTTGCAAATTCGAAGTGAGTGTTCTCATTTCTGTTGAATATTTTTAAAAAATGGTTGAATTATAACAAAAATTTCAAATATGACCTTTTTTGGTCTTTTCAAATCGGTGGGTGATGTGTAACACCAACAAAATGTTGGGTTAAAGGTCTGGAACTTTAATTTTTTTTTTTACTTTTTATGTTTAGTAAAAGTATGACGAAATCTAAATGAAATAATAGCAACATCTCGTAAAACTACCGGAATCTCAATGCACACACACACATACGTTAAAATAGAAAACTGTTCGATATTCTTAATAGAATATATGAATGGCTTTATTAATTTTAATTGGCCTAAGTGTGTCTCAAGGGAGACAGCCGCTCCAATTTAACATAACCTTATTAAATTTAAAACAAAAAAAATTAAATTTCAAATGTAAAATAAAAATTGTCGGAAACATCCATATCGTAGTGAAAATAAAAAAAAAGAAAAAGGACTCTTGCATTTAAGTGAATTTTAATGATTTAAAAGTTTTGGCAAAAAATCGTAACAAATCATGCATCCCTATCTTCTCTTCTTTGGCAGCTTTCTTTTTTGTTTGTTTGGTTTTCATTTCTCTTTTTTTTTTTTTTGTTTTTTTTTTTGTTACGTCCTGCAACTGTAAACGTTTTTGTGACGTTGTTAGAACACAGCTTTTCATTGACTTCCTTCACGATTTTGGTCTGGGCTTAAATATTAAATATTGCATGAACAGATACTGTTGATGTGAATAACATTTAGAGTTTGACGTTGTTGCCTCTTCAATGGCAATTGCAATGTGTAAGATATGTTACACATCACCTCATCGTGAGTGTTACACATCACCTCAATGTAAGACACTTCTTTTTCATTGATGGTATTTACCACAGTGTAAAAAAATGCAAAATCTCTCGTTATATTTAAAGATATTAAACAATAACATATTTTACATGTACTCACTTTTAAAATCTAATGAAAATTTTTGAAAAAAAAACTTGACAAAAATTTTTTACGGTTTCTAAGAACCAAGGTTGATTTATAAGGTTGTCGCAAGGGAGAGAGCGAGTACCCATAATTGTCAAATCGAAGTTGACAGCTCATAGAAAATCTGCAAGTGCTCTCTTTTATCATCCATTTTTCTTTCGTAGTCATTCGCAAAATTGGCTGGTTTTGACAATTATGGGTACTGAGAAGAGAGTTCGATCAGCCCTGCGACAACCTTATAAATCAACCTTGCTAAGAACTCTAATAAAAAATTACAAACTTTAAAAAAACACAATACAAAAAGAATAAATATAACAGTTTATTATTTATTTTGTACTGTTAACACACACACATTCTGACCATCAATAATGAATGCCCTTAAAAATTTAAATTACCGCCGATGATCCACAAGTTTCAAGGTAAATGCTCTGTACACTATGAAACTCTTTATTAAGTAAAATTTAATTTGTTGGATATCATATGCTAATTTTGTTCTAATAGTTTTAATGTCTTATTAAGCTTTGTCTTATTAATTTGAATGTAGTTTTCGAAAATAATGATGTTTTGTTTATTTATTCAAACATAGTATTTGGATTGTGGAAGCTATTTGGACATAAATGTACACACAGATCCTGAAGAATTGAACTATAGTAATGGTGATAAATATGGCGAAAAATATGAAGTACATCAGCAACAACACGCAACAAAAATACAAAATAGATCAAATGACAACAACTGGTTGGCGCCAAGACAACAGAAACAGAAAGATCGTCAGCAGGAGCAACAGCAGCAACAACAGCAGCAACAACAGCAACAGCAGCAGCAACAACAGCATCACTCAAAGCAAAAGCATGAACAGGAGCAGAAAGGTCAAAATAATGTTGTTCAAATATTGGACGACAGTGACAACGATATCGAAGATATTCTTGAAACGCATACAAGCCATAGAAAGCAGGCCCAACAACGACAGCAACAACAACAACAACAACAGCAACTTTATCGAAATCCAGAAACTGCAAAACAGCGCAATGGTGCCAACGATGCCAGCCTTGGAAGTACCATGGATATTGATGATGAAGACGCGCCGCCTGACTTCATGGCACACAATGATACA
This sequence comes from Coremacera marginata, assembly GCA_914767935.1. Taxonomy (NCBI): domain Eukaryota; kingdom Metazoa; phylum Arthropoda; class Insecta; order Diptera; family Sciomyzidae; genus Coremacera; species Coremacera marginata. The sequence continues at coordinate 138,943,790 of OU612046.1, read as the reverse complement.
GATGATTATGTCGATGATGACTTCGATAATCAATTGCTATTGGCACCAACGGACTCAATTGAATCTTCGACACCCAGCAGCGATGGTAAAATTAAACGACGACAGATACGCGGTACCGCATACTGTGCTCTATGCAACAAAACCTTCCAATATTATTCACTCTACCGCAATCACATGATTAAGCACTCCAATGAGACACCATTTAAATGTAATATCTGTCAGAAAGGATTTAAATCAAAGCAGGCTATACGCTATCACATGAACACACATCAGAAAGAAACAAAGTACAAGTGTGAAATATGTGAAACTGGCTTCTACACAGAAACTCAGTTCATTACGCACGTCTTAACGCATGAAAATGCCAATACGTATCCGTGCATGGTCTGTGGCAAAGTTTTGCATAGCGAAAAGGATCGCGATTTGCACTTGACAACGCACACCGATGAGCGCCCGTTCCGTTGTGAGTTTTGCCAGAAACTATTTCGCTTGCGTCATCATTTGTCGAATCATCTTAAGATGCACCGTCAATATCGTTGTGAATATTGCAGAGAAGAATTTACCAGTGCGGTGCATTTGCGAAAACCATATGCTTGTCCGGTGTGTGAGAACTCTCCCGAGGCGCGTTCAGCTACCGAGATTGCACTGCAACACGTTAATCCTATGCAGTTATTTGAGGCCGTTATGCCCCCAACACAGCCAACTGAATGTGTGGATCTTGCAGAAATGGTGAGTGACTCAGATGATGTTGAGGATGATGATGAGGATGGTCAACAGGAAGAAGACGAAGAGGATGATATGGACGAACCATCTTCGTCACGATCCAGCTCCAATAAGAAGAAACCATTCCCTTGCAAGCACTGTCCGCGTGCTTACTCACACTTGAGCGGTCTTAATTACCATATAAGAACAAAACATTAATAATTACGTTCATAAAAGCATTGAAATTATGTCTTATTATGACGCAGTCTAGAGATTCGTATGCGTAGATCAAACACCTTATCACTTCCAGCTTCAGAATGAACTCATTAGTTTAGGTGTGTCGCAATCTGGCAGAAAATAGAAGCAGCTTCACTAAACTAAAAACAACTTGTGGTTGCGGTTGCATAAAACGTAAAAGATCCAGTTTCATTTGGTTTGAGCAAAATTATTACAGCAAACAATTACCACCTTCACTTACGATAGATCACAAGATTTTCAACAAAAGAGAGGGAATATTAATAAATATAGTATATACATTAATATAAACAGTAAAATATATATTATTTCAACATGTGAATGAACTAAACCGGAATTTTCGCTGGTTTTCAACACAATCTCTTAGCTTTAAAGCTTTGCATTTCACATAATGTAAGAATTGAATAGGCTATGTTCTACACACATTTTATAGTTTTAAGCATAAATTAATTCTTGCGCTAAGTCCGTTTCTGATAAAAAGCACTATTATTGTTTCATTGTTTATTTTCATTTATCTGTTCCTTACATTATCTAGTCTGTAATTTTGTTTAAATTTTTTTTCCCCCCTCCCACTTCATAAATTCTTGTGTATCGGTATGTGTTCGTATCAGTATTTTATTTCATGCATTTTTTTTATTTATTTATACCATGCTTTACATACACAATATTATTGGACCACCCATAAAGCAATCATCAATAGAACTGATATTAAAAATTAGCAATTAAAGTAGAGAAAAAGCTCTTTAAACTACATTAAACCATCTCACTATATCTTTTTTAAAATAGTATTTGCGAGTTGCATGTGCAAATTTTTATTCTGTTTTATGCACTGTTCCTAAGTAGATATACAGCAAATATACGTAACCCTATAATTTAATAAGAACAAACAACTTTTTTGTACAGCAAATTATTTTTGATTGTAAAAAGTTCAATTACAAATTATATAACAAACAAATGACATTAACCACAATAAAATAACGGTCTGCAGAAATTATAAATTTTAAACAAATTTTAAAATTACATTAAGCAGATAATTTTAATCGTTAAGTTGTAACTCTTACTAATATTAAACTGCTGCAAAAACGTTGAATTAATTGAATCATAAAATATTTCCAGTTTTATATAAATTCTGTTTGTTATTACTGAAATGTTTTAAATTATTTATTTTCCTGGGCAGAAGAAGTACCCTATTCAAAATTTGTAATTTATAATGTAGGAGATCCTTAGTCTAAGATGTATTTCCCTATTATGAAACACACCTTTATATTAGTTTAAATATAAAGCTTACAAAATAAAACTACTCTTTATTTCAAACAAAAATTCGTATAGTCTTGTTTATTTCCCTGTTATTTAAAAGTTCTAAAACAAATCTAATTATTTTCTATTAAAATATAATGTTTTTTTCTTAATGAGTTAATCAGATCAAAGCAAAAGCCAACTTAACCTTTAAGATTTATTAAATTAATGAATACGCTTAAAGTTCAGATGAATAAATTTTTCTCCAAAATTAAGTTCAATAGTTATTATTTAAAAGAAAAATGCTTAAATTGTTTGTATATCCATTTTTTTAAAAGCATTTTTTGAAGCAATTTGCTGCGCTCAGCGCTTATCCCTAAAAGAGGGTCTAGCTTTAGTGAAGCCATGCTTTTATAGTAAGTTCGTACCGAGTTTCATTGATGAGTGACTTATTTCAAAAGCTATACCGAAAATTTTGGGTGCTGAAAAAGTACCACGCCCTTCGTCCAACGCCCATAAAATGTTACCAGTGGAACGGCATGTGTAAATTGAGGTCGAATACTGAATTCCGAGGCTGTGCGACCTATAATTCCAAAACTGTTCGATATCGAAAATTTTAGGTGTATTTAAGGTGCCTTTTACGATCGGCACCAGACTTCACAGGAACCCTCTCAAGGCTTTGGTATAAAAATTGCCTAGCGGTTTCTATACGTGATATAACAGTACGTTCAAAAAGACCATAGGACGACACATAGATGGCGTTACTAAATTTGTTCCATATGATTTTTATTTAGTACCAACCTTCAAACGATACGTATAAAAATTTGACAACAATCTGACAATTGATTCGTGAGTTATAGCATTTTGTGAGCAACTATTGTTAATGCAAAAAAAAAAAAAAAAAAAATGGAAAAAGTGAATTTCGAGTTTTGATAAAACATTGCTTTTTGATGAAAAAAAATACAGTGGAAACCAAACAATGGCTTGATAAACATTATACGGGCTCTGCTCCATCCAGACAAATCGAGAAAAATGGATTGCTTAATTTAAACGTGGTCGTACCAGCACAAATTATGCAGAGCGCAGTGGACGCCCAAATCAGACTGTTATTTCAAAACATCAAAAAAATTCACAAATTGGTTATGAACGATCGCAAATTGAAGGTGCACAAGCTAGCTGACTTTGTAAAGATATCAGATGGTAGTGTTTTCACCATTTTACACGAACATTTGGGTATGCGAAAGCTCTGTGCAAAGTGAATGCCGCGTGAACTCACAGTCGACCAAAAGCAATAACTAATTGATACTTCAGAAAAGTGTTTGGCGCTGTTAAACCGCAATAAAATCGAATTCTATTGTCGATGTGTGACAATGGATGAAACATGGCTTCACTATTACACACCAGAACCCAAAAGACAGTCAGCTGAGTGGGCAGCAGTCGACGAACCGAATCCAACGCGAACAAAGACCCAACAGTCGGCTTGTAAGGTGATGGCGTCTGTATTTCGTAATGCGAAAGGAATAATATTCATCGACTATCTCCAAAAGGAGATAGAACCACCATCAACAGCGACTATTACTGTGCACTTTTGGATCGATTGAAGGCTGAAATCGCAAAAAACGGCCACATTTGCAAAAGAAAAAGTGTTGTTTCACCAAGACAATGCACCGTGTCACAAATCGATGAAAACAATGGCAAAATTGAATGAATTGGGCTTCGAATTGCTTGCCCACCCACCGTATTCTCCAGATTTAGCCCCCAGCGACTTTTTCCTGTTTTCAGATCTCAAGAGAATGCTTGCTGGAGAGAAATTTAAGTCCAATGATAAAGTAATCGCTGAAACTGAGGCCTATTTTGACGAGAAAGAGAAATCGTACAATAAAAGTGGTATCAAAAAGTTGGAAAATCGCTAAACTCGTTGTATCGCTCTCGAAGGCAACTATGTTGAATAATAAAATCAAGATTTATCAAAATTTTGTTTTTTCTTACTTATCCTACGGACTTATTGAATGACCTGATACACATATAGCCATATACGTATATACATTAAGTCGCCTCACACTCCTTAGAAAAAAAAAGTTGTTCAGTCCGGTTCTTCAAAATAATCCATGGCTTATGTTATGATGATCCCCAAAATATTTCGACTAAAAATATTGGCTGGTATGGTAGTTAAAAAAACAAACGGTCAGAAATAAGATCAATGAAAAGGTTCTTTTGCATCAAAAAATCTTAAATTTTTTCCGTTTAAGACCAAGATAATGTGGATTTTTATGGATTGTTTTAACTTTTTTCATATTATTATCACTAAAATTCAATTGAATTTTTTCCCATACTACTTTTAGTCAAATAAATTTTAAAATGTAAAAAATGTGTACATTTTTTTTTAATTTAATTCAATTTAATTCTTCACTTTACACTATATTTTATCATCAACTAAAAGTAAATTTAAATTCACTAAATTTTAGTGAAAATAATATAAAAAATAGTTAAAAAATTAATTAATTAATGATTAAAGGTCCGAAAATTTAAAATTTCAAAAATTTAAAATTTATTGGTGCAGATTGGAAGAACTTTTTATTACTATAATTTCTGACCGTTTGTTATTTTTAACTATCACACCAGTAAATATTTTTACAAAAAACTCAATTTTTAGAGCATATTTCAAACCATTCCGTGGCATAATGGTTGAGGTCCGTGGCTTGTAAGCCAGGTTCGAATTCCATCTGACACAGGTAGTTTTTTCAATTGAACTAATTATTCTGTTCGGCCGACATCTCTATGCAGACAATGGCAAACCTCAGAGAGTAAAAACTGACTTGAAAAGCTTCTTGAGAACATAAGCCGTTCGGAGTCGCCATAAAACTTGTAGGTCCAGTTCTCGATCATTTGTGTTCAAACATTTCACAACAAACACAATTGATCATAAGAAGCTCGATCAAAGTATTTTCAAGATCTGAAATGGCCATTTCACTTTTGGTTTTTTTTTTTATTTCAAACTATTCCAGCTCACGGATGGCTATCGCTACAGTCGAAATATTTAGGGAATCATCATAACATAAAGAATTATTTTGAGGAACCAACCCGAACAACTTTTTTTTTGAGAGGAGCCTTAGTATACATACATACATTTTTTACAGATAGATGAGCAGAAAAAGTAGGCATGGCAACATTTATATATGTATATAGTGACCGCCACTTGGTCCCATTGCACCTACATACCAAGTTTCAATATCAAAACGTGTACAGCTCAGAAATTACAATGATTTCTGAAAAGTCGGCGTAGATAAAGTGCGACACGCCCATTTTTTTAAGGGTTCTGGCGGTAACCATATGAACTAATCTAGCAAATTTTAGTATTTTACTGTAAAAAAAAGTCTGATATATATCCTTTTTACGGATTTGTGGGCGTTAAAAGTGGGCGTGCCAACATTTATATATAAAGTGACCGCCACTTGGACCCATTGCACCAAACATACCAAGTTTGACTATCAAAACGTTCACATCTCGGGAATAAAAATTATTTCTAACCGATATCCCTGGCAGCTAGTGCTTACTTAGTTATAATTGTTAAATTGTAATTAACTATAGTGCATAAATAAATAAATAAATTAAATAAAATTATTACTGAAGAGTGGGGACAGATATAGTGATACCATGCACATTTTTTGCAAAGCTGTCGAGAGTAAGCATATCAACTTAATTACCAAATTTTAGTATTTAACGATGAGAATCGTCTGATTTATAGAAGTTCTATTGATTTGTGGGTAAAAAAAGTTGGCGGCTGTGGCGTAGTGGGTAGAGTGTATTGCCTATGCGCGAGAGAACCCTGGTTCGAATCCCACCTGACACTAAAAGTTTTTTCAATTGAATTAATTTTTCTGTTCGGCCGTCACCTTTCTACAGACAATGGCAAACCTCAGAGAGAAAAAACTGGCATGAAAACATATTAAACGACATATTAAAATGCTAACAGACTAAAATTTCCTTTCTAACTGTCTGAATGAAATCGTAACTTTTTCGTAACATTTTCGTTAAGATTCTCAATACGATTTTCAATACGATATTTGCGTAACGAAATTGTAATGATTTCTTTAAGACAGCTCGAAATAGTTATGAATTAATCGGAATTTTGACAAAGTCGTCAACTATGTTTAGGTAAGGTAAGCTTATTGGACCCAAAACTTTTGAAAAAGCATTCATTTGAATGGGTTTTTTTTTCATTTTTAAAAGTGTAAAAAAATACATGAACCACGAAATTTAACACGTATTCCACGGTATTCCACGTAAAGCGCATGACTAAAAAGTTTGACTATTTTATTTTGTTATTTTCTTGGTATATAAGACATCTAAAATTTCCAACTTGGCACAAAAATTTTGCACTGTGCGAAGTCTTTTTCAAATAACAGGTTTCGAAAAATCACCTTAAATCTAAATATGCTTTTTTTCGAAAAAAAATTCACAATAGAAAAAATTTTTGTAAAACATTCTATACAGTCCAATTCTATAGTGATTTGATGATTTTTTAATCATGTTACCAAAATTTCATAAAAAAATTTTAAAACTATTTTTATTATATTAAAAAATTTAAAAATAATTTGGAACTTAAAAAAATTTTGTTTTTAGTTTTTTTAACTTGGAAATAATTTAAATATAAATCCACGACCGATTAAATTCTTAAATATCCAAAAAAAGTTACTGTTTCATTCTTTTTATAAAAATGTATCTAGCTGAGTAATTATTTAAATATTAACATGAACTTATTTCCATGTGATATCTTATATAATAAATTGGGTATAAGATACTGGTGCTGTGCAAAAACCAGTTTTCGAATTACGGTTTTTGAAAAATAGTCTGAAATTTATATATGACTTTTATCGGAGTCGATTCCTCTGCTCAAAAAATATATATAGTAATTGTTACTGGAATTGAATCTTGAGAAAATGATACTGTTAAATTTTTAAAGATCTTAAAATATTTTCTTTTGAATATTATTTAAATTGTCGAAATCGTTTTCGAGAACAGTAATATTTTAGCGCTTAACGATAACTCGAACTAGGGTTCACACAGGTTCAAATAGCTGTACACAAGCTGGGGATCAATAAAAGCGTAAGATAACCAAAAAGAAACCAAATCTAAAGACTAAAATTTTTTTCTCCCGATTATGTGAAATGTCTATAAAAGTTGTGAATACAGCTTCACCAGTTGAACTTATTAAAAAATGTTTGTATACACTAATATTGTTGAATTGGTAAAATTTTGTAACAGACATTTTTACTTTTTGTGCTAATTTTCTGAATAATACTTATTAAAAGAAATTAAAAATTCTCAATTTGGACCATTTTTCAAAAAACCATAAGCAAAAATAAGAAAACTTAGTACTCAAAATTGATTCGTAAAAAAAAATTAAATAAACTCTTCTCATCTCTCTTATGGTCATTTAAAAACAGGCATATTCACAAAGTCTCAAAAAAAATGGATTTGCTTAAAAATTTTCATATCCTTTCTCTCAGATATGACTGGTATCTACTTAAATAAATTATATAATAATTTATTTATAATTTAAATAATATAAATTTTTTTATCAAACCCCCCCTAAGGTAAATCCTGGCTACGGGCCTGCTTGGACCTATAGCACCTGCATACCAAATTTCACTATCAAAACGTGTACAATTCAGGAATAAGCATGATTTCGATAAAGTGGGCGTAGATATAGTGCGGCTATGCCCATTTTTTCTACATTGGTCGAAAGTAATCATATAAACTAAATTACCATATCTCAGTCTTCTACGGCAAAAGCCGTCTGATATAAAGCATTTTTACTGATTTGTGGGCGGTAAAATTGGGCGTGACAACATTTATATTTACATAGTAACTGCCACTTGGATACATAGCACCTGCATACCAAGATTCACTATCAAAACTTGAACATCTCAGGAATTAAAGTGATTTCTGAAAAGTGGGCGTAGATATAGTGAGACCACGCCCATTTTTTTCACAGTCACTGAAAGTAACCATATCAACAAAATTACCAAATTTTAGTTTTATACGATTAAAACCGTCTGATATATAGGATTTTTTTTTGGTTTGTGGGCGATAGGGCCAATTTGGGTTGTATGGGTGGTACACGACCCCTTGTACAATCAACACCAAACTTCACAGGAACACTCTCAGAATGCTGCTTCAGTATCTCTATATAAATTTCATAAAGGTTGGATCGGTGCTTTTGGAGTCTATAAGTGATATACACATACCCACATACATACATCCATTTTTATATATATATGTATAGATAGATAGATAGATTATGCATTAAAATCAATGCTCGATAATTCAGCACATGATATAATAAATTTAAGGTAGGAGTGACAGTTCTTTTGTCGACCAGAACTTGTCAAAAACGCATAGAAAAAGAGAAAACGAATAAGCAGCAAGGCAGATGAAAAATTAAACTTTGTATTGATTTTGACAAGTGTTGGTCGACGCTCTGAGAAAATAGCCAGTTATCACTCCTACCTTCTCAATCATTATACCATGATTCAGCAGGCATTCAAGAGAGACACCACCAATCCGCTGTTTAATATTTAAATCATAAGAAACTCGGTCAAAGCCCTTTCAAGGACTGAAATGGTCAATTGCTTTTTTTCCCAATATTTATATATACGTATTTATAAATATTTTAATAGTGTACTAATTGTTTGTTGTATTTCATTTTTATCGTTTTTTTTTACCTCTGAATTTAGCGAGAATTTTTTACACATACTTAAAAATTGAATGAAATTCAGTCACTACTTAACTAAATTAAAAACATATTTTATGCCATTTTTATACGAACAAAATTCAGATCATAGAGAGCCCTCCATGATGTAAAGCAGTTATAATTTTTAATACATTATAATACATTATTGATTTATTTTATTAACAATTCATAAATTAGTCCATCCTCTGTATAAATAATAATAATATCGTCTGTGTTCTTAAGTTTTGCATTTTGTCAGTATTAATGCTTAAAATGCCTCTGGATGTTATGAACATTTTGAAATCATGAGCCATTTTATTAAATTCTGATTATTTAATAACTACTCTAACTTTTTGATCGATGAATACTGTCACGAAAAATTAAAGAAGAAATCATGCATGCAAAAGGGAAAATGTTCAAGTTCCTTCCGTGTTATAATCTTACTTTGGGCAATCTTAAAAAATTTAATAAAATTTATTTTATTCTTAAGGAATACAATTAATTATGTTATTCTTTGTCTTATAATTAAAACAATTTTTTTTTAATATTGATATTTTAATTTAACAATTTTATTTCGGGCAAAGTTCAAAGTATTTAATTTTTAAAGCAAGAGTTTAAGTTCGATTAAAGTTTGCTACACTTTTTCAAGGCGACATATAGGTCCATCTTCCACCATTTTAAGATCAACTTTCGGACCAACTAAATCTCTTATATTATTTATGGCATATTTGATCATTGTAGGTCGTTCCAACGATAGTCCCCACGCGATTACATTTACATTTTCAGGCACACCCATTGGCAATAGCAGTTCCGGTCGGAAGCAACCCGAATTGCCGACTTCAATCCATTTGCCTAAACCTGGATGGAAACAAAATATCTCCATGCTAGGCTCGGTGTACGGATTGTAGGCCGGTTTGAATTCCAGCTGTGTAATTCCTAGTTTTCGAAAAAATTCATATAATGTGCCTATGAGATCACCAAGCGTCAAGCCCACATCAGCGATAACGCCTTCTACCTGATGAAATTCAGCCAAATGCGTGGCATCTAAAGTCTCATTTCGGAAAACCTTGTCAATACTGAAGTACTTGGCAGCCTTAAAACCCTCTGGCTGATTGGCCAATTTGTAGAGCATTCGCGCGCTTACTGCTGTTGTGTGAGTGCGCAAGAGATTTTTCTGTGCCTCCTCTAGTTTCCAGTCATAACCATAGCCTTGCGACCCAAATCCACCCTTTGAATGTACTTCCTTTACTCGCTGTAAGTACTCCTGTGGGAATTTATAGCTCTTAGCAGGGTTATTTATGAAGAAAGTGTCATGTGCATCACGCGCAGGATGTTGCTGTGGCTGAAATAGTGCGTCGAAATTCCAGAAAGATGATTCCACATAGTTGTTTGTTGGCATTTCTGAGAAACCCATTTCCAAGAAAATCTGACGAAACTCGGTGCGCACCTTTAAAAGCGGATGCAGATGTCCACGAACCGGCGTGGCGCCTAACGCATCAAAATTGTACGCCTTGAACTTAAGATCCTTCCACAAATTATTGGTTATCATATCAACGGTTAAATCCGTTTCCAGTTTTGTCAGTGTCGTTGCAAATTCGCGGCCCTTGCTGAGTAAGAAACTTTTGGTAGTAATTTCCTGCAACAACTTGCGTTTTTTGTACTCAGTCACCAGATTGGCTGCTAAATCAGTCTTTCCATTTGCAACAGCAATTAGTTGCTGTTGTACTATATCCTCAATTTTGTTGACTTTACGCTTGACCAACGGTGGATTTGCCATCTTATCAACATAGATCCAGCCAAGCGACATTGCTTTGCTGAAACCTACCTTCGCATTTGGACCACTTTTCATGAGTTCAGTTTGGGGTATACCTTCTCCAGGAACAGCAGCATACAGCACCGCCTCATGACTGCCATTAGCTACCACAGAGTTGCCCTCATCAGTGAGTTCCAAAGACTTGCGTGAAGTTGTTTCAGCTACCACCAGTTCACCGTGTGCCTGAATGCTTTTGAGTGCTCCGACTACTCGCTGATGTTCAACACTAAACAATATGGCCAAGTCGAGAGTGTCCACATTGTTAACAGTCTCCAGATGTTGGAGTATTCTTTCAGTAAGATCCGGATGCATTTTTCTTTTAAAACCAAAGCCGAAGACAATGCAAAAGCGTGCTGTTTTATCAAAGCAAAATGCCACAACTCAAAGCCTGCGATAAAAAAAAACATACCTCTTCAAAGAAATCAGCAAGAGGAAAAAATGAGGCTGAGCTGCCACCTTGTCAAATGAAAAGACGGAATTTAAGGTAAAGTCATACAATGATACAACTAACAAGGTGGTAGTGACAGTTCTTTTATAGGTTGCCAAAAGTGGAACAAAGTAGAAAACGAAAAAAGAAGATTTGGTTGTGGAGAGATGTAAATTCGAGATGACAAAGCAACGAAACTCCTATGCAGGTCCGACCATGGTATAATGATCTACAAGGCAGGAGTGATAGTTCTGTTGGCGATTTGGAGTTGTCAAAAACACATTGAAAAGAGAAAACGAAGAAGCAGCAAAACAGATGAAAAGTTGAACTTTGTATTGATTTCACAACTCCCGATCGTCGCTCGTGAGAAAAAAGGTAGTTGTCAAGGCTACCTTGTAAATTATTGTATCATGGGTCCGGCTGGGTCAGCTTGCCGTCAGTAAGACCGCCAGTTTTTTAGTTTGTTTAAGTATGAAGTTAAGAATTACGTGCTCGTTTTAGATTAAATATAAACAGCTTTTGTAAACATTGTAATATAATATTAGCTATGCATTTTAATAGGCCAACCTAGTTTGCTCCTTCAAAGATCTTCTATTGAGCAATGGAGCTTAAGTTATATCTGAGTTGAATTTATTCTTGTAAATAAATAAGCAAAAAACAAAAAAAAGATAGAGGCTATAGCCCTGACCAAAACAGACGAGACGAACGTCTGAAGATTTAAGACGATAGAGGTTCGGTTCTTAAACAAAACGTATTGTCAAACCCTTTCGCGCATCTCCGATAAGTTTTGTTTGTTAACTTTGGGTAACAACATTGAAATGTTTTTAGTCGAAACGTTTTGTTTCTACTCGCTACGGAGCGTCTGGTCTATTTTGGTTGGGCATATTATTGACTAGACTTGCAAAAAGAGAGCATTCTATATTTGTCACTGGTTCCTAAATACATAAAAAAAAAACATTAAATTATCTTTGCATATCATTGCATCATAATGGCCAGACTTTGCTCCCTTGAGAAATAAAATTTGTTAACTTTTGTTATTCGTGGAACATATGTATTAAGGGCTTCTAATTCCAAATTTGGAAAAATGAATGACCACTGTCATCTGCTTTAAAAGTTATATGGACCCCTCAGTTAAAAAAGGGGCTCCTAAAACTTGTGATTTTTTATTAATTTTCCTGCCCTATTTATAATTCCAATACTGCTGATTTTGACATTATACCTTCGCCTTTGTTATTGTTTTGTAGTCGGAGAGAGCGTGTTTCAAATGCACCTACCTTATAATTGTATCAGTGGTCAGATATAATAGAAATCTAAAAGTTCTTCCAATCTGCATCATTAAATTTAAAATTTTTGCATTCGGACTAAAGATATTGCTGATTTTCAATAATTTTTTCACTTTTCTTATACTATTATCACTAATATTAAAATTTATTTATTATTTTTTTTTAATTTTACTTTTAGTGTAAGTTCAAGAATTAAAGAACAAAAAATTAATACTATTTGTGACAATTTATTTGACTAAAAGTAATATGGTAAAGAAAAAAATGAAATTTGTATTTTAGTGAAAATAATATAAAAAAAAGTTAAAACAATGGATGAAAATCGGCATTATCTTTGGTCCGACGGTAAAAATTTAAGATATTTTTGATGCAGATTGGAGGAACTTTTTTATTACTATTATTTCTGACCGATCGTTTTTTTTTTTTTAACTGATAAGCCAAGCAATATTTTTATAAAAAACTCGATTTCTAGAGGTTGTTTCAAACCATTCCTGTTCACGGATGGCTATCGCTAGAGACGAAATATTTGGGGAATCATCATAACATAAGCCAAGGGTTATTTTGAGAAACCGACCCGAACAACTTTTTTTTTTTTCCTAAGCCTGAAGCGCCTTAATGTATATGAATCGCTTCAAGTCGCTGTCAATTTGAGTAGTGTTGGCTTGTATCTTGTGTTGTATCATTTATATTGTTTTGCTTTATTACATAAATAAAAATTTAATTGCAATATAAAAATTTAAAGTTAATTTCGTTTCTACTTGAAACTGTGCATTTCATAAAAATTTATTAATTTTCCGTTAAAGAGTACACAGACCTTTTTTATGCATTCTTTAGTCATGTAAGAAAAAGTACATAATTTTTACACAAATCTTTCATGGATGATAGAAACACAAACTATTTCATGCATTATTTAGTTAATGGATGTCTGATTTTCATATGACATCTCTGTATACAAAATCATACATTCTGGAATGCATATTCTATAAAGGCTATTTAGATATGATATGGGCAATATGTGATTTCAACAAAACGGCTCCAGTAACCACACAACATGACCCATGTTCTACCAATTGTATGCACGAACAGTTCCAAAGCAGATTTGTATATGTTATGCGATTTGATGCGGTTGTACTAATTTTGTGGAACTACGAAAAAAATCAATGACACTTTAATTTGATTTTAAATAAAATCCATTTTCCAATAATTTCAGATCATTGTGCGTCAGCTCTTCGATTACACTTTAATTCAAAATAAGTGAGACGATAATTAATTTATTCAAATAAGATATTTTATTTTATTTAGTGTTATAAATTGTTCATTATAAGAAAGCATTTTTTTTTTTTACTTTTGGGAACTAAATCTCGAATATTCTCAAAACAAAAGAAAACATATTTATTACTGATAACTAGAACATTAAAAGAGTAGACCAACTTAAAAATAATCTCGTTTTACTGCCACTTCTTGAAGAGTAATCATTCTTATAGCAGTTTTTAGCAAACATTGTTCTTATATTTGCTGTCTGAACATTTCTGTCCTCTGTCTGAAGAAATGTATTTTTTAACATAACCAACTCTACATTTTTAATATATTGATTTGATCTTGATTTTGAATTATTTTTGAAGCTATACTGATTTATTCTAAACACAACTTTAGATGATTTCCTCAAGAAAAATTTGCTTTATGTTGTCGCATATGCCCCGCCAATCCTGCCGCTTGAGCGTAAGCATTTCCACAGAGTTTACACTTAAATTTTTTTATACCCAAATGCAAGTGCTTGTGATGGTACAGAGCTTTTGGACGAGAGAATGCTGCACCACAAACATTACATACATGTGGTCGCTCTGTTGAATGAATTGGTTGATGCTCTTTTAGCAAGGAAGATGACCTAAAACTTTTGTCACACAAACTACAGGCAAATGGTTTTTCGCCAGTATGTGAGCGGTAATGAACTATTAGTGACTCCTTGAAGTGACACGTATAGCCACACGTTTCACAGATATACTTTTTAGGATCCATGTGATGGCGTTGATGCTTTGTCAATTCAGTTTTAAAGAAAAAACTTTTGCTACAATTCTCAAAATCGCATACAAAATTTCTGATACCTGTGTGTCGCACTTGATGGTCCTTAAGTTTAGATTTGGATTTATATTTCCTATCACATTGTGTGCATTTAAAACCAAGATGATCAGTGACCACGTGCGTATTTAATAGATGCACAAGAGGAAATTCTTCTGAACATTGCGCGCATTTATGCACATTTGAACCAAGATTTTTTTCGATATGGTACTTTTGGATGTGTTGTTTAAGCATTACTTCAGTTTTGTAACGTTTTTTACACTGATCACACCCGAATTGCTTTTGCTCTGTTTTAGGGCTTGGCTTCTATCAAATATACGATAATTAAAATTTGAGAACTTAGAATAGTTCTTGCATTTACCTTTAGTTTGTATTCTTTATCGTCTTCTTCGTCCATGGTTGGATGCCATTCGTCGTCATCATCATCATCTTCTTCATAACTATCTTCATTGTCATCCCATCGTACGAAGACCTGCTGGTCGGTGGGCTGTTTTTCATACGACGTTATATCATTGTTGCTCAACTTGATGGTTCCGTCATGTTCTAAAGTATCTACCGAAAAGGATGTGTCTTGCCCTTCTTCATTTTTTATATTTATATCCAGGACAGGATCGCACTCAAGATTGGTTATTTTGTTTTGCATTAAGCTGCTTTCTAAATGGACGTTTCTGAAGTGCAGTAAAAAGTCGTCATATTCGAATGATTTCATATCACAAAATGTACAGATAATTGTGAAATTCATTGAGCTCTGGCAAAATATTTCTCCACATTTTGCATTTGGGAGATTGTTTTCTGAAAAACTTGGTAAAATTTTTAACATTTTGTAATACGATTGTGCAGCAAAACTTGTTTACTATTTGCAATAAACTTTTTTGACGTTTTGCTATAGTGATGCAAGAATATTTTAAAAATCGTTTACATTAGGCAATACTGTTAAGACAGTAAAGAATACGTACACCGAGAAAAAACAACGTAAAATTAAATATATTAAATTGTAATTCAACTGACGAAGGTAGGGTAAAGTTGAACATTCTTCAATTAGTAATGATATTTTTATTTTTGACATTAATTTGATTTTCATTTTTAAATTGCTGATTGATAAAATAAAGTTGTTTTATTAGCAATAATACAAAATAAATCGTTTACAGTTAAATATATTTATATATTGGAAAAATATACATTTTGACCTTAAAAGGCAAAACACATATTAAAGAGACGAAACAAATTCTGAATCATATTTTTTAAGCTTATATCGTAACATCCGAAACTACTTTTAGGGCCGCATTCTCAATATGAGGTTAAGCTTTTTCTCAATATCCGGCTAAGACTCACCTGTCAGTTAAGTGTTTATTAAGTTACCGTCAAGTTGTGGCTCCGCTTAGCTGCTAATGAGAAGAACTCTTCTGCGTGCTTCTATGTCAAACAAGAAGAAGAATTTCTTCATTTGAACTAAATGAAGGCACTCTGATGCATTTTTCCGTTTTAAATAATAGCTGACAAAAACAAAAACAATATCAATAGACTTAAGCAAATGACGTTTCGCAAGCTGATATGCAGTTTTTCCGTATTCACAATTCAAATTCTTTTTGTAGCTATCGTATGGTTAGTTATATCCTGGTTAAGAACTACAATTAGAACTAACGGACATTGAGAAAGCAACCCGAATATTTTTTTATATTTTATTTTATTACACACGTATTCTTATACTCTTTCACTCACTCAACAAACAACTATTGGCGAAACAGCATTCTTTCGGGCGATAGCTTCCAAAAGAATATTTTCAAAGTTTATGTTTTATTCGATAGATTGGACATTTTGAAAAAAAAATTCGTAAAAATCACACCAAACATTATACTTAATAAAATCTCTACATACAAGTACATTCTCACCAGCATTCTTATCAGTATTGCCAAGATGCTATGGCTACTGATATTGATTAAAAAATTAAAAATCCGGGTATAGTCGTCAGAACTGCCGACGAATGCGTTAGCTCCTTAGCATAAGATATAAAATCGAACAAAGTATTTACTGAAAGAATAACATGCACACAGTTTTATACTACTTTTACATTGCAGCCAAATCTGGAGGTTAAGTCCAAAAATGAGGTTAAGGGTCAGTTTGTCAGTACGACTTTGAACTTTAGTCAAATTAAACCGACCTTAACTCACCAAAATTGGACGTTTAAGCTCGGTTTAACAAGATATTTTAGTATTCGTAAAAGTTAAATTGACTTAAACTATCATGTGATCTGTTTTCTTTTTGCCTAAGCTTTTAATACTATGTTCAGACATCTAGTAATCTTTCTAGTAATTGTACAAATATTAGATGTCTGCAATCTAGTATCTGCAATCTAGCAGAACAATCTAGTATTTTTGTATAATATATACTATATTGTATTGTATGTAACATTGTATTCTTGCTAGTATTCATATTAAAAACAGCCCAAGCAAATCGAACAGAGCCAAAAACTGGGAATAACATTCCGAAAATCTACTGTGAATGACAATCAGAAAAATAAGAGGTATAAAAAACAATGACATTTTTATTCAAAACTTTTAAAAACCCCGTAGAGAGCAAGAACTAATCCTGAATGCGGGGAACCCAAGCTAATAATTAATATTTTTAGAGATAATATGAGTGGACTTTACGGCGTGCACAAAAATTAGTGCGGAGCTTCTCACACATATGCCAAAACAGCTGTTTTAATATTAACAAAAATACCTTATTAGATGTCTGAACACAACCTAGTTATTCAAAATACTTTGATAGTATTTTCAAAGTTAAGTACTATATGTCTGAACATAGTATAACGTTCAATTTTGGTGAGTTAAGCTCGGTTTAAATTGACTAGACTTTAGGCTGAAAAACTTTCTCTAAGTACTGAAGCCGCTTAATAACCTTGTAACCTCTACGGTTTCTCATACTAATCCAAACCTTGTAAGCTAGCGGTTTCATCGAAATCACCCAAGAATGATATATTACAAAGATTGCGTATTGCGCACGTTCGTCATATTTGTTGTGAAGTTGGCTGCGAAAAACCGTGACATAGCTCGAGCTTGTCAAAGTGTTGGTCACAGTGGGTAAATGAACACGTAGTCACAATTTATTTAAAGGGGACGATTTATTTATACAGATGAAGAAATGTCGACAGTTTCTTACTGAAACTGGATTTATTGAAATGAAATTAATAACATTATAAATATATTTATAAATAAATTTAAGTAAATATATTTGTCAGTACTATTTTTTAAAAAAAATGCATATGTAATACGGGTGTTTTCTCGCATTTGTTTTCCTACACAAAAAGCAAGGTTACTTGATGTGTTTGGCAGCAGGTTGATTTCTGCTTCTTTGTTTTCATTTGTTATGTTCTTCTCGTTTGCTGTTTCGTTTTTTGAGTAATATTGTAAGAAATTCAATTTGAGGCCCAAATTTAAATTGCTGTTATTCTCATCAAAAGCATCTAAAAGTTTATTACTCATTTTAATTACATAAAATAGAATTAAAATTATAATTTACACGTATTGTAAGTGAACAATATTAAAAATTAAACTAAATGAATCCAATATTTTTCTTACAAACTTTAGTGGTCGGCACACATAAAGCATTTGCTTTGTCAAGAGTCACACGTATTCTTATACTCTTTCACTCACTCAACAAATAACTATTGGCGAAACAGCATTGTTTCGGGCGATAGCTTCCAAAAGAATATTTTCAAAGTTTATGTTTTATTCGATAGATTGGACATTTTGAAAAAAAACTTCGTCAAAATCACACCAACATCAAAAAATTTTTAGCAAGCATTAATGAAAATTTACTAATGTATTAATGCACTCTTTTGACCACGCGTCGTAATCTTGCTGTAATGTCCAATGTGTTCAGCCTTCTAAATTTGTGCACAATAGTTCGTTATTATTGTTGACTGAAGGGACTACTAAAGTTTATCGGCGACCAAAAATCAATTTTTTTTTTTTTTCTTACATTTTTCGAATGTATAACATCTTAAAAATATTCTCATAAAGTTTTGAGTCGATTAAATAAAAATTGTTGTAGTTATAAGCACAATCTCCAAAGAGAAGACAATGTACTTGCCTCAATGTACTCAATGTACTACACTCAAGAGTATTTTTTTAAGCTAAGACACATTTGGTGCCACCGAAATTTAAAGAAAAGTACAAAAATGCACTAGGCACCAAACCTCATTTCTTTTGCGCCGAAATTTTTAAATTTAAACACAAATGGAAAAAAATTCATGTATACCATGTATAACTCGTTTTTCTCGAAAAGGCTGTTTGAAACCGGTAGACAGCATTACTCGAAAACTATGCCAAGGATCGCTACCAAATTTATTTAACTTGTTGAGCAAATATGATCGGAACTTTTGATCGTTCGATTTTTATTTTAGAGAAATACTTCTTATTTTATAAGCTAAAAACAATGACTTTTTTAGTCAAAAATCACATTTTTTTTAAAATCTTCGATCAAAAGATCAAAAAGCTTTAGCAGAACCTTAACCATTCGTTTTTTTCTTTTTTAGATGAACAAGCTGTAAAAAATCGTGTCCACCAAAAATTTAAGGTACCTTACTAAACTACGAATTCCTGCTATATGGTTGAATATTTGTTATCCAAAAATTCAAAAACTTTTCTTCAAAACATATATAATAATAATGTAAAAACAAAATTTATCTAAAAAAAACCATAGCTTAAATATTAAAATTTTAATACAGGGTTTTTTCCGCTTAAAAAACTTTAGTAGGCCCTTAAGCTCGAAAAATTATAATTTCTTTATAATTGCCCAAGATATTATTAGGTCGTATGATAATTAGGTTGTATTAGAATTTAATTTTGTAATTTAGTTCGCATGGTTACTATCGGCAACTGTTTCAAGAATTGGAGTGGTCAAGCTAGAGCTCCGCCGACATTTTTAGAAATAGGGTGTGACAATTTTTTCTAAGCTATACCGTACTCGAATAAAATCTCCGTCTAAAATTTCAGGTATATCGGCCTAGCAGTCTTTTTTGTGATTTCTGAAAAAGTGGACGTTTCTTTAGTTTGACCACGTCCATTTTTAGTATAGTTGCCGCCAACAACCATACGAACTAAATTACGAAAAAAAAGTATAATACGACAAAAATCGTTTGAAATATAGCGTTTTAATTGATTTGTGGGCGCCCATTTCGAGTACAGTTTTCGACAGTAATCATACAAGCTAAGCTGTAAAATTTTAGTTTTACACGACCTAAATTGTCTGAAATATATAATTTTTATTGATTTGTGAGAAGTGAAAAGTTTCTTTTTACTTTATCAATTTAAAAATGTATCAAACATGTAAAATGGGATAGCCAATAAGAACACACACAAATCGCCAAGCAAATCAGATGCTTTGTTCTTGAGTTATGGCATTAGTAACACATTTCACGACTTTGTTTTATATATATATAAGATTTTAATTTTATAAAACATCAATGTTCTATTGTTGAAACAGTTTTGTTTTTATTATTTAGTTTTCATTTATGATGATATTGCTAATTATTTATATTCAATTTAAGTTCATATTGGGTATGCTGTAGTTTTATGTTTATCAAATACAATGACTAGTACACAAATGTAGTTTTTTTTGTCCAGACCACTTATAAGAAATCTTTCTTGACTTGTTCGGGCCTTTCAAGATATGGCAATCTTAGCTGCTTGTGTTTGCTTTTTCCTTTTTGATATTTTCTTTTGTATGTATTCATTACATAGAAATAAGAGAAATGGAAGTGGCGTTTTGGAATAAGTAAGTAAGTAAGTATACTTTATTGAGACTTTTTTTTTTATATCATATTACAATGGTGGATGTGTGACTTTCTTTTTCTTTGTGTTTACATATCAACTTAGAACTATTCGTATTATTCCAATAAAAAATACAACATAAGAAAACGCTACCTGCTAAATGTAAGAGAGAAGAGGATGAATATATATATTCGTGTACTGACTGAATGTGTGTTTGTGTTTGCTCCCGACACATCAGCATTGCCCGAGAATCATGTTCTCAATAAATAACTTAACAAATAATTAAAAATAAACTTACAATAAAGCAACTATTTACAACTCATATAAAACATGTTACATATGTCGTAACAATTAATTTAATCAAAATTAAATTAAAATAGTATTTCACAGTTTTATACAATGAAGAACAATATATATACAAAAAACAATAAGGTACATTTTTAACAACATAAAAACAGTTTATTGTTTAATTTAAATCGTCAATTTGAATTAATCTTTAAAACACAACATTAAAATTATATTTTTATAAGTAAAAATAAAAATAAATTTAAAATATGTATTTAAATTGTCCAAATAATTTAGTATTAGGCTAGCCTCTATGATTGTCGGGAGAGATTTTTAAATAAAAATTAGGTAAAAGGAGTGCAGAATCATCAAAAACTGAGTTTATTTCAACATTTAAAATGCCAACCGGAGATAAATAACGGCAGTCAGACCATCTTTGAATTTTTTGATTGTTGGAAATGTCTATAATAAGATAATTTTCATGGAATTCTAATTTATGGACAAAGTGTTTTAACAACGAAAAGGCGTAAATGCAAAGAGGCAAAATGGAGGCTTTACTATAAATAAATTTATTACTGTATTTTTTTGAATAGGATTCAAAATTACGGTCTACGCAGAGTCATAAGATTTTCATTTCAAAAATTTCTAGTTTCTTTGCAACTGTAGGGGAGAATGAAAACCAAATAGGAAAGCCGTAAACAATGACTGATCTAATACAAACTTTGTAAATTAAGAGTTTAGTTTCTTGACTCAAATATTTATTTTTAAACAGGTTGGCAAGCATTGACTTAATTTTATTGGCCTTACTTAAGGTTGTACTTGCGTTCTTATTAAATTTAACCAACTTATTAAATGTAACACCCAGATATTTAAAGCTGTCCTTAAAGGGTTTTTCAACACCATCCAAAAAAAGAGATAAATTTTTGCTTTCGGGAACTACATTTGATGGACATTTACCAGAAGCATTTCTTATGCCGCGTTTCCATGTGATCTTTTAGTATCTTATCTTATCCCATATCACAAAACACATGCTATAAAGAGCGAGACGCATATATGTACTTTTACCTATAAAACTTTGACATTTGCAAAATATGTAAACAAATCAATTTCTACGAGCGCTAAATTGGCAACGTTGCTGGAACTGTCAAAAATTTTGACAATGCACGGAGGGGAAATTCAGAGGCTGAACTAATGAATTAAAAACTCTAAATTATGGTACATAATGATCATTACAAGTGAAACTCAACAAGATTCCAACGTTGTTTGGCCAAACCTATAATAGTGTGTAAAATCAAAGTATGCCATCTAATGGCCAATATTTTTCCCGACATTTTGGTGCGACTGTCATTTCTGGGAATTATTTAGTATAGAAGCTATAAAGGATCTTTGATTTCATCCAGTGATTCTGGAAAGGATTTCAGCGTTGCCTGGTGAAACCATAAATAGTGTGCAAGATCAAAGTATGCCAAACAAAAGGTAATATTTTTGCCGATTTTTTGGTATATGTGCTCTTTCCGGGAATTATTTAGTATAGAAACTATGAGCTGAACAAATTATTTCATCTAATTTGTGCTGGACAAAGTTTCAGCGTTGCTCGGCCATACCCATAATAGTGTGTAAAATCAAAGTATGCCATCTTATGGCAAATATTTTTCCCGACATTTTGGTGCGACTGTCATTTCTGGGAATTATTTAGTATAGAAGCTATAAAGGATCTTTGATTTCATCCAGTGATTCTGGAAAGGATTTCAGCGTTGCCTGGTGAAACCATAAATAGTGTGCAAGATCAAAGTATGCCAAAGAAAAGGTAATATTTTTGCCGATTTTTTGGTATATGTGCCCTTTCCGGGAATTATTTAGTATAGAAACTATGAGCTGAACAAATTATTTCATCTAATTTGTGCTGGACAAAGTTTCAGCGTTGCTCGGCCATACCCATAATAGTGTGTAAAATCAAAGTATGTCTTCTTATGGCAAATATTTTTCCCGACATTTTGGTGCGACTGTCATTTCTGGGAATTATTTAGTATAGAAGCTATAAAGGATCTTTGATTTCATCCAGTGATTTCTGGAAAGGATTTCAGCGATGCCTGGTGAAACCATAAATAGTGTGCAAGATCAAAGTATGCCAAACAAAAGGTAATGTTTTATATGCATGATTCTACGGTATTCTATAGGGACTTTCCAACAAATTGTACCAACATGGCATATTGGATGACAAGTAGTGCTAGAATACACTAGAATACTGCCTTAAGTTACATGAGTAACATTTTTCGACATAGATTTTTGCAATATTCACTTAGGGCCAGTTTTTAAGTGCTGGTCGTCGTGTGGCACACGAGATCGCAGGTGTGTAACCCGCTTAAGTTAATGATTTTTTGGGAATAAAAATTTTCTATGATAGAAACATATCTTCCAAATCTGGCACCTCTTCACTTACAAGTACTTTCCCAGCGAGTTCCATAAAATAAAAAAATTGTAGTTGGTTATAGTGGTGCAACATGGGCTAATTTTCTCAATACTGTTTTATCGTTACAAGGAAAAAAAAATCCCAAAAAAGGTAGTAAGTTCTATTAAGGGGTATATAATTGTATACGTACTTATGTTGGTTTCGTTCAGAACTCATCAAATAATAAGACAAGTATACATATATATAAATGTGCGATAGTTTAAAAAAATTCAATATTGATTTAGATATATCTAAAAATATAAATAAATTCTTATAAACTTAAGCCATCTATGCATTAAAATATTGAACTTTTTTAAATTCATAATGGTTGCCTAGTATATTTCGCAATACGTTCATATGATACAAGGAAGATATATAATAACGTACAGTAAGTAATTCAAAATTTTTTAATAAATGTCTTGCATGCTAAGGCTCAGTATGCTGTAAAAACGAAAACAAAATATCCATAAGAAGTACATTGAGTTTTTGACAGCGAACAGGCAGAGGAATTTTTTAGCTAGGTAGTACGCTGTTGAAGGAACAAATTTCAGTTCAGTTCTGCCATGTTCACAATCATGTTTGGAGACTTAAAATGTGAAAATTTTGCTGGCAATTATATGCCCGTACATTGAATTAGCACGGAAAGTTGACATTCAACATTAAAAATATAAGCAGTAAGTATGTATTGGTGTTGAATTTGTTATTAAACAAATATTTTTAGCTTATTAATGTGTAGTCTTGTCTTTTATAGAACATAAAATTGCAGCAATACAAATATGAATCTATCAACCAGAACAGCTATTACTTTTTATCCACACAAAACTTTTGATTCTACACCAAAATGTTCTCGCGTAGAATTATATGCCCAAAAATTTTCGTTCCTACATCATACTAAGCTTAAAAAAGGCAATCTTAATTTATTTTCTTAGTCGGTAAAATTGAATTTCAATTACTGCAAATGACGACCGTAAAATGTTTTTAGTTTAAAAACTAATATTTTACGTGTATTAGAATCACACATAAATGTAATAGTGGCGGCCGTGACGAAGTGGGCAGATTTCGTTGGCCTATTTCCCTTTTTTTTATAAATCTAACAAAATACTGATTTGAAAAGGGTCTTATGTTATATTATGCCATTATCAGATGTTTTCCTGGTAAGCCAAAGAAGAATGAAATAATAACAACTATAAAAAAAAGTAATAATTTTAAGTTGGTTATTATTTCTGTAACAACAAATTAGTATGGTAATGCATGCTAATGTATATGAATTTTCTTTATATATATATCCTCTGGATAATTAATTTGTTGATTTGTTTTTTTTTTTAAAGTACACGAAAACATGTAAATTTCAACGTCTTTATAATTAAAATATTAATATATCAACTTAAAATAATAAAAAAACTAATAGCGATAAGAATTATGTTTGTATTTCTAACTGCATGATTTTAGCGACAAATATTTAAAATACATGTGTTGCTCCAAAATATCTTGTATAACTCCTATTAGATACTTTCATTAAGATTGAATGTTCCTTATTACTTCTTTTGCAACCCTGTCTTCTTAAAAATTGACGAAACTTTTTCAAGGTTACACGTACTGTACACAGCTACAAAGCACGAAAAGTTAAAACTTATTGGAATGCAAGTTTGAAGGTCAACATCTTATGACCTGTAAATGCAATCAAATTATTTAATTGTAATTAATTTCTGTTGTTTTTATTAGATGGGGAACAGGGGGCGAACCTTCACATGGCAACGTGTCTGACCGCCTCAACCTGGCGAGGCCAGCATTATCCATGTCGAAATCGTCTCAAGTCGACTCAAACCTCCAAGTGGTGTTCCCTGGGCAACGGCAAACTGGCATCCGTCAGTTTGACGGCTAATTTGAGCGGCGGGTCACTCCATAGACCTTAAACATGGAATGTGCGCAGGGTTTGGGTCCCGCCACATTACTACTGCCCAATGAAAACTAAACCAGCCTCGGATAAGAACCCCAATTACGTTGACGACCACCGCAAACGAAAAACGGACAATGATTTACGGATATGCACCTGGAATGTCCGGACCCTTTATAGGGAAGGTGCCATTATCCAACTGGCGGAAGCCCTCAAAACAATACAATCTGACATCACCGCCATCCAGGAAATGCGATGGAAAGGGCAAGGCTGCTCTAAACAAGCACACTGCGATATCTACTACAGCTGCCATGCGGAGAAGCGCGAATTCGGATGTGGATTCGTCGTTAGCCGGAAACTACGCCACCTTGTTTCCCGGTTCACACCTGTGAACGAAAGATTGGCCACGATCCGCATCAAGGCAAAATTTTTCTACATAAGCCTTATTTGCGCGCACGCCCCGACGGAGGAAAAGGACGAAGCCGTCAAGGACGCTTTCTACGCTAGTCTTGAGGACGTATATGACCACCTTCCGGTCCATGACGTGAAAATAGTCCTCGGCGATTTTAATGCGAAAGTCGGAAGGGAAGGCATCTTTGGCCCCACTGTCGGTCAGTTCAGTCTTCACGAGACCTCCACAAACAACGGTCTAAGACTGATCGACTTCGCCGCGGCACGAAACATGGTAGTTAGTAGCACCAGATTTAAGCACCTCGACATCCACAAGGCCACCTGGCTGTCCCCGGATCAAAAAACGCGAAACCAAATTGATCATGTTGTAATCGACGGAAGGCATGCCTCTAGTGTTCTAGATGTGCGTACATTTCGGGGGGTCAACATTGACTCCGACCATTATCTTGTTGCAGCCAAGATCCGCATGCGATTATGCAATGCCATGAACATACGCACAGGAATGCAACGAAAGCTAGATGTCGCTAAGCTGCAATTACAACGGACTGCCGAAGCCTACTCCGCTCAACTCTCGGTTAAGCTCAACCAACCAACCTCTGGACTCGACGACGCCGGCGGACTTTGGGCGCATATATCCCACTCCATGCGCGCTGCCGCTGAAGAAGTCATTGGTTTCCGGCGCCCGCAACCTCGGAACCAATGGTATGATCAGGAGTGTCGCATTGCGACTGCAGTAAAAAACGCCGCTTATAGAAAAACGCTGCAGTCAGCTGCAACGCGAGCCGTGCGAGAAAACTACCGCGAAAAGAGGAAGGAAGAGAGGCGCCTTTTCAGACGCAAGAAAAGAGAGCAGGAAAAGCGTGAGCGTGAGGAACTAGAGGTATACCAGGGCAAGAAGGATGCACGAAAATTCTATCAACAGGTTAAGCGTCTAACCCAAGGTTTCAAGCCCGGAGCATCCACTTGTAGAGACGAAAATGGAGATCTGAATACGGATACACAGTGTGTGCTTAGATTGTGGAGACAGCACTTCTCCAATTTACTTAATGGCGACGATTCCACCAATGCCGCCCATCGAGAGCACAGTGCAGTGCCACCAATCGACGATGACGGAGTGGAAGTATCACCACCTAGCCATGAAGAGGTTCGAGTTGCTATCCAACGACTCAAAAACAATAAAGCAGCGGGTGCTGACGGCCTGTCAGCTGAATTGTTTAAAACCGGCGGCGATGAATTGATAAGGCGCATGCATCAGCTCATCAGCAAAATATGGCTAGAAGAAAGCATGCCCGACGATTGGAACCTCAGTGTACTGTGCCCTATACTTAAGAAAGGAGACCCTACAATCTGCGCAAGTTATAGAGGTATCAGTCTTATTTCCATCGCATATAAGGTTCTCTCAAGCGTACTGTGTGAAAGATTAAAGCCAATTACAAAAACACTGATTGGACCTTATCAGTGTGGCTTTCGACCTGGTAAGTCTACCATAGACCAGATTTTCACGCTACGACAAATCCTGGAGAAAACCCACGAAAATCAAATTGACACACACCATCTCTTTGTCGACTTTAAAGCTGCGTTCGATAGCCCGAGAAGGGATTGCCTATACGCAACAATGTCTGAGTTCGGTATACCTGCAAAGTTGATTAGACTTTGCAGAATGACGTTGAGCAACACACGCAGCTCCGTCAAGGTAGGAAATGACCTCTCCGAAACCTTCAATACCGAAAGAGGTTTCAGGCAAGGCGATCCACTGTCTTGCGATCTCTTCAACATCATCATGGAGGGGATCGTACGAAAGGCCGGTGTGCATCGTAATGGCACCATTTTCTATAAAGGTGTCCAGCTCCTTGCTTACGCTGATGATATTGATATTGTTGGCAGAACCAAGAGAGATGTTACCGCTGCTTTCGCCGCTATCGAAAAGGAATCAGCCAAAGTGGGTTTGACGATAAATGAGGGTAAAACAAAGTATATGCTGTCTACAAACAAGGGAGCTCGGCGTTTAGACTCCCACGTTTCATCCGGCAGCTATAACTTTGAAGTAGTCAAGGAGTTTGTATACCTTGGCACCGCCATTAATACTAACAACGAAATCAGCCTGGAGATAAAGCGAAGAACAATAATTGCTAATAGGTGCTACTACGGGCTCAGTAAGCAACTAAGTTCCAGAGCCCTCTCTCGATCGACAAAACTAACACTCTACAAGACGCTCGTTCTACCTGTGCTGCTTTATGGCGCTGAGGCATGGGTAGTTTCGCAAACTGACGCAGCCGCTCTGGGGGTGTTCGAGAGAAAAGTTCTTCGCAAAATCTTCGGTCCTGTTCGAGTCGGCGATGACTATCGCATCCGAATGAACCACGAGCTGTATGAGCTCTACGGAGACATTGACGTAGTTCGGCGTATAACTGTGCAGCGACTACGCTGGCTGGGTCATGTCCATCGTATGGACGACGAAGCTCCAGCGAAAAAGGTGCTCGAAGCGAGGGTCGCTGGTCAACGACGACGAGGGAGACCATGCCTCCGATGGATGGACCAGGCTGAGGAAGCCCTAACCGCACTTGGTGTATCCGATTGGAGAAGGCGCGCGCAAAGCAGAGGCGCCTGGCGAGAGCTGATGAGGTCGGTCGAAATCCGGACACGGGTTGTCACGGCCACCTAAGTAAGTAAGTAATTAATTTCTGTAATTTATTTTATTAATTATATATTTATTTTAGGTAGAGTTTTCTTATATTTCTTTTTCATAATATAGCTAGAGTAATAAAATATATTTAAATAAATTCAACTTAACAATATATATGTAAGCTTCGAAGATTGCAAATTAAAGGTCTGCGTGGAGTAGAGTATAAGTTAAATACTCGCAACCCGCGGGTTCCGGGTTCGATTCCTGGGAGCAACTGTTTTTATGAACAATTTTTTTTTTAATAAAAATGCTAGTTTTTAATGTTTGAGCAATAAATCTTTATCATATCAAGCATATGGAAAATTCGTTTAATACAGTATTTTTTAATTGCGAATGGTGCGCTCGACGCGTACGGTTTCGATCAAGCTCAAATCCAACAAGAAATTTTTAAAAATTATTTTCCAACAGATAGCAGTTATATAAACAAATCGAACAAACATGTAGAATTTGTTTCGCATACTTCGAGTATGCGGAAACATCAATGTTTTGACTAATATGATGTATAATGCTCTAAAGAATCAATGATGAATTATATGTTTCTTTTATAACTACTATACTAAATAATTCCCGGAAAGAGCACATATACCAAAAAATCGGCAAAAATATTACCTTTTGTTTGGCATACTTTGATCTTGCACACTATTTATGGTTTGACCAGGCAACGCTGAAATCCTTTCCAGAATCACTGGATGAAATCAAAGATCCTTTATAGCTTCTATACTAAATAATTCCCAGAAATGACAGTCGCACCAAAATGTCGGGAAAAATATTTTCCATAAGATGGCGTACTTTGATTTTACACACTATTATGGGTATGGCCGAGCAACGCTGAAACCTTGTCCAGCACAAATTAGATGAAATAATTTGTTCAGCTCATAGTTTCTATACTAAATAATTCCCGGAAAGAGCACATATACCAAAAAATCGGCAAAAATATTACCTTTTGTTTGGCATACTTTGATCTTGCACACTATTTATGGTTTCACCAGGCAACGCTGAAATCCTTTCCAGAAATCACTGGATGAAATCAAAGATCCTTTATAGCTTCTATACTAAATAATTCCCAGAAATGACAGTCGCACCAAAATGTCGGGAAAAATATTTGCCATAAGATGGCATACTTTGATTTTACACACTATTATGGGTTTGGCCGAGCAACGCTGAAACCTTGTCCAGGACAAATTAGATGAAATAATTTGTTCAGCTCATAGTTTCTATACTAAATAATTCCCGGAAAGAGCACATATACCAAAAAATCGGCAAAAATATTACCTTTTGTTTGGCATACTTTGATCTTGCACACTATTTATGGTTTCACCAGGCAACGCTGAAATCCTTTCCAGAATCACTGGATGAAATCAAAGATCCTTTATAGCTTCTATACTAAATAATTCCCAGAAATGACAGTCGCACCAAAATGTCGGGAAAAATATTTGCCATAAGATGGCATACTTTGATTTTACACACTATTATGGGTTTGGCCGAGCAACGCTGAAACCTTGTCCAGGACAAATTAGATGAAATAATTTGTTCAGCTCATAGTTTCTATACTAAATAATTCCCGGAAAGAGCACATATACCAAAAAATCGGCAAAAATATTACCTTTTGTTTGGCATACTTTGATCTTGCACACTATTTATGGTTTCACCAGGCAACGCTGAAATCCTTTCCAGAATCACTGGATGAAATCAAAGATCCTTTATAGCTTCTATACTAAATAATTCCCAGAAATGACAGTCGCACCAAAATGTCGGGAAAAATATTTTCCATAAGATGGCGTACTTTGATTTTACACACTATTATGGGTATGGCCGAGCAACGCTGAAACCTTGTCCAGGACAAATTAGATGAAATAATTTGTTCAGCTCATAGTTTCTATACTAAATAATTCCCGGAAAGAGCACACATACCAAAAAATCGGCAAAAATATTACCTTTTGTTTGGCATACTTTGATCTTGCACACTATTTATGGTTTCACCAGGCAACGCTGAAATCCTTTCCAGAATCACTGGATGAAATCAAAGATCCTTTATAGCTTCTATACTAAATAATTCCCAGAAATGACAGTCACACCAAAATGTCGGGAAAAATATTTGCCATAAGATGGCATACTTTGATTTTACACACTATTATGGGTTTGGCCGAGCAAAGCTGTAACCTTGTCCAGGACAAATTAGATGAAATAATTTGTTCAGCTCATAGTTTCTATACTAAATAATTCCCGGAAAGAGCACATATACCAAAAAATCGGCAAAAATATTACCTTTTGTTTGGCATACTTTGATCTTGCACACTATTTATGGTTTCACCAGGCAACGCTGAAATCCTTTCCAGAATCACTGGATGAAATCAAAGATCCTTTATAGCTTCTATACTAAATAATTCCCAGAAATGACAGTCGCACCAAAATGTCGGGAAAAATATTTGCCATAAGATGGCATACTTTGATTTTACACACTATTATGGGTATGGCCGAGCAACGCTGAAACCTTGTCCAGCACAAATTAGATGAAATAATTTGTTCAGCTCATAGTTTCTATACTAAATAATTCCCGGAAAGAGCACATATACCAAAAAATCGGCAAAAATATTACCTTTTGTTTGGCATACTTTGATCTTGCACACTATTTATGGTTTCGCCAGGCAACGCTGAAATCCTTTCCAGAATCACTGGATGAAATCAAAGATCCTTTATAGCTTCTATACTAAATAATTCCCAGAAATGACAGTCGCACCAAAATGTCGGGAAAAATATTTTCCATAAGATGGCATACTTTGATTTTACACACTATTATGGGTTTGGCCGAGCAACGCTGTAACCTTGTCCAGGACAAATTAGATGAAATAATTTGTTCAGCTCATAGTTTCTATACTAAATAATTCCCGGAAAGAGCACATATACCAAAAAATCGGCAAAAATATTACCTTTTGTTTGGCATACTTTGATCTTGCACACTATTTATGGTTTCACCAGGCAACGCTGAAATCCTTTCCAGAATCACTGGATGAAATCAAAGATCCTTTATAGCTTCTATACTAAATAATTCCCAGAAATGACAGTCGCACCAAAATGTCGGGAAAAATATTTTCCATAAGATGGCATACTTTGATTTTACACACTATTATGGGTATGGCCGAGCAACGCTGAAACCTTGTCCAGCACAAATTAGATGAAATAATTTGTTCAGCTCATAGTTTCTATACTAAATAATTCCCGGAAAGAGCACATATACCAAAAAATCGGCAAAAATATTACCTTTTGTTTGGCATACTTTGATCTTGCACACTATTTATGGTTTCACCAGGCAACGCTGAAATCCTTTCCAGAATCACTGGATGAAATCAAAGATCCTTTATAGCTTCTATACTAAATAATTCCCAGAAATGACAGTCGCACCAAAATGTCGGGAAAAATATTTGCCATAAGATGGCATACTTTGATTTTACACACTATTATGGGTATGGCCGAGCAACGCTGAAACCTTGTCCAGCACAAATTAGATGAAATAATTTGTTCAGCTCATAGTTTCTATACTAAATAATTCCCGGAAAGAGCACATATACCAAAAAATCGGCAAAAATATTACCTTTTGTTTGGCATACTTTGATCTTGCACACTATTTATGGTTTCGCCAGGCAACGCTGAAATCCTTTCCAGAATCACTGGATGAAATCAAAGATCCTTTATAGCTTCTATACTAAATAATTCCCAGAAATGACAGTCGCACCAAAATGTCGGGAAAAATATTTTCCATAAGATGGCATACTTTGATTTTACACACTATTATGGGTTTGGCCGAGCAACGCTGTAACCTTGTCCAGGACAAATTAGATGAAATAATTTGTTCAGCTCATAGTTTCTATACTAAATAATTCCCGGAAAGAGCACATATACCAAAAAATCGGCAAAAATATTACCTTTTGTTTGGCATACTTTGATCTTGCACACTATTTATGGTTTCACCAGGCAACGCTGAAATCCTTTCCAGAATCACTGGATGAAATCAAAGATCCTTTATAGCTTCTATACTAAATAATTCCCAGAAATGACAGTCGCACAAAAATGTCGGGAAAAATATTTGCCATAAGATGGCATACTTTGATTTTACACACTATTATGGGTATGGCCGAGCAACGCTGAAACCTTGTCCAGCACAAATTAGATGAAATAATTTGTTCAGCTCATAGTTTCTATACTAAATAATTCCCGGAAAGAGCACATATACCAAAAAATCGGCAAAAATATTACCTTTTGTTTGGCATACCTTGATCTTGCACACTATTTATGGTTTGACCAGGCAACGCTGAAATCCTTTCCAGAATCACTGGATGAAATCAAAGATCCTTTATAGCTTCTATACTAAATAATTCCCAGAAATGACAGTCGCACCAAAATGTCGGGAAAAATATTTTTCATAAGATGGCGTACTTTGATTTTACACACTATTATGGGTATGGCCGAGCAACGCTGAAACCTTGTCCAGCACAAATTAGATGAAATAATTTGTTCAGCTCATAGTTTCTATACTAAATAATTCCCGGAAAGAGCACATATACCAAAAAATCGGCAAAAATATTACCTTTTGTTTGGCATACTTTGATCTTGCACACTATTTATGGTTTCACCAGGCAACGCTGAAATCCTTTCCAGAAATCACTGGATGAAATCAAAGATCCTTTATAGCTTCTATACTAAATAATTCCCAGAAATGACAGTCGCACCAAAATGTCGGGAAAAATATTTGCCATAAGATGGCATACTTTGATTTTACACACTATTATGGGTTTGGCCGAGCAACGCTGTAACCTTGTCCAGGACAAATTAGATGAAATAATTTGTTCAGCTCATAGTTTCTATACTAAATAATTCCCGGAAAGAGCACAGATACCAAAAAATCGGCAAAAATATTACCTTTTGTTTGGCATACTTTGATCTTGCACACTATTTATGGTTTCACCAGGCAACGCTGAAATCCTTTCCAGAATCACTGGATGAAATCAAAGATCCTTTATAGCTTCTATACTAAATAATTCCCAGAAATGACAGTCACACCAAAATGTCGGGAAAAATATTTGCCATAAGATGGCATACTTTGATTTTACACACTATTATGGGTTTGGCCGAGCAACGCTGTAACCTTGTCCAGGACAAATTAGATGAAATAATTTGTTCAGCTCATAGTTTCTATACTAAATAATTCCCGGAAAGAGCACATATACCAAAAAATTGGCAAAAATATTACCTTTTGTTTGGCATACTTTGATCTTGCACACTATTTATGGTTTCACCAGGCAACGCTGAAATCCTTTCCAGAAATCACTGGATGAAATCAAAGATCCTTTATAGCTTCTATACTAAATAATTCCCAGAAATGACAGTCGCACCAAAATGTCGGGAAAAATATTTGCCATAAGATGGCATACTTTGATTTTACACACTATTATGGGTTTGGCCGAGCAACGCTGTAACCTTGTCCAGGACAAATTAGATGAAATAATTTGTTCAGCTCATAGTTTCTATACTAAATAATTCCCGGAAAGAGCACATATACCAAAAAATCGGCAAAAATATTACCTTTTGTTTGGCATACTTTGATCTTGCACACTATTTATGGTTTCACCAGGCAACGCTGAAATCCTTTCCAGAATCACTGGATGAAATCAAAGATCCTTTATAGCTTCTATACTAAATAATTCCCAGAAATGACAGTCACACCAAAATGTCGGGAAAAATATTTGCCATAAGATGGCATACTTTGATTTTACACACTATTATGGGTTTGGCCGAGCAACGCTGTAACCTTGTCCAGGACAAATTAGATGAAATAATTTGTTCAGCTCATAGTTTCTATACTAAATAATTCCCGGAAAGAGCACATATACCAAAAAATCGGCAAAAATATTACCTTTTGTTTGGCATACTTTGATCTTGCACACTATTTATGGTTTCACCAGGCAACGCTGAAATCCTTTCCAGAATCACTGGATGAAATCAAAGATCCTTTATAGCTTCTATACTAAATAATTCCCAGAAATGACAGTCGCACCAAAATGTCGGGAAAAATATTTGCCATAAGATGGCATACTTTGATTTTACACACTATTATGGGTATGGCCGAGCAACACTGAAACCTTGTCCAGCACAAATTAGATGAAATAATTTGTTCAGCTCATAGTTTCTATACTAAATAATTCCCGGAAAGAGCACATATACCAAAAAATCGGCAAAAATATTACCTTTTGTTTGGCATACTTTGATCTTGCACACTATTTATGGTTTCGCCAGGCAACGCTGAAATCCTTTCCAGAATCACTGGATGAAATCAAAGATCCTTTATAGCTTCTATACTAAATAATTTTCAGAAATGACAGTCGCACCAAAATGTCGGGAAAAATATTTTCCATAAGATGGCATACTTTGATTTTACACACTATTATGGGTTTGGCCGAGCAACGCTGTAACCTTGTCCAGGACAAATTAGATGAAATAATTTGTTCAGCTCATAGTTTCTATACTAAATAATTCCCGGAAAGAGCACATATACCAAAAAATCGGCAAAAATATTACCTTTTGTTTGGCATACTTTGATCTTGCACACTATTTATGGTTTCACCAGGCAACGCTGAAATCCTTTCCAGAATCACTGGATGAAATCAAAGATCCTTTATAGCTTCTATACTAAATAATTCCCAGAAATGACAGTCGCACCAAAATGTCGGGAAAAATATTTGCCATAAGATGGCATACTTTGATTTTACACACTATTATGGGTATGGCCGAGCAACGCTGAAACCTTGTCCAGCACAAATTAGATGAAATAATTTGTTCAGCTCATAGTTTCTATACTAAATAATTCCCGGAAAGAGCACATATACCAAAAAATCGGCAAAAATATTACCTTTTGTTTGGCATACCTTGATCTTGCACACTATTTATGGTTTCACCAGGCAACGCTGAAATCCTTTCCAGAATCACTGGATGAAATCAAAGATCCTTTATAGCTTCTATACTAAATAATTCCCAGAAATGACAGTCGCACCAAAATGTCGGGAAAAATATTTGCCATAAGATGGCATACTTTGATTTTACACACTATTATGGGTATGGCCGAGCAACGCTGAAACCTTGTCCAGCACAAATTAGATGAAATAATTTGTTCAGCTCATAGTTTCTATACTAAATAATTCCCGGAAAGAGCACATATACCAAAAAATCGGCAAAAATATTACCTTTTGTTTGGCATACCTTGATCTTGCACACTATTTATGGTTTGACCAGGCAACGCTGAAATCCTTTCCAGAATCACTGGATGAAATCAAAGATCCTGTATAGCTTCTATACTAAATAATTCCCAGAAATGACAGTCGCACCAAAATGTCGGGAAAAATATTTTCCATAAGATGGCGTACTTTGATTTTACACACTATTATGGGTATGGCCGAGCAACGCTGAAACCTTGTCCAGCACAAATTAGATGAAATAATTTGTTCAGCTCATAGTTTCTATACTAAATAATTCCCGGAAAGAGCACATATACCAAAAAATCGGCAAAAATATTACCTTTTGTTTGGCATACTTTGATCTTGCACACTATTTATGGTTTCACCAGGCAACGCTGAAATCCTTTCCAGAAATCCCTGGATGAAATCAAAGATCCTTTATAGCTTCTATACTAAATAATTCCCAGAAATGACAGTCGCACCAAAATGTCGGGAAAAATATTTGCCATAAGATGGCATACTTTGATTTTACACACTATTATGGGTTTGGCCGAGCAACGCTGTAACCTTGTCCAGGACAAATTAGATGAAATAATTTGTTCAGCTCATAGTTTCTATACTAAATAATTCCCGGAAAGAGCACATATACCAAAAAATTGGCAAAAATATTACCTTTTGTTTGGCATACTTTGATCTTGCACACTATTTATGGTTTCACCAGGCAACGCTGAAATCCTTTCCAGAATCACTGGATGAAATCAAAGATCCTTTATAGCTTCTATACTAAATAATTCCCAGAAATGACAGTCGCACCAAAATGTCGGGAAAAATATTTGGCATAAGATGGCATACTTTGATTTTACACACTATTATGGGTTTGGCCGAGCAACGCTGTAACCTTGTCCAGGACAAATTAGATGAAATAATTTGTTCAGCTCATAGTTTCTATACTAAATAATTCCCGGAAAGAGCACATATACCAAAAAATCGGCAAAAATATTACCTTTTGTTTGGCATACTTTGATCTTGCACACTATTTATGGTTTCACCAGGCAACGCTGAAATCCTTTCCAGAATCACTGGATGAAATCAAAGATCCTTTATAGCTTCTATACTAAATAATTCCCAGAAATGACAGTCGCACCAAAATGTCGGGAAAAATATTTGCCATAAGATGGCATACTTTGATTTTACACACTATTATGGGTATGGCCGAGCAACGCTGAAACCTTGTCCAGCACAAATTAGATGAAATAATTTGTTCAGCTCATAGTTTCTATACTAAATAATTCCCGGAAAGGGCACATATACCAAAAAATCGGCAAAAATATTACCTTTTCTTTGGCATACTTTAATCTTGCACACTATTTATGGTTTCACCAGGCAACGCTGAAATCCTTTCCAGAAATCACTGTATGAAATCAAAGATCCTTTATAGCTTCTATACTAAATAGTTCCCAGAAATGACAGTCGCACCAAAATGTCGGGAAAAATATTTGCCATAAGATGGCATACTTTGATTTTACACACTATTATGGGTATGGCCGAGCAACGCTGAAACCTTGTCCAGCACAAATTAGATGAAATAATTTGTTCAGCTCATAGTTTCTATACTAAATAATTCCCGGAAAGAGCACATATACCAAAAAATTGGCAAAAATATTACCTTTTGTTTGGCATACTTTGATCTTGCACACTATTTATGGTTTCACCAGGCAACGCTGAAATCCTTTCCAGAATCACTGGATGAAATCAAAGATCCTTTATAGCTGCTATACTAAATAATTCCCAGAAATGACAGTCGCGCCAAAATGTCGGGAAAAATATTAGCCATAAGATGGCATACTTTGATTTTACACACTATTATAGGTTTGGCCAAACAACGTTGGAATCTTGTTGAGTTTCACTTGTAATGATCATTATGTACTATAATTTATAGTTTTTAATACTTTAGTTCAGCTTCTGAATTTCCCCTCCGAGTGTTGTCAAAATTTTTGACAGTTCCAGCAACGTTGCTAATTTAGCGCTGGTTCAATTTCTGCAAGTTTACTGATTGCAAGACGTGCTTATTGAAATAACTTCTTGTCTACGTACCCTAAATTGTTTTATATATTTATTATTGTGCAGACAGCATCAGATGTTACAGGTAATCCAATTCGTGTGCCACAACTGCAGCAGCATCAGTGAAATACACACGAAAAAAAAATATATAAAAAAAGTTTTGGTGAATCTACCAAGCACCAAATTAAAGAAAAAAATCACTGATGCTTTCCATAAATGCGCTTAGGAACTCTCTGGCCAACTCTACGTTGCGATGGTTAAAAAAACCAAGAAAGTTTATTTATTTTAAATCATACCCCTTGACATAATTTGATTTTCTTTCTTTTCCAATTTGTATTCGTAATTCTGTACTATTTCAAGACAATTAATATTGGCGCAAATAAAATTGACAGCTTGATAGCACAAAAACTACAACTATAAAAATTAATGTCATATTTATAGCATGTGATCAACTTTTATAGCAAAAGTTCAAGAAGTTGAACTTTTTCCGATCTCCTAGCATCACACGGGATATCACATGCTATAAAAATAAAAAAGGTATACCTGTTTCACACTCCCGTTCATCAATGCCATAAAGTAGGGCTCACATGCTATTTCTTTCTTACAAAAAATGTGATACTAGAAGATAATAGAAGATCACATGGAAACGCGGCATTAGACAAATAGCTACAGATTTGGCAGCATTTATAGTAATACCCCATTTAATTTCAGTAAGATGGGAAGAAACCAGATTCAATGCCGCAAGGGGAGAAGTTGCATGAGCATATACAAGGGAGTCGTCTGCATAAATAATGCTTTTTGATGAGCCAACTTCATGAGGAAAATTATAGATGAAAATGTTATAAAGATGAGGAGCCAAGATGGAGCCTTGCGGAACACCACTTTTCACTGCACCTGGGACAGAAGAAACATCATTCAACTGACTCAAAAACTTCTATCACTAAGAAAACTCTTGAGAAGTTTAACAATAAAAGGGTCAAATCCAATATTAATCAACTTAAACAGAATACCGTCATGATACACGCTGCCAAAAGCCTTCTGAATGTCTAGTGAAACTGCAACAGTACATTGCCTTTCTCTTAAGTTACATAATACATCATCCTGAAATTTAAGAAGGGCATGTGATGTAGAGTGGCCCTTCTTAAAGCCAAATTGATGACACGGAATATAGTCAAATGCAATATTGTGATCCATTTTGAATCTAATGACGCGTTCTAGCAGTTTTCCTAGATTCGAAAGCATTGAGATCGGACGAAAGTTATCAATATTAGAATTGCCCAACTTCTTTTGTAGGGGGAAAATCTTAGCTACTTTCCAAGCGGATGGAAAGTAACCATTGTTTAGACAATTGTTTAAAATACACGAGAGAAATTTCAAGACTCAAAATGAAAATTTTTTAATCAGAAAGTTAGATATTTTGTCTATACCAGCAGATTTTTTTGCATTTAAGTTACTCATAAGATCTTGGAGAAAAAAAGGGAGATATAAAATGAACGTTATCAGGATTTCCAAGAGAAGAAAAGTCAGTAGAGAAATTATAAATTGACTGTGGGTATAAAGATATGCTTTACAAACAAAAAACAAAAGGTTTAACATTTTCTGAATTAGTAAAATTAGGAATTTTTTCTTTGTAAACTTCTACAAAATGCTGTCGAAAAGCTTCGACCTTATCCTAATCATTAGTGAAGACCAGATTGTCAACAGTAATTTTATCGTAACCTCTATCTTTTTTCTTATTTATGAGACCATAAATTTCCTTGAAAGCACTTGGGCCTGGGTTAATTTTCTTAAGTTTATTACGTATATTAAATACCTTTGCCTGGTTTAAATTAATTTGTTCCTTTATGATGATCATAAGCAATTGAATTTGTTTTGACAGGAGCAGATATTCAGGTCTTTTCCTATTGTAATTTTCATTCTAAAAAGTTTTTTTTATGCGATCTGGAATAATAAACTTCTTGTTTCTTGGAGTCAGGGATTCTGAGTGCGAAGAAGCAACTGAACCAACAATATCTGTGAAAATCTGAATGAAATTGTCAATTTCTGAATTATTCAAGTTCCGATCTATAGGAGGAAAAAAGTCAGACAGTTTTTAATTTAAATCTGATTGGAAGTCTTCCCAGTTGGTTTTATTAAAAGACGTGAACATTCTAGGAGAATTCACTGAAAAAATAAAATCGTCTAAATCGATCATGAGTTTTAACGGAAAATAGTTCGAAAAAGAACTCAAACTAGAAAGAGTAAAATTTGGATTAATTAAATTAATCGTATTCGCATATAACGAATATATACGTATTCGTATATAAATTAAAAAGTGATCTAAGAACGAGGATCCGTTTGGATATGAAGGATTGCAGGTCACATATTCTACTAAGGTCCGAAGAGTGATTAAGGAGCCAGTTGTATAACCACTTACCATTAGAATTATCCACCGAATCTCCCCAAGACCGGCTTTTCGCGTTTAAATCCCCACCAATAAGAGTGCCATCGAAGTTTTTGGAAAAACTGTTTATCTTATTGAGACCGTCGAATATTGCGCTACCAGAAAAATTACATGGAAAGTAGACGCTACCACATAAGAAAGACTTACGGAGACCATTTATAAAGAAATCAACTTGAAAAAATACTGAAGGCAAAAGAACACCTGGAATTACAACAGAAGAATAGGAATGAGAATTTTTAATTGCAATACCTATACCCGGAGCAGAAAAATCCTGAATAAAGTTAAATTCCTCCAAGAAAAAGGACCCCTTGTTATTCAAATGTGTTTCCTGAACAAAAGCAATATCTATATCGTTATCATGCAAGATTTTTAACAAGTCAATTCTTCTACTAATTTCAATTAGAGATCTGACATTATATGTTAGTAAATTAAAAAATTGATGGCCCATATTTTGCTTTCACTTCATTTAATAATCTTAAAAAATCTGCTTTAGCTTGAGCTTTAGGTATTGAACGATAGTTGTTAATAAAAGATTGTATCCTAAGCTCAAGAGGGATAGGTTCTGGTTCACAGAAAAATTCTGCCATTTTTAGGAATTCATTCACTATTGAAGGCTTACTCCTGGCTGAGCTGGACTCTGCGAAATCATATTTCGCTTGCTGAAAAAGACTAGCAAAAGTTTTGTTCGGTGAGACCACACCCTTACCCGCAGCATGAACCGCCCTTGCGGCATTGAATCTTATTTCTTTTGTCTCAGCAGCTTTTTTTTTAATTTCCCAATATACTCTTTATATGCAGGACAACCTTTGTAATTAGCCGGGTGGCCAAATTGACTACAATTAATGCAGAAGGGGAAGAATTAGAGTCTTTAACATTAAGACACTCACCACAACCATGGGTTTTATCACACTTTACACATGCATATTTACTGTTGCAGTTCCGAGCGCTGTGACCCCAGAACTGGCATTGCTTACACTGGATTAAGTTGGAATTTGATTTTTGAGCCTCCCAGGTAATGGATTGGTTTAAAATGTATTTGACATTATTAATATCATTAAGTTTTTTCCGTGGGACCAGGGTCACAAGAAAAAGATCAGTATCACTGTTATTCCGTGTAGAATGAGAGGTGGAAAATTTACTGACCTTATCAACATAACCTAGAAGCTCTTCATCCAATGCCAACTTAAGCTCTGAAATATCTGTATCGAAGTATAAACCTCTGATTATAACTCTAAATTGTTTTAGTTCAGCTGGCGTAAAAGAATAAGAGTCTACTTCTTTTTCGTTTAGAATGGCCATCATGGCCGTGTGAGCCTCAATGTCTTCCAAATAGAGCTTACTTTTGAATTTAGTCTTATTAATGATTTTAAATTTTACCTCTGGGAATTTTGCCTTTAATTGACTGACTAGGCCATTAATATTCATGTTATACAGAAAAATTGGAGGACACACTTTCCTCTTCGCGCTCACATTAGGGGTTTTTTTGACAAAGTTCGAATTTACATTAACGTTAACACTTTTTTTTAAATCAATATCA
This sequence comes from Coremacera marginata, assembly GCA_914767935.1. Classification (NCBI taxonomy): domain Eukaryota; kingdom Metazoa; phylum Arthropoda; class Insecta; order Diptera; family Sciomyzidae; genus Coremacera; species Coremacera marginata. The sequence continues at coordinate 138,902,508 of OU612046.1, read as the reverse complement.
CTTAACATTGAAAATCTATTTGAACTAATAATATTCATATTAACTACCTTACTTTTGAAACTAGCGACGTCAATATTCTTGGCTTCTCCACCAATGGACCTTTTGAAACGTTTTTGGCTAACCGGTTGAAAGCCGTCATCATGAAGGTTGACCAGCTGCTCGGCCGCTGACAGCATATTGGGAGACGCAACCATATCGTAGTCCATAAGAACCTCTTGTTGAGAATGAAGAATTACAGACTGTTGTTGCAGTTGAAAAGGATTCTGCTGATTTTGTTGTTGTTGTTGTTGCTGTTGTTGTTGCTGCTGAATTAAAGCTGAAGATGTTGCATTAGCAGAAATTTCCGATGCAACGAGTTTCTGAATAATTGCTGAACATTGCGTCGGCAGCGCAGCGACAGAGGACTGTTGTTCTGCCAAAAACTTTACGCGCGAAGAGTGATCAACTTCCCGCCATGTCAGGGAATTTACGCGCGAAAAGGGCGCATCATCAGAAAAAACTGGAACCTGTGCATCCCGCGAAGGATCCGCATTTATAATCACGGAACTAGACTTTGCCATAGGAGAATGTACATCACACGGCTGCCCCAAATGATCATTTTGGGCCAAGACCTCGTGAGAAAAACCAACAGTGCCTCCACCAGGGTCCGGAGCACCAGCATCACGACGAGCATCAATAGAGTGCATTAAGGACAACTGCTTTATGTCTTATTATCTCCTCAAATTATTTTAAACTCTTTTTATTAATACGTTTTATTTTTCAAATAAAATATCTAATTTTTGTTAAGTCACTTTTAAAAACACGTCTGTTTCACTCAACTAGTAAGTAAGAACCTCGCGTTTTGGAATAAAAGTGAGGCATTTTTCTTGCTGGTGTATATTCACACTAATACAGAAACATTCACTCAGGGCCGTATTCAGTTGTAGCGTACAGCTCGGCGAAATTTTTCTAATTCGAATTGCATATCGTTGTTGGGCGTGCAATACCGCATATCAGCCACTTGCATTGCCGCGTATATTGCAAGAAGGCCAAAATTTAAATTTGGATTTTAATTCAATTTGATTTAATTAATAAAGAGCGGATTTTTCATTAAATGCTGATTTCAGAACAAAGCAAGTATCTAATTTTCAATAAATGTTTTTAGTTTAGTTGAAAATCCATTCAACATTTTAAAAGGAAGCAGTTTTTCTGCACTCCTGTGGAATTTTACTATCACCGTGTGTGTGTGTGTATGTGCAAGTTGCGGATACGCGGTTTTAATAATTTTGTTTGAATTCTAAGTTTTGTTTTTGAATGTTTTCGCCTAAATGTGAGCAAACTGAACTAAAGAATAATTCTATATGATATATATAATGCCAATAAAAAGCAATAAACAAACAAAATGTATTATTAATTTACTCAAGTGATAACAAAGGCGCACTGTAAATATATGACACCATGAAAAATTAATGCGCCCCTGAAGTCAAGCTTGTGCTTTGACCATGGTAGAATTATAAGATAAGGCCGTCTCGGGGAGGAATGGAGTAGAAAGCAGAATAAAGCGAGATAGATGTCAAAGTCAGATGTTCATCGCAAATTTCTTTATGCTCACGTTTCGCAGTTGTTTTTAGGTTAAAACTGTTACAGGGTTTTTTTGCAATTTGAAGACTTTTTTCACATTTTATAGTTTTTATTACACTTTTTTTATAATATTTTCACTCAAATTAGCAGAAATTTAACACACGCCACCGCACTGTTTGCAACTTGGAAACATAAAATACTTTCTTCATTTGCAATTTCTACGAAATTCGTCGTTTTGACATATATCTTCCTTCTCATTATCCACTCTTCGTTGCCGCGTGAGAGCACTCAGCGAAGCGGCCATACCTTATCATTGTATCATGGCTTTGACATATTCGATAGCTTATAAATTCGTTTTGTTTTGCTCGGCAAGAGCAAATGCCAAAAATTTCGAGCACTGACATCTGAAAAAATGCCTCAGTACACATACAGTGTATGTGAGCACAACAGCACTTCCTTATTTTTTATTTCTATGATTCATAAAGTGTCACAACTGACAAGCCGGGTGACTTAGGCAGCACAGGCTGCGCAGAAGATTTCATTTTTAGCGCTCGGAGTACGTCATCTTCATATCTATCCATCTTAAAGCAGCACCATAACTTTTGGCTTCATTTGTACGGCCTAATGTTTGTTCGGCATTTTGATAGTGGTGCCTGCTGTGGAATTCAGTCCATTGAGCGCTAAAACACGACTGAAATGTGAAACGACCAAATTTGTTATTCTCAAAATTTCATCGTCCATTTGACACAGCAAAAGATACAAATTTATTTCAACACACACAAATTTAATTCAACTTGCTTTTTTTCTTTCCAACCACGAGTGAAAAGTTGCCTATTGACACACTCTTTAACAGTATTGCACTTTGTGGTGAAATTGGAGTCCTGCCCCAGCTAGCATTTACAATCGTATACGACTCTTCCATGATCGGATCGGACGATTAAATAAATCGTCGACGATGTCGTATTCCAATCGCGCAAGTTAAGTACAACGGGAGAAACTGTGTCAAGCCAGCGACTCTTCCATTTGAGTCGTCTACGATGCTCATAAAAAATCGTGTAAGACGCTTTTATTCCTACTTCAAACAAGCCTTGAAACAACCGTCGACGATGCGCCAAAAAGAATCGCTAAAGAGTTTTAAAACAGTTGCCAAGACGATCTTTAATTGACCCTAAATGCTTCAAAATCGAAAGGATTGTTCGGTTTTTTAATTTTTTTTTTATTGTATTATTATAAATAATAAGTTTGTGTATAAACTAAAATAAAATTAATAATTATAAAATAAAAAAAAAATTCAATTTGTTTAGAAAAAACTATTTAAAATAAATTATTTTGGGACCAAATCCCCCTTCGGTGCCCCGTCATCCTTTTTGATACGTCGGTCACCAGCATGAACAAAATGTTGTTGCAGCACTTTATTAATTCTTACACCTTCAGCTTTGACCTTTGAATGACAGACATCTTAAAAAAGAAAAAAAAACTTAGGTTACTGTAAGAGCATGAAATAAAAAGTATACTTAGTTGTTTTTAATTCATTCCTCGCAAATGAGTTGACACAGTCGCCACCCACTTAACCAAGGATGTATTTCTGCAAAAAGATATAAATAGATATAGAAAGATGTAGATATAGATAGATAGATATACCAATTGGAGAACAATATCCTCGTTCTCTTATATCTGTTGATCCAACTCTTTTAACTGTTGTAGAGTTTTTACAGGTAATGGCGGTACTAAATTGGTTTTGATATCTTCAAAGTAAGTTAGTTTTAACTGACTCTCTTTGCGTTAAGATTAATTTCTAATCGCCGACTCAACTACGTTTGCTAGCAGTGCAAATCTGCCCCGTTTTTCAAATAACAAAACAAAAAAAAAAAAAAAAGAAAAATCATAAAAAAAAAAAAAAAAACAATAGAAGAACAAAAGAACAAGTGCGTTTTAAATAGAGCTTCGGCTCTGTGTCCTCAGTGCACAAAACTCACAGTGAACAGTTAATCCAACAAAACATTAAGTGTGCACCTGCACCTATATTCATTTATAAACAAACAAGTTCAAAAGAGAAAAAACAAAAAACAAGTGCAGTTAAAATTTTGTAATAGAGCTTCGGCTCTTCTATCATTGCAATATGAATGAACCACCTAACATAATAAAAACCGCTAATCAACCTTTACTGCAATGGGACAAAAATATCAAACCTATATTTACGAGCACCGGCTCGAAATATCTCACTATGAACAGAAGCAATAGTACCCATACTCTTTTTAACGTCTCTCCATTCTTACTTAAAAAAGCTATTGACTATACATGCAATGGCGAGGTTGAAGAGTGTAAAAAAACTCGCAATGGGAGTGTGTTAATAAAAACAAAAAATCATATCCAAGCAAATAAACTATTAACATTAATAGCTCACTCTCACGACATAACAATACAAGTCACTGAACACAAAACACTTAACTATTCAAAAGGAGTGATATATTGTAACGACCTTCGTGGCATTCCTGATATCGAAATATTAGACGAACTTAAACCGCAAAATGTGTGCCAAATTGAAAAAATACTTAAAAAAGACAATGAAAAGTTGATTGAGATAGGATTGATAATCCTAACCTTTGCTTCAACAACACTACCACAGGAGATCCGCATCGGATATGAAAAAATTAATATTCGCCCCCATATACCACGTCCTCTTAGATGCAACAACTGCTGCAACAATGGTCATATTTCTAAATAATGCAACAGTATTAAGATCTGCCCCTTCTGCGCAAAAGACTACCATTTGAGTACAGAAACAAAAGAAGAGTGTAAAAACACAATTATTTGCATTAACTGCATACGATCTAGAATTATTCCAAATGATCACTCAGCGATTGACAAGAAATGCCCAATATTCGTAAAACAGCAAGAGCTGGAAGCAATAAAAACTACATGTAAAGTCGACAACAAGAAAGCCCATTCAATTTACCAACAACGTCATCAACACAACGTTTCTTCTTACGCTTCTGTCGTTGCTTGTCAGTTGCCCACAGAAGATAAGAATCATACGCAGCCGCAAACCGCACCACCACCACCTTTTAGGCCACCACCATTGCCACCACCACTACTGCCACCACCACTACTGCCACCACCACTACTGCCACCATCAACTGAACACCATTTAACCACTGGTACCTTAAACAAACCCGGCCGATCTGCTACCTCTTACGACGACATTATGATCGAGTCTGACTCTGAACCTAATTTTACTGCATCGTCATCCGAATTGGCATCACAGACTAACACAAAACTTCGAATTTATCCAAAAAATACTCCAAAACGACTTATATCACAATTCAAAAACAAATCCAAACTAGGCAATAAAACAAATACCAAACAACCTAAAAAAAACTCAACAAATGAGGATAAGCATGGTTCTGATTTAACTTATGTTAAGATTAAGTATTAAAAAAAAAAAAAAACAAAGTCACTCATTATATACTTATTATACACATACTACATATATTTATATATTATACATACGCTCTTTATAAACTTATATCCACATTTACATACTATCTACATTCCGTCTTACATTTTCCCACACAACAACAGCTAAAGTCATACTATCTGGTGTGATCTTTTTTTTAAAGCTAACTAATCATTTACACTCCAACTAACTATGACAGTAAAAATCTTGCAATGGAACATTAGAGGCTACGCTAATAATTATAATGAGCTATTATTACTTATAAAGACACATAACGTTAAAGTTGTAGCATTGCAAGAAACACATATCCAGCCCAATTCACCTATACCTATCCCGATAAATTTTTCCATTTACCACCTCAACAGCTCCGACTCTTACGGAGGAGTCGCCATACTCATCCACAACTCTATTGAACATAAAATAGAATCCGTGAACAACGATTTTGACGCTATAGGAGTCAAATTAAACTTACAAAAAGAGTTCACAGTGATATCTGCCTATATACCACCCAATAAACACCTCAGTCGGACAAATTTACAAAATGTTCTTGGAAATTTTACTTCCTCTAGTTTGATTCTGGGCGACTTCAATAGTAGACACCCCAGTTTGGGATCCACTTACACGAATCGCAGAAGTATAACTCTAGCCAACTTCATCTCTCAATCGAACTTTATTATTCTTAATGATAACTCCCCGACCCATTTCGGTATGCACAATACCCTTACGCACATAGACATCTCAATTTGCTCTCCCACCATTGCAATGTGCTGTGATTGGGCTATAAAAAACGATTTGTGTGGGAGCGACCACTTCCCTATAATTATCTCACTTTTCCACACCCACCAAGTTACCACACAAATACAAAAACCTCGATTTATCATAAAAACAGCCAATTGGGATTTATTTAAACAGCACTCAGAAATCAACTGCTGCATCCGTCCAGTATCGGAGAATATTAACAAAGAGGCTGCAAATATAAATAAAATAATACTTCAAGCGTCCCATGCATCCATTCCCAAATCTAACCCAAACAACTTCTCTTACAATGTCCCATGGTGGAACTCGAAGTTACAAGAACTTCGTAACGAAAAAAACAAATGTTGGCACATTCTAAAACGACATATTAGCCAGGACACTGTGTTGAGATACATAAAAGCTAGTTCACTTTTTAAAAGGGAACTAAAACAATCCAAAAGAACTTCAATGAAAGAATTTACGTCTGAAATTAGTCCCAATACTCCAACAGATAAAATTTGGTCCAACATAAAACGATTCTGTGGTTTTAAAACAAAACACGGAATACACTGCTTGAAATACTCTAGCTCCCCTTCCTCTACCATTACAAACCGTATAGACATAGCAGATGAATTTTGTTCCCATTGGTCTAATTTATCTAAAGATAGCAACTTCCTGCCCTTATTCCAGGAGAGAAAACACATATGCTTCAACATGTCCATCCAAACTACCACCGACGCTTTAGCATCAGAAATCGAAGAGGATATTAATTTAATAGAACTAAAATCCGCACTGCAAAAAGGTAAAACACCGGGATATGACCGAATAACATACTCAATGATCTCCCACCTCCCCACTTCTGTAACGAAAAGATTGCTTAACTTCTACAACTGCACTCTCAAAAGATATATCCCTCAATCCTATAAATTCACTACCATTACTCCTATTTTAAAATTGCGATCGAATAAAACTGAAATTGACTCATATCGGCCAATTTCTCTAAACCCATGTTGCGCTAAACTATTAGATAAAATCATATCAAATATATTATGGTGGTTTGTTAGAAATAAGAAACTAATCCATCATAACCAAATTGGTTTCAAGCGGGGAAAATCCGTAACAGATGCTCTTTTATATGTAGACCATCTAGTTGCCGACTCCCTATCTGCAAGGAAACACATGTCTACCATATCACTTGATTTCGCCAAGGCATTCGACAAAATTGGAATTCACTCTACATTAGATCAATTGTTAGAATGGAAAGTCAGTCCACGGATATTCAACTACATAAAAAATTTTATGACACTTAGGAAAATCAAAGTCAGAATAGACGACGTCCTTTCTGACACTCTACCACTCCATAACGGAATACCGCAAGGTTCACCCCTTTCAGTTATCTTATTTTTAATAGCGTACAACAAACTTTGTGACAAAATTTCCATTCATAAAGAGATATCTTTCTGCGCATACGCAGATGATTTCCATCTGTTAATTAAACACAAAAAAGAAAAAAATATAAGCATTAACCTGAATCCCTTATTTGCAGACATTAAGACTTGGTGTAACTATTCTGGTGCTTCACTTTCGTTACAAAAATGCAAACACTTGCACATCTGTCGTAAAAAGGTATGTCTTCCCTCCATCCGTTGCTACAATACACCTATTAATAATGTAGACTATCTTCGAATATTAGGAGTGACATTCAATAAAAGATTCAATTGGAATTCACATATAATAAACTTACAACAAGACCTTTCACAGCGCCTAAATATAATCAAATGCCTTTCTAGCTTCAAATTAAATTGCAACACAATAACACTAATAGATGTTGTCAAGGCGCTCTTGATATCCAAAATAGATTTCGGCCTTTTCCTCTACGGTTTCGCTTCCCAAAGTGTTCTAAATAAGCTAAAAACCATTTTTAATGCAGCGATAAGAACTGCTCTAGGAGCATTTCGAACAAGCCCGATCAACAATATGCTGTTCGAGGCTAATGTTTCCCCAATAGAATCAAAAAGAGACTTTCTCACAAACAAATTAATTAAAGTTCTCATGAATAGTCATAATACGCCACTTCTAAAAATTGTACAAACTTATAAAAGAAATAAACACCCCAAAAGAATTCCCTTGACAGTTAGTAGAACCATTGCCAACAGCAGGAAACTCAATCTATCGTTTCTTCCCCTAAGACCTATTGTTTCACATAAGCCCCAATGGTTGTCCACAAACTTAATAGTTAACTCTGAGCTTCGAAAATACAAAAAAAACGAAAACACCTCCTATTAGATACCAACAAGCATTCGCTCAAATAAAGAATAAATATAGAGGATACACTTTTCTGTACTCAGATGGTTCCCAACTCAATAACGTGACGGGATTCAGAGTGACTATGCAAATTTAATAGTATCTAACTTAGCTCCTTATAGCACGGTATACACGGCAGAACTTATTGCCATAATGTCCGCGATTGATCTGATAAAAAATAAGGAAGGTAACTATGCAATTTGTTCTGATTCGCTTTCATCTCTTGATGCGGTATGCCAGTATGATCCGACGGATCTTAATAGAAAAATATCCTAAAATTTTACTCATTTGGTCCCAGGGCCATGTCTCTATAAAAGGTAATGAGTTTGCTGGCAACTCAGCAAAATATGCTACATTAGGTCCAGTTTTAACAACACCTAACCTAAATGTTAATGACATAGTTAAATTCCTCAAGACAAAATTTCTAAAACAATTTCAATCTGAGACTTGGCAAAATTGCTCATCATGGTACAAGGAACAAAACGCACAAAAACTATCCTTAAGCCACTTCCTAAGACATGGTTCCGACCATTCAATATCTAGAATGGATTTGGTTAAATTCGCACGGATTCGTCTGGGCCACACAAAGCTAACCCATCTCCATCTCTTGGACCGCAACACCTCGAACATATGTCCACTCTGCAACTCTGTTCCAGTCTCCATAAAACACGTCATTGCTGACTGTCACGCCCTCAGTGCATATAGAAACCACTCTTTCCTTAATTCCGATCCTATTCAATGCATTTCCAGTCCTACAACCGACAATATTCATAAAATAATCCCATTCTTAAAAATTTCTGGACTATACAACGAAATCTAACCAACATTTTTATAATAATAATACAGCTGCAATTTTGCACGTAATTCCATAACACTAAGTGTCAAGTATGTTTAATTAATTACTTATTTTACATCTCAAGAAGTAGCTGAAGGCCATAGTAGCCATAGCTTTATTTACTAGGTTTATAATTTTAATTATAAGCTTCAGTTTGTGAAAATAAATAAATAAATAAACTGGAGCACCTCATTACGAAAGGTGCTTTCCGATTTGCTGTTTTTGCGCACGCATTTCTCCTAAAATATCTGTCAACATCTTGTTTGTATTGCCACTATCGGATGGTATTTCAATGGGATCTATTAAATCTTTCGATTCAACTATTTTTTCTAATGAGCTAACTTCACTATATTCGCCAGGGACATCATCAACAATCAGATAATGTTTCCCTGACTTACATTTTTTTTTTGTAAAGCTGCATCCTACTTCAGTATAAGCAGATTCCATAATTTTTTTTTTTGCTTCTCGTTTGTTTTTTAATCTTATTGCTTTGGTAGATAGCATTTCAACTTTTTTTTTATATAGAATTTTTAATAAAACAAAGCAATGCACAGAATAACATAATAAATGCACACTTTTCGTAATAACCGATACGTGTTTACTAGCTAACAACTGAGTTGAATTGAAGCAAAAATAAGCTGTTGAAAAAAAAGCAAAACTCAAATGTTCTTTGTAAACTTTTTTTATATTCGCCAAACGATCGCGAGAATGCGTAAGCGACGATTTTAAAGTAACACAAAATACACTGACTTCATTCACTCTCGAAACAATCGTCATCAAGATTCGCAAACAGATAACTTACAAGCGTAAAATACGATTGTGGTGAAAAACAATCTTTCAATAATCGTCATAACAATTAAACGACGATGGTCAACCATCAAAATGAGTCGCATAAATACCACTTTCAAGAGGCATCTTTGGCAACTATAAATCTTTAAATGCTCGCCAAAATGCATGAACGACGATTCACTCGTCCAACAATCGTCACAACGACTCGCAATAGCATCATTTGGACGATCAAAATAAAATTCTACTCCAACAATCGTCTGGACGATTAAAAACAGAATAGCGCAAAGTCAGTATTTTTTTGTTAGTTTTGACTTTAATTTGACATTAAACAGGGTATCCCTTTCTCCAATGTAAGATCGAAGTAGTTACGCTATGTAAGTTAGTAGTGATAGTTTTTTTTTATTTTTTTTTTTATTTTTATTTAATATTCATTTAAGATATTACAAAGATAAATAAGAGTTGCTCTATTGCCTTATAAAGGCTTTAAAGGATCTTGCCACATTGGCATTACTAATTTTAATTATATACAACAGTCTACATATTTTTAATATATTACAGTAGAATCCGGATGTAACGACCCTCAAGGGACCGGCAAAACTAGGTCGTACTAACCGGACGATGCACAAAACGGACGAATAATTAAGCTTTATTATGTTTGTATATGTTTGTATTTGAATGTACAGTTAGATAAGTTTCCATTAACGTATAAAAAACATTAATTACCAATTACATAAAACTGTAATGTTACTTAAACATTTCGCATTAAAAATGAACCTACATTCTATGCAAATAAATATGTAGTTACTAACGTAGAAAGTCTGTATTTCGAGTTTGTTTTTGATTAATTTTTGTTCGATAGTGAGAACTTCGTACAGCATTGTGAATACTCGACATCCTAGTTTTCATAACACCAGCATCAAAGATAGTTTGAATAAACACATCGAGCGTTTCCGCAGCCTTCCGAGCTTCAGACACTCTGCGCGTCGTTCTAACCGGACGAATTATCTACGAAATAGGCCGCTATAAGCAGATGGTTGCTTAAACCTGAGTCGTACTAAACGGATATGTTTACCTAGTACTGAGGTATGAAAGCAAACTTGAGTTTACATCGTGGTCGCTAAAAACGGTTGGTCGTTATAAGCGAAGTCGTTATATGCGGATTCTACTGTATTTTCAATATTGCTCAGCAAGTATTGTTTTAAGTGGGAACCAGAATAGTGTAGCCTGTAGTACGTAGTATGACCAGTCAAAAGTTAAAATATACTAAATGTACGGAATCGCACAGAATGCGCAGTACGTATTTGGAACGTAGCTGTAGTTGTAGCGCAAGTTAAGTTAACTCCTACTCCTCCTAACTAAAGCTCCTACTTTTGAGTACTTCTCTGCTCTGAAAATTGTATTAATGATGCTTTTTTTAGGATAGAGTATATCAAATCGATACTGCAAACGTTGTCGGTACCAAAATAAGTGTTCGAAATGAACAATTTGTAAAATCAAAAAAAAAAAATTGATAAACAAGTGTCTCTGAAGCGCTCATGCCATTGTGGACATATTTTTTGGCGTAGCGTGCTACACACTAAACAGCTGATGAGGTTAATACATGGAATCACTACAACTACATCGCATTCTGTTTCACGCTTTATTTTGTGTTTAAATCAGCCTAACGCTGCAGCCACACGTGATAGTACTGGCATGCTAATAAAGATATGTATTTAATTCGAAAATATTCCAAAATAATCAACAAATTACGCTGCGGCCACACGTGATAGTAAATGTTCATTTGAAAAATGTCGTCAAAGCCAAAGGTTCGAGCACTTTTTTATTCCGTTTGTTTTTATTCAGTGATGCTTTATATGCCAACACAGCACCAAACTTAAACGGGATAAAAATGGGGAACTAATTATGTTGTAAAATGTGTTTATCAATATTTTTCAAAATGAAATGCAACTTATTCATATGATATTTTATGTGTCCAATAAGGAAAATTAAAATAATTGCATATATTTCACTACAAGACATGAGAGAAAAGTGCATATTTAAAGTTCGAATATTTTAGGGAGAAAATACAACACTGTTTTCCTTACTTCGATTTCGCACTGGCTGCGGTTGTCAAAATTCACTCATATATGTTGCTTCCCATTATCCACTCTTCGTTGACGCGTGAGAGCACTCAGCAAAACGGCCCTACCTTATCAATGTATCATGGCTTTGACGACATTTCTCAAATGAGCATTTACTGTCACGTGTGGCCGCAGCGTAATTTGTTGATTATTTCGGAATATTTTCTTTATTGGCATGCCAGTACTATCACGTGTGGCTACAGCGCAAAAGTTGTTGCCAGTGGATTGCCAGTGATGTCAAGGTGTGAGTGTATTAGTGAAAAGTGAGAGATTATTGAGTTTTTCGAACTATTACTGTCTTCGAACTGGCATGTGTGGCTAGGGGGTAAGTCATTAAATGCCGTAGGCACTGCTTATAGGTACCGTTGCTTTGTGGTCTCCAACCTGCATCTCGCCACGACTAAGTTGTTGGTGCCTCTGTTGTTGATGCCATGTGTTGGATGGTCAATTTGGGTTGTGTTGTAATTGAAGTTGTGCAAATTTTTGAATATTTGTACAAGCAGTTGATATTTGTACAGTCCGTGTATTGGTAGAATTGATCTTAATTTTGATGAATAGAGCTGGCGCCTTTTTTTAGCTCCACAGTTTTTTGTAGGCCCAGCATATTGGCATAGACGAAAGATAAGAATGAAATATCTAACATTTACTTTTTGGAAGTTTTGAACAGCAGTCCAAGTCCATATGACAATTCTATGAATCTATTATTATATGATAATAATATCTATTATTATTATATGAATCTACAATTTGCTTTGTAGATTTGTTATATAATGATTCCTAGATAAATTTTTGCTTATCATGAGGCCCAGGAACTTTACCTCTTTCTCCTCTACAACATCCGATTCGTTGATGGTGAGCCTAAAAGTATCGACCTCACGACGACGTGGTGAAAATATTGTAAATTTCGTTTTAATTGTGTTCATAGATATTTTGTTAAAGCCATGGTGTAAGAAAACCAGGTGGAAGCGAATTTTTCAACACACTTTAAATTGCCCCTGGTCTGTCAAAAAATTCTGACAGGGAGAGAGCAAGTGTTGATTAGTGCCAAATTTTATTGGCTGCGTTCAGCAGGTACAACTTTTGTGCAATCGGTTAGTGTGTGTCTGCTGAACAAAAAAATGTTAGTGTCTAATCACAACATGTAAAAATGTCTGTCTTTCGCCGTACTTTATATTTTTGATACATTTGCTCAACGTATTGAATATTTCCAGTTAAAAATTTGGCTTGTTTAGAATAAGTGTGCTTTTATAACAAATGAAATAAATAACGCAAAATATAACGAGAAAACACAATTTTTCCCCATTTGATCACTTTTAAAACAATCGTGTTCACAGAAATAAAAAAGGAACGTAAACTGATGCCTGATCAGAGACACAACATGTTGTACCCATTATTCAATTATTATTAGGTTGTTCAGATTTTTGACGTCAACTTACAAGAATAATAGCTTCAACACATTAACACATAACAACATTGCCGCATGATTCAATTATTATAAGGTTATTATTATAAGGTTCAATTATTATAAGGTTGTCAATTATACTCTTATTTGAAGAGGAGAGCAAAAGAGCAATTTTGTAAGGACATAAAAATCACGCAGTTGCCGGAATATCATACTTTTTCATAGTACAAACCAATAAAGATACATTTGACTACTACTTTTTGAAATACTTGCTTGTGTTGAACCAAAATATTATGAGCTTTAAAAATGTTATGGTCACATTTTAGACGTAAAATAATATTAGAAAAATAAAAAAAAAAATAAATAAATCTTCTGTTGTTGTACAGAGTTTGTATGAATATTTTTATTACATATATGTTTTTTTTTTATATTTGAGTAAAAATAAGTAAAAATTATGTAGTCAGTTTATATGTAAAATTTATTAGAATAATGTTTTCAAAATAGTTTTAAATAGTTTCCTTAACCAAAAGTATAAAAATAGTTCTTTTTACATTTGTGTTTGGGAAAATCAAAAATTTTTACTTTTTTCCTCTTTTGACAAACGAGTTCAGTCAACGCAGAACTTTTTTTTTATATTATATATAAAACTATATTTTATAGTTAATGGTTGTGTTAATATGTGTTCTAAGTGTTTCGTGATAAAACCATTGTCATTTTTTCAAGAACGTAAAAATATTTTTGACTTAAAATTACGTCTAACAGCACGTTTGTCATTTTTGGGAGTCTTTTCCACAAATTTTTTCAAGCACATCCTAACGTTTTTGGAGGTCACTTTGGAATATACTTACAGCCTTTAATATTCATCTTACAAAGACAAAATATGTGTCAAAAATCAGTTTTATCTTATATCCATATAATAAGAAAAAAATCATGCATTGATGCTTCAGTTGCTACTGACGTTCTTATGGTTGTTGCTTTTGTTCGTGCCGAAATCACGAACGCAACATCGTGTTGTTTCTTGGAATGAATTGTTTTACAAATATTTCTCAGTAACGGCTTGTATTGTTGTTGTTATTTATACGTATGTAAAATTTACATTTATATTATATATGCATATCAGCTGTTTTAATTTTTATCGTTTGTTATTGTTTTTGTTTATCTTCAGCGAGATAAATACAATAAACAATTCAGATGTATTACAGAGATGTGCCGTAGAGCCAGAATGTAGCTACAAAAATGTGTATTACTACTACGCAGGTTTACATATACAGAGAATGCGCATGGTCATTGTGCTATCAAAACTGTATTTCTTTAAATATTATAGTAAATTCGAATTATTAATTGAACTAATTTTATACTTACGTATATTACACATTAAAAATATATTTTGTTTGTTAAAATTTTAAATTTTCAAATTAATTTAAGATATATAAGCTCTTTACTTAGGAAAAATAAAAAATTCATATTTATCCGAAATATTTATTTCCATTTTTTAAAACTAAGATTGAAATAAATTTATCAAAAAATATAGCAAACAAAAAACTCTACGTCTACAATAATATCTAGCTGTGTCTTTTGTTTACATAAAATAAGGGTATGTCAAATATCTGGATAACCTTATAATGGCTGCATTCTATCCGAAAGAGCGCTCAGATAGCGAAGAAGCATAGTCATGGCAGAATTATAAGGTAGGGCGGACTCGGTGAGGAATGAAGTAGAAAGCAGAATAAAGCGGGCTAGATGTCAAAATCAGCTGTTCATCTAACGTTTCTTTATGTTAATGTTTCGCAGTCGATTTTAGGTTAAAATTTTGACAGGTTTTTTTTGCCAATTTAAGAATTCTTCACATTTTAAAGTTGTTATTACACTGCTTTAATAATATTTTCACTTAAACTATCACAAATTTAACACACGCGACTACTTGCAACTTGGAAACATAAAAACTTTTCTTAATTTGCAATTCCTTGTAAATTCGTCGTTTTGACGACTTACCAACCTTTTCATTATCCACTATTTGTTGACGCGTGAGGACACTGAGCCAACCGGTGTTATAATTCTGCCATGCATAAAGTGATACTTTCTGCTGAACTATTTTTTTTTTCGAAACGTCAAACGGCAAACAGCTGTTCGACAATAAATGCTTTTTGTCTCAAATTTATTTTTTTTAGGTTCTGTGTGCACACGTTTCAAGCAAATAGATTTAATTAAGAGCACTTCTAAGCAATTTAATAAATTAGTAATTAATAAATTTAATATTTGGTATATTTATCTGTCAAAATAAAGTAAGCGTAAGCTGCTTAACTGAAGTAGCATAAAATATTTTCGCTACCTAAGATGGCGACCGCACAGGGAACGTGTTGTGCGAGCACTTTATGCAACATACCATTCAGCCCAAAAGTTGTTCAACAGCTACGTAGCAAATTTTCCACTGAATGCAGCCAATGATTGAAACACCATTGTACCTGCTGAACGCAGCCATTTATTTCTGCTGTTTTTGACAGATGCGGGTACAATTTTTGTGAGAGAGGTGAAAAAAACGCTTTCACCTGGTTTTCTTACACCATGGTTAAAGCGGAGATGTCGTATTCAACGTGAGCTCATAATGCAATTCTGCTTATCGATGGGTAGAAAACAGAGATATCATCCGCAAACATGAAAAGTTTACCGTTTAGGGTGATATTTTTGATGTTATTAATAAACATTAAGAACAGAGTTGGTCCAAGTATACTACCCTGAGGTACTCCACAAAACGCTTTCTCTACTCTGCTGCGAGATTGACCGTTGAAAACTATTTGATACCTATTCAACAAGTATCTTTTCATCAAATCTAAAGTTTTTCCATTAAATCCAGCATAGTGGAGTTTTCCAATCAGGATTTCGTGGTTCACACATTCGAACGCTTTCTGCAGGTCTATGAACAAGCCTCCAACTTCTGTTCATCCTCGATCTAGGTCTGAGCAGATGTCATCCACCGCCTGCACTAAGGCAGCTTGAGTGCCGGAACCATTTCGGAATCCATATTGGTGCTTGTACAAAAAGTTTATGCTTTCGAGATGGTTGCATATTTGAGCTTTCATAATTTTCTCCACAACATTGTTTAGCACTGGCATTATTGCTATCGGTCTGTCAATTTGCGTTTTAGTTTTATTCCCTCCTTTGAAGATTAGCAGCACTTATTGTATTTTAAGTTTGCTAGGATATATACCCGTTTTTATCATTGCAGTGAAGAACAATGTCAATACTTTAAAAATGGAGGACGACGAAATTTTGATGACTAATATCGGAATATCATCGATTCCTGAAGATTTATTTTCATTTAAGTCAACTATTATGTCTTCTATCTCACTTACAGTGGATTCTTTTAGTTTAAATGGATGAACAGATTCGCGTAGTAAAGGCATTAATATTTTCGTCTTCATCACATTCGAGGTCTGCTGCACTGTTAACAAACAACTTATTTAAACAGTTGGCCACATGAGTTCCATTTTCCAATTCGACTTTGATAACTCTAGTGCTTTTGTGTCCCCTAATGAGAATTCCGTTGAGAACTCTCCAAGTTCCTTTATAATACCTTTATAATATAATACATTCAATCAGAATTTTTCTAGCTTCTTTGATCACTTTATTGATACCTCATAATCTTATTCTCAAATCGTTTCTATCGGGTGCTTTTTAAATTGCTTATAGATTTTTTTTTCCTTATATTTACCATCGAGATCAAGTTGCCATTAACCCATGGGACCATTATGTGTTGAACTTTTGTGCGTGTAGTTATTTGCGACTTGTTGTTCACCACAGCTGTTAGTATAGCGCATGGTATAATGATTTACAAGGTAGTAGTGACAGTTCTTTTGGCGATTTGGAGTTGTCAAAAACACATAGAAAAAGAGAAAATGAAGAAGCAGCAAAACAGATGAAAAGTTAAACTTGTATTGATTTGACAACTCCCGATCGCCACTCGTGAGAAAAAAGGTGGTTGTCAATGCTACCTTGTAAATTATTGTATCATGGTATAGCGTCAAGGAATATTTAACAAGGTAGTGTCGTCTCGGAGCGGCGGGTACCGCAGCTGTCAAACACATAGAATATTATTATTTGCAAATTTTGTTATTTTTTTGCTTTTATTCGTAAAAACCTGGTTTTGACAGGTGCGGTACCCAGCACAAGAGAGAATTTTAACTACTAACACTACCTTGTCTTATTCTACCATGGTATAGCGTTTCTATTTCTTCATAGAGCAAATAATTCGAATTCATCAAGTTCATCACGGTTGCGAGTTTGAGCAAGAACAGAGTCTGTTTCATTTACTATTTTCTCGAAGTCGAACATAAGTCCAAATTTAGACATGCCGATATGACGACGATTTCTCTCACCGATTTTCAGTTTGTGGACGCAGTAGCCGAAGAGAAGGCGAAAATAAAATCGTCCAAAAAATCGTTCGTACCAGCGATTTTGCGACGATTTAGCGTTGTCGTGTCTTAAAGCAATAGACGACGAAACAGCGAAGCAAAAGAAAAATAAGAAAATCGGTGAGAGAAATCGTCGTCATATCGGAATGTTGAAATTGGGACTAACCTTTTCTATCTCTCTATATATTTTACCTATGGACAATTCATTTTCACAGTACAGTGAATTAAATTGTGGCCATTTAACGAGCATGGTTTTGAAGAAATGTGTACTTTAGTTGAGTCAATGTCGGAGAGATGTTGTCTATTGATTAATTAGAAGCCGGATGAATAATCAGATTGTGGGATAGATCAACACAGTGAGAGTTTAATAAGTTCGTCAATGACCTCATCTCAGATGTATCTATCAGGACATCACTGTTTGAGACGCCTACTATCCGACATTTGACTATTCAAATTACATACTTCAAATTCTGCTCTAGCATTTCGATTAATAAATCTACGGAACATTTAGGTATTCTGTATAGTCCAATGAAGGTTAACGCCTTGTTATCAATTTTTAGAGAAGAAATCGGAATTCTTATGATATAGCAAAATCTTGATTTATTGCAGATTCGGTTTGATAATGCAGTCGATCCATAACATAAATCGGTATTCCGCGATATGGATCATCTTTGCTACAACGATCAGTTATTTTGACGATCATTGCTTGTCAAAAAAAGTATAAAATAGAGAACGAAAAAAGTTAAAAAACAAATAATAATGAAAATAAACGGGCAAATGGCAACATTTAAACGCCGTTTGTAAGAAAATAGCCAACTGTCATTATCACCTTATTAATTGCATCATGAACGAACCGGATATTGTAATCTCCCCACAATGTTCGACCAGAATTAGAAACAAACGAATTTTCTATTAAGCTGGCAGTACTTTAACGTAATTCATTTGACATTTGGCTGGATGTTCTCTATTATTTTAAGGAAAAATCATAAACAATTAATTTTTTTATGAACTTAAAATATGCTTAAAATCATTCCATCTACATCAAGCTGCGGTTGTGGCTACTTCAAAACAAAGTGCGCAGAGATTCACTACCAAACCACAAGCTTTTCCATACTGTGCATTTTCTGTGGAATGAAGACGCTGGACTATCCCGACTTTTTGGATCACTTTCGAAATCTACACTTTGAGGATTTTGCCAAAACACTTCAGTGCACCGCAGAGCCTGTGATTACACCCGTCTTCGAAACAAAGAAACATCATGATCCACTGGAGTTCGGTGAAAGAGAAGTGACCGAGGATTCTGATGAGGTTATGAAAAAATTGAAAGAGGAACGTTTAGAAGTTAAAAAGGTTAAGTCCGAGGATGTAGATAATGTAAATGCTTTAGGAAGGGATGTACATAATTTAAAACAAAGCAGCAGAGCAGCAACGCCAATACCGGACTATGATGATTTTAATGATTCGGATAATGAGTTCCTAATTTGCAAAGTTAAAGTTGAGCAAGCAGATGTAAGTATAAAGTTTAATTTTTTAAATACTTACCTAGTCATTTGCTTTTCAAGTTTAATGCTGCTAATCCACCAAAGCCATGTAAAACAAAGCTACCTACAGCTAAAAATAAATGCCAGAACAATGATGACTTTGAGGAGGAAGAGGAAAATTGTGCCTATTCATTAATAGATGATGCAATAAATGAACGTCTGGAACAGCATGACGATGATAATGATCACTATGATAATGATGAAAGTTTTGTCAAAAACCTAACAGACGGGGAAGATATAGACTGGTCAAAACCTTACGAGCCTAATTTGCTGAAAAATCATGAGAAACGACCGTATAAACCCAGAAATAAACCAAATCTATGTACCTATTGTGGGCGTACATTTAAACGTCGTTATCAACTGGAAACGCATTTAAATGTGCACACTGGTGAAAAGCCACACCAATGTGAAATCTGTGGTCGATTGTTTCGTGCGGTCACCACACTTACCCGCCATCTAAACACTCACGAACAACGTGACACATTTAACTGTAAGTTCTGCAATAAAGCTTTTACCCACAAAGTGGCGCTGTTGAGCCACGAATTGCGACATACTCAAGAACGCACCGTGCCTTGTAATGAATGCGACAAGTGGTTCTACACCGCCAACCAGATGGACACACATAAGCGCAAGGTGCACAATAAAAGTGATCAAGATGATTTGCCATTTGTTTGCGATATTTGTTCAAAACGCTATCGTACTGGATCCATGCTAAGTACCCATAAGTTCAAGAAACACTATAAAACAGCTAAATATTCGTGTGAACTTTGTGGCAAGAAATTCGTGGACGAACAAAAATTGACTGTGCATAAGCAAATGCACGTCGATGGCTACTCGTCAATGGAAAATTGTGTCGAAAAAAAAATTTAAACAGTTTTCCAGCTAGATGCTGTAGGTACGTACATTTGTGTTCGTTAGCAATATAAGCATATATCGATATTTTTGTATAAATTAGTCATAACCTCAAATTAATTTCATACCTTCATAATGGTATGTAAAATTAAGTATTATGCTTCCTTAAATGATTGTAAAAATAGCAAAGAAAGAGCTAACGATGATTAAAAAACACTGAACTACAACGAAAAGCTTAATAAAGATTTAATTGATTGATTGATTCAAGTCAATAATTTGCATAAATGTAATTTGACCAATAATTATAACTTGATAGTTTTTGCAATGAAGCTTAGGGTAAATGGTCTGTTTTTTATGCAAATAAATAAATTTTTTCAATTACAATTTTGTTTAGATATTCATTAGTGGGCCTTATTTTTTTATTTTTTTTTTTTTATTTTTTTTTTATTTGTATGTTCATAGCTCTGGATTGTTTCTTTATGATGCAAAAGTAAGTTCTGAAAATTTCAGAAAAATATTTTGATACTTAAACGTGCTTCAGATATGTTCATAGCTCTGGATTGTTTCTTTATGATGCAAAAGTAAGTTCTGAAAATTTCAGAAAAATATTTTGATACTTAAACGTGCTTCTAGCGGCCTCTATATTGGAAATTTGATTTATATGGGAAAAATGGTGTTTTTCCAAAAAAACCCCAATTACATTTTTTTTTCTTTAACTCAAATATTCTAAAAACTGGTACGCAGTTAATTTATTATTTAATTTTTCTTTAAAATGAGTTATCAAACATGAAAATTTGACTTAAATTACTTTAAATTATTTCTTACTTTTGGAAAAAAAATTATTTTTTTTTGTTGTTTTAAAAAATCACAAAAATCCAAATGAAAACAAAAATTTAGTGAAATAGCATGGAAATATTTTGAATAACTATACCTAATACAAATACAGAAAACTAAGTTGACTAGATTTAACAAAATTTTTTCGTATAAAGTATTTCATACATTTCAGTTGAACGATTTAGTTTTCCTTAAACTTTTAAGAATTTTCAAACTACATGGTTCATCTGTAATGTATGTAATAATTACACGAAAAAAATTTTGTTAAATCTAGTCAACTTAGTTGAGTTGTAATTCATAATGGGGGCAAAAAACATGTAATTGGGATTTTTTAAGAAAAACAGCACCATTTTCCCATATAAATCAATTTTTCAATACACATATATGAAAACAAAATATGAAAAAAGTGTAAAAATTAAAACTTACTTACTTACTTAGATGGCCGTGACAACCCGTGTCCGGATTTCGACCGACCTCATCAGCTCTCGCCAGGTGCCTCTGCTTTGCGCGCGCCTTCTCCAATCGGATACACCAAGTGCGGTTAGGGCTTCCTCAGCCTGGTCCATCCATCGGAGGCATGGTCTCCCTCGTCGTCGTTGACCAGCGACCCTCGCCTCGAGCACCTTTTTCGCTGGAGCTTCGTCGTCCATACAATGGACATGACCCAGCCAGCGTAGTCGCTGCACAGTTATACGCCGAACTACGTCAATGTCTCCGTAGAGCTCATACAGCTCGTGGTTCATTCGGATGCGATAGTCATCGCCGACTCGAACAGGACCGAAGATTTTGCGAAGAACTTTTCTCGCGAACACCCCCAGAGCGGCTGCGTCAGTTTGTGAATCTACCCATGCCTCAGCGCCATAAAGCAGCACAGGTAGAACGAGCGTCTTGTAGAGTGTTAGTTTTGTCGATCGAGAGAGGGCTCTGGAACTTAGTTGCTTACTGAGCCCGTAGTAGAACCTATTAGCAATTATTGTTCTTCGCTTTATCTCCAGGCTGATTTCATTGTTGGAATTAATGGCGGTGCCAAGGTAAACGAACTCCTTGACTACTTCAAAGTTATAGCTGCCGGATGAAACGTGGGAGTCTAAACGCCGCGCTCCCTTGTTTGTAGACAGCATATACTTTGTTTTACCCTCATTTATCGTCAAACCCACTTTGGCTGATTCCTTTTCGATAGCGGCGAAAGCAGCGGTAACATCTCTCTTGGTTCTGCCGACAATATCAATATCATCAGCGTACGCAAGGAGCTGGACGCCTTTGTAGAAAATGGTGCCATTACGATGCACACCGGCCTTTCGTACGATCCCCTCCATGATGATGTTAAAGAGATCGCAAGACAGTGGATCGCCTTGCCTGAAACCTCTTTCGGTATTGAAGGTTTCGGAGAGCTCATTTCCTACCTTGACGGAGCTGCGTGTGTTGCTCAACGTCATTCTGCAAAGTCTAATCAACTTTGCAGGTATACCGTACTCAGACATTGTTGCGTATAGGCAATCCCTTCTCGGGCTTTCGAAAGCAGCTTTAAAATCGTAAAAATTAAAACCGGTGATGAAATAACAGTGATTGAAAAATCACCGGTAACTGTGATGACCAAATTTTGTAAAAAACAGGGATTAGTGATCTCACAATTTTTTTTTTTTTTTGTTTTTAGTGTTGCCTCTGTCTCATATTTTCGTCTTTCTTTTGTATCTCTTGAGATGATACTCAATGAAAAACGTCAGTATCTTACTGTCTTTTTGTACAGGATTTTAAACTTATTATTTTGCTTATACAAATAGCAAATGTTGGGATTCCCCGAATGAGCGTAAAAGTAAATTTTTTTATGTGTTTCTTTATATCATGTTATTCGACAATTGAACTGTTAATAAAATTTTAATCACTTGATAATTTCTTTGTAATTTGTGATAAATTTTTTAACTAAATGTCGCTTAAAACATTTCAAATATATCTAAAGCACTATTTACAGCCAATTCAAAAATCACGGTATCTCTCATGTCTAAAAAGCGTCATCACGGTCATCGCTTCAAAGAACGGTGATTCAGAAATCACGTTCACTAAGAACTCCATTTTTTAAAAATCACCGGATCGCTCATCTGTAGTAAAAATAATTTTTAATTCTGAACGAATATTTAAATTTAAGTGATATCTAAACATTACCACAATTTTAAAACCTATAACAATAAAAACATTCGTAAAGTAGACTTACCCTTTCATTTTGTATCACAAACATTGTATTATTTTCGTCATACATGATTTTGTTGTATCAGTTTTCATTCAAACATCTATTGCTTTTTGTGTCTTGCTCATCGTTAGTGTAATTTTTCATGATACAAAATGAAGCGGTTGATATTAATATTGCACGAATGAAATTTTAAATTGCTACAATGTAAATTAGATTTATGTTATCCTTGACTTATTTAGTGTTCATCGTCCTTCTTATTTTTTTATTATGTTCTTAAACTTTCTAGTGTGTCTCTTATTTGCGCTCTTTTCTTTTTCCAGAATTTTAATCTTGTCAAAATCAGCTGTGTACTCCGTGTCCAAAATTTGTTGAATAAGCTCTGTTGATGCTCTTTCCTTATTTATCAGGCCTATCATGAGTAATTTTTTCGCCCGAAACCGAAAAAAGGAATTTCCATTTTTCAGATAGCGGTTAAGACTCCACCTTTTCTTTTTTTACACATGTATGTAAAGGGAATTTCCATTTTTCAGATAGGGGTTAAGACTTCACCTTTTCGTTTTTTACACTCATGAATATTGAAGGTTGATGAACAATTTTGCATTAAAAATTTTTAAAAGTTCTTGAGCTTTCTATTAAAAACCGAAAAATTCCCTTTTTCGATTCCGGGCGCAAAAATTACTCATGATAGGCCTGAATATCTGACATATGTTCTTTCAGGAAATATCATCAACAGCTGATTTTGACAAGATTAATATTCTGGACAAAGAAAAGAGATTAAATAGGAGAATTAATTACACAATAAAGCTTAATTATATAACAAAAAATAACAACGACGATGAACACTAAATAAGACAAGAATAAAAACAGTGCAACGTCGGAATTAAAATAAACTGGAAGCTGGGGAAAACATATTATTTAGTCTAAGCTTTATTGCAAAAACTACAATAACAACGTGCTGCTAAATTTTTTCGAACGAAACGAATAAAAAGATTATTTTTATAAATCGTCCAAATATTAAAACTACATCATTGTAGACATTTGGAAAAAAGTTGAGCTTTGCAAATATGGCAAAGAACTCAAATATAAGGAGTTATCTTATATAAGTTTTTAAATAAGTTATAATTTCTAAAATAAAGAATTATTCTCACATTTTAAAATTGTAGCATAAAGGAAGGCGCAAATTGTTTCTGAATAGAATTACATATCAAACAGGCTTCTGGTTTAGAGCTAAACGCAGTCAAGAAATTATTTGATAATTAAATCAAATAAAGTAATAATAAAAACAAAATATCTTGCGATGAAAACATGCAGTTATTTTGCTTGTAAAAATCAAACTATTAATTAAGAACTGTTTATTTTTATTTCATATGAAGGATAGCTATTATTTTTCATATGACATATGGCAAAGATAACGACATTTTATATTGTAGCAAACAGATATTTTTGCAAGAAGTTCCCTTTTAAAAATCGATAGCTAATCGAGATATCGATTTTTTTATTTGAACAAAATAAAGTAACATTTTCAAATTACGGAACCTTGGACTAAGAAAGACCAAAAAAATTTGTATTAATGGTATTCATGCAATGCCGAATATTTTCCAAAGCCGTATATCGGAAAATATTCGGTGTTTTTGCATGAGGTACCATTTTTGTAGTTATCGGCGAATGCAGTATATCAATCAGCTATTCTTTATGTTACATTAAAAAAAGTGGCAACTTTGGTTTTATATTTTTATTATATATATTGAGCTATTCACAGTTTAAACGTAAATTAACAAAGCGTATTTATAGCATTTGCTATTTTTGCAACTGTGAGCACCTCTGTATGTGTTTGCCGTATTCAATGATTTTGCAACCCTGTTATAAATGCTGTAGATACCCCCTAGCCACACGTGCCAGTCCGAAGACAGTAACAGTTCGAAAAACTCAATACACTCTCACTTTTCACAAATACACTCACACCTTGACATCACTGGCAGTCCACTGGCAACAACTTTTACTGAGACAGTGAATTTCGACAACCACAGCCAGTGCGAAATCGAAGTAAGAAAACAGTGTTGTATTTTCTCCCTAAAATATTCGAACTTTAAATATGCACTTTTCTTTCATGTCTTGTAGTGAAATATATGCAATTATTTTAATTGCCTTCATTTGACACATAAAATATCATATGAATAAGTTGCATTTAATTTTGAAAAATATTGATAAACACATTTTACAACATAATTAGTTCTCCATTTGTATCCCGTTTAAGTTTGGTGCTGTGTTGGCATATAAAGCATCACTGAATAAAAGCAAACGGAATAAAAAAGTGGTCGAACCTTTGGCTTTGACAACATTTTTCAAATGAAAATTTACTATCACGTGTGGCCGCAGCGAAATTTGTTGATTATTTCGGATTATTTTCGAAGTAAATACATATTCTTTATTAGCATGCCAGTACTATCACGTGTGGCTGCAGCGATAGGGAATAAAAATACAAGACACAAAAAACACGTCCAAGTGCTACTTTTATTTACGCGTGTATGCGTATTTGCATTTGCATGCAAAACAACAACAAAGAAAAATACGCTTCACCTTTCAAATATTTTACATATAGGCTATTCACAGTTTAAATACGCAGGCCAGTTTAATTTACGATTTGTTATTTTTACGCCAACTTACGTAAGCGTATTTTTCTTTGTTGTTGTTTTGCATGCATGAAAGTCTCTTTCTTTATATAGAGAGTCCCGTTATAAAATTTTAAAGGGAATATTGATAACTTGGTATTTATGGTTAGTGGAGTTTCGTTTTTCAAAGTGATCGCATCATTCCATTTTCGGAAATAGATAAAAGATGGCAAAAAAACAAATTTCAAAAGATTTGAAAGAACTAATTATAAAACTATGGAATGAAAAAAATTGTGCGCGATATTGGGAAAATAGTTTAAAAACCCCACACTACTGTTCATTATGTAATAAAAACATATAAAAAAATAAGTCTTTCCAAAGACCCCGTGGAAGTGGCCGCCCAAAGAAGATAAACACGCCCCAAATTGAACGCGAAATACTAGGTAGGTTAGGTATGAAGGGTCGTGCACCGTTACCGGCGCTTCCGCGGGGGCCTATAGGTCCATTACGAATCCCTTTTTATAGTTGTGGTACCAAGTTAAACCATTGTTCCGATTTGTTCCTCAAACCATCCTGTGCTTTTTATGAACCTCCAGATGTCTAGCAGTGGTGTGTTCACCAACTCTTCCAAGTCTTTGAAAAATCTGTTCCCCATGTGTCGGAGTCGACGATTCTGTAGACTTGGACATTCGCATAGTAGGTGAGTTATTGTTTCTATTTCCTCCGGGTCTTTGCAACTCCGACAAAAGTCTGGCGCTGTTATACCTATTCTATTGGCCATTACCCCAATGGGGCAATGACCCGTTAGAACTCCAACAAGGATCCGGATTTCCCGTTTGACCAAAAGCAGAAGGCTTCTAGTTCTTTTCTCATGTAGCTCAGGCCAAAGCCTTCGAGATATGTTGCAGTCACCTCTGGAAGCCCAGTTTGTGTTGGCAATATCTCTGGCTTTTAGTTCTATACTCCTTTTGACGACGCCTATTGGAATGTGCACATCTGTGTCAGCTCTGTTTGTACTTGCGGTTACTCCACGCCTTGCCAGTTCATCTGCTGCGTCGTTCCCTTCAATATTGCTATGTCCGGGAACCCAGCAGAGAGTGACGTTGTGGGTATTGCAGATACTGTTCAGTGCAAGTTTACAGTTTTGCACCGTTCGAGCCTTCGTCGTTTTACTGCTCAGTGCTTTGATGGCCGCTTGGCTATCCACAAAAATTACTACCCTTGTAGGGGTAAGATTTTTCCTGTAAATGGCCCGTGCAGCTTTTTCAATAGCATATATTTCTGCCTGAAAAACGCTACAGTAATCCGGGAGTTTGTAACACTCTTTGATTTGTAGCGTTTCACAGTATACACCCGATCCAGTTCCGTTTTCCATTTTGGAACCATCAGTATATAAATGGAGATTGCCGTAGGATTCTACAGCCGTTTCTTCCCATTCTTGTCTGCTGGGAATGGATGTGGTGTATTCTGTACCGAATCTTACACTGGGTATGATATAGTCGGTTGCTCTTTTCGATTCCTCGGTTCCAAAGAGATTTAGAATAGATGCGTGTCCGAATGTGCTGCTTTTCCAGGCTCGTGATTCGTTGAGGCGAATCGCGCTCTTGGTCGCCGAACATTTAAGGAATTCTTCTACGGAAAGAAGATTTAGCATCATATCTAGACCCGCCTGTGGCGTAGATCTCATGGCTCCTGTTATTCCTATGCACGCTAACCTTTGAACTCCTGTTAGGAAGCTAAGGTAGCTTTTTTATGCGTTATCGTCCACCATACGAGAGCACCATAGGCAAGGATGGGTCTCACGATCGCTGTATACATCCAGTGGATTATGTGCGGTCGCAGTCCCCATTTCCTGCCAAATGTCCTCTGACAAGCGTACAAAGCGCACAGTGCTTTTTTCCTTCTTTCCTCTGTGTTGCGTTTCCAGCTCAGCTTGTTATCAAGGATAATTCCAAGGTATTTGGCTTCCGTGGAAAGCTTCAGAGTTACTCCGTTAAGTTTCGGTAATGTGAAACTTTCTATTTTTCTTCTTCTTGTGAACAGAACGAGTTCGGTCTTTACTGGGTTAACACCAAGTCCATTCGATTCTGCCCACCGCGATAGCTTATTCAATGCCGCAGACATTAGTTCGCTAATTGTTTGCAGGTATTTCCCGCATATTAGGATGACAACGTCATCGGCATAGGCTACCACTTTTGTTCCTCCAGTTGTGAGTGTGGTGAGAATTTTGTCAACCACAATTAGCCAGAGAAGGGGGGATATGACTCCTCCTTGCGGTGTGCCTCTTGTGGCTTCTTTCCTCACCACGCTTATTCCCATTTGTGAGCTTATACGTCTGCTATTGAGCATTTTATAAATCCATTGGGTTATTTTACTGTTAACTCCTTTGTCTACTAAAGCATTTCTTATAGAATCTGTATTTACATTGTTAAATGCGCCTTCGATATCTAAAAACGTTGCTAAAGTATATTCTTTGTGATGAAGGGTTCCTTCTATGACCGAAACCACCTCATGCAGTGCCGTTTCTACCGATTTACCCTTAAGGTAGGCATGTTGTACACTACAGAGATTATTATCGTTCACAGATTCTCTTATGTGAAGATCTATTATTCTCTCTAGCGTTTTCATCAAGAACGATGAGAGACTAATAGGCCTATAATCCTTTGGTGCTGAGTGTATCGGTTTCCCAGCTTTAGGAATGAAAACAACTCGCACATCTCTCCAAATTTTAGGAACATATCCTGTCTTGAGGCAGCCGGTGAAGATTGCTATAAGCCAGGGCATGATGCTAGGAAGGGCATGTTGCATCATGGCCGGTAGGATACCATCTGGCCCCGCAGATTTGTAGGGCTTGAAGGATCCGATCGACCATTCTACAGTTGACCTTGTAATAATGTTGGGGAGTTCTTGTAAAGGTTCTGGCATTGTTATTTCCAAGTTGTTGTTAGCATCGTTTTGACACGGTTCTGTACAACCTGGAAAGTGAGTTTCCATGAGTAGCAAAAGCGTTTCTTGGCTGGATTCTGTCCAGGATCCGTCGGACCTCTTAAGGTATCCCGGGACCGTTGGGTCTTTGGATAGCGTCTTTCGAAGTCTGGCGGCTTCACTGGTGTCCTCAATGGACTCGCAAAATTTTGTCCAAGATGTTCGCTTAGCTATTCTTACATCCCTAGTGTAAGCATTTAGCATGGATCTGTAGTTTGTCCAGTCCTGCTCTAGTTTGCTTAAGATGGCCTTCCGGTGAAGTTTTCTAACCTCTGATCGCCTCTTTTTGAGGTCGCTGGTCCACCAACTCGCATTTGCAGGTTTGCGACTTCGAGACTTTGGGCAGAACTTCTTGAAAGCCTGGTTCATTTTTCCCGTTATAAACTCGACTGCATTGTCAATAGATACATCGGTTGGGAGGTATTCTGTGTCAGGGTCTGCAATATTTCTGCTTATCCAGACTGAATACCTTTCCCAGTTAGTTTTTAAAGGGTTCCTAAAATGTTTCTTTAATTGGGGATCGTAGTCAATAGTAAAGAGAATCGTGAAGTGGTCGGAAAACGACTCCTTCTGTGACACCTCCCAGTTATCGACTATAATCTGTTCGGAGTTACTAGCTAAAGTGAGATCTATTACCTCTTCCCTGACTCTATACTGAAATGTTGGCCTATTGCCCCTATTGCATAGAATAAGGTCTGTGGTAAGGATAAATTCAAAAATAGACTCACCCCTTTTGTTGATGTCTTTACTGCCCCATTGCGAGTGATGGGCGTTAGCATCACAACCGATGACCAGGAATGCCCTGCTTGTGTTAGAATGTTCTGCTAACTCGCGGACTGTTTGCACTGGTGGGTTCGCCTCTTCATAGGGCATGTACGCAGAGCAAAGGATCAGTTTTGCTGACCTTGTTTCTACGCTGGTTGCCACTACGTCTCCGTTGCTGAATCTAGGGAGAAAAAACATATTAATAGATTTTTTCGCAAGTATACAGCTCCTTAACTTACCTTCATTTGTAGAGTGAAACAGGTTGTATTATTTCGACCCTAGGCCTTGGATCTTGTTGTTGATGATCCAAGGTTCCTGGATGAGGGCCACATCTACATTCTCCTCGGACATGCACAGCATCAAGTTGTCGGTCGCTGCCTTACAGTGATGCAGGTTGATTTGCATCACTTGCAGCTTCCTCCTCCTCTCAGCTATTGTTGGTTCAGCCTCTTCACCTTAATGGATCCGAGGCCGAATTTGAGCATGTCCGACTGCTCCTTAAGCCAGCCCGTGGAAGCAGCGTCTACAGAAAAGAGAAGAATTTTCCCTTCGCTGCCGTGACTCTTCTGTGACCTGACCAGCTTCCACTCCTGAATTCTGGCGTCTTTATTCTGCGCCGCCAAAAGCCTCTGAATAGACGCATCCTCGTGCAAAGCAGGAGGAGGAATCCATACAGATACCTTGTGGCGAAGCGGAAGCGTGGATTTGGAGATCACCTTTAGTGAAGCTCCCTTCCAAATTTCACCAATGTTGGCGATGGTTTTGGTCAGGAACTCCAGGGATTTCTTCGATCCACATCCGACGACTTTGACTCCTTGTTGCCACCAGCACCGTCGAACTTGTAATCGTCGGGATCACCGTGTTCGACGCTAGCCATCATAGCTTTAAGGATCTCATTCTCTACAAGCAGCCATTTTTCCCCCGTCATAGAGCCGTCTGGGTCAG
This sequence comes from Coremacera marginata, assembly GCA_914767935.1. Classification (NCBI taxonomy): domain Eukaryota; kingdom Metazoa; phylum Arthropoda; class Insecta; order Diptera; family Sciomyzidae; genus Coremacera; species Coremacera marginata. Next base: position 138,872,181 of record OU612046.1, on the reverse strand, counting down.
TTGTGTCTATAATGGCTACTTGTAGCTCCTCTGGTGAGTTTTCGAAGCTCCCCCCTGCTTTTCTTCGCTTTGAACGACTCGCAGCGACCTCTGCTGAGTTTTCGAAGCTCCCCCGGGTCTTGCTACGCTTCGAACAACTCGCAGCGACCTCATCCGCAGATCTTTGCCGTTTGGCCGTGGAACCAGGTGTACAGGGAGGTTTTCCTCTCGAAACCGTGGTCAACCCCCGGTTGGTCCCTGTTTGAGGTAACCTTGGGTTGACCTTGTCTCGCTTTACCTTCTCCTTGGTTCCGCCTTTTCCACACTCCTGTTTGCCGCTTTTGACGACATTGGAGTAGGAAAGACCTGCCTTAACCGTCGTTGCCCCTTCTTTCACTCCCTTGCTTCCACCTATACCGCAATCCCGTTTGTCACCTATAGCAACCTTGGATTGGGACGGTTCAGCTCTGTCCCCTCTATTCTTCCTACCTCTTTTCCTCCTCTTTCTACCTTCCATTTCCCTCTCCCGTTTGTCGCTTTTCCCGTCATTGGAGTTGGATGGACCTGCCTTGCAAAGACCCTCATCCGTGAAAGCAGGCAGAGTTGTGGCAGCTTCGTTCGTCGATGCTTTGGGGGCATAGTGACGTTCAAAAGTGTTCACTCTCTTCGTGTGCTTCCTGATGAGAGCCTTGTCCCTGGAAGTAAGAGTAGTCGGGTCTGCGGTTTTCATTTTCAGCAGATAGTTCTTAGCAGTCCTGTAGAACTTTCGTTGCATGGCTTCTTTCGAAGCAGATCTACTGTGGACTGCTGCACTACCCGCCTCAATGACCGTCGCGTCGGAGTCGGAGTTGAGAAGCTCGTCTTCAGTCTCTGAGCTAGGAACTTTGTGAAGGACTTGAGGGATGCTCGATTCCTCCGTGTCACTTCCAATGCTCAACCTGCCCAGAATCCTCAGAGTCGCTGAGTCCAAGTCCCCACCCGCGTCGGTGTTGTCCTGTTTGGTCAGAGTAGGTCGCCCTATGCTAGACCTGCCAGTTTCCGTCGCAGTTGCCGTTTCGTCTGTAGTAGTTTTTGTGTTGTCGCCTCTGTACATTCTTCCTTGTTGTTGTTGTTTTTAAAGGTTTTGTTCATTTTTGGTCCCACGAGTAGCTAGGGAAAGTACGTCATCCATGCCAGAGCCCCGCATACCATGGAAAGGCCACAATTACTCACTGAGGCGGCCAGGTATCAGTGAGGTCTCCGTTCCCATACAGCCGGTATTACCCCCTGGCTGCAAACCATCCAATAGGCACGGTGCAACATAACACCCTGGATTAGGGGGGGGATAGCTCTTTGTTCATTGCTCCACAATAGCCTGTACGACATGGGTGACCCTACCAGGAGCTTGCGCTTCCGTCATAGCCCATTGTTTCATTGCAACCTAAGCCTCTACACCACGACAAGGTGGCTATCCTTCGTAGAGGACGCGAAATACTAAGATTTGTTAAAAAGGATTCAAAAGTTTCCGCCGTTCAGATCGCAAAAGAGCTTAAAAGCAGCAACATAGTTGATGTCAATCCACAGACTGTAAGACATTTCTTACACTCAGAAGGACTGCATGCACACGCACCTAGAAAAAAGCCACTTTTGTCTAAAACAAACATTAAAAAGCGCTTGGACTATGCTTACGAGTTTATACACAAAGACAATTCGTTCTGGGACAAAGTTATGTTTACGGATGAGTCAAAATTTCATTTATATACATCTGACGAACGAAGTTACGTATGGAGAAGCAAAGGAGAAGCATTAAATCGACGTAATGTCACAAATACTGTTAAACACGGAGGTGGCAATGTGATGGTCTGGGGTGCAATGGGTGCAAATGGCGTGGGAAATCTAGTTTTTGTTGAGGGAAACATGAACAAAACGGATTATTTGAATATTTTAAAGAATAATTTGATAGAATCTACCCAAAAAATGGGTTTAACGAATGGATTTGTGTTTGTCCAAGACAATGATCCCAAGCACACGGCCCATATCGTTAAAGAATTTTTGCTTTATAAAACTAAAAAAGTACTGCCCCACCCTCCCTAGAGCCCGGACTTAAATCCTATAGAGCATCTGTGGGCATTTATGAAAACAAAATTAAAGGAATATAACATTTCCAGCAAACAAACCCTCAAAAACGCCCTTATGGATATATGGAATTCAATACCTGTAGAAGTGACGAAAAAATTGGTCCACTCGATGCCAAATAGGCTCCTAGCAGTAAAAAACGCTAAGGGCCACCATACAAAATACTAATTAAGTTCAAAATTTCGTTTTTAATTGAATTATTTTAAGTTTTTTTAAGTGTTCAAGTTTTTTTTTTGCATACTGAAATTGGCATATTTTTGTTTTTGTTTTTTTTTCTGCTCTAAATATAAGCATTAAAAAAAATTTTACCTTTAAGTTATAGAATGGATGTCAAGCTTTACTTTGATATATAATAAATACATATTTACTTTATACTTTTCATAATATTTTTAAATTTATTTGATTTCTTTTAGTGTACAACTTTTTTTTTGACTGACTGTATATAACAGCGTTGTAAAATCATTGAATACGGCAAACACATACTGAGGTGCTCACAGTTTCAAAAATAACAAATGCTATAAATACGCTTTGTTAATATACGTTTAAACTGTGAATAGCGTAATAGTTTTTATTAAAATTCCGAAATAAAAGTACCCCAATGCTGTGCTGTAGCACAAATATGACAGTTTAAAACTTATTTCATAAAAATACACTCAGTACTTTTGGAGTTTACCTGGAAACAAAAATTTCCACTTCAATTTTATATAATAGTATAGATATAGATGTACTTAATTAGATGTCGGGCTAACTTTTTGGCACCGACATAAATTTTTTGAGATATAGAGCTTCAAACTTTAAATATGTTTATAAAAAAACCTAAAAAGTGATTTTTTTTTACATATTTCCGATCATAATAGCCCTCAATGCAATTAAATTAAAATTCATTCGTAAAAATTGTGTTTTTTTTTTGCCATTTACATAAAAAATTGGGGCCAATCAAAAAAAAAAACATTACAATATTCGGATTCTTTGGAAAGTTTTACTATAGAAAATGTTATAGCCATCCGTTGTGGAATCCTTGTTGAGTAGTGTAATTTGTCGGCTACCAAAAAGATATAAAAAAAAATGGTTTGTGGGAAAAATCTAACTGGAAGGATAGGACCATGGTAGAAGTGATCATGATACAAATAGGAATACGATTACAAATTGTCAAAAATAGTATAAAATAAACGAAAAAAATAATTAAAGCAGAAAGGCAAGTCATAGACATTGACAATTATTGCCACGCGCATGCTACTATGAAATTTGCTACTGAAAATTTCAAAAATTTCAAAATGCGAATTATTGCCATCAAAAAGTGCAATACTGTCACCAATTTGTTCATAGAAAAAACGCTCATTGGATCGAGAATTAATACCACACGCATTATTGCCACCAAAAAATTTATAGTCATGAAAATTAATGCCACGCGTGAATGAAATTAGGTCCAACGTTTTTAGCGCTTGCCCGAAATGTAACAAAAATAATATTTTAATAAATATGTTGCGAAATGTTGTACACAAAAGTAAACTGCTTTACCGTCGACTTCGCAATTATGTCTCTTTGTAGTAATTGGATCTTAAGTAAAATTACTGTATAATATTAATTGATATATTTATTTATACTAATGTATGTTTATTACTAGGTACGTAATTTTAAGATTATATGTGTTTAAGAGATCGATCAATAGGAACATCGATAATTATAGTAAAGCAATATTATTCAGTTAGAGTAGAGAAGATATAAGTAACTAAGTTATATTGTTATTTAAATTATAAAGAAATAAATTGTAATTATAATAATAAAGTCAGTTCACGCTCAGAGTCTGAAAGTCAAAGAAAAAAAATTAGGATCTTGAAAGAGTCTTAAAATATATTCGTAAAGTGTATTTTTTCATCGGCAATTCCAGCAGGTAGCAACATTAAGTGAGTATACAACGGCTTGGTGAGCTATTTAATGCCGGTCCTTATGGTGGGAATTGGCGTGGTGAGCCTTAAGAATACAGCTTGTATTTAAGGACATAACAACATTAATATTTTTCATGACAAAAATGCACAGCTGCTCGAAAATTCATCCCAATATGTTTACAAATTATGGAAAAGGCCCCGAAATTTGGGGTAAAATTTTATTGTGAAGAAATATGCCAATTATGAAATAATACCTGAAAATTTATGGAAAATTACCCCAGAATTAATTAAAAAATACCTCAAAATTTTAAACATTTTAAATAAAGACTTGCATTGAGTCTTGCACAATTGTTCTGCGAACAGGACATGTATAATTTTAAATACCATCAGCTATAAATACAGATTGTAACTAAGTTTACATTCTAAAAAAATTTTAAATATTTGCATGATAAAAACAATATATTTGCGGTCAATTTCTTGCATATTACACAATTGCGATCGTGCGTACCCGCCTCCGGTTGTATGGGAGGTGCCACGTCCCCTTGTACCAAAATTTGAAAAAATGTCTCTTAGATCCAGACCATGGTAGAATCATTGTATCATGGTCCAGACTAACAGGCCAGTGACAGTGAAAGTGCGAAAGAATACGTGTACTGTTCGAATGATTCGAAGAATTTCGAAATTTCATGCTTTCATGCAAGAGGTGCTACACATGGTAGTGAAAGTTCATTAAAAAAATTTTATCGTACACGAAGGTTCTCGCTGCTATTGAATCAATTTAATTTAATGATTTGATATTGAGTTAATTTTCTTTCCATTTTATATTTTTTTGTATATATTGTATATAAAATTGTATATTTTTCACTTTTATTTACAACTTTTCACATTTATTTCATTTTCTTTGTAAATGTAAACAAGTTATCAGTGTTGCTTCCTGTATGGAATCTAGGAAAACCCGAAACGAATCCACCAAAAGTAAACACTGATGTGCCTTTTTTTGACATACACTAGCCGCTGCTGTCAAAATCCACTGGCTCTGAAATTTCGTTGCTAGTAGCATGGTTGAATTATAAGGTTGTCGCAAGGGAGAGAACGAGTGCCTATGATTGTCAAATCGAAGTTGACAGCCCATAGAAAATCTGCAAACGCTCTCTTTTTTCACCAGTTCTTCTTTCGTATTCATTCGCAAAATTAGCTGATTTTGACAAAAATGGGTACTGCAAAGAGAGTGCGATCAGCCCTGCGACAACCTTATGATTCAACCATGGCTAGCAGCGATCATGGTAGAATTATAAGGTAAGGCCGACTCGGACAGGAATGGAGTAGAAAGCAGAATAAAGCGAGATAGATGTCAAAATCAGCTGTTCATCGCGAATCTTTTTATGTTACAGGTTTTTTTGCAATTTTAACACTTCTTTCACATTTTATAGTTTTTATTACACTTTTTTTATAATATTTTCACTCAAATTAGCACAAATTTAACACCCACGACCGCACTGTTTGCAACTTTGCAATTTCTACGAAATTCGTCGTTTTGACATATATCTTCCTTCTCATTATCCACTCTTCGTTGACGCGTGAGAGCACTCAGCGAAGCGGCCCTTCCTTATCATTGTATCATGGTAGCGATGAAAGTGCCGTGAAAGTGAATCCAGTGTGAGTGTATTTGTAAAAAAGTGTGAATGTATTGAGTTTTTCGAACTACAGGGCCAGTATACTGGCCTTTGTAGCATGCCTGTAAGGCCAAGGTTCATTAATATAGGTTAATAGTACGTTTACATATCGGGATTAAATTGAGATTAAGCCCTTCGAGGAGATTAACTCGCTAATCTCGTTGATTTTTACGAGATTAGCCATACAAAAGTTAATCTCGTCGGAACGAGATTAGAAATTAATCTACTTCTTAAGCTCCTCAACATATTTACAACCGTGTAAATATCGATAACTACTTAAAAAATGCAACTCTGTAAAGAAATGATAATATAAAATGTCAAATTATTGTTTACAACTTGCTTATGCGCTAAATTTATATAACTATATAAAACATGTAAGTGTAATGTTGTTTATAAAAACTGTGTTTTATGTAAAACACAGTGTGTTTTGTTAAAAAATAAATGTAACAAATAAATGTAAAATAAAACATAAAATTTAACAAATATCAGAGAAGGTAAATACATAAAACAAAATTAAGCAACGAAATGTCAAAGTTAATCTCGATCAAAATAGTGTAAACAGTTGCGATTACAGGAGGAGATTAGGCTAATCTTCTTTCCCTTAATCCTCATATGTAAACGTACTATAAGTCACTTGAGAGCAAAGCACTCTTTTTCCGCCTTTGCTCGAACTGTCAAAGTAGCTGTTAGCTAAAAATTGTACAGATTCAGGTTTTTTTCTTGATTTCCTTTTATCCATTCAGACAGTTCGACCGAGCTTCTCTCAAGTGACTTAACCTATAATAATGATCCTTGACAACAGCGAAAAAGTTGAGAAGCAATGCAAATTTATGCCGCGTTTCCATCTGATCTTTCTGTATCTTTTATTATCCCATATCACAAAACACATGCTATAAAGAGCGAGATGCATATATATACTTTTTCCTATAAAAGTTTGACATTTGCAAAATATGTAAACAAATCATAAATATATCAATTTCTGCAAGTTTACTGATTGCAAGACGTGCTTATTGAAATAACTTCTTGTTTGCGTACCCTAAATTGTTTTTTTTATAATTATTATTGTGCAGACAGCATCAGGTGTTACAGGTAATCTAATTCGAGTGCCACAACTGCAGCAGCATCAGTAAAATACACACGAAAAAAAAAATATAAAAAAAAAGTTTTAAAAAAAGTTTTGGTGAATCTACCAAGCGCCAAATTAAAGAAAAAAATCACTGATGCTTTCCATAAATGCGCTTAGGAACTCTCTGGCCAACTCTACATTGCATACTCCCGAGTACGGAAATCATCTGCATTAATTGTTTATTTATTTATAAGAATGTTTATTTTAAATCATACCCCTTGACCTGATTTGATTTTCTTTATTTTCCAATTTGTATTCGTAATTCTATACTATTTCAAAACAATTAATATTGGCGCAAATAAAATTGACAGCTTGACAGCACAAAAACCACAACTATAAAAATGAATGTCATATTTATAGCATGTGATCAACTTTTATAGCAAAAGTTCAAGAAGTTGAACTTTTTCGATCTCCTAGCATCACAGGGGATATCACATGCTATAAAAATGAAAAAGGTATACCTGTTTCACACTCACATTCATCAATGCCATAAAGTAGGGCTCACATGCTATTTCTTTCTTACAAAAAATGTGATACTAGAAGATAATAGAAGATCACATGGAAACGCGGCATTAAGGCCCAACCAAAATAGACGAGTTGCTCCGTGACGAGTATAGACGAAAATATTTGCTTTATTGCAATTCAATGTTGTTGCCCGAAATCATGGTATAAGAACCCAGCTAGACTCATAAGAATGACAGCAAAAATTCTTATTCATATAATGTCAAAATACAGTCCTGCCATTTCTCTTAAAAAAAAAACAGTCTTTACTGAAACTAAGTAGGATTTCTCAAAACAGTCTTTGAAAGCAAATTTGTAAACATAAACAAAACTCAAGTAATTAATACATATTATTTTGTTTTGAATTATTAAACATAATTGAGCATAATTAAACAGAATTTAACAAAAGCTCAAGCACTTTTACATATTAATTTTATTTTTATCCGACAATTAATTATACCCGATTAAGAAACGTTATTTAACAAAGCTGATCGAAACAGCTTGTCCATACGTTTAGTTCCGCAAGAACCGAACTTTTACCGTCTCAACTCGCCAGACGTTCGACAAGTTGCAATCGTCTCGTTTCGTCTTTTTTGGTAAGGCCATGGCAGAATTATAAGGTAGGGCCGCTTCGCTTAGTCAACGAAGAGTGGATAATGAAAAAGTTGGTTAGCTGTCAAAACGATGAATTTCGTAGAAATTGGAAATGAAGAAAATACAAACGTGTGTTAAATTTGTGATAGTTTGAGTGAAAATATTGTAAAAAAGTGTAATAAAAACTATAAAATGTGACATGAGTCTTAAAATTGAAAAAAAACCTGTAACAGTTAAACAGTTAAACCTAAAAACAACTGCGAAACGTGAGCATAAAGAAATTCGCGATGAACAGCTGATTTTGACATCTAGCTCGCTTTATTCTGCTTTCTATTTCATTCCTCTCCGAGTCGGCCATAACTTATAATTCTGCCATGGGTTAGGCCAATAAACCGAAAGCTTTCACACTTGCTTCAAAAGGCATGCAACATGTGTAAGACATCTGAAAAAACATTAATAAATGAAATAAGTGGCATTATGCAATTGTACTTAGTATAACATTAAAATAAAAAAAAGCAACAGATATCTGATATAGCATTAGAATAAATAATTGCTTATTATAGGTGAGTAGATTTAGCGTTTATATAAATGGCCTAATTTTTAATTATCTACTCTCCAACAGCTGAATAGCTTGAGGAATGCTTTTAAATGAGTTCCTGCGATTCAAGTGGAAATTATTTGCTTTTACTACAAGAGAAAAATGCAACGACGAAGAAGATTTTTTGTTCACCCATAAATAAAAACAAAATCAACTGCAGATTGTTCGTCGCTTCAAATAATTGAATTCACAAAACAAACAAGCTGATGCAACAAGCTGCCGATGAAAGTTGCTGAAAGCCGCGTTGCGTTGAACAGGTTGAGATCGTGTCGAGAATTTATTGCGTGCAATTTGCTTAATCTGAAGGTTCCGGTATAAATGCACAGGCTAGCAACTTGAGTTGGAGTTGCGTTGACCAAGTGTGGAAAAGGCTTAACATAACGGGTTTTCTATATCTCGACCCAACGCCACCTCTTGGCGGGTGAAATTAAGAGCATAAGCCTGCTTACAGCCAAGATCAACATGTTTAAAATTTGGATTATCATTTTATGAGATTAGAGGTATCCAACATAGAAACAACTATTTTTATATATTAAGATATTCTGACCATTTGACCTCTTTCACAGTGGTCAAGAATTGAATTAAGTTTTCAGAATTTGTTGGAGGCTTTCACATTGATCAAAACTCGCAAATATTTTTTTTCGTTATCTATTTTTAACAAAAACAATACACTACAATACTAAGACATTGTGCCAATACTTTTCTCTTCCTTTCGTAACCACCAATTCGTTACAACATACAATTGCAAACATACACTGAAAATTGATTTAAATTCTTTTTGGAATGAAAATTCTACTGCACAAATAAAAAAATCCAATATAATACGGGGATTCGTGCAAATGAGCAATACTCTAATAAATTATATAAACCTAATGAGACTATCAGCTTTATAAATGGACTGCCAAAAATTTATACGGAGAAGCTTTTGCACAAACTAAATATATATTTGATTTAGGTAAGCAAACCAACAGGCAAACTTATATGACCAAGCACCTGTTTTAGTTTTTATTTATTGCAAGCATTATTGAAAGATAGTAGTGTTTTTTATCAAACCAGAGGGTAAATAAGCATATTTTTGATTTCGATTGTAGTGAGCCTTCTACACAGTTTTGTGTAATTTGCTAAACAGCTTTCATATATGCACCAAATTTATCAAAGATTTTAGGCGACGTTCATGGAACTTACCTGATAAAAAAATATATAATTGTCCAATGTATGAGCTCGCCGCTTTGCATGAAACTCTTAGGGTCGCTTTCTCAATGTCCAGTTAGTGTAGCTCCAAACCAGTACCAGGATTCCCAAAAAGTTAACGGTAATAATAGTTGTCGCTATCGGTCATTGTGCATGCACAGTTTCTTGGTAAATGACAGTTTTCGCTAGTTAACTACAGCGACAATCGTCGTTAAGGCGTTTGGGAATCTCGCAACAGGAAATCTTAACACGATAGCTAAAAAATAATTTTGCTTTCACCAAGTGCTGGTTAAGCAACCTTCGGCAAAGCCGCAGTCGACAAAGCCGCAGCGGCAAGGGCGGCATTTCGCCAGTTTCTCTGCATAAAAGCCTAAGCACATTATAAGCACATAAGCCAGTTTCTCTGCATAAAAGCCTAAGCACATTCACTGCGGCTGCGGCCATGCGGTATCTGTCAAAATGTTTTACATGTATGACTTATAGAGAGAAACTGGTGCAATGCCGCCCTTGCCGCTGCGGCTTTATCGCCCATATAGAATCGTTCCTAATTTGACAGCTTTTCGTTGCAGCCGCAATCAATGTGCTTAGGTCGTAAGAAATACATTTAAAAAATTTTGACAGATGCCGCACGGCCGCAGTCAATGTGTCTAGGTTATTAAATCGGTCAACTGAAGTAGCATAAAATATTTTCTCTACCTAAGATGGCGACCGCTTAGGGAATACGTTGTGTGAGCTCTTCATGCTACCTAGTAGGTGTGTTTCCGTACTCACACTGTGTAACTTGTGGGACACTATTTTCTGTTTCCGTACTTTCTGTGCTTAAAATGGGAGAATAATAAAACCTCTCGAGCACACATAGTAGGTGTTCACACATCAGTCAAATGATTGAAGTATATCGCGAATTTTTACTCTCTTTAACTCTCTCTGAAAATTTTGATTGACAATTGCTCACACACGATTTTTTGATTGAAGCTCCGACGCAGGCATTTGTTACTTTTGTGCTATCTACTATTTTGTGAATTCATTTCGTGCTGTGTGCGTCACTTTATTTGGGTGTTTCTTTTATTAAGTTGTTTTGTGTAAGAATGTCCATCGGATGTAAGTCATAAAAAAACAATAGAATTAATGAAATTATGGCAGGAACTCAAGAAACTATGCCTCTTTTTCACTTCAAAAAACTACCTTTGTTTCCAGTTAACTACTTTTCTTGATATAAATGCCTACTAAAAAGCAGACAAGTAAAATAATGCAACCCTTTGACTGATTGATGCAGGTCTGGAGCTGAATCAAAATTTTGACTGACGAGAGAAGATTTTGGAGTTCATTTTCGCTCTGAGATAAAGTTAATTTCTTTTTTACATAGGAAAGCAACAACAAATTTTGATTGATTCAATCATTTGACTGACGTATGAACACCTCCATAGGGCACAGAGAGTGCTAGAACTCAAGACTCCGAGTAAAGTAAGAACAAGCATCAAGAAGAACAAGCATCAAGAAGAACAAGCATCAACTTCACAAGCAAATTGACGATAATTTTAATTGGCGCAATTAACGTTTGACATGTCTGCAGTGAAAATCATCTGTTTTGTGCTTGAAACTTACTAGAAGCTGTTTCCATACTTTTGCAACTATCCTCACATTTAATTTTTACTCTCTCAGTTTGAACTTACACAAATCTTACACCGTGTAGAGTACGGAAACACACCCACTATTCGGCCCGAAAGTTGTGCAACAGCTATCTATTTATATTGTGAATAGCTATAACAGCTATATTGTGAATGATATTAATCGATAAAAGAATAATCGAATAATTTTGGTTACTTTTGAGAACACACCATTAAGTTCTTGAAAAGAAAAACAATTGGGAGGAAGTCCAAAAATATTTGCATTTAAAAATATAAACAAACTTTTTATAAATTTCAAGAGCATCTAGTCGTAACACTAATTCAGCGTTATGGAAGCGCCACCAAATGATTTAGTTATTGCCGATGAAGACGAAAAATGTGGGTACATCTTTTACCATAAGCATTCAATGCTATTGAAATATTTATGTTTATTTTGTGAAAAAACCTATGACAACATAAATTATTATTGCGAGCATTTAAGCGAACATGTCTATGAAAGTAACCAAATTGGTGAAGATGCGGAGCATGACATAAGGGCAAACGAATCATCTGTAGACAATTTGGAAAACGCAACGAACCAAGATTTTTCTTGCGAAAACGAATGCAGTCTTAATGCTTACGACGAACCAAATGTTGAGGACTTTGGTGATGCAACTGAGCATGTTAAAGAACCACGAATTCATGATGACTTGATATCTTCACATGAAACAAGTGTGGTAAGATATGTTGCAAATATTTCAAAATTTATATCAACAATTGAAGGGCTTATTGCAAAAACCTGATAAACCACATAAATGTATTCAAAACTAATTTTTTAACCCTAATTAGCACTAATAAGCTGAATGGGCGGAGTATGGATATTGATGGTCTGCCAGTTTCTATAGTTTTAATAACGAATTCGTAAATAAAGATAATGTATATCGATGGTTAAGCTTACAAAAGTGATATGTAAGATATTTTAAATGTTCAGGATCGTTGATTTTTTTTTTTTTAATTTTAAATCATTTTAGTGAAGATTACTTATTTTAACTTTGCACTGACTAGCTTGCAATTGTATTTTTCTCAAACTTATTATATAATATAGATCATAACTTGATGAGTTGGAAAGTGCAGTTAACTCATTTTCGTGAAAAGAGACATCACTTTTGTGCGCTTATCCATCGATATGCAGAAAAACTTGCCGCCTAAAAGAAATAAAGGAAAACAAATGAAGTCACAAATAATTTTTACTATAATTGAAAACAAATTAACAAAGAAGCAAGCAACCACATTCACTGGACTGAGGAGTGGGACAATGTTGTGTTCTCTGATGAGAAAAAATTCAATCTGGAGGATTCAGACTCGTACGCATGTTATAGGCACATTTAAGAAATAACGTGCGCATGACAAAACGAAACTTCGGTGAGTTGCGTTATAGCATGGTCAGCGTTTTCTGCTCCTGGCAACGCAAATATTTGCTTTGTTCCACCGAAAATAAATTCGTTAGTATACATTGAAGTTTTGGACGATGCTCTCATCTCATTTTTGAATGAAAAAATGGTGAAGACTGCTTTTCCAAACAAGATAACTCTGTTATCCAATTTTCGAAATTTTCGATGCAGTGGTTCCAGGAGCACAACATACCACTTTAGGAGTGGCTGGCATGCAGTTCTTATCTGAACTCCTTTGGAGGCGCATTTCTCGTAACATTTATGAGTAATGATTGTCAGCAAGTAGCTCCAGCTCCAAACCGAAACAATCGCTGGCTAGATTTGATTTTTACTAACTCATATGACGAAGTAAAGGTTAGTCCAACCTGTGAGGCCGAGCAGATATTTTCCAATACCCTCCACCATACTGCTTTTACTACTAAGTTATGTACTAACAACATAACTTTTATACAGTCATTCAATAATTCTATTGTATACGATTTCCTCAATGCCGATTACAATAACATTAAAAATTACTTAAATTGTTTGGACTGGAACCACTTGTCTGCACTAGAATTGGACGATGCTGTATCGTCTTTCTATCAAAAAGTCTTTTCTGTATTTGATACTCATGTTCCAAAAATAAAGAAAAAAAAATAAACTATCGGAACCTTGGCTTGATTCAAATCTTAGAAATTTGAGAAATCAAAGAAATAAACTTTACAGAGTCATTACAAATTGCGCCATTGAAAGTGATGAGGTAAAGGTTAGATACGAAGAGCTGTCTAAGGATTCCAAAGCTATTTGAAAAAATTATATGTTCCAAACTCACGAGCGTAACTAATCCGTGTTTAAACGAGCAGCAACATGGTTTTCGTAAAGGACGATCAACAACCACAAATCATGGCATCAGATATTCTTACTAATATGGAAAAGGGCCACCAAATAGATGCAATACAGATTTTAGTAAAGCCTTTGATCGTGTTGATCACGAAATCCTAGCTAAGAAACTAGAAAAATTTGGTATATCACGTACTGTGCTAAAATGGCTCAAGTCTTATCTCTGTGAAAGATCCCAATATGTAAAATTTCAGGGTACTTTGTCTAAAAAGATTGTTGTCTCGTCGGGTGTATCTCAAGGTAGCCATCTTGGCCCACTTCTCTTCAACATATTGCATATTATTATACATACATATTATACATATTATTGCAAATATCTGAAGTTTTGCATGATTACTTAAACTTATGACATGACTTAAAATTATACTATACCATTAGATCAGAAGTGGATTCAGTATTCTTACAGAATAAGCTTTTGTCTTTGGAACAGTGGTGTAGTCAAAATAAACTTTCTTTAAATATAAATAAGTGCTACGTTATAATTTTTGCCCGTAAAAACGTAATAACATATAGCAGATACATGCTAAATAAGGTGGAGCTTAAAAGGTTCAACCACATAGCAGATCTTGGAATAATTCTTGATAGTAAGATGCGCTTTAACCTTCACTACGATCATATCATATCCAGGGCAAACAAAATGCTCGGATTCATAAAAAGACGTGCAAAAGAATTCAAAAACCTTTGGGTAACTAAAACCTTATACTGCACATTAGTGCGACTCATCTTAGAATACTGTTGCATAATTTGGAACCCAGCTTTTGTAGTGCATAGTGAAAGGCTAGAATCTATTCAAAGACAATTCTTGCTTTTTGCATTGAGAGACCTATACAATCCTCGTGACTATACAAATTTACCACCATACGAGAGTAGACTTAAAATCCTCAATTTAATGTCGCTGTCATCAAGGAGAATATTACTTTGCTCATGCTTTCCATTTGATGTTATTACTGGTAACATCGGTAGCGAATACATCTCGAGCAAGGTTCTATTTAATGAACCAATAAGGCGAACAAGGTATACAAAATTGTTAAAAGAATCGCATCACAACACTATTTACGCATTGAACGAGCCCTTGAATAGATGTTGTACAATATTTAATAATATCAGCGAGCATTATACACCGCCAATATCGAAATTCAGATTCAAGCGTTCCCTTTCCAAATCAGTTTCCTTTACATAACTATCCCCTTATTAAACACCAATTCACGTTCTATGCCCTATGGTACATATAAGTGAATCTTCTCCAATTCCTTTTCACCATTCTGATCCCTCTTCTATTTCCTTGATCTAGCATTTGTAGAAAAATTTTAAATGAAAAATTTTAATGTTAAATAAGTAACACACCGCATTGTAATATTAACTCTATCCTCCCATATCCAAATGCCTCTTTTTACATTGCCATCTACCACCCATACCTAAACAAAATTTAGTTGTTCTCCCACTTAGCTTTCCATCTTAATAATATTTTAGCATAGTATTAAAAATTGGTACATATTTTTACTATGTGTATAAAATCTGTTAGTATGTAGGCTTAGTATATAAGTTCCCCCTTCGTTCTTCTTCTTGTCTTTTCTTTTTAACGTGTTTTTGAAAATGTGTCGATTCATGTGGGCGGATTACGCCCACTGAGAATTGCATGTATTCTACACCTAAACAAGGAAAGAGGAGAGAAAAACAAAAAATAAAAAAATAAATACAACAAAAACCTGTTAGAAAAATAAGTTAGAATAAGTATATTGGCTTGTTTGGCAAAATAAATAAATAAATTTATAGCATAAAAGCACAAGGACATAGGTTAGAGTTAAAACTAGCTGTCAAAGAAGCATGGAAGGATGTATCGGCTAATGAGCTTATTAAAGTTGTGCATTCCATGCCCAATCATTTATTCGAGATTGTATTAAAAAATAGCGTACCTACAAAATATTAAAATTCATAAATTGTTTAGATTATGTATGAAAAATATTGATGCGCTTAAACGAATATGCATCTTAGTTTCTCTTTATTTTCTAATTTTTTGCGTTAAAAAGTGTTTATTTTGTTATAATTTAATGAAAAACGTACGATGAAAAGTAATTTTTCAATAATTTATTAAAAAGAAAAAAAAGAAGGATATGTGCAAAAATGTTGGACTCAAATGAATATTTGCTTAAACGACGATGTAGCTACACGGACAAATGAAGCCTGTTGCGTTAACAATGAAAATAAACTATCGGCTCTTAACAAAGCAAAGCAGCTTTTGTCTCATCTCGGTTGCAGTAATGCATTACAATTTCATCACAGGCATACTTTTACCAGCGGCATTTTATCTTGGAGCCGAAATGATTTGCTCTCTCATTATCGCTCTCTTTGATTTTTTCCCCGTGGTAAATGGAAGCACTTCAAACCGCAATTTCTCTTTATACCAAAAACACAATGAAAACGAACACACCGAAACAAAACAAACGATAGTAAGAGACGCATCGAATATTGCATTAATTTCTGTGAATTGTTCAATTATCTTCTAGATTCTTTTTTTTAACATTCTCAAAATTTAAGTTTCAATAACTTTAAATAATATATAATTCACTTTTATTTGTGCCAAAAAATTAAAACTTAATTCTTTTAACAAAATCACTTTACTTCTTTAGTATTTGTTAGAAAAAGCGTTGTGCTGCTAAGGCGACTGATGTCAAACTTCAAATATAATTAATACATAGGAAGTACTCTTTGACAACACAAAACTGGCATGTGCAGATTCCGCTAACAGTTCTGCATTACGATAGGATGTATTATAAAATAATCGGAAGTGATTGGTTGTAACATGAAATACATTCGCAGCGCTGACAAGGTTTTAGCAGTGGTATTAAACATTTTTTCCAAAGAGAGCAGACCATATATGGGCATTTCCAGCGTAACTCACGCGGCATGCGTACAACTTAAAGCTTCGTTTTCTCGGAAGTTTATGTTATTAATGTAAAATTTCTTATGTACATATGCCTTAGAAGAAATAGTAATGGTGTGATATACCAAAATTATCGTTCCTGTAACTAATTAAGAATAACAGTGGTAAATATGGGTGTAACTCACGCGACAAGAAAAGGAACCGTATTTTGCAAGCCCGTTTAAATTGTAAAAATTCAGCGGATTTTATCATATAACCTGTTTTTCTTTTTCATTTTTAAATAATGGGAAAACTGAAGTTTCATAAAACACCCACTTTACCGATGAACTTTGCTTATTTAAAAATATATTGAGTTCCCAAAAAATATTTGCCGTACCTCACGCGACATAACCCACGCGACAAAATTTCCGTTAAGAAAATGTGTAATCAAAGAAGAGTGAAAAGAGCTTAAGAAGTCGAAGCTTACTAAGTGTCGTCCTATATCTTTAGTAGACGAGGGCTTTAATATTAGTTAAGGCATTGAAATCTTCAGAATGCGAAGTTCATATACAGGATGTCCCGCATATTTCACGACATTGGTTTACGTTATTCTTTCTAGGAGAAAAACTAACTGACTGCCAATTTTCTTTTCAATGACACCAAAAACATAAACATCTTTAAAAATAAAAAAGTTGGCTGTATTAAAAAAATTATACTTATTAGAAAATAATGATAAATAATGACATTACAATTAGTTATGCAGTAAATAATATCATTGTTTTCTAATAAGTATAATTTTTTTAGTACAGCCAACTTTTTTATTTTTAAGATATGTTTATGTTTTTGGTGTCATTGAAAAGAAAATTGAATAAATTACAAAATTGATCTTTAAATAAAATTTCTTTTATAACGCGAAATTCAGAGAAATTTGCACTCAACATTGAAATTTGGTAGTTTCAATCGATTGATCTCTTCTTCACACGAGAACAGCTCGGTAACGGTTAAGTTGGTGTTGTTTATTGATATACCGTTGGAAAGGGGATTTCATTGCCTTTAAAATGAGCTATCAAAATTTTTATGCCAGTTAGTTTTTCTGCTAGAAACAATAACGTAAACCAAAGTCGTGAAATATTAATTAACCCTGTAGCTCCTAAGAATGTGAAAATAGACCCCCCCTCCAATACGATTTTTTGCTCACCTCGACATAACCTTTCAGCTCCGTAAATAGTTGCATTCAATTGCGGAACACCCTGCATATCAGTATTTTATTGGATAAAAAAATTGAATTTCGAAAAATTAAATTTTTGTTTTTGTTTACATTTTTGTGGAAATGCCCATATATTCATTGTAGCCCATTAAGTCTTTCTGGCATTCTTTTTTGGCATAGGTATCTATATATTAATATGCAAACAAAAAGTTTGTGATCCCTTTTTACCTGTTCACACATCACATAATCAATAATCACATAAAACTTATATAGATGGAAAGGTATTTTCCAGTAGATGTGCACAATATAATTTTTATTCGAAAATATTGTCATTAAGATAGGTAAAATCATGGTAGAATAAATAAATGTAGTCGCACGGCTGAGAGCCATCATAACTGTCAAAGAAAAGCAAAACAACACTACGCGGAGACTCAGTTTGCCAAGTGACAGGAATTATTTGTATTGTTTTTGACAATAATGGTAGCTGAGAAAGAGAGCACAATCAGCCGCGATGTTACCTTCTTTTCATTGTACCATGGGTAATACTAAGCAAATGTAAAAACCCTTTTTTCTTAATAGGACAATGAAAAAGCAACAAAATACATAGCGGCACAGCTCTATTAAACATCGTTGTGTAGCATTCATGAGCAAGAGTAGAATGCGAGAGGGTCGCAGTCACTTCAAAAGAGCTGTGCAGCATTATTTCTGTTGGTGCTTTCTATTAATGTCTTCTCAACAAAATAAGCTTGCCACCGCGTCAGCGTCAAAAAATCTGTTAAACTGTTGCTACATATAACACATGCAAAGCCATTTATAATGGTTTATTTTGTTCAATACTTCTTTCTGTTCAGGGTATGGATTGGTGCGTTCAGCATAAACCTGATTAAGATATGGCCGAATTTCGGCCACAGGCGATACTAGTTGTTTTAATTCAACAAAAAACTAATGAAGTCAAATCTGACCCCAAGAACTTTTTAGAATAGATTTTCAGAACTAACTAGGGTTAAATTAATTATGTATCCCCCCGATGAAAAGATTGACCCATTATCAAAAGTTTAAATACTATAAAATTCATTATTTCAGGTTTTTGGTTTGGTGGTATATTATGTTTTCATAAGCTCTTCAATTAATTTTAAAATTTGTTATATTTTGTCAATTTCGTTAATTTGTACAGCACTTGAACGTTTACACATCAGAAGATCAGCCAACTGAAGATGAGGCACACAACTTGCAGCATGAGAATCAAGATGTAATTATCGGAGATACTTTAATCACAGTAATGCCAATTAAAGAAGAAGCTCCAACTGCAGGCATTGACCTTTCTAGTATGCAATTTAAATGCTATTCTTGCAAACATAATTTCCCCAACCTGATGTGTCTAAAAGAACACCGATGTAACCAATCCGTCGCGAAAAATCCAGTAATTCAAAAGTGCAGGGATTGCAATGAATTATTTAATGAAACAAGTGATCTGAATAAGCACATTCTAGAGGTACATCATGCTAACGATATCATATGCAGGTTTTGTGGACGTTCAAATTTCAACAGTTATGAAGCTTTGCAAGAGCACATAAACGCCAAACATGATAATGAGGAAATATTTAAATGTTATATTTGCGGGCGACGCTACTACCTTGAAGCAAATCTTTTACCACATGTGTGGAGACATGCCAAAAGAGTACCGCAATGCTGTGTTGTTTGCGGTAAAATTACATTGAGAATACAGCATCATATGAAATTTAAACATTCACCACGACCCACACGTCTTTTGCAGTGTTCTATTTGTAATAAAACATTTTCATACACTTCGTCGCTCAGTCGACATAAATTGTTGCATAAATTACCGCGTGCAGAAATATCTAAAACTGTACGAATAGATCACACAAATGCTAAAAAAAGACGGAAAAAGGAAAAACGGAATTCTTTTAATCTTAATGCCACAGCAGTAGCTGTAGAATCACAAGCAGCAGTTAAAAATATACTCTAATATGTTAAAAAAACAGAGTTTTGAGTTTATTATATTTAAATTTAAGTCAAATTCTGCGAATATTTCTGTAAAACAATTAAAAGCATTCTAACAAAGGCCATGATGATTGACGCAATTGTAAACCGTCCTTGGAATAGTTTTAATGCAGTACAACTGTTTGTATCAACTTTAAGCCTAAATTATTAATATTAAAGAAATCTCTTTAATGCCTCTTGAAGTGCTTAATTAAAACCAAATTTTTTAAAATATTAAGGGATAAAAAATTTAAAAGGGCATTAATGGACTAAGCATATAAATAATTTTTAATAAATACGCACAGTGTTTTCTTTTTGCCATAAATTGAAAAAAATCAATTTCCAAAAAACTCAACACTTTTTTTTTTCTAATAGAACACACTTTAACTAAAAAAAAAGCCCAAAAGGTTTTTAATTTTTTTTTTATTTCGTTTAGTTACGCGGAGCTCTGAATGTCAAGTGTTAGAAAAACTGATCATTTTGCAAAAAAAAAAGAAAATTTTGATGCAACTTTGTTATTTTAAATGCAACCCTAATTAATAGAGCATATTTTAAAAATATGCTATTAAATGCAACTATGAAAATTATTTTGGGCTTGTTTTGATTACTATTTTCGTTTTACGGTTATTTTCAAAGTCGTAGTGGTTGTCCAATTGAAAAAAGTGCTTTTAAAGTTTAAAAGAGAATAAAAAAAGTAAATTTGGGAAAAGTATGTATTATTGAATAAAATATGTGCCAGCTGCAAGTGCGCGCAAACATAGCCGAAATTTTGTTTTTTTATAGTGACATGGTTCTATGAAAATTAGTGATATTTTTTTTGCATGGCTCGAAATGAAAGATAAACCTGATTGCATTGGAAATATGTTATGCATTGTAAAAGCCAAAACTTGCACACAGCTAAATCATGATATACTTGAAATTCAGATTAAATTTTTAATAGCATTATTTCAAAATAAGTGGCGCGCTACTGATCGCTCGACATTGTTATTTCAGCAGGGACATAGAGTATGGTTTCAAACATTTTATGATTTTATATACGATGTAGGAATATAATAAAGATTTTTATAAACATTTTTTTTGACGAATAAAGATTTTTATAAACAAAACTCATAAACTAGATTTTTAATTGTATGTGGCTTTTTTATGTACGATGTGGGATTTTAACAACAAAATGGAAAATTGACAATAAAGATTTTAAAAAAGAAAAATAAATTTAAACAAATAAAATTAATATTTTGGGATTTTAATATGAATTTTTATGAAATTTTAATAAAATTAAAAACGCGGCAATTCGTAATGTTAAACAGGAAAAACAAATTTTTTAAATTAAAACTAAATTTTTAATTGCATTTTTATGAATTATGTATTTTAAAATTTTAATAAAATGAAAAGTGCGAGAATTCGTAATGTTAAATAGAATTGATTGTAATATTTTTAAATGTGCGATAAAAAAAGTAAGATATATTTTGAGAAATAAGGAGTTTACACAAAAAAAAAATTTTTTGACAAATAAAAAGTTAGATATGACTAGGATTTTAATGTAAAAGATACTTCTATTCTGTTGAACGTTACAAATTGTCGCATTTTTCATTTTATTAAAATTTCATAAAAATTTATTGAAATTAATTTCATAAAAATTTATTAAAATCCCTTAATTTTAAATATAAAATCTTTATTCTCATATTTTCCTCTATTTGTCAAAAAAGATTTCTTTTTAAACGCTTTATTTGGGGGTGGCAGAGGTGGTTAGTGGGTGGGTTGGGCATGGAGTTGCTTAAGTCTCAATGTATATTATAATCAAAAATTGTTTTATAAGCCCAAAATAAAATACTGTACCAAATTTCATTGAAATATTTTGATTTTTTTAATGTTTTACAGCTTCGTAAAAAAAAGGTGTACAATTTTTTGTTTTTACAATTTTGTTGTACAATTTTCTTAATAGGACTAAAATGAACATATAATTGCCATAAGGTTAATAAAATTTTATATTTGCAATTATTTTCTTTCAAAAAATTTCCAACTAAATTATTCGTGTCATTAAAAAAATTCCCGTTTAATTTTCTTTTAGCTCAGATGCAACATTGCTTATCGTCACTTCCTCTGTTTGACATTGGCTGCATTCTGCCAAGGCGAGAGCTATTGTAGCGATGGATCATTTTACGCTGGATTTCTCTGAATGCGTTGCTACGTCGAACGTCAGATCTGTTGACAACTGACGTTTGATGTAGGTTGTTCGCTTGTTTTGTTTTGTTGAACTTAAAACCTAATTTCTTTCTGCTAAGAGGTTTACTTAATGCAAAACGTAGTGCTAGAGATGCGAATGGATGATGGTCTTGATATGGCTATAAAGGAGCACATTTCGGACCTCATTCAACTATTACAAGGAGCAAAGGATAGTTAAAACATTAAAAAAAGCACATGCCACGAAAACTTGCATTTATTTTAAGAGTTTCATTTGAGTGTTTGCTAATGCATGCAAATTGGCGCGCAAACAGCTGTTAAATGACATAACTTGCAACTGTTGAGTAGAAGTAGCGTAATTTATTTCGCTAGGTAAAATGCACATAGCTCGAGCGTAGACAGCTGCCAGCGCTGTCAAAAGTGTTCTTTTCACCCGAATTTTCTTGAGCGCTAGTGTTGGCGGAATGCATCCATTACACTCCCATTCAGTCTGTTGAATTTATAGTACCTGTATTCATATACCTTGGGACGTAGAAAAATTAAAAACGAAATTTGGAAAAAAATTAATCAACAAAATGTTCGCATTTTGTATGAAAAAGTTATTTTTTTGTCATTTTTCTTTCGACCTCAAAAAAGGGTATAGTCACTACAAGGCAGCCTTGACAACTACCTATTTTCGCACCAGCGTCGACCGCCGTTTGTCAAAATAAGGTGTGTATGAAAATTTATGTATTAGAAAGCAAATATAATAAACATTGTGGCTGTTAAACCTATTGCCGCTACTGGCCTTGCGCCAGCTTCCTCCGAAAATACTCTAGTGGTCTGTATAAACGTTGTGTTGGTAGTAGCACCTCGGTTGCCACGTCCAGCATTTGCACCGCAACCACGTTCCGATTTGCCACGTCCGCGTCCATGCGCTGTTGTGTCCTTGGAAGTTTCCACATTGCTATAATCACAACAATAAAGGAAATATTATCAAGTGTCTCAAGATAGCAGCAGCAAAAAGTATGCAATCACATTTTTCTACATAACTTACGAGTTTGTGCTTAGCCCCACATTCAAGATCTTGCTGGCTTTCTGATAATTATTGTATTATAGCTTTTTTTTCTGTTTCTTTATTCTCTCTCTTCGTTGCTGTTTTTGACAGGTGGCGGTCGACAAAAGAACTGTCAATCCTGGGTTACACGTTCAATGTTTGCCTTTAAAATTGGAATACTAACACACTCACTTTTAGAAATTGACCATTTACTTGATAACAATTTTTCTTTTCAAGTCGTGTGGCAATTTGACGGTCAAGTCAAACAGCTGATCAAAGTTGTACCTGATTTACAATTCAATTCTTTCCCTTTTAAATTTACCCTTTCTCACGTTGATGTCCGCGTCTTTCATCCAAAAATGCAAGAATTGTTCGTCAATTCTTGACGAGTGTAACCGGCACGTATTGTTATTAAATTTTTGTGTTTCGTTTCAAAAAAAAAAATAATGATGTTGTTGACACGATATAAAAGCTGCATTCCCGTGGCACTGGATCAGATCAAACCTCAGTAGAACAGTTTTACTTACTTACTTAGGTGGCCATAACAACCCGTGTTCGGATACATCGGATACACGGATAGGGATCCGATACACATCGGATACAAGTGCGGTTAGGGCTTCCTCGGCCTGGTCTATCTGTCGAAGGCATGGTCGCTGCAGTTATACGCCGAACTATGTCAATTTCGTGGTTCGTCGGATGCGATAGTCATCGCCGACTCGAACAGGACCGAAGATTTTTCTCTCGAACACCCCCAGAGCAGCTGCGATAGTTTGCAAAACTACCCATGCCTCAGCGCCATAAAGAAGCACAGGTAGAACGCGCGTCTTGTAGAGTGTTAGTTTTCCTAACTCTTTGACTACTTCAAAGTTATAGCTGCCGGATGAAACGTGGGAGTCTAGACGACGCGCTCCCTTGTTTGGTAACAGCATATACTTTGTTTTACCCTCATTTATCGTCAAACCCACTTTGGCTGATTCCTTTTCGATAGCGGTGAAAGCAGAGGTAACATCTCTATTGGTTCTGCCGACAATATCAATATCATCAGCGTATGCAAGGAGCTGGACAACTTTGTAGAAAATGGTGCCATTACAATGCACACCGGCCTTTCGTACGACCCCTTCATGATGTTGAAGTGGAAGAGTTTTAGTTCAACTTTATTACAATTTGGCACGTTGGCGATGAAGTGCCAAAATACGAATGCAAGCAGTGAGACGAAAACTCGAATAAGAGTAATTCAGATTTGCCAACTATGTTTGTCTTGAAAAAAGTGCTTTAAACTTGACAGCATTTTAAGATCAGAAATATAGCCAGGAGAAGAGCTGGTTCTAATATTTGTTTTTGCATACATAAAATATAGCTACGCTTTAGATCAATGATCACGGTAATGCAGTTAATGGCTAATGGCAGCTAATGACGATTGTATTGTTTGGATGCTTACTTGCAAGGGTCGGGCCGATATCGCACGGTCGAATGAAAAATGTATTCAACCTGTTGTTGTAAGAGACGGTTGTACATAGATTGTATCGTGTGAAGTCGTTCGTGCAGCCGTTGTAGCAATTTAATTCATTTTTGATTTTGCCGCGTTAACATGGAATGGGTTCAGTAAAGCAATCGGAATTTTGTATAGATTTTATTGAAAAAAATAAATCATTTTCATGATTATGGGATATATATTCCAATTATCAACTATTCCTTGGAAAATCTTGCTTTGTAGTTCTTAAGTAATCCAATAGCATGGAAAAAATTTTGAGAAAAAAACCCGAATTGCAATTTCAATATAATAGTGTTCTCCATGAATATTTGACATTGTCACATATTCAGAAAACTTGCCCTCAAGAAATCTGCCCTGATGAGATATATTCCTTTTTTTATTTACCTCATCATTCTGTAATAAAACTTCCACATAAATACGGGTAATATTAAATGCCTCTAAATCTACCCATAATACGCTGTCTCTAAACAATGTGCTCTGCATCGGCCCAACTCTTCAATCCGATTTGACGGGCATCACTCTCAACTGGCGACTCTATCAATTTGTATTTAAAGGCGATATAGAGAAGATGTTTCGTCAAATTCTTGTTCATAAAGACGATCGTGCATTTCAAAGAAATCTCTTTCGCACAAGCTCAAATAACCCGTTAGAAGATTTCGCTCTGAAAACTATCACTTTCGGAATGAACTGTGCACCCTATTTGGTAATCCGCACTCTGTATCAGCTCGCAGAAGATTTAAAAAATACTCATCCAGAAGCATATTCCCAAGCGGGAAACTTATGTCGATGACGTTCTCTCAGTGACGCCACGATATTTATTCTGCTCTGAATGCACAAAACCAGCTCATCGATGCTCTGAAGTCAGCTGGACTGCCGCTTAAAAAATTTGCGGCAAATCACCCAGACCTTCCCAGACATTTGCTAACGGACAGTTTACTCGATGAAGATTTTATGATGCAAGTTCCATTTAAAACTTAGGCATCAGATGCAATGCTCTGAGTGATTAATTTTGTTATTACATTAAAGTCATTGTCCCTATCACTTCGGCCACGAAAAGGCAAATTCTTTCAACGGTCGCAACACTCTTTGACCCAGCAGGGTGGTTGTCACCGATAGTAGTCCAGGCGAAGACCCTTCTAGGGATGAGTGCGTAAAGCCACTATTTCTGGCTAAGTAGAACGCGTTTCTCAGTAATTTGCCTACAATGTCTCAAATAAAGATACCTCGATGGAGTGGTTTTCAACTCGAACTTTTTGTTCATGAGACTTGAATCTCTCTGTCTGAACTCGATAAAGGAAATCTATCTTTAATTAATCGGTGGGAAAATTAAAGGATCTCCATCATCAATTCAGTCGTTGCACAAACGATATAAGTCAAATTATCCAGCGCGAGATCTTAGCATGGAGGATTTTGTCGTCATAAAAGACGAATTAGTTTCTTCCATGGAATGGCGGCTCGGTTGTGTTATAAAAACCTCCCTTGGCACAGACAGTCGAGCCCAAGTCGCCGAAATCTTGACATAAACTGGTATCGTGACTCAACCCAGTTTGAAGTTATGCGTGTTTCCCTCTCAGGAACTAGTATCAACTCACATTCCAATTACACTTTTAATTACATCTCACCTCTTGCTTATATCTGTTCCGTTATACTCACGCTACTCACTCATATATCTCAGCTATTTCATATGTTTCAGTTTTCGAATTCTCTAATTACGACTCAAACTAATAAACTTTTTGGTCTCTCTTTCTCTCTCTCTCTAGGTTTTATGAGTGCAAGCTGTGCCAGAAACAACATTTCATTCGGTTCTGCAGACGATTTAAGGAAATTTCCATCCTGCAATGTCGCCAGGCAGTGCCTTGCTCACTCCCTAGCAGTCTGAAGATCCAAGACAGTGTGCAACGTATGTGGCGATCTCCATCGATCTCTCGATGCTGCATGCGAACCCCACCACGGCGTTCAGGTAAACCAGCTAAGGTGATAAAGTTAGCTTATCGACTAAGAGGTAGAGCCAGCAGTTCGTCGCCATCGCCTGAAGGTCCACGGGTACTTCGTGGCAGCTCAGATCGACGATCCCGTCCTCGTCACCTACTCAGGACACCTCAGCCAACGGAGCGCTCACGGGCACGTACTCGGCGGGTAGCAAATCAGCGCAGCGAGAGTCCACGGGAGCATTTGTCAAACGTCATCCGCGAGCTCCTGAGTCTGCAGATCTTTCTATAAAGTTGCACAGGTGCAAGGCGGGCGCCATGTCCCATGTTTTATAGTTGCAGTTTCAGCGTTGAACAGAATGCGATGTAGTTGTAGCAATTCCAGGTAGTAACCTCAACAGCTGTTAAGTGTGTAGCACGCTACGCCAAAAAATATGTCCACAATGGAATGAGCGCTTCAGACAACACTTTCAATATTGAACACTTTCAACACTTATTTCGGTACCGACAATGTTTGCAGTATCGATTTGATACTTACTTACTCAGATGGTCGTAACAACCCGCGTCCAGGTTTCACCCGACCTCATCAGCTCTCGCCAGGCGCCTCTGCTTTGCGCGCACCTTCTCCAATCGGATACACCAAGTGCGATTAGGGCTTCCTCATCCTGGTCCATCCATCAGAGGCATGGTCTCCCTCGTCGTCGTTGACCCTCGCCTCGAGCACCTTTTTCGCTGGAGCTTCGTCGTCCATACGATGGACATGACCCAGCTAGCGTAGTCGCTGCACAGTTATACGCCGAACTACGTCAATGTCATCGTAGAGCTCATACAGCTCGTGGTTCATTCGGATGCGATAGTCATCGCCGACTCGAACAGGACCGAAGATTTTGCGAAGAACTTTTCTCTCGAACACCCTTAGAGCGGCTGCGTCAGTTTGCGAAACTACCCATGCCTCAGCGCCATAAAGCAGCACAGGTAGAACGAGCGTCTTGTAGAGTAATAGTTTTGTCGACCGAGAGAGGGCTCTGGAACTTAGTTGCTTACTGAGCCCGTAGTAGCACCTATTAGCAATTATTGTTCTTCGCTTTATCTCCAGGCTGATTTCGTTTTTGGTATTAATGGCGGTGCCAAGGAAAACGAACTCCTTGACTACTTCAAAGTTATAGCTGCCGGATGAAACATGGGAGTCTAAACGCCGCGCACCCTAGTTTGTAGACAGCATATACTTTGTTTTGCCCTCATTTATCGTCAAACCCACTTTGGCTGATTCCTTTTCGATAGCGGCGAAAACAGCGGTGACATCTCTCTTGGTTCTGCCGCCAATATCAATATCATCAGCGTACGCAAGGAGCTGGACGCCTTTGTAGAAAATGGTGCCATTACGATGCACACCGGCCTTTCGTACGATCCCCTCCATGATGACGTTAAAGAGATCGCAAGACAGTGGATCGCCTTGCCTGAAACCTCTTTCGGTATTGAAGGTTTCGGAGAGGTCATTTCCTACCTTGACGGAGCTGCGTGTGTTGCTCAACGTCATTCTGCAAAGTCTAATCAACTTTGCAGGTATACCGAACTCAGACATTGTTGCGTATAGGCAATCCCTTCTTGGGCTATCGAACGCAGCTTTAAAATCGACAAAGAGATGGTGTGTGTCAATTTGATTTTCATGGGTTTTCTCCAGGATTTGTCGTAGCGTGAAAATCTGGTCTATGGTGGACTTACCAGGTCGAAAGCCACACTGATAAGGTCCAATCAGTGTTTTTGTAATTGGCTTTAATCTTGCACACAGTACGCTTGAGAGAACCTTATATGCGATGGAAATAAGATTGATACCTCTATAACTTGCGCAGATTGTTGGGTCTCCTTTCTTAAGTATAGGGCACAGTACGGTGAGGTTCCAATCGTCGGGCATGTTTTCCGATAACCATATTTTGCTGATGAGCTGATGCATGCGCCTTATCAATTCATCGCCGCCGGTTTAAGCAATTCAGCTGCTTTATTGTTTTTGAGTCGTTGGATAGCAACTCGAACCTCTTCATGGCTAGGTGGTGGTACTTCCACTCCGTCATCGTTGATTGGTGGAATCGTCGCCAGTAAGTAAATTGGAGAAGTGCCGTCTCCACAATCTCAGCACACACTGCGTATCTGTATTCAGATCTCCATTTTCGTCTCTACAAGTGGATGCTCCGGGCTTGAAACCTTGGGTTAGACGCTTAACCTGTTGATAGAATTTTCGTGCATCCTTCTTGCCCTGGTATACCTCTAGTTCCTCACGCTCACGCTTTTTCTGATCTCTTTTCTTGCGTCTGAAAAGGCGCCTCTCTCTTTCTTCCTCTTTTCGCGGTAGTTTTCTCGCACGGCTCGCGTTGCAGCTGACTGCAGCGTTTTTCTATATGCGGCGTTTTTTACTGCAGTCGCGATGCGACACTCCTGATCATACCATTGGTTCCGAGGTTGCGGGCGCCGGAAACCAATGACTTCTTCAGCGGCAGTGCGCATGGAGTGGGATATATGCGCCCAAAGTCCGCTGGCGTCGTCGCGTCTAGAGGTTGGTTGGTTAACCGAGAGTTGAGCGGAGTAGGCTTCGGCAGTCCGTTGTAATTGCAGCTTAGCGACATCTAGCTTTTGTTGCATTCCTGTGCGTATGTTCTTCGCATTGCATAATCGCATGCGGATCTTGGCTGCAACAAGATAATAGAACACTAGAGGCATGCCTTACGCCGATTACAACATGATCAATTTGGTTTCGCGTTTTTTGATCCGGGGACAGCCAGGTGGCCTTGTGGATGTCGAGGTGCTTAAATCTGGTGCTATTAACTACCATGTTTCGCGCCGCGGCGAAGTCGATCAGTCTTAGACCGTTGTTCGTGGAGGTCTCATGAAGACTGAACTGACCAACAGTGGGGCCAAAGATGCCTTCCCTTCCGACTTTCGCATTAAAATCGCTGAGGGCTATTTTCACGTCATGGGCCGGAAGGTGGTCGTATACGTCCTCAAGACTAGCGTAGAAAGCGTCCTTGACGGCTTCGTCCTTTTCCTCCGTCGGGGCGTGCGCGCAAATAAGGCTGATGGAGAAAAATTTTGCCTTGATGCGGATCGTGGCCAATCTTTCGTTCACAGGTGTGAACCGGGAAACAAGGTGGCGTAGTTTCCGGCTAACAACGAATCCACATCCAAATTCGCGCCTCTCCGCATGGCAGCTGTAGTAGATATCACAGTGTGCTTGTTTAGACCAGCATCGATTTGATATACTCAATCCTAAAAAAGCATTTTTCATACAATTTTCAGAGCAGCTTAGTACTCAAAACTTAAAGTTAGCTTAACTTGCGCTTCAACTACAGCTACGAGCCGCAGACGTACTATACATTCAGTGCGATTCCGTGCATTTAGTTTATTTTAACTTTTGACAGCTCATACTACGTGCCATGGTATAATGATTTACAAGGTAGGAGCATGATACAATGATAAGGTAGGGCCGCTGCGCTGAGTGCTCTCACACGTCAACGAAGAGTGGATAATGAGAAGCAGCATATATGTCAAAACGACGAATTTCGTAGAAATTGCAAATGAAGAAAATATTTTATGTTTCCAAGTTGCAAACAGTACGGTCGCGGGTGTTAAACTTGTGCTAATTTGAGTGAAAATATTATAAAAAAAGTGTAATAAAAACTATAAAATGTGAAAGAAGTCTTAAAATTGCAAAAAACCCCGTAACATTTTTAACCTAAAAACAACTGCGAAACGTGATCATAAAGAAATTAGCGATGAACAGCTGATTTTGACATCACTGTAGCTTTATTCTGCTTTCTACTCCATTCCTCTCCGTGATGACCTTACCTTATAATTCTGCCATGGGTAGGAGTGACAGTTTTGTTGGCGATTTGGAGTTGTCAAAAACACATTAAAAAAGAGAAAACGAAGAAGAAGCAAATCAGATGAAAAGTTAAACTTTGTATTGATTTGACAACTCCCGATCGCCGCTCGTGAGAAAAAAGGTAGTTGTCTTTTACATTTTTTTATGACCTCTTGCGGTACTGTCAATGTCGCCCTAAGCGACTCGTACAATTTAAAACCGAATGTTAATTTTTTGTATTCGTTATCTCTATGCTGCTTTCACGACGAACACCTTCGCTATTAAGCGCCCAAATAGAACCCAAAAAACCCACACAATTAAGGATTCACCTCTCAACTTCAAAATTATCAAAAGTTTTAAAAAAACAAGGATTGTAGATTCTAATGGATAGTGCAAAGAAATAAGTCCAAATGCAAATACAGACTTCCAATATCCGAACAACATACGATTGTACAGCCTTTGTATCGTGTGGAACCCCTTATTAGGGGGTTTCGGACTATCCTACAAGTAGGATCAACTGGACAGGTCGGATGAACATGTACGAAGTGTGAAACCAAATACTGTGGTCCGTCCGACATGTAGGATGAAAATCAAAAAGTTTTGATTTTTCTGTTGAACCGTCCTACATGTAGTGAACGTCCTACAAGTGTGAAAGCACGTTCATCCGACTTCATAAATTTTCTAATTTTAAGAAAAACGTCGTGGATGGACATGTACGAAGTGTGAAAGCAAATACTGTGGTCCGTCCGACATGTAGGATGAAAATCAAAAAGTTTTGATTTTTCTGTTAAACCGTCCTACATGTAGTGAACGTCCTACAAGTGTGAAAGCACGTTCATCCGACTTCATACATTTTCTTATTTTAAGAAAAACGTTGTGGAGTGAACATATGAAGAAAAAGGTAAACAAAGCGCAAAAGTTGAAAATATTAAAATGGCAGCTAATTCGTATACTGTGTTTCTTCATTTGCTTAATTGTAATTCCTCTTCTTCTAAAACTTTCAGTTATTAGAGCAGCAAGAAATTGTATTGGCATTGCACGGTGCTATATTCTTGAGCGCTGGAAAATAATGAATTTTTCCGACATGTGGAATACTTTGGAAGCTCGAACAGACGTTTTCGTTATTCTGCTGTCCTACATTGTCCATCCTACATGTCGAATAGTCCGAAACAGCCTAAAGAACTATATAGAAGTCATGAAATTCTATGGGACATGACAGCATCGACAAAATGATTTAAAAATAAAGACGTATGAATCAATTTCTGCTGATATGAATATGTCTGTGGGGGATATGAAGAAAAAAATTAAGTCCCTTCGAACAGCGGATAGTTTGGAAAAAATCTTTTTTCTATTATATTCTCTGTATATATCTGGGGGATATGAAGAAAAAAATACAGTCCCTTGGAACAGCCGATACTTTGGAAAAAATCTTCTTTTTTCTATTATATTCTCTATATATATCTGGGGGATATGAAGAAAAAAATAAAGTCCCTTAGAACACCCGATAATTTGGAAAACATCTTCTTTTTTCTATTATATTCTCTATTTCTTGCAACACTTTCAGTGAGGCAAGCATTTTAAGCTGTTTCCTAGAGGATGGCATCTTGAAAACGAAATTGCCTACCAAGTTGCGTGCAGCCTAGTTATCAATTCAGATGAATTTTGACAAGCAGTATGTGTAAACAACTTGAAAGCAGTTGTGTATAGCAATGTCAAAACAAAGCACCTGTTGATGTTATCACATTATTTTCTTTTAGTTTGAAACATTTTTTATACAAATTATGGGCGTGTAAAATCAAAAATGTAATGATCATCTCAGGCTACACTGAGGGAATTAGCGTCAAGCTTGCCAAATGGTTCGGCGCACTGTTGTTTGATGGATTCCCAAATCCACCTGAAAGTTAAAATTCAACTGATGTTCAAAGAAAATACTTGGATTGCTTACTTGGAAACCTGGGTCCCCGACATATCGCAAAAATGTTTGCATTTTAGTTATATTACTTAATACGCCTCCTCGGGTATACAAATATTCTGGGGATAAAAAAGTTGCTGGCCGTTCAACATTTACAACCTTTGATATTTAGAAACATATTTATAAAAACAAGTTTGATTAAAAGCAGACTACAACCAATAAGGATGGAGCTTCCGCAGGATACCGAAGTTAAAATACCCCCGCGGCCATATTGAAGTATATTCGAAGTATTTAGCCACGACACACACGATGACATTCAGTTTTATATATTAACGAAAGTCTTCCTATTTTGATGACGTCACTTTTTATGGGAGGTAGGCGTGATTTTAATCCTATTTTATCAAAGATGGTTCACATTATATATCAAAGCTAATGTGCAAAATTTTAGAATATTTCTTTAATTTTTCAGATTTTTAAGAGATTGTACGTTTAAAATAAAGCCAATTTGTATGGGAGGTAGGCGTGATTTTCATCCGATTTTGCCAAATATCATAGTAATGGTCTATATCAAATACCAAAGCCTATGTTCAAAATTTCAAGACATTTCTTTAATTTAAGCAGATTTTTAAGAAATTATACTTTTAAAATAAAGCCACTTTGAATGGGAGGTAGGCGTGGTTTTCATCTGATGTTTCCAAATTTCACGGCCAGGATTTAAATTAAATATCAAGGCTTACATGCTAAATTTCAAGGAATTTCTTTAATTTTTGTGGATTTTAAAGACATTTTACGGTTAAAATAAAATTACAGTATGGAAGGTAGGCGTGGTACTCATCTGATTGAGCCCATTTTCGAACTTGATCTTCCTTTTTTCGCTTTCCTTTTTTGATCATTGCGATAGCTTTAAAATAACGGTTGTAATCATGTCGACAGACAGACGGCAAGTGCAAGTTCATTTAAAAATGTCGTCTGCGAATGCGAAGGTTCTCCCTGCAATTGCAGTATTGCTTGATATGAAGAAGTTGAAAAACGAGGAAAACATGTTACCAGTGTTGCTTCTTGTATAAAACTGCTGAAACCCCGGAAAATCCACAAAGAGCACCACCTTAAACCTCCATTTTGACATTAACATGCAGCAAGTGCCAAAATTCACTGCCTCTGAAATTTCTTTGCAAGTAGCTCTGCAATTAGGCTGCAAGTCCAAAAATGTGAGTGTGTAACCCCCTAGCCCCACGTGCCAGTTCGAAGACTCTAAGGCCTTTTCCACACGGAGCAATTGAAAAACAATACAACATCAACAAATGTTGCTAGCCTATGCAAGTATACCGGAACCTTCAGATGAAGCAACTTTTTTACAACTAGTTGACAGCACGTTTGCGATAAGTTGTATGCAACACAGGTTGCTGCAATTTATATCAGCGACATGTTTTTCTTGATAATTTAAAACAATTGTGTGGTACTTCAAGTTGAGAAAAGTATCAAGTAAATTCCGGAAAATTGTGTTTTATGTTTTTTATTTTGAATACAGGAATCAGCAATGAGCGAGCAATTAACAAATTTATATTTGTTATAGAAGAAGTAGAGAAATATCGCTGCTTATTTAATGATAAGCTGCAATGTAAGATCAATGTTGCGTTGTGCGTGACTTGCTCATCTGAAAGCATAGGTTGCAATAATGTTTGGAATTGCAGTGGCTTGCAACTTTCTAAGCAATTGTGTTGCAGTTGGGTAACTTTTCCGTTTCTTCGTGTGTAAAAGGCCTAACAGTTCGAAGAACTTAATACACACTAACTTTTTACTAATACACTCACACCATGACATCCCTGGCAGTCCACTGGTAACAACTTTTCAAGCCGGTTACACAGACCAGTGACAGTGAAAGTACGAAAGAATACGTGTACTGTTCGAATGATTCGAAGAATTTCGAACTTTCATGCTTTCATGCAAGAGGTGCTACACATGCTAGTGAAAGTTCATTAAAAAATTTGCGAAGGGTCTCGCTGCTATTGAATCAATTTAATTTAATGATTCGTTTTTGTGTTAATTTTCTTTCCATTGTATATATATCGTGTATAAAATTGTATATTTTTCACTTTTATTTGAAACTTTTCACATTTGTTTCATTTGCCTTGTAAATGTAAACAAGTTATCAATGTTGCTTCCTGTACGAAATCGAGGAAAACCGGAAATAAGGTACGAAATCGAGGGAAAATTCGAAATGAATCCACCAAAAGTAATTAAAAACAACACTGATTTCCCCCTTTTTGACATACACTAGCCGCTGCTGTCAAAATCCACTGGCTCTGAAATTTCGTTTCTAGTAGCGAAGAAAGTGCCGTGAAAGTGAATCCAGTGTGAGTGTATTTGTAAAAAAGTATGAATGGAATGAGTTTTTCGAACTTCAGGGCCAGTATTCTAGCCTATGTAGCATGTCTGTGAGGCAGTGAATTTTGACAACCACAGCCAGTGCGAAATCGAAGTAAGGAAACAGTGTTGTATTTTCTCCCTAAAATATTCGAACTTTAAATATGCACTTTTCTTTCATGTCTTGTAGTGAAATATATGCAATTATTTTAATTGCCCTTATTTGACACATAAAATATCATATGAAAAAGTTGCATTTGATTTTGGAAAATATTGATAAACAGATTTTACAAAATAATTAGTTCCCCATTTTTATCCCATTTAATTTTCGTGCTGTTTTGGCATATAAAGCATCACTGAATAAAAGCAACCAAAATAATAAAGTGGTCGAATCTCTGCCCTTGACGACATTTTGCAAATCAACATTTACTATTACGTGTGGCCGCAGCCATGATAGAATTATAAGGTAGGTGTAATTCGGAGATAAGAATATGAAAAAGCAAAACATTGGCGTAGGTATAATGTCAGTTTTGACATTTGCCGTTTGCTCGTTCAGCCATAGGGATGTATAATTTACTCGTATAAATAGATTCAGTACCCAGATTTTATGTGTGGAAATGTGAGAAAAGTAAACAAAAACCTACAAATTTAATAAAATGAACAGTGTTTTTTTAGATATAATACAGAATTAATTTTATTTTGGTTTTGAACGAGGCAAATAAAAGTTAACATTTAATATCTTTTCATCCGACTACTTAGTTCGTTTGTGTAGTAACCAATTTATTTGTGTCACTATGTACGGCTGCTTTGAACTGTCAAAATATATTTTGACAAGGAAAATTGCTGCTGAAAACATTAAATTTATTCTTTTTTAAAGAAATCTGCGATTGGTTCGCTTATTTTATTCGTTTAAAGCCACGAGATGATGCCGCATCTTTCAACAGTAACCTCGCTGTTAAGCAAAAACAGCAGCAGCAACTGCGCCGAGATAGTAAAATATAAGCAGCCAAAATAAAAATGCCTTAACTACCGTAGGCTGATTTTGACATTATACCTACGCCTTTGTTATTGTTTTATTGTCGGAGAGAGCGTGTCTCAAATGCACCTACCTTATAATTGTATAAATAAATAAAATTAAAATTATTTTAATATGTTTAAAAAACAATTTCGAATATCTATCCCGAGAATACCAGTTTTAGAACTAGTGCTATATCTGCCCCAAGGTACTAGTGCAATATCTCTCCCAAAAAACCACTTCTGACACTAGTACGAGGTAAGAACAGCGCTGTCAATATAAAAGTTGAAATCAAATTTGGTAGCACTTTTCAAAAGCTATGCAATGATTGTCAAAAAATAGTTAAAATTATTTTCGTTTTCGCTTAACTAAACACAATAAAAAAAAATTTAATATTAGTCAATATCAATGCAATGCAAATGCTTGCTGAAAGCCGCAACGATTCATGATGGAGTCACCTACAAATGAAGTATTAATAGATGGTGAAGATATGCAATGCGGACATATCTATCTGCATGCACCATCGATGATGCTTAAATTCTTCTGCTTGTATTGCGAAAAAACATATGACGATATACATGTTTATTGTAAACATTTATCCGAACATGTATCCTCTGTACCAGTGTTCAACGAAGATGCAGATGAGGACCTTATGCAGTTGGATGAAGTGCTTGACAAAGAATTACCAAGGAACGAAAGTGGTAATATACACTGCACTATCAAGAATTTAGCTATTATACCAGAAGAAAATCGAGTGAAGAAGGCAAACAGTTTGAATTGCACTGTTAACTATTCCAATGATATTTTTGACTATGCTGAGAATGAACTTGATGAGGATGAAGAGGAGAGTCGCCAGTTTTTGTTCGAACAAAATCAAGCTGATTGTGGAGATGGAAATGCTAATGATGAGGAAGAATTTTGTGTCAATGACGAAAATATTGAACTCGATTTAAATTCAAACTCGTCAACGAATTCTAAAGGTGATGAACGAACCTTAACAATAGGCAAAGAAGCTACAGATTTCGAAAATCTAATAGGAAACGCTAAGATATTAAAAGTAAGCATTTACACTTAATTTTTAAGACTAGTATTAATAAGAATCACAATTTATAGCGTCCAAAGGTTCCGCCGCCAACAGTAAAAAAAAAATCAAATGACCCTCCCGTAAAAACATTCAAAATAATTACGCTTAAAAACCAAATTGAGGAATTATACTCAATGGTAAAAAATGAACGCACCGAAGGTGGTTCGGGCGATCTTAGCCAAAAGAACTTAATCAGTTCAATCAAAAGAGGCATCGAAAGAACCACCCAAATAATTGGAGAAACAGTCATAACATCATTGCCCGTAGAAGTAGAAGTAAAAAGGAAAGTCGATAAGAGCTCTGATGAGTATAAATGCCATGCTTGTGACAAAGTCTTCCGCAACCAACTCAGTCTCTCGCTGCACGGTCGTGCACACTACATGGAATCACAGGGCAATGTTAAAGTGGCACACAAGTGTTCCGATTGCAATAAACTTTTTAATAAAATCAAAGACTTGCAGCTACACATACACAAAGAACACTTTCCAAACGGTTTTAAATGTAAACTCTGCCATAAAGTTGTGCGTTCAATTGGTATGCTGGAGCTACATATGAAAAAACTGCATTTGAAGGAGAAAAACTTTCGCTGTAGGTTATGTGGACTCACAAATTTCAAAACAGCAGAAGCCTTTGAAGAGCACGGACTGATGCATGGCGATGAAGAGAAGTTTAAGTGCTACATCTGTGGACGGCAGTATGCCATTGAAGGCAACCTCAGGCATCATGTTTTAAGGCATGAGGAAAGAAAACCCGAGCGTTGCGTTGTATGCGGTAAGGTTACCTCGCGTATTGCCCAACATATGAAAATACATTCACCTCGGCCAAAACAATTACTGCAGTGCTCGATTTGCAATCAAACTTTTGCATTTAGTTCAGCTCTTAGTCGACACACTAAAGTGATGCACAAACTACCGCGAACCGGACGTACCAAAATGGTG
Source organism: Coremacera marginata (assembly GCA_914767935.1). Classification (NCBI taxonomy): domain Eukaryota; kingdom Metazoa; phylum Arthropoda; class Insecta; order Diptera; family Sciomyzidae; genus Coremacera; species Coremacera marginata. Next base: position 138,834,713 of record OU612046.1, on the reverse strand, counting down.
CGCCGTGACTCAATAAATGCTTCAAAACGACCAACAAGAGCGCCCACGAAAACTTCACAAAACAAAGGTGCGCCACAAATTGATGCAATGCAGGCGGAATATAAAGTTGAGCATGGGCTCGAAGAACCAAAAAAGGTCATTGTCGAAATGATTGAAAACATAGTGAATCGCAAAACAGCCATGGATGAATATGTTTTTGAAAATATGGATTGCAACGTGGCGCGCTATGAGACAATAGCTGCTGTACAAAGCATCACAACAGAATATAGTTAACTTTAATTTATTTTTTATTTAAACTTATGTATATTAATTTAAAAAATGCAGTCTAAGGACTTGTATTAAATTAGTTTGTTCAACAAATGGCTACAATAGGCTGACTAAACATCAGACTTCACATGAAAACTACTTCTGCTCATAGTGTTATCGTTTCTACAAAAAAATGTTGCCCTACCACAGTGCAACATTAAACGTTGCTCTATGCACTATATTTTCATTAAAAGGTATCAAATGTTATATTTTAAGAAACGAACACAGAATTTTTTCGCCCGTTTGCACTTATTTTACAAAAGAACACAAAAAAAGAAGAGGGCAATGAAAAGGCAACATTTTTCGGTAGAAACGAAAACACCATCAGTCAAATAGGAATGCAGACAACTATTAAGTGACTGCATGTCCCTTATTTATAATTTTTGTTTTATTATTTTTATTTTAGTCCGTAAATAGATTTAACATAAAAACAATTTATGTTTCTATACTACTAATAAAACTATTTTAATATATATAAAAAAAAAAAAAATTAAAACTTAAACTATTGAGCAAAAGTAAACACTTTAAAATCAACTAGTCACATTTTGTATTAAAACGCAAAATATTATATTTTGTACCCATGGTTCTGTGAACCATTAAATTTTTTCAAGTTTATACTAAACTGATCAAAATTTTGTAGGTTTCAACATTAAATTTTTTATAGAAGGCAATCGGCAACAGAAAAATGAACAGCGCCAAAATAATAACTTATACTGCATTGTGTAACGTAACCAACTTGCCGTGGTACAAAAAACGCTGAAGTCGAAGTTACGATTTATAATAGGTTTTATCAATTTTCAAGTGGAGATTCTTCAGAAAAAAATAATTGTTTGGCTCTCCCAAAAATTTGAAAATATTCAGTTGTGACCTCTTGTAGTTATGGTGCGATATGGTTTATTATAAAAGTGTTTACTTTTTCTCCATAGGAAAGCTAAAAATTTTTAAATAAATGTTAATCAGCGTCGTTTAACCTGTGTTTGTTTTCAGTTTCTGCTGCTTCCATGTTGCAACATGTTTTAAAAATGATCAGACTTGTGTTGCCGCATGTGACCCGACAAACCAGCTGCCTGCGCATAAGCTTTGCCACAAATTTTACACAAAAATTTTTTAATACCCAAGTGCAAATGTTTGTGATGATATAATGCTTTTGCGCGCGCAAACGTTGCCCCACAAACTTCGCATTTATGTGGTCGATCCGTCAGATGCATCGCTTTGTGCTCACCCAATAATGACTGTGATGCGAATCTCCTATCGCAAACTTTACATACAAATGGTTTTTCTCCGGTGTGTGACCGATTGTGAACGATCAGCGCCGGTTTTGACTTCGTACGAAAGCCGCACGTTTCACAGACGTAATTACGTTCTAGGGAATGTACGATTCGCTTGTGGCAAGATAAGTTTTTCGGGCTGAAAAACGATTTGCCACAATTCTCGATATCACACACAAAATTGCGAGCTTCCGAGTGCGAAAAGGCATGATGATGCAGCGCCTCTTTTGATTTGTATGTTTTGTCACATTGACTGCAGGGAAAGCCAGCATGAACAATCTGCAGATGTGTGCTAAGAGCGCGTTCAGTAGTGAAACCACAATCACAGCGCTGGCATTTGAACTCTTTATCCTTGTTATGAAACTTGTCGAAATGGCGTTCAAGCGTTTTGGCCAATTTGTATGTTTTTCCACAATCATTGCATACATGTTTGACAGTTGTCAGTTCATTTCTGGAGGGCGTTTTAAAGACCTAGAGCAAATACTCATTGCAAATAGTAAAAAAAAATCATTTAGCAAGAAGACAGAACTACCTTAGGTACATAATCCTCATCTTTACTGACTTCGTCGTCCTCTTCTGACGGAGAATCACTTGCATTGTGAAAATTTTCTCCGTCTTCTTCTTTGGAATTTGATTCATCTTCCGCCAAGTCACCCAGTATATGCAGTTTCACGTCTGGCGTCGCTGTGAGTTCCTCCATGTCCTGTAACTGTTCTTGAAAATTGTGTTCCTCTTCAGTTTCGAACTTAATTGTTGGTTCAGGTGGTACTATATCTTTATTATCCAAATGAACATTTTTAAAGTGACGCGTAAAATCTTCAAAATCAAACGTTTTCAATTCACAAAACGTGCAAATTATGGAAAAGTGCTCTAAAGTTTGACAAAAGACTTCGGCACATTTTGTGTTGGAAAAAGTGTTCAGAGAACTTGAAGAATTAAATAAACTTAACATATTAACGCTAATATTTTAATTATCGTATCTACTTTTAATCTTGAATTGTTTAAAAGCTAAAAACAGCTGATTGGGCAAACAAATGCTACCGAGTATACACAAGAAAAAAGGTAGTAGCATGATACAATTAACTTTCTATCGAAGCAAAAATTTCGGTAGCACACATGATGCAACTAACAAGATGGTAGTGACAGCTGGCTACATTAACACAAACGGCGACCATTAGACATTTTCCATACGGAGCAATTGAAAAGCAACGCAACATTGAAGGCGAATTTACACGATTCACTATCATTGTTCACTTTGAGTGAATCATCCGATTTGAAAAGTGTAAATTGAGTTTCATCTTTAAATTGAAGATGATTGTCATCCACATTGAACAGTGAAAGAAGTAGAAGTATTTCCTACTTTTGATGAAAGTGAAAGCAAATCGTACTTATTTATATCCGTAGTGAAACACAACAATGCTCGAACTATAAATTATATTCCGTTTTATATTATTTTAGACGGCATTGTTAATGTTTTTTTGAACGTCAATAAAATAAATCAACCAACGAATAATTTTTGACAATCAACATCGAATCATCCATTTAATTTTAAATGTTCACTTTGAATAAAGTAAACTTAAAATTATTCACTGTCATCATTCAACGTTCACTGTCATCGTCTTGAATGAAATGTGTAAATTCGCCTTAACAAATATTGTTAGGCATTGAAAGTATACGAAAACGATCAGATGAAGCAACTTTCTTACAACTAGTTGGCAGCACGTTTGCAATAAGTTTTATGCAGGACAGCTTGCAGCAATTTATATTAGCGACTTGTGTTTTTCTTAATAATTTAAAACAAGTAGGTAAATAGATTTTATTGAGACTTCAAAAGGATTTTTCAACATAGATTCTTACACACTAATACAAGAAAAACTTAGAACTATGTAAGAAGTATTGTCATAACAAGGAAAATAAATACATAGTACAACAACAGTCAGAAAAAGACAATGCTTGCTCCCGACATTTAGGCTGTAACTAAAAGAGAAAACTCTAAATAAACTTACAAACTAAATAACACTTAAAAATAATTAAACCTTAAAAGCAAACTGTCCAATATAAGGAAATACAAGGAATACAATGTTAACAGCCAAATTTATAGAAAAGTTAGTAACAGAAGTGAAAAGATAAAAAGTAAAAGTAGAAATATTACATTAAATTCAATTTATAAGAAGAAAATAAAATAATTCAGCCTCTATGAGTACCAGGGAGTGCTTTAATATAAAAATAAGGTAACAGAGGTACGGAAAAGTCAATATCCAAAGGAATATTTTCATTAATTAAACCAATAGGGACAGATAAGTGGAGTTAGACCAACTAAAAGATTTTTGATACTCGAAGATATCATTTATAAGGTGATTATCATGAAAAGAAAGACTTAAAACAAACTTCTTCTGTAAAGTTAAAGCATATTTATAGAGAGGAATAATTTGAGACTTTCTATAAATAATATGATTAGAAAAACTTTTAACAAATAATTCGTAGTTTCTGTCGACACAGAGTCTTAAAACATTAATTTCAGGGATTTTAATTTTTTAGACACAATGCGAGAAATGGAAAACCAAACGGGGAAATGCATAAATTAAAACATGAAATATGTAAACTTTATATATTAATAATTTTGTTTAATTTTTCAGATATTTACTGTTAAAAAGTCTGGAAAACATGCCTTTGATATAAGAAGCTTTTTTAAAAATGATCTGGCATGATCAATAAATTTGACCAATTTGTTGAAATTATAACCCAAATATTTAAAATTAGACTAAACCCTTGATGGTTATACGTATTTTACATACTTTCAAACAAATCCGCAAATCCCCTATTTATAGATATTTTTTTTTTGCGACAACAATGCGTTTTAATGAACAGCTTAGCAATAACTAACGTTGTAAGAAAAAACGGAAACGTGCGACGATTAGATACAACAAAAATACAAAATATATAATAATATTGCCTCGTCGATTCGACGAAGTATAACCATCCAGGGTTAAAAGGAATTTAGACACCATTTTAAAAAATTTGCATACGTTTGCTTTCAGGAACAACATAATTTTTGCATTTCCCAAAAGCATTTCTAAGGCAAATAGCCACTGATTTGGAAGTGTTTATAGTAATACCTCAGCATATATAAAACTAATCAACCTTATAGTCCGGGAGGCAGCGTTGCAAACGGAAAAGAATTTATGAAAATATGATTTGTTGTCTAAATTATTCTTTTTAATGAGTCGTTTAATGATCTGAGTATCAGCTGAATCGGTACTTATGAAGCTGGCTGTGAAATAAATTCATCTATGTAGAAAAAAAGTATAAAAAGTCATTTCTGAAATCTTGAACATTTTTAGAGTTTTGAATTTTGAGTTTTGACCTGATAGTTCGGCCAAATCTGGCGCAGTGGAACGATGTAAATTGCGAGAATGTTCTCTTAAATTTTCACCAAATATCTCAGAAAACAGAATTTGAATGGTCATCTTTTTCAAGTAATTTATATTTTATTGTAATATTTTATATTGTATGAATATTTATTAATGATTTCTCCAAATACTACATATTTTTTAGTCGAATAAAAAAATATACTTGTTTGAAAAAAAACATCATAAAAAATGTTTAAACTACCAAAATCAGGATTAAATTAATTAAATAAATTTTGAAATTATTTATATAACAGATCTAATACTATACTCAATGAAATCAGTAGTCAGCTGAAGAGGTAATAGTGGAAAGAACGTCAGTTTGTTAGTTAAATAAATCGCTTTAAGCTGAGATCTTATGCGCACTTCGGACCTTTAACCCTCTAGCTAACGACTTTACCTTCAGTAGAAGCACAGCTGATTATTTTTTTATCTTTCTGAATGTGTTATAAATACGCTATATAAGTTCCGTATCTTCAGAAATAATTTTCTAACCTCACTTTTTAATACCGGTTCATAATGGCAGCTGACGAGTAATACAGATTTTTTAATGCAGCTGACTGTTATTCAAACATTATGTCAAACGTAACTATTCTCACATTAATTCTAAAAATTTTCGAGATTTCAAAAATTATTTATTTTTTTTTTACTTTTTTTTTACATAGGTAACATTTTTTCACAGATAGCTCCAGAAAGACTTATATATAAATTATATTAAATTATATATAAATTATAGTTTCAGAAATCCTTGAAAAAATTGCAACGCTGCCTCTCGGACTATTAGCTAAGAGTTTTGAAACTAGTTCAAGAGCTTTCAATGGAGATTCATTATGGGTATAAATAAGCGAGTATAAAATATATGTGGGTATATATAAAGTACTGCTTGAGCCATTCAATTCATGAGGAAAATCAAAAATGAAAATGTTATGTAAATGAGGCACCAACACAGAACCTTGGGAAACACCTATCTTAACTTCACCCAGATCAATATACCCTTTTTCTCTGCTGTAGCCGTCACTGCAAGCAAAGCTGCAAGCGAATAAATGTAAGCAAAAGGTCGTGTAGCGCAAGAGAATAACATTTGATTTATTCTCTGTTCTCTTTTCATACACTCCTGCACTGAGGTGAGCTTGCGATCTACGCGTTGTTTCAGTTTTTTCTTTGAGCACTTAATAAACTACACGAATACTCAGGTATCTGCTGCAGTGACCTGAAAAAGAGTTAATTTATTGCGGGTTTCCCCGCAATAAGCTTTTTGTTATTCTTAATGCATATTTGTGTTATTTTTGTTGTTTTATTCGCCACCTGTGGCAGCCGTGGCGTAGTGGGTAGAGTGTGTCTCATACGCCATAGAACCCAGGTTCGAATTCTCCATCTGACACAGAAAGTTTTTCAATTCCAGACAATTGCAAATCCTCAGAGAGTAAAAACTGCCATGAAAAGCTTCTTGGGAACATAAGCCTTTCGGAGTCGGCATATAGCAGGTAGGTTCAGTTATCGATCATTTGTGTTCAAACATTTCACAACACACACAACACAAGTGATCATAAGAAGCTCGGTCAAAGTCCTTTCAAGGGCTAAAATGGTAATTTCGTTTATTCGCTATCTTCCATACAAAAAACACAAACAACGCGAAAAGAGCTTATATCGGCCGTAGCTGAACTCCTAGAGGGGTCAAATATATGAGTTGGTCCTGTTATTTTTTGCCCCTCAAAATTTCTTGCCAACATACCTATCCCCTATCCGCCACCCTTCTTTGGATCCCCAGGATACTAGAGGGGTCGGGTATATGCGTAGGTCCTATTATTTGTTGCCCCTCAACATTTCTCCCGAACACACCTACTCCCAATCTACCACCCTTCTTTGGGTCCCCATACAAAAAACACAAAAGCTGTCGAAAATAGTTATATCGGCCATAGCTTGACTCGTAGAGGGGTCAAATATATGAGTAGGTCCTATTATTTTTTATCCCTTAACATTTCTCCCGAACACACCTACCCCCTATCTACCACCCTTCTTTGGGTCCCCATACAAAAAACACAAAAGCTGTCGAAAATAGTTTATATTAGCCGTAGCTGAGCTCCTAGAGAGGTCAAACATATGAGTTGGTCTTATAATTTTTTGCCCCTTAACATTTCTTCCGAACACACCTACCCCCTATTTACCACCCTGCTTTGGGTTCCAATACAAAACCATCTATTTTCTACGAACGAACGAATAAAAAAATATTCCCTTAATATTCAGGGTTATTTTTCAGGGTATTTCTGTTATTATTTTTTGCTTTATTTGCTACCTACTGGTGTTAGTAAAGCATCGTGCTCTTATTCCCTTCGTTTCTTATAACTGAATAAAACAAAGAGAGTGTATGAGCAGGTTGAGTAAAGCAAAAAAAGGATTGAGGAAATTTTTTATTCGATAGCAAGAGAATATATTCAGGGAGGCGAAAAAGCATACTCATGCAGGGCTCTAATCTAAGCACCAAACTTCCGATGATTGAAGAAATTGCTAAGCAATTTGACTTAAGTCTACTTCAATGGACCCGCTGAATTTCAAGGGGTTGCATGGGCCACAGGTGGAATATTGGCGTTTTTTTCAATACCATTACAATCTACGAAAAAATGCTACCTAGTACGAATAATACAATTATAACTCTGCCATGCCTTGTGCCAAACAACTTTCTGAATTTAAGCGGATTCATTAAACTAGACTTGTTCCAGCACTTTAAATATAAATGGATCAAAGCCTAATCTATTTAATTTTAGAAAAATTCCATCATTATATGCTCTATCAAATGCTTTCTCAATGTCTAGAGACACCGCAACTGTACAATTACGATTTCTCAGATTACCAATTATATCATCATGAAATTTCAACAGAGCATGGATAGTTAAATGACACTTTTAAAAACCAAACTGATAGGCGGGGATGTAATTAATGTCAGACATAATGTCCATTTTAAAACGTAAGTCATGTTCAAGTAACTTACCAAGATTCGAAAGAAAGAAAATTGATCTAAAGTTGTTAAGGTTAGATATATTAGCTTTCTTTTTAATTGGGATTATTTTTGCAGTATTCCAACGAATTGGAAAATAGCCAATGCCAAGACAATAATTAAGTAAAATTAAAGAAAATTCAACCATGCGATTTTGTACCAGTTACATTTTTGATTATATAGGAAAACTCATCTAGGTTTGTTCTTAGTTACTCTTCTTCCTGGAAAGAAGGCAAGTGACATAAATCATTTAAGATTCCTCTTGAGCCAATCATAGTATCATAACCATTTTTATACCCCAGCGCGTACTGCGTAAGCGATATATTACCTTTGTCATTCCATTTGTAACGCCAAGAAGGAGGCGTGGCAGGTAAAGAAAAATATACATATTTTTGATCAGCATCATCTCCAGAGTCGATTTCCGTGTGTCCGTCTGTCTGTCCATCCGTCCGTCTGTCGACACGATTACAGCCGCAATTTTAAAGCTATCGCGATGAAATTCAAAATATAAGTTTATTTTTAACAAAGAAAGATCAAGTTCGAAAATGGGCCAAATTGGATGAAAACCACGCCTACCTTCCATACGAGGTGACTTTATATTAACAGTAAAATGTCTTTAAAATCCACAAAAATTAAAAAAATGTCTTAAAATTTGGCAGGTGAGCTTTGCTCTTCAGTCTTAATCCTGGCTATGAAATTTGGAAAAATCGGATGGAAACCACGCCTACCTCCCATTCAAAGTGGCTTTATTTTTTTTTTTAAAACTTTCAACACTCCATCGCATCAATCAAAATTTTGATGGAGCTCCAGACCTGCATCAATCAATCACAGGGTTTCATATCAACTTTTCTGGTACTTACAAGAACACTTTTAGTCGGCATCGGCCATTCTGTGAAAATATCACGTGTGAGCAGCTATTCCATCAAATATCTCGAAGAGAGTAAAAGAGAACAAAAAATGCGATATTCTTCATTCAATTTTAATGATGTATAAACTCTGCCATTTTTTGCTGGGAAAACAACAACAAATTTTGAATGATCCTCCAATTTGAATGACGTGCAAACAGTGTCTAAGTGTTTCGGCCTTAAGCGTGGAACAGAATGCGATGTAGTTGTAGCGATTCCAGGAAGTAACATCATCAGATGTTCAGAGTGTAGCACGCTACGCCAAAAAATATTTCCACAATAGCATGAGCGCTTCAGACAACACTTATTTGTACATTTTTTCGATTTTACAAATATTGAACACTTTCAACACTTATTTCGGTACCGACAATGTTTGCAGTATCGATTTGATACTGCTTAATGCTCTCACGCAAGTCTGCTTTCAAATAAAAAGTTGACATCTCTTGTTTCCCAAAAATGTGATCCCAATTAAAATGCCAAAAAGTATTAATCGATTTTAAGTTATAATCGCGTTCATGTTTAACATCACTACGTCAGCCGTTTAATATTGCAACAATAGTTTGGTAAAAAATATATATATATATAATCAAAATGCTAAAAATTCTACCCAGTGTATCGCTCTGTAATCAACCAAATACAAAATGTGGTGAAATATTTTGTCAAAGCTCTACGAATTTTACGATAGTCTGCACATTCTGCGAAATGAAAACATTCGAATTTGATGACTTTATGTTGCACTTCAAGAATGTGCACTTTGAAAACAATTTGTTAAAAACCGAGGCAGTCCACTTTGAGTACGTGCCGGACATAGCTTTAAAAATTGAAAATGAATTGGATAAAGTCGAAGATCAGTTAGCTGAAGAGCCAATTGATTCGATGGATACCATAGGTTCCGTTGACATAATTCAGGATTCTGGCACGAACAATTGGGATGATAGTGATAGTTCATCGGTAGATGATGGCGATGAATGGATAAACAATGAGGAGGATGACGATGATGAAGACACTGAGTACAAACCAAGAAAAGTATACATAATAAAGTTCATGTTGTATATAGATAACTATACCATATTTCTTATTTCATAGAATTCACGCTCCAAGGCAGAAATCAAAACTCACGAGTGTGAGCATTGTAAAAAGCATTACAAAACCGAAGGTATATTAAAACATCACATTCGAAAATATCACAACTCCAGTGAAATCGACACCAGTAGTAGTCATAAATGCAGTCAATGTCCAGAAGTTTTTCCTAACCTGCGTCAATTTAATGCTCATATGATCAATGAACATCTTGGCTTTCAATGTACACAATGCGATAAGAAATACAGCTCCAGGTACGAACTTAAAAGACACGAAATAACACATTCCGGAGTTAAAGATTTCGTTTGTGATTTTGAAAATTGTGGCAAGCGTTTCTATACACGACGTCGTCTCACCATACATCGGCATGTTCATGATGATTCTAAAAATTATGTCTGCGAAACTTGTGGTTATAGCTGTCGCATCAGGGAAATGCTTAGAGTTCATTACCGGACTCACACCGGAGAGAAACCTTATGCTTGTGATATGTGTGATAAAAGCTTTGCCTCCTCATCAATGCTTAGAGAGCATAAACCCATACATTCTACAGAACGTCCACACATCTGTGATGTTTGTGGGGCGTCGTTTTCCCGTCCTAAGGCTCTGTATCATCATAAACACTTGCATTTGGGCATAAAGAAATTCAAATGCAAACTATGTGGAAATGCATACGCGCAAGCATCCGGTCTGGCAGGTCATATGAGGCAACATAAGCAACCGTCATTAATTTAAACTTTAACTCAAGTACGAGTCTTAATTGTTGCGTTTATAAATAATTCATTACAGAAATAAATTTAGATATTGGTGAACATGAATTAAAATTGAACTTAAAACGATTATAACATGCATATATAAATTCATCACTTAAATATCTATCTGAAATAATACTGTGCTTATTTCAGACAGCAAGTATTAGGTTCGCCGAAAAAGCAACATTTTTATATGAGGCAAATTAAATGGTTTAAGTTAGTTCAGTAAAAAATGTTTCAAAAAAGGTTTCATTAAATAGTTATCGGTTTTTCAAAACTTAAAACTGCTATTTGGCTTTGCTTTTAAATTAAGCACTTGGATTATAAAAACCATGAACATTTTATTAAAAAAATTAATTGGTTTTCAGTAATGCTTTCGCAGATACTTTTTTATAAATCAAGTTTGCAGAATAGTTTTATTCGAATTTTATTTGATTTTTCTAAAATCTTAAGAGTTGAGTTTTGCCTTTAACTAAACTGCAACAAAATTAACAATCTGTGTAAAATGTTAAACTTATTTGAAAAGATACTTATTTAATTAAACCTGTCCTAAATATATAAAAGCGATGAACGGATTGAGGTACTGAGATACACAGCAAACGAAATTACATTTTTTAATCACCCTTAGCATGCACTACGGCGTAGCCTCTGACAGAATTAAACCGACGCATAGTGCGTCGACCCCATACAAGTAAGGTAAAAAAATAGAAGGATTGGTCAGAATTGAATAAAATTTTGTTGCTAAATGATTAAAGTGTTCTTAATTTAAGAATGAAAAACCACAACTTTGAAGATACACAAAATTTTTTTAATCTCACTTTATTGTCATAACTTTAAAAAACCTAAATTCAAACATCATTATCTTTCAAAAATAGTTAACATTTTTGTTTTTTCATGAAAATTGTAGTCTTACGATTTTTTTTTCTTTTACCCCTTTGTAAGCATTTTGACAAAGATATTTGAAAAAAACAGAATTAAGTTGCACCAAACTTTTTCATTTTACTTTATTGTTATAATTTTAAAAACCTAATTACCAAATATTTTGATAAATGATTTATTATCTTTATCCTGAATCTCTTGAAGAATTCTCTGTTGAAGAGCTTTAAAGTGACAAATACAATCTTCTATATTTGCAAATCAGAATAAGTTATTTTCAAAGCCATTTTTTAATAAAAACATATTTACAACTAGTTTCCCCTTTTTTACTAAAAATACTCTAACACACAGTTTCCTTACGCTTAGCAAAAAAAGTAACGGTAAAGAGAAAAAGATGTAAAAGATGTAAAGCCAAAATTGCAATGTTTATGTTCAACAAATCGCACCTTAACCAAAAATGTGTAAAAATTTATATTTATAAAATTGATATAATGGAATGATATTTTCTAGGAACAATCTTTCAATGTTCTTTTTAACGTCATAACTATGTAAAAACATTTTTTTTATCGATTACTGAAAATTGTAAATTGATATTAACGTTGGAACTGTTTATCGATGATAAGTCTTTTGCAAAAAAAATAAGAATACAAATCAATCATTTATTATTAATTACAAGAAAAATGTTTATTTGCCATACATATATTCAAGCGGAATAAGGAGAAATGGCGAAGTAGATCATTAGAAAAAGGCAATATTTTAAAAAAGCGGAAGAAAGCGGAGTATGTTTAACATCTTTGTCGAAAGTAAAATGTCGATAGCAAACGAAACAGTACTTACTTTTAGGGAAATTTTGGAAATCGTTTTTTATTGACTATTAAGAATAGTCGAATTTTTTATATTTTTCATGAGTTTGAAGTTAAATAATATTTTTGTTTTTTAATATTTCTTAATGAATTAAAAAACATATTTTTCTTTGATTTGATCTATTCAAAAAGGTTTATTTTATATAATACGACCATGATATAATAATTTACAAGGAAGCCTTGACAACTACCTATTTTCTCAGAGCGTCGACCAACACTTGTTAAAATCAATACAAAGTTTATTTTTTCATCAGTTTTGATGCTTATTAGTTTTCTATTTTTCTATGGGTTTTTGACAAATGTTGGTAAATTATTGTAAATTATTATTATATCATGAATACGACTAGAATTGTATTTTTGGCAATTTTTTCAGTAGCTGCTTACGAATACAAACTATGCAGATTATCATGCTAGCTGAAAAAAGTTGAAGTTTGAAGAGCTGCAGCACCCACACCAATGATTTATGTATTAAAAATGTTATTGTTTTCTCTTATTTGAACAATTTCCTTTTCAACGATACCGAACATGTTGGGTTTCTTTTTCGTGAATTTTTTGATTTTTGTCCAAGGGACGGAGTACTTGCGACGCTACTCATACCAAAACGCATGCAAAAACGTAGAGCATGATAACATTTTTACGAGCGTGCTTAAAACGGAGACTACGTCGCTCAGTGTTTTGATTTTATACATTCTTGTGCCAAAAATAAAGAACTTTGACGGATTTTGATATAATTAAGTACAAAGTCATTATTTATTTATTTATTTATTCAATTCAATAATAAAACGATGAACCACGAATTGGCCTAATTATTGTACAGAAATTACAGACGGCAGAAACCAAAAACTAGAATGTTCAATGAAATTTAATAATAAAATAGAATTAACATATGTTAATACTTTAAAATTATAATATTGTTTATACTTCAAACTTTTTAGATATGAGAAAAAATATATACATACATATATATATATATATATATATATATATATTATATATATAATATATATAATATACATAATATATATATATACAAAACTAAGACCCACCCAGCACGAATAAAGGGTAAACTTAATATAGACACAACCTAAATGTCACCAGCAACAGCAAAGAAAAGTATTAAAAAAAACAAAAATTTAATTAAATCAATTTAAATTAACAAGTATTTAGATAAAATAGCGTAAGAATTTCTAGACAATTATAATAAAGAGTTTCATAATTTGCGTTCCAAAGCGGCCTTAAATTAAAGCGGTTACGATTTTGATGTTTAAAATGCACTGACAACTGTTTGCTGTCAATTCGCTCAATGTTCAATAAATACTCAAAACAACCGAAGTGACTGACAAGAAATGGAAATTGTTATAAAAATATATTTTGACCATTAACTTGGTAGGTTTTTGAGTTTGCTGATTACAATTTTGGTGTCAATTTTATACAAATACTTTCAGCTGTTAAATCAACTGTTAACTTGCATGGATGACAGGTACAAAACAGATTTTTTTTACACCATAATTGCAATTGGAGACCACAAAAACTTAAAGAATAGTACTTATTTTTATATAAAGGGTTAATTAAATACTGCATTAAACTGCAATATCAAATAAATAAAGAACATGTTCGTTTCTTTGGCACCCTTCTTATTGTTTACATAAAATTGTGTATTTTTTACCTAACATTTCATTCGGTTACAACAAAAATGCAAGCACGTTTCAAAATTCGACGAAAACAAAAAAAAAAAAAAACAAATCGCACTAGTTGAATAATACAAAAAGATACTCTGATATTGAATAAAGAACTTTGAAATAATCTGTTTTTAAAAAATTACGCACTACTTTGTCATTAAACTGCAGTGTGTTTTATATTTAGATGAGAAAATATTTAATTAACTGCGGCGTTAAAAAAACTTCATGCTCAAATCAAGTGGAACAATTAAGTTCTTTGATATTTTCAATTATTTTAAAAATAGATCAATCTCTTAGCAACGCAAGCATATTGCATGCTCTCTTAAAATCGTATTTATCTATCACTTCCACATACATTCGGCAAATAATTCATTAAAGAACTGCATCCAAATCAACGGTCTAGTCTCATTTTGGAAATTCAAATCATTTAACATATTTAAAGCTGTTTTTTTGGACCATTTATAATTTTATGGATTCCCACAAAGAGCTGACAAGAAAGGTACATTCTTATTTGTAGTTCTTGTAAGCAAATAAATTTTTCGTTTTTAATTATTTATCTAAATAGCAGTGCAGTTATTGTGAAAAAACTTTTATAAAAGGCAAAACACTAGACACTCACATACGTTACTACCATGCCGGTACGAAGCACAACAAATGCACTCAATGTGATGCGGTATTTAAAACAGAGCGTCAACTTAATGGTCATTTAAGGCGCCTGCATGCTGCGTTTCCCTGTGCGCTGTGTGAGAAAACGTATCGTAGCCGCGAGTCCTTGCGCATGCACGAATTCAATCATGCTGCTGAGCCAAAATTTATTTGTGACATCAAGAACTGCAGTAAAGCTTTTTTAAATCCAAGACGTTTGCGCGATCATAAACTTACCCACGTTGCAAATTTGAATTTTGTTTGCGAGTATTGCGCTTATAGTACGCGCATAAGGGTTAATTTCCTAGTGCATAAGCGCCAGCATACTGGAGAACGTCCGTACTGTTGTGAGAAGTGTGGCAAGTTTTTCGCCTCCAGCCATCAATTAACTGACCATAAGTTGGTGCACACGCGTGAGCGCTTGCATAAATGTTCACTTTGTAACGTGGCTTTTGTGCATGCAAAAGCTCTGTACCACCATGCTCATCTACATTTGAAAGCTAACAAATTTATATGTAAATTTTGTGACAAATCGTTTGCGCAGGCAGCTGGATTTTCTGCACATATGCGAATACATAAGCAATACGCTAAAGAATGCATGACAGAAAAAGTTAACTTAAGTTTAGTTTGATCAATGCCATCTTTATTGTAAAAAAAAACTGCATGTTTTCAAAACTTGCGTCCATAGATGTATGTAGCATGTATATTAGATGAGTTTTCCGTGCACTAGGGGGTAAATATGAAGAAGGATACTAATAGGATCAGAAATGTGAAATTTTGAGTTCAATATCTCTTAAACCGAGTACGCTCAAAGCGAAAAAAAAACGAAATGGCCATTCCAGCCCTTGAAAGGACTTTGACCGAGCTTCTTATGATCAATTGAGTTGTGTGTGTTGTTAAATGTTTGAACACAAATTATCGAGAACTGGACCTACCAGCTTTATGCCGACTCCGAACGGCTTATGTTCTCAAGAAGCTTTTCATGACATATTTTTACTCTCTGAGATTTGCCATTGTCTGCAGAGGTGACGGCCGAACAGAAAAATTAATTCAATTGAAAAAACTTTCTGTATCAGATGGGGGATTCGAACTTGGGTTCTCTGGCGTATGAGCCACACACTCTACCCACTACGCCACGGCCGCCACATAGCGGGTATATGTATCTTATATAAATTAAGATTATTTTTCCAAAAACGTATGTTTCGATAAAAAATAAGCTTTGCGGACTATCTCCATAAAATTGTGCATCAGCTTATGGTATTTATTTTCACATAAACAAGTTTCATCAAGTTCGTTGCATCGGTTAAACCCAAAAATTAAAAAAAGACTTAGCTTTGTTAGCTTTGTCAGAGTGCAGGGGATTAAAGAACTAAATTTTTGCAAAGACTGATAATGGCATTTGATTAAACAATTAATTTTATTATGGAATCTGTATGTTTAGTTACTTTTATCGGAAATTTAATACCTTAAAAAAAAATATTTGAAAAACTCTTTAAAAAGATACAGTAAAAATGGTTTTTTTCTTTGAGCGCACTTGGTTTAAAAGATATTGAACTCAAAATTTCACATTTCTGATCTTATTAAAATTCTTCTTCATATTTACGCCCTAGTGCACAAATAAGAAAGAATAGCAAAAAAACTCGTCTAATGTATATATGTAGCTTCTCTGAAAAATGGCCAAAACTTAAGCAATTAAAATTAGCTGTTAATATTATGTCTTATCAAATAAAAATGAAAATTATTATAAATATGATAGCCAAAAATCTCTCCATTCTTTTTAAAATTTGGTCATTCGAGAAATCTTGATTTCAAGTTTTTCAATCGTTATACAAATTTTATGAAAGTCTTTTTTTTTAAAGTTGTCTTTTTCTCATAACATAACCAGATTTCGAAAAAAAGACGTTGTGCGCTCGATACGATAAATAATTTAAAATTTATTTATATTTTATCTACCGGGCTTTACCCTTTCAGATTAGCAAACTTAATACTAAAGTAATTAAATTAAAAAAGACACTTATTAACATTTGATGATCTTAAAAAGTATTTTTTAAAATAATTCATATTTTGACAATGTGTTTTTGACATTTGATCAATGGGTTACTTATCTGTATTATCTTATTGTAACAAATTATTAACTGTTTCCTGAAATATCTATGCACAAAACAGTTTAACAGATTGGATACTGTGTTGCTTTAGGCTCATTAAGGTCATTATTTGTTTTATGTCGTGATATATAAAAAGTTTCGTTCCTCTGAGGGAGCGAGATGTAATAAGAGATAATACTTCCGGAGAATATGTTCTTCCATCAATAATATCCTTAATTAATATATTAGCAATTTCTCGCATTACGGCGAGTGTAAGTTTAGCCACCGACAGCGCATCAAGTAATCAGACATGTTCTCCCACGTTTACATTAAGGCGCCTCACGCTCCATACAAAAAAAAAAGTTGTTCGGGTCGGTTAATCAAAATAATCCTTGGTTTATATTCCCCAAATATATCGACTCCAGCAATAGCCATCCGTGAGCTTAAATGGTTTGGAATAACCTCTGGAAATCAAGTTTTTTATAAAACTATTGGTTGGTGTGGTAGTTAAAACAAAACATACCGACAGAAATAATAGCAATAAAAAAGTTCTTCCAAACTGCATTAAAAAAACTTAAATTTTTGCCGTCGGCCAAATATACTGCGGATTTTCATGCATTGTTTTAACTTTTTTTTTTGTATTATTTTCAATAAAATTCAAACTGAATTTGTTTTTCTTTGCCATATTACTTTTAGTCAAATAAATTGCCACAAATAGTGTTAACTTTTTGTTATTTAATTTAATTCTTCAACTTGCACTATAGTTTATCATCAATAGAGAATTTATTTGACTAAAAGTAACATGGCAAAAAAAATGTATTTGAATTTTAGTGAAAATATGATAATATTAAAAGAAGTTAAAAAATTAATAAAAACCCGCATTATCTTTGATCGAACTGCACAAATTTAAAATTTGATGATGCAGATCGGAAAGACTTTTACATGACTATTATTTCTGACCATTTGGTTATTTTTTTAACTACCACACCAGCCAATATATTTATAAAAAAAGTCGATTTTTATAGGCTGTTTGGAATGGTTAATTCCAGCTCACGAATGGCTGTCGCTGGAGTCGAAATATTTAAGGAATCATAACATAAACCAAGCATTATTTTGAGGAACCGACCCCAACAACTTTTTTTCGTGAGGTGCCTTAATGAACGTATATCGTAACTCAAATTGCGTGAATAGCATCTGAACTCATTCTGTTGATTGAGTATTTGTAAATTGGGTCCCAGATTATGTGTTATAATAAAGCCCTTACATATAATATAAATATAGATATATACCTACATAATTTTGCATTTCCATTCCCACAACCTAAAGTAAAAATTGACATAAATTAAAAATATCAATATTTGCATTTCCGTTCTCACAGACAAAATTCAGGTGAAACGAAAATGCAATAATCCAATTTGATAAACAATTCCAACGAATTGCTTTCGACATCAACTGCATTTCCGCAAAAATTTGGCAAAAATTAATATATTAAAAAATATCAATATTTGCATTTCCGTTCTCACAGACAAAATTCAGGTGAAACGAAAATGCAATAATCCAAATTCAATAAACAATTCCAAAGAATTGTTTTCGAAATAAGTTCAACTGCACTTCCGTTCACACCAAGTTCAATGCAAGCGAAAATGCAACTTGACAAAACATTATTGGTAAACAATTCTTAAGAATTGTTCACCAACACAATTAATCAATACACACCGATAGCCGATGAAAATTGCAACATCAACATTAAAGTTGAAATAAATATATGTTAAGTTAGTTAAGTAAGGTAGTTACTGAGTACCTTCGAAAGATAGAAGTACTCCTTTATTTAAGTTATATAGTTCAAAGTGATCGTGTAAACTTAATAAAAAGAGTAATTCAAATAAATAGTTTTAAATAAAATAAAAAGTTTGTTTTTTTTTATTTATACTAAAACCAAAACTAAAACTGGCGCAGTCGGTAGGATAGTGCGTATATCCTTTTAATTATAAAAAGATATTTTTTGTTTCAACAAATTAAACGCGCGAATCCTTTTTACATAAAAGATTATGTAAAATTTATTGCATAGAAACTTATGCAAGTATTAAAAATCATAAAAGATTATGATTAATTAAAAATAAGAACAAAAAAAAATAATAAAGTCCTTTTTAAAAATTGAATAACAAATGTGGACAAGAAAAATAATAAATGTGGACAAATTTAAAGGAATAATAATTGTGGACAAATTTAAAACAAAAAAAAAAAAAAACAACTGTGGACAAATATAAAGAAAAAAAAAAAAATAAAAAATAAATGTGTACAAATGAAAAATAACTTTTAATTTGAAATTTTTTTTAAAAAAGAACAAAAAAAAAAAAAACTCAAATTAAGGAAAATACAAAAAAACGTTCTTGAAAAAAAAAAAAAAAAATATATATAGAAATAACAATTTTACAAAAAACACTAAAATAAAGAAGATAAAAAAACCAAGTGCAGTAAAACCATCAATAAACACCAACAGAAGCAGATTACGACAACGATTTGACACACATAAGCGAAACGAATTAATGTTACCTGAAGACATCACCGAACACTCCAAAAGTTACCTGCCCATATCATCATTCACGGCACTACCACTTAAAGACGGAGCCAAACCGATAGAACTTCATATCACGCAAACCATATTAGAGGATCCCAACTTGAAGGAATACAGGAAGGAGGCCCAATACAGACTTTACTACTACACACACTTATTAAAGGTTAAAACAAATAAATAAGTTTCATATTATTTTATTACGTATTAATATACATATTAAATATTATCCTTAAGTTAAGAAAAATATATTTTGAAAATGGCAGTAAGCCAAGTAACTTTTAATCCTATCAAATACCTAAGTGGCTTACCAGAATTCAATGGAGATCCGAGAGATCTTCCAAACTTTATTAATCTCATAGAAAGAGTGCACCCATTACTGACAACTTTCGACGAACTTGGACAGGGAATATTTTCCGACTTGATAAAAAGTAAACTTAAGGGAAAAGCAAGGGAAATCATCGAGATCAATTGCCAAGCCGTATCTTGGAAAGAAATCAAACAGGTTCTTCAAAATAATTTCGGGGACAGATTAAGTGTAGACGAATTATTTGACGAACTGAGAGGTTCAACTTTTAAAACAAATAGCGTTGAATTTTTTAATGAAATAAAAAGTAAGCTTAGACGACTTAACATCAAAACCCAATTCATCCTTGGAGCAGAAGGTGGATCAAACACCGTTGCTCAGAACAATATACGTACCGCCTTAAACATTTTCAAGTCTAAAATTCCGGAACCCATGAAGACGATCCTGGCCTGTAGAAACCCGGATTCGTTAGAAAAAGCAATGAACATCCTGTTCGAATCAGGATATGCGTATAACAACACACAAAATGTTCAACCACGTAGACGAGACTTTCAACAAACTGGACAAAATTCTCCACTACAAAATAGACAATATTCACCGTCAAATAGACAAAACGTCCCTCATCAACACAGACAACACTTTCAACCAAACGGACAACACTCGCAACCAAACAGACAACACTCGCAACCAAACAGACAACACTTCCAACCAAACAGACAAAACCACTCTCAAGAAAACACATCACATTCCTTCCAGAATAGGCCAAATCCCCAACAGAATAGAAATCAAAATTTCACACAGCAAAACACACAACATTCAAATTTTCAACCGCATAGAAACCACACTCAAAACCCTCAATTCCCTCTTCCAGAACCAATGGAGATCGGTAAATTAGAGATAGAACAAAATTTTCATTTACCAGCCTCCGGAACGAACTACCACATATAAACATCGTAACAAAGCTAGGAACCCTTAAATTCATAATAGATAGTGGAGCAACCCATTCCATCATTAATCCCGGCATTTGCCATCCCAAATGGTACCTACCACCAAAACAAATAAACATCAAGACACTTCAAAATACAATTAGTACCACAAGTCTGCCCAAAAAAACAAAAACCATTTAATGCTTCTTACATGTTTTTTGCTTTGTACGTTTTTTTGAATTCTCCGTTCTTTGTTTTATAATAATATTCTTGTCAAATTTTAATTACGAGTGTGTGTTGATTAGTAACGAAATTTGAATGAATTTGAAATAACGCTTAACTGCACCAAAAATTTAAAAATGCAAAGCAAAAAACAGTTAAACGCCTTTACACGTTTTTTACTCATACATATTCAAATTTGAAATGGAATGAGAGCAGAAGTTGTGCAAAGCAAAATCCGTTTAATCATGCGCAATTTCAATGCTTTATAACACTTTTTCCGTTTACCGTACGACTATGATTTTAAGTTTAGAAAGTGTGTAGATAGAGAAGAATAATGAGTGCAGTGCGCAAAATCCTATTGTTTTTCAGTTTTGCGTGGTGATTGATAAAAGATGGACATGGCTTCGAGAGGAAAAAAAATGGTACGGAAGGCTCAGCCTCTGTAAGTATACAAAACAAAAAACATTTAATGTGCTTTACATGCATTCTACTTTGTATAATTTTGTCTTATCAAAAATATTGTATAGAAAATGCAAAATGAAAATCATGTAAGAGCTTTTAAACATTTACTTTTAGAAGGCATATAAATGCTACACCACCGACTATGACTGTGGAGCAAACTACCGACGAATCAGCTTATTCTGATTTTAGTGCAGATGACTCAATGAAAGATCCGAATTATGAACCGGAGGTTACAGAAGAGGAAGTAAATATAACACATGTGTTAGGTTTGTTTTAAAATTTTAATTTACATATCAACTTTTATATCTAAGCGATGTAACTGTTCCAGATGTTGCAGGTTCTAAAAGCGTGCAGTCCACCTCGTCAGAAGAGCCACTGATTGAGAGTAAACCACATCCAATAAAAAAATATCGCACCAAAGAGGCGAAATTAGAATGGCGAAAAATAAAATATCAGTTGTTAGCTCCATGTACGTGCACTAAAAGATGTTTCGAGAAAATATCAGCAGAAACTAGAGAGAGAATACTTAACCACTTTATTGGATTGGAGTTTAATGAAGTAAGATTATTTGTAGACAAGTTTGTGCGGCAAATGCCAATAAAAAAAAATCACAGCATAAAAGTGCTAAAATAAGAAGTTATTCATACAAATATTCATTGCTTGGTGATGAAAAACATGAAATAGAGATTTGTAAAGAAATGTTTCTGCATACCCTGGGAAGGAACAGTGACAGTTTCATAGTTACACATTTTAAATCAAAGGTCAAAAACAAAGGAATAGCTATTATTAAGGATAAAAGAGGAGAATTTAGTAGACATAATTCATCGTCAAACAAAATTGAATTGTCCTCAAAAATTCGGTCTCATATAGAAAGTTTTCAACCAGTAGTGTCACATAATAGATTAGAGCATTCCCCGAATAGGCGGTATTTATCACCAGACTTAAATGTTAAAGTTTTATGGAAAGACTACTGTTCAAATAATGACCAAATCTCCTATGAAACCTATAGAAAAATGTTTGTGGAAGCAAATATTGGTTTTACTGGACCTGCGGAAGATGATTGCCCAAGCTGCTCTCTGTATAGAACCACATTACTGTAACAACAGAGAATGCGTCAAATTCAAATAATGGCCAAATTGCAGAAACTAACTCAGAATCGAGTAATGAACACGGCAGAGAAGGCAGTACGACATACTCCGAAGATAGCCCTAATAATGGTAAAACAACAGAAGATACTGCACAAAATTCCAGCGGCAACCAAAATATCACACCCACTACCGTTGATATTCATAATGAGTATAATTGCAATATTTGCGAAAAATACAAGCAACACCATCAACACTACATTTCAGCACGAAAATCATATACAGAAGATGCATCCATTGAGTGGGATTCGACACATAGTGTGTTTTGTGTTGATATGCAAAAGGTGGTTATTATTCCGAAGATGACTATTAAAAATAGTTACTTTGTCAGTCGCATGGTAGTTTTCAACGAAACGTTCGCAACTCTGCAAAATAATCAAAAGGATATATGCGTTCTATGGAATGAATCCATAAGTGGAAGACGTGCTACAGACGTCGCTTCTACTTATTTTAATATAATCAAAAATGCCAATGCTGCAGTGACGAAATTTTTGTTTTGGGCCGACAATTGTTCAGGACAGAATAAAAATTGGTTGCTATTTACAACACTGTGGATTGTAAATCAAAATTGGGGTCCAGATGTCATCACCCTTAAATATTTCGAACCGGGGCATTCGTACATGAAAGCAGACAGCATTCATGGACGTATTGGAGCTGAATGGAAGCGACGGCAAGAAGTGCTAACAATGGATGATTTTGAAGATGTTATAATTACGTCAGGGAGGAATAATAAAATTCTTAAGATGCTTCCACAGGACTTCAAAATATTTCAAGACGGAATGAGATCACGGAAGAAAGGGGATAGAGGCATAAATATAATACCAAATATGGACGATATAAAGGTTGCCCAATTTCGCAAAAATTCACGAGTTATATTTTATAAAAAACATCATAATGAGAAACATTTTATGGAGTCAAAATTTCTAAAAGAAAAATTTATAATGGTAGAGCAATTTCCAGGGTTAGAAACTCCAAGAGGAATTAATACCGCTAAAAAACAAAAAATCATAAAGGAACTTATCCCACATATGCCACCAAGGAAGCAACTATTTTGGAAGGAAATTCCAGAAAGTAATACCGCAACAGATTTACGCTTCCAACAAAACTAACTTAAGTTTCATTCAATTAACTTATTTAATTTATCTACAATTTCTTTATTTTTTAATTATTATTTGATACTTTGAACATAAATGAATTATTAATTTAATAAAATGTACTGAATATTTTAATTTAAATAAAAAAACATTAATTTAAATGCAACCCGAAGATTTGTTATCTCTGTTCATCTTAAAAAAACAACTGTTATTTTTATGCACACCAAAAACCATTTAAACAGCACTTACTTGTTTTTTAAATGTTTTTCTGAATATATTTTTAACATTATGCAAAACAAAAACAAGTTTATGACCATTGCATGTTTTTTGCTTTGTATGATCATTTAATTTTGTTCTAAGTTTTACTTAACGTACAAAGCAAAAATAATAAAAGCATATTAAATAATTAAATTTTTAGATATTTTAGGCACTAACTTCTTAAAGTAAAAATTTGAAGGTTTTTGAACCAATGTAAATTGGTTCAAAATATGTAATGTGATTACGTTGAAAGGATTTAAACCAAACACAAACGTCTAATTATCTCAAAACTAGAAAAATGCAGTTAACTGTTTTTTGCTTTGCACGGCAGAAGTAAAGTAAGAATTCCATTGTTCTCTGAACTTGGCGACCCTAATGAGGAAGCTGAATTCATAGTTTGCAAGTTCCACAACATGTACGACGGCATAATAGGTAACAATATTTTTAAGAGAACCGAAGCCATAATTGATTACAAAAACAACCAAATAGAAGTTAATAATAAGAAAATTCCTATTATATTTGGTCAAACCATAAGCATCCCAGTAAGTCAAAAGGCAGGGCTTACATACGTTAAACAAACTGCAATAAACAATATTACAATCGAAGAAGGTATCTACGAAGCAAACAATAATAAAATAGAAATACCTGTACACGAAAAATTAGGACTGATAGAAAATAACCAAATAAAACCCATAGAAACAACGATTATTAATAACGAAAACTTTAACATTATAGAAGAAATTGCAAGTAAACCTATCCAAGAACAAATTCGAATGGACCATCTAAACTTGGAAGAAAAAAGAAATCTAATAAAAATCATTAACCAATATTCAGATATATTTTATAAGGAAAACAATCCCCTTTCATTTACAAACGAGGTAAAACATCATATTCGTACAATAAATGATGTCCCAATACATGTTAAGTCATACAGATATCCATTCATCCAAAAGAGATAAATAAGCAAATCCAAGAAATGTTAGACAATAAAATAATTAGGCATATTAATTCCCCATATTCTGCACCAGTATGGATCGTCCCTAAGAAGGCAGACGCTAGTGGTAAAGAAAAGTGGAGATTAGTTATAGACTACCGTAAGTTGAATGAAGTAACGATAGACGATCGTTATCCCATTCCAAATATAGATGAAATTCTTGACAAATTAGGAAGGTGTCAATACTTTACGACCCTCGATTTGGCCAAAGGATTCCATCAAATTGAAATCAGTGAAAATGATATTCAGAAAACTGCATTTAGTGTAGAAAACGGCTATTATGAATTTCTCAGAATGCCTTTCGGACTGAAGACAGCCCCGGCAACTTTCCAGAGATTAATGAATAATGTCCTAAAGGAACATATAAATAAGATATGTTTAGTATACTTAGATGATGTAATCATCTTCTCAACGTCATTACAAGAGCATCTTATTGCAATCAATAAAATTCTATACACATTAAGGGAAGCAAACCTCAAAATACAGTTAGACAAATCAGAATTCTTAAAGAAAGAAACCGACTTTCTCGGACATATTGTAACACCAAATGGTATCAAACCAAACCCTAAGAAAATTGAATGTGTACAAAATTTTCCAATTCCGAAAACAAATAAACAAATTAAACAGTTTTTAGGTCTAACGGGTTACTACCGTAAATTTATTAAAGATTACTCTTTACTTTTTACTCCAGATTATTAATAAAAAATCCAGATTATATAAACAGTTTTGAAACCCTTAAAACAATTCTAACAAACGACCCCATACTACGATACCCTGACTTTAATAAGACTTTTACACTCACAACCGATGCTAGCAACTTCGCTCTTGGAGCAATCCTATCGCAAGAAAACCATCCGATCTGTTTTGCTAGTAGAACACTCAACGAACATGAGATAAACTACAGCACTATAGAAAAGGAATTGTTAGCAATAATTTGGGCAACAAAATATTTCCGACCATACCCGTTCGGTCGTAAATTCACAATCGAAACTTACCACAAGCCCCTTACGTGGCTTTTTTCTATAAAGGAACCAAATTCAAAACTAGTTAGATGGCGCTTGAAACTTTCAGAGTTCGATTACGAAATAAAATACAAAAAAGGAGTACAAAATGGAAACGCTGACGCACTTTCTCGAATAGAAACGCCAGAAATACACCTTAACGCATCTGAAGATATATCAGCGAAAAAAATAGAGGAAAGCAAATCTTGTATCAACATTTTTAAGAATCAGATAATTATTAATAAAACTTTGTCAGGATCACTAAAAATTAGAAATGTAAACGTGCTTAGTAATAAAAGAAAAATAATATCTACTAAAGACTTAGATAGGGAAACAATTATAATTCTTCTAAAAAATCACTTCAATCCTAATAGAATGAACGCTATAATGATAGATGACGAATTTTACCCCATCCTGAAAACAATTCACAGCGAAATGTTTTCAGCACTCAAAATAATTAGATGTCGAAAAATAGTCAAAGATATGGAAAATGAAGAAGATCTCGCGAACATAATAGAGCATGAGCATAAAAGAAATAACCATAGAGGTATAGACCAAGTCTTCAAAGAACTAAGTAACGAAATTTACCACCCCAACTTAAAGAAACGAATTACCATTTTTATAAACGATTGTGAAATATGCAATATTGAAAAATACAATAGAAGACCACTAAAAATACCCAATAAAATAACTGAAACCCCTAATAAACCAAACGAAATAATCCATATAGATGTTTTCTATACTCTCGAAAAACAAATGTTCCTTACATTCATCGATAAATTTACAAAACATGCCCAGGCATATAAAATCTTACATAGATCTTGGACAGAATTCAAATCAAAAATATTGCAATACATTAGTACCCAAGGAAAAACGACAAAAATTATAACGGACAACGAGCTAGGATTTAAAGCCATTCCAATTAGAGAATTTTTAGACAATGAAGGAATCCAAATACATTTTACATCAAATAGTAACCATACCTCTAACGCAGACATTGAAAGACTACATAACACTATTAACGAACACATTCGATTACTAAAACATGACGATAGAAACAATACTGATACAGTGGAAGAAAAAATACTTCGTATCATAAGCTTCTATAACAATTCCATTCATAGCACGACTAACCTAAGAACAATTGACTTCGTTTATGGAAAAATTACATTAGACAAATATCCTGAAATAGCAAGTAGTATTCAACAGAAGAAAGAGCATATAATAGGAAGACTTAATAAAGACAGAGAAGACCAAGTTATAGAACCTGGTCCGAATTTCATTAAAGAAATAAGAGGTGGAAAAAAACCACTCAAAGTACAGGAAGATCGTTGCAAATAAAATAGATACTGACCATGTCATTGATAACAAAACAGGCCTCAAATATTATACTTCTCATGTAAAACCCAAGAAAAAATTTCAAAACAATACAAACCCTACAATAAGAGCCAAAACTTAATTTTCTTACAGGTCCAAAATGACAGCATATCAAACGACATTAGTAATATGCACCATAATATCTTTCGTAGAAGGACAACAAATAGACATACAGGACTTAACGAACAATAATGGCTATATAATCATTAAGACAAACGAACACAAAATGATAGAACAATTTAAAAAAGTATTGCATTTAGTCAACATGACAAAATACGAAGAAACCACTGATATGATAAGCAAAAATTTAGACACTCTTAGAACTTCCTCACAAACAACATTAGAAACAATTAGGAAAAAGTTTATACTATTAAAAGAAAAAATACGCGGACTAATACCACACTCGAAACAAAAACGAGGGCTGATAAATTTGGTTGGGAAAGGATTAAAATATATAGCTGGAACAATGGACTCGGATGACGAAATAAAAATTGACAAGTTATTAACCGAACTTAAAGAATATAGTGGAAACCTCAATTCAAGAATTGACAAAAACGTACTTATTAATAAATCACTATCCTCCCAAATTCACAATATTACAAACCACATAAATTCACAACAAAAAGTCATAGAAAATTCCCTAAACAGCATGAAGAACTTCATCCCTAAGAAAATAGCTAGTCTAGAAGACGAAATTGACTTTTTACAATTCATATACCGAATAGACAACGACATATCTTTGTTACAAGATCACATTGAAGACATCGGACATATAATATTCTCGGGGAAACTAGACGTTATACCTTCAAATATTCTTTCCGAAACCGAATTAAACCTAATAGATGACATCGACAGTTTCATGCACACCAAAATAGCTATTGTGTTACAAGACAATATAATCATTATTATACTCAAATTTCCAATATACTCCAAAGAAAGTTACTCAGAAATAGTTATTGAACCAATCCCTAACCCTAACAGTAAATCCCTGCATCCAACTGATAATAAGATTCTACTGGATGGAAACAATAAACCATTTAGAATTAATCCAGAAAATAATTTAAGGAAAAACCTTATAAAACTAAAAGATAAATGTATTGAAGATATAATTAACCTTAAAGAAGCTAATTGTAAGTTGGAATATTTTATTGAAACCGAAGTAAAAGAGATAACAACGGGCATTTTAATTTTTAAAAATTTTAATTTAGAAATAAAACATAACTGCAACAATATACCGATTAAACCAAAAGGAAACTTTGTTATAAGATTTGAAAATTGCGAGATCAATGCCCAAAATGAAACATTTTTCAATTTTAATATAAAAACATACGATAAATTTATAATGCCACATTACATGACAAAAATAAAAGAAAGAAATGTAACTGTTGAACAGATTAAATTAGAAACGTTATTTTTAAAACAGCTAAATTATGAAAAAGATCTAAACATAATATCTACGACTAATAAGAAACACACTATTGTTAATATAAGCACAAATGTAATTATATTTTTATCAATTATTTTAACTACAATTTTATTAATAAAATATTTTAAGAATATGTCAACCTTGCAAATTTCGTCGGAGCCTCAATCTAACGGTGGGGGTGTTATAATAAAGCCCTTACATATAATATAAATATAGATATATACCTACATAATTTTGCATTTCCATTCCCACAACCTAAAGTAAAAATTGACATAAATTAAAAATATCAATATTTGCATTTCCGTTCTCACAGACAAAATTCAGGTGAAACGAAAATGCAATAATCCAAATTCAATAAACAATTCCAAAGAATTGTTTTCGAAATAAGTTCAACTGCACTTCCGTTCACACCAAGTTCAATGCAAGCGAAAATGCAACTTGACAAAACATTATTGGTAAACAATTCTTAAGAATTGTTCACCAACACAATTAATCAATACACACCGATAGCCGATGAAAATTGCAACATCAACATTAAAGTTGAAATAAATATATGTTAAGTTAGTTAAGTAAGGTAGTTACTGAGTACCTTCGAAAGATCGAAGTACTCCTTTATTTAAGTTATATAGTTCAAAGTGATCGTGTAAACTCAATAAAAAAAGTAATTCAAATAAATAGTTTTAAATAAAATAAAAAGTTTGTTTTTTTTTATTTATACTAAAACCAAAACTAAAACTATTATGCTGCCATACTCTAGAGTTAGCCTAACTAAGCTGGAAAAAGCAGTTTGCTATTTTGAAACTCTCTGAAATTTTCTCTTTATGAAGTGATATTTATTGTTTCCACGTTTATTTTCAGAGTTGTTAGGCTTACTAATATATTCTCAATTGTCTTCTTAAATGGTTACAGGTTGTCTATTGAGCTCCTTAAGGTCTTGCATTACCCCTCGTAATCAAACCGCTTCGTCAAGTGGCAGCACTCAAGACATTATACTCAGCTTCACTGGTTGATGTTGCTATACTAAGTGGTTTTTTACTACACCTTGATACAAAACATCCGTA
Source organism: Coremacera marginata (assembly GCA_914767935.1). Lineage (NCBI taxonomy): Eukaryota > Metazoa > Arthropoda > Insecta > Diptera > Sciomyzidae > Coremacera > Coremacera marginata. The sequence goes on along the minus strand of OU612046.1, from coordinate 138,805,014 downwards.
CACCTAAGATAAGAATGTGGGTCAAAATCAAGTTTTTATGAATAAAAACCCATACTTTTTGGACTAAAAATTATAGAACTGTCAAAAGCCTGAGTAAGAAAATATCTCTCAAAAATAGAGAAAAACTACATATGGCATATGTTTAACATCCGAACACTCGAAATTTTTCTAAATCTTGTTTACTTCTAAACCATAATTCGGGTGGCGTCATTGAATTTTGTAATGATTTTGTTAGTTTAAAATTATGTAGATATGTTGCAGCAACTGCAGCTTTGCTTCACATCTGATTCTCTACATTTGATTCAACCAGCATAGATCTAACTTTCCCCACCAGAGTTCTGTTAAATCTCTCAGCCACTTCATTTAGGATTCAGTTTATTCAACTTGGATTGCTTTGAATTTGTACCATTGTTCCTGATCCTCCGATAGATATTCTCTTAATTCTCCGACGCTAAATTTTTTTGAAAATAATCAAATAGACTTCTTTTTGATCAAGAAAATCATTGCGAAGTGACTGAAATCATCGATGAATGACACAAAGTATCTTCAGCCATCCAAAGTAATTGGTTTCAACGGCCCACAGACATCAGAATGGATTCACTGCGGTAGTCGTTTTGCTCTAACTCGTGTTACATCAAAGGGATTTCGTCATTGTTTTCCTTCAATCCATACGTCACAGAAACCAATCTAATCTGATTTTGTTTTAATTTAAACATGGAATCATATTTTCTTTGATAAGGGGATTCATTACGTTGACCTAGATAACATAATCGTCGATGGGTACATACAAGTAAATCTTGGTTTCTGACAATCAGAGCCTTATTTTGAAGAAAATGTACTTCTACTTCAGCTTATTTTTACGAAGTACCGGCATGAGCAGCAAGCGTTTTTCGCTTGAACGATCAATTTTTCAGAATTTGTTGCAAAAACCGATTGCTCATTTGTAGCAACAATAATTTCTACTGGTTACTTCAACCAACGCGCATTAGAAAGAAGGTCGCTCGCTCCAGAAACAAGCTAAAATATGACCTTGTGTTTGTTTGGTTTCGTAGTGTTTCTATCAGCCATAAAACAGAAGCCCTTATTGCATTTATTTTTACTCCGTGATCCACTCTTGGTGCTTCACTTTATCTGCAGTCCTTGGTTTGGTGTCTAAACCTGTTACACTTGAAGCACTTACCATTAAATATATTTTTGTTGAAAGTCTCTTATTTCTTAAGCCATCAAACGTTATTTTGCAGTGTTTAAATTCAACTTACCTTCTTCTAGATTTCAGGAAGCCGTTAGCAATTGACTAAATTCGCTCCTGCCGAGTTATTTCTTTAAGTTAATTATTTAAGTAATAACAATTGATTCACCACAGATTTCTTGGAGAATACTGAGTAGGATTTCCGACATAGATTTAGCAGTGTCCTTGTCTCTTCTGCAGCTGGAAAGTCTAAATGCATGATGCTCACGATTCGCTGCTTTGCCTTGCGATCCATTTTCCGGAACTTTTACTTTGGTCTTACTTTATTTGAAGGTTCGTCGGTTAGAAGCTCCAATAACTTGTGCAAGCTATATATAATTATTCATTCTGTACTACCAATCGTCATATCCACAGCCATTAAACTGCTTTATACGGAATGTTAATCGCTCATAACGTATTGTAATGTTGTATTTTTGATAGGAGAAATAATTTTTTAAATAAATAATTAAATCACATAATTGTATTAAGAGGCAAAATCCGAAGAGAAATTTATTGACCACTTATTTTTCTCAGAAAATATAAAAACTAACGATTACGTCAGTTTTTAATTCAACAAACGTTTATGTTTGACTATACGTTAAAACGTTTATTTGAATTCTATATTTAACATTATTCTATATATTAACAGCTTTGGTTTACTTTTAACTAATACGTTCTATAAATTTTATATTATAGCAAAAACAATAAAAAAGATAATAAAATAAAATATATATTTTCAATACAGTATAAATATAATAAGAGAAATTATTGTTAAGAAAGCTTAAAGATATCAATGAATATGCAGATGGGTACGTTCTGGCATTGCAAAAAAAAAAAAATTAAAAAATGTAAGCATTACAATACATTTCAATAGTTAACACACAATTTAACACTGTATAACGACGTATTTATCCCCTATAGACTCTAAGCCCAGACACGTATGGTATAATCCCAACTACCAGTGGATAGAGCTGTGCCGTCGGGAGAAACCTGCACACACGATACTTTGTTCTCATGACCATAAAGCAAGCATACGCGTTCAGCCTTTAGAGTGTCCCATAGATTAACAGTGTAATCATTATAGCCAGCAAACAACAAACGGCCGCTGACTGAGAAATCTACGGAATTCACACCAAATATTATGCTCTCCTTGGAAAAGACAGCCACTTCGCGATCGGCACGCATATCAAATAGACGACAACTGCTATCATCGGAGCCAGTGGCAATAGCATCGCCACTGGGATGAAATTTAACACTGTTCACATCGGACTGATGCCCTTCGAACGACTGCACTACATGACCCGAACGCATATCCCAAATAAATGCCATGCGATCACAACTACCTGAAACGAATATGTTGCCAGTCTCATTTGGCGCCAAATCAATGGCCATTACATCGCCAGAATGGCCATGGAAGCTTTGCAAAAGCTGTCCCGATTCGACATCCCAGAGTGCGCAAGTGGAATCACCGCTTCCAGTGAGAATCTGTTGATCCGAATTGGGGTACGTACAGCAAGACATGTAGCTGGTATGCGTGCCAACTGTACGCTTTTTAGCTGCCATTTCTTCATCGGATGTTATCGGATAGACTGTCACCTTGTTATCAAGCCCACCACAAGCTACAAAGTTGCCTGACGGTGCATAGGCACAAGCCATAATCCAAGTAGTAGGCATGGTCACGGCATGTTCCTTGTTGGTTGTAAAAGCATCCCATACAATCAAACGTCCATCTTGCGACGAGGAAACTATGTGTCGCTTGTCAGGGCTCCAGTCGGTGCACAAAACTTTCGCCTGATGGCCCTTTAGTACCTTACGTGGCTTAATATTAACAAATGCTATTTGCTCCAAACGATCGGAAATGTTTGACAAACTGACATCGTTTAATTTTTGACGCTCTTCTTCCAGTTTTGTTTTTAAATTTTCTGCTTCCTTCACCAAGTTATTCATTTTCTCACTTGCATTCCCGGTGGTTACAATTTCGGTCATTTTCTACAATTGAAAAATGTTTCTCATTCAAAATCTATTTTTAAAATTCTTAAATTTGTGTACAACTCGAAGATTTCCGTTTGAAGATATACATAAAAATCGATATAAGAAAAATTGCAGTTACAAAAAAAAACAAAAAAGAATTAACTTGGCAGCATTTTTGCTCGAAGACAACAAAATACCAACAGCTGTTTTTTATTTACAAAATTATAACGTATCATATCCCAGATGAAATTACCACCAAAATTCTCTTTTTCTCACACTTAATTCTCATAAACTACCACACTCGCAAAATACCTCAAATTACTACAATACCCCAAATTACCACAAAATCCCTCAAACTACCAAAACGCAGTGATTACCATAAAACAAATTTGATTATGACAGCATCAGAGCATAATTACCAAGATTTTACCAAATTCAATAAAAACCTGAATTTTAAAAATTATTCAGTTCTTTCTTTATTAAAAACATAATAAACATATTAAATAAATTCTTTTTCTTATATATAAATGAAATAAAAATATAAACACATAATACATTAGGTTAAATTTATATGTACAGAGCTTAATTAAATGAATATTTATATATATTACGCTGGAATAAAGTTTAGTTACCACCATATAGAAACATAGAAACCACCCCAAATAAGTGCATTCAGTCATTTCAACAATTCAATCAAGGCATCGTTCTCTTTATTCGTATTTCTACCACGCGTGTTAAAAATGTCGTGGTATTTTGTGGTAATTTGAGGTATTTTGGGCTATTTTGCTGTATTTTGTGGTCTTTTTTCCACGCGTGCTAAATATTGCACATCTGATATTTTTTCCCACTCTAGATATTCACCACAAAATACTTAGGGAATTAACACATCCCACAATCGTTGAAAAATACCATAAGCACTATTTATCGTGCTTTTCTGACACTTTGCCATAAGCCCTCAACAACATATGGTAAGCATTATTGCCAAAATTCTCATTTAATTATATTTTTGTTTTGAGACAAATTATTTTGAGATACCGATCCGAACAATTTTTTTTTCTATGAAGCGTGAGGCGCCTAAGGAAACATTCATATAATGATATTAAGCTTTATATGTATATTAGATAGGCGGTAGCAAGGTTGATTTATAAGGTCTCAAGGGAGAGAGCGTGTACCCATACTTGTCAAATCGAAGTTGACAACTCATAGAAAATCTGCAAGTGCTTTCTTTTATCATCCGTTTTTTTTCGTAGTCATTCGCCAAATTGTCTGGTTTTGACAATTATGTGTGTGCGATCAGCCCTGCGACAACTTTATAAATCAACCTTGGGAGGTAGCAGTAAGCGTAAGAGAAAATGATCAATCACAATTGCATCGTGGCTACCATAGTTGTCAAAATCAATGCAAATATTTTTCTGTCACTTGGCAAACTGAGTCTCCGCTCAGTGTTGTTGGTGTGTTTTTGCGTTTTTTTTTATGTAATGTTAGTCGCCTCTCAGCTATGCATATACACGCCCAACCAAAATAGACGTGTTGCTCCGTAACGAGGAGAGGCGAAAATGTTCGCTTTAATGCAATTCAATGTTGCTGCCCAAAATGAACAAACGTAATTTAACGAAGCTGAACGAAACAGCTTGTCCATACGTTTTGTTCCGTAAGAACCGAACTACTAGCGTCTCAACTCGCCAGATGTTCGGCAAGTTGCAATCGTCTCGTTTCGTCTATTTTGGTTGAGCCTTACCTTGTCTAATTGTACCATGGTTCTGTCATTTACTGAGTTTACGTGCAGAGTTAACTCGGGGTTAGGGTTTTCGTTGAGTTAAAAACATTGCGACGCCAACTCGATGCTGTTTACATCATAGAGTATAAATTATTATCTAGAGATCGCATCAACTCGGCTAAATCTCTGGCATGTGTTAACAGAGTTTTTTTCTTCATGTTTTTAAGTGAAATAACTCTGTTAATACATGCCAGAGATTTAGCAGAGTTGATGCAATCTCTAGATAATAATTTACACTCTATGTTTACATGCAAACCATCGAGTTGAGTTAGACTTGTCAAATTTACTTGACATTGGCCATATTTATTTGCAAGCAAGGTTGATTTATAAGGTTGTCACAGGGCTGATCACACTCTCCTCTCAGTACCCATAATTGTCAAAACCAGCTAATTTTGCCATTGACTACGAAAGAAAAACGGATGATAATGGAGCGCACTTGCAGATTTTCTATGAGCTGTCAACTTCGATTTGGCAATTATGGGTACTCGCTCTCTCCCTTGCGACAACCTTATAAATCAACCTTGTTTGCAAGCAGTTTGTGTGTATTGTGTTGTGAGCACTCGATAAAACTCTTCCAGTCGCCATTTCTTTAATAATAAATGCCATAATGCATTTTGACAGATAGAACTCAGCTAGATCCAGCAAGTTTTGTGGAGTTTACTTGGATTTAACGATACTCAACTGAACTCTCGTTTACATGAAGGGTTGACTACGAGTAAGCCCCGAGTTAACTCTGTATGTAAGCACAGTAATTGTCTGAGTTAACAGCCGATCAAAAAAGCACATAAAGACGCTTCGGAGAATGATCCTTTTATATATTACAAATATTTTTACACTAATGATTCCTTTTTAAATCATTCTTAGGATATCAGTACTCCATTTAGGCTTATACAAAAATATACCATTTCTAGTGATGAAATCCCTTAATTTAAATGCAAAGCTAAGATATGAAAAACCATCCCATCAATCCTACTCTTGGAAGGATCATCCTCCTTTTACAGCCAACAATTCCGAAAAACTCCGATTTCTTTTATCCTTCTTTCATATCCAAATTATAACACATATTTTTTTACAATAGTAACCTGAACACATTGAGGGCAACAAGCAACGAACGCCAATTGTCACTTTTATTTGACATGTATTTCCTACGGGACGTATTTTTCGAGACTTTGTGACGTCATTAGGGGCGTTCTGGAAACTCAACATGTTGTATGTATCACTTTATGCTACTTTGTGTGTCTTCTGAACGGTGAGTTGCATTTTCTGTCAACACTTTTACAAAAATTGACACATTTGCTCGCAAAAAATTAAATATTAAAAATATAAATTTTGACGAGATAATTAATATTTGCATTAAGCCGTTCTTTCCTTTTCAGTCACAACCGAGACCAACTCTGGAGACGTAGCTGATTTTGAAAAATATTTATTTATTTTATTTTTTTATTTTATATTATTATTTTATATTTTTTATTATTATATAAATTAATAAGAATGGTTTGTTTGGTATTTAATTATTTTTTATAAGTAATAAGAATGGTTTGTTTGGTGGTTAATTAATAAGAATGGTTTGTTTGGTGGTTAATTATTTTTTATAATTAATAAAGAATGGTTTGTTTGGTGGTTAATTATTTTTTATTGCTGGCACTATGTGCCAGTTTTAAATCCTTCGCTATCCAGTACAATACTAACTCAACAATAACTCTATCATAACTTATTATAGTTTAGCCGCTGTCGCTGTTGTCGTTGTGGCCGTTGTAGCTGCTGCTGCTATTGCAGTCGCTGTTGCTATTGTTGTTGCTGTCGCTGCTGTTGTTCTTACTGCTGTTGTTTCTGCTACTGTTTCTGTTCTTGGTACCGTTCCTAAGCAGACGCTTAGGTTGCAAAAAAATAATTCAAGCGGATGCGCGTGTGGAACTTTGTTGTTGTCGAGTGCAAGCTAAGCCGAATCGTAGAGGCAGATGCTTAGGTTGCAAAAATTTATTATGCGGCAGTTAGCTGTGTTAACTTATATTTATTTATAAATCCTGTATCTGAAGGAAACACAATAAATAAATGTAAAAATAAATAACATTTGTCATCAGATATGAAGAGTCCAAATGTTTTAGTATAGCTGCCATTTTCTGATTTTTTTGCAGAAACAGTAGTAAATAAAAGAAAGTTTAACGTAAAAAAATGAAGTTAAACAAAAAATAATTCTTTGTAACTGCCAAAAACACTTGCTACCATTTGGATATTGAAAATTGCGACAAGAAAATGGGAAGAATAATTAAGTACATTCTAGCCTGTCTGGTTCGAATTCTTCTGCTGAAAGAGTTTTTGCTGCGATGAATAAGACGTAGGCGACAGAGAAAATGCAACTACAAATCAGTACACTGAAGGCCATTCTGACCATTGAATTTGGATATTTCGTGCCTATAATTCTACTCGTTGATCAAATCGCAACCAGATATGCTTCGCCAAATCTCATCGAAATTGAAATATAATGTAGCCAACGACGAACAAACAGTTGACGAAAATAATTTTGATGAAATGCACTTGGAATAAGATACTGACAATATATTTCGTATTAAGTTCTTTATTCTATTGATCCTCTTGATATTGATCTTCTATTGATTGAATTTCTATTGATCCTCCTTTTGAAATATAAAACCTCTTTTTGGCAAAATTTGCAAAGAAAATCCTCCTCAAAATTGAGGTGGGATGGTTAGGTATGAATTATACAAACTATTTGTGAAAACATTATTTATGGAAATTTAAGTGATGCCATTTCGTGTTCTATTGCAAAAAAAAAACACAAAGTTTTCTGTTCATTTGACACCATAATTTTATTTTTTTAAGTAAGGCATCTATCGCAATAAGTTAATTGTGGCAAGAGGTGTTATCTTAAGGTTGGACCTCTAGTTATAACATCATTAGGATTATTATTTAAATGGTCTGAAGTGACTCCCGTCCAAGTTCTATTATCCTCTCGATTATATTTTAAATTATTTAGCATACGTTGATGATTTTCAATTTCAAAAGCATATTTTGAACTCGTTATTCCAAGTAAGGAGGCAAGGCCACCTCCAATATAATCTATGCCAGATAAGATACTAGTTCCTAACTTATAAGCTTTATATTTAAGCATTGGCACAAATGGTAATGTACTCTGTAATTGAATAAACAAGAAATATGTTATGTTGTTCACCTTCAATGACGCTCGGTACTGACCTCATCCAATGTTATTTCAATGATTTTTTCAGCAGAATCTACTTCGTGCTCACTGTCCGATACATCTTCCATGGTCCCATCGCTAAAGTACAAAATACGTCGATTTAGCTCCACGGAAGTAATATTGTCCGCCTCAGTCTTCTCTTCAAAAGGATAAATAGAACTCCCCCGCGACATTGTTGACAAATTACAATGCCTTTTTTGTTCAAGGACGTTTTTGTAGTGCTCGTTGTGTTTTAATCATCACAAATTGAATTTTAAGTTGTACTTAAATTTCTGCCGTCAAACATTTATTTGGATAATATAAAGCGTACGCCTGCATTTACGGCAATGTTTACAAAATTCAATAAAATACTCATGTTTTGTGCCAAGAAACAACAAATTTACAAACAATAATAAAATCATTATAGCATTAAGCGCGGTACACATTATCGACCATGAGTGACACTCATGCTCAAATTCTCTCTTTTTACGCAGGTTCGCGTGTATGGCCACTCTTTTTCGTCATTCAACAGTCAACCACAAAAATTTTTGTGGTTGAGTTACAGTCAGCGGCCATATTTGTTTTTGACTGCTAATGTGTACTGAAAAGATTCAGTCAAGCATAAATTTAGCATCGCGAGCATGGATGCGGATACAAAGTTTTATACGAAGATAATTTTAAATTTGTATGAAATGAAAAATATATATATAAAAGTCCTCTTTTGATAACATAAAATTAATTAACTCACAAATAAAAGTTATTTTTGGTTGATATATTTACGATCAAAAATAAAAAATATTTTTTATCTGCTTTTTCCAGTCAAAAATTAAAGTTATTTGTTGACTTATTTGCTTCTTTTCTTATATTTTTTTTGTTTATTTTACTTTTCAGCTAGCGCGATATTTAATAATGCGCCACAAATTCTTTACTTTTTCACCTTTATTGCTCAAATTTCACAATTTGAATGACGGTTTGAGCTTGAGCATGAATGATAGCTTGGCCCCTACGAACAATCACTCAAAAGAGTTGAATTTTTGAGTGTCACTCATGGTCGATAATGTGTACCGCGCTTTATTAATCACAGCATTCAAATTTGTAGTGTTGTAAATCGTTGTAATGTAGCTTACATATCAGCAAACTCGTGTGTCACATATAGGGGCGACCACATTATCAAATAATTGGGCAAACAGTTTGACGACGCAAGTGTTCATATTATCAAATTTTTCGTCAAATTTCGTTATTGTCTTGCACACCGAAGTGAACACATATGCTTTATTTTTTAATATTTTTTTGTAAATTTCCTATTTAATCTGCCACAGTTATGGATGTAGTCTATAAATTTCAATAAAATCATTACAAAAATCTTCTTCATCGTGAATTTTGAATTGGTGTGTTCGCGTTAACATCTTTTTTATGTGATGAAATCGCACTAAAAAATGTGACGAGTATTCACACGTCAAATTTTTCAACAAATCGTTGGTCTAACAACCGAAAAATCGAAATATTTTGATTTTCGTCAAACGATTTGACCAACAATTTGATGAGTGTTCACATGTCAAATTTTTCGTCAAATTCCATACATATTTCTGTTGGTCAAATTTTTTTATGACTTGTTGGATGAAAAATTTGATCATGTGACCGGCCCTTATAAGGCGGCATGAATCTGTGTGTAACAATGAACGTTCGACTTCCAGAAGCTCTTATTTGATTCCTCTCATACCAATTTTATATATCTGAGTAAGGTCGAAAAATGTAAGGCATAATTTTACTTTAGGGGCAGGACCCGAATATTTCTTTTCATATTTTTTTAAGTGTATTTGAGCCTCCTAAGCCCAAAAATACAAAATAAAAACTGTCGTTCGTGAATGGTTTAGAACAAGGTTGATTTATAAGGTTGTCGCAAGGGAGAGAGCGAGTACCCATAGTTGTCAAATCAAAGTTGACAGCGTTTCGTTTTTCTTTCGTAGTCATTCGCAAAATTGGCTGGTTTTGACAATTATGTGTACTGAGAAGAGAGTGCGATCAGCCTTGCGACAACCTTATAAGTCAACCTTGGTTTAGAAGATTTAATTCGTGGAAGTTTAAAGATTCAGTTGTTGTTGTTAAATTTCTGTATAAGAGCTTTGATATTAAATATCCACTCTGAGTATAAAATTCAAACAAATCGAATGAAAACCACGCCTACCTCCCATACAAAGCGACTATCAAAATTGTAAAATCTCTTTAAATTAATATTCATTTTAATATTCATTGTGTACTCTGAGTTTGAAATTCCACCAAATCGAATGAAAACCACGGGTACCTCCTATACAAAGTGATTTTATGAAAACGGTAAAATCTCCTTAATATTTTGAAGAATTAATGTAATAAAATAACTTTAAGTTCCTAATATATACATTTGTTTCAGTTTTCCAATTCAAACAAAAATTTTCTATAAAGGCATACCTCTATCAAAAAATTTCGTAACGATCGTATTATTAAACTTAATCACACAATGTTTTGTATCTGTATTAGATACAGTTTAAGAAAATATTTAAATATTATTAATACAACTTAGCGCAAAAATACAAAAAATACAAACGAAAAATGAATTTTGACAGCGCGCAATTGCATAATAAACAAATTAAAATAAAAAAATTTGCTTTCATTTTTTCAAACATTATTGTCAAAACTCAGATTGATTTTTTTAATGAGTTCGCGGTTTCGGTACCTTCTAATCCAGCGTGCAGCGTTCAAAATGTGTCCATTCGCTCTCGCTCTCAATGTTTTTGACAGTTTTCCATTGAAAGCGACAAAAAAACATTTTATTGTTGGTCAAAGTATTATGGCGTAATCTCATCACATCAGTTATGTCATTACCTTCATGATCCTTTTCTCCCTCGCCTTAAAAAAGGCAGAGTAATGACGTTATTTTGACACTCGGTTTCCTTCAGGTGTTCTTACTACCGACTTATTTAAGATTGCCTCATTTTGACGTCCGAGAATAATCAATGGATTCTGTTGTTAAATTACGCAAAATTCATCACTTTGTAAGTTTGAAATAAGTCAGCAACGACAAAAAAACAAAGCAAAATTTATTTGAGCTAAAACATAAGAGAAACAAAGAGGAAAATAAAACAATGAAACTTTAAAGTAGCAGACTTCAAAATGAGTCGCAAAGCTTTTGAAATTTTTAAAAATGATGCCTCACGTAACTTGTCACCTTCCCACTTTCCACCTTACCCGTGTACGTCAAAATTAATCCGATGCGCCACCTAACGTAAGGCGCGTGGGAACAGTCTCCATCAAATCAGTCCAATTTTTCGTCTTATGCTTATGTAGGTCGAGCTTTAAGTGGGAACCAGAATGGTGTAGCTTATAGTATCACCTGTCAAAAGTTAAAATATGCTAAATGCACGGAATCGCACAGAATGCGTAGAACGTCTGTGGCTCATAGCTATAGTTGTAGCGCAGGTTAAGATAACTTTAACTTTTGAGTACTTCGCTGCTCTGAAAATTGTATTAATGATGCTTTTTTTAAGATTGAGTATATTAAATCGATACTGCAAACGTTGTCGGTACCGAAATAAGTGTTCCAAATGAACAATATTTGTAAAATCGAAAAAATTCATAAATTAGTGTTCTCTGAAGCGCTCATGCCATTGTGGACATATTTTTTGGCGTGGCGTGTTACACACTGAACAGCTGATGAGGTTACTACATGGAATCGCTACAACTACATTGCATTCTGTGCTACGCTTTATAATTTTGACAGAACTGTTAATTCTTCACTTGGCAGCATTGAAATTTGATTATGCGACCAGCTGTTCAAATGATTTGAGCAAATTGTTTATAAACACAACGAATTGAAAAAATGATAAAAACAATAAATTTCTTCAGCTCGAGATGTGGTGAAATATTTTGCGAAGGCATGATGAAGTATTCAATCAATTGCAGCTTTTGTAGCACAAAAGGATTGAACTACGATGACTTTATCAACCACTTTCAAAATATCCACAAAAACCTTATTGATGTCCTTATTGATGAAGCAGAACAAGAATTACCAGTCGCTATCACTACAAATAATAAAAACAGTCAAACTATGCTTAAGGATATTGACTGTGTCGGACTGGAAAAAGAACGTTTTTATAATAAAGTTGACCCTAAAACAATTGTCGCCAATGAATCGAAGGAGGAGCAGTTGAAATCCGCATTCGAAAATAAAACTGAAGAGGATGGCACTCCTTTGGCAACGATTAAGGGTCCCGTTAGGCAGAATTTAGGCGATGGCTTAAAAGCTAATTTAAACCTGGCTGCAAAGGTGCAAATAAAATTTTTGAAATAGTTTAATATTGAAATAGCATAAAATTGGGTCATATTTTAGCATACACAACAGGATCGTAAGTCAAAAAATAAGACCAGCAAAGAAACAACCAAAAGGCGCTTATGCAATAGATCATCTAATAAGCAGAATGAGGAGTTAAAATGTCCAATATGTGATATCTATAAGAACAACAAATACAATCTACAGTCGCACATAAATAGCCATACTGGAGCCAGACCGTACAACTGCCAGCAGTGCGGCAACAACTTTACCAATTCTGGAAATCTTTGGAAGCATATTGAGCTAGTACACAAAGGCATCAGAACACACGAATGCGCTAAATGCAAAAAGAAATTCCAATATAAATCCCAAGTCAAACGACACGAAATGCGAGTGCATTTGAAAGTACGTCCATATCCTTGCGATTCATGTGATAGTTCATATTGCACCAAAAAAGAACTTATAGACCACCGGCGCAAACACCTCTCTATTGAAACTGAAGCAACCGTTGATGGAGTTGAATTGGAATCAAGTTTTGCAGTTGTGCAAGATAAACAACATGGGTACGTTTGTGAGCACTGCGGCAAATCATTTGCTAAATATTCTGGCATTTGGGCACATCGTCGATTGCATTCTGAAGAGAAACGCTACATATGCAATGTATGCAATAAACCAATGCATACTTCCTATCATCTTAAGGAACACATGAATACACACACTGGTGAGCGACCGCATAAATGTGAAGTCTGTGGCAAAGCTTTTCAGCAAAAAAAATTCCTACGTGATCATAGTCGAATACATGAGGTTGTAAAGGCTTTCGCTTGCAAATTATGTGATAAGAAATTTTCACAAGCAGCTGGACTGTATTGCCATTCAAAGACGCATAAAGAACTCTAAAAGATATGCGTTTTCTTGTAAAATAACGGTATTTGTTTAGAAAAGGGAATGTTAAGTCTGATTCAAAAATTAAAGTTTTAAGTCTGAACGAACGAACAGAAGAAACGCACGTATTAAAACAGCAGAAAATAAAAAGCATTAAAACATAAGAAATATAAAATAAATATCAAGCAAATTATCAAAACATTAAAAAATACAAAGCAACATAAAAAATAGCAGAATCAAACCGAAAATAAACATTTATTTAGTTACAAAGTTTAGAAGTCAATTTAAATTTTCAAATATTGTGCTTGTGCTATAGCCGTTCCTTTTCCTAGCGTTTATTAAGCGCTTTAAGCATATAAATGGCGGAAGAGACTGAAACTGAAAAAAATAAAACTTGGTGCAAAAAATGTAGGAATAAAGTTGAAACTAGAGGATTGAAGTGCGATGGCTTATGCCAATCTTGGTGGCATATAGACTGCATCAATTATACCGATAAGGTATATAACGTCCTATATTATACCGATGAGGACTATAGCGTGACTTGAAAATAAATGTCTGTGGGTCTGCGAAACAGACAAAAAAAATTTAAGCAGTGGCTGAAAGGAGAATCTAATTTAGAAACAATATGTACTGCAAACGAAGAGATAAAACGAGAAAATAATAAAATAGAAGAGCATTTAAGCGAAATAAAAACAATATTGAATAAATTAGAAACAGACAGTAACAAGCAGCACCCGATTACATATGCAAGTGTGGCAGCAGCAACTACAAGTACACAACATCCCAGTAAACCAAAAACTCAAAACAGTATCATCATGGTACCAGCAGAAAGTAATCAGAAAAAAGTAGTAAAGAAACTGAGATGCAAATAAAAGCAAAAATAGTTCCAGCAAAAATTAAGGTAGGAATATCGTCAATAAAGCATATTAGTCAAGGAGGTATCATTGTTACAACGTTAGATAAAGAAGGAAGGAATAAACTAGAATCAGAAATAAAAGAACAATTAAAAGATGGATATCAGATATCAGAGTCAAAAATTACAAAGCCTAAAGTTATAATATCGAATGTAGACATCGAATACTCTAAAGATGATTTGATAGAGGAGCTAGTGGCAACCAATCACTTTACTGATTCAGTTGATACCATTAAACTACTGCATAAATATTTAAATAAATCAACAAAACTTTGGAATTATATTATGGAAGTATCTGTCGAGACCCAAAATAAAATAGCAAATAGGTATGTTATGTTAAACTTTAGGTCAAACTACGTTAAACAGTATATTTCACTAACCCAGTGTTTCAAATGCCAAAAATATCATCCTACGAGCAAAAAATGCGAAGGAGAAAAAGCGTGTGAACTGTGTGCAGAACAACATGACACAAGAACGTGTAAAATTTCATCAAATTTTAAATGCATCAACTGTATAAGGGCAAATAAACATGGAGCAACTCATAACTGTGATCATAAGGCTGGTGCAAATAACTGCAAAATTCATTTACAAAAAATGCAGACCGAAAAAGAAAAAATTGAGTACTCTTAAAATAAAAACCGATGTATGAAAACACAAACATTGAAATATTTACGTTAATATTTGCAGCATTCGCAAAAAACTATATGATATTGAACTTCTTATCAACAAGTTTAGTAATATAGATATAATAGTAGCAACAGAAACTTGGCTATATGAAAAAGAAACAACAACATTCAATCTATCGAACTACACGGCTATCCACAACTGTAGAAACGAAAAACGGGGAGGCGGAACAGTAATTTATGTAAAAGATAATTTAAAATACAATGAAGTTATCAAAGAAGAAAAATATAACATAACTGTAATTGAAATAACAAATTTAAAAAATAAATTAGAGATTGGCACTTTCTACAAGGCTCTGAGAATTGTAACACTTTTATGGACTTTTTAGAAGATAAACTAAATATATGCAAAAATTGCGTTTTCTTTGCAGATGTAAACATTAATATTTTCGAACAAACAAACACTGTTATAAAATATACCGATTTGATGCAAGCAAGTGGTTATACATTCATTAATAACACATTACCAATAAGACAAACAAACAACACAAGTACACTAATTGATCATATGATCGCAAACACTGATGCAACACACAAAATAGAATTCATAATGGAAGATACAGATATATCTGATCATAAATATACGATTGCCACAATAACAAATCTTAAACTTACTAAGAAATTAATGAAATCCCAGTCTATTCCAAAAATCAACTATATTAAAATGCAAATAATAGTAAAAAATGAATTGCAGAGGAAAACAATATCGGAAATAAAAGAATTAGCTAACATTATACAAGATGCAAAACAAAAATCCACTAAATTTATTAAAATCAGGTGTAGAGAGAACAACTGTATTACAATCGAATTGAAAAGAAAATTGAAACTTAGGCAAAATCTGTACAAGAATTTCAAAACCCACCCGAATAATCAATATAAGGTAAATGAATATAAGAAAAATTAAAAAAGAAGTTGACATTTCAATAAAAAATAGCAAACAGAAATACATCAATGAACAAATACAAAAAACAGGGAATAACCCAAGAAAATTATGGAACTTAATAAATTCAACACTAAGAAATAAGAATCAGACAGCAAATAATCAATCAAGCAACCAAGAACAGGAAACAGAAAATTTACAATCAATCGCAAACAATTTTAATAAATATTTCAACGAAGCGGGATTAAACATAGCCAAAACCATCAAAACTCCATACACAGTAAATTCCAACATCTATAATCCAAAATCTATCTTTTTCAGTTCAGTATCACAACAAGAAATTTATCAAATAGTAACTAATCTAAATAGCAATGCCGCACAGGGTTTTGACGGAATATCTGTGAAAGATTTAAAAATGCTCTTACCAACTATAGCGGAAGCTCTTGTTAAAATGGTGAACAATTGCCTTACAACAGGAATTTTCCAGACTATCTGAAAAAAGCTATAATTACCCCTATCTACAAAAAAGGTAAAAAAGATCTTTGCGAAAATTATCCACCAATTTCCATATTAAATGCATTTAGTAAAGTTTTTGAAAAAGCAATAGATTGCAGAATTGAAAGTTTAATTAATAAAACTATTGGATTCGACAACAATCAATTCGGATTTCTGGAAAAAAGCGGTACGGAATCTGCAATAACAGCAACGATGGAGAAGATTTATGATGGGTTAGATGAAAAAAAAAAATTGTTGCAACATTGTTCATTGATTTATCAAAAGCATTTGATCTTGTAAATCATGAAAAACTGCTGAATAGTTTAAATGATAAAGGTATAAGAGGTGTGCCTAACATACTTATTAAAAGTTATCTTAATAACAGACCACATGTTGTTAGGATTAACGATGTATATAGTGAGGAGCGCATAAGCAAATTGGGAGTACCACAAGATTCAATACTTGGGCCAAGGCTTTACCTTTTGTACATAAATAACATAAAAAACTGCAGATTTAAATCAACATACACAATATACGCAGATGATACAAACTTTATTACAACAGCAAGAACAGAACAAGAATTACAAGTAAATATCAATCACGATGTGGAAACTTATTATAAGTGGGCATGCGGAAATGATCTCAGCATTAACGTACAGAAAACAAATTATATTATATTTCGCTCCAACAATCCAATAAACGTCAAAATTGATAACAAAGAGATTCAAAGGGTACAACAAACAAAATACCTTGGCATGATTATTGATGAGAAACTCAATTACGAGAAACATATAAAAGAAATAAAAAATTCAGTTCTATCATTAATAAATGCCATAAAAAGAATTGGAATCATTAATGAGACAGCAGCTAAACTAATCTGTTCAGGTCATATTATCTCCAGAATACGCTACAATATATGCAGATGGAGCCAATGCAGCAAATTTCAAGTTGAGCAGATCGGCAGAGTAATGAATAAAGCAATCAAAGTATTATTTAATAAAAGAACATTAATATCAACAAGGGAACTGTACAAAACCACAAAACAAATGGATATAAATCAGATTATATTTGCAGAAAAATGTGAATACATATATAAAATATAAAACAAGGGAACTGTACAAAACCACAAAACAAATGGATATAAATCAGATTATATTTGCAGAAAAATGTAAATACATATATAAAATCAAACATAACATGCTGAAATCAAAACTAATACTTACAACAAGAAACAATATACACCAACATAAGCCAACATTCTGGAGCCAAAAACATCCAGACAACTGAAAAGCCTAAACCACAGCGCAATCAAACAATTCAATTCGTTACCAGAAGATATCAAAAACAATTGATATAAATTACAATTGTACCTCATAAATTTAAGAGAATTTTCTACAACACAATTGTGATCTCATATTTGTGAAAAAAAATTTAATTAGAAAATATTGCTATTTACTTACATATTTCATTATCATTTCCTCTTATACACGGAACTAATTTCCGTCTGAGGATGCCTTGTAACATTAATAATAATAAATAATGAATTATTGTGAATTAATGAAAAAAAAAAGTGTTTAAAATTAGATTTATAGCCTTATTCTGTTGATTGACAACTGTAAATTCATTGACAAGCTACTCTTTAATGTGTTTTTTTTTGGTCCAAGGGGTTTCGCTTATTTGTTCTGAATATTTTTTTTATGTTGCTAGCAGTTTTGTAATGTTATGAGCTTTTGTTTATATTTAAGAATAAGACATTTTTACAGTTGTCAATAAATTTACAATTGTCAATCAACAGAATAGGGCTATTAATGTACTTTCATATTTTCTGCATGTATTGATAGGAAAATAACTTATAATAATAATAATTATAATAACTTACTTATAGGAAAATAAGTTTGATTTCATTGAAAATTATGTTTAAATTTTTCTAAAAATAAATTATTCAATTTTCAAATCTTAAAAAATCAGATTATGGGCTCTCTCACGATATAGAGAAAAACTTCGTGCGTGAAAGTTTAATTTTAATACTAAAAAAAATCGGCGGCTAACGCAGTTTAGTTCTTTAAATGTTTTGATTAATAATAGACTTATATAAAGTTTTTTAAGTATAAACGAGTTTGTAGTCGACATTGAAGTATTTTTTGCGGCTTATATGTACGCAATTTTGAGACATCAAGCTATTATAGGTCCATTATCAACTTAATTTTTTAAGAGAAGAGATATTTTAAATTATATTTTGAATCGTGTTTATTTTCATAATCTTTATCAATTTGTGAAAAACTCGTTGAGGTTAAAGGTTGTGGTTTTGCGAGAAATAGCAAGGTGGTTTAAATAAAATCGTTAATAGAGCCATATTCTATGGTTTATTCTGCACAGTTGCATTATGTAGATTCATGATTCAACGGCATAAAGGTTATGTCTTACGCACGCACTCATAGTTGTGACGTGAGGTGTTGTAGACAAATTTAAAAAAAAAAAACAAAAATCTAAAAAAAAGCGTGCGGTCAGCTTCGAGGCGCGACTGGTGTTCTTTTGATTTCCTTTGAATTTGAGATGCATATAAAAGGTAAAGGGGGTGAATAAAGGCATCTCTTATATTGCTGAAAGGATTGTATACTTTTTGAATTTAAAAATATATTGCATATATTACACAAATTCGTTATGAGGTAAATTGATGAATTTCATTAATAGTAATGGCATTATTAAATACTGTAATAGGTTTGTGGTAGCTAAAATGTGATATGTGCATATTGGAAGATACGTGATTTACGAAACGTAAAAACATAGCATCAATAGTTGTACCATATCTAGTCGTTCCCAGTGTTCTGTCAGAAACCAAATATAAAGTAACTTCTTTCAAAAATTGTATTAA
Source organism: Coremacera marginata (assembly GCA_914767935.1). Lineage (NCBI taxonomy): Eukaryota > Metazoa > Arthropoda > Insecta > Diptera > Sciomyzidae > Coremacera > Coremacera marginata. The sequence continues at coordinate 138,785,817 of OU612046.1, read as the reverse complement.
GCGCAATCCTTCATCTGTATGAAGCGAGCTTTATTTAATTGAAATCAGTTGAAAATTCGTCGAGTTATTCAATTTAAAGTATTTCTACTTCACTGCAAAATCACCAAAATAACTATTTTTTGCTTGTTCCTAACTACGAAAAACTCAATTCACACAAAATCGTTGTTTTCCCATGATGTTATTTTAACAGATTAATGATTAAAATTTAAAATTAAATAACTCGACAAATTTTTAACAAATTTCAATGAAATAAAACTTGTTGGATTTATAATTAAACAAGCTTTTATATTATTATAAGTTATAATAAAAGTGAGTAATATGAGCAACGGCTACGATGCGAATGCGTACATATTCAACAACATTTTTTGTTGTGCTGTGATAGCTGAGCATTAAAAGAGAAGAGTAGAGAGCAAAATAGAGTTTATTGAAACTCTCTCAGCACAACGCGTGGCATCGGGGGCGACAATACAAATCTTTACATTTTAATTAAATATACTTACTATTGAAATTTCGAAAGGAAAATACCCATATACTGTGCTGTAGCAAAAATATGACTTATTTTATAAGAATCGGACATGTACTTTTGGAGTTTTACAAAAATCTACACTCCAATTCAGCCTTGCCAAATGGTCCGATGTATCGGAATTGTTACGATTTTCCGACTTGAATCCGGTGATCCGATATTTGGCCTAAGTTCTTCAAAACGTTACGATTTCAGAAAAAATGAATCCGACGTCCGATTTCACATGTATTTCTTAATGTAAATCACGATAAAATTATTTCATTAGCAGAATTCCCAAAACGTTAACGATAATAATAGTTGTCGTTATCGGTCATTGTGCATGCACAGTTTCATAGTAAATGACAGTGTTCGCTAGTTAACTACAGCGACGATCGTTGTTAAGGCTACGTGAGAGCAGTCAATTGCCCCAATGGCACCATAAAAAGGCTGGGGCGCTGTCCTTAATAGCTCTACGGCTGCCTGCCGCTCAATGTGAGTTATGGGGAAGCGCACATTTGATCTAAATATGTGATTATTTATGGCATCTTTTACTCTATGGATAGACCGGCTCACAGAAGGCTGGCTCATGGTGATGCCTGACTGCTTCACTACAGGTCGTTGAAGAATTGAGAAAAGAATAGAATTGAAGTGCAGCAAATAGCTAGTTAAAGATGTTGTAGATGAAAACACTTGAAACATTCACATTTTGCTTCTCACCTGATTTTCTGCCGATAAAGCGGAGATTGTCCGTTGTTCTAAAGAACTTCTTATTGACTCCAACAAGTTATGCGTTACCTCGGGCGTCAACCGGAATGATTGAACGAATTTAGATTGCTCCAAATCGGAAGGGCTGTTGCCGAAGAGCTGCTCTTTCTACTGCGTCTTGTCGCATTTCAATTTCGCTTTCTAAAATAGCTGCATCCAAGCCCAAATACTGGAATGCCATTACTAATGCTTGCTTATCTTAAAAAATAAAATTTATTCTTGAAAATAAGTGCAAAATTAGGATTTACTAACTTATTTACTTGCTCAACGATAAGTTTTGTTTCGTTCTCGACGTCTTTAAACTCGTAGTTAGGCCAGCTACAAATATCGTCTTACAACTGTCAAAGTAAAAGACAGAAATAGCTTATGTTGTGTTTGGGAATACGAGTTAAAGACAATCGTAGCCGAGAGGACTTAACGATATCGAAAATTGTAGATAACGCGTTTGAGAATGCCGCTACAGGTATTATAAATGACGACTGCGCTGCCAAGACTAAGAGCCCGTACAGAACCAAAGAGGATGACGGGCCTCTCTCGACGAAAACCGCTGAGAGCCCGACCCAAGGTATATTTAACAAGCAAGCTTATGATACAATAATTTACAAGGTAGCCTTGACAATAAAAAAAAACCTGAATCTGTACAATTTTTAGCTAACAGCTACTTTGACAGTTCGAGCAAAGGCAGAAAAAGAGTGCTTTTCTCTAAAGTGACTTATACTACGTTCACATTGAGAGCTAAATGCGCATTTACGAAATTGAATGTATATATTTGTCTCTTTTACTCTTACAAGGAGCATACGGCCACGCATTCTAAATTGCTAATGCGCATTTAGTTAAATGCGCATTTAGCCCTCAGTGTGAACATAGTATTAACCTATATTAATGAACATTGAGTAGAAAAGTTTTAGTTCAATGTTATTAAAATTTGGCAGCACTGGTGATGAAGTGTCAAAACACGAATAAGGTATTTCAGATGAACGTACATGTCAGCGGACATTGTACGAAGACAAAATCACGGAAATATTTTGTTTAGCCTTCAAGCAATCGGACATATATGACGACTTAATTTATTTGCAGATTCTCGCGCAGAACAGATCGGCGTAGTGGGTGAAACATATTTTGATGCTTTTATTATAGACCGATATTTTTACTCTTTTTTTTACGTTTATCATTTATTTAAAATGGAAAAATTTTTCAGGAAAACAATTAACTTCTATCCTAAATTCAGTGTTTGGAACGTTTGCCATATATATTTTCTTCATTATTTTTATCCGCTCTGTTGTTGTTCACTCCCTGACGATTTTCATATAATGAAAATTGAACCGACATGCCTTCACATGAACGACATGTCAGATGGACCGGCAAAATAAATTAAAATTTTTTTATTTTCATCCGAAATGTCGGACCGAACGTCTAATTTTCTTTCGAATGATCGTACATGTCGGACATGCCCATGTCCGCTGACATGTACGTTCATCTGAAAGCCCCTATTGCATGCAGTGAGTCGAAAACTCGGCGAAGAGCAATTCAGATTTGCCAACTATGTTCGTTTTGAAACAAATGCTTTAAACTTGGCAGCATTTTAAGATCCGAAATAGAGCCAGGAAATAAGCTGGTTCTAATTTTTGCTTTGTATTACTATGCTTTCATTGCAGCTTTAACTCGAGATTTGGCTGGAAAAGTTTTCATAACCTCTAAACTGTTTACACTGTCTATTAGGAGGTTAAGTCTAACATTTTCCGAAGTCAACTTGCGGCATTTTCTGATTTCGAAATTTTTTAATCGGACATTCCTTTTTGGTGTGTACGAAAAAAATACAGTGTTGCATTACACACTTTGAAGATTTCGATGATACTGCTAAGCTTACAAGTTTTGAATTTATATTCGAACCCTAGAGGTTAGAAAGCGGTTTCAGTACTTAAGCCTGTATGATACTTAATTAAATTTATCATTGAAAATTATAACTAGAGCAGTTCAAATAGCACGAATGCATAGATTCAATTGGTGTGAGTGAGAACGCATATGGTACGAATTGGAGAAAAATTTGTAGGACGGACTGCATTTTCTTTGCATTTTTTTGCCGTTTCTTTCAATTCGTTCTTCGTTAAGTTCCGATCAAATATTTACTGTGCTGTTAATAATTAATTTGACATTTTTAGAAGAAGCAAAACTATTTAATATAAATGTATGCGGAATTGGAAGGGATGTGTGTAGCAAATATTAATTTATTAAATGCAGCTGCTCTTAAAAACATCAGTTGCGGGATTCCCAAACGCGTTAACGACGATTGTCGCTGTAGATAACTAGCGAAATATGTCATTTACTATGAAACTGTTCATGCACAATGGCCGATAACGACAACTATTATTATCGTTAACTTTTTGAGAATCCTGCTACAGGTATAAGAAAGTAACAACGTTTATCCTTTTCTTACAAAATATGTCTGTCTCGCCCACGCGCCACTTATTTTCAGATTTTATAATTGGACAAAAAAAATTAAGTATCATAAGGGCATTAATCTCATTTTTGGATTTTACCTCCAGATTTGGCTGCAATGTAAAAGTAGAAAATTTTTAATAAACTAGAACCATGTTCTAGATCAACGACGACGGGAAGCAGCTATTGACGACGGCAGCAACTTTCATCTGTCAAATTGTCTTACATGTATTTCTTATAGAAAGAAACTGTAGCTCGGTTCTGTAACTTTAGCGACAAATAGTCACTTTTTCTGACGTCACACTCTTTCGTTCCAAAATAATCACTTTGGCAAAAACTAATGTTTCTGAAACTGATAAGTGAGTAAACGAGGTACTTGTTAAAAAAGATACACAAATGAAAGGAAACATATGAAATTGTAACAAATATCAAAGCACTTTGCTTACAATTCATTGTGCGCTAACTTAGCTAATTAAAGCAAATAAAGATCTATTGTGCTGTTCTTATAATCACGGAAGGTATGTGTTTGTTGCAATTGCAGTATTGCTTGAAATGAAGAAGTTTCTTCACAAAAGCACAACAGAAACATAACTTTTATCCCCTTTACAGACATTTACTTGCAGCAAGTGAAAAAATTCACTATCTAGGAAATTCCCTTGCAAGGAGGGCTGCAAGTAGGCTGTAAATCCGAGTAAGAATTGTTAGTAAAAATGTTCAAATTTATTGAGTTTTTCGAACTTGCACGTGTGGACGCTAGGTAAATCGCAAATGACGAAAATAACATTTTTCTCATCAAGTAAAAACATATTGACAACTTCATTCGATTCGAGTCGAATATTTTAGCATGCAGAGACACTTCGGATATCTAATCCCTAGGAAATTAGAATTGAAACATTCGAAACGAGTCACCGAAATGTGTTCAATCTATAAAGCGTCTTGTAGCAATACTCAAAATCAAGAACACAAAATGGCAGTACTGTTTTAGTTGACAACTGAAGTGAATGTGTTTATTCGATCAGATCTTCTAAACAAACCAAAGCATAAATATTAAACAAATAAAATATGTTGTCCCTCTTAACGCCTGGTGCGCAAAAATTTTCAAATTATAAATGTGGGGAGGTCTACTGTGAAACACCAACAACCTACAATGTGAGCTGTTGTGTATGTGGCAAAAAGCTGCCACTCCATCAATTTCCGCAGCACTTTCAGAATCTGCATTTAAGTCCTGAAAAAACCATCGATTTAACTAAAGTTAAAGTTGAAGAGCTTCAGGTTGATGTGGACGTGAGGCAGTTTACACCAGTAGACGGAATTGATGTCACCAGCGAATTAAATAACGAGTCGGATGGATATTCCTCTGAGGAAGAGCTACCAATAGAATTTATGGAAGTGCAATTGCCAAAGTTGAAAAGCGATAAAATAAATGATTTTATACCAGAGCACGTCACAATGGATTTCAAATGTTTTGACGATTCTATGAGCCAACATCAATATTTTGATCTCGATGAGAGTATAGCAAGTCCTACAATGCAAGAAAAAAAGGAGCCATCCAAAAAAACCGCTGCAAAAGATAGTAAAGCGCAGGAAAATAAGACACAAGTACAGGATAAAAAAACACGATTACAGCTTAAAACCTCGCCCATAAAAAATGAGGCAGCAACAGATGACCAAAAGACTGAACATAATGAAAAAAGCACTACATTGAATAAAGAAAAAAATGAACGTGTTAAAGATGCTTCTAATCATGCCAACAATGACACTAGCTCTGAGGTAAATGAAAAAACACATCTTAAATGCATATAAATTATTTGAAGTTATTTTCAGCAAAATAATAAAGAGAAACCTGAAGAATTTTTCTGTAGTTTTTGCAAGCGATACTATAAATCCAAGCGAGGCCTACAGCACCACATCCGCATAGTACATAATTCAGCAACCCAAAGTAAAAGAGAGTATAAAGAACCATCTAATGCTGAGAAACCTACAAGCTTTGTTTGCAACGTATGTGGCAAAAAGTTTTCTTGCCTTGGCAATATGAATACTCACAAGAAACGCCACACTGGTGTAAAATCTTACAAGTGTCCAGAATGTGGCAACTTTTATCACACAGATCATGAGATGAAGTCTCATTTAATGCGCCATACAGATCAATTGCCTGTTATTTGCGAGATATGCGGACGTGGTTTCCGCAATACTGGTAAGCTGAAGGCTCACATGCGGCGACATACTGGTGAGCGTCCCGCCAAGTGTGAAGTATGTGGCAAATGTTTCTTCAGTTTTCACGACTTAAACGTACACCGTGTAACACACACAAATGAGCGTCCTTTTGCCTGCGAAGTGTGTGGCTCTACATTTCGTACTAAAAAAGCATTGCGTGTTCATAAAAAACTTCATATCACAGAACGGGCACACGAGTGCGAATTGTGTGGTAAAGCGTTTTTGAAGGAGAGTGGCCTTGTTTCACATATGCAACAGGTTCATATGAAAAATGTACCATGAGCATGGAGCTAAGACGAATATTTAGTATTTTTTTTTATTTACTAAAAGTTTAAAGTTTTAATAGAAGAAATGTGATTACATATCGAGTTTTCCTTTTGTTATTCTAATTATCTGGAGCCTGTGCCACTGGGACTTACAGTTCGAAAGTGTCTGGCAGACGGAATACATGCTGGGAGGGTTAAACTAATTAATTTTTGGCACAAAGAAACCGTGGTTCGTGGCGTAGGTTCAGAAATTTGTGTTGAGATTATTTAATATAATGAAAAGTAAAGGAAAAAGCGACCTAATGTCATGGTCCCCATAGTTACTAAATTAAATTACTAAAAACCACGTTAGTTTTTTAGTATTGGAAACTTTATTTCATCAAAGCTTCAATTAGAATCAAAAGTTTCAAATGTTCAAGATTCAAATGTTTCTTTTATTTAAAGAATAGATCAGTTGCCAAGTTTTCAGGATTTTCTAATATCATTTTTTTTTTTCTAAAACCATACGTCTCAAGTATAATTTATTGTTAACGTTTCAATAAAAAGTTAATTATTGAGACCGAGTGAATTATTTTGACCATCAAAGTGCACCTCATGCGTTTTGCAACAAATTTTTGTGTTGGTAGTGATACTAGTAACATTTAAAAAATTCAAGAGCATACTTTTTGGCAGTTTGATAAAGTTAGCGTCGGTCATGTAGCAAACAATTGTATTGTTCAAAATCAAAGGAAATGTGGCGTAGTAGGTAGAGTCAGCGCCGGATAAACACATAGCGGTGCCTGGGGCTAAAATCAACACGGGGCCTACTTAAGGACAGAGCATTTAGCTCGTATCTCGGATAATTAAAAAATTTATTTGTATGCATTAATGCCGCGTTATGTCATTAATGTTAATTTTTCTTTCAGTTATGCAAAAGCAAAAAAAACAAAGCTTTCACGTCAACAAAAACACATACTTAACCATGCTTATGACAAAGCGTAGATACAAAGTGATGTAAAAAAAATTACTTTGTATGGGAGGTAGGGGTACTTCCCGTCCGATCACGCCAATTTTATACACACCATACAACCACTATAGACAAAACATACAACAAAAATTTCAAAAAAATCGCTTCACTAACAAGGGAGAAAATGAGAAAACCTTTCACTTACAACAATACAAAATACAACTTTACAACAACTTGTGAATTGCATAATTGTTTTCTGCTGTTTTTTGGTTTGGATAGCAGCTAATGTAATTAACTTTGCTTATCGAAGGGTTTTGGTTTTGTGGTTAGTGTATAAAACTTCCACGCGATGGGGTATGATTTTCATACCCATAAAGGGCAAACATTTTTTTTTAATATTGCATCCTTTTGCTATAATAGACGCAAGCAAAAAGGAACATTAATAATAAAAAACAAATTTTAAAGAAAATGCAAATTTTGTTCCTGGATCCTGGGCCCCTTCCTGATCGGGGCCGGAGATTCAGCCCCCATAGCCCCCACCTAAATCCTCCTCTGGGTAGATTGTGTGGCCCATACGCAAAAAACCCTGGATCGAATCCCACCTGACAAGTTTTTTTTGTCTGAATTAATTTTCATTTTCTGCCGTTATCTCTCTGCAGACAATGGCAAACCTCAGAGAGTAAAAACTGCCATGAAAAGCTTCTTGAGAACATAAGCTGTTCGGAGTCGGAATAAAACTTGTAGGTCCAGTTCTCGATCATTTGTGCTCAAATATTTCACAACGCGCACAACACAATGGACCATAAGAAGCTAGGTCAAAGACCTTTCAAGGGCTGAAATTGGCCATTTCGTTTTTTTTTTTGTCTAACTTGCATAAAACATATGTTTTAATTTTTTGCTAGTACAATAATTTGGAAATATTTTGCAAGTAAAAAAGAAATCGTGCGATTTTTATAAAAATTTTTCATGTTTTGGTTATTTTGTAAAAGGGTGAACCATTAAGAGTGCATAATATATAAAATGTTATAACTTCGAAAATAACGCATGAAATTTTATTACTTTCTTTTAATACTCAGTCTTGCTTCGTTTTATATAAAAAAAAACTAAAAACAAAAAAGAAAAAAACAAGTTTTTTGGGCCCATTTTGCAGCTATTTTTCAGCCAATTTTTGCAGACGAGAGCGGCCATCAATTTTTCCATATTTGGAATAAGAAGCCTTTAAAACATATCTACCACAAAAAAAGTAAAAAAAAAATCAATTTTAGTTAAAAGTAAAGTATTCCGTGGCGACATGTTATAACTTCACTTTCGAAGCGAAATAATAGATGTGACAGCATATTATAAAAAACAAAAAATTTGTAAGAAAAAATTAAAGTAATATTTTATCGAAATTATCGCCTGTCGAAAGTGTTGCAACATACCAAATCTCTACAAATTGCGGAACACATGGATGCCGGAAAAACATTGATGCATCGAAAATATCGATGTTTTGCTTCGATGCATCGAAAATTTTCCACTCGATGCATAAATAGTGGTATAGATTTTTTTCAAAAGCTGATATTTCTAGTGCATTGAAAAGCCATTTCAGTTTTTCAATTGTGCAAAAATAAAGAAGTGAGTTTGACCAAAAAATAGAAATGAAGTTTCTCAAAAAGCTCTTAATATTTAGGGAGAATATTTGATGACTTAAAAATTATAACTTATGATTTCTATGGTTTTATGAAAAAATGTTTGACCTGATTCAAAGTTCGTTAGAACATAATTAGCTCAGTTCTAGTACCGAATTTGAAATTTTGTACAATTTTGCTAATAACATATTTTGTTGTGAAATAATATCTGAATATTAATATGCAAATTGTTGCATCGATGTATGTCCTCCGATGCATCGAAAAATATCGATGCCCATTTTGATGCATCGAATCAAAAAAATACATCGATGTATTTTACCAACTCACATCCCTAGCCAAACATCGAATTTACGAAGTTATAACTTGTCGCCACTGGTTTTTTGAGAAGCAAACTATTTTATTTGGCAGAGCTTATACGTCATTCAAATTTAATAAAGAATATCGCAGTTTTTGTTCTCTTTTACTCTCTTCGAGATATTTGATTGAATAGCTGCTCACACGTGATTTTTTGATTGAATGGCCGATGCCGACTAAAAGTGTTGTTGTAAGTACCAGAAAAATTGATTATGCAACCCTGTCTGCAGGTCTGGAGCTCCATCAAAATTTTGATTGATGCGATGAAGTGTTGAAAGTTCATTCCCGCTCTCGCAGAGAGTTCATCTTTTTTTTCGCTGGGAAAACAACAAATTTTGAATGATCCTTCAATTTGAATGACGTGTAAACAGTGCCTTTGACGTTACAGCCATTTTTAAAATTTTTAGCACCAGGGTTGCATCGGAAAAATAAAAACGAACTTCAAAAATACATTTTTTTTTTTGTGAATACGTTTTTGTCCGCAATAAACTTTATTTTTTACAAAAATTTTAGTTTTTGACACATTAACTTTTTATGTTCAATAACTAGTCTCGTTTCCGTCTTTTAAACGTAATGAACAAAAAACGCGGTCTTCAACAAGTTTCAAAATTTAAAATTTTATGGGTACCTTTTCCTCCAGTTGCTTTCAAAAGTTGGGACTAAAAAAAAAAAGGTCTATTCTACAAAATAAAAAGAGATTATTCGCAACGTTCTCACTTTTGCAAGTTTACCATTTTTAGAAAAAGTAGGAAAAAATTAAAAAGCAACTTAATAGTAAAAATCAAACATTTTTCAAATAAAAATGTGTTTTTAATATTAAAAACTTTGTATTTTAAAATCAAAATGTATATTTTTATATTTTACTTAAGTTCAACAATGGTTAACTTTAAAACAACATTTTGTATTTTAGTATTAAGAATAAAAAACTTTATTCTAACAATAATTAATTTTAGAATGAAAATGAAATTCATGTTAAAGATAAAAATATCATAACTGAAAATTTATGAAAAAAATTTCCAACTTTGCCTTACGTTTGTCAGTATTGAACTTTAATTTAACGTTATTTTTAATTTAACTTGTTTTTTTCCCGGTGTATCAGACTGGTATCATCTTGAAGACTCCTGTCACATTTGCCAAGAAATAAATTAAGTTTTAAAAGTTCATTAGTAGTTTATGTCAAATTGTTGGAGACGAAAGGAAAAGAAACTAGACAGTACAATATTTTTATCCTGTTTTTGTGAACGAAGGCCATATTTCCTCTTAGTTCCTCACTTGTTGACCATTATAACGAGCCTGTTTAGAGTTGTCATAGAAATTCGGCATTTCTATGCCCTTCGTTTCTACACTTCAGCATGGGCATGGTTTTCTTTTTTGGCATACATTTTCGTATTTTGTATTCACTTAATCGTTCTCGCTCACACTTTTTGTCTTCGGCGTGAATGTCTTAGAAGCAGCAAAATTAAACCGACATGAAAATATAAATTTTTAAGTTTGTGGACGACATATCAACTGAAAATCTTACATCACATTTTAACTAAAAAATATCTATTTATTATCTCTCACACTATTTGTTATGGGTATAGCCATGGTATAATGATTTACAAGGTAGGAGTGACAGTTCTGTTGGTGATTTGGAGTTGTCAAAAACACATTGAAAAAGAGAAAACGAAGAAGCAGCTAAACAGATGAAAAGTTAAACTTTGTATTGATTTGACAACTCCCCATCGCCGCTCGTGTGAAAAAAGGGAGTTGTCAAGGATACCTTGTAAATTATTGTATCATGGGTATGACGGTCTAGGCTATGATGCTATTGAGACGGTGGTAGTGACAGGTGGCTTTTTTCTCAGGAACATAGTTTTCATTCGCCTCCTTATTTTACTTTTGTTTTTGCAGGCACGATAAAATGAATAATCCACTGAGTCAAACCAACATGCGTTTGCGTGGTAAGACATTTCGAACGGACAAAATCAATAATTTTTGATTTGACCATTGGATTTGCTTTCGAATAATACGCCATGTCATCGAAAATGCCATTTAACTCCGACGTGTTGTACCATGCCAAAACCCTTATTGTTTTTGTACGGTAAATTTCTGTGAACAAGAGAAGGTATAACTAAATTGATTTCAAGTCTTCAATAATGTGAAACCGGTCTTTTTCACTTCAGTTGCTTTTGATGTATTTCACGAATTTGGTAGCACTGTGATTATTGACAGCACCAACAAAAAATCTTCCACAATTTAGTTTTCTTGTAATAAATTTTATTATCAAATATGCTTAAATTAGTTCCACCGGATGTCAATCGATTTAATAATTTTAAAGTTGGGGAAATATACTACGAAACACCAACCAACTACAATGTGAACTGCTGCCTGTGCGGCGAAAAACAGTCGTTCGATGATTTTCCCAAACACTTCCAAAACGAGCACCTTACTCAAGCAGACTTGGATATTTGGAACATATCATCTGGGACCAGCTTAGAGGATTCCAAACCGCTTGATTTACCGCTTCCTATTGACCAAACTGATATTAAATGTGAAAGCGATGATGAGAAACCACTTTCAATATTATTCCCCATGGTTGAGTTGGAAGATGAAAAGCCAATCGATCTGATGGACATACAATTTCGTAGACGAAAAAAAAACTTAAAAAAAATTATTGTGGAAAACCTAAACATTGAGAATTGCAACTCCGATGATGAATTTAGTAAATATAACAAGACAGACTCTGATGATGATTTAAGTAACTGCAACAAGCCAGACCCTCCAGCGGTGGTGTCTTTAGATATTAATGAGGATGACGATAATAGTGTTGATGCTGCAGACAACACATCTGTTTTTGATGCAAATGAAGCTACAGAATCCACAGTAAGTAGTTATTTCATACAGCTTTTAAACAATATTTGGCATAATTTTACTTTAGGGCCTACGTTGAAATATCTTTTTTATTTTTACTTTATGTAGATGACAATTTTGACGGTCTCGAATGGTTTAGGAGATAAAAATCGTAAAAGTTTGTTAATCGTAAAGTTTAAAATTATCGTGAAATTCAACAGCTTTAACCCTGTTGAAGTTGAATAATATCAAAATTTATTCATTTGTAAGAGCAGGCTTTATTCTTTGAACTTTTCTTTGAGCTTTTCGCCTGCTGCGCTTATTATTTATGCTTTTAACAATTCATGAAAATTTTTTGATTTATTTAAGATTAAAGACCTTTGATTTTATTAAAGAATCAAAGAAAACTCTTTCATTGGCATCAATTTTAATTAAACAATAGTTATTTGAGAACACTTGTAAAATCGTTGGAGTTTTTCACTAGTCCAATTACAATCCTTCGAATTTTTTAAAGTGTGGGATGAAATTTCGCAGATAATATTGCATTTAAACGATCATATTTTACGCTTTTAATGGACAAATATTCTTAGAAGTACTGTTTTTTTACAAAAAATATCGATTAGGACGTATACGACTCTCAATTTTTCAAACTTTCACGATTTTTATCTCCTAAACCATATGAGACAGACTTTTCTTTTGCATTATTAGATTTAGGGGCTCCAAATACATAAGTTTGAAAATAAAAAAAAGGTGTGTGAGCCCTAAAGTAAAATTATTTCCAATATTTATGTACTGATTTTCAGGATGATAGCGTCGTGGGCGATGACACTAAAGATACATATTTCTATTGCACTGAATGCACAAGTTCATACAAATCGAAACGAGGCCTAAACAATCATGTACGGGTAAAACATAAAAATATATATAAACCGAAAAGCAAACAACCACAAAAATTCAAATGCCAAGAATGCGGACTTGTGTTCCCAAGTGAAAGAAACCTGAATGGACACATGTTTAAACATACCGGAATTGTTTGCGACATTTGTGGAAAGACCTTTTCTCAAGCCGGAAATATGAAGCGGCATAAAATACGCCATACCGGTGTTAAGGCGCACAAATGTGCGGAATGCGACAGCTGCTTTTACACCGAAAAGGAACTGAAGGCGCACATGATGCGACACACAGGTATTTTGCCCATAATATGTGAAATTTGTGGACGTCGTTGTCGTGATCATGGTGTTCTAACGGCGCACATGCGAAGGCACACAGGTGAACGTCCAGCCAAGTGTCAAGTCTGTGGCAAGTGTTTTTACAGCATTTATGATTTAAATGTGCACAGTGTGACACATAGCACCTTAAGACCATTTAAATGTGATGTCTGTGGCTCTACATTCCAGACCAAAAAAGCACTTAGAGTACATAAAAAGCTGCATTCTACAGATCGTAAGCATGAGTGTAAAATTTGCGGTAAGTCATTTGTGCAATCAGGTGGTTTATATTCACATATGAAAACACATGATGGAGCGGAGGGAGTGCAGGCAAAAACACAAACTCAACCCGAACTAATAAATACTTTATATTAGTTCATAGAGCTCAAAATAGTGTAACAAAAAATAAAAAATGTTGTATTCATTTGCATTCTAAAATAGTTTTCGAAGAAATCGTTTAAGATTTCTTTATAAAATTAACGCTAAAATAAAGCAAAATATAAATAACATACTATAACTCATTAAATTATCTATCTCATTACTTTTTATCTAAGTCCACCACCGATTTTTATGAATTGATTTTTTAAATTTACAAATTTGTTAAATAAAAAAAAAAAAATGCTGCGTAGGTTTAAATAAAATTTTTTTCTTGTGTTTTTCTTAATTTCAGTAGATTTAGTTTAGGCGAATATATACAGAGGTAGTCAAATATAGGAGAACAGGGGGCGAACCTTCACATGGCAACGTTTCGGATGCCTCAACCTGGCGAGGCCAGCATTATCCATGTCAAAATTGCCCCAAATTGACAATTGTTGTTCGTCGGGTTTGAAAAATTATCCCCAAATCTGATGACTACCGCAAACGAAAAACTGATAATGATTTACGGATATGCACCTGGAATGTCCGAACTCTTAATTGGGAAGGTGCCTCTATCCAACTGATTGATATCTTGGAAAGATACAAAACTGATATCACTGCAATCTAAAAAATGCAATGGAAGAACAAGGTTTTTGTCCGCAAGCATCCTGTGATATATACTACAGCGGCCATGCGGAAAAGTACGAGTTTGGGTGCGGATTTGTAGTAGGCAAGAGATTACGGCATCACGTCCTGCGATTTACTCCTGTGAACGAACGACTTGCCATAATCCGCATCAAGGCTAAATTCATTCATATAAGCCTAATATGTGCGCATGCTGCGACAGAGGACAAGGACGATGAGATCAAAGATACTTTCTACGAGCGCCTTCAAGACGCTTACGAGCGCTGCTGCCATCACGACATAAAAATTGTGCTTGGTGACTTCAACGCTAAGGTGGGCAAGGAAAACATCTTTGGTCCAACAGTCGGAAAGTTGAGTTTCCACGACAACACATCCGATAACGGAATGAGGCTGATTGACTTCGCCACAGCACGAAACATGGTCATAAGTAGCACTAGATTCAAGCATCTCAATATTCATAAGGCCACCTGGTTGTCCCCTGACCAAAAAACGTGGTGCTAACATAGACTCGGATCATTATCATGACGCAGCTAAGATCCGTACACGTCTGTACGCTGCAAAGAATGCGCGCAATACTACACAGAGAAAGCTAGACGTCGACAAGCTGTAGTCAAAACGTACAGCCGAAGCCTTCGCCACTCGATTCTCACTCCTGCTCCAAGAAAGCATTCCTCCGATCGACGATATATGCGCGCAGTGGGCACACATCTCCCACTCTACGCGTGCGGCTGCCGAAGAGGTTATTGGCTGCACCGTCCCCGCCGAAACCAGTGGCACGACCAAGAGTGTCGCGAAGCCACTTCAGAGGTAAACGCCGCCTACAAAGCCACCCTGCAGTCGGTTGTAATGTTTGCTGCTAAAGAGCGATACAGAGAGAAGAGACGTCTTTCCAGGCTGAAAAAAGAGGCAGAAAAGCTCGAGTGTGGGAAGATTGAAATGTATGGTGACAAGAACGAGGCCCGAAAATTTTTCGAAAAGATAAGACGCCTGGCCGATGGCTCTAAAACCAGGGCCTCTTTCTGCAAGGATGAAACGGGAATCTAGTGACAGATATCCAGAGTACACTGACGTTATGGAGGGAACACTTCCCTAGTCTTCTAAGTGGCGATGATGGCAACAATCCCGCCAATAGAGATGATATCCCGAAAACCCCAATTATGGATGACAGCGTTGAAGTTCCGCTGTCCGACTATAATGAAGTCTTGACAGCAATAACTCAGCTTAAGAACAACAAAGCCGCGCGAGCCGATGGTCTACCCGCTAAGCTGTTTAATAATAGAGGAGAAGCTTTGTTTAAGTGCATTCACGAGCTTCTATGCAGAATATGGTCGGAAGAATGCATTCCAAACGATTGGAATCTCAGTGTATTCTGCCCAATCCACAAGAAAGGCGATCCAACTATTTGCGTCAACTACCGTGGGATGAATATCACCTATAAGGTTCTGTCGAGCGTATTATGTGAAAGACTGAAGCCCATCGTAAACCAACTGATTGGGCCTTATCAGTGTGGCTTCAGACCTGGAAAATCTACCACCAACCAGATATTCACGCTACGGCAAATCTTGGAAAAGACCAAATCGACACCCACCATATTTTTGTCGACTACAAAGCCGCTTTCGACAGTCCAATAAGGAATCACCTATACTCCACCATGTCTGAATTTGGTAAACCTGCAAAATTAATCCGCCTATGTAGGATGACACTGAGCAACATCAGCAGCGCAGTTAAAATCGGGAAGGACCTCTCCCCTTTGTTATCAAGCGAGGTTTCAGACAAGGTGATTCTTTATCGTGTGACTTTTTTGTGTGTGAGAAGATCATTCGAGCTGTTGATCTGAGATAAAGCGGAACAATATTCTATAAGAGTGATATGCTGCTAGCGTATAATGATAATATAGATATCATTGGCCATTACACACGCGAAGTCTGTGCAGCATTCTTCAAATTAGAAAAAGAGTCGAGTCTCATGGGCAGCGCCGGATTAACACATAGCGGGGCCTGGGGCTAATCGACTCGGGACCGACTTAAGGACAGAGCATTTAGCTCGGATCTTTCAAAACTAAAATATGTTAATTTTTCTTATCCGCTATGCAAAATCAAAAAAAAACAAAGCTTTCACATCAACAAAAGCACCTACTTAACGATGCTTATGACAACGTGTAGTAAGTAGAAGAAACACTGTTTCTGCTATTTTTTTTGGTTTCGAAAGCTGCTAATGTAACCAACTTTGCTTATCGAAGTTTTTTGGATTTGTGGTAAGTGTATAAAACCATCACGCGATGGGGTATGATTTTCCTACCCATTAAAGGCAACAAAATTTTTTTAATACTGCATCCTTTGGTTATAAAAGACCCAAGCAAAAAGGAACAAATAATACGAAACAATGTTTAAAGAAAATGCAAATTTTGTTCCTAGATGTATTCAAAAAATCAAATTAGACATTTTGATAGAAGCGACTGCAGGGTCCCTGCTTGCTCGGAGCAGTCCCTCCTAGCCCCCACCCAAATCCACCTCTGCTCATGGGTCTTGCAGTAAATGCAGATAAGACGAAATATCTGATGTCAACAAACAGTCCCAGCGTATTGGCACTCACGTCACTGTTGACAACACCTCGTTCGAGGTTGTGAAGGACTTCGTCTACCTCGGATCCAGCATCAACTCCACCAACGATATCAGTGAAGAGATTAAACAAAGGATAACTCTTGCCAATAGATGTTACTGCTCAGTAGGCAATTGAGAAGCAGAGCCCTCTCTTGAGCAAAAGTCACGCTCTATAAGTCACTAATCATATCCGTCCAGGTATATGCAGCACAAAACTGGACGTTGAGCAGCTCTAATGAAAAGTCTTTGGGAGTGTTCGAGAGAAAGATCCTTCGTAAAATCTACGGACCTATCTGCGTCAATGGCGAGTACCGAATACGATGGAACGATGAGCCGTGTGAGCTATACGCCGACATCGACACAGTAAAGCAAAATAGAGCGGCTTCTCTGGTTAGTTCATGTTGAGCGAATGGAAGACGACGCTCCAGCGAAGAAAATATTCGATTCGGTACCCAGCGGCGATCAACGCATAAGACGATGACCGCATCTCTGTTGGAAGGACCAAGTAGTGAACAACCTGACGAACTTGGAGCTTTTAACTGGCGCCAGTAAGCGCAAAACAGAAATGGCTGGCGTAATTTCTTATGACAGGTGGAAACCAGCTTACGGTTGTAGTCGCCACCTAAGTAAGTAAGTAAGTAAGTCAAAAATATTTACACATTGCTAATATTTTTTTATTTATCGTTATCGCTTGCTAAAACTTGCGTAATGTTCTTTGCATACTGCGAAGAAGTAAACAACAAAACCTTAACAACATTTTTGACTACCACTTTATGTGTAGAGTTATTCCTGTGAATCTAGTTTCCTAATAGGAACATTTCATAATTTTTTTCTTTTAGTAGCAGTTTAAATATTTTAAACTTGCAAATAATCTCAATGTACCATCAGAAATAAAAAATAAAGGTTACACTAGTTTTAATAATTATAATAATATGAATTCTTTGCACGAAGCACTTTTATGAGGATCCGCTCTCACAAATAATGTAGAAGCTATTTGAAAGCTGTTGAACGTCAACCACTAGAATCTTTACGAAGCATCCTAATGAGGTAAAAAAAAAAAAAATTCAAAACGATAAAATTTTTAGAAATTTTCCAGTTTCTTCTTAACACTTTAATTCATTTAAATACCCACTTTTTTCTTTTTAATATTTTCACATATTTTCAAACATAAAATGCAGAAAAGAAACAAAAAAAATTTATAAATTTATTTAAATCTGAACAGGGCCAATCAATATCAAAGCGAGGAAAGCCAGGAGCCGAAAATAATTGTTGTTCTACATTTCACAGCAGAAAAAGTTTGGCAATTTGAACCCATAAAAATATTCTTTATGAGTAACTTTTATTTTTAACCCTG
Organism: Coremacera marginata; assembly: GCA_914767935.1. Lineage (NCBI taxonomy): Eukaryota > Metazoa > Arthropoda > Insecta > Diptera > Sciomyzidae > Coremacera > Coremacera marginata. The sequence continues at coordinate 138,767,710 of OU612046.1, read as the reverse complement.
GACGTGCATCGCTATTTCAACCATTTTTTGTGGGTTATTATATGATTTCATTAAAAAAACAAAAAAAAAAAAAAATAATCCCTATCAGTCGATTCGACTAACGCAACACATCCAGGGTTAAAAAACATTTTTGTTTTGGTTGCTGTATAACTTTTATTTTTGAGGAATAAATTTTTAGGTTGACTAATAATAAAGTGCGGCAGCCAAAATGTATCGGAGAAACCGCTGCTTGTTTCTAGTAGAGGAGCACTCCCCGAACACGACCTCATACCCCGTTTTGTCTTAGAGAGTCTCAATTTTTTTGTTAATTAGTGGATTCATTGTGGTGCCATTTCGAATTATTATTTAAATTTACAGCCACTTCTGTAATGCAAAACAAACTGATTTCACACGAATACTTCGTCAAACACACGAAACAAACTAGTTTTTGTTTTTTATAAAACAATCATATAACAAATGTTCATACAAATTTGACAGATAATGAGAATATAACAGTTCGACCGACACAAAAATGTTGCTTTCTGTTATGCGAATGTATCTTCCGAAACTTCAAAATTTAACGAATAAAAATTGTTCATCGTTTAATAGACGAGATTGCTAGCTTGGGGAAAAAACAAATGGGTTATTCACAGGTCAATCGTATATTAACAAAGCGTATGTATAGCACTTGTTATTTTTGCAACTGCCCTGTAGGAAAATCAACTAATTTAAAAGTAATTGATAAAGTAGTTTTTTGTCAACCACAACTAATTGAAATTCTGACTTTTTTCCATAGAACGAACTAACTTATTTTGTATGGCGATGTCCGCTAAATAAGTCAATTGACTTTCGTCTGCATATATTTTGAACTACTTGTTAAATTAGTTACTTTTAAACTATTTTTTTAATTGCTTTAAAATAACCAATTGAAAACTGGCCTAAAGTTAATATTTGATTAAATAACATGGTTAAATATATATAAACTTGTAATCTAATAAAAATTTGCAATTAAAACATGTCAAAATCAGAGTAGTTGTCGCCTTAATATAATTCAAAGTAGTTCAAATACTGGTTTATTTTAAACTAGTTTTTTAATTAGTTGTTTTTAAAAACAAGTTAGTTTGTTCCTATAGGGTGTGAGCACCTCATTATGTGACCATGGTATAAATGATTTACAAAGTAGGAGTGACAGTTCTGTTGGCGATTCGGAGATGTCAAAAACACATTGAAAAAGAGAAAACGAAGAAGCAGCAAAACAGATGTAAATTTAAACTTTGTATTGATTTGACAACTCCCGATCGCCGCGTTAGAAAAAAGGTAGTTGTCAAGGCTACCTTGTAAATTATTGTATCATGTGTGTGACTGCAGTATTCAATGATTTTGCAACGCTGTTATATATGGTGTAGATAGGTCATAAAAATACGAGACACAAAAAACACGTCAAAGGCATGATACATTAATAAGGTACGGCCGCTTCGCTGAGTGCCCTCAACGAAGAGCGTCAACGAAGAGTGGATAATGCAAAAGTAGTTATATGTCAAAACGTCGAATTTCGTAGAAATTGCAAATGAAGAAAATATTTTGTTTCCAAGCAAGTTTGATTTATAAGGTTGTCGCAAGGGAGAGAGCGAGTACCCATAATTGTCAAATCGAAGTTGGCAGCTCATAGAAAATCTGCAAGTGCTTTCTTTTATCATCCGTTTCTCTTTCGTAGTCATTCGCAAAATTGGCTGGTTTTGACAATTATGGGTACTGAGAAGAGAGTGCGATCCGCCCTGCGACAACCTTATAAATCAACCTTGCTTCCAAGTTGCAACCAGTGCGGTCGCGGGTGTTCAATTTGTGATAATTTGAGTGAGAAAATTATAAAAAAAGGGCAATAAAAACTATAAAATGTAAAAGATGTCTTAAAATTTCAAAAAAAGCCTGTAACAGTTTTAACCTAAAAATAACTGCGAAACGTGAGCATAAAGAAATTCGCGATGAACAGCTGATTTTGACATCTATCTCCCATTATTCTGCTTTCTACTCCATTCCTCACCGAATCGGCCGTACCTTATAATTCTACCATAGTCCTCTCCACTCCATAGTCTCCATCATTGAAAAATCTCTTCTTCAAAAGGAATATACAATGATAGCATTTATTTATATAGAGGTGCCTTCAACAACGTCAAAGCAGAGGCTATCACAAATGCACTAACGGAGCTTGGGGTGGATGCCACGCTGGGAGCACTTATAAATCAAATGCTAGTAGGCAGGATTATAAGTGTAAATCTCGGTGTGGCATCCATGCTAAGATCTGTACCAAGAGGAACTCCTCAAGGAGGGGTTCTCTCGCCTCTACTCTGGAACCTAGCAGTTAATAAGCTGCTGGAGAAACTGGAACATGAGGGGTGCAAGGTGATAGCTTATGCAGACGACATTGCTATTGTCACTTCTGGAAAATATATTATGCAAATATGTATCCATACTTCGAGAAATTATGCAAAACGGCCTTAATACTCTCATACAATGGGTTAATAGCTGTGGACTCAGCGTCAACCCTGAAAAAACGGATTTAGTGATTTTCACAAGAAAACACAATCTACCAACTATCAGTCCTCCAAAACTGGGAAACATAAGACTCAGATCAAGCGAAATATCTGGGCCTTATCCTGGATAGAAAATTAAACTGGAAACCCCATCTGCTCGAGAGAGCCAAAAAAGCTAATATAGCCCTCTACTCATGCAAAAGGGCAGTGGGTAACAAATGGGGTCTACAGCCAAGTGTTACTCACTGGCTTTACACGGCAGTAGTAAGGCCAATATTGCTATATGGTGCAATTGTCTGGTGGCAAGCACTAGACAAACAAACACACCTCAACCTACTCCGCAAAGTTCAAAGCTCTGCATCAGTGGAGCATTAAAAACCACTCCTACAGATGCATTAGATACTATGCTCCACCTTTTACCACTTGATATCCTAGTAAAACAGATGGCTACCAATATATCCATCCGTCTAATGGCCACCTCTCAATGGAGAGACGTCAAATCAGGACACTCTAGCATTAGGAAGTTCCTTCCTCCGATACTCAAATCCGTAGACTACATCACACAAAAACTTTTCTTTGACAGGAAATTTGATGTATCCATCCCCTCCCGCGATGAGTGGGCGGTTGGAAACCTTCCACTAAACAATGTCATCAGAATCTACACAGATGGATCAAAACTAGATGGCAAGTTGGGAGGAGGAGTCTACTCTGATACATTGAACATTAATCTAGCCTTCAGGCTCCCCGACCATTGCAGTGTCTTCCAAGCGGAAGTAGTCGCAATACATGAAGCAGTAACTTGACTTCAGATGAATGCAATATCCTCCAAGGATATCTACATACTATCTGACAGTCAAGCTGCCTTGAAAGCCCTAGAATCTGTTGAAACAACATCTAAAACAGTAATTCGCTGCCGCAGATCCCTAAATGAGATGGCAGAGCAGATCAAAATACACCTATGCTGGATTCCCGGACATAGAGACTTTCTAGGAAACTGCAAAGCAGATGAACTCGCTCGCACCGGAACAACCAAACAACTCTCGATGAGAGAAGAAAGTATTGGCATATCCCTCACCACATGTAAACTACTCACAAATGAGCTATCCCTAAACAAAGCCAACGATAGATGGTCAACGGGTAGCACTTGTCATACAGCGCGTCAGGTTTGGCCAAAAATCACCCTAAAACGCTCAAAAGAACTGATTGCTCTGAGAAGGGATCAAATCAGTACTACGATAGGTGTCCTAACAGGACACTGCTTAATAGGTAATTATGCACGAAGATTGAACATCCTACACAACGACTTCTGTAGAAGCTGCAGAAATGAGGAGGAATCTACAAAACATCTTCTCTGTACTTGCCTAGCGCTATCTAAAAATCGCCACCTTCACTTAGGTAAATGGTTCTATAGAGATCTCGATGATCTCTCAGAAACTTCGGTCTACCGAATCCTTGGCTTTGTCAACAGCTCAAACTGGTTTAAATAGAGAGGGAATTTAACCCATGGTATCACAATGGGCCTTATTGGCCTAAGTGTGTCTTAGGGGAGACAGCCGCTACCTAACCTATAATTCTACCATGACTCTCTATTACACGAACTTTACTTGAAAAATTTCTTCTAGCACGAATCTCGAGCTTCAAACAGCTGATTGTTAAAGTAAAAAAATTAATTGTTGTGCTGTGTTGTGGACAAAATTAATGCAATTGGTTATGCCCGTATGATACTTAATTTTTTTTTGTCCAATTTTAAAATCTGAAAACAAGTGTCGCGTGGGCAGGACAGACATATTTTGTAAGAAAAGGATAGGCTGAGCTTATACGTCATTCAAATTGAATGAAGAATATCGCATTTTTTGTTCTCTTTTACTCTCTTCGAGATATTTGATTGAATAGCTGTTCACGCGTGATTTTTTGATTGAATGGCTGATGCTGACTAAAAGTGTTGTTGTAAGTACCAGAAAAGTTGATCATGCAACCCTGTGATTGATTGATGCAGGTCTTGAGCTCCATCAAAATTTTGATTGATGCGATGAAGTGTAGAAAGTTCATTTCCGCTCTCGTAGAGAGTTCATCTTTTTTTTCGCTGGGAAAACAACAACAAATTTTGAATGATCCTTCAATTTGATTGACGTGTAAACAGTGCCATAAACGTTGTTACTTTTTTTACTTCTAGTGTTTTGAAGAGCAGCTGCATTAAATAAATTAATATTAGCTACACACATCACTTCCCATTCAGCATACATTTATATTAAATAGTTTTGTTGACTAAAAATGTCAAATTTATTACTAACAGCACAGTAAATATTTGATCGAAACTTAACGAAGAACGAATTGAAAGAAACGGCAAAAAAAAATGCAGAGAAAATGCAGTCCGTCCTACAAATTTTTCTCCAATTTGTACTATATGCGTACTCACTCACACCAATTGAATCCATGCATTCGTACTATTTGAACTGCTCTAGTTTTAATTTTCAATGACAAAAGTTGTAAAAAAAGATTAAGTATCATACGGGCATGAGCAAATTAATGAAAATAACGTTAAAACATGCAAAATGAACGGAAATGGGTGTGCTGATCTTTTAAATATACTGCTACTAGATGCTTCCAGCTCATTTGAACGTATTTTAATTTTGCATTTTTTAAATATACCAACCAGCTAATTAAATTTTTATTTAATTTCAATTATCAGCTGTTGTCTTTGAAACTTACGTGAAGTCGTTTCCGTACTTTTTTACAAATTTTCTAATTTTGACAGATAATCAAATTACTCTCTATACTCGAACTTTACTCGAAGTTTACTTGAAGTGAGTACGGAAACAGACCTAGTGTTAATGTGCATTCCGAAACAGTACGACTTTTTGTGATAGAAAATAGATTTCATAGCCGAGTGCCGTGAAAAAAGTATTCGTCAGCCAAAATAACAAAAAGAAGCGACTCGACTTTGCATTACTGTATACCGACAAAGGGACTGATTTCTGGACAAATGTGTTGTTCAGCGATGAGAGTAAATACAATTTATTCGGTTGCGTTGACAAACAAAAAATATGGCGCAAAGCGAATGAAGAACTGCAACCGAAAAACCTTATCCCAACTGTGACGCATGGCGAAGGTTCAGTCACGGTATGGGGCTGTACCAAAGAAATAAAATATAAGGAAATGGCGTCTCTCACACACCCATTGTACGTGTACTGCAGCTATTTTTCTGATTGGAGAGTATAGATTTTTGACAGTTGCGATCTTACTGCAAAACAAAACAAAGTGCCCGAGCAAAACATTAAAAAATTAAATAAAAAGCTATTATAATTGCTAAAATATATTGAATTTATAAATTCAATACAACAAAGAACATTTTAATAATGCGTAGTGTGGTGAACAATTGTTTAAGTGTCCAGAGACTGAAGGAAAAGCTGGTTTCATTTCACAAGTAAGTATTTTGCAATTGTGTTCAAACGGTTAGAATTTTTTTTAAGAAAATAACTTTAATTAAACTAAATTGGTTGCAGGAAACTGTTTTCCAACTAGAAATTCACAAATTTCTAATCAGATATTAGAGAAAAAGCATTTATTGAAATCAGTTAACTTCGCGCCATTTTTGCGAGATCGAAAACGTCAAAACACAAAACGTACTACAAGGGTGCATTCATTTTCATGGTGGTATATATTTTAAGGGCGCATTGTCTTAAATGGGAAATATTTTTGTATTTAGTTATTTGTTTAATTTTCAGATTCCCAGATATTGTTGAAATTACGCATAAATGGATCCGTGTCCCAGGGTTGGATCCGAATACAGTTACAGCAAGAACTGTTGCATGCTCAAAACATTTTTTTGAAAATGATTTCATTGATTTTGAAAAAACCAATCGAAGATTATATCCATCAGCAGTACCTTATTTACATGCTGCCGATGATACGATGTAAGTAATTTTTTTGATTTTTGTGAAGTTATTATATATGAAATAATTATTTAGACAAATTGATCCAGTTCCTACATGCAGTAAAAATTTGGCTGCAGAATTAGATGAAATTAAATGTTCAAATAAAGAAAATTTTATAATTTTACAAAATATTCAGATAATTCAACCTAGGAGAATGTATTAGAAATGGAACGAAAACCAACTACAAGAACGCTAGAATGTGTTGAAATCACTACACACGTGAGTAGTGTACTCTGTCAAAATGCTTGGATCAGAAAAATAATTATGATCGTTTAAGAATGAACAACTTTCGTAATCAATACTATTTTCAACTTCGCTATTTGAATTATTTAAATTATCGTTTTTAACAGGATAGGTGGAACTTATATTTAAAATAGCAATTTTTTCTAAATTTAAACAATTACCTACGCCCGCTTCTCTAATTCTATATCTGATTATTATATTTTTATAATCGGATTAAAACTGATTAACGGATGGATTATCGTTTCGATCTAAATGCCATCGAGTTGAACTAAATAATAATTCAATATGGTACTGATTAAGTTTATAGAAAGGGATATATACCAACATTTTATTAGCTATAAACTTTTCATAAATTACCCCAATATTCATTAAGCAAATTATGATACCTAAGAACCCTGTTTTTCTTTTGTGTAGTATAAGCAACTGCCCATCAACTGTGTAAAGCTTGCTTATATAGGCAACAACATTTTTGGAAAATGAAATCAAACTAGCTATATTTTCTTCGCAAAGCGCCTTTTGAAAACCACATTTTCGAATACTTCTATTATTCAGTATATCGAAGACATCATTCATTTGCCTAATAAATTCAACTGTAGCTTCACTGTCTTGAAATTCTTGCAAAAATCAGTTTGGCTCGTGTTGTCGTATGAGCATGTCGTGTTCTCTGCCGCACCTCCAAATTAATTTTTTCTAAGAGTGGTATAAAAATTCCTAAACGTACTTTAGTTCCGTGTGATGTGGGGGAAATGTCCCCACTAAAAGTTAAAAAAACGAACCAAAATAATAATAAAAACATTAAAAATTCAATTAAATCAGGTTCGCGAAAGAATTACTGGACTCCGTTGCAAGCGCTCTCAGATAATGAATCTGATATGGAATGACGATATATTGTCTGACTATTCACCTAAAAAAAAGATTTCGCCGATTGTAGTGCTCGGTCATGACATTGAGTTTATTAGAAATCTTCTTATTGGAAAAAAATGAAATGGTTTTCTTTTAAAGAAAATATCAATTGGTGTTAAAACCATGTGCGAAACACTTGATACATATTACGTTATAAAAACTATTTTTATTGAGAACAAATGTCAGTTCTTCTCTCATGAAAATAAGAGTGATCGTGCATTTAAAACTGTTTTATACGGTCTGGACAACCATTCTGCCGACTCAGTGAAAACGGAACTGGTCTCTCTTGGCTTAAAATGTAGAGAAGTTAAAATTATCGTCAAAAGACAAGAGAGCTTTGTTGATACTCTCTATATTGTGTATCTTGAAAGTGGTAGTGTTAAGTTACAAGATCTTAAAAGAAGTGTGAAATCTTTATTTCATACAATTGTTCGCTGGGACTTTCAGCGCAAAATTAAGAATAAGCCTGTACAATGCCACGACTGTCAATTGTACGGTTACGGTGAGAAATCTTGTTTTATCAAAACAAAATGTGCAAATTGTGCTGGCAAGCACAAAACGTCTGAATGTACCAGTGCGACAACTACGCGTTGTGCTAATTGTAACAGCAACCACAAGTCGACAGATTTGGCTTGCCCAAATCGTTCTCTGTACCTATCTATTAAAGAGAAATTGCACCAAAAATCATCTCGGTCAAACAAGCCTATAAACGGTTCACAGTGCTCACAATTCCAGCTTAGCAATTCAGCTGTTGAGTTTCCAGCTGTTGAGTTTCCAGCGTATACCTACTAACTCATCAAACGCTAATATTCTTGATGAGCTGTTCTCTCACGATGAAATTACAAAACTAGATATTGTATTAGGTCTTGGCAAATGAAAAACCGAGCAAGATCAATTTAATGTGATTGCTCAATTAGCTTTTAAGTATCTGTACTCTAATGTTAAGTAATTCACGTCTTAAAATTATGTTCTGGAACTGCCGTAGTATCCGTAATAAGTTATACGAATTGTTTGTTTATTTAGATAAGCATAATATTACTGTCTGTTTACTTTCTAAGACCTGGCTAAAATGCAATGATAAATTGTTTCATCGTAATTACAATTGTTTCGCTGCGATAGGGAGCATTCTTCAGGTGGTGGAGTCGCTATATTGATAAAAAAATCAATCAAAATTATTGAAATTATTGATGTTATTGAAAATGTGGGTGTTGAGATAATATTAAGCAACTTATCTAAAATAAAGTTTTATAGTATTTACTTCCCTGGTGGTTCCGCCACTATCTCTCTTCGGCGCAAGTTTAAGGCTGACTTAAGGAAATTATTTAACGTAAATGGTTCATACGTTTTTTGCGGTGATCTCAATAGTAAACATCGTAACTGGCACTGTTCACGTGCCAACACTTGGGGTAATATTTTAACTGAGTTTACTATATTCTTCCCTATTTCCATCTCCTATTCAGATGAACCAACGTATTTTCCGGCTACACGTAGTTCATCTCCATCAAACTTGGATTTAATTTTAAGTAATGTCCCTTATCTTATTTCTCAACAATTTCCATATAGCGAATTAAGTTCTGATCATCATCCAGTTAACTTTAACGTTTCGATTGATTCAGTTATGTTTGAAAATCTTAATTATGATTACTCTAAGTCAGATTGGAAATCTTTTCGTACATTTCTGAAAAATACTGTCTCTAGCATCCCAACCGATCTAAGTGTGATTAATAATACTTGCCAAATTGATAGAAATTTGGAATTTTTTAACGTGAAGTTACTGGAGGCTGAAAGAGCCGCAATTCCGAAAAAGCGCTCGGAAACAAATTTTGTTAAGCTGCCGCAATATATATTAAACCCCATCAAAACAAGAAATTATTTTCGAAGGCAATGGTGTCGATTTAGGCAAAATTATGACTATGATACTATGATTCGACTTTCTCCACAGATTCGTTCTGATATTTATCATCATCGTAACACTGAGTGGAAAAGAAGGATTTCTAATCTCGAAAAAGGAAGCAAACCTTCTGGAATATCTGCAAGCTTCTAAAAAAAAACACAATCATATTCCGTCCTTAAAGCACCAAAGCGGCATTGCTGTCTTAAATAAAGAGAAGTCAGATGCACTAGCTCTAGAGTTTCTTAAAAACCACAAAGTATCTTTTAATCTGGGTCCTCATCACCAATATGCCGTTGTTAATACTGTTTATGATCGTTTTAAATCTCTATCAATTACCACCGAATCCTCTGATTATGTCGATGAGAATTATATTCTATTCTTGTTGAACGATTGCAAGACCAAAAAGTCTTCTGGTCTGGATTGTATTCAAATGGTTTTGATCAAACATTTACCTATGTTAGCTGTTCGTTTTCTCACCTTTATTTTAAATTCATGTTTAAAGTTGCAATACTTTCCAATTGCTTGAAAGAAGCTAAGGTCATTCCTATTGCTAAGGCAGGTAAACCTCCAAGTGAAGTTAGTAGTTACAGACCAATTAGCCTCTTGAATTCTATTAGTAAAGTTTTTGAAAAAATTATAAAAAAAAAACTACAAGCCTTTGCAAATGAAAAAAATATTATCCCTAACGAGCAATTTGGGTTTCATAGCTTCCATAGCACTACTCAGCAGATAAAAAGGATTTGCAAACATGTCAAATCAAGCCTTATAAGATAGATAGATAGATAGATATTTTTTATTATTAAACAATATAAAGTACAAATGAATTACATTATTTGATTAACTTGATATATAACTTTGTTACATTGTTAAAATAATAATCTGCATTCTATAGTTCAACGAACTAGAGGCGAATGCAGTTTTCTTAATTTTAATAACTCAGTTGTTAAGGGGTCATTAATACAATTAATACAGTGATATTTATTTTTTTTTTTTATTTTTTTTTTTTTTTTTTAAGTACAATAATATAAAAAAAGTAATTAAATTAATTAAAATTGAAATGATATTCAGATGTAAGGGTAACATTTATTATTTGATTTATGTTTTATTTTTTTAAAATTAATTCTTTTAATGTTTGTTATTTTAAAATAAAAACTAGTTTTTCTAATTCAACATAATTAATTTCAAAAAGCCATTGCTTCACTTCTTTCAGAAAGGTGTTCTTGTTTTGGAGGATACGTAATTTAATTGGCAAATTGTTGTACAACCTAGGTGCTACATTTGCAAACGATTGTAGGAAGTGTTGAGTGGTATGCGGTGGAACTGATACTTTTTGAAGTGTATTAATTCTTAGATTATAATTTAAGTAATTGGTTTTAGTTAAATAACCACTATTAAAAAAGACTTTTAAGACTTTATAAAAATACAAATGCTTAAATGGCAGAATTCTTAAATTTTTGAAGAGCAAAAAGCTATTTTCTAATCTCTTCTTTCTGCATATTAGACGAATTAAGTGTTTTTGAACAATAAGGAGCGGATTGGTTTTAACAGCATGTGTACCACCCCAACATGTTAGTCCATACTGTAATTTTGAGTGATATATACCATAATAAATACATTTTAACAAATCTATAGAACAAAAATCTTTTAGTAAATAAAACTGTCTTAAAATAGTCATTGCATATTTTTTTAGCGCACTTGTGTACTCCGCCCAAGAAAATTTATAATCTAATATAACACCTAGATATTTAAATGATTTTACACATTCAACATTAAAACATTTAGATGAACATGATACAAGATGGTTAAACGTATTTAAGTGTCTCGATGAGCTACATATAACATTATTGAACAAAAATTTTTCACAGCTTGAGCCATGAAACATAAATTGGTCACAATTGATTACCTTCCCTGAAATATTAAAAAACATTATTTTTGTCTTATCACTCATAACCAACTTGTGCATGGCAAACCAATGTCCAAGTACGCTAAGGTCATGATTAATCATAGCTGTAAGATCAAGCACTGAGTTACTATCATAGATGCATGCCATATCGTCAGCAAAGGCAACTGTTTTACTATAAAATTTTTGTGTAAATATTGAGTTTACATAAATTAGAAAGAGTACAGGACCTAACACAGAACCTTGCGGCACGCCGTTAGTAATTTCGACATAAGAACTGAATTTATCTGCAATTTTTACTCTTTGCAATCTGTTTTTTAGATAAGAACAAAACCAATTATGAGTTGCTCCTCTTATCCCACACTTATAAAGTTTGTCTAAAAGAATTTTGTGATCAACGGTGTCGAACGCTTTTGTTATATCAACAAAAAGTGCTGCAGACTGTTTTTTACTATTAAGGCCTTTATAGATACCATCACAAAAAGTTAATAGAGCATCCTCGGTTGATAAACCCGTCCTAAAACCATACTGACAATTACTAAAGAATTTATTTTTATCTAAAAAACCGACTAATCTAAGCTTCATTGCCTTTTCATAAATTTTTGCGAAGACTGGTAAAATAGATATTGGCCTGTAATTAGTTATTATATTTTTACTACCTTTTTTGTAGAGGGGAATCACCTCTGCTTTTTTAAGTTCTTCCGGGAAGATTCCTTTTTCAATACTTGTATTAATTAAATAACATAGAATATCAACAATATTGAATACAATCTTTTTAATAAAGGTGTTAGAAAAATTAGCTTCAGTGGTAGCGTTGGATGTTTTTAGTGACATTATAATTTTGTAGACTTCAGAGGAAGTTAGTGGTTCAATGAAAATACTAGAAATGTGTGAAGATTCTTTTTCTAAACAATTGCACTTTGGTGAATTTTGAATATCGTCTATAACTACATTTTTTACTATATTTATAAAGAAATCATTCATCGCATTAGCCTTTTCAACTGATTCACTTAAAATGTTATCATTGAAATTCAAAGCAGGAATGTCCTCCTTTTTGTCTTTTCTACCTAAAATATCGTTAACTAAGTTCCATTCTTTTTTTATGTCTCCTCTGATCATAGAAAACTGATTTATATAAAAGTTGTTTTTAGCAGTGGTGATTTGCTCCTGTATTTCTTTACACAAAATTTTATATTTAGATTGAACGATTCCATTATTTGAATTTTTTACTACTTTTTTATGTAGGTTATTTTTACGATTTATTTTTTTAAGCAGTTCAGGTGTCATCCAGGGCTTTAACATTTTACCACTTAAATCTTTTTTTCGTACGTTTTTTTTGCATCTATTAACATGTTCTGTTAAGGTTTTAAAGAAAATATTATACGCTAGTGATGGATTTTCTTCTCTATATACTTCATGCCAAAATTCAAATCTCAATCCATTATTTAAAGCGGCAAAATCAATTTTTTCTTTGTTTTTTGCGTCTGTAATATATATAGTCCTGGGTAGTTCTATATTTTCAAGACATAAACATGTTAGACAATGGTCAGAGATTTGGAAATCATGTACGGAGCTGCTTAAACAAATATTATCTGCTTTTTTTAATCTTACAAATATATGATCAATACAAGTTGCTGACAAGTTTGTAATACGTGTTGGCTGATTAATGCAAGACTCTAACCCATGAGATGACAGCAACGTGATATATTTGTCCACTATATTTGAATCCTCTAAAATATTAAGATTTATATCACCCAAAATAACTAGATTATCCGATTTATTTGTGATAAGCATTTCATTGAGATCGTTTAAAAACACATCACTTGCGTTATATTCGTGAAATCTGTATAAATTTATAAAGGTAAATTTATGGCTATTAATCGAACAACTTACTTTTACTGCATCAGAGCTCACAAAACTTAACGCAGTAAACTCACAGTTAAGCTCTGTTAAAACAAACACCGCCACACCACCTGCCGCATATTTATTATTACAATTTGCGAAAAACCTGTATCCAGGAATACTATAAAGAGACGCTTCAGCATCATATATCCATGTTTCTGATAAAAAGATAAACGCAGGTTTGCTTTTAAAGGACTCTAGGTTTAAGAGCAATCTTAAGCCTTATAAGTAAGCAATCAACTGCCTTGGTTCTTTTAGATGTCGAAAAAGCCTTTGACTCGCTTTGGCACACTGGATTAATTTATAAATTTATAAATTTTGGGTTCCCACTGCAAATGATCAAGCTGATCAATAGTTTTTTGGATAGTCGTTCTTATTGCGTCTCGATAAATAACGTATTGTCCAATGTTGTGCAATTTCCTGCAGGTGTTCCACAAGGGTCAGTAATCTGACCGCTTTTGTATATTATTTACTCCTCAGATTTCCCTCAATTAACTAGCTGCTGTCATGCCCTGTACGCAGACGATGTATGTGTCTATTTCTCGCATGACTCTGCATATGATATTCTATTGAATTTACAACGGTCACTAGACACAATCGCTCAATACATGCTTAAATGGAAAATCAGTCTAAACTCCAGCAAAACACAATCCATCTTTTTTACACGAAAAAGAAGTTCTGCCAACCTTCCCGTTTCTCTTCTCAAGATAAACAATCATGACATAGCTTGGTCTAACTCTGTCAAATACTTGGGTATCATCCTTGACAAAAAGCTTATATTTCGTGATCACGTGAATAATATAAAAAACAAATTTAATATCGCAATCAAAATTCTATATCCACTGATAAACCGTTCCTCAAATCTTAGTGCTGAAAACAAGGTTTTGATATGCAAAATTATATTTCAATCAATTATTTTGTATTCCATCCCTGTCTGGGGTTGTTGTGCAAAGACACACATTAAAGGTTTGCAAATTTGTCAAAACAAACTTTTGAGGATGATGTTGAATGTTCCTTGGGACTATTCAACAAAAAAATTACATCTTAAATCAAACGTCTCCCCTATCTCTAAGCGAATCTGTGATTTAACCATCAAGTTTTACATCCTATGTAGCATGTCTGATAATCCTCTGGTCTCTGGACTTTGTGAATAATCTATTTTATATATATAATAATTATACAGTATATTAATAGTTTCATTAATTCATTGCACACGTATCTATATATTTAATTAAGTTCATCAATATGTTATATTGTTTTGTATGTGTTATAATAATCTTATTTTGTTTATTAAAACTCTTTATTGTTTACACACTGTTAAATAAACTATTACCTTCCATCTAGTTTTCTTTCGTAAAATTTTTTCCTAAACACTTTATTTAATTCTTTTTTCTTTTTAATATAATGTTAAAGAATTAAGGTCAAAACCAATTTCTGTAAATTGGTTTTAAATACAATAATCCAATGCATCAGCTACAGATTTGAAGAGCTTGCACGGCAAGCCTGACTTTTATTTTCTGGTCTCTAAAGTATATATGAGCTCTTCTAATCTTTGTTCCTTAATGCAATTCTTCTCATTCTAGTAGCTCTACAATCCTCTGAAGATAGTGCCACTTAATAGCTTTGTTGTCAGAATTTCTAAACTCTTTGATATCTGCGAAAGAGTTCCTTATAAGCTTAACCATACGACAGGGGGTCTGGTAATATACAAAAACTGTCGTTCAAAGAGTCTAGGTGAAAAACAGTTTCCGTACTAATGTCACTTAAGTCTGCACCTAGTAATCTTGATGCAATAATGTTAGTTTTTTTATTGTGTTGATATTTTTCATGTTATATGCTTTTGATTACTATTGTTGTTGTGTTGTTGTTATTGTTAGGCAATAAGCTTTTGATTACATTATGAAATAACAAATTTTTTCAGTTTTCAATAAATTTACAATTCTCTATCATCATAAGGACTATTAGTTTATTATATAAGTAGTTGCATGAATATCAAATTTCTTATATAAATGTAAAACAAAGAATTATTTTTGTAATATTAAGTTATTATGTAATAAATTTATATATCATAAATCATTGCCTTAATTTTTTACATACATATGCAATACTCAACATTTCATATGAAATTCCAATCAGAAAAATTGCGCCTAGGTGTACGCAACAGCCGAATACGGCCCTGAGTGAATGTTTCTGTATTAGTGTGAACATACACTAGTAAGAAAAATGCCTCACTTTTATTCGAGAACACCACTTCCTTATCTCTTATTTCTATAGGCTGTACGAACCAGAGATCTGCAACGAGTCACAGTTTCGCATCAATGTGCCACTTACTCAACACTGAGTATGAATGAGTATAAGTAGTTTCCAAAGCCGAATTCAGATGTGATTGATTCAAATCAAAGTGAATCACGCTATTGAATAATGAGCCACTTACTCAAAACTGAGTATAAATTAGTATAAGTAGTTTCCAAAGCATTATTCGGATGTGATTGATTTAAAACAAAGTGAATCAAATTTTTGAATCATGAGCCACTTACTCAAAAATGAGTATGAATAAGTATAAGTAGTTTCGAAAGTAGTATTCATATTTGTTTCATTCAAAACAGCTCAGAGCTCATTAATATTAGATTTTTTTATGTTTTGATTTAGAGTATTCGTAATATATTGAACTACTTAGAGTATTAGAATCACCGTTGATACTTATTCTATTCATGGCTGAACCTATACCTTGTTTTGTTTTTCAAGTTTAGTACATGTTCGGGTTGTAATAGAGGGTCGCTGATTTCAAATCTTATGCCATAATTTTAAAAATAATTTGATACTAGAGTGGACACTGAAATGTTTTTTTTTTTTGTTTTTAGTATTATTTCGTATTTCGAAAGTATAAGGGGTCGCTGACTTCGAATCTGATGTCAGAATTTTAAAATTTCAGATGGTTAACAGCGTTGCCACCTAAAATTTTTTATTTTCACGAATTCGGATCTGGAGCAAACACTAGGTAAAAATGGGTCTCTGAGGCCGAATCTGTTGCCAGAATTTCGAAATTGTGTACTTTTTTTTATAACAGTATTGCCACCTGCCAAAATGTATTTTAAAGAGTTTTTAACATGGTTTAACAGTGTTTAGGGGTCGCTGACTTCGAATCTGATGTCAGAATTTTAAAATTCAAGAAGGTTAGTAGCGTTGCCACCTAAAATTTTTTATTTTCACGAATTCGGTGCTGGAGCAAGCACTATGTAAAAATGGGTCGCTGAATCAAAATCCGTTGCCAGAATTTTAAAATTGTGTAATTTTTTTTATAAGAGTGTTGCCACCTACCAAAATGTATTTTAAAGAGTTCTAAACATGATTCAACAGTGTTAAGGGGTCACTGACTTCGAATCTGATATCAGAATTCTAAAATTTAAGATGGTTAATAGCGTTGCAATATTTTTTTATTTTCACGAATTCGGTGCTGGAGCACACTTAGTAAAAATTGGTCACTGAATCCGAATTCGTTGCCAGATTTCGAAAATTGTGTCATTTTTTATAATAGTGTTGCCATCTACTAAAATGTATTTTCAAGAGTTTTTAACATAGTTTAACAGTGTTTAGGGGTCACTGACTTCGAATCTGATGACAGAATTTTAAAAATTAAGATGGTTAATGGTGTTGCCACCTAAAATGTTTTTATTTTCACGAATTCCGTGCTGGAGCAAACACTAGGTAAACATGGGTCGCTGAGTCCGAATCTGTTGCCAGAATTTCAAAATTGTGTAATTTTTTTTATAAGAGTGTTGCCACTTACCAAAATGTATTTCAAAGAGTTTTAAACATGATTTAACAGTGTTAAGGGGTCGCTGACTTCGAATCTGTCGTCAGAATTTTAAAATTTTATTTAAAATTTTTTTAAAATTTAAACACTAGGCAATAATGGGTCGCTGAGCTCGAATCAAAATTCAAAATTGTGCGACAAATTCGGGGTTGTGGCGAAAACGAGGTAAAAATGGGTCCGGCTTGCGTATGTATAATGTCAAATTCAGACGAATTCTTTTTCTTCTCGTTGTTTATTATCGGGGCTTAAAAAACAGCGGCTCACATTTAATAAATTTTGAAGGTCTTAGCTTATTTTTCATACATTTCCACATATCAAATATGGATAGTCAATTGACTCATATGGTTACAAATAAGTTATACATTCATATAGCTCAACGAGTAAAAATCAGTGTCAAAAGTTTTTTTTACCTATTGGTTTCTTCATCACCGAATTCTTGAAAATAAAAAATTTTAGGTGGCAATACTATTAACCATATTGAATTTTAAGATTCTGACATCAGATTCCAAATCAGCGTCCCCCTTATACTTTCAAAATACGAAGTAATACTAAAAACAAAAAAAAAAAAAAACATTTCAGGGTCCACTCTAGTATCAAATTATTTTTAAAATTATGGCATAAGATTTGAAATCAGCGACCCTTAATTACAACCCGAACATGTACTAAACTTGAAAAACAAATCAAATAAATTTTATAGGTTCAGCCATGAACAGAATAAGTATCAACGGTGAGTCTAATACTCTAAGTAGTTTAATATATTACGAATACTCTAAATCAAAACATAAAAAAGTCTAATATAAATGAGCTTTGAGCTGTTTTGAATGAAACAAATATGAATACTACTTTCGCAACTACTTATACTTATTCATACTCATTTTTGAGTAAGTGGCTCATGATTCAAAAATTTGATTCACTTTGTTTTAAATCAATCACATCCGAATAATGCTTTGGAAACAACTTATACTCATTTATACTCAGTTTTGAGTAAGTGGCTCATTATTCAATAGCGTGATTCATTCCAAATTTTTGGTTCGAATCACTGAGCTGTGAACGAATAGTACTCGAGTACTACTTATTTTTAAGTATTTATTTGCAGTTCTCTGGTGCTAATGTCGAATAAAGTTGGAGAACTACAGTTTGTAGAACAAATGTCAGCGAACTAAAATAATTATCCGTTTAATTTGACAGCGAATGAATAAAATTTATTGCTTATTTATTTTAACAAAATAAATTAAAAAAAAACAAAAGAACATTTCAAAAAGAATACAAAAACAAAAAAATATGTGATTCGCTACTTTTCACGAGTTGGGCTGTTCGCCTATCTTTTCCAACTGACTCGATACGGTTGTGTCGCACACAGAGTTGCATGTGGGCTTACAACTCGGCCGATCCTGGTCGGCCATCTGGGTCAGATGATGCAAGGAACCATGGCTTAAGCGTGTCTGATGGGAAAACTTTCGTTGCTTTATTTGTAGGCCGGGTACGTCTTCTACTAAATAGCGGTCGTTGCCCAGAGCCCGTTGAGTTTCAGTTTACTAGACTCTCCTGAAGCAGGTGTCTCATTAGAAATAACCATCAGGTCATTTTCGTTGCATGATGCCGGCTCAGCATGTTTTTTTTCAAATCGCTTCTTCTAGCGCCGGCGTTCCTCAGCTATATTTTGTGCCGCTTGTTGTCGTTGCTCGCCTATGTTTATTTCTGCATTTTGGATCAATGTCTTCTTGTAGAGCATTCAGCAGACGATTTTGGGTTATATTAAGTAGTTGGAAGTCAAAAGTCAGCTCGTTGGGGTTGAAACCAAAGGTTGTATTTTTGTGCTAGTCAATGGACCACTGAACATCAAGTAATAGGTACCAATCTTTTGAATTATTTGTCGAAGTTTGCAAATGAGCAAGCAACGATTTGTTGACTCGCTCCACTTGGCCGTTTGTTCTGGGTGTGTGCACACCGGTCTTAATGTGCTGTATACCATTGCGGTTGCAATATTTCTCGAAAACGTTGGATGTGAACGCTGTTATCCTAAAACTGATGATTTTCTTTGGAAGACCAAAATACGTTGTCATCTCATTCAGTATCTTTATGTCTACAGTAGTCTTCGTATTGCGTACAGGCTTCACAATCAGGTATTTGCTGAAAGCATCTGAAATTGCTATAACATATTGCAATAGGTATGCTGCGAATAAATGATCCAAGATGTTTAATGTGGACTATGCGAAAATGAATGGGTTCCACATCATCAAAGTAAAGACGTTTTTCAGACATGCCACCTTTTGCTTTCTGATAACAGCATTCACTACAAGCTGCAATGTATTGCATTGCATACTTGCGTATTTTAGGGAACCAAAAGTATATTTGTATGCGGTCAATGGTTTTGTCAAGACCATAATGACCCACAGCGTCATGAAAAAAATGAACGACTCTCCAACGCGCTCGATTTTGGAACAAATCGGTTTTGATGCATACAGTACTCAGTTTTGTACTGATAAATATGTTCTGATTTCTGCTCTCCATTAAGCACAGCAATGATGTGTCTTAAAGTTAAGTCTTTCAGCTGCATAGTTAGGACTCAGTCGGTAGTATTTACTGTAATCCCCAGGACCAGTTCAGCAGGCTCCACCTCGCTTGCAACTTC
This sequence comes from Coremacera marginata, assembly GCA_914767935.1. Lineage (NCBI taxonomy): Eukaryota > Metazoa > Arthropoda > Insecta > Diptera > Sciomyzidae > Coremacera > Coremacera marginata. Next base: position 138,747,977 of record OU612046.1, on the reverse strand, counting down.
ATTTGGTGAACGACTGTGAACTAGCTCATAGTCATAATCGAGGTTTTTCATGTACTATCGCGAGATCTTTGGAATAAATTCGGGAAAGATTTCACCAGCAAATGAAGGCGATTGAGAATCGGTACCAAGAATTTTAGGACGAAGGATTGATGGGCGACTATTGTTGGTTTCTCATCAGAAAAACCGATCCCGAATTGAATAAACGACAAAACAAGAATTATAATAAATTTGAATTCAATGTAAGCAATGTAAAAAACAATCTAAATCATTAAAAGAACAATAAAAAATAAAAATATTTATTACAACAACCTTTAGTTCTTATTTATTTATATGACAATAAAATAAGTCGAAATGCATAAATAGACAATCACACAATTTGGGTCCTTTCCTAGTAATTTGACTGTTTTAAAAAAGTGAAATAATTGATTAAGTACGATTCTTTTTTGTTTGGCTCAGTAATCAAATGATAACGATTACAAATAATAAAATTATAATCACGATTACTTGAGATTACGAAAAAAATAAAAAAGAATCTAAAATAATCAAAAAAAAAAAAAAAATAGTCCGACTACTTTTACAGATTCTTCTGGGACTTTTTAGGGGAAAAGTCTTGGACTTTTTACTATGCCGGCAAAAGAAAATAGTCGATCAACCTTACTTTACGTTTGATACTTTAGGCAAAAATTCTTAAAATAATCAAAAAGAATCTTCATATTAATCCTATTATTAGTCTTTGATTACTTTCGATTCTTTTTGATTATTTTCGTAATCTAAACCAATCGTGATTTTAATTTGATCATTTGTAATCGTAATCACTTCCTAATCAGAAATTTCTATCTAAAGGATTATGTAATTGTTGTGTCCACCAACACCAATCCACCATAAATAGTAAAATTACTTATTTTGTTATGCAACTGTGAACTTTGATTTTTTACTTTTTTATCGTTTTTAATATTTTTGCATTGTCATTGAATACTTGTTGCACAATTATAATTAATTTTGTAATCATTAATAAATGAAACAATGAATTCAACATTGGTGTCAGTAGTAGGAGTCTGCAACTAAACAATGAATACAGAAACTTTAAAAGAATTTACGGAATCGCTGACTGCGGCGATTCGGCATGCGGTAGCAGAGGCGTCGTCAGATGCTAGCGCTAGCACTTCAAACACGTCTACAAATACACATAAGGTGCCAACATTCTGCATGGCTGAGTACAAATCTTCTGACGGAACGACGATACACGATTACTTCACTCGCTTTGACTGGGCATTAAAACTAAGTAAAATCCCATCTGAGGAATTTTCTACATATTCAAGAGTACACATGGGTGCTGAATTGAATAATTCTTTAAGGATTTTGATTTCGCCTAAGACTCTGGATTCACTGACTTATGAGGAAATTAAGGACACTTTAATTAATCATTTTGATGTGAAAAGGAATAAATACGCTGAAAGCATTAAATTTCGTTATATTCAGCAGGGCAGAGAGGAAAATATTCCAAGTTTTGTTTTGCGCCTTAGACAGGCAGCGGTCTATTGCGAATATGGGCAGTTTTTGGATCGTATGCTGATAGAGCAATTACTTTATGGCTTATGTTCGCGTAGCATTTGTGACGAAATAATTTCGAAAAAACCAGATAGTTTTGTGACTGCTTATGAGATTGCACAAGCAATGGAGTTATCGCACCACACGACTGTAGAAATGAAAACTTCTGATATTGCACAAGCGGAAGATCAATTACATATACTTCGCTATTCACCAATTCAAGTGAAAGAACCACTACAAAGTAAATCGTCATAGTACAAAACAAGCTCACTAACGCTACTTGTCATGGGTGCGGCGGACAACATATGCGTAAGCAATGCAAGTTTAAACAATCGAAATGTTTCCTATGTTGGAGAATAGGTCACATTTCCAAGGTTTGCAAGAGCAAAACCTCTCAAATTTCAGAAAACGAGTCGGAGCCTTCAGATGATATACAAATGCTGAGACAAGAATCCATTAATACAATCAGAACGAACACTAAAAAGTTAATCGATGTAATCATCGACGGTCACTTACTTAAAATGGAACTGGATACTGGTGCCCCTTGTTCAATCATCTCCATGAGAACATTACGCTCGTTCAAAAGTCAGATTAATCTGCGTCCAACAAGTAAACAGTTTTGTAGTTATTCTGGCCATAAAATCAAGTGCTTGGGAAGATTACCAGTGAAAGCCTCTATCGGAAAAAAATATTGTTCAGTGGATCTGTTTGTTGTAGATGGTGATTTTGATACTTTGTTGGGTCGCGATCGGATATCGCAGTTTGTTCATGAAATTGATTTCGTCTATATGTTTGCTACACCTGATAACATAAATAATATTGCTACTACTCCTCCTGAAATGAGTTCCGGACAACAACAACAACTAAAACTATTGCTTAAAGAATTTGATAATATATTTAGCGATACACCAGGTGGGTTAGTTGGCCCTCTAGCGAAAGTGCACCGAAACCTGATGCGAGGCCGATTTTTGCTAGAGCGAGAGAGATACCACTAGCATTAAGAGAAGCGTACATTAAAGACATTGACTCCAAAATTGTTTCAGGTTCGTACGAACGAGTCGATTATTCCGAATGGGCGTCTACAACTCATGTTGTTACAAAAAAGAATGGTGATATCAGGATAACAGGTAATTACAAGCCTACCGTCAATCAGAGAATTATAATCGATGAGCATCCAATTCCAAAAGTCGAAGACTTGCTTAACAAAATCACTTAGACGTAACTGATGCTTATTCACATCTACCTATTGATGAAGAATATGCACGCATTCTAGAACTGAATACACCAACGCATGGTTTGATACGACCAAAAAGAGCAGTGTATGGTGCTGCCAACATTCCGGCCTTATGGCAGAGACGAATGGAGTCTATGTTAAAAGAAATACCAAATGTTATGAGTTTCTTTGATGACATACTCGTTTATGCTGATACTTTCGATAGAATGATGGAAACTCTTAAAGCAGTGCTTGCAAAATTGAGGAGTGAAGGCATCCATTTGAACCGTTCTAAATGCATTTTCGGTACTCAATCGGTAGAGTTTTTGGGCCACCGATTAGATAAATATGGAATACACAAGTCTGATAAACATATAGAGGCAGTTAAAAACTCTCTTAAGCCATCAACACCTGAAGAATTGCAATTTTTTCTAGGAAAGGCTACATATTATAATGCATTTATACCAAATTTGTCTGCAAGGTCAAGACCCTTAAGGAACATGCTTTTGGAGCAAAATTTTAAATGGAACACAGATGCAGATAAAGCATATGAAGACATTAAAGCTACTTTAATTTCACCACAAGTTCTGACTACATATGATCCAGCTTTACCTATAATATTGGCAATAGACGCGAGCAAATGTGGACTAGGAGCTGTTCTGTCACACAAAATAGCTTAGCTAGTAGAGCATTAAATAAAACGGAAATTTCCTATCCTCAGATGGACAAAGAAGCGTTGGCTTTAGTTTGGGCGGTAAAGAAATTTTTTAAGTATCTGTATGCTCGTCACTTCACTCTTGTTAAGGATCATAAGCCGCTTGCGCAAATATTACATCCAACAAAGTCCTTACCAAATTTGTGTATTAGCCGTATGGCAAATTATTAGAGTTTTTATGTAACTTTAATTATGACGTAATATACAAGCACACTAAACTAAATGCAAATGCCGATTTCTGCTCTCGGACCATAATCGGGGTTAAAGTGAATCATATCGCAATAAATACTAGGAATGAATTTGACGAATTTGATAATTTTATCGTCAACCAAATCAACCAGTTACCACTACGAGCTGCTACAATTGCACAAGCAACTGTAAAAGATGAGCATTTGGGTAAAGTTGTTAAACTCTTACAAATGGGATAAAATTTAAAGAAAGCCGGCTACACTGCTCCAGAACAAAACTATAAGTTAACAGCAGGATGTTTGGCCTATGACCATAGAGTTGTTATACCTACATCTCTGCAAAAAAGAATACTTGATGACCTCCATACCGCACATTTAGGTATTGTAAAAATTAACTGAAGGCCTTGCGCGTTAATTTGTTTATTGGCGTGGAATAGATAAGGATATTGAAAGCCTTGCCAGCAGATGTAGTGACTGCGCAGCAGTAGCAAATGTACATTCCAAATATAATGAACATCACTGGGAATATCCAAAGGGGCCCTGGGAAAGGGTGCATATAGACTACGCGGGTCCGTTTCTAGGAACAATGTTACTTATTGTAACAGATGCATACAGTAAGTGGGTTGAAGTCAAAATTACATCATCCATTTCAACTGCGTCAACCACTGCTATTTTGGACGTTATGTTTGGTGCGTATGGTGTACCAACAATAATAGTATCGGATAATGGTAAAAATTTTTCATCAGCAGAATTTACTGATTTCCTACGTAACAGTGGAGTCAAATACCACAAACGAACTGCTACATACCATTCATCAACAAACGGTCAGGCGGAAAGGTCAGTACAAAGAATTAAAAAGGCGTTGAAGGTCATGGGATCGACGAGAAGCACTTTACAAAGGGACATAAATGAATTCTTAAAAAGACAGTATAGAAATGCGTCACACTGTACAACAGGAGGGCCACCTTCCATGTTACTCATGGGTCAAATGATTCGTACACGTTTGGATTTGATTCGACCAGAAGAAACATCAACCAAGGTAACGGCCAAGCAATTTCAACGGCACAACACAAACTACAGGACATTTGATTTGTTGCAACGAGTCTACTTTTTGTCAGGAAATCCAAAAATGCCTAAATGGCTATCAGGAATCGTTGCTAATCGTTTAGGTGATCTGCACTATTCAATTGAATACAATGGAAAGCTAGTGAGAAGACATGTAGATCAAATGCGCAACTCTGGCTTATTGCAAGCCGATAATGACTCGGATCCAATAAGGAGAAGGTTCGACAACTCGGAACTACGGAAGGATGACTGTAGTGATGGTAATTTTTTAAACACAACTAACGCCAATAACCACTTTGCAGAGCACCAGAGCGAAATTATACGTACTCCTGAAAAGAACGACCCAAATACAAAAAGTGACTATTCCTTCGAAACACCATTGGCAGAATCGAGTGCTTTCGAAGGGTTTCCATTATCCCAGGATAAATCGCCGGTTTCAAAACAAATACCTCTAGTGGAGCCAAGGCGGTCCGGCAGCCAATAAAACCTCGTATCTGGTACTCACCATAACCGAGATGCGGTGGAAGAATTGTTGTGTATCCACCATAAATAGTAACATAACGTATTTTGTTATGCAACTCTGAACTTTGATTTTTTTACTTTTTTATCGTTTTTAATATTTTTGCATTGTCATTAAATACTTGTTCCACAATTATAATTAATTTTGTAATCATTAATAAATGAAACAATGAATTCAACAGTAATGATTACAATTCTTTTTTAAAAATAATCTAATTGATTACTAATCGTAATCGCAACTTAACAGCTTTGAATTAAACATAACTTTTCCATTTCTCAATAGATTTTCTTCAGCAATAGCTTATTTTTTAGAAAAGTGCAGGCTTTTGCCAAAAAATATCAAAATTAAATAAATATTTTGGTTTCTGAATAGAATTGGCATTTCTTTTTTATTTTGTACATTTTTCTGAAAAACGAAAAATCCTCGTAAATTGAGTTAATTCCGGCAAAACTAGCATCTCAATACAAAAAATTATGTAGGCATTCTGGTTCTGGAGATATATGCGTGGAGTAATGTGGAACCAACTTTTTTCTGTAGAAAAAAACTACAGTGGGCAAAATCTCGAAAACGGAGTGACAATAGGAGTATTGGCTGTAAACCAGTGTTATGAGTCTTGGTACAACATTTTTATAAGATTTAATTGGTAATCCCTTTAAATGATTGTATTTATTAGTTCTGGGTAAATTAGGGTTTGAGAAGGTAGGTCTAGCTTTGAAGGACTACTTGAAAAAAGTCCAATAGGGAATATCAGTACCATTTTACCCATTTTTGCAATAAAGAAATGACAATTCTTTAATTTAAATGCTTTATGTAGGCGTTCTGTGAAAGATTAAGATGTTTAATGTGGGTGGTTCTTACGAAAACAAAACATTTACGTATAACTTTGAATTGAACTGCAATGTTTAATACTGAATTGCTTAGTGTCTTTAATAAATTGTTTATGGCTAAGTCAAGGGCGCTAATTAAAAAATTTTTCCTGACATCTTGTTATTTATACCGGTCCATTTTTATTAATTGAAATGTTATAAAGTTCTTGTCTCAGGTGTTTTAAAAAAAGTAAGCTATATTTTAGATTATTTCACAATTGACTTCGCGATTTTCTATTTGACGTTAATTTAAGTTGCGTAGGACTCATTTACCGAGTTCATTGATCTTCCCTGCTGATTGTTTCTTGTGGCACATGTAATGCTTCTGCCAATTGCCGTTGAGTTGGAGTTGGGCCCTCATCCAATAACTTCTGCAATTGCTCGTCTTCGCATTTGTGGTCTACCAGAGCGCTCACTGTTTTTCACATTGAAATCACCACTTTTAAATTGTCGCAACCATGTCTCATTTGTTCTAATTAATGGAGCGCGTTCACCATATGTTTCTACCAGCAAACGATGACTTTCAACACCATTTTTCTTTTGGTTAAATAAAAAAAGAAAAGCGTGCCGCAAATATTAATTTTCGAGCAAAAACTCGACATGATCACCGAACTATAAAACAAAAATGCTAGTTTTTGGCGGACTCAACTTGTGTGTTTGTAGCTAAATTTCAGACGAACGAAATGTCGTGTGTCAATTTAATACACTGCATGCTTTTCACTGATGCCATCGCTTAGTTAAACCGGAAATAACTTATAAATACAATGGGTAATTAAGATTGATTAAAGCAGTTACAGCTTTGGTGTAAGTATCTGCTCTCCTTCAGCTGTATCGTGTGTTTTCATATGTGAATATAAACCACCTGATTGCGCGAATGACTTTCCGCAAATTTTACACACATGCTTACGATCATTAGAATGCAATTTCTTATGAACTCTAAGCGCCTTTTTGGTCTGGAATGTAGAGCTACATACTTCACATTTAAATGGTCTTAAGGTGCTATGTGTCACACTGTGCACATTTAAATCATAAATGCTGTAAAAACACTTGCCACAGACTTCGCACTTAGCCGGACGTTCACCTGTGTGCCTTCGCATATGCGCATTAAGTATGCTTTGATCACGACAACCACGTCCACAGACTTCACATATTACGGGCAAAATACGTGTGTGACAAACCCTATGCTTCTTTAACTCCAAATCTGTGTAGAAACAACGTTCGCAGTCCGCGCATTTGTGCGCCTTAACGCCGGTGTGACGTATTTTGTGTAGATTCATATTTCCGACTTGAGAGAAGGTTTTCCCACATATGTCGCAAATAATTCCCGTATGCTTGAACATGTGTCCCTTCAGGAATTTTTCATTCGGAAAAACTAGGTCGCATTCTTTGCATTTGAATTGTTGCGATTTTCTTTTTGGCTTGTTTATATTTTTATGTTTATTTCGCACATGACCGTTCAGACCACGCTTAGTTTGGTATGAGCAATCGCATTGAGGGCAGGGAAAATATGTTTCTTTAGTGAAGTCACCCAAGAGGCTTTCATCCTGGAAAATAAATATATTAAGAAATACAATAAATACAATCAGATAACTGCTTACAGAGGACTCAGTAGATTTATTATCATCAAAACAAGAAGTGTTGTCGTCACCACCAACACTGTCATTATTTTTATTAACATTCAAATTTTCAGTGGTCGAGTTAGCTAGATCAAAAAAAGAAGTGTCGTCAGCACCAACACTGTCATTTTTATTAAAATCCAAATTTTCAGTGGCCGAGTTAGCTAGATTACTAAATTTTTCATTCGACTTGTAACTCTTAATGTTAAGGCTTTCCACTATAATTTTTGTTGGTTTTCTTTTATCCATCCGAACATCTTTAAAATCAATCGGCGTTTCGTCCATAGGGAATAACATTGAAAGTGGTTTCTCATCATCGCTTTCACATTTAATATCCGCTTGGTCTGTAGGGATTGGTAAATCAAGTTGTTGAGCGTCCTGTAAGTGAGCGCCAGTAGCTAGGGGCCCATTATCTAAGTCCGCTGGCGTAAGGTGCTCCGTTTCAAAGTGTTTGGTAAAATCATCAAATGGTTGTTTCTTGCCACACAGGCAGCAACTTACATTGTAGTTGGTTGGTGTTTCGTAGAATATCTCGCCACATTTTAAATTATCTGACTGATTAACATATGGTGAAACCAATTTTAGCATATTTTTTATGACAATTACAAAATGTCCTATAAAACAATTTACAGAATATAAAGAAATGGGATATTTTGGTGTTGTCAGTAATCAGAGTGCTGCCAAATTATTGAATCACTTGAGAAAAAAAAACGATATAGTGATGGCCACTTAAAAACAAGGTTTTTAGACGATTTAACATGTCATCTAACAATGTTGGATGGCAAAATAACGACTATTTTTCCGAGCGTTCAAATAATCTAACATGTGGGGCGATATCATTATTTCCAAACTCTCAAGCAGAACACTTCGACGGATTCAAAAGATATTGAACATGGTAGGAGTGACAGATAAGATTCTCTCTTGTGGGTACAGCATCTGTCAAAATCAGGTCTTTACGAATAAAAGCAAAACAAATACCTAAGGTTGCAAGTTATAATATGCTATGTATTCGACAGCTGCTATACCCCAAGATTCAATCATAAGGTTAACCAGATATTTGACATACCCTTATTTTATGTAAACAAAAGAATTTTTACTCTCTTGAAAAAAATGACAGCCAAGGTTGTGTGGTCTATCAAAACAAAAAGTATGTTTAAGTGTTCGGCTGTGTTTTTTTAAAGTACTTTTTCTATTTGCTTGTGATTACAGTTAAAAAAAAAAAATCCAGTGTGCAATATTATAGTAAAATCTATTGACGTGAAGACAATTCGTGGAAATTTATTTCAATTTTAATAGCGTCATTTACCTCTTATTACTTTGTGTCTTATACCATGTTTCCATCTACATTTAAATCTTCTAGATTTTCCATACAAGTTCAAGATTTAAAAATCTCGAGATTTTAACAAAATCTAATACAAAATCTCATAAAATTTAATGCGGTATATTTGAGAATTTATATAGCGCTATTCAGCTTTTGTCAAAATAATGATTTTGAAAACTGACTGACGATTCTGCGACATTGGTGTGGAAAAGGCAAAAAAAAAAATACAAACAAAAGACGCCTTGGAACCCAAATGAGGAGCGATAATTTGTCGCAGTTTGGGGAGGTAAAATAAATGAACTCCGTGGCCACCTCTGAAATGGGAAATCTGAAATTTTTAAATGTGATTCATGAACTTGAGAACTTAGTTTATTTTGCTCATTCTCAAATTTATTTTCAGTCCATAAATTTATTTTTGTAAACAACGAAATAATCATTGTCATTTCATTGTCAAATGAAATCTATGTCATAGCATGCTAAATGGAAACACTCTTAAATCTCTTTCTCAAATATGGTATTAGTATATGACATTTTGAACTCCGAACTAGTGTTAAATAATTTCAAATAAAAAATGCCTTCAACATGTGGGATGTGTAAGATGTGCGGAAGTCCTCGTGCCGCTGGATCTGGTAAGACGCCAGTGATGGGAAAAATATGTGGGTTGCAGTTCCCAGCGTCCGCAAAACTATGCGAAAAACATTTCACACCTAGCAATTTTTCGGAAGCAGTTGTAGGGATGCTCGAACGGCTGAAGAACCGTTCTGTGCCCACACTATTTATACCACCGCTGACATGTAATGACTATTTATATTACCGTTTACAAGAACGTCATTATGAAAACCCTATGGGTCAAAATACTTAGAAGGCATATTAGTAATATGAGCAAAACCATCAACTATAAAATATAGTCCAATTTTTAATTTTTAAGCCATACTATTTATGCCGCAACCCTTATGTAGGATAATGTAAAAGATTACTTGAAACAAAAAATATTTATACTTATTTACCGACTCGTTCGAGTATCGATATTCTAGTCGACATCTTAAAAACTTGTTGAATTAATTAATTTCAAATCTAGCCCTTTTTTTAGCTCTAAATTGTTTATTTAGCCCTTTCTAGCCCTTTTTTCAAGAGACTCTAGCCCTAACTGTATATTTTTTTCTGGCAATGCTGATCTTTGCACTCGTCACATAGTCTACCGCACGGCTTATTTCATAGAGGCCGTTGCTAGTTTTAATTTTGATCATTGCGCCTGACTTCCGGATTCTAGAATGTCACTTTCGATGCTTTTGCCGCGAATTCCCCATGTGTTTGCCTATTTCCGCAGGACTGCGTTTGCCTTAATATAAATAGTTTCTGATAGAATTTCCTTTTATTTTATAGAAGGCTTTCATATAGCTGTATATAAATGTAAATGAATGAAATAGGGACAAAAAAATACGAACGTATTAAATATTGACAACTCGTTCGTATAACACTTTGCTTTTTCGACGAATACACGAACGTGTTCGAGTTATTTACACAAAGTATATTTGATTAGATATGTGATTCAAACGAAACGAAGCTTTCCAATCGTTTCGCATTATAATGCTGCCCATACACGCGGCAACCAAAGTAAAGCTGCAAGTGTAACCTGGAAGTTCTTGACGTTTATCACAATGAAGTCGCAGCATGTGTTTTGAAGTTACACAACTCATTGACGGTTGCAACTTAGGTTACGGCAATATTGAAATCATTTAATATTTTGGTAGCAGGCAAGGCTGGTTACTGCAACCATCACAGTGTGTGACAAAATTTATGAAAATATCGCTTTCAGGTTACATTTCCAGCTTTGCTTTGGTCGCAGCGTGTATGGGGCGCATAAAAAGTGAACACTAAAATAAGAAAAAAAAACGAATGTATGGAGCATGGTAGAATTATAAGGTAAGGCCGACTCGGGGAGGAATGGAGTAGAAAGCAGAATAAAGCGAGATAGATGTCAAAATCAGCTGTTCATCTCGAGTTTCTTTATGTTCATGTTTCGCAGTTGATTTTAGGTTAAAACTTTTACAGGTTTTTTTTGCCAATTTAAGACTTCTTTCACATTTTATAGTTGTTTTCAATTCTCAGTTGTTGTAACTCAAATTATTACAAATTTAACACTCGCGACCACACTGCTTGCAACTTGGAAACATAAAATATTTTCTTCATTTGCAATTCCTAGTAAATTCGTCGTTTTGACAACTAACCAACCTTTTCATTATCTAACTAACCAACCTTTTCATTATCCACTATTCGTTGACGCGTGAGGACACTCGAGTAACTTCAAGTTACTTGAAGTGAGTACGGACACAGACCTACTGTGGTTGGTTTCCGATATATTTCGAATTTCTACAGCTGTTGTTTTTGGATTTTTAACCACAACACTTTTAACATATCGATTAACTCTTTGAGAAATTTTATGTGGATGGACAACCACTTCTAGTTCTGCTCATGATAAAATAATTTTCAAGGTAGCCTTGACAACTAACTTTTTTCTCACGAGCGGTGATCGGGAGTTGTCAAATCAATACAAAGTTTAACTTGTCATCTCTTTTGCTGCTTCTTCGTTTTCTCTTTTCAATGTGTTTTTGACAACTCCAAATCGTCAACAGAACTGTCACTCCTACCTTGTAAATCATTATACCATGGTTCTGCTAGCTAACGATTTTGATTCATAATTGTTTTTTATTATTGTTTGTACTGTTGACTTAACACGACCAATTTCTTTTGCAACAGAGTTCAAAGAGTTTCCTTCTTTTTTTAATGTTATGATTTGCTCTCGTACTTAAAGACAAACTTCCTTTGTTTTTGGACTCATTTTTATTGAAATGCGGATGACCGCAAAACTCTTCAGTCGAAAAACAAATGAAGACTAGAAGCGGATTCAAATTCGTATTTTTTTTTTGTTTAATTATGCGAAATTTTGAAAGAATGCTGCTACAAAACAAACGCAAAATTAATAAGTCAATTTTTTGTGTGTTAAAACAGATGTGTCATTGCACTTGTAAATTCGTAGTTTTTTTAGATTAAAAATGTATAGTTTGTTTAAAATTGGATATTTAAGGGGGTAAGTATAATTTCTGTGTATACTATACGTGAACTGAGGGCGAATTTCTTCTCGGTATATGAATATTGTGCTCTTAATAGGAGCGAGGATGCATATCCGCTGAATTTTCATATTCCTGGGTATCACTCTGATGTAGCGTATAAGTGCCAATGGAGCACTGAGCACATCTTATGGAGCACAATAAGATGAGAAGCTTTAAACCAAAGACCAAACATGGTTTAATGAGACTTGCAGGATTGCAGTGATATCTAAAGAGGAAGCCTTTCAGAATTGGCGCTCTGATAAAAATGCCGATACGAAAAGACTTTGCGTTGAAGATAGGAATAGCTGTAATGAAATGTTAAAACGAGAAAAGTTCTTCCAACTCGCATCAGAGGACAGGTTATTCTCTGCCCCAAAGGAAGCAAAAGCTTATGGTCATTTGTAGCTCATGGTGATTTGTGCAACCTGTTCAACATCTCCTACAGGACAGGAGTATTTCCATCTTGTTGGAAAGTTGCAAGTGTCCAGTCGGTACCAAAAGAGAGCGATGCCACGAACGCTACGAACTACCGATCCATAGCGATATGCTCTACGCTCGCCAACGTGCTCACGTGCTTCCTTAAGAACCGAACGATTCGTATCATATCGTATCGACGGCATATTGTCCAGAGAGCACGCCATCAACGCAGGAGTATCACAGGGCTGCCCTATCGCCAACTTTGTTTCTGGTTTTTATCAACGACCTTCTGTCGTTGACTCACAACCTAATTCATTCCCTTGCGGATGACATGACCGAGTCTTTTGGAGATTGGGAGGAAGAGGCAACATGTGGATGACACATTTAATTATGACTTGAAAAAAATCTCCGGGTGGGTCTTATATAGTAGAATTTAATGCTAGCAAGACCCAGTGTTGTCTGTTAACCTACAAGCAAATCAATTGCCCCTAGCTCCCCTCAATATGAACGGTGTAGATCCTTTGGAGTCAGATACTCTTGACGTTCTGGGCATATCAATACAATTAAATCTTCCATGGAATGATCACATTTTTGATGTGTCAAAAGAAGCAGCCAAGTGTTTTGATTTTTTAAAACGGTGTAAGAAATGTTTGATGTGGTGGCCGTGGTATACTGGTTGAGGTGCGTGGCTTGTGTGTGATAGAACCTAGATTCGAATCCCATCTGACACAGAAAGTTTTTAAATTGAATTAATTTTTCTTTTCGGCCGTCACCTCTCCGCAGACAATCACTAAACCCAGAGAGTAAGAACTGACATGAAAAGCTTCTTGTGAAGCCGTTCGGAGTAGGCTTAAAGCTTGTTGGTCCAGTTCTCGATCATTTGTGTTCAAACGTTTCACAACACCCAGAACACAGTTGATCATAAGAAGCTTGGTCAAAGTCCTTTCAAGGGCTGAAATGGCCATTTCGGTTTTTCGTTAAGAAATATTATGCTTCATCTGATCTTAATTTGATCTATACCTCATATATTAGGTCATAAATAGAGTACAATTCGCACATTTGGGCAGGGACTTCAAGATCATATTTGCAGCTTCTGCACTTGATTCAACGACGTGCGATATATTTGATAGGGTATGAAAATATTTTATCTTTCAACTTTCTTGAAAGTGTATTCAAACTTGAATATTTCCCCCAAAAACTGTCCCAGATCAATAAAATGTGTACCCATCATTATTTTATAGCAACAAATAGTTGGTGTAGAAATAAATCAAATCGACCAACTAATACGCCTTCCTCAAATAAAACCGAAATCGGTTATATTCAATAACGCATAAATCGGTAATCTGGTGTATTTTAATAAAATTTGGTATGCATAATAATTTTTTACTAAGAAATAGTTTTATATGCGAAAAACAAAAAAATAAAATGACCATCAGTTTAACGAATTTGAAAAAAAACTCTTATTTTTTACTATTAATTTGTTTTGCATTTAAGCCAAAACATTCTCCAGAAAATTCCCTACAACTTCTTAATTTTTCAGCTGCCGCTGCTAAACTTTTTCTGTAAAATATTCTATTAAAGCTTCTATTAAAACTATATTTAAATTGAAAAGATATTAAAAAAATGCGTTTTTGTTTGTTTTCGCGTGTTAAACTTTTGGAAATTATTATAAATTTATATTAAATTTTTGCTCTAGAAAATTGCCCATAACTTACGAGAATTACGAGAATACTTAAAAAGCATTGTTTATAAATACAAAAAAATGTAATACCATAAAAAAAGTTTCTCTTAGTTTTTTAAGAAATTTATAAATTTTTTTTTGTTTTACAGTCTTTTTTTGATATAACAGATTTCAGAAGTTGGTAGAGAGCAAAACTATAGATTCGCGATATCATCACGTTGTTAGCGTAGGGCTTACCTAGCATCAACCAAGCCGAAGATTACAGAAGCAATTACCAACCGATTACTAAACCAATTACGGAAGCGATTGCCATCCGATTACTAAAGCAAATACCAACCGATTACCGAAGCGATAACCAACCCATTACCGATTACAGAAGCTATTACCAGCCAGTTAACAATTACCCTAGCGACTACCAAACGAATAGCGAAGCGATTACAAACCGGTTACCGAGCCAATTACCAAACCAAACTAATTGTGCCACAAATATGTATATTACATATGTATAAAACAGTAACAAATAGCAGTTTTTACATTCAATAATGCATAAATTGATATAAAGATCTAAAAAAGTAGAACGCGTCTAAATTTCCGACTCTAGAAACTTCGGAAATTCAAAATAGCTATGTTATTTCATAGCTTTAAGTTTTCATTTCGGTCGGCAGTCCTCCCACTGCCTACTTTTTTTCTTCCTAAGTCTTTTATTAAAATAATTGAGAGTATATCATGTAAAATATATGTATGAGGAATATTGAAATCTAGATTACTAAACTGTGAAAAATTAAATTGCATGACATTTCAGAGACACATTAGGGGGCGTGCCATATATACAACTAAAAAGATATCGTGAAATCCTTTAAAATCAATTATAATAAGATCCCTGTCAGTAATTCTGTATGTAATTGCTTGGTTTTTTAAATTCCAACAAAAAATATTCTTGAATTTTGTTCGCACCCGCGGTACTGTGCGGCGCACTGTGGCTCAAGAATTAAATCCATTGGCCAAAACACAAATTTTTTGTGGTAACCGATTTATAAAATTTTTGTGCCATTTTGTAGTAAATATATCCAAAGTAAGGTAGCCAAAAATTTACCACAAAAATTAATGATCACAAAAATGAAAACATCCAGTTAAAGGTGAAATTCTCGTCTTTCATCCCATATATACTTTTATACCCCATACGATTCCCCCGTAGAAGCTTTTTTCATTTTACTGAAACTACTCACACAAATATTCGAAATAAGCTAATTTAAACGCATCCCTATAAGTATGCAATGATGTATTTTATTTAAACTCAAGGCATTTCATTGCATGCAATTTAAAGGATTTTTCAGTTTTATTTACACTTTTAATTCCAGCTCTATAAGACAGGGGCATATACAAAATATATATACAGGTTCTGGAAATTAAAATAATGCCTAGTTTTTTTTTAATTAACCCATTTCATTCTACCTGTATGGAACATGTGCAGTTTTGAGGCATTTAGAGTTTTTTAATTAACCCATTTCATTCTACCTGTATGAAACAAGTGGAGTTTTGGAGCTTTAAATTTTACCTTTATAGAACTGGTGCAGGTAATAAGTAAAAATATATAGGTACTGATACTTGATATAGGGCTTAGGAAAGCACTACGGTATGGAAACGCTTATAAGGAAGTGATATTCGGATACAAACTCAGTTGCTTTAATATCTCAGCCATTGCAATTGGAAATAAATAAATTGATTCAAATATCATGGAGAGATTCAGTTGTAAAGAATTGACTGAGGAGTATTTAATAAACAAAAAACTAATCTACGTTCAAAGAAAAACAAACTTCAAAATACCATTGGACTTAGAAGAGAAATTATCTGATTTCGTAAAAAATTTAAAAAAGCGCTGCAGCCAGTACAACTACACGAAAGAAAGAGTTTATAAACATAACGAAAAATGGCTGGAATGCGAGATTACTGTGCAGAGAGCTTCAAAAACCACTGACAAAATCAGCGCAGGAAGACCAAAAAAAAGAACTTGGCAACTGCAACGATAGATCTAAGAGGCGGAAGTTAAAGGATATCACTGATGAAATCGGAAGTAAAAATGTTCAAGAAACTTTCCTTCATCAATTGCGAGCAGGTAAACTGAAAAAGTTATTGATGCTAGTCTAGTGAGAACAAAACGGATTCTTAAAAGTTACCTACACCGAGGGAGGAAAAACAGTACACAAATGAGAAGGCATTAGCATTATTTTTGGATTTGAAATTAACAAAGCACCAATATACTGAGCTCAAATTGCATGCGATTGAAAAAGTTTCAAATCTGTATGCATCATATCATCACATAACTGCCGCTTAAAAGGACTGTTTGCCATCTAACGACACTATTCCAATTACATCAATTTCGGCAGAGGTACAACTACAATCATTACTTGATCGCACAGTACAGCGCTTGTTACAATCATTCAAAGAAAAGGAGTTGAAGCAATATGAAAACTGCAAGTTAATTCTTTTTTGCAAATGCGGATGTGATGGTTCTTTCGGACAAAAACAATACAAGCAATTGTTATGCGAAAATACCTTGGACACGAATATGTTCATGGTGCCATTTGTACCATTGCGATTAAAAAATATTTTGGAAGACTCAGAGCCATCGACCAGCACAACGCACACTAGGGATATTTGGAAAAATCGCAAGCCATCCTCCACGAAATACTGCAGGCCCATCAAATTTGAATTAAAAAAGGAAAGCCAGGATACCATTAAAAAAGTAAGCGATATCAGAGCCCAAATTGCACAGCTTCATCCATTACAAATAGAAATTAACGGGCAGGAAATCGAAGTAAGCTACCAATTAGTGCTTACAATGATTAATAGAAAAGTAGGTCAGGCTTTGACTGAAACAAAGGATTTATCCAGCCAAACAACATCAAGCCAATTAAACCAAGTCCCAGATAAATCAATAGATAATACTGATGCATATGAATTCGGATTATCACCACTACATGCAAGAATACGATTTATGGAACACATACTGAGAATCAGTTACGATTTGGAATTCGGGCCTACAGGATCAGTAAGAAACAACGACACCAACAAGGAGTTAAGAAGTTTAAAAAAGAAACATGTCCAAGATGAATATCGAAAATATGGATTAGTTATAGATCAGCCAAAACAAGGTTCAGGCAATACAAATGATGGAAACACAGCAAGAAAATTCTTCTCAGATCCGGAAAGAGCATCTGAAGTAACAGGAGTTGATTTAAACCTTATTTCCAGGTTTAAAATAATCATCGAAGTACTTGCATGCAATGAACAAATTGATGCGAAACAATTTGGTGATTACGCTAAGGAAACTGAAAAATATACAACGAAATAGCCATGGAGAAATATGTCTGCAACAGTTCACAAAATCCTTTATCATAGAAAGATGTCATTAATAGCCTTATTCTGTTGATTGACAACTGTAAATTCATTGACAAGCTAGTCTTTTATGTGCTATTTTTTGGTCCAAGGGGTTGAAAACATTCAAAATGTTTCGCTTATTTATTTGTTCTGAATATTTTTTTTATGTTGCTAACAGTTTTGTAATGTTATGAGCTTTTGTTTATATTTAAGAATTAGACATTTTTACAGTTGTCAATAAATTTACAATTGTCAATCAACAGAATAGGGCTCTAAATATCATTTAGTACTACTTGGAGATCTATCGGAGGAATCTCAGGAAGAAAAGAATAAGGTTTACAGACTTTATAGAAACACAATACCAGAAAAATGGCACGCAATTGCATAAATATATATCTTTTTAATATATTATTGGTACCGTCAGATCCGCTCATCTCTAGCATGCGGCATCAATGGAAAGTGGAACACCTGAACTTAGATAAAGAAGCGAAAGAGCTACTACAGGACGGAAATAATTCAGAACTGAGTACGGAATATTTGCAAGCAATATTGCAACCAAACAAATAATAATTAAAATATGATTTTTTTCTTGTTTTAGTAAGATATTTATAATTAGGCAATTCACAAGGTGTTGTAAAGTTGTATGTTGTAATGTTGTAAGTGAAAGGTTTTCTCATTTTCTCTCTTATTAGTAACGAGATTTTTTTGAAATTTTGGTTGCATGTTTTGTTCATAGTGGTTGTATGAAATTTCCTCACATACAAAGTTATTTCTTGTGCCTCATTTTGTATGGAAGGTAGTCGTACTTTCGGTCCGATCACGCCAATTTTATACCATACTTCCATACCACCACTATACACAAAACATGCAACCAAAATTTCAAAAAATCACTTCACTAACAAGGGAGAAAATGGGAAAACCTTTCACTTACAACAATACAACCTACAACTTTACAACACCTTATGAATTGCCTAAATATTAGAAAAAAAAAAAAATTAAAAACCAAGTAGTCCCAATGTAAAAAAATCATATTAATAATAATAAAATGTTTACATTATCAACATATGACTTTTTTTAATAAATATAGAAGATTAAAAAAATAAGAAAAGCATAATTTCATACTATACGTAAGAGTTCAAAATTTTAAAAGTCCAACTTTTTCTCAATATTTCTCAATTTCTCAATAAGTACTCAATCGATTATTTTTATCGATTACTTTTAAACACAACAAATTCAAGGAATTATCTGTCAGTTAAAATAAAATGACTCAAATATCTCAATCGGTTCAAAAGTTCTAGAATTTTGGCCAATGAAAACCTATTCTGAGCCACTGTGCGCCGTGGAATCGACGGCTGTAATATATTTTCGGTACTTCGACCAGTGAGGCTTCTCACTGCCACAGAAGCATTCAATTGTGAATATGTTAACTCGAATTTATCCACTATACGACCATTATTATTTATCCACTATAGGGACGATTATTACGACCAATAATTGGAATAAGTGCTCTTAAATTTGTGGCCACCGGATAAGAATTTCGGTAGTAATTTTTAATAAATTCCAAACGTTGCTCAATCGTTAACCCTGATAAAAATGTAAGCTTTGGCTGAGCGTTTTAACATTGCCAGATCAAAAAAAAAAGTTCAAGGCTGCGATTGTATTAATACATAAAATTGTTGCCCCTATTGAAAAACCCTCTAGTATAAGGCTGAGATTAGGTAAAATAATAGAAACCTGTTGAAAAGATTATAATTTATAGCTTTGTGTATTAAGAACATATAATGCAGCTGATTAAAATCGTAATCTATCTTTAATTGGTTTTAAATTTTATGTATAACTTTTATCGCACATTTTAGAGAATCTAATCGTTTAAATGTCGGAATTTTAAAAAGTTCTCTGCATTAGAAATGAGTGCATGATTTACTAAACACAAAATACAGTTTACTAAACAGGTCAAGCGACAAAATGAGGGTTACACTTAGCATTTTGCTCTTCGTAGTTTTTACTGGTAATTTCAAAAATTTTAAAGCAACTTTAATATTAATTTTAATTTTTAATTTAAATAACAATTATTAGCTTATAGCTCTGCCTTGCCACTTGCACGAAGTAGCGATGATCCATTTGAACAGCGCGCTGCCAGCAAAGTAAAATTCTATCTTTACAGCAAGGAAAATCCTGACATACCACAGCAACTTATTGTTAATAATGAGATCTCTGTGTTAGACTCTAATTACGATCGATCGTTACATACTAAGTAAGTATTTCTTTGGCATTTCAGTTGTGCTATAATTTAAATATTTCTACCTCTATTATAAATATTTCGTTCTAGAATAATTATTCATGGCTGGGGTGGCTCATACTTAACATCACCGAATAAACCACTACGCGATGCTTATCTTTCACAGAAAAACTACAATATTATATCCGTTGATTATACGTATGGAAGGCTCGACTATTTCACGGCGCGTGCCAAGGCACCAAGTGTGGGCGAAGCTATTGCTCAATTTGTAGATTTTATGCATGATAGACTTGGTTTATCTTTTGATATGTTGGTGGTAATCGGACATAGCTTAGGCGCACATGTAGCTGGTTTTTGTGGAAAGAGTGTTGAACGTGGACAGCTTGCAGCAATTGTTGGTCTAGATCCTGCTTATCCATTTTATTCCTACGGGAAGCATGACTCACGTTTAGCTAGCACTGATGCACGCTTTGTCGAAACACTACAAACAAATGGAAACGTGAAGGGTTTTTTAAAACCTATTGGCACGGTATCTTTTTATCCTAATTGGGGACGTTTGCAACCTGGTTGTGGCCAAGACTTGGGCGGCTCCTGTTCGCATGGGCGCTCTGTTAGTCTATACGCTGAGGCTGTGCGTAACTTTTCGTTTGCACCTATTTATAAATGTGACAATTTTACTAACATATCGGAGAAAAGTGGTTGCACGAGCTTGCAGTCAAATGTTCAAATGGGCGATCCACTATTAATTAGACGAGTTGCTGGTATATTTTATTTAACAACAAATGCCCAAGCACCATATGGATATTTAAGTGACAGCTAATAAGAATAAACTTAAAATAAAAACTATTTAAAACAGACTAAGCTTATAGCATGTTCTCACGGCACCCTGAACAACGTAATTCGGCTCTCATTCGTAATTTGAAGCTGAATTATGTTCAGAATTAAGTAATTCGCCATACAAAATTTGACAAGCAAATTTCCTCATTTGAAGGTAATTCAGTTTATAATCTCTCGTTGTTGTATTTGTACCAATAATATCAAGTTCTTACTTGTTTTATCTGTTTTTACAAGTAAAATGGATGGTTCTCTGCAGACCTTTAGTTTGAATTAACATACGAATTACGTAGAAATCGGTTTTATCTCTAATTATCGCAAAACACAAGAAGAAAAAAAACAAGACAAAACAAATAGTCAAATTCTCAAAGTCAGCAAGCAAAGTATCATTGCTTAAAAAATAAATAATATAATAAACAAATATTTATTTTGCACATTTTTCCCCATTTTCGTTCTCCAAAACAAATCAAATAAAATTAAACAGCTGTCAAACCAACTTACGATTGCTTCGTGAGAACAGGGTAATTCACATTCGTAATTCATAGGCCGAAATAATTAATTCAGACTGCCGTGAGAACATGCTATTAGTATTTGGATTATTTTCTTGAAATTATCGAAAAATCGTTCGCATAGTTTGCATATTCATACTATAAATCACTGTATTACAACGCCTTCTTTTCATTCTTCTTGGAAAGTTGCTCTATTTATGCCGGTGGCTAAAACACCAACTGCAAATGGGCCCAAGGTATATTTAACAAGGCAGTGTCGTCTCGGAGCGGCGGGTACCGCAGCTGTCAAACACATACAATATTATTATTTGCAAATTTTGTTATTTGTTTTGCTTTTATTCGTAAAAACCTGATTTTGACAGGTGCGGTACCCACCACAAGAGAGAATTTTCACTACTAACACTAGCTTGTCTCATTATACCATGAATGGGCCAAAAGATTATGGCTGGAACTTCATTGACTGCGTTTGCATTTGCTTCCGTCTACTAAGCAGAGTACAATAATTGCACTTTGACTGCATTACAGTTTTTAATGCAATTACAGCCATCCCTGGAGATTTCCAAGTATGAACTCGTTTCTTTTATTTCTTCTCGTTGTTTCCTATTTGCAACGAGCTGTCAAAAAACGCAATTTACGCAAGAAAAGTTGAAATATTTGGGCTATTCACAGTTATAAGCAAATTAACAAAGTGTATTTACAGCAGGGGAACAGGGGGCAAACCTTCACATGGCAACGTGTCTGACCGCCTCAACCTGGCGAGGCCAGCATTATCCATGTCAAAATCGTCTCAAGTTGACTCAAACCTCCACGTGGTGTTCCCTGGGCAACGGCAAACTGGCATCCGTCAGCTTGACGGCTAATTTGAGCGGCGGGTCACTCCATAGACCTTAAACATGGAATGTGCGCAGGGTTTGGGTCCCGCCACATTACTACTGCCCAATGAAAACTAAACCAGCCTCGGATAAGAACCCCAATTACTTTGACAACCACCGCAAACGAAAAATGAAACAATGATTTACGGATATGCACCTGGAATGTCCGAACCCTTTATAGGGAAGGTGCCATTATCCAACTGGCGGAAGCCCTCAAAACAATAAAGGCTGACATCACCGCCATCCAGGAAATGCGATGGAAAGGGCAAGGCTGCTCTAAACAAGCACACTGTGATATCTACTACAGCAGCCATGCGGAGAGGCGCGAATTTGGATGTGGACTCGTTGTTAGCCGGAAAATACGCCACCTTGTTTCCCGGTTCACACCTGTCAACGAAAGATTGGCCACGATCCGCATCAAGGCAAAATTTTTCTCCATCAGCCTTATTTGCACACGCCCCGACGGAGGAAAAGGACGAAGCCGTGAAAGACGCTTTCTACGCTAGTCTTGAGGACGTATACGTCCACCTTCCGGTCCATGACGTGAAAATAGTCCTCAGCGATTTTAATGCATAAGTCGGAAGGGAAGGCATCTTTGGCCCCACTGTCGGTCAGTTCAGTCTTCATGAGACCTCCACGAACAACGGTCTAAGACCGATCGACTTCGCCGCGGCACGAAACATGGTAGTAAGTAGCACCAGATTTAAGCACCTCGACATCCACAAGGCCACCTGGCTGTCACCGGATCAAAAAACGCGAAACCAAATTGATCATGTTGTAATCGACGGAAGGCATGCCTCTAGTGTTCTAGATGTGCGTACATTTCGGGGGGTCAACATTGACTCCGACCATTATCTTGTTGCAGCCAAGATCCGCATGCGATTATGCAATGCGAAGAACATACGCACAGGAATGCAACGAAAGCTAGATGTCGCTAAGCTGCAATTACAATGGACTGCCGAAGCCTACTCCGCTCAACTCTCGGTTAAGCTCAACCAACCAACCTCTGGACCCGACGACGCCGGAGGACTTTGGGCGCATATATCCCACTCCATGCGCGCTGCCGCTGAAGAAGAAATTGGCTTCCGGCGCCCGCAACCTTGGAACCAATGGTATGATCAGGAGTGTCGCATTGCGACTGCAGTAAAAAACGCCGCATATAGAAAAACGCTGCAGTCAGCTGCAACGCGAGCCGTGCGAGAAAGCAACCGCGAAAAGAGGAAGGAAGAGAGGCGCCTTTTCAGACGCAAGAAAAGAGAGCAGGAAAAGCGTGAGCGTGAGAAACTAGAGGTATACCAGGGCAAGAAGGATGCATGAAACTTCTATCAACAGGTTAAGCGTCTAACCCAAGGCTTCAAGCCCGGAGCATCCACTTGTAGAGACGAAAATGGAGATCTCAATACGGATACACAGTGTGTGCTGAGATTGTGGAGACGGCACTTCTCCAATTTACTTACTCGCGACGATTCCACCAATGCCGCCCATGGAGAGCGCAGTTCAGAGCTACTAATCAACAATGACGGAGTGGAAGTACCACCACCTAGCCATGAAGAGGTTCGAGTTGCTATCCAACGACTCAAAAACAATAAAGCAGCGGGTGCTGACGGCCTGTCAGCTGAATTGTTTAAAACCGGCGGCGATGAATTGATAAGACTCATGCATCAGCTCATCAGCAAAATATGGTCAGAAGAAAGCATGCCCGACGATTGGAACCTCAGTGTACTGTGCCCTATACTTAAGAAAGGATACCCAACAATCTGCGCAAGTTATAGAGGTATCAGTCTTATTTCCATCGCATATAAGGTTCTCTCAAGCGTACTGTGTGAAAGATTAAAGCCGATTACAAAAACACTGATTGGACCTTATCAGTGTGGCTTTCGACCTGGTAAGTCCACCATAGACCAGATTTTCATGGTACGACAAATCCTGGAGAAAACCCACGAAAATCAAATTGACACACACCATCTCTTTGTCGATTTTAAAGCTGCGTTCGATAGCCCGAGAAGGGATTGCCTATACGCAACAATGTCTGAGTTCGGTATAGCTGCAAAGTTGATAAGACTTTGCAGAATGACGTTGAGCAACACACGCAGCTCCGTCAAGGTAGGAAATGACCTCTCCGAAACCTTCAATACCAAGAGAGGTTTCAGGCAACGCGATCCACTGTCTTGCGATCTCTTTAACATCATCATGGAGGGGATCGTAGGCCGGTGTGCATCGTAATGGCACCATTTTCTACAAAGGCGTCCAGCTCGTTGCGTACGCTGATGATATTGATATTGTCGGCAGAACCAAGAGAGATGTTACCGCTGCTTTCGCCGCTATCGAAAAGGAATCAGCCAAAGTGGGTTTGACGATAAATGAGGGTAAAACAAAGTATATGCTGTCTACAAACAAGGGAGCTCGGCGTTTAGACTCCCACGTTTCATCCCATAGCTATAACTTTGAAGTAGTCAAGGAGTTCGTTTACCTTTGCACCGCCATTAATACCAAAAACGAAATCAGCCTGGAGATAAAGCGAAGAACAATAATTGCTAATAGGTGCTACTACGGGCTCAGTAAGCAACTAAGTTCCAGAGCCAGAGCTTAGGAATGGGTAGTTTCGGAAACTGACGCAGCCGCTCTGGGGGTGTTCGAGAGAAAAGTTCTTCGCAAAATCTTCGGTCCTGTTCGAGTCGGCGATGACTATCGCATCCGAATGAACCACGAGCTGTATGAGCTCTACGATGACATTGACGTTGTTCGGCGTATAACTGTGCAGCGACTACGCTAGCTGGGTCATGTCCATCGTATGAACGACGAAGCTCCAGCGAAAAAGGTGCTCGAGGCGAGGGTCGCTGGTCAACGACGACGAGGGAGACCATGCCTCCGATGGATGGACCAGACTGAGGAAGCCCTAACCGCACTTGGTGTATCCGATTGGAGAAGGTGCGCGCAAAGCAGAGGCGCCTGCCAAGAGCTGATGAGGTCCGCTGAAACCCGGACACGGGTTGTTACGACCACCTAAGTAAGTAAGTAATATAATCGCGCACATTGAGTCCAATAAAATTTCTCCCGGCACAGTATATCTGAAAACAAAAAAAATCTTGTAAGAAATTAACTTCGGTGAAGTTAATTTAAAAGGTGTTGGTACACTGGTCCAAGGGCAACATGCATTTTTGTAACTTTGTTTTTAAATGGCCTTTTTTTAACACACCTCTTAGAATTCATACCATATACATCAATATACACCCACCAAATTTTATACATACAGCTCAAATATTTATTGACGTTCAAGGTAAGATTCAACATGCAATAAGCAAGGATTGAAAGCCAAAAAGTTGCATTTGCGACGATATTTCCTAGTAGTCCAAGTTTTAAAAAGTTGAGTGAGAGTGAGGACAGAGAGTGAGAATAATAGAAAAATGTTATAAAATTTTTACAACAGATGAAGCCGTTAGTGACAAAATCGCTGGTAGCGATATCGGTATATTTATTCAGACAGCTCTCTGATGAATGGCAGAGCCGGGGCAGACGTTTACTCAGAATAGTTGAGCCTATCCTGTGTACTGAGGCTAGGGAGGATTGTGTCTGTATACCAGGTGGAAATGCCACCTGATAGATGGCCGGGTCAATGGCAAGAAAATTATCATTGCCCTTGACAATCAGTGCGTAATTAGGTTCATGCAACGGAAGAATGTCATAGAATGTCTTACCAAACTCAATATGTGCACTCAGATAAATGAGTTCACACTTATGTGGGTAAGAAGACATTCTGGCATAGAACAGAATGAAAATGCTGATTCTTTAGCAATAGAAGAATCAGCCCAAGAATTCTGTGGACCAGAACCACGTATCGCCATAGGCAACAACATGGTAACAGGCCTTAGTAAGCAATGAACGGACTCGGAACACCGTACAAGGTGGGAATAAGGTGTTAATTGCAGACAATCAAAGGCGTCCGTGAAGTGATCTCGTAGTGAGGCAGCAAAAGTTATCCGATGCAATCAGAAGACTTTAAGCTTGCTTACTTCACTCGTCACAGGACACGGTCCCTGCATGTACCATCTCAGAAAGATGACTTTGACCGAGGACGATAGTGTAGGTTGTGCATAAAGGGGCCAGAAACAGCAGCACATATTCTGTGTCAGTGTCCGGCGGTAGCAAGCATAAGATTAACCATTCTGGGACGTCCATTTATTGGCGAAGCCGAGATTGGTCAACTGACTTGCAAGGATATGCTTGAGGTGACAAAGGATGCTTATATAAGGAGCTTCAGGGCACGGACTTTACCACTATTGTGGTAAATCTACATTTTTTTAAAATTTTAATTTTTACCACTCTTACCACCGCAGGCTTAAAATCTACCACTATTTCCACCATCATACAATTTTTTGATGAATTTGTTTTGTGTTGAATTTTTATTTAAAAATTTGTGATGAAAAAACCTTTTCGAGCCTCCGGCGAAATTAATACAGTTTTATAAATCTTTTAAGTTTGTTGATGGAAGGTGTATTGCTCTATAGTTTTTGGTTTTCTTTATATGTATATTTACAGGGTTGTCCATATTCGAAGCGCCCATTTTATTTTTAAATAAATCAAAGAAACTACAATTTTTTGTCTGTTTGTCATAAATATCATTTAATTGGGTTCAAGTAGATTTGCTTACATCATTTCTTGAATATGATATCTCGTAAATGGTCGCCATTAGCCTCTACGACATATTGTGCCCGTTTTGCAGCATTTTCCATGGTTTTCTTCAACATTTCGATGGGAATGGCGGTTATTTCTTGACGGATGTTGGTTTTCAGCTCTTCTAGGGTCTTTGGCTTGTTGACGTAAACCTTTGATTTCAAATAACCCCACAAAAAGAAGTCTGGAGGCGTTAAATCTGGAAGGCGCACTTTTCACTTTATTTATTTTTTTGAAAGCACGTTGAGTTTTCACTATTGACTTGTTTTGTTGAATGTAAATTTCAACAATTTTAAAGCGTTCGCGTGGCGTGTACTGTTCCATTGTAAGCATTTGCTTGGAATGACGCTTCAAACGCGGTATGTCATTAGTCGATTAGTTCGACTAATTCCGCATCACTGCGGAAAGTTACAGTATTGCCAGATGGGGGCTTCGAATATTTTTGGCATGAATCTAATTTATGGGCAGGAGGCCAATTTTTTATTAGTTTTGAAATACGTACTTTTTCCTTTTTCAAACTTTAATGAATTTTATCTCGAAAACCATAAGTACGCAGCATTTTTTAATGGACATCCTAAGGCCCAGCTTCTTCATAGTCAGTAAAAGCTATCGCCCCGGTAAACTCACAACGTGCTGGAAAATCATATCTCCATTTTCGGAGAGCTGTGAGTTTACCGGGATGGTAACTTTCAACGGACTGTGAAGAAATTTCCCCTAAAGAGGGTAAAAACACATATTTAAAATAAAATTAGGATTCTGCCACTAAGTCAGATTTGTTCCATTTTGGTTAGTTTTTTGTTTTACTGACTGGAAGTTTGTTGATTTTTAATCTACTTTTGTTTTTTTTTTATATTAAATATATACTATTTTTGGTATTGTTAACTGTTGTTGTTTATTTTCTTTTTTTTTAATAAAAGACATACAGGGGTAGTCAAAAACATTTACACATTGCTCAATATTTTTACGCGTTGTAAAGAGAGCAACTTTATTGTTGTTGGAAATAGTTTGCAAACAAAATTTTTGTTGCATTCATTGCAGTATGCAAAGAACATAAAGTAAGCCTTTGCAAACCTAACATAAAATAAAAAAATATTAGCAATGTGTTGTAACATGTTCGTTCCGTGAATCCTTCTTTATTTGCTCACTTTCTTTTTCTAACCAAGTACATACATTATCAACGAGTACTCTTCTTACTCTACTTCCAAGCCAAACAATGCAATCTTATTGGTCGAGCCAGTCAACGGCCACATTCAAATTGCTCGTCCATATTAATGACAGCTATATCGAGTTACTGGCTTGTTTACAGCATTGCCAAGACGACGGCATTGCCTGACTTTGCATACATTTCATTTTCATTACGATACTCTTACGATACATTACAACTTCGGCCGATCTGACATTAAAATCGACCTCGATTTGGAACATAACATAACTCATGTTCATAACATAACTAAACATAACTTAGGTATATACCTAACATATAATAACTTTCTATTAAGTGTGACCAATACAACTAAAATTGAAGCACCAAGAGCAACAACCGGATAACTCCACTTTTTAAAATTTTGAGACAACGACAGGAGTTGTCTTATTCTTGCTCCGTTTTGAAATAAAAGAGAATTTCAAAACTGCTTTTGAATATTTTAGAGTCATGATAGTTGAATTTTCATTACACCAACTTACGCGGAATTTTTTTCTTTTAATATCTGCATCAAAAAACATTTTTTGAAAAAAGTGGAGTTATCCGGTTGTTGCTCTTGGTGCTTCAATTTCAAATCATTTAAACTCTCTATCTTCAATGGACACCCACTTTCTAATGCGTAATGCCTCTACTATGCCATCATAGGGCAATTGTGTAATTTGACAATTTTCTACATCTCTAACTACATACCGATCATTTGGCAAAACCTTTGGAATCACGTATGGGCCGCGGTATTTTGGTATCAACTTCTTGTTTGTACCAACCACTGTGTCTACGTTTCGTATCACAACGAACTCACCCTCGGAATATGTTTTAGCAGGTTTACTTCGCTGAAGGAAATATTTCAAATTCTGCTCTTGTGATTTTTCTATAGCTTCTGCAGCTGTGGACCGAATACCTTCTAAATTGCATTCTTGAACCAGTTCACACTTTTCCCTTAGGTGTTCCGTCAACTCATCAAGTTGTTCTCCTCTTTGTTCAATTCCGAAGTGTAGCTTACTGGGAGTTTGTTTAGTTGTCGAATGAACAGTATTGTTCAGGCTATATTCTACCTGACCTAACATATTTGACCAATTCGCGTGAGTAATCGGTTCACTGATTTTTCCAAGCATCGCCTTAATGACCCTGTTCACCCGTTCAACCTGCCCGTTTGCCTGTGGGGACGCCGTGGCCACCTTTACGTGGACTACATTATGCTTCAACAGATATTCACTAAATTCAAGGGACGTAAAACATGTACCTCGATCTGTGATAATGCGCTTCGGTCGGTCATAATAGCTAAAATATTTATTTAAACACGCGATTACTTCTTTTGTACTTATTGAGTTAACAGGGTACAGGCGGGTATATTTCGTAAATGAATCAATTACAACAAGAATGTGTTTACGCTTAGAGTTTATAGCGGGCAAAGGGCCGAAGTGGTCTAAGTGCAGCGTGTCAAATGGGATAGGATTTTTGTTAATATTATGCAAATTCCGCTCATTTACTCGAGTAGGAGCAGAGAACATTATGCAACGTATACAATTGCCGATAAAATTCTCTACCTTACGTTTAATCTCCGGGAACCAATAATTCTTTTTTAACTGATCGCAAGTTTTTTCTACACCTAAGTGGCCAATCTTCTCATGAACTAATCTTATTACGTTACTCTCCATTTCCATTGGTATAAATAGTTGCAAAATACCATCTTTGTTCTTTCGAAAGACTAATCCGTCAATCAACTCATAGCCTTTAACAGCCTCTTTTTCCAATTGGTTTCTTAACGCGATTATATTTTTATCACGACCCTGGGTGACCTGTATATGAAAATCAATTTCATCGGGATCTACAGCACATACTTTCTGCCAAAAGTTACATCTAGATCTAGGTTTTTCAGTAATTGCAGCAGTGAGGGACTCAGTTGTATCAGCAGTGCCAGCGGTTGGACAGCGACTAAGGGCATCGACGTGACCCATACTAATACCACCACGATGTTGGATAGTATATTCATAGTTTTTTAATTCTAGTGCCCACCTAGCTATTCTTGGATTCAGTTGCTTCTTTGCTAAGGTTAACGTAAGTGAATTGCAATCCGTTACTATTTTAAACGGAATGCCCTCAAGATAAACTCTAAAACGCCGCAGTGCATAAATAATGCATAATGTTTCGAGCTCGAAACTATGGAAACGCATTTCAGCAGCGGTTGTGGCTCTTGAATAGTACATTACTGGATGGAATTTTCCGTCTGTTTGTTTTTGCAAAAGAACCGAACCAAACCCAGCAGAGCTTGCATCACAATGCAACTCGGTCTGTTTCTTTTGGTCATAAATATAAAGAACTGGGACTGAAGACAATGAATTTTTTAATTTAGTGAATGCAGTCACACATTCATCCGACAGTAAAAATGGAACACCATCACGTACTAATTGCTGCATTGGTTTCGCGTTGGTTTCTGGCATAGTTTGGAATCAATTTCCTAAAATATGAAAATAACCCTAAACAAGTTTTCATTTCTTTTCGATTTTTCGGCAGTGGGTATACTTTAATCGCATCTACATGACTACCACTGGGACTTATCCCTTCTGAATTAACACGATAGCCTAAATAGTCTAATTCATTATAGCTAAACTTACACTTGCTTAATTTAAGTTCAAGACCTCTTTCTTTCATTCTTTTCAATACTTTAGCTAATAATTCCAAATGAATCTTAAAATCTACAGACGCCAAGATGATATCGTCCATATAGATAATAATTTGATGGGCATCAACAAAATCTCTAAGAATGCTGTTTATATAACGCTGAAAAACTGCAGGCGCATTCTTTAAACCAAAAGGCATACGCAAATATTCAAATTGGCCAAATGGCGTAACAAATGAGGTATATTTTATTGAATCTGATGCCATCTTTACATGAAAAAAACCATTCCTCAGGTCAAGTGTCGTAAAATATTTTTTCCCACCTAAATACTCCAAGCAATCTTCTATTTAAGGCAATGGGTAGTTGTCTCTAACTGTCAACTTATTAAGCGGACGATAGTCTACACACTTACGAATTTCTCCACTTTTCTTTTTTACTAATACAACAGCAGATGCATAGGCAGACTCGCTTGGCCTAATAATATTATTTCGCATAAGTTCGTTAATAATTTTCTTCAATTCATTTCTCTCATGGAAAGACAACCGTCGGGGCAAAGAGTGAAATGGTACATCATTACTTAGTCTAATATGCATTGCAAAATCAGAAGCTTGAATTTCCGCACAACTTTGATTTATATAACAATCGTTAACAATTTTCTCTAACGCGGCAGAATGCAATTTATTAAGTCTCGGATTAAGATTGACTAAGTTTACATCTGGTTTTTGAAATAAACTTTACATCGGTTAGTTTATTTAAATCTTCAGCGACGCAAACCCCACCAGATAATACTTCAGTTATTTGTTCGGTCATTTCACCAGTTCCAAAATTTAAAAAGTTTTCAATCAGAGTTGAATGATCATCATTTTTATTCTCATAACTAATAACATTCGAATTAGGCATACAAAAATAAGATTGATCGTCATCAATAATTTTTTTAGAATTCATGAAAAGTAAATTATTTATTTCAGAATTAAATTGACATAAGTGTATATTAAATTTATTAAGAAAATCTCTACCGAGTATTAGCGGAATATTCATAGTTTTATCTGGGACAATATGAAGAGTGAGTAATTTTGTTTTATTTTTAAATTCAATTTGGACTTTTATTTTCCCGTGTGTCAACAGGACCGATTTTCCTAAACCACAGTATGGAGACTTTTTGACTTCACTGTTTACCAGAAATGGAACACAAGGTTTTTGTATGAAATTAGCAGGACTACCGGTGTCAAAAAGAGACAAACAATTTGTTAATTTCTCATGCCTAATTCGATTACTAATAAAGGTCACACTTACATAATTAATTGCGCCCATAGTTCCACTGAAGTTGTCGTCTTTATCAGTATCAGTATTGTGATCGTCAGCGACATCTGAGGTGACGGCAGCAACTGTTGTTTTGGCTAACTTCAAAACCTTTTTCGGATTGGTGCAGCTTCGATGATCATGCCCTTTTTGCCAACAGCGGAAACAGCTGCTTTCAGGTCTCTTCTCATACGGACACTTGCTTTGGTAATGCCCCATTCGTGTGCAATTGAAACAGCGTATAGATGCATCTGCTGTACCTGTTTCAGTGTGCTTTGGTTTTGACGTCAGTACCTTCCGTTCTTCAGCAGTGTTTTCTTGGCAAACAGCTAGACGGTTTGCCCTACGTTGCTCATACAAGTCCAAGGACTCCTTGAATTGGTCCATAGTGCGAGCATTTAAAAGCAGATGAGCTGCAGGTGACTGGTCTGCCATTCCATCAATGATGAATCCGATGAGCTCGAACTCTTCGATAAAATTGCAGCGGGCAGCGATGTTTTCTCCAACACATAGCGTCTTATGCTGCTATTTTTATTCCACTTATTGTTGGCCAATATTTTGTACACCTCACTGCGGCCAACAGTGCGACCAAACTCTTTTAAAAGTAATGCTTTCAAATCAGCATACCCGAAAGCATCTTTATTTAGCAGCAATTGGGCCGTGCCTGTCAGTGAGTTGCAAAGTGATGTGTACATCATTAATTCGTCTGCTCCAATCATCGACATTACCCTTTCAAAACTTCTTATGAAATCACGCACTCCATATGATCGGCTTTCACCATCAAACTTCGGTATGGAATGCTCGACGTCTCGGAATGACATCAGACCGGTTGCTGAACTAGCGGACCGTGGTGCCTCAGAGGTGCTCGCCTCAGATCGTGTAGCTTCTGCTGTGCCGCGATTAAGTGCTACGATAGACTGCTCTAGTTGCGCAACTTCAAGTTTTTTTCTTAAAATTATGATTTTGCGGGGATGTGAATCGAATCAGCTGCATCAGGTGAATTGGCATCAGTAACGTCAGCGTCAGGCAAGTTAGCATCTGTGGCGTCAGCGCCTTCTTTGAAGTTCTCGGCGTCATCAGCATTGCTGCCTTGGGCTCCAGCTGTGTTTTCATACAGTTGCCGGAGGATTTATTCCAGCTGTATGTAATACATCCAGCATGTGTGGTTTTGATGCACGTTGCATTTTCAAATCAAGTTAAAATATTCAAGAAATAAAACTAAAAATGATTTTAATTACTGCGTGGTTTACCCCACATCTGAGCTGTAACATGTTCGTTTCGTGAATCTTTCTTTATTTGCTCACTTTCTTTTTCTAACCAAGTACATACATTATCAACGAGTACTCTTCTTCCTCTACTTCCAAGCCAAACAATGCAATCTTATTCGTCAATCGTCAAATTGGGGACGAAAAGGGACCCACTGTGGTCCGCTTCGGCTAATCCCCGATTTATTATATATATATGCTACTGAGTTCAGTGTCCTTAAAGGATTCAGTAACAATTACTATATACTATTACTAAATACAAAGTGTCCCGCAACTGAGGGATGTCTATTTTTACATCCTTAGGAGCTACAGGGTTAATTATTATTTCACGACTTAGATTCATGTTTTTGTTTCTAGCAGAAAAACTAACCTACAGACTTATTTTGACTTATTTTGATACCTCATTACAAAGGCAATGAAATCACCTTTCTAACGGTATATCAACAAACCTCACCGACTTAGCCGTTACCGAGCTGTGCTCGTGTGAAGATGAAATTAATCGGTTGAAACTACTTCATTTCAACTTTAAGTGCAAATTTCTCAGAATTTCGCGTAAAAAAATTAAATTCTTTATAATTAATTTTATAATTTACTCAAATCTCCTTTCAATGACACCAAAAACAAACATATCTTTAAAAAAAAAAGTTGGCTGTACTAAAAAATGTATACTTGTTAGAAAATAACGATATACAATGGCATTACAATTAGTTATGCAGTAGATAATATCATTGTTTTCTAATAAGTATAATTTTTTAGTACAGCCAGTTCAGCCAACTTTTTTATTCTTAAAGATATGTTGTTGGTGTCACTGAAAAAAAGTTAATAAATTATAAAATTTGTCAAAAAAAAATTTCATTTATTACTCGAAACTCTAAGAAATTTGTACTCACAGTTGAAATTTAGTAGTTTGCACCGATTGATTTCGGTCGGTGGGATTTGTTGATATACCGTTAAAAATGTGATTCCATTTCCTTTGTAAAGAGTTGTCAAAATAAGTTTTCTGTAGGTTAGTTTTCCTGCTAGAAACAATAACGTGAATCAAAGTCATGATGGGTTAATTAGTATAACCCTGTAGCTCCTAAGATGTGAAAATATATCCCCCTCCCAAACGATTTTATTTTACTACATTCATATATTGACATTGCAGTAAGCTTACACAGAAAAAACAACCAATATCCAATACTTTTAATTCGATTATACCGATACTAAAGTCAAAGCGGTACGTCCAATACTAAACAATGGATACTTGATTCAGCCTACATTACTAGCCAATATAGAAGGATTACATATATGATGCCAACTAATGTGTCAAATTTCAGTACAGTAGCATCAATATTCACCGAGATATAGCCTCCGCTGTACCAAATATCATTACCTAAGGTTCAATATTGCAGGATTTATGTTAACCGAAGTTAAAGTTGTTCGTAAATGAGTATTTTCGAACAGTCCGCGTCGGTTGTCTGGTTGAATAATCCAGTTGCGTAGTTTTGGTCAATCAATTAAGCACCGATTCAAAGAAAAGGTCACTGATACTTTGCATAAATGCATTTAGGAACTCAGCCAGCCTTTCGTTTGAACTCTATTTATAAATGTGATAGTTTTACTAACATATCGGAGAAGAGTCAGATGTTCAAATGGATGATTCATAATTAATAAGACACGTTGCTGAATATTTTATTTAACTACAAATGCTCAAGCACCGTACGGACATTTAATTGAGAGTAAATATGAACAAACTTAAAATAATAACTAGATTTAAAAGTTAGGGCTTAATATCTGAATTATTTTTTTTCTGGAAATACTCTTAAAATCTTTTGCACTAACTTTAGCTTTGTTTATGAATTAAGAGTTGGTGTGACGCCGATTACTGTGAGTCCATAATCGTTTACGCGACGTAAAAAATTCATCACAATATTTACAGCCAAATCTTGGTATTGTATTGTGTACTGGCAAATGGCAACGCAAATTATCTTTGGAAGCAAATAGCTTACCACATTTAGGGCATGGCAAAGTGCGTGCCTGTATTGAGTGGGTGCGACTGTGT
Source organism: Coremacera marginata (assembly GCA_914767935.1). Lineage (NCBI taxonomy): Eukaryota > Metazoa > Arthropoda > Insecta > Diptera > Sciomyzidae > Coremacera > Coremacera marginata. The sequence continues at coordinate 138,712,788 of OU612046.1, read as the reverse complement.
TTCTTCAGCACCCATAGGTGCCTAAATGCCTTTCCGCATTGCTCACATACATATGGGCGTTCATCGTTATGGCTTCGCAAGTGCTTGGTTAGTTCGTCCTTCGTATAGAATATCTTGGTACAAATATTACAATGGAAACTACCGATTTCGTTGTGACGCAATTCGTGCATATTACGATTTGATTTGTAGTTAAATGGTTTCTCGCAATGCTTGCACGTGAAGATTCTGCAAGTGGTTTGTTTCTTCCTTTTGGAATTATGTTTGGATTTTCGTTTCTGTTTTATGCTTTGATCTTTTTCCTTGTGTTCATTTTGATGTAGCTTTGTTTCTACTTGTGTCTGCGAATAGTATATTTACAATAGTTTATGTAAAAATTGAAAATGTGTGCATTCTTACATTGTATTCTGCTACTTGGGTTGTTTCCATAGGCAATAAATTGTATTCAATTTCAGTTTCTGTTAAGCAACCACCTTCATCTATTGAGCTCGTTATTTGTTTGGGGGAAAAATTAATTTCTTCAAATTCTTCAACTTCGAAGTCTTCTAACTTTCTTAGGTAAGACAATTCTGCACTTTCATCACTACTTATCATCTCTGAGACTACATTGTCTTCTACTGTAGTTCTTTCCATAGGCATCGTATTGAATTCAATCTCAATTTCGGTTAAGCATCCAGTTTCATCTATTGAGCTGGTTGGTTGTTTGGGGGAAGCATACATTTCTTCTTCTGGTAAACCGCAATATTTATTGTTGACTAGCTCAAATTCTTCGACTTCCTTTTTTAGATAAGACAATTCCACATTATCATCACTTCTAACCATCTCTGAGGCTTCTTCATTGATTTCTGCGAACTTATAGTTTGTTGCAGCTCCCATTTCAGTTGGCTCGAAATGGTCATCTTTATAGTGTTCGCAAAACTGTGCAAAACTGTTTGTAATAAAGCCACAATAGTTGCAAGTTATTGAAAATTGTAATGCGTTGTAACAATGGATTTCGCCACATTTGGAGCTAAAGTAATTAAATGGTATTTCCAACATGTTAATTTAAAACTATTTAATCGAAGACAAAATTTCTAAACAAGCCATAGAATCACAACAAAAAGGCTAAGGTGTAAACCCCAAAGTGTAGTTTTATATATAAAGGCCTTTGTACACTTGTGTGTATGCAAGGTTGATTTATAAGGTTGTCGCAAGGAAGAGAGCGAGTACCCATAATTGCCAAATCGAAGTTGACAGCTCATAGAAAATCTGCAAGTGCTCTCTTTTATCATCCGCTTTTCTTTCGTAGTCATTTGCAAAATGGGCTGGTTTTGACAATTATGGGTACTGAGAAGAGAGTGGGATCAGCCCTGCGACAACCTTATAAATCAACCTTGTGTGTATGCGTAAATCTGTGGTGCGTTTATGTAACTATTCTCTACTAGTTTTTTCTCAACTGGTTAAATTGTGACGTCACAATGACGATATTCTCAACTAGAGCATTCATAGAACTGTGGTGAGTTGAGTATTGTATATTCTACTAGTTGAAAAGTTCTCGTCAGCTTTATACTTGAAGAGTCTGTCAATTTGCGATTAAAAATGGATGGTGTTGTAAATATGATTTTTATTTCGTTTAAATTTATTAAAATTTTTTTTTATTTCCGGTGAATGATATCCAAAGACCAAAAATTACAACATTCTCTCAAAATTATTGTTGAAATTCAACAATAACGATTGCTAGTAAATTCATCAACTGCATTGCTAAAATTTTGTATTGATTTTAAGAATTCATTTTTCTTCAATTTGATTTTTCTCATATTTATACCCCAACGCATACTGCGTAAGGGGTATATTAACTTTGTCATTCCGTTTGTAACGCCAAGAAGAAGGAGTAGAAAAATAGAAGGTATAGAAAAATATATATATTTTTGATCAGCATCACATCCTAAGTCGATTTCCGTGTGTCCGTCTGTCGACACGTTTACAGCCGTTATTTTAAAGCTATCACGATGAAATTGAAAATATAAGTTTATTTTTAAAAAGGAAGATTGAGCTCGGATGAAAACCACGCGTACCTCCCATACAAAGTGAATTTATTTTAACCAAAAAATCTCTTCAAAATCCACAAACTTTAACGAAATGCCTTGAAATTTTGCATGTGAAATATGATCTTCAATATAAATCAAAGCAATGAAATTTGAAAAAAATCTGATAAAAACCACGCCTACCTCCCATACAAAGTAGCTTTATATTAACCGTAAAATAAAAGCCTCAAAAATCTGCTTAAATTGCAGAAGTGTCTTGGAATTTTGCGCATAGGCTTTTATGTATAATTACTATGATATTTGGCCAAATCGGATGAAAACCACGCCTTCCATAAAAAGTGACTTTATTGAAAACGTTAAATCGCTTAAAAATCTGCAATAATTACAGAAATGTGTTGAAATTTAGTATACAAATTTTGATATTTAACATAAGCCACTTTTTGATATTTGGATAAATCGGAAGAAAACCACGCCTACCTTCAATACAAAATGACGTCATCAAAATTTAAAAACTCGTAAATATATAAAATTGAATTACATCGTGTCTGTGTGTACCCAAGTTCCGCCCACGTCGTTTATCCAACCCATAAACTATGTAAAATGTGGAGTCTTTATACTAGAAAAGTGGGTGCAGCATTTTACATTGTTTACAAATTACTCGATGTGGCAGCTGAGGGTAAAATTAAATTAAGCGTATGACACAAATATTTTCGCAGATTATATATAAAAATTTTATAGATATCTAAAGACTTCAGATATACTTCAGTACGGCCGCGGGGGGGGGGGGGGGGGGTATTTTAGCTTCGGTACCCTGCCGAAGCTCCATTCCTTACTAGTTTGATATTTTAATTTTTTTGACATTTAATTTTTAATATAAATTTAATTTTTTTTCGCTTTTGTTCTCTTTTTCTATTTTTTCGAGTTTTTTTCGAATATTTTCCGATATTTATCGATAAAAAGTTCGAAAAATCTTCGGAAAAATATAAAATGCTACATATCTTGAAGGGGATATTGAGATATGAAGTAATTTCTAAATTTTTTGTTTGGGGAGCCATATCTCGAAGAAGAGAGAAAGTTCATCTTGCTTTAAATGGTTGTCACAATAAATTCAAAAAAAAAAAACAGTAAAATGTTCCCTGTATCGGGTATTTCCTTACGTCATATCTCGGTGAACGTGCTATTTTATTTGTCCACAGCCCCGATTGCAGTGTGCTGGTGTTCGGTGCTAGCATGTCGGTGCTCGGCATTTCTGTTTGAACTTTTTACATGTGTGTGCTGTTGAGAGTGCAGCAAACTGTATAGAGCTCCGGTGATGGGGCTTTTGGGTGCGCACCATTCCGAATCCCGCTGGACAGCATCAACTATGATACATAAGCGACAGTACAGCGCGATCAAGCATTTCAATACAAAAAATGAAAATTTGCCAAGTTTCCAATACTGAAATTCAGGCAAAAAAAAACAATCATTACAAACAATTTTCAAATTAAAATTATTCAGTTTTTACCTTATATATTGATAGAGATGCTGTTGATATTAAAAATTTCTTTTTTTATTTACTTGTTTGGTACAAATTTTTCTTAAACAAGACTACAATTCTCAATCACAAATGTCAAATTGACAACCCACCATGAATATCTCAATTGGTGAGTTTCATGATATACATAAACTCTTGTTTTCTATCGGTAGAGTTTAGCAGAGTGATTGAGCATGTCGTCACCACGAGTAGAGAGAGCTCATACAGCTTGTGGTTCATTCGGATACGATAGTCATCGACGACTCGAACAGGGCCGAAGATTTTGCGAAGAACTTTTCTCTCGAACACCCCCAGAGCGGCTGCGTCAGTTTTCGAAACTACCCATGCCTCAGTGCCATAAAGCAGCACAGGTAGAACAAGCGTCTTGTAGAGTGTTAGTTTTGTCGATCGAGAGAGGGCTCTGGAACTTAGTTGCTTACTGAGCCCGTAGTAGCACCTATGAGCAATTATTGTTCTTCGCTTTATCTCCAGGCTGTTTTCGTTGTTAGTATTAATGGCGGTGCCAAGGTATACGAACTCCTTGACTACTTCAAAGTTATAGCTGTCGGATAAAACGTGGTAGTCTAAGCGCCGCGCTCCCTTGTTTGTAGACAGCATATACTATGTCTTACCCTTATTTATCGTCAAACCCACTTTGGCTGATTCCTTTTCGATAGCGGCGGTAACATCTCTCTTGGTTCTGCCGACAACATCAATATCATCAGCGTACGCAAGGAGCTGGACACTTTTGTAGAAAATGGTGCCATTACGATGCACACCGGCCTTTCGTACGATCCCCTCCATCAATGTTCATTAATATAGGTTAAGTCACAGATTCAGGTTTTTGTTTTCTTGATTTCCTTTTATCCATTCTGACAGTTCGACCGAGCTTCTCTAAAGTGACTTAACCTGTATTAATGAACCTTGCCCTCCATGATGATGTTGAAGAGATCGCAAGACAGTGGATCGCCTTGTCTGAAACCTCCTTCGGTATTGAAGGTTTCGGAGAGGTCATTTCCCTCCTTGACGGAGCTGCGTGTGTTCCTCAATGTCATTCTGCATAGTCTAATAAACTTTGCAGGTATACCGAACTCAGATATTGTTGCGTATAGGCAATCCCTTCTCGGGCTATAGAACGCAGCTTTAAAATCGACACAGAGATGGTGTGTGTCAATTTGATTTTCGTGGGTTTTCTCCAGGGTTTGTCATAGCATGAAAATCTGGTCTATGGTGGACTTTCCAGGCCGAAAGCCACACTGATAAGGTCCAATCAGTGTTTTTGTAATCGGCTTTAATCTTTCACACAGTACGCTTGAGAGAACCTTATATGCGATGGAAATAAGACTGATACCTCTATTACTGGCGCAGATTGTAGGGTCTCCTTTCTTAAGTATAGGGCACAGTACGCTGAGGTTCCAATCGTCGGGCATGCTTTCTTCTAGCCATATTTTGCTGATGCATGCGCCTTATCAATTAATCGCCGCCGGTTGTAAACAATTCAGCTGACAGGCCGTCAGCACCCGCTGCTTTATTGTTTTTGAGTCGTTGGATAGCAACTCGAACCTCTTCATGGCTAGGTGACTCCGTCATCGTTGATTGGTGGCTCTGAACTGCGCTCTCCATGGGTGGCATTGGTGGAATCGTCGCCAGTAAGTAAATTGGAAAAGTGCTCTATTCAGATCTCCATTTTCGTCTCTACAAGTGGATGCTCCGGGCTTGAAGCCTTGGGTTAGACGCTTAACCTGTTGATAGAATTTTCGTGCATCCTTCTTGCCCTGGTATACCTCCAGTTTCTCACGCTAACGCTTTTCCTGCTCTCTTTTCTTGCGTCTGAAAAGGTGCCTCTCTTCATTCCTCTTTTCGCGGTAGCTTTCTCGCACGGCTCGCATAGCAGCTGACTGCAGCGTTTTTCTATATGTGCCGTTTTTTACTGCTGTCGCGATGCAACACTCCTGATTATACCATCGGTTCCGAGGTTGCGGGCGCCGGAAACCAATGACTTCTTCAGCGGCAGCGCGCATGGAATGGGATATATGCGCCCAAAGTCCGCCGGCGTCGTCGGGTTCAGAGGTTGGTTGGTTGAGCTTAACCGAGAGTTGAGCAGAGTAGGCCTCGGCAGTCCGTTGTAATTGCAGCTTAGCGACATCTAGCTTTCGTTGCATTCCTGTGCGTATGTTCTTCGCATTGCATAATCGCATGCGGATCTTGGCTGCAACAAGATAATGGTCGGAGTCAATGTTGACCCCCCCGAAATGCACGCACATCTAGAACACTAGAAGCATGCCTTCCGTCGATTACAACATGACCAATTTGGTTTCACGTTTTTTGATCCGGGGACAGCCAGGTGGATGTCGAGGTGCTGAAGTCGATCAGTCTAAGAATGTTGTTCGTGGAGGTCCCATGAAGACTGAACTGGCCGACAGTGTGGCCAAAGATACCTTCTCTTCCGACTTTCGCATTAAAATCGCTGAGGACTATTTTCACGTCATGGACCGGAAGGTGGTCGTATACGTCCTCAAGACTAGCATAGAAAGCGTCTTTAACGGCTTCGTCCTTTTCCTCTGTCGGTGCGTGCGCGCAAATAAGGCTGATGGAGAAAAATTTTGCCTTGATGCGGATCGTGGCCAATCTTTCGTTCACAGGTGTGAACCGGGAAACAAGGTGGCGTAGTTTCCGACTACCTCTTGGCATGGCAGCTGTAGTAGATTTCACAGTGTGCTTGTTTAGAGCAGCCTTGCCCTTTCCATCGCATTTCCTGGATGGCGATGATGTCAGCTTTTATTGTTTTGAGGGCTTCCGCCAGTTGGATAATGGCACCTTCCCTTTAAAGGGTACGGACATTCCAGGTGTATATCCGTAAATCATTGTCCGTTTTTCGTTTGCGGTGGTCGTCAACGTAATTGGGGTTCTTATCCGAGGCTGGTTTAGTTTTCATTGGGCAGTAGTAATGTGGCGGGACCCAAACCCTGCGCACATTCTATGTTTAAGGTCTATGGACTGACCCACCGCTCAAATTAGCCGTCAAACTGACGGATGCCAGTCTGCCGTTGCCCAGGGAACACCACGTGGAGGTTTGAGTTGACTTGAGACGATTTCGACATGGATAATGTTGGCCTCGCCAGGTTGAGGCGGTCAGACACGTTGCCATGTGAAGGTTCGCTCCCTGTTCCCGGCTTAGTCAGCAAACCTTTTAACTGCAATTTCCAACATTACTTACTTCATTTCTGAATTTTACGGTTATAAGTGTTACATATATAAAGATATTCCGAACACTATTTTGTCGCATATAGAACAAGAACATATAAGCAATAATGAGTATATCCTTGGGCAATTAATAACAAAATATTTTATTCTACGTGATTTTATATTTATCAGCATGTTTTTTGACTCAACTGATCTTCTATGATCATCGTTGAGGATTAATAAAAGATATTTATGTGTAGCTAATAACAACATATCCAAACATTTTAATTTAGTGGCTAGCCTGAAATAAAGTGAAACTGGCAACTCTACCACAAACAATGAAATGAAAAAAGATTTATTTCATTCATAAATTTGAACAGCTGATATTTTTAACCCGAGTTTTCCATGTAAAAATTTACTTTTTGGAAGAAAATAATAGTATGCGAAAATAATAGCGTATGTGTGGTAAGTTGTATGAACAGTATGAGCTTACATCACAAATACGTTGTTCATTGAATACCACTAATGTGTTTTTAATGTATTAAAGTTCATTTAACATGAAACTACAGTACAACAAACAAAAATGTTTTTGCTACTTAAGAGTTATCTGTAAAGGCCATTAGTTATTATCTATTATGCTTACTATGAACTCACATATTCACCTCACTATTTTTGCAAATTGACAGTTGAACATAAACCATGGTGTAAGAAACCAGGTGAAAGCGTTTTTTCCACCTCTCTCACAAAAATTGTACCCGCATCTGTCAAAAACAGTAGAATAAATGGCTGCGTTCAGCAGGTACAATCATGTTTCAATCATTGGCTGCATTAAGCGGAAAATTTGCTACGTAGCTGTTGAACAACTTTCGGGCTGAATGGTTGTTGCATAAAGTGCTCGCACAACACGTTCCCTGAGCAGTCGCCATCTTAGGTAGCGAAAATATTTTATGCTACTTCAGTTGAGCGGTTTACGCTTACTTTATTTTGACAGATAAATATACCAAACTAGCTTAAACCCGCCGCTTCGCCGGGTTTTCAAAAAGTTTTCATTCAAAAATTGATAGTGGGTAGGCTTGATTTTTCGCTACCAAAACGATTTTTTATTGTTTAAGTAATACTACAAATTATTAACCCTAAGATTGTTATATTTATAAAATATAAAATATATATAGATAAAATTTTTGAACATTTTTTAAAAATATTAATACTTTGGTTTAGTAAAAATTTCAACTTATGTTTGAAGGATATTTTAACAAACAACATTTTTCAAAAAAAATTATTGAAATCCATTGCAAACTGACTGAAATATTTGCTTTCAAAGCTAAAAGTGTGAATTTGAAGTCGTTTTTCTCTCATTCTCAGCTTATAATTAATACTAAAAAGATCTGGTACTAAAATTTTTCACTGTTTTCAAACTACATACATGATTTTGGTATCAAATTGAAGGAAATTTAAAAGCGTTTATTGATTTTGTTCTCGTTTAACCGAAGTGCAATTTAATCCATTAGTGCCGAAAGAAAACCATAAAAAACAGACATTTTTAGACTTGAAGCAACATTTTGGTGAAAACTATGTATGCCATTGAGCAGAAATAAGTTATTATTGCATGCTAATTTTACTTTTTTTAAAAAACTGGCACTAAAACTTTTGAAATATTATGCAGTATTTAATGAAAATTCGAGACGCATATGCTTCCATATAGTAACATTGGTTGTTAATGGGTTAAAATAAAGTAACCTATTGCACTCTCTGCTGACCTATAAATATGTGTACAAAATTTTATAAAAATCTGAGTTGTCGTTTAAACGTGATGAGTGAACATAAAAAGTGGCTACAGATTTATTAATAGTATAGATATTAAATTTATTATTTACTAAATTATTTAATTGCTATTTGTTTCAACTATTCGTATCAACTATTTGTTTGAAACGTGTGCACACAGAACATAAAAAAATAAATTTGAGACCAGAAGCATATATTGTCGAACAGCTGTTTGCCGTTTGACGTTTCGAAAAAATATAGTTCTGCAGAAAGTATCACTTTATGCATGGCAGAATTATAAGGTAGGGCCGGTTGGCTCAGTGTCCTCACGCGTCAACGAATAGTGGATAATGGAAAAGTTGGTAAGTTGTCAAAGCGACGAATTTACAAGGAATTGTAAATTAAGGAAAATTTTCATGTTTCCAAGTTGCAAGTAGTGCGGCCGCGTGTGTTAAATTTGTGATAGTTTGAGTGAAAATATTATTAAAACAGTGTAATAACTACTTTAAAATGTGAAAGATGTCTTAAATTGGCAAAAAAAAAACCTGTAAAAATTTTAACCTAAAATCGACTGCTAAATATGAACATAAAGAAACGTGAGATGATTTTGACATCTAGCCCGCTTTATTCTGCTTTCTACTTCATTCCTCTCCGAGTCGGCCCTACCTTATAATTCTGCCATGACTTTATGCTACTTCGCTACCTGAGTGCTCTTTCAGATAGTATGCAGCCATTATAAGGTTATCCAGATATTTGACATACCCTTATTTTATGTAAACAAAAGACACAGTTAGATATTCTTGTAGACGTAGAATTTTTTGTTTGCTATATTTTTTGATAAATTTATTTCAATCTTAGGTTTAATACAGCAAGCTAGAATGGAAGAAATGGACATTTTTTCTCAAGTTCTGTGCGTCGCGCAACTTAATCTTGCTTCTGCTGCATATTTGTTATTAGAAGATGAACCTCAACGAAAAATAAAAAAGTACTCGTCGAAGTGGTTGTTAAGCAGAGAAGAGGAAGGTGAGTTCAATTTAAAAACATCAGATGTTGAATTGAGAAAGTTGGTCATGGCGTTGCTTCTAATGAAAACGGAAATTAACATTTTAAAAGGCTGCCGATGCACGTTTTGGTTGACTTCGGAATTTACTTTTATCAGTTGTGATTAAGGGAATGTGTTCCCAGTGAACTATTTGGTCCATTTTTCATATTGATTTTACGTTTATTTTACCAGGATTCAGCCACAAACTACTCAAAGAAATACAATGCGAAGACACCAAGTTATACAAAACTATTCTTCGCATGACTCCGGCACAATTTCAAAAAATTTTATCAAAAGTAGGACCTCGCATCACCAAACAAAACACAAAATTTCGGAACTGCATAGGACCCGCTGAGCGATTGCATCTCACTCTAAGATATCTGGCCACTGGTAAAGTATTTTCAAGTCTATTTTTCTCTTGATAAAATATCGGTGAATAAAAAGAAATCCTTTATTTTCTCAAAAGATGACAACTGATCATCCTTAGAATTTTTGTAAAAAATTCATTGCTTTAATTCTTTTAATAGGTGAAACGCAAACATCACTTCAATCACTGTTTCGTATACAACAATCAACTATTTCGAAAATTCTAAAAGAAACCATTCAAGCTATATATGAGGCGCTAAATGAAGACTTTTTTAAATTTCCAGATTGCGAAAGTGACTGGCGTCAAATTTCGAAAGAGTTTCACGATCTTTGGGGATATCCAAATGCTTTAGGAGCCATAGATGGTAACATTTTGTTGAACCTTTTGAAATAGAATGCTTCGTAATAATATGATCACTTTAGGAAAGCACTGCAAAATAAAACCATTAAAAAAGGCTGGATCAACATATTTCAACTACAAAGCAAACCATTCGTTTATTTTGATGGCGATCGCAGATGCCCGATATAGGTTTCTTTATGTGGACATTGGTGTACACGGGCGAGTTGGTGATGCAGGAATCTGGCTTCGGTCTGATTTAAAGAACGCTATAGAGCAAGAAAAAGTACATATACCCCCACCAGAGTACCTGCCTTCATCTTCTACTGTTTCTCCATTTACGTTTTTGGCTGACGATGCTTTTGCATTGACAAATTACATGATGAAACCATACTCTCACATTAATTTAACAGCAAGTCAAACGCGGTTCAATAAAATGCTTTCGAGGAGTCACCACGTCGTGGAAAACGCCTTTGGAATATTGGCTAACAGGTTTCAAGTTTTATTCTCGCCTATATTCCGCGAGCCTGAAAGAGCAGTTCAAGTAGTTTTAGCGGTCGTATGCTTACATAATTTTTTGAGATCAGAAAATATACAAAATAATAGCTCTATAGACAGTTTGCCTTCTGATAAAATTAACCACATTATTACAAATAATTATACAAATATCGCCTCTGATAAAAGAAGGCCAAAAAGAAGTGCAGAAAAGATCAGAGATAATGTTAAAGACTATTTTTCATTGTTTTCGAATGAAAGTGTATAAAAGTAAAATATGGAAAAATGTCCACTACTTTTATTTCTTTATTGTAGTATAAGCTGAATGAATGAATAAGCTAAATGTATAATGGGCTGCACGGACATATATTTTTTTTTTAAATTTTAAAACCAGGTATTGTTTAAAACCAACAGGTATTATTAAAAGTTGCGTATTTTTGCGCTGATTTAAAATACTCTAAAAGAGCTTTTCTGACTGAAATTTTTTCAGTTTTTATCAAATAATTTGTAAAGAAAATTTCGCCCATATTTGCACCCAGCTAACTTTGAGTCACGTTATTCAATAATCAACATAAAAAGCACAGTTTTTGCAGAGTTCGATATGTTTTGTTTTCGAGGCGTATGAGTGATATTTTCCATTTCGTGGGTTATTTTGTTTAATTATTTTGTTTATTTTGTTTAATTTTAAGCAAAGATAATTTAATAATGATTTTCGCACTAAGGGATCTCAAAGTATTAAGAAAAAACTTCGCAAACAGACAGAACTATAATATAATTGCTGTATACCTGTGTTATTATGTGGAAAGGCAGTAAAATAAGAGAAGTTTCAGTCTTGAAAGCTCTGGTTGAGGGCCAAAAGTTATATGGAATTAAAGATGGTTAGCTTATTTTGAACTACGTAAATTTTTTAAAAACTTTAACTAAAAAAATGTTAGTTCCTATTGTTTCGAAAAAACAAAAAAAAAAAAAAAATTCCATATAGAATCGGCCCAGCCTAATGTTCAAGGGCTTCGCTCGGGTTATTTAATCATTTTGATTAAAGTTACTAACAGAAGAAGAAACGTGAAAGAAACTTTTAAGTATAATTTTTAGGTTCCAAGATATAAATTAAGATGTAAGTAAAATATTCGGCAAGTTGAAGGTTCTTATTTTAATACTAATTTTAACACTGTAAGAAACAATATAAAAGAAAATCCAGAATTTATATTCTAGATATTAACTAAGAGAGAATTTTATATTTAAGAACCCTTCTATGATCTTTTAAATATATCCTTCCAAATCAAGGGCTGAATCGCCGCTTCCGTGAACGTACAGCTCGTCACGGAATCGTCTTCAACTCGTCAATGAATTGCGTTCAATTAAGACAATTTTACGTGACGAGTTGTTCGTTCACGGATGCGGCGATTCGGCCTCAGGTTATAGCAGTTTGTCTCCCTAAAGTCTCTCTTTTAGCATATCTAAAATCATGAATTATATGAGAGAAGTACTTTATTTAGCATTTCGTTTCAATTGCTCAGCTTGCAAGTCCATTACAATATTAAAAATTTGTTTTTTTGCATTTACTTTGAGGTCTGCATCTAATTGTGAGATTTCTTTGAAAATGCAGTCTCCGAAAGCTGCTCTTCTGCTTTCTTTGGTTGCCCAATGTTTGGTGTAACTGCTTTTGTTAAATGTTGTGATGCTGCAATCAACTTTGAGGCTGCTGAAGTACTAGATGTAGACTTTGAAGATCCAGTTTTCTTATTTGGATGCAGGAGTGCATTGCACGATGGCTGCGATGGGGCTTGCACAGGTGTTGGTGCTGAGCTTGCTTCAAGAAAACTTTCCGAAGTTGCTGCATTCTCCAAACTGTCGTTACACACCTCGATCAAGTTATCGAAAGATTGGGCATTATTGTCAACAAAAGGATCTGGTGAGGAGCAAATGGGATGCTTTTGATTCTGGTTCGAAGAATTTTGTAATTTCTCAGCGAAAAATGAGTTAGTCTCATGGTATGAATTTTCTGTATTTAGATGCTGAAAATAAAAAAAGATTAGTATGAAGATTTGAAGGTTGGCTTTGCATACATGAACTCACCTCCAAACTTTGTTTATTAAAATTGTTCACCGAAGGTGTACAGCTAAAAGTACTGGCTAAAAGTCTAAACTGAGGGTCAATTACTCAAGTTGGCTGCTATCGAAAATGGTAGCGGAATTGAATTTGATTAATATGCAATACGTCACTGTCTTGTTTGTTTTCGAATTCGCCCTAATATGAAGCGTGTGTGGCGAATTCGAGCTGACGTTCGGTTTTGAATACGACTGACATTTCTTGGCGGATTTGACACGAATAAAGTTAAGAACGTAAAATTTTGCAAAGAAATGGCAAAAGTTAATTAAATAAGAAAAAGTGAATTAGTTTCTAATCTATACTATTAATAAATCTGTAGACACTTTTTATGTTCACTCATCACGTTTAAACGACAACTCAGATTTTTATAAAATTTTGTACACATATTTATAGGTCAGCAGAGAGTGCAATAGGATACTTTATTTTAACCCATTAACAACCAATGTTACTATATGGAAACATATGCGTCTCGAATTTTCATTAAATACTGCATAATATTTCAAAAGTTTTAGTGCCAGTTTTTTAAAAAAAGTAAAATTAGCATGCAATAATAACTTATTTCTGCTCAATGGCATACATAGTTTTCACCAAAATGTTGCTTCAAGTCTAAAAATGTCTGTTTTTTATGGTTTTCTTTCGGCCCTAATGGATTAAATTGCACTTCGGTTAAACGAGAACAAAATCAATAAACGCTTTTAAATTTCCTTCAATTTGATACCAAAATCATGTATGTAGTTTGAAAACAGTGAAAAATTTTAGTACCAGATCTTTTTAGTATTAATTATAAGCTGAGAATGAGAGAAAAACGACTTGAAATTCACACTTTTAGATTTGAAAGCAAATATTTCAGTCAGTTTGCAATGGATTTCAATAATTTTTTTTTAAAAATGTTGTTTGTTAAAATATCCTTCAAACATAAGTTGAAATTTTTACTAAACCAAAGTATTAATATTTTTAAAAATTTTTTTAAAACATGTTCAAAAATTTTTAGTTTAAGCCAAAAAATTGGATAAAAGTTGTTTTTGTTGTAAAAAAAATTAAATCCAAAATTTAGGTTTTCGATTTCCTATCAGATGATATAACAATCTTAGGGTTAATAATTTGTAGTATTACTTAAACAATAAAAAATCGTTTTGGTAGCGAAAAATCAAGCCTACCCACTATCAATTTTTGAATGAAAACTTTTGAAAACCCGGCGAAGCGGCGGGTTTAAGCTAGTTCAATAATAAATATCAAATAATTTTTTTTAAAACGTGCTTTACGTTTGGAAGTGAAATGCTAGCTCTATCGAATTGCATAATAAACGAAAACGAAGCGAGACGAGAAGCAAAAAGCGGATTGAAAACGAAGTACTTCGAGTTGTATAATTGGCCCTCTGCTTTTGATGCATTTCTTCTAATGCATCATAGCTCGCTCAACTTTTCTTTGCTTTCAGCAGCTTCTGAGGCTCCGCACAATATGCTTTTAGATTGTTATATTTTTTTTTTTTAACATGCGCTAAAAGTATACATATTTCTATTTTCACGGATTTCATTAAAAGATGTAATAATTATCAAAAGAAAATACGCCATTTGCTCCGAAGTGGTCGTTAATCTTCTGGGAAACTTGAAGCCAAAACTCCTGCTTCTTTAATTAATTTTAATAGCTGACGTCGGTGTGGTCCCACATACAGGAGACTTCTTGCACCCGGTCAATCAGGTTGAAAATAATTTTGTCCTCCCAATTAATTTTTCCCATTATGGAACGCGAATGTTTTCGATTTGAATTTTTCAAATTTGATTTTTGTTTAAAACGCCATATCGGCCAGCCTACTATATATGCCCCTTTCTCGCAAAGTATTCCTTTCCCTTTTATCCGTAGCTAGTTTTAAGATATTAAAAATACTAAAACAAGCCAGTGCGACAGCTTAAGTTTTTAGTTTTTGTCTATAATTTTTGAGAATTCTTAATTGTCTATAAAAATATAACTTTGCAAAATTAACATAAAAAATAAATATTAAAATTTTGTTTCGTAATAAAAAAACAAATATAATCAAAACTTTGTTAAAATCAAAATAGACAATAAAAAATGAAAATTTTTTATTTAGACTTTTATAATTTAGACTGTTTCTTTTTGGCTTTCTTACACCTTTTTTGTTCCCTAGCTTGTGTAGAAGAATTTGGCTCTGTGCAAAGCCTAATTCGGTTTTCGTCAAATCGTAATGAGTCAAAATATGTCTTTTTTTCAAAAGTTTTATCATCTATTCAAATAGTATTAAAGAGGAAAATGTTTAGAATAACCAAAAATTAAATGGTAAAATCGTCTGAAGCCAATATATGACTTTTTTAAAACTATTTCTCAACTGAATAAATCTTTCTTAAAAGAATCAAACAGTAATTTTTTTTAGGAAAAACTTGAAAATTTGTTCATGGAGTGGACTCATATTTGAAATTATTTTGCTGCTTTATCATTTAGTTTTCTCTTCTTCGCTAGCTGATTTTTAAAGCACTCTCTTAGAAGCCCGCATAGTAGCAGTCGTTCGCAATTGTTTACAATTTGGTGTCTGCAACTATCATGATCTGGGATTCTGGTTTTTTTGGGTTTTGCTTCCGGATCACTGGGAAGATTTGCCTTGATAACTGTCTGATTGTTGCTGTCCTTCATGGTAAAAAGCGGAGACACGCTGCAAATGTTGCTGCTCTCATTGGCACTCGCATCGATAACTGTACCAGCCATGGTAACTGAAAGAAAGTCTTGGAAATCAAAATTATTCCTAACAAAATAATTGCCCTTAGCAATAAAGAAATTCTAGAAGTCGAATCTATCTTAAACTTAACTTTTAACCTAACATTGATTTAAAGCTGAAGTCGAGTTTAAGAAAGATTCGACTTAGAATTTTTTATTACTAACGGTCAATAACTTTTAAATTTAGTGAAACGTCGACGTCAACATTCTTGATTTATTCCACCTCTGGATTAGGTGGCTTTGTCTTTTCAGTGTCCATCGACATTGTCTTCTCCAGGCTTGTCGTCATTATCTGCTCAGTTTCGTTGGCATTTCCTTGTGCACGCGCTGAAACTTGCTCAAGCTCTCACGCCTTGTTGACAGCGGCATTCTGATAGGCACAAGGCTAGAACGTGGTAAAAATGTCAAGGTTTGAACTTTAGCATTAACAATACCATTAGTTGAGGGTGTTGCAAGTTTGACATTCATACGAGTGTCCAATGATGCGGATACCGCTGTTATATTTGTTCCAATTTGCATGCAGTGCGCTTTTTATGTTAATAAATAAATTAAAAAATAAGTTATAAACTGTCGAAACTTGAAAGCACACAAACTACAACTGTAAAAAATACTGTCATATTTATAGCAAGTGATGAACTTTCATAGCAAAAGTTCAAGTTGAACTTTTTCGATCTCCTTGCATCACATGAAATCACAGAGGATATCACATGCTATAAAAATATATAAAGTATTCATGTTTCACACTTACATTCATCAATGCCATAAAGTAGGGTTCAATTGGTCCTTCTTCTTACATAAAATATGATACTAGTGAATGTGATCTATTACATTGAAACGCGGCAAATTTTCCTAAAAACGTTAATGGGCGTTGATTTAAATCTTTTAAAAAACCATATTTCGGTAATGCTTCAAAAAAAATGTGTACCTTCGATAATTCATGATTATTTTCCATTCTGATTTAAGTTGTTGTGATGCAGTCGCTTGTGGGCGGTTAAACGTTTACGTTGTGTAAAAACTTTATCACAGTAATCACATGCAAAAATTGGTATCGTATTATGTATCACCATATGACGTCGCACATGATCTTTACAAGAAAATAGCTTGCCACAATGTGGACATGGTGATGTGCGTTCTCGGACTGTATGGGTCATACTGTGTTTTTTCAGCACACATACGTGTCTAAATGCTTTGCCGCATTGCTCGCATACATATGGACGTTCATCATTATGGCTGCGTAAATGCCTGGTTAGTTCAATTTTAGAATAGAATGTTTTGGTGCAGAGGTTACAAGGAAAATCACCGATATCTTTATGACGCAATTCGTGCGTATTACGATTTGATTTGTTATTGAATGATCTATTGCAATATTCGCAATTGAAGATAGTTGGTTTATTCTGTTTTTTAGGGATATGCTTAGTTGTTCGTTTCTTTTTTATGGTTGGAATTTTATCCTTGCTTTCATCGCGCTGCAACAAAATGTTCGGTTGGATTGAAGTTATATTAAAAATTAAATACATTCTTACATTTTCTTCTACTGTTTGCTTTATTGGCAACCTTTTGATTTCAACTTCATTTTCGTTTAAGCACTCAGCATCATCTATAAATCTCGATCCTTGCAGGGAGAAGATATTTTCTTGTGCAGGTAGACTGCAAATTGTATCGTTTTCAAATCTGATCAGCTCAAAATCCTCAAAGTTGACTTTCTCTTTTATAGTTGAGTTCTCTTCGTTATCTTCACTTCTTTCAAATTCGGAGTTGTCTTCACTTCTTTCTAGTTCTAAGTTGTCTTCACTTCTTTCTAATTCTGAGTTGTCCAATTTAATTTCATCGAGATCATTCTCAGAGGGATCTTTAAGCATTGTGCCAGTTTCAGAGGACTCGAAAAAATGTTCCTTGAAGTGCTGACAAAACTGATCAAAATTGCTTGTTATTAAGCCACAAAAGTTGCAAGTAATTGAGAATATCATCGCATCATTGCTATGAATCTCGCCACACTTGGAATTAAGGTTATTAACTTCCGACATTTTAAGTTGCAAAAACAAAATATGTAAACAAAAGATGTAAGAACATCTATGCATCGAAAACATCGATGTTCATTATTCCATAAATCAAAAAAAATCCGAAGCATCGGACGTTTCCGATATATATCGATGCATCGATGTATTTTTTGCATCGATGCATCGACTTTTATGTTAACAATTCTCAAATTATTTTCTATGCTTCGAAATTCGGCATAATTGAAATTTACTGTTTGTTTTTGTGGATTATATGTATTAAGACCGTCTGAGTCCGAATCTGGAAAAACTTCAGGCCGGTCTCAAGTTGCTTAGAAGTTATTGTATCCAAAGTTCCAAAAATTGGCCTGAAAAACTTGTGATTTGCTTCTTAATTTTCCTACAAAACTTAGCATTATGGGAATCAAAAGAAAGGTTATGCTGTAACCTATTCAACGAGCTTTTAACCATAAAAATCTGTGCATTACTTTTGAAGATATAACATTTTACATATTATGCACACTTGACGGTTCATCCTTTTACGAAATGGCCAAAACAGCAATAGCAAGCTCAAATATTTTTTTTCTTATTTTTATTAGATGAATATGGGCCTCCTAAGCCTAGCGGTGCAAAAAATTGCCTACTCTCGTATGGTTTACGAGATAAAAATCGTGAAAGTTTGAAAATTCAATGCAAATTTCTAAAGAATTCCTCATTGCCAACAAGCTTGAAAATTTTGACATGATATTTTTTTCATGTATGTGGGCCTCCTAAGCCTAACGGTGCAATAAAATTTGCCCACGCTCGTATGGTTTACGAGATAAAAATCGTGAAAATTTTAAAATCTGCAATTTCTAAAGAATTCCTCATTGCTTACAAGCTTCAAAATTTCGACATGATCAAATTTACAAGGAAAAACACTGTTTTAAATCATCGTGAAAAACAGCTTTAACCCTTACAGGTTAAAGTTGAATCATTAAGAAATTGGTACATTTGCAAGAGCAAGTGACAAATTTTTATTAAAAATCGCCGCAATTTTTAATAAAATTTTTTCACCTGCGGCGCTTTAATATGCGATTTAAAATTTTCTTTTTATTAAAATCACCGCGATTTTTCAATCAATTTGCGGCGCTTTAATGCGCAATTAAAAATTAATTTTATTAAAAATAAAAAATGTTTATTAAGCAGTGCCATGCCATGGGTGCCGACGAACTAACAGAATTTTTTAAAATTGCCGGTAAGCTGTATAACCCGTTTAGAGCGAGTGTCATCGTCACCACAAGATTCGAACACTGATAAAATGAAATGATGCTGTATTACTTATTTTGACAGGTTCGATATACCACATAAGTGGTACGTATTATATTCTAAACTGTGAAATTTGCATCCACGCACTAAAAAATTTGCACTGAATTTTCAAACTTTCGCGATTTTTATCTCGTAAGCCATACTAGAGCGGGCAAATTTTATTGCACCGTTAGGTTTAGGAGGCCCATATACATCTAATTAAAATAAAAATATTTGAGCTTGGGCTCTAAAGTACAATTATTCCAAATTATAATAAAAAACTGCGCGTTTATAGTACAAAAACAGTTATATCTTCAAAAGTAATGCCTGGATTTTTATGGTTACTACCTCGTTGAATAGATAATAACCTGGCCTTTCTTCCCTGATACCCATATAGTTTTGTTTTGTAGAAAAAATCACAAGTTTTTTGGACCATTTTCCTAACTTTATATGCCTATATCTTCTAAACTACTTTTCACCATCGGCTTTTTTAGCTCCAAATACACATTACAAATTGCATTTCCACTGATCTTCAATTGTTCCCGAAATTCTTCAGAGGGAATTTGTACAAATGTACATTTGTACAAAGAATATAATTTCGAAGAGGATTACAAGTTCTGTAGTACTGAAAAAGATTTCAGTCTTTAGAGCGATCATCAATATTAGTTCATCGGATCTGGAAATGTAATAGATGTGAGGAAAGCGTTTCGGACGAGGTTTCTGTCTACTTAAGGCAGCGGTCTAGACTAGAATTCTGAAAAAACTAAATTTTGCTAGAATATGCCCATGTAAGGATTCTTGAAAATTCCAATTATTTAACGAGTTATAGCCATTTTAGTGGTGCGGCATCTAATCTAGTAAGACCTGTAGCAGGATTCCCAAACAGTTAACGATAATCATAGTTATCGTTATCGGTCATTGTGCATGCACAGTTCAATAATAAATGACAGTTTTCGCAAGTTAACTACAGCTACAATCGTCGTTAAGGCGTTTGGGAATCCCGCAACTGAACTCAAATCTGTAAGCGCGTTTTTCTCGAAACTACTTTTTCCCAACACGTTTGACATATATCTGGAGTTCTAATGGACCGATTAGCTCAAAACTTAGTGTGGGTCTTTTTTATAAATTCCTCTATGACCCGGACTAGAATTAAGTACAAATTTTGTTTTTTTAATATTTTTAAAAAATTCAAAACTTTCGAATAAGCCCAAAATAAAACTTATTTTTTCAAACATAGCAACTCGTACAAAAAAAAATATTTTTCTTTCCCTACTCCGAGATATTATTTAATATTTAAATATTAAGAATATTTATTTTCAGAGGACTGAAGGGTAAAAATCGTGTCAAAATGGAGGAACTATTTTTTAAGCACCCCCATTTTACCAGCCTGTAATTTTTAAATATTTATTTTTTAATATTTTTGTTTTCTGAGTATTATTGAAATGTTAATGAACATATAATAAAAAATGGATACTAAAAATATTTTCGTTTTTTTTTATTGAATTTTAAAAAACGTTCACAATTTTTCCCTCTAAACTAGAAAATTGCCTTAAGAGCTGGAGTTGGTCGGTTAAATGAAAATCCATTGCAAATATGGGCAGATGTTAAACAGGAATTTCGAAAATTCTGTAAGACAAGTTTTGAATCAGCAGATTGCAAAGGAAACGTGTGAATAAAAATTTATTTTACAAAATTTGGATAAGAAGAATTGGGATTTGTGAATGAATTTCGCAAATAATTTTCAACTGTGAGGTAATATTTAAAACATTCATTGAAATTCCGTTGGGTTTTATTTTTCTGCTGTATATTTATAATTGAAGGAAAATTATGATATTTTTATTCGGTGCATTGAAAAATCGATGTATTTTTACGATACATCGAAATCATCGATGCAATATTTTGATACATCACATCGAAAAAAACATCGATGTATTTTTTTACTTACATCCCTAATGCAAACAAGTCGCAGAGCAGAGTTGTAAATAAACGTACTCTTCTACTATTTTTTGTAGGTAAATATTTTTTAAGGCACGACATATAAAACGCCCTCCATCTCCGATTTGGCTCAAATTTAGTTCTAAGCTTGGTCAAGTGTTAAAAAACCAAATCAAAATTCAGATATAAATATTTTTTTCACCGATGAACAGTCATGCGAATGCCAAAACAGGGTATATTTTGAGAAAACGTAGCTCAGTCAATTTAAATGCGATTTTCGTAAGCAGGTTATAATTGAAAAGGTAATATTTTAAGGGAAAATATGAAACTTTCGGAAAAATTTCACCAAGTTGACCCATTTTTATTTTCAAAGTTTAATACCATGCCAGTCGCATACGCTATAATTTTTTCTTTTTCAATATTAATGAGAACAAACAGACAAAACAAAAATAAAAAGTCGATAGCTAGTGTAATTTGTATTTAAAATTCATTACTACTAAACATCTTATGCTATAACTTCTGAACCGTTCAAGAGCACACCTTAATTTTATATTGCTGGAAAGGTAATAGGTAAATTAAAAAATGACAATGAAAATGTGAAAAAAATTATCTGCGTCTGGCATGGTACAAAACTTTGAAATTAGGAATGGGCCAACTAAAAGCAATTTTCCCAAATTTTTTATATTTTTCCCTTAGAGGACAAAAAAGTCCTCCAATGATACCCTAATGAAGAATTGCATTTTAATTGACGAAGATACGTTGACTCAAAATAGGCCCTATTTTGGCCGCGAAAAATGATTCGAAAAATGTATAACTTCAGATTTGGCATTCTAATCAATAAACCAATCTAAAAAAAATTTGAGCCAAATCGGAGATGGTCAGTGCTACTGATATTGCACTCACACATAGGCATTTTCTATTACCACTATCCACCTAAATTCAATAAAAAAATACCACTAAAATTTAATGGTAATGAAAAATTTTAATGATAATGGAAAAATATGCATTACCGTTAAATTTTGAATGGTAATAAAAAATATTTAAAAATTTGGTTTTAAACCATTAAAATTTAGCGGTAATGAAAAATTTTAATGGGAAAGTCATTTGTTTTCATTACCATTAAAATTAAGTGGTAACGCAATTTTTTCTATATTACCATTACATATTAATGGTAATAGAAATTTAATTTGCATTACCACTAGATGAATAGTTGTAATGTTATTTTTAATGGACTATTAATTCAATGCATTATGCCCATCTATGATTACACTTCAATGTGAAATGGGCGAAAAGTAAAAATACGAATACGATTTTACTTCTATATGCCCTTATATGTTCTTTTTTTGTCACCATTTTTGTAAGCGGGAAATGCTGCATTCACAACTTGTATTCATGTTGCACAACTTTCGAAATGTGATGCAACTAATGACAGATCTTTTGACAAACATTGGTTGTCAAAAATGCTAGGAAGTAGAAAACATAAAATGTAAAAAAAAAACACAGGTGCGTCGTTGGACACACGAGAAAAGCGAGTTTCATAAGCCTAAAACGCAAGAAAGTGGCAGACTTACCACATTGTGGTAAAGTGAAAACTTTTTGCTGAATGGTTTTTTTTTTCGAAACGTCAAACGGCAAACAGCTGTTCGCCAATAAATGCTTTTTGCCTTAAATTTATTTTTATTATGTTCTGTGTGCACACGTTCTAAACAAATAGTTTTAATTAAAAGCAAAATCAAGCAATTTAATAAATTTAATATTTAGCATTGCTATCTGTCAAAGTGAACGTAAGCTGCTCACTTGAAGTAGCATAAAATAGGTCTTTTTCCGTACTCATTTCAAGTAAACTTCGAGTAAAGTTTCAGTAATAGATAGAAATTTGATTATCTGTCAAAATGAGAAAATTTGTCAAAAAGTACTGCTTCAGGTAAGTTTCAAGCACAACAGCTGACAGTTGAAATTAAATAAAAATTTAATTGTCTGGTTGGTATATTTAAAAAATGTAAAATTTAAATATTTTCAGATGAGCTGGCAGCATCTGGTAGCAGTACTTTTAAAAAATCAATACTTCCATTTCCGTTCATTTTGTATATTTTAACGTTATTTTTATTAATTTCCTAAAGAATTGCTTACATTTTTTGCAACACAGCACAACATTTATATTATTTTACTTTAACTCATTACTGCCTTATAGGTATTTAAATACCCAAGAAAGTGTTGACACGTAAAAAATTCTAGCGCGGGCTAGATGAGAGATATTGCGCTAATTTTATAGTAAAGAGAAAGAATGGGTTAAAAAAAAAAAAAATGGGACAGTCTAATTTTCCGCAGCTTACCTTTAGTTTGACAGGTGAAACATATTACAGAACTGCATCAAAATCGTCGAGCCGATCTATGAGCAGGCTTTAATAGGTTAACAATCAGTTGTTTGAAGCTCGAGATTCGTGCTCGAAGAAATTTTTCAAGTATATTTTGTGTAATTGAGAGTGACATTTTGCATGTTTTTTTTCTCTTTCGTGCTGGAAAGATTTGTAAAGAAACGCTTTCGTTTAACTTCAAGTTACTTGAAGTGAGCACGGAAACAGACCTTATATTTTCACTACCTAAGATGGCAACCGCTCAGAGAACATGTTGTGTGCGCTTTATGCTACATACCAGTCAGCCCGAAAGTTGTGCAACAGCTATGTAGCAAATTTCCCGTTAGCCAATGACTCTGCGTAACAAAGGTGCTGGGATTAGTGGGTAGCGTATAGAACTATGAATCAATGGGGTACGAGTTTGAATCCCACCGTGGGCCAAGAAACATTTTTAATGCTCAATGTCACATTTTCTTCTTATAATAGACGCAAGGAACAAAGAAACATCAATTTCTAAAAAAAACGTCGAAATTAAAGAGTGTCATTTTTGAGATATCACTCAAGGAAATCACAGAACGAGGCGTAAAAAGCTTCTGGCAAAAAATAGTGGTAATAAAGTGAATGGATAACATCTTGCAGATGGAATTTAAATTAGGAAGGTTTGAACTGTTCAGTTACACAATTTTATTTGGATTGATTAATTAAATGAAATATTTGACAAACAAAATATTTGAACAAAATACAATTTGATTTTATTAAACAAAGTAGAAAGCTGCAAGTTGTTTGCTTCTATCTCTAACACCCTTCCTCAAACGGATTGTATACCAGCTTTGATTCTGAATTTTTCCAGCTTAGAGGCAGAGAGTGGTTTCGTAAGCATATCTGCTATCATTTCTTCAGTTGGACAATAAATACAATTGATATGGTTGTGATCCACGTACATTCCTCACGAAGTACATTCTCGTATCGATATGCTTTGTTCTGTTGCTAAACTTTTGATTTTTTATTGACCGCAAGCAGCTCTGATTGTCCTCAAAAATAATAGTTGCTGATGTCTGACTAATTTTCATATCGCTCAGCAACTGACGAATCCAGATGGCTTCTTTACATGCCTCGGATAATGCAATGAACTCAGCTTCTGTGGATGACAACGAGACACATGTCTGTTTCTTACAACTCCAGCTTATTGTACCGCCGTTAATCTGAAAAATATAACCAGAGTTAGATTGCGTGCCTCTGATACTCTTCGATCAAACTGGTTTCAACAACCCTTAGCGTCAAATCCTCCATTTTGCGTGCTTCCAACGCAGTCACCAATGTGTCAAACGACGACGGAAGACTGCTCAGCAACATTGCTACCAACCGACGCTCCGAAAACTGTTCGCCTAATGCCTCAAGTTTCTCAAACATTACCTTCATATCCATGATATGCTCCGAGATGTCACGTTTCATTGTAAACCGCATGCTACAAATTCTCCGTATGATGCGCACGCTACTTCCCAAAGTGTCCTTTTCATGATGTGCTCTTAAAATATTCCAGGCTTCGCGCGCCGATCCCGATTTCTTGATAAGGAAAAGCTGACTGTCCTCAACAGATAAACCAATGATAAAGGTTGCCTCATCATCAAGCTTCGTCCAAGCTGCGTCTGGTGCCTGAGGTTTAGCCTCCACGATGACCCTCCATGCTCCTTCTCTTTTCAAAATAAGCTCCACCTTATATTTCCACAAATGATAATTTTCTTCATTTAGTTGCACAAAAGATGCCCTTAGAATATCCATTGTCCTGGGCCCATAACCTCTTGCAGATAGAATTTAAATTAGGAAGGTTTGAACTGTTCAGTTACACAATTTTATTTGGATTGATTAATTAAATGAAATATTTGACAAACAAAATATTTGAACAAAATACAACATGATTTTATTAAACAAAGTAGAAAGCTGCAAGTTGTTTGCTTCTATCTCTAACATAACAAATCCTGAAAGCTCAGCAAAAATGTGGCGGCCGTGGCATAATGGTAATGGTGCGTGTCTGGTATGCCATAGAACGCAGGTTCGAATCCAATTTGACACAGAACGTATTTCAATTGAATTAATTTTTCTGTTTGGCTATCACCTCTCTGCTGACACTATCATTTAACTATCACTATCATTGTGTACTATCATTTAATAATACGCACAACACAATTGCTTATAAGACGCTCAATTAAAGTCCTTTCAAGAGCCAAAATGGCCAATTCGTTTTTCGTTTTATTGAATTATATTCATTAACAAATTTAATAGTCGTCCAATATATTTCTTAAAATCCATTATTTCGATAATGCTATAAAAATATTTTGTACCTAAAATATTTAAACGTTATTTTTTTTTTATTTTATAGTTGATGTGATACCGGCGCTTGTGAGCAGTTAAACGTTTACGTTGTGTAAAAACTTTATCACAGCCATCACATGCAAATATTGGTATCTTATTATGTATCAGCATATGGAGTCGCACATGGTCTTTAGAAGAAAAAAGCTTGCCACAATTTGGACATGGCAATGTGCGTTCTCGGACTGCATGGGTGAGACTGTGTTTTTTTAGTACCCATAAGTGTCTAAATGCTTTGCCGCATTGCTCGCATACATATGGACGTTCATCATTATGGCTGCGTAAATGCTTGGTTAGTTCCATTTTTGTATAGAACGTCTTGGTGCAGAGATTACAATGAAAATCTCCGATTGCTTTATGACGCAATTCGTGCGTATTACGATTTGATTTGTTGTTGAATGATCGATCACAATGTTCGCAATTGAAGATTCGTATAGTTGGTTTCTTTTTTTTTGGGATATATTTAGATTTTCGTACCTTTTTTATGGTTAAGATTTTACCCTTGCTTTCTTCGAGCTGTAACAAAATGTTCGGTTGTGTCTGCAAATAGCACAGAATATGGTTGAAGCTATATAAAAATTATGCAGATTCTTACATTTTCTTCTACTATTGTATGCTCCACTGGCAACCTATTGATTTCAACTTCAATTTCATTTAAGCACTCGGCATCATTTTCAGGACTAATTGCTTTTTCTGGTGAGAAAATAGATTCTTCTTCTTCAGGTAGATCGCAACTTGTATCGTTTTCACATTTAATCAGTTCAAAATCTTCAAGGCTGACTTCCTCTTTTATGAATGAGTTTTCATTATCTTCACCTCTCTCTGAGTCTGAGTCTTCTAATTTAATTTCTTCGGCATCATCCTCAGCAGGATATTCTTTAATTGTGTCAGTATCAGAGGACTCGAAAAAATGTTCTTTGAAGTGCTGACAAAACTGATCAAAACTGTTTGTTATCAAACCGCAAAAGTTGCAAGTAATTGAAAATATCATCGCATTATAGCTATGAATCTCTCCACACTTGGAACTAAAATTATATGACGGCAATTGAGTTATTTCCAACATTGTATATTTCGATTAAATTGTTTTATTAAATAACACAAAAATATGTAAACAATTTGTGCCTTGTTGCAGTGTGCAGGGTTGCGTTGCAATAAATGAAAAAAGTACTTTCGAAATAACGTTTTCCTTTAGGGGTTTCGAACTATATCACATGTAGGATGGGCAATGTAGGACGGCAGAATAACTGGAGTCTGTTCGAGATCTCAAACTGTCCTGCATGTCGGATGGACTTCATTATTTTTTAGCTTTCAAGAAGATAGCATTGTGCAATGGCAAAACAATTTCTTGCTGCTCTAATAATTGATTAAGTTTTTGGAAAAAGAGTAAGAGGAAATAAAATAAAACAACAAAAAACACAGTGTGCAAAACAGCTGTCATTTTAATATGTTGAACTTTGCGCTTTCTTCAAAATTCACTCCACGACGTTTTAGAATGATAAAATATATGAAGTCGGATGAACATGCTTTCACACTTACTATATGTAGGTCGGACCATGGCAGAATTATAAGGTAGGGCCGACTCGGAGTGGAATGAAGTAGAAAGCAGAATAAATCGGGCTAGATGTCAAAATCAGCTGTTCATCGCGAATTTCTCTATGCTCACGTTTCGCAGTTTAAGGTTAAAACTTTTACAGGTTTTTTTTTGCTATTTTAAGACTTTACATTTTATAGTTTTTATTACACTTTTGTTATAATATTTTCACTCAAATTATTACAAATTTAACACCCGCGACCGCACTGTTTGCAACTTGGAAACATAAAATATTTTCTTCATTTGCAATTTCTACGAAATTCGTCGTTTTATTATTAATTCGGCGCACTAAGCAAAGCGGCCCTACCTTAAAATTCTGCCAAGGTTCGGACCAACAGAAAAAATAAAAAATTTTTTGATTAAATATTCCTGCATGTCCATATGACCTGTCAACGTATGGATACGTGTAGGATATTCCGACATCCCCTTTTCATGGCAATACAATCACGGTTGCCACTTTGGTACCAACTGTACCAATTTTGGTATCTTTAATTTCGCTTGGTACATCCATTCATTATTTTCCGATTTGGTACATTTTATAAAAAGTGTTAAAAAAATTCACAACATTTAACAAAAATTAACACTTAGTAGCACTTTTTGAGAAATTTTTTTCTTTTTATAAAATTGTTCTGATGTTGCTACATTTTGGGAGAAAGTAAGGTGTATGAGGAATGGATTAGGTGAAATTTGTTTTAAAGAATTGACCGAATTGTGCTGGTCTAATTTGATGTGCCACATAGCTCAGCTGCTGCTGAGAGCAAATTTTTTGATTTATATTGAAAATTAAAATATTGAAATTTATGCTTAGAAATATGCCTAGAAGGCTCTCTAAAGAGTTGTGCGTTGTACGCAATGAATCTCAGCAGCAAAATAACTAGTTTAACTTTTTATAAATATAAAATAACTTAGCCCTTTCATGCCTGCATTAAAATGGGAGGAGCTAAACATTTTTTGAGGATAGATATGAGTTAGCATTGACTCGAATATGAACTGACAAATTTCGAAGCCCTTGGTGTCCTAGTTCGTTAATTTCAAGATGTTGCCACAGCACTTTTAAGAAATTATTTGTTGTAAGCAAACTAAACACTTTTCTCGTGGTTTTGTTTTTTTAAATAACTCTCTTACCTTCATTTAATTGTATGGTTCACTTGGTTTTACAATAATACAACTATTTTTATGTTTTCAACACTTTTTATATAAACATATTTTTTGCTAAATGATCTTGTCTGATTTCACTCTACGGAGAACGTCTACTGAATGAACACGGGCGCAGCTTACAATGGAACAAATTGCTGTAAGCTTGCACAACACATAAGGCTACATAATACAAAAAACTGAAGAACAAAAAAATTCAATTAGCGGGACTTAGAAGCCTATATGTGCAACATCGGGTATGAAAGGG
The DNA here is from genome assembly GCA_914767935.1 of Coremacera marginata. Taxonomy (NCBI): domain Eukaryota; kingdom Metazoa; phylum Arthropoda; class Insecta; order Diptera; family Sciomyzidae; genus Coremacera; species Coremacera marginata. Next base: position 138,684,307 of record OU612046.1, on the reverse strand, counting down.
TTAAAATGGTTGTTATTTTTTGTATATATACAAATATACTTCAATATATATATATAATATAAATAATATAAATAAATGTTAACAGAACTATTATAGAAAAAAAAGTTGGTACACTTTCCTTCTATTCGGTCTTCTATTTGGTATTTAGAAAAATTCCATTTTCTAAAAATAAAATTTGTGTGTACATTTTACATCCTTTTGTACCCATTGATTTAAAAGTGATGAGCAAAATAAAGTAGGGTCCTCGGCCCATATAATTTTTTGGGTAACTTTTTCTCCCATCGCTCTTAATTTTATTTATTCAATCAATTGTTGAATGCTTTCATTGATGGTAAAATATTTGCAGTAATTTTTTATTGCAATTTTTGAATATATGAAATAAAAATTAAATTTTTTAAGCATTGATTGAGCAAAAGTTTGGTCCGGATCGGAGGGGGTAACCAGCACCCTAAGGGGTGTTCATTTTTAAAAAAATTGGCGTAAATATTTCTTTGCTCCTCTGGGATGACCTTTGAGTGGTTAGATACTTTAAGCTGATATTATTTTTTCACCCAAAACATTTCTTTCGGACATATCTGCTATCTGCTCTCTACTGGGGACGTCGAATGATAAAAGCAACAACTACAATTACGGCTTAAATAGCCAAACATGGATCAACGCAACACAGCCGTTTCTTTTTTCACATAGAAATCTAGCGAACACGTTTTTTTGTGTTTTTAATTAGCCGAAGTGTAACGCGACGTAGAAGTCTTTTGAATTTTGATTTCTATGTTGCGTTGACTGAAATTTTAGTGTACAATGTGCTTTTTGTATTGGTTGCTAGCATCACACTTTGATTTTTGAGTAATCTTTTCTCAAATTTATTTAAGCGAAATCTGAGTATTTTAATTTAAATATATTTTTTATTAATAATTGAAATATGTTTTAGAATGGTAGATGACGAAAAACTAATTAGTCTTAGCAAAAAGTCTTTGTACTTTGCGTCGTTACAATATTTGGAAGGACATTTTTTAATAATATTTTAAGCAATCTGAATTAAACTGATTTTTTAAATAGCCTTTTAAAATTGCTTTATTCAAAATTTAAACCAACAAATAAGTGAAAAATGCAATTTCTTTTTTCAAGTACATATAAATGTTTAAAAAAGGGTTTTTTCGGGTCAAAGAGGTCTTTTACAGCAATCGTTGTAGCCAGCGCCAACTTTGTTTTTGAAAAAACCTTTTTTTTTAAACTTAAAGGTATATTTTACCAAATTTGAAAATTTTAAAACTCTAAACAAATTTCTTCTAATAGAAACCATCACCTCTATATCACTCTTTTGTACTCTCCTTTAAATGTATTTCCGGCCTTAAAAACAATTTTTTACGACGCTTTTTATTTCACTTTCATACAAGAATTTATTTCCAATTAGTTCAATTTGCCTAAGTGATTGCATAGTTGCATTAGTTTTTGTTATGCAGAAGCGCTGGGTGACGTCATTACGTGACATGAAAAAGAGAGCACTAGGTAACGGGACTACGGAACGCGTAATCTAGTTTCTATCATTCTTGGTCCTGACCAATGGGAAAGGGGTTTTAGAGTCAAATTATTTACCTCTTGTTATTTTTAACCCGTGGATATTAGCTGGTAGATCACACTTGAAACTACTGAAATTTTTGTACTTTATCGACTGGTTAAAGATATCCAGAAGTGAACAATTTGGCCCTAATGCAGCTTACCCTGGGCTAAGACCGCCTGATCCATGGTATAATGATTTACAAGGTAGGAGTGACAGTTCTGTTGGCGATTTGGAGTGGTCAAAAACACATTGAAAAAGAGAAAACGAAAAAGCAGCAAAAGAGATGACAAGTTAAACTTTGTATTGATTTGACAACTCCCGATAGCCGCTCGTGAGAAAAAAGGTAGTTGTCAAGGCTACCTTGTAAATTATTGTATCATGGCTTGAACGAACGAAAAATTCTTTGCAAACAATTTATTGCAATATAAACGTAGTTCGAAGTAGAGATAAAGCTATAGGAAACATAATATTTTTCAAGGTAATTTCAGATTACACCTTTTATAACTCTTTTTTTATGCAAAACTTGCGAATGTATCTTCAAGTTTTTAACATTATACTTTGCCCTTTTGGTCTCCCGTTATTTTAAAGCTTCTATTTCACTTAATTAGATAGTGATCTTGATACACAAAAGAGTTATGTGTAATTCCTCTTTATTCTTTCGGACTTAATCGTCAACTTTTGATTTGTGTTAATTGAATCGTCACCCCCTAGCCACACGTGCCAGTTCGAAGACAGTAACAGTTCAAAAAACTCAATACACTCTCACTTTTCACTAATACACTCACACCTTGACATCACTGGGAGTCCACTGGCAACTACTTTTACTGAGACAGTGAATTTTGACAACCACAGCCAGTGCGAAATCGAAGTAAGGAAACAGTGTTGTATTTTATCCCTAAAATATTCGAACTTTAAATATGCACTTTCTTTCATGTCTTGTAGTACTATCACGTGTGGCTGCAGGGTCAAGATTAAAAGGGGATGTCAAAAATTTGACCATCAAGAACTGACGAGTGGAAACTGGGACTATGCAAGCAGTTTATCACATTTATGGTGAGTTTGGATGTCCCGTGATTTTGGGGAGTTTTTGGTTTTAGTACTTCGATTTGACAGAAGCAGCCCAGCGAGAAAAAGAGCGCTTCAGAAGACTTCTTGCAGCGCTGCTTTGGTAGCATGCAAGTGCTTGCATCCTCCTTGTCAAACGTGCAACACTGGCATATCCTAGGAAGAAGCAGTTCGAAGTTAATTTCGAAAAAGAAAGAGATAGAGAACGGACAACATGATGCCCAACACTAGGTGTGTTTCCGTATTCTACACTGTGTAACGCTGCAGCCACACGTGATAGTACTGGCAGGCCAGCAAAGAATATGTATTAACTACGAAAATGTTTCGAAATAATCTACAAATCTACGCTGCGGCCACACGTGATAGTAAATGTTCATTTGCAAACTATCTTCAAAGGCAAAGGTTCGACCACTTTATTATTTCGGTTGCTTTTATTCAGTGATGCTTTGTATGCCAACACAGCACGCAACTTAAATGGGATAAAAATGGGGAACTAATTATTTTGTAAACTTTGTTTATCAATATTTTACAAAATGAAATGCAACTTATTAATATGATATTTTATGTTTCAAATAAGGACAAATAAAATAATTGCATATATTTCACTACAAGACATGAAAGAAAAGTGCATATTTAAAGTTCGAATATTTTAGGGAGAAAATACAACACTGTTTCCTTACTTCGATTTCGCACTGGCTGTGGTTGTCAAAATTCACTGGCTCAGTAAAAGTTGTTGCCAGTGGACTGCCAGTGATGTCAAGGTGTGAGTGTATTAGTGAAAAGTGAGAGTGTATTGAGTTTTTCGAACTGTTACTGTCTTCGGACTGGCACGTGTGGCTAGGGGGTAAGATTTGTGCATGATGCAATAATTTACAAGGTAGCCTTGACAACTACCTTTTGTCTTACGAGCGGCGATCGGGAGTTGTCAAATCAATACCAAGTGTAACTTTTCATATTTTTTGCTGTTTTTTCGTTTTCTCTTTTTCAATGTGTTTTTGACAACTCCAAATCGTAACAGATCTGTCACTCCTACCTTGTAAATCATTATACAATGGATTTGTGTAAGTTCAAACTGAGAAAGTAAAAATTAAATGTGAGAATAGTTGCAAAAGTACGGAAACAGCTTCTAGTAAGTTTCAAGCACAAAACAGCTGATTTTGACTGGAGACATGTCAAACGTAAATTGCGCCAATTAAAATTATAGTCAAATTGTTTGTGAAGTTGATGCTTGTTCTTACAGGCATGCTACACAGGCCAGTATACTGGCCCTGTAGTTCGAAAAACTCAACACATTCACACTTTTTTACAAATACACTCACACTGGATTCACTTTCACGGCACTTTCATCGCTACTAGCAACGAAATTTCAGAGCCAGTGGATTTTGACAGCAGCGGCTAGTGTATGTCAAAAAGGGGGATATAAGTGTTGTTTTTAATTACTTTTGGTGGATTTATTTCGGGTTTTCCCTCGATTTCGTACTTTATTTCGGGTTTTCCTCGATTTCGTACAGGAAGCAACACTGATAAGTTGTTTACATTTACAAAGCAAATGAAACAAATGTGAAAAGTTGCAAATAAAAGTGAAAAATATACAATTTTGTACAATAAATATACAAAAAAAAATCAGCCCTATTCTAGGATCCGTCGTAATAAATCTACGAACGTAAGACTACGCTACGAATACGAAAAATTTGCTATTCTAGGTTCCGAACAAAACTAAGCTGAGTGTTGCCTCATTGAAATTAAATTTCGAAAATTCGAAAACATCTCTTTTTGACAGAAGACAAAAAATTTGTAAAGAATTGATTAATTAAAGTGTTTAATAACTAGTGTTTTACGTTACAATAAATTCTATTTCAATTTCCATTTTTGCACAGTATGAGGAGTGTCGATTGACTCCAATTCCTGGCAGCACCTTCCATCGTGACAGAAAGCAGAATGCAGTAGCGATTGTCTTTTGGTATGGAGCTGCAGCTGAATTGGTGATAGCGTTGGTGGCTGTCTCTGTTGACGCCATTCCACACGGAAAATCTTTTTCCTACTGGATGTGTCTTTTGTTGGTGGCCCGAGACTATTGAGCTGTGCACTGGCATTCCCTAGAAACGCATAACATTTTCTTTGTAGTCCTTACTGAATTCCTGCGCTAAATTTGGCCTGTTAGTCATTAAGCTGACCAAATGCGCGTACTGGTTCCTATTTGTGGTGTTTGACCTATAAAAAGGGATAATAAACCTTTCTTTGGTGATTTAAATGAAAATACTTACTTTTTTCCTATGTGCGGCTATTTTCTAAAAGAAAACACAATTTTACTTAAAATATTAATGTTAAAAATAAATTCCGACCGTAGCACCTCTTGCATGAAAGCATGAAAGTTCGAAATTCTTCGAATCATTCGAACAGTACACGTATTCTTTCGCACTTTCACTGTCACTGGCCTGTGTAGCCGGCCTGTTACTTTACTCGGAGTCTTGAGTTCTAGCACTCTCTGTGCACTATGTGTGCTCGAGAGAGCGGTTTTATGCTTGTTCTTCTTCTCCCATTTTAAGCACAGAAAGTACAGAAACACAAAATAGTGTCCCACAAGTTACACAGTGTGTGTATGGAAACACACCTATTGTGTAATGGAATGGATCATGATACAATAATTTACAAGGTACCTTTGACAACTACCTTTTTTCACACGAGCGGCGATGGGAGTTGTCAAATCAATACAAAGTTTAACTTTTCATCTGTTTTGCTGCTTCTTCGTTTTCTCTTTTTCAATGTGTTTTTGACAACTCCAAATCGCCAACAGAACTGTCACTCCTGCCTTGTAAATCATTATACGATGGAATGGATGAAAACTGTGCATAAGAACTACACTTTCTCTCCACTTATTTTCAATTCATTAATTCAAATAATTTTTTTTCCTATGCTCAAAGCACACTGCGTAGTTCATGTCATAATTATAAGGTAGGGCCGATTCGCTTGGTGTACTCACGCGTCAACGAATAGTACAAGATGAAAATGCCGGCTAGTTGTCAAAACGACGAATTTCGTAGAAATTGCAAACGAAGTATATAAATAATGTTTCTAAGTTGTAAACTGTGCAAGTTGTAAACTAAGTTGTAAAGGAACACGAAAAAATTGCCGGTACAGCTTGACCCCTTTTACATTGATCAAGACTTGAAGTCAAGTTTCAGAGTTTGTTGGCAAATCGCCGCACATCGGAAGTTCCTTTTGTTATTTTCGCGTTGTTGATAGTAATTTTTATTTTATTTTTCGCATATCAATGTGAGTTTGTTAGACTTCAGTTGCAGTAAAATTTGTGTGTGAGTTATTTAATCAGGTTTTTGTAGATAGTTTTAATAATAATATATTTTTATAGCCAAAAATGTCATTTAAGTGGAACAAGGAACTAATAAAAATTTATTAAAATTCAGTTTGCTTCAGTTTGCTTGCTACCTACCTCGCTTTATTTTTTAAGAAAACAAGAAATTGAATTCAAGCCTTGACCAATGTGAAAGCTTTCGTCAAGTTCAAAAGAGAACGTCAAAAAAACTTGACTTCAAGTCTTGATCAATGTAAAAGGGGTCCTTCAAGTTTTTTTCCCCCTTCCGTCGCTTCCGATGTGCGGCGAATTGCCAACAAACTCTGAAACTTGACTTCAAGTCTTGATCATGATACAATGATAAGGAAGGGCCGCTTCGCTGAGTGCTATCACGCGTCAACGAAGAGTGGATAATGAGAAGGAAGATATATGTCAAAACGACGAATTTCGTAGAAATTCCAAATGAAGAAAATATTTTGTTTCCAAGTTGCAAACAGTGCGGTCGCAGCTGTTAAATTTGTGCTAATTTGAGTGAAAATATTATACAAAATGTGTAATAAAAACTATAAAATGTGGAAGAAGTCTTAAAATTGCAAAAAAAAACCTGTAACAGTTTTAACCTAAAAACAACTGCGAAACGTGAGCATAAAGAAATTTGCGATGAACAGCTGATTTTGACATCTATCTCGCTTTATTCTGCTTCCCACTCTATTCCTCTCCGAGTCGCCTCTTACTTACCTTATAGTTCTACCATGGTCTTGATCAATGTAAAAGGGGTCGATATGATAACGCATCTTTTCTTCTGTATTTCTTTGGGATTGAATGAACAAAAGAAGAGATGAGTGCGTTATCATATGATTACGCTGATCGATAATGGATTAATTCGCAGCGTACTTTGTGCATGGATTTAATTTACTTTTCACTCTGGGAACTGAATCGCAACTGAACAACAAGTAGGCTTGTCCACTAAAGAACAATACAAGGTTGATTTATAAGGTTGTTGCAGGGCTGATCGCACTCTCTTCTCAGTTCCCATAATTGTCAAAACCAGCCAATTTTGCGAATGACTACGAAAGAAAAACGGATGATAATAGAGAGCATGATACAATGATAAGGTAGGCCCATGATACTAAATGCTCTCACGCGTCAACGAAGAGCGGATAATGAGAAGGAAGATGCTTGTCAAAACGACGAAGTACGTAGAAACTTCAAATGAAATAAAAATGTTATGTTTTCAAATCGTAAACAAACTCTGGCACAATCTCTGGCACATCTTGCAAGTAAAGCGAGAAGAAAACCTTGCACACCAAAACCAAGGTGTCATAGGTTACCTTCAAGGCATCAGCATAGCCCTCTTGTACCTTCGCCAGCTGCATGGTGGCCAGCAGCAGTTGATGGCTTGGCCATGCGATGTAGCACCAATTTAATTTCCTCCCATAAAGTTGCAAACATAAACATCCATAAAGTGCGGTCGCGTGTGTTAAATTTGTGATAATTTGAGTGAAAATATTATAACAGTGTAATAAAAACTATAAAATGTGAAACTCTTAAGATTGCAAACAAATCTGTAACAAATTCTAACCTACAAACTGCGAACGTGAGTATAAAGAAATTTGCGATGAACAGCTGATTTTGACATCAATCTAGCTTTATTCTGCTTTCTACTCCATTCCTCTCCGTGATGAGCTTACCTTATAATTCTGCCATGATAGAGAGCACTTGCAGATTTTCTATGAGCTGTCAACTTCGATTTGACAATTATGGGTACTCGCTCTCTCCCTTGCGACAACCTTATAAATTAACCTTGGAACAATAGAGAAAAGCTCAAAACTTGGCCTCTGTGCATGCTTGCTTGGATAGAAATTCGAGGAAAAACAGAAATTCGAAGAGTGTGCTTCTTTCATTCTAGACAAGCAACAGTGATGAAGCGCTTCAATCGTTATTCTATGTGCGCTCCTCCATTCCGGACCGCTGAGAGGACATAAGGCTATTCCTTTCCCACAATCCAAAATCGTTTCCTATCTCTTAAGCTCTGGTTCAAAGTACTGTTATTTGTGATTTTAGACCGTCGGAACGAACCAAGGAAATCTTATTTGTTCGCATGTTTGGTGGTTTAAGATTTCATTTTATTTTTATCTTATTTTACGCAAACACGTGCTATTATTACTTACTTACTTAGGTGACGATTACAACCGCAAGTCGTTTTTGGCCTGGTGTAAGAATTTGCGCCAGCCATTTCTATTTTGCACTTGCTGGCTCCAGTTGGAAGCTCTAAGTCAGTTTCGTCAGGTTGTCCTCCACTTGGTCCTTCCAACGGATATGTGGTCGTCCTCTTTTGCCTTGGCCACCACTGGGTACTGAATCGAATATTTTCTTCGCTGGAGCGTCGCCTTCCATCCGCTTAACATTACCTAGCGAGCGAAGCCGCTCGATTTTTATGAGCTTAACTATGTCGATGTCGGCGTATAGCTTATCGTTCCATCGTATTCGGTACTCACCATTGAAGCAGATTGGTCCGTAAATTTTACGAAGGATCTTTCTCTCGAACGCTTCCAAAGTCTTTTCATCAGAGTGGCTCAACGTCCAGGTTTGTGCTGCATATAACAGGACGGGCATGATTAGTGACTTATAGAGCGTGATTTTTGTTCGTCGAGAGAGGGCTCTGCTTCTCAATTGCCTACTGAGCCCAAAGTAACACGTGTTCGCAAGAGTTATCCTTCGGTTTATCTCTCTTCTGATATCGTTGGTGAAGTTGATGCTGGATTCGAGGTAGACGAAGTCCTTCACAAACTCGAACGAGGTGTTGTCAACAGTGACGGGGGTGTCAATACGGTGAGACTGTTTGATTGTTAACACCAGATATTTCGTCTTATCTGCGTTTACTGCAAGATCCATCCGACTCGACTCTTTTTCTTATTTGGAGAATGCTGCACTGAACTCACGTGTGTTATGGCCAATGATATCAATATCATCAGCGTACGCTAGCAGCATAACAAACTTATAGAATATTGGCCGTTTTGTCTCTTCTTCTCCATAATTAGGTTAAAAAAGTCGCACGATAAGGAATCACCTTGTCTAAAACCACGATTGGTAACAAATGAGAGGAAAGGTACTTGCAGATTTTAACTGCGCTGCTGGTGTTGCTCAGTGTCATCCTGCATAGACGGATTAACTTTGCAGGCATTTCAAATTCAGACATGGTGATTCATTATTGGACTGTCGAATGCGGCTTTATAATTGACAGAGATGGTAGGTGTTGATTTGTTTCTCTAAGGTCTTTTCCAAGATTTTTTTGTAGCGTAAATATCTGGTTGGTGGTAAATTTTCCAGATCTGAAGCCATACTTATAAGGTCCAATCAGTTGGTTTACGATGGGCTTTAGTCTTTGGGCTTATATGCGATATTTAAAAGGCTTATCCCACGGTAGTTGGCACAAATGGTGGGATCGCCTTTCTTGTGGATTAGACAGAGTACACTCAGGTTCCAATCTTTTGGAATGCTTTATTTCGACCATATTCTGCATAGAAGCTCATGAATGCATTTAAACAGAGCTTCACCTCAGTTCTTTAACATCTCAGCGGGTAGACCATCGGCTCCCGCAGCTTTGTTGATTTTATTACGTTTTTATTATTCAGATCAAATTTTGTATGCCAAATTTTAAAATCGGGTTTATTTATATGTTTTAAAGTTAAGAAATATTTTGATTTATAATTGTAATTATAATAACTTCAACTCCAGTGAAATGAATAATGTACAAAATTTATTTGAATAAAACAAATTATTTAATTAATATTAAAGGTAACCTTCTGTTTTGACGTTGAACTAGTAGAATACCCTTTTACGGAATAACCAAACCATGAAATGTTTTTGATTTTTAGCCAAACCAAAATATTTCAAAGGGACCTACAAAATTGGTTATACCTCCTATGTTCTCAGTACAAAACCAGTTATATCTTAAAAAGTAATGCATGGATTTTTATGGCTAATTTTCCTGATTTTTGGGATCCAGGAATTGACATCCCTAGTATATGGGTATATGTGTATATCACGTAATGACCCCAAAACCGCTAAGCCAATTTTTATGAAATTTTGAGGAAAACGGTAGCAAAGTCTTGTGTTCGTGTGAAGTCTGGGACGATTTGAAAAGCGGGCGTGGCACCTTAAATACACCCCATATTTTCGGTATCGAATAGCTTTGGAATTATAGGTCGCACAGCCCCAGAATTCGGTATTCATTACATAACATTTCATGGGCATTAGACGAGGGGTGTGGTAGTTTTCCAGCACCCCAAATTTTCGGTATAGCTTTCGAAATAAGTCACACATCAATGAAACTCGGTACGAACTTGCTGTAAAGGCGTGGCCTCACTGTAGATACGCTCACTTTTGAGGGGTATAAGATTATAGGTTATAAAATTAAATCATACGTATTTAGGCACATTCCACCAACTATAACCAAATATCTATAACTTCTAAGCTACATGAGAGTAGCTTAACATTTTTTTCGTATTAGCTTTTTTAGCTTCAAATTAACATTTTGAAAAAAGGACATTTTAGCTAAAAGTTAATTTTTCCTACGAAATGTTTTTTATAGATTTTGAAGCATGATTCGTGGAATTAAAATTGACCTTGAAAAAATGGGGCTTGAAAACTTCGCTCATTTCGTATAAGTTAAATTTATTTATTGGGAACAATGCAAAAAATTCGGCGATTTTGGTTTTTCTTTTTTTTTTTTTGTGAATTTTCGTTTTTTCTTTTTAGGCCATTTTTCCAAAAAGTGTTGGGCTCATTTTCGTTTTTGTTGGGTGAAATTTCGTTGGGTCATTTTTAATTAATTTCTCGGCAATTTTTCATCCGGGTGATCTTTCATTTTTTTATGATTTTCATGGCGTCTAGCTTTTGACCTGGTAAGTTTACCATATATCAAATTTTCACACTACGACAAATCCTGGAAAAAACCTACGAAAATCAAATTGACACCAATCATCTTTTTATCGGTTATAAAGCAGCGTTCGATAGCCCGAAAAGGGATGGCCTATACGTCACAATGTCCGAGTTCGATATACCTGCAAAGTTGGTAAGATTTTGTAGGATGTCGTTGAGCAACACATGCAGCTCCTTCAAGGTAGGAAATGACCTCTAAAAGCCTTCAATACCGAAAGATTTTTCAGACAAGGCGATCCATTCAACATCAACAATAATGGGATCGTACGAAAGGCCGGTGTGCATTGCAATGGCACCAATTTCGACAAAGGTGTCCAGCTCCTTGCGTACGCTGTTAATATTGATATTGTCGGAAGAACCAAGAAAGATGCTACCGCTGCTTTCAACGCTATCGAAAAGAAATCAGCAAAAGTGAGTTTGACGATAAACGAGGGCAAAAAATATTCTATAAACAGGGGAGCGCGGAATCTTAACTCCCACGTTTCATCCGGCAACTATAACTTTGAAGTAGTCAAGGAGATATACCTTGGCACCGCAATTAATAAGAACAATGATGTAAGCCTGGAAATTAAGCGAGAACAACAATTGCTAGTAGGTGCTACTACGGGCTCAGTAAGAAACTATTTCCTAGAACCCTCTTTCGACCGACAAAACTAGCACTCTACAAGATGCTCGTTCTGCCTGTGCTTCTTTATAGTGCTGAGGCATGATTAGTTTCGCAAACTAACGCAGCTGCTCTGGGGGTGTTCGAGAGAAAATATGAGCTCTACGAAGATATTGACGTAGTTCAGGTTTATATCCATTGCATGGACGACGAAGCTCCAGCGAAAAAGGTGCTTGAGGCAATGGTCGTTGGACGACGACAAAGAGAGAATCCATGCCTCCGAAGAACGGACGTCGAACTGGAGAAAACGCGCGCAAAGAAGAGGCGCGAAGAAGAGTAAGTATTTAATACGCGAAATCCCACACTTATGTGTTTTTTGTAGAGCGACCCCCAGAAGGGAGACATATGGGAAATGAGTATGTTTGGAAGAAATGTTGGGTTGAACCTTTTAGAGATCACCCCAGTTTCCACCATAGCCCATAAACTATGAATTATTTCCATTAATTTTTTGCCAAATTAGCCACCTTAGAGCAGAGAGGAGAAGGGACAAGAGTCACCCCATCTGATCGGGATCAAACTGGCTCTACAATTTTTTTTCGGAACCTAACAAAATTGTCCCGTGCAAGCTATCAAGTGAGTTTATAAGCCAAGGATGTTGGAATCAGCTAAAGTGGTAATTTATATAATCAATTTCGGTCCATGATAGGTGATTATAAAATTGAATATCCCTTTTTTGCTGTCAAAATTGCTGTTAAAATTATGCGAACGTCTACTATTGACTCATCCGACCCCAAATAATGAAAATTAATTAGCTTGCAATAAATATGTAAAAAGCCTTAATATGCATTAAGTTGAAAATATTTCAAAATTTATTTTTTAAGAACCAAATTTTTTTTTGTTTTACAAGTTAACACAACATATATATAAAAAATAGTTAAATCTTGACATGATAGCTAAAGCGCCAATTCTCATTTCACCTTAAAGAGTGATGCTGCTTCATATGTGACCACAGACCAGCATTTTGTGCAAAAGCTTTGAGACATATCTTGCACTTATAGTTTCTGATACCGGAATGTAATTTTTTATGCTCGGACAAGGCTTTTTGACGCTTGAACGTTGTATTGCAAATGTCACACTCGAATGGGCGATCGTTAGAGTGGGCGGCCTCATGATCCCGCAAAAGTCTGCGATCGTAGAAATCTTTGCCACAAGTTTCACACTCAAAAGGACGTTCGTTATAGTGACGTCGGCGATGGGACTTCAAATGACCTGAACTAGAAAACTTACGACCACACTCTTCGCAAACATATGGCTTTTCTCCGGTGTGCGAACGCATATGTAGCTTTAGCTCTGTCGTGGATATGAAGGACTTTTCGCATAGAGCACAGCAATGCGGTTTGATGCCAAGATGACGGTTTACGTGCACCTTAAAATTAGAGCTATCAGCGAAGCGAGCATCGCAGTATTCGCAAATAAACGGTTTGTTCGAAGTATGACGCTTGGTATGAACACTGAGCAGAGATTTATTTTTAAACCTCTTTGGACATAGTGTGCACATCAGTACCCCTGACTTGGAAATTGTGTGTGGTAAGCATGTTGTTTTGTGAGGATTTTTAAAATTCAAGGTTTTTGTGTCCTTGCTTTCCTTTAGCTCATTGTCATCGTTTTGTGATGTTTCTTCTAATACTTCGAATTCATATTTAATATTGTCCAACTCTATTCCAGTTTTAAGTTCTTCAAAGGAGTTGTCCAGAAGCTCTATGTCTCCGTAGTCAACTTCGCTTGCATTTTCTTGTTGTGTTACTTCTTCTAGGTCTTTTAACGATTCAGCTTTTATACTGGAGTCAGTTAAAAACTGTTCAAAGTGGCACAAATAATTTTCGCTAGTTCCCTGAAATAGAAAACCTTAATACTTGAAACTAATAGGTTTCTTAATAAATACCTGCAACTTATTATTGTCAGTTATTAAAACACTATAGTTCACAGGTCCTTCTTCTTGCACCTCTGGATAACAAGAAGCTTTCTTACGTTTAACCTCGCTAGCGCGCTGCTCCTCCATTACTTCGTTCAACACAGACTCCGTTTCCTCTTTGGTCAACTCCAAATGATTTTTCAATATGTGTTTCAAATACGCTTCCAAGTTGCGCATTTGTGTGTCACAAAAGCTACAGTTGAAGCTAATTCTTCGTTTGTTATTAAGTACGATTTCGCCACATATCATCTGTTGAGATTTTTCATTAAATGCGTGGGTCAGATCAGTCTCGTCAAAACTTTCATATTCGAGCCCGATTAGATTATAACTTATGGCTGAGCTATTAGATGTGTTTGAACACTCTAAATCAGTCATTATAAGATATTTAAGAAAAATTAAGAACTATTGATTATAAAACGCGCAAAGTAGTACGACAATTATATGTTGACAAAATAACAATAACTTACAGGATTGCATTTTTACAAGTAGTAAAAGAAGTCACATTGCCACTCTTGGGCCCAAGTTACACGATGCCTACTTGCTTGGCGAACAGTGTTTTGTTGTTGCTTAAAGCTCTGTAAAAACGAAAACAAAATTCCCATACGTACATTGAGTGTTTTGACAGCGAACAGGCAGCGGAATTTTTTTTCGCTAGGTAGTACGCTGTTGCAGGAAAAATTTGTTCAGTACAGCCAAGTTCGCAACCATGTGTGAAGAGTTAAAATTTCGCTGGCAATTATATTCCCGTACATTTAATTGCCGCGGAAATTTGACATTCAACATTAAAAAAAATAAGCAGAATGGTTGATGTTCAATTTGTTATTACACAAGTTTATTTAGTTTATTAATGTGTAGTCTTGCCTTTTATAGGATATAAATTTGCAGAAATAAAAATATGAATCTGTCAACCAGAACAGCTTGTGCTTTTTCTCCTCACAAAAATTTTGACTCTACACCAAAGTTTCGTGTGTGTACAGCATACTAAGCTTTTAATGGGAACTGTGAAAGAAAGAGTTTATTAATGTGTAGTCTTGCCTTTTATAGGATATAAATTTGCAGAAATAAAAATATGAATCTGTCAACCAGAACAGCTTGTGCTTTTTCTCCTCACAAAAATTTTGACTCTACACCAAAGTTTCGTGTGTGTACAGCATACTAAGCTTTTAATGGGAACTGTGAAAGAAAGTGAGAAGGAGCGGATAAGCACTTTGTAGGCTGTGCAAAATATGTTAATTTTTCTCGCTGTACAGAACAGCTATCACTGATCAAAACAGTATTGCGTTGTAGAAAGTATTTGAAAACGTCTACTGGTCTGATTATGATATCTTGACGTAACATAGGTTAACATGACGCAAAGTACTATGACTTTTTGTTGATTATGCTACCAATGTAGCAAGTATCAAATAAATCACTACATCAATTAGTTTTTCATCGTCTACCATTCTGAAACATATTTCAATTATTAATAAAAAATCAATTTAAATTAAACTACTTAGATTTTGCTTAAATAAATTTGAGAAAAGATTACTCAAAAATCAAAGTGTGATGCTAACAACCTTAAAAAAGCACATTGCTTACTGAAATGTCAGTCGACTTAACACAGAAACGAAAATTCAACAGACTTCCACGTCGTGTTACGTTTCGGCTAATTAGACACACAAAAAACTCGTTCTGTAGATTTGTATGTGACAAAAACAACGGCTGTGTTGATCTATGCTTGGCTAATTAGGCCATAACGCTTCTCGGCGGTCACCACTGAACGCCTAGCAAAGGCAGAGATTACACGTCATCCAAATTGAATGAAGAATATCGCGTTTTTTGTTCTCTTTTACTTTCTTTGTGATATTTGATTAAATACCTGCTCACACTAAGACTGCTAATATTTTGATTGAATGTTCCATGCCGAGTAAAAGTGTTGTTGTAAGTACCAGAAAAGTTGTTTATGCAACCCTATGATTGATTGATGCATATCTGGAGCTGATTCAAAATTGCGATGACGTTTTGAAAGTTAATTTTCGCCCTTGCAGAGAGTTCATATTTTTTTCGCTTGGAAAACAAGATTAATTTTGAATGACCCTTCAATTTGAATGAAGTGTAAGCAGTGCCAAACGATCTCCGCGTAGCTCCGGTCCATCAGAAATAAAAATTTGGCTGTTTGGGCCGGAGCATGGCAGAATTATAAGGTAGGGCCGATTTGCTTAGTGTCCTCACGCGTCAACGAATAGTGCAAAATTAAAATGCCGGCTTGTTGTCAAAACGACGAATTTAAAAGAAATTGCAAACGAAGTAAGTATATGTTTCCATTTTTTAAACTGTGCTGTCGCTTTTGTTAAAATTGTGACAATTTGTTATAAAAAAAAACTATAAAATGTGGAAGAAGTCTTAAACTTGCAAGAAAACTTGTAGCAATTTTAACCAAAAAATCAACTGCGAAATGTGAACATAAAGAACTCGAAATGAACAGCTGATTTTGACAACTAGCCCGCATTTTCTCTGCTTTCTACTTTATTCTTCTCCGAGTCGGCCCTCTTTTGTAATTCTGCCAAGGGCCGGAGTTGAAATAGTCGAAAATTGCTCAGGAATGTTATAAAAAAAATTAAACAATTTCGAAATTCTGGCAACGGATTCGGATTTAGCGACCCATTTTACCTAGTGTTTGCTCCAGCATAGAATTCGTGAAGATAAAAAATTTTAGCTGGCAGCACTATTAACCATCTTGAATTTTAAAATTCTGGCAGTCTAAATTGCATTCGTCTAATTCTTCCATCGCATGTGCAATTCCAAGTTTCAATTTTTAAAATCTTAAATTCAATTCATGCACCGACTTTTGTTGTGTATATAATAGTTATCTGCACGAATACATCCGAACGCCTCTTCTAAACATTTGCTTTAAACACCTATACTTACACTCTATCATTGTCAACAACCAACTACGAGTGAGTACACTACCAAACAAAAGTAAATCATTCAAGTACTGTACTCAAAACCGAAATGTTTTCGATATTATAATTCCTCGCGTACTTGTGCTCATATACGAAGTCCATGTATATAAGTTAAAATAAATAAAAGAATGTGAAAATAATTCATACAAACCTTAAAAAAAATACAATTAAATTTTTTAAACGTCAATACTTTTAAAAGAAAGTGAATAAATAAACTAAAAATAAAGTAGACTTTTTTAGACATGATCTTCATATATATTTCGAGCGGTATAGTATAATCTACTTGGTGTACTTGCTATGTTTTGAAAATACAATAAAGTAGTCTGCAGAAAAATAGCTATGCAACTAGTCCAAAGTTGTGTACACACTCTGTTAAGATCCAACCGGATGGTGTACAGTACTCGCTCCAGCTTGTGTTTGATTTGAAAGTACTGTACACAAGTTTGAAAGATACTATAAAATGTGGTACAGTGCGAAAGTGTACACAAATCCTTCATTCTGTTATGTTTGGTTTAGATTCGTTTGTCTGACGAATGCTACCGGCTATGTTATGTTTTAGTCGAACGAATCAAACATAACAATCACTCGTTTCTAAACGAATGTGTTAAAAAATCGGTTAAAGACTACCCGTGCAGAGGTTTAGTATATAGCAATGCCAAAAAAACGCACCAGTACCAAAGTTTCCAGAAAAGCACTATAAATAGTACTTAAGGTACTAACTATTGTTGGATGTAGTAATTCTTAACATGGTATATTGTGGCCAAAATCTCTTGCGTGGGAAAAAATACCACATGTGCGATATTTACCACGCGTGCTAAAAAAATACCTCAAACTACCACAATAAGCCTCAAGTTACCACAATACCTCAAATATCTTGCCTTCTTCATTCTTCAGCTTATGTGGAATGCATTGATACTATTCTAGCGAAATGTATGAAAATTAGTTTAATTATATTCTGTACATATCAATTTTAACTAATTTATTATGTGTATATATTTTTATTATATTAATATTTAAGAAAATGAAATGAACTAATATGCTTATTATGTTTTAAATAAATAAAGAACTGAATAATTTTTAAAATTAATATTTTTTATTGAATATGGTAAAATCTTGGTAATTATGTTAAGAGGCTGTCAGAATCAAATTAGTTTTATGGTAATCACAGCATTTTAGTATATTTTGGTAGTTTGAGGGATTTTATGGTAATTTGAAGTATTGTGGTATTTTGTGGTAATTTGAGGTATTGTGGAAGTTTTGTGGTATTTTGCGAGTGTGGTCATTTATGAGAATTATGTGTGAGAAAAAGATAATTTTGGTGTTAATTTCATTTAGGTACACCGGCTAAAATTATCCTATCTTTTACATTTTGTCGAACAAGCTTGGCAATATGGTATCAGGCAATATGGTATCAGGCAACATAACCACGGCAAGAGGTTTTCTCTGTCGATTGGCAATGCTAGTATAAGCTCAGCTGTTATTTTACATTAAAATTTATTTATTTTTATTTGTCAGTGTGGTTTAAGGCAAAAAAGTTGTTAGATGGAGTTCGAATATATATCACCAGAAGCTAAGATGATGGAAACATCCACAGAAACTAACCAAAAATTAATATGTGGCGCAATAACGTTGATAAACAAGCGCAAGATAAGCTTCTGTTGTAATTTTTGTGCAGGAGAAGTTCACAGCATTGGAAGTTTTTTGCGACACATTTTAAAGGAGCATTTAATTTTTAGTAAAGCGGAAATGGACGCTCTGCTTTTGGGAGCAAAAAGTAAACAAGACAAAAATAGTGAACAGGACACGAGTGCTGAGACAATTCAACAGGAGGAAGGACAAAGGACAGATTTTTTGGAGATGAACGGTATAAAAGCCGAAACAGAGTCGCAGATCAAAAATGGGGAGATAAAGGTAACAAGACATTCACTTTTAGATATAAAGGACTACAAAATTATTTCACAAATTTCAGAAAGAATCAAATGAATTTATGAACAATTTTGAGAGTTTTATAAATTCTTCTGATTATAAAGCGGCCAAGTTGGAACACAATGAAGACTTTTCATATGACTCTAGTTTAAGTGGTAGTCAAACCGAGGAAAGCTATGAGGAGTTTGAACTTTTAGGAAAGTTCTTCGAGGAGGTACCGCCTATAACAAAGGAAGAAATCGAAATGAGAGAAGTTGACTTTGATATTGAAGTATTGCCATATGCATCAACATACCAACACCAAGAGGAAGATAACAAAAAAATTGAGCCAAAGATAAGATACATTATGAATAAATTAAAAAACGAAGTACAAGCAACAAATGTATCGCAAGCAATAAACGCAATGCAAAGAGCTAAAGTAGTGCAAGTTAAAAAAACATTGCAAGCCTCAAATGCAGCAAACTCAACGCAAGCAACAAATGTAATAGTAGCAACAAACTTAAAGCAATCCACACAACAGACCACAGCTAAAAAAAAACCCCGAATAATGTGTAAAATTTGTAAAAAAATATTCAAAAACGAGGATCTTCTCAGTGTACACTTACAGCGTCATGCCGAAGTCAAAGCAAAACCCTTTATATGCGAGTACTGTGATGCACAATTCAGTCATAAATCCAATCTTAATGTGCACGTGAAACGCCATCTTGGTATTAAACCTTACGGTTGCTCGTTTTGTGCTAAATCATTTACTTCTAGCACAGAACTTAAGATGCATATAGTAAAACATACGGGTGCAAAACTATTCAAGTGTAATGAATGCAATCAGCAGTTTTCACGGCAATTCCAGCTAAAGTCGCATAGTCGAAGACATAACGAACGTCCCTATGAGTGCAGAACCTGTGGTAATAACTTTTTCGATAGTCGACAATTACGCGAACATGAAACCATACATTCGATAGATCGTCCGTTTTCTTGTGAAACGTGCGGAGCGACGTTTAAGCGTGGGAAAGCTTTAAGAGAGCACAAAAAGCTGCACTTGGATGTGAAAAGTTATGAATGCAAAATTTGTGGAAAAACGTTTGCTCAGTATGCCGGATTGTATGCGCATATAAAAACGCACAAATCAAAAATGAAATAATGACCATAACTTTCGTAAATTCTCAATTGTGTATAGAAGCAGTATTTATTAAAAGCAAACCTATATAACGGCTCTCAATAGTTTGTAAGCTTAACCTTAATTTATTATACTTAACTTAGAAATATTAATGTTTAAGCATCTGAAGGAAAACTTGACTAAAGTTTGAAATGTCGAATTGAGACAAATAATGTCAGAAAAAGGTAATCGTAAGAAAGTTGTAGCAAATTAATTATTACAACTTAAGTTTTTCTTTTGATAATCTATATATTGGTGATTCCATGCCAAATCGAAAGCTTTTGTCCAAATATTGATTTTGATGATTCCGATTTTTTCAAACTTTGCGTGTCGATAGAACTTAAAAAATAG
Source organism: Coremacera marginata (assembly GCA_914767935.1). Classification (NCBI taxonomy): domain Eukaryota; kingdom Metazoa; phylum Arthropoda; class Insecta; order Diptera; family Sciomyzidae; genus Coremacera; species Coremacera marginata. Next base: position 138,664,482 of record OU612046.1, on the reverse strand, counting down.
AAATATTTGCATATTTTTTATATATTTTTTTTCTGCAAGTAATACACAGTGTAAAATTAAAAAAAGGTAGTTTTACCAGGGTACGTAAAGGTTCGCTCGCGTACCTTTGTGAACGTACCATTCAGAAAGGTACACAAGAAATCGTACGCGCTCGTGGACGTGTACCCTAAAAAATATTTTATCGCTCTTGTTCACGAGCGCGTACGTTTTGGTGAGACTTTGAAATGTGGTCTTGTTACGTGTGCCTACCAAAACGTTCGCGCTCGTGAACGGGAATGTAAATGAGACTTAATGCCCATGAGACAGCTCATGAGCCGCTCACGGGAATGAAATCAGAGCAGTTTAGAAAAAAATTTAACTCCCAGTAGAATCCATTGCAACGCTCATGATTTCCGTAGACTGTGGACAAAAATCTAGGTTTCACATGGTTTATATATGTTATTAGTAGGCTAATGGAACTTTTTTAGGTTGTGTGGGCTCCGTGAGCAAAAATCTTGGATTTTTTGACAGATATTTTCGATTTGGATAAATAGGTTCCAGTTGAAGTATTTTTGAAGTTTTTGGGCCACTGGCACTTTTTGGGTTTAGTGGATTCTTTGAATAAAATTTTCTCGAAAAATATGTTTATCCGGGTCACTGGAACTTTGTTGGGCTTAATGGACTCCTTGGACCAAAATCAGAAATTTTTTCGTCAAATACGTACCAATTGGACTGAAATTTATAGCTTTAGTGGACTCTTTGAATAAATTTTTTCTTGACAAATAGGTTCCACGTGACCAAATGAATTCCACTTTGAATATTTTGCAGCTAGTAGGGTAATTTGAACTTTTTTGTGTTTAGTAGATTCCTTGGACAATCATATTTTGTAAAATATGATGCACTCGCACAAATACCTTCTACTTGCACTATTTTTGGAACTAGTTGAGTGATTAGAATTTTTTTCGGCAAAGTGGACTCTTTGAACACAAATATTTTATTTTTTGATAATTAGGTTTCACTTGTAATATTTTTGGAAATAATTGGGACATTCTAACTTTAATAGGATTAGCGAACCTCTTGGACAAAAATCATGAATTTTTGACCTATTGCCCAATAGTTCCAAAAGTGCAAGTGTATCCCATTTGTCGGAGTGGAATCTTTTTCTCAAAGATCCAAAATTTTTGTCCAAGAAGTCCACAAAACATAAAAAAAATACAATGATCCGAATTTAAGCCGAACATATTGGCCATAGAACTATATATTTTTGTCAAAGGAGACCACCAAACCCAAAAAAGTTAAAAAGAACCAACCAGCCCCAAAAATATTGAAAGTGGAACCTATTTGTCAAGATTTTTGTCTAAGGAGTCCACTTTAAAAAAAAAAAATTAAAATGACCAAAATAATTCCAAAAATATTGAAAGTGGTACATATTTGTCAAAAAAACCAAGACCTTTGTCCAGAGTCCACAAAACCAAGAAAGTTCCACTGACCCAACAGTTGTAAAATATTTAAAATGGAAACTATTTGTCAAAAAATGTCCAAGGGCAAAATACATAAAAGTTCCAATGGAAATTAATTGCCGAAAATACATCGACTTTTGTCTAAGGAGTCCATAGAATAAATAAAAATTCCTTTTATCTACCTGGAAGCTCCACTATGTCGTTTTTTCAATCATTGCCATGTACGGCTCATAAACCGTCCCATGAGCATAAATCGTCTCATTTGCATACACGCTCATGGATGGGTACGCCAAATATTTTATGTCGTTCAAGTACATGAGCTAGTTCTATTGCTCTGAAGTTGTGGCTCATGTACACAGACGTGAGACGTTATGAAAGGTACACAAGCGAGTACCAAAATGTGCTGTGTACTAGCTCATGTACGTACACGAGCGGGCCTTTCAGTACCCTGGTTTTTACAAACACTTTAATGAAAAATTGTATTTTTTTTTGACATTTTTTAAGGTCAGACCACTACTTTTTGTGTTTTGAAAACATTACGTATGTGGCATTCGTTCTTAATACATTCCCAAAATTTTACGTTGGAGATTTAATGCTAAATCTTTTAAAAGAATTTTTCAAAAACTGCCTACACAAAAAACTTAAATTTTTAATTAAAACTGGAATTTTGTGTATTTCTTGTACTTATAGTATTTTATAGTTTTTAAGCAAGTAATTTTTCTTATGCTTGAATTTAATATTGTTTTTATTTTTTTTTTTTTATTCCTAATAAAGGAAAAGATGTCGGAGTTATACTACTAGCTGCTAATTATAAAATACCGTACGAAGTACAAAAAATACCAAAAATTTCATTTTTAATTAAGAATAAAAGTATTTTGTATGTATCTTTTTAGGATTTTGTTTAGTTGGAAGATTGCAAGCAGTATGCTGTGATGACCAGTTGTCTTGATACGTTTGTCTTACCAGAGGTGTCCCACAGGGCTCTGTTATAGGGCCTTTGTTGTTCTCTATTTACATTAATGACTTACCTGCTGTATTAAGTAACTGTGAGATACAAATGTATGCAGATGATGTGCAACTGTACTCTTTATGCACAACTAATGATTTAAACAGAATATTAGTGATATAAATGTTAACCTAGAAAAATGCTTGGGCGCACGGAAATGGTTTGGCGCTAAATCCTAAAAAGTCACAATGTTTAGTGATTTCTAAAAATGCTATGAATACTGCCCGCTTCCCAAATTTTATATTAAATAACATCAATATCGAAATTGTGTCAAATGCCAAAAATCTAGTCGTATTTTTAATCAAATTCTAACATGGAAGTCACATATTAATATTGCTATCGGTAGGGTTTATGGAATGCTTCGTGGGCTATGGCCTTCTTCTTTTGTACGGCCGTGAGATTTTTAGTAACTGTGACTTAATCAGTAGGCAAAAACTGAACAAAGCTTTCAACAACATTGCAAGATATGTTTTCGGTATCGAACGCTATGCTCGTGTTCCACAATTTGCAAAAACAATTTTTTCTAATTTCGTTTGACGATACAAAACCTTAATATTGCTACATAAGATCATTCATAGTTAAGAACGCAATTTTGTATTTTAATAAACTGGAATTTTCGTGGTCTAGTCGAAATAATTTAATTAAGCCTATTAGGCACTTAACTCTTGTCTCTAAGCGTCAATTTTTTGTGCATGCCATTCGTCTCTGGAACTCATTGTCTGTAAACCTTCAGAACATTAGCAATGCAAGTATATTTAAGAATGATTTAATACAAGTATACAAGTTTATCAAATTATTGAAAGTTGTTTCTAATTGAATACAAATTATAAGTAAATCTATTTAATTTTTTTTGTATTTTTTGCAGCCAATTGTATTTAGTTTTAATGTCTCCGTGGCTTATGTTTTAAATGTTAACCCCTTATAGCCCCTTGTGGCATTTATGTAACAAACTAAAAAATATCCTACAAAGTTCATACGAACCGTATTGATTCCCTTTTAACTCATTGTTGAATCACTGCTACATACCGCACTAACGAAATAATACACCATCGTACCCAGAGATGGCGCTATTAGTATGTTATAGAACGTTTATTTTGAAAATTAGAATACCACGACAATTCGGTGCATGCAAAAAATTGGAAATTCGTGAAAAATTGTTAATTGTCCTAAACTGACACAGTTTTCTGTTACACTACCCTCAAAGAAAAACGGCACCTAAGCGTAGCGCAGGTGAAATAATTTTCTCATATAAGACTACGAACACGAACCGATTTGCGATATGAAAACGTGCCGTATATGTAAAGTTTGGAATAAGAGAATTAGACAAAAAAAAAGTAGTCATTTGAATGTATTGGTACTACAACGCCAAGGCGTTGCAAAATCGTTATGTTTACGAAGAGTTTTACTTTGAAATAATTTCGTCTCAACTTTATATGGAAAATTATGCAAGTGTTAGTGAAATGGCGGTTCGTTTACGGTACGATTTCGTTTCGCAAAACTGCGTTACGTTTGTTTTTCTTAGAGGGTACTGGGTAAGTTCCTAAAATACATATTAGATTTCCACACACAACATAGAAAAATATTTAATGTTAGCTCAATGTCACAGATCTGTCGTGCCCTCCCTTTATTCTGTAATAAATAGATACATAATAAAAATATTGATTTTCTAAAAAATACGTGTTTTATTAAACTTAAAAACAAGTTTATAAATGTTATTTATTTTACGATCATGGGTTATAAGGGGTTAAGGTTATTAAATAATCTTTTAGCATAAGGATTACAATTAAAGAAACAAATAAAAAAACTAAATAAATAAAATTGACTCTAAAAACTAAATAAATGTTAAGACTCTTAAATATGTCTTAACATTTTTTTGTAGTACTAACGGTTTTCAAGATATAGTTGTTTTACTACATGTCTGAATCACACACTTCGATTTTTACTTTGTCATTCCGTTTGTAACGCCAATAAGGCGGCGTGGTAGGTTTAGAAAAGTATATATATTTTTGATCAGCATCACCTCCTGAGTCGATTTCCGTGTCTCCGTCTGTCTGTCCGTCTGTCGACACGAATACAGCCGTAATTTTAAAGCTATCGCAATAAAATTCAATATATAAGCTTATTTTTAAAAAAGGAATATCAAGTTCGAGAATGAGCCAAATCGGATAAAAACCACGCCTACCTCCCATACAAAGTGACTTTATTTTAACCGTAAAATGTTTTTAAAATTCGCAAATAGAAATACCTTGAAATTTAGCACGTAAGCATTGATCTTTAATCTGAATCTGAATTCCTGGTTCTGAAATTTGGAAAAATTGGATGAAAACTACGCCTACCTCCCATACAAAGTGCCTTTATTTTAAATGTAAAATCTCTTAAAAATCCACAAAAATTAAAGAAATGTCTTAAAATTTTGCACATAAACTTTGATATTTTATATAAGCCATCTCTATGATATGTGGCAAAATCGGATGAAAACCACGCCCTTTGCCTTCTACTTCATTCTTCTCCGAGTCGGCTATACCTTATAATTCTGCCATGGTGTGTAGTTGCTATGATACCAAATGGCGGTCACTTGATATATAAATGTTGCCACGCCTTCTTTTACCGCCCTTCTTATACATAAAAAGTTTAGTGCAGTGTCTCTTAAGAGTTCAGGAACGGTAACATCTAAGGCTACCAACTTTACAACATCTGTTATTAAGGTAAATAGCTCGGTTAATTAAAAAAATAAGTTGCCAGATCCCCTTTACCACGTACAAATAAATAAATATGCTGTAGTTCTGACGGTTTTGGTTGCATTAGACTCAAATTTTGTAGTTTAGTTTGTATGATTACTGTCGGAAACTGCTTAAAAAATGGACGTGGACACACTATAACTACGTCCACTTTTCAGAAATCGTTACAATTCCTGAGCTGTACATGTCTCGATAGTGAAACTTGTTGTGTAGGTGCTGTGAGACACAGTGGCGGTCAATATATCTAATGTCTATATATATGCAATGCAACGCTGACCCGACAACCGCTCCTATGAGCCCGAACAGGACCAAAGGGGTTGTCGGGTCTCTCGGCGAAATCCGCTCAGAACACGTGCAGAATAGGAGCGGTTGTCGGATCAGCATTGCTTTTCGGTATAAATGCTAAATTTTGGAGAAAATTATTTCATATTTTGTTTTGAACTTACAGAATGCAACACAGACACACAAAAGAAAACGTCAGTTATGATAAAAATTAAGAAAATAACACTGAACACAACTAATCCTTAAAAAAAATATGGCTTACGCTTATGCCACTCAAAGAGAGACCCGACAGCCGTCGGATAAAATGAATAACAAGCTATGTCAACGAAGTGCTCTCACAATGCGCAGAAGCTACGAGGCGTTGGACTAAATGTAAACAAGGCAGGCTCTATGATGCTTGCAGGCTTGCCTGATGAATATAAGCCTATGATCATGGATATTCAGAGCTCAGTTATCACAAATCACAGGCGACGCAATTAAGATGAAGGTCCTGCAAGATGTTAAGTAAGAAAAAACAAGTAACGAAGCTACGTTTTCTGGTCACCAAAAATTTAAGAAATCTTAAAATTTTCTAATCAATCTAGTTTTAATCAATAATCAATAAACATTTTATCAATAATGTTTCCCCTTTCTTGTTTAGTCACTGAAATTAGATTGAAAATTATTTATTTTTGTATTTCAAAAAGTATCATCATTCGGCAATTTTTTGCAAATTGGAATGTAGAAAGTTTTAGCTATTTAAAGTAATATTTAATATGATTTAATATTTAATGAAATTTAAGATAATTAATGAAATAAAAAAGGAAGCAAAGGGCCAAGATGCTATAATTGCCAAGAATTAGCTAATTTCGCAAGAAATTGTCTGACAAAGACAATTTTAAAGCAAAAGAAGAATGGTCACGCAATGCTAGGATCTTTTGCGGCTACAGCAATCTGAATAGTATCTCGACCATGGTGCGCCTGCATGTGCTCGGACAGCTATCAATTCTCAAGCAATATCAAACCCAATAAAACAGAGGATATGATCGCCAATACGTCAAGCAAACATGTAGAAGAAGTCGGAACATAAAAATGGAACTACGAAAGTTGGATTGAACAATATCGAATTGATGTTTTGCATGTACCTCATCTCTGCACAAATTTACTGTCGATGTGTCGAAAATTGTTAGCAAAGGACATCAAGAAACCAGTGGCACGATCAAGAATGTCGCGACGCCACTGCAGAGAAAGACGCCGCCTACAAAACCACCTGCAGTCGGTTGTAACGCGTGCTGCTAAGGAGCGGTACAGAGGGAAGAGGAGGGACGAGAGACGTCTTTTCTTGGCATTTGAGGGTAAAATTAAATTAAGTATATGACACAAATATTTTTGCAGATTATACATAAATATTTTATAGACGGCTTAAGGCTTCGAATATACTTCAATACGGCCGCGGAGGAGTATTTTAGTTTCGGTACCCTGCCGTTCAATTATGGTAGTATTTTATAATTTTGGTTTAACAATAATTATAGCGTTTTTTTTTATATGAATTTTTATTCAAATATTTTGGCGTATCAAATATTAAAAACTTAATTAACTCTTAATATATAATAATTTATGATATTATGAAATAATAATTCATTAATATACATTCTTTGTATACTTAAGTCCAGTTTAATAATGCTAATTCACGCATTTGTTTATGTAAAATTTTTTAAAATAAAACTAACAATGATAATTCGGTGTTTTCTGTTAGAACTAACATTTTTAGAAAATTTTGAAAACTTAGAAAAAGGAATTTTCTAAACACTATCAATTATGTCTGCAACTTATTAATAAATGGACGCAATATTTTGCTTAAAACGATATTTTAAACAATTATTTATATTTAATAATATACATACATATAAAAATAAATTTTTACTTAAATCGAGTTACGTGAACTAATTTTGCTGAAGTGTTAAAATAAATTCCTTTAATTGTAAAAACAATATTTATACTTAAAATTTGAATTAGGAGATAAAGTGTTAAAAAGCTTTGCTGACAAAGAATACCCTTTACAGCGAATGTTGGAAGACATCACGAGTTATTTAAATGTACTTTTTGGCTCTTATATTTGGGCCAAAACAATGCTTTCTCATTACTAAAAAAAACTTTAAACTTGCATTTACAACCTAACCCTAGATTGTTTTATATAAAATATTAAGGTGCATTTTGAATATATTTCACTAAATAATATAAATTCATCTATCTGTCTTTAAGTTATTTAAATATGATTATCAAAAAAAAAAAAAATTGAAAAGAATACAAATTTATAGGATTAAAAACTTAGTTTACGTCTCCTACGTTGTATTTTTTTATCTGAAAATTATTCAGTTTTATAATAAAATACTAATCTCACTTACTTCTTTTCTTTTAAACAAATTGCTAAAAAAAGAAACATAACATAACACAAACATACAACAACATAACATTCTTATTGAGAGACAATCGTTTTAATTGAGAATTATTCAGCCCTATCATGAGTATTTTTTTCGCCGGGAATCGGAAAGTGAATCTTCGTTTTTCAAGAAAAAGCTCAAGAATTTTGAAAATTTTTATTGCAAATTTGTCCATCAACCGTCGATATTCATAAGTGTAAGAAATGAGAAGTGTAAGAACATACCTGCTATCTTAAAAACGGAAGTTCTCTTTTCCGATTCCGGACGGAAAATACTCATGATAGGCCTGATTCTGTTTTGTTTGCGACAAAGGAAAATAGTCATCATAACTACAGAAAGTAAATGGTGTTTTTGGAGTGTGATATGAATATCGATTTTAAAGCGACTGTTTTTACTTCTTATCACAAACTTCAAGATAAAATTAATTTTGTTTATAATAAAAACTACCTAAAAAAAAATTTAACCACTACGCCTTAATATGTTATATTTTTTTATATGAATTAAATTTTTTTAAGTTTTTTATACTTTCCTAATTTCAGTACTATATGTAAATTTGATACATTAGGGCAAAGCAGAAGCTAAGAAAAAATTTAGTGAAAGCTCTAAATTTACTTTTGTTTAGCTCCATACTTTTTCTTGAATTCTATTTTTTCTTGCAAATTTTTTTACGTTCATCAATTTCAATAGAGCTTCAATCAATATAAAAACGTTATATTAAAGAACTCGCAACGTAATACTACATTGAAATATTTTATTATACTTTTTAAACCATTTAAACTGTACTTTTGTTGTATTAAATACAATGGAATCAAACATAAACAGTAAAAAAAGGTTTTCCTCCAAAAACTATGTGGACTATGATTAAGAAAAGATATGAATTCGTCCACTTATTGAAAGCTCTGAAACACATTTATGTTCATATATCGCTCATATTGTTTACTTATATGTAGGTTTTCTATAACGTGACTACATATCTTTGTCCAATGCCACTTTAAAGGATAAACTAATATATTTATTAATTTTTTGCTGTATCTGGTACTAAAAAATGGTTTGCAAAATTAACAATATTAAACTAAGCTTTTTTTTTTTTGGTTGAACTTCGGTTCCAATAATTTCTAGTCAACCAATTTGGACATGGATGTAGGGAAAAAACCTCCCTGCCCTCCTTGGCTTCAGGGTTGCATCAATATTCTATCTTTCTATCTCATAAGTAATCGAATTTTTCTTGCTATTAGCTAATCGACCTATAAACGTCTCAATAATACGATAGTTAATTCAATTCTACTTTAAAAATCATATCAAATTTCCTTTCAACTTACGTAGTTAGGCATTAAGTTTGCGATTTTTGCTTTCTATTTACACAATATTAATTTGTATTTTGATGACCAGGCGATCGTCTTCACAAAAGCCTTTGCGCACCATATCCGCTATATTGGCGTATTCGACAAAACCAAAACCGCGTGTACTAATTCGTTCGCGTGGCTTATGAAATGCCAGTATCTCAGGTTTTGTCATTATTGTATCATGCTGCGACAAATTTGGATCTCTGGGATGTATGATACACAGTTTGATGCGTCCTCTGAAGGGCCAATCTAAATGAAAATCATTTTCCGACTGCATCAAATGTACATGCAGACTAAGTAGATTGTCTTTTTTGGGCTGTATGTTGAGACGCGCACAAAACTTATAGCCATATGGTGAGGTGTAACAAGCGCTTGAATACACCTGATTGTTGGCATTGGCACGCAGCTGTTCTATGAGAGAATGAAAGTTTTTAACCTCCCAGACTATGACGCCATTGCTGTATCTTGCATCAATTTGTTGCCTCGCAATCTCGTGCTCGCGACAGCGCTGCTCCAGTACTACGATGCGCTGATACATGGCCTGCACGAGCTGTTCATCTGCCTCGTTGGCATACTGCGGCGGTGGAGGTGGCAACATACCTGCACCTGCATGACCATTGCTGGTGTTGGCTTTTTGTGGCGCGGTCCAGGTGGCTACAGCTGTGTGTTGAAAAGCCTGCAGCATGAGCTGCAAGTGATGTGGCTGATCTTCTTTGAGATGTTCTTCGAGCGCATTGGTCTCCGGGCGTCCCACAAAACTACACTTAATACTAGCAAACGGACACTTTTCTGCAGATTCCTGTTGGCGGCGATAAGGGCAGGTTGGCAAATGCTTGTCCACATCAATGGGTGATGCAATCACCGCGCAGCCTTGCGGTGAATTGGGGCATTTTAATTTTATTTGCTCTATTTCACGTCGTGTGAAATTGTCCGGAAAAACATCATCGGCAGACAGCTGTTTTTTGTCGGTGGGGCAACATGGATCGTTGCTTAGCCATGAGTTGAGACATGATTTACAAAAGCGGTGACCGCAGGTCGTTAGAACTGGTTCATTGAGCCAGTGTATACAAATTGGGCATTCGTAACGCGCATCTAAGTAGTCGGTCTCATTCTCATCAGATGTTACAGATTCTGCCGGCTGCGGATAAGTAGCACGGGACAGCGGCAATGAATTGGGTGGCGCGCCATGAGATTTATTGTTGTCTTGTTGCGGCGTGTGATGATGATGGTGACTGTGATGAGGTTGCATTTGTTTATGTACTGCATTCATGTTCTGCATTTTATCTGTATTATGAAAATCTTTCTTTTTGGCACTTTAATTGTTCTCTTTTATAATTGAAAGAATGGTAAAATTATAAACTAATTGTCTTGGAATGTATTGATTTCTATATGTTTTCTAAAACATATGTATATTGACACTTTTAGAAACACAAAGATGTGTCATTTGATTACAGCGGAATTAGATGCAAAAAATGTTACGTTCTTAAAAGTAGTTGGCAATATAGCGTAGGAGCACTGCCAGGCAAACAAAAAAAAAATGTAGACTTATATCAACTTGTAGACTTATATCAACGATACTCGCTCGCTCGGGAAGCAAGTTGTTTTGTTGCATGATATAATTATTTAGAAGGTCACTCCTACCTTCTGTTCTGTTGGCGTTTTGGAGTTGTCAAAAACATATTGAAAAGAGAAAACGAAGAAACAGCAAAACAGATGAAAAGTTAAACTTTGTATTGATTTGACAACTCCCGATCGCCGCTCGTGAGAAAAAAGGTATTTGTCAAGGCTACCTTGTAAATTATTGTATCATGTTTTGTTGTTGCTTTCAATGCGAAACTGTCAAAATGCACGGAGAGTAAGAGTGGGTGAACACTTTGTAGACCTAGCAAAATATGTAAATTTGTACTCGCTGCACAGTACAGCGATCACCGATCAAAACAGTGTTGCGTGGTAAGCATGTGAAAATTCAAAAGGTCGAAATTCTAAAGAACCAGGGACAAAATTACAGCATCCGTAGTTGAGCAAATTACCAACGGCACGACGATTTTGCTAGATCTGACGGATGCTGTAATTCGGCCGCATATTAATTTCTAATCTCGTTCCAAGACCCTTTGTATTAACCTTTGTATGACTTTTCTCGTAAAAATCAACAAGTTTCGCAAGTTAATCTCCTCAGAGGGCTAAATCTCGATTTAATTTAGTTATGTAAACGTGCTATATCTCACGATCAAAATGTGAAAGAGAGTAAAAAGAGTTCATTGCTCGTCGAGCAAGCGAGCATCGTGTTATATGAACCATGGCAGTATCGTGGGCTGTTGTCTGTAGCTGTGCTCAAAATTCGTGTTCACAAAATTATAAAAATCGAATTCACTCCAAGTGAACACATTTTAATTTAAATCGATTCTGTAAACTACTGGAAAAGGCAACGACTATAATTAAAAAACCTAAAATTTAAACAGCTGACATGGTGAGTAAAAAATCCAAGAGCTGAGTGAATATATAAAGATATATTTTTGAATAAAAATTCGATTGTAAGCATAAATAAACATCACTATGGAAACTAATCGACTGACTACAAAATATTTAAAATGCAATTCCAAATCACAACAACAATTTAATGATCAAAATCAAATATTCAAAGAAAAAATTAAATTTGAAAAAAGTGTAAACTTTTCTGAAGTTCGAAACTCATTTCCAATGCTAGGGAATCGGAAACGGGATGTATACACAAAATTAAGTGTACACCGTTTTTTTTTTACATTTAGAGGATGAAAAACAGTTAGAGGTTAGGATTATGGACTATTATATTTCAAAACATATATTAAACAGCGTTCATATACTATTTTCTCAAGTCAAAATATCTTAATCTCTAGTTTTAAGTGCGATTTTTGTCGTTGAGGTAACGAAGTATACTTTCGTGGCAGCTATGTTACTGGAGCGAGGTGAGGCAGCCAAAGGTTTTGATTGATTTTTCTCTTCATATATAAATATAATTAATAAATACTTTTACGATAAAATTTTTAAATACGTTGATATTTTCCAACACATCATAAATTAATAATAAAACAATTCAATATACCAAATAAAGGTAATAACTTACATATTAAGGATAATTATATAAAATATGGTGGCCTTGAATGAGTGCGTAAGCATGCGTGGAACGATTATTTTTGCTTTTTTCTTAAGGGTCTCTGATGCGTTGAAGTTTTTTTTGAAGTTTCCAAGGTAGGAAATTTTGTAAAAGTAAATCTAGGTATTTTGTTTTTGTCCAAAATATCTCATCAAATGGACAAAATTGCCAATTTTTCATTAAATTTATTTTTAATTTCCTTTTTAAACACGAAATTTGTGAAAATCAAGCCCGATTTCTTTCTAGAGATATCTTTATGTATTTATAAGCTTCAATACAATCATCGAATGCCTATTTTAAACTTAAATAAACTTGTAACCTTAGTTCATTTAACAATTCATGTTTATTTTTTGTGGAAAACTATTCTTTGAAAATTTTCTTAGTTCTTGAAATTTGAAAACATTTTCTTACTGTGAAAAAATGATTTGATCTTTAAAAACATATTGGATAATTTGTCAATTATAGTAACAAAATTACGTATTATATCGCACACTAAATACAAAACAGTCACAACTCAAAATTTTTAAATTTCTAGGTGAAGCAACAAAGCAATTTTATTTTTGAAGGAACTACATACAAAGCAATGAGACAAAACTTTTTTTTTAAACTATAGAGAAAAGGCAAAGTATACAGAAGTGTCAAAGTATATGATCACTACGAATAGTTTACATTAAAAAGTAAAATTTTGTAAATTTTGAGTTGTGGCTGTTTTGTATTTATTGTGCGATATGTATGTGATAAGAAATAATTGAAAAAAGTTTCTCAAAAACTAATAGTGACCTCTTTCAACCAATAACCATCATAATAGGACCTCCTTCAAGCTATAACCTATTTTCATAGTGGCCAATTTTGCGTTTAGTATGGGAAAATAAATTAATTTTTGAATTCTACTTTATGTATGATTACAATTCATATATTATTTCTTTGTTTTTTGAGGTTTAACATTGTTAGCTTTTTCGAAAGAAAAGTATGCAAATTATATAATTTTTTTTTAAGTTTTATATTAAAAAATGTTAGGTTTTGTCTCGTAAAATAAAACTTTAAGTTTATTTCATGACTCTTTCGTGCCATTTTATTTTCTTTTTCTTGGAAAAATATTAAGCAAAAGGCAAAATAAAACGAAATATTAGTAAATAGATTTCACGAGTTTCCGAAGCAACAGTTTTCACGATTTTATCATGAAATGAAATTTTCTTATAAATTCTTAAATGGAATAATTAATTCAGCTTATGTATTTCAATTGAAATTCTTTTAAATCCAAAATTATCTTGAAGCTATTAGAGCAGTTTGGAACACTGCCTCTATGACAAAATCTACCACTTAGCTTTTGAGATAATTTTTAATAAACAAACTCAAGCACTTTAAAAGAAGAATTATTAAAGATATATTTATATATTGAAAAAAATCGGTATTTTCTAGGTTAGGTTAGGTAAGTTGGATCGTGCACCGTTACTGGCGCTTCCGCCGGGGCCTATAGGTATATTGCAAGTCACTTTGTTATGTTTATGGTACCATCTTAACCATTGTTCCAATTTATCCTCAAACTATCCAGTGCTTTTTATGAACCTCCAGAAGTCAAGCGGTGATGTGTTCACTAACTCTTCAAACACTTTAAAAAATCAGTTCTCCATATATCGGAGTCTACGATTCTGTAGATTTGAATACTCGCATAGGAGGTGAGTTATTGTTCCTGTTTCTTCTGGATCTTTGCAGCTCTGTCAGAAGTCTAGCGCTGTTAAGCCCATTCTATTGGTCATTACCCCAATGGGGCAATGTCCTGTTAGAACTCCAACAAGAATCCGGATTTCCCGCTTGACCAAAAAAAGAAGGCTTTTAGTTCTCTTTTTATTTAGTTCCGTCCAAAGCTTTCGAGATATGTTGCAGTCACCTCTGGATGCCCAGCTTGTGTTAGCAATATCTCTGGCCTTAAGATCTATACTCCTTTTGACGACGCCTATTGGAATGTGCACATCTGTATCAGCACTGTTTGTACTTGCGGTTACTCCACGCCTTGCCAGTTCATCTGCTGCGTCGTTCCCTTCAATATTTTGCTATGTCCGGGAACCCAACAGAGAGTGACATTATGGGTATTGCAGATGCTGTTCAGTGCCAGTTTACAGTTTTGCACTGTTTGAGCCTTCGTTGTTTTACTGTTCAATGCTTTGATGGCCGCTTGGCTGTCCACAAAAATTACTGCCCTTGTGGGGGTAAGATTTTTCCTGTGAATGGCCTGTGCAGCTTTTTGAATAGCATATATTTCTGCCTGAAAAATGCTACAGTAATCAGGGAGTTTGTTAAACTCTTTGATTTGCAGTGTTTCACAGTAGGCACCCGATCCAGTTCCGGTTTCCATTGTGGTACCATCAGTATATAATTGCAGATTGCCATAGGACTCTACAGCCGTTTTTTTCCATTCTTGTCTGCAGGGGATGGATGTGGTGTATTCTGTACCGAATCTCACACTGGGTATGATATAGTCGTTTGTTCTTTTTATTCCTCGGTTTTAAAGAGATTTAGAATAGATGCATGTCCCAATGTGTTGTTCTAACAGGCTTGTGATTCGTTGAGGCGAATCGCGCTCTTGGTCGCCAAATACTTAAGAAACTCTTATATGTGGAGAAGATTTAGCATTATTTCCAGACCCACCTTTGGCGTAGGTCTCGTGGCTCCTATTACTCCTATGCACGCTAACCTTTGGACTCCTGTTAGGGAGCTAAGGTAGATCTTTTTGTGCGCTGTTGTCCACCATACTAGAGAGCCGTAGGCAAGAATGGGTCCAACGATCGCTGCATACATCCAGTGGATTATGTGCGGTCGCAGTCCCCATTTTATGCCAAAGGTTCTCTGACATGCGTATAGGGCGCACAGTGCTTTTTGCCTTCTTTTTTTGAGTTGAGTTTCCAGTTTAGCTTGTTATCAAGGATAATTCCAAGATATTTAGTTTCCGTGGAAAGCTTTAGAGTTACTTCGTTAAGTTTCGGTAATATGAAACAAAAAAAAAAACGGAATGGCAATTTAAGCCCTTGAAAGGACTTTGACCGAGCTTCTTATGATCAGTTGTGTTGTTTGTGAAATCTGTGAACACAAATAATCGAGAACTGGGCCTACAAGTTTAATGCCGACTCCGAACGGCTTATGTTCTCAATAAGCTTTTCATGGCAGTTTTTACTCTTTGAGCTTTGCCATTGTTTGTAGGTGACAGCCGAACAAAAAAATTAATTAAATTGAAAAAACTTTCTGTGTCGGGTTGGATTTGAACCAGGGCTCTTTGGCTTATGGGCCACGCACACTACCCATGGCATCACGGCCGCCACTGGATATAAAATGGATATAAACTAAACATAAACTGGATGAACTGCAGTTAAAAACGTGTTTTTCGGGCACTCAAAGTTAATGTGAATTTATTAATTTTCATACTGACACTAAAGCTACACGAAAATTACAACAAAATTCTATCCCAATTTAAAGTTATTAAACATTATTAGGTATTTCTTAAGAGTTCTACATGTTCGGAATTGAGAAAATAGATATCAAGTTTTTTCCGTCTAGCATGCCCTTTCGCATTACTTGCATCGTTGTTGAACATTAAAAATTGTTTTATTAAATGAAAAAATTAAAATGCGTTCTTGTCTTAGAACGATAAGAAAATATTTGACATATTTTCACAAGTTTCAAAAGTTTTCTTCACTTTAACGTTTTTTCAAAGCCTGCTAGAATCATATTCTAACTATATTCCAAGGATCGCCGGAATGAGCGAGATTTGCCAAATTTTTCAGGAATTGCGCATTCATCGCTTTGAGGATCGAAATGCGATCATCTTACAACGATCGCCGGAATGAGCGAAAGAAGATTTTGAAATTTTTTTATGAATCGCGCATTTATCGCTTGGACGATCGAAAAGCGATCCATCTTCTAAAGAACCCTTGGACGAATCGCAAGTGTATCGCAAAACCAGCTTCTCTTTCAATCGTCTTCCAAGTGTTTGCAGGGTATTGGCTACAAATCAAGCAAGAATTCAAAATCTTGTACATACTTGATAACCGTCAAATTAAAAAATTTTTGATCTTTGCCTTTGACTTTTCTCTTAAGCGGTTCTGTTTACTTTCGTCATCGCTTGAACATCCACTGGAATCCGACACAAAAAACTTATTTATGTATAAGTTGATAAACAACATAAAACAAAATCAAATAGTTACTCGTAACGAATAAAATCTATAGATGGTGTTTATTCTTTTGAAATTATCGATAACACGTCGTCGTCAGCACAAAATGTTAGTAAATACCTATTTTGTGGTTACTTGACGTTGATGTTGACATGAAGTGACGTCCATAAAGAGTTGACATAATGAATGAATGTGAAGCGATGAATATGTGTGTGATCGGCAAATCATAATTTCAATCGTCACCAGTTGAGGGATTCCCAAATGTCTTAACGGCGATTGTCGCTGTAGTTAACTAGCGAAAACTGTCATTTACTATGAAACTGTGCATGCACAATGACCGATAACGACAACTATTATTATCGTTAACTTTATGGGAATCCTGCTACAGATTGTATTGGAGCAATAAGAAAAAAATCATAAATTAATATTCATTGGCTATCCAAGCAAACAACATTAAAAAGTATTGATAAAACTGGCAGAGTTTTGAAAAAAGCGTTTTTTGAGTTAAAAATTGGCCTTAAACGTCCTTGTAAAACAAAAAATAAATTATGAATTTCTAAATCCATGTACAGTATACTTCAATAGAAAATTAATTTTAAAAATACTGTAAAATACTGTAAGAAAATGAAGCTATATGTGAACGTATATGAAAAATACGCGAGCAATTTGGCGAGCCGATTTCAATAAAGTCATTCCGAAAGAAATATATTTGTTTTTATGAACGAGAGAGATGGAGAAAGAAAGTGAGGGAGAGAGAGAGAGAGCGAGAGAACTTGTGGTCAAGTAAAACTCCAAACAAACCATGTTAAAATATTTTTAAAATTAAATCAATTTCAGAGGATTCTTAAATATCTAAAGTACACTTTAAAAGTGGCACCCTGCCCCAAGTCGAGTTGCGTATTTGTGCTGCTTAACCTAATAGAATATCGTCTGGACTTGATAGCTGGTGTGCTAGTCAAAAGCTTTGCGATAATTTCTCGTCCCTTGCGTGCGCCTGTGTATTATTCGATTTGTTAGAGCACACCATGGAGCACACAAAAACTAACCAAAAACACACCACACCTAAGGTTATGAGAGGAATATATCACACACGCGCTCTCCCCACAATTAATACCAAAGAACTCCCTACCGAGTCACCCCAATATAAATGAACAGCGTTTTGACAAACGCTAGTTATTTATCAATTACCTACCTATTCGCGAACTTGGAAAGCTCGCGCGTTTACTTCAGTGCAGAAAAAGAAAAATATTTTGAAAATTTTTGAACTAAACAAATTAAAGAAACAAGGCTATTAATTTAAATATTAGTTAAAAAATTGATAAAAATAAACATAAAATTAACTGCATAAAATAAAGTTGAAGAAGGCAAAATGAATTATATGCCGATTTATATTATATATCTGAGTGCACTATGTGCCCTAAGCTGGACAGCCGTTTTGCCAATAAATGAAGAAGAACAGAAGATAAATCAATTGCAGACAACAGACAACAAACAGCAGCAGCAGCAGCAACAGCAACAACAACAAAAAGTTTTGCCACTCATTGATTCAGTTCCAATACAACAGCGAAAACCTCATCAATCGTACGATACCAACGATGACGTCGTCAGCAAAGACTTTCATGCTGTTAATAATGATAATGATGATGATTATATCATTGATGGTGCTGTTGTTGTTAATGATGATGATTCACAAGACGCACAGCAAACGCATGTGCGGCAACGCCGTGATCTTTCGGATTGGCTTATAGCACCAAATACACATTGGTGCGGACGCGGCAATACCGCAAACGGCACCTACAATCATCTCGGTGGTGCCTCATCAGCCGATAAATGCTGTCGTAAACATGATCATTGCCAGCTATATATAGCCGGCATGAGCAACCGCTTTGAGCTCTTCAACTATCGGCCCTATACGCTGTCGCACTGCAACTGTGATCGTCGCTTTCGCACCTGCCTGAAGATGGCTAACGATGAGGACGCCAAAACAATTGGTAAATTCTTTTTCAACATGGTGCAGACACAGTGCTTTATACTGAAGAATGAACGCATTTGCCAGCAACGTGCTGATGATGGCAGCTGCGAACGAGAGTATGTGAAACAGAAGGCATACTTGAGGAAAAATAAAAAATTTTAAAGTTGATGGATGTTAAGAAGGAGCAAAACAAAAATGAAGCTACTTAAATATTACATGTACAAGAAGAGACTGCAAAACTTATTAAAAAAATAAACGATGATTAAGTATGGTGAATATGCTGGTGTTCAAGTGAGGTGAGTTGTTTAAACGTTGCAGCAGCAAGTGCGTAGAAAAAGAGGAAATTGATATTTGAAAATTTGTGAAGAAAATTTTATTAACAATCTTATATCCTTTATTAATCAAAATTCTTAATTATTTTAACAAAAATAGAAATAATGAATTCTGAAATTTTGTAAACATTAAAAAGAAACAAAACAATTTTAAATTTTTATAACAGTATCAGAAAATTTTTAACTAATTTTAATTGGATTTTTTGAAGCGAAGCTTTTTTTATATTGGTATTGCAAGAAAAGCTCACCAGCTCACCACGCCATTTTGGAATATTTTCATTCAATGTAAACAATAATTAAAGATATATTTTTCGTTTTTATCTTTCAGCTTTCTCTGATGTATTTTTTCCGGAAGCTCACTTTTTTTCATAAACCATGCCAAATATATGCGATTTATGGCTGTTCCTTAGATTATAGCTATTATTCTTAGTATCGTGTTATAATAATTCCAGTTATTTAACTTATATAATCTCACAACTGCATAGATTTTAGTAGAATATGTATATCAAAAGTTTGTCGATGCAAAACAAGTCGATATTATTTTAGGAACTTATAGAAAGCTTTAATAATAAATACAAATTATTAATTATCAGTATGTGAAACAAATGTTAAAGTTTAACTCAAAACTCATAGGAAACACAACGAATAGTTTAGATTAAATCTATATAATTATTAATTAATTAAGACAGCTATTTTAAAGTATACGAAATATATTAAATATTTATTTTAGTTATTGTAAGCCAAGTATTTTCAATTAGCTTTAAGACTAGTTTTTATGTATGTGTCAAAAAAGAAGCACTGCGTTCAAAATTTCATTAAAAATGAAACAAATATATATCGAATAAAACAAATCAGAAAATCATTACAAGTTTTTTTTTTTAAACGATTGACTTCATTTGAGTGAAAAAGTAAAAAGATTTACTTTACTTTTTCTCTGGTTTTTATTTTATTTTTTTGGTTTTCTTTTTATAAAATATTAAAGTTTATTCTTACTTTAGATTCGGCAATAATGTTTGAGCAATTTTTTAAAATGGGTACTACAACATAGCAAGCAGCAAACAGAAAAATTAAGTAAAGAGCTTTGCCCAAATATTGTCGGCAAATAAAGTATTCTAAAAATATCGATGTCTATCGATGCACCAATTACACTAGTTTACAAATTTCGATTTTATTCCGATAACTGTTTTCTCTATATCTAAATCTTTATCTACGAGCATCTATAGAGTCATTCCATGTGAAATCGTCAAATCGAGGGCGCCACTATGTTTCAGATTTTGCTTAAACTTGGTGTAAAATTACAGTCGGTACATTTTTTACTTGGCCCAATTACCGACAACATCAAGCGAAACATTTCAAATATGGTAATTTAATGCATTACTACTTTTAATTGTAAAAATTAAAATGAAATCATTGAACGTATCTTAAAGTTTGTGGTCTCAATTTAAATTTTAAAGATAGCCAATTAATACAAAGATATAATATATACTACAATAGATACCCTCTCCGAAAAAAAGGTATTGTTATAAAGGCAAATTTTACTCCAAATTTGTGATTTTCTATTCGCTCCTGTATCTGATCTATGTTACCCATAAAGATAATTTTTCTTGGAGATCATATTCATATCACATATAAAAAAAATACCTTAAAATTTGTTCAAAAAACTTACTTACGTCTTTCACGAACATTTTTAAAAAGAAATTTTGAAATTTGACAAAATTGCATAACGTAGGCTTAAAAATTTTTATGTGGGGAGCTGAAAAATTCTTGAAAATTTTCGTCTTGAACTTTCAAAAAATGTTACTTTTGTTCGTACTTTTTGATTTCTTTTCTAAATTCAATCGCCTGGAAAAATGTTAAATTTCCATAATTCGCTCTGAAGTTTGAAGAAATTGCATAATGTTGGACAAAATGTGTGTATGTGGGGGACGAAAAAATTCTTGAAATTTTTAAAGAAATTAGTACTCGTCTTAAATGTTAAAAAATGTTACTATTGTTGTAACTTTTTCGCCCCTCTCTTAAAGCCAGCCTCTGAAAATCATCACAATTTGTTGTACTGTTTTTAGTTATTTGCCCATATCACCATAAATTATTATCTGACCTTCAAAAATTTTATATCGTTTTAAAGATAATTTTATCCTTTTTACAACAATATGTTAAGATTAAACAAATAAATTTAATGGATAATTTTTTCAGCCGCTTTTCGGCCGCTTTTAAAATATACCAAATTTTAATTGCTCCGTTCAGTTCCAAAAAATAGAAAAGATTTTTATATTTTTATGATTAAATTTGAAAGATTATAATACCATAAAAGTTTATGTTTAAATTTGCGCAAGTCACACAAAAAAAGTAGAAGTTATTTAAAACTTAATGCAATGAGGTAACATCTATATTCTTATTAGAAAAATGTTAACCTTCTAGCGCCCTTTTTTAGAGGTGGTTTTTGACCTTTTTAATTAAACATTTTGAAATTCACGTTTCTCCTCGACATTGCACTAGAAATGAAAAATTGTTCTGTAAAAAATTTTAAAAACCGGTCAGCCAATCTCAGAGATCTGATTCCGATAACATTCTGCAAATAAGTTGCAGCATGGGAGCTCAAAGTCAACCACAAGAAAAATTCGTGGCACAGTAAAAAATCATGAAACAATGAATATAGATAACATATGGATAGATAACAAAACATATAGATAGTTGTTACAAACGTAGTAACAATTTATTTATGGGGTGTGAAGCTATTATAATGCCGTAATTTTCTTAATCAAACTTGGTTTATTTAAATTAAAAAAATATTGTTAAAAAAAAACGCATGTCCACAATAATGTAAGCATATTTTTCCGCAGTTTGTGAAAAAAAGAAATATAAAATTTCGGATAGGTGTTTCTCCCGTTTATACCCCTTTACAACAAAAGCAGCTACGTTGCTTGATGTGTTTGACAGAATTTTTACTCGTTTGTTGTATTTTGAACATTTTCTTTTGTATTTATTCATCAAGTGCCACAGTTGGCGAACTCCAATGACGTAGATCCGCAGTAGATTTAATTTTTTGAGTTGTGAATATTATGTTACATTTATATCATTGTATCATGATAAGAAATCACCAACAACAAAAAACATAAAAAAAGAACAATATGCGAGTGCTACCAGATATTATTGAAGAGTCAAAGAGGAATCTAAATTCGGCGAATTACAATTAACACAAAATTATTGTAAATGTTCCATAATTTTTCTTTTGACATATGAATTTGGTTTTATAAAATTATTCGAGTTAAATAAAATTGGGCTTTGTAACGACCTAATTTTAAAAGAGAGGAACTGTTCAGTGAATCTGGTCCTATTAATATTCTGTAAATATAATGAAATCCAACAACTGCATATACGTGACAAATTAAGAAATAACCAACGAAAAGTTGGTTATTATACGGAATATTATACTTATATTATACTTATATTATACTGAAGCGCTAGCGTCAGTTCACAAGTTAAAATTATTGAGGACTCTGCAAAATACAACGCACATGAAGTTTTTGAAGTTATTGTAAATATATATATAATAAAAATTGGGCTTCGTCACGACTAGAAGTACAGAACTGTTAAGTGAAAAAAATTTGAAAATCGGCCAACCCATTGCTGAGATCTGATCCCGATAATATATTACCCCATAGGAGCTTCGCTCGCTCCAATCACTCAGACGTAGGATTGCCGGTGGTCGGGATTCAACGGGGCTGTCCAGTTATTGAAGTGCTTGTCCCGTGTCCCGTGATCGGACAATTTGTCCTGGAATATTAAAAAAACTGAGATTGAAAAAAATAACAATGAAATAATTTACTGTACAAAAGCAATTGCAAGCTCCCATTTCATCTCCCATTCCCCCAAAATCTGAAAATTGATTTCAAGCCTTGACCAGTGTAAACGGGTCTTTGGAGTAAATGAGGCTTCTAAATATGAACGTTAAATATGAATACTTATCTGTTGATAATATGAGGCCAATAAGCATATTGCCAGCCCTGTTGAAGGTTATCGAAAACATAATTAAGTCTCAAATTGTGCAATAAACCGATCGTCTATCCTTTATCGATGACTGCCAATCTGGTTTTAGGAATGGATACTCCACCTCGGCACTTCTTTTGGGCTTAACCAATTCCATAAGAGAAAGCACTAATGCCGATAATAGTAGTATCTTGATGGCTTTGGATTTATCCAAGGCATTCGATAAAATTGATCATTCCAAGCTTATTGAAAAACTCAAACTAAAATTCAATTTTTCATAAACTGCATGTCGGCTCATGTTGTCTTATTTGCCTAATCGTAAACAGTTTGTATCGTGTAATGGTTGTGATTCTGATTTATTGGATATTGTTTCTGGTGTTCCGCAGGGTTCGGTGCTTGGTCCGCTTTATTTCATGTTATTTATGAACGATATTGTTGAGACTCTTGATGTGAATACGTGTAGACCGTTTGTCTATGCTGATGACATACAATTAGTTTTTTCAAGTCATATTCAGTTCCCTGATGTTCTTGAATCTGCAGTTTACTATAACTTAGATCTTGTTTCTGCATGGATGTCTGAAAATAAATTTCATCCATCCAATCTCTGTACCTTTAATTTCAATATTAGACTACAAAATGTGCAAATTCAATTCGTTGAAAATGTTAAATGTTTTGGAGTCGTAATTGATAGAAAACTAAATTTTAACCCGCATATTAATATACTTAGCTCAAAAATTGGTCTGACTTTGCGAAAAATTTACAGTATTTAGGTTTAGGTAAAACAAACGATGCGTGTATTTCATGAACGCATCGCCAAACAGGCGAAAATCAGCTGTTTTGAATCCATGTATGAAGAATGTGAGACACAAACGAACACAGCTGACTCGGTAACGAGCGAAGACGTAACCTCAGTGTGAAGTTGGGTCTTTGTAAGAAAAAAAATCCGAACGAAACGTCAAAATTTGACGAAAGCAAAATTATTATCGTTCTGGAAATGGATGCTAGAAAAACATAAATCTTGTTTTATAAGTATATTTAAGAAAAAATTATCAATTCTAATCTTCTCAGTACAAAGAAAACAACAACTATCACTTGTGTTCTCATTCAAATTTTAGAAGGCAATTGCCGAAAACATTTTTTGCATAAATTGTCTCAAACTTTCGCAATCAATTTAAAAACAGTTTAATTTCCTCCAAAAGTCAGCAACCAAAACAGCTGATGCAAAAAGTATTGCCACCTATTAAAAAATGCCAGTAATAAGCATACAATTTTCAAGATTTTTGTCAGTCTTACGCTAAATGCTCAACTTTACAATCTGGTAATAAGGTTTTTGACAAGTACTCACGTTGAGAGTATTTGAGAAACGTAAGCAACGTAATGTTGGACGATGACGCAAGAAAAAAAATACAAAGACCCAATTGTAGACGCTCACGTCGGAAAACGAACGAATCTTGTCACGAAGGCTTCGTTTTACCTAAACAGGGCATTCATTTATATTTGCCTTTGGGTGTAAAACCCAAAATAGGTCATGCACTGTTAATGTCCTGCTTATCGTACTGTATTGAGGTCTATACGGGCACTGTAGGATACAATATCAAGCGTATTGAAATACTTTTAAATAGTGTTGTACGCTATGTGTATGGTCTTAGACGGAGTGACCACGTCTCTCAATTTGTTACTATGTTTTTGAAGTGCTTGTTCAGGACTTTTTTGAATAAAAGGCTCTTACTGTCGTTCTATAAATGTATTAATACTAATATTCCGAGCTATCTAGTGGAAAAATTCGTGTTTAGTCGCTTTACTAGAAATAAACAAATATGTATACCAAAAATATCAACATCTGTTTTTGATCGCTCTTTTCTTGTGCGAACTGCTCGTTGTTGGAATGCATTATCCACTTCTCTACGAAATTTTTCTGGGAGCGTCGAAACGTTAAAAAGGAATCTACTGATTCACTATAACAATATAACTATAACAATAAAATAACAATCACAATAGAATCAATTTTTCAATGCTTTAACTGATTACGACTTTTAGGGAAGCTCTGTAATATAAATTAATTTAAAATTTGTTTTCATTTTAAATTTTTTCATTATTATTTCACACAAAAAACTTACTTAAAGTAATTTTTCATCTCGAAAGTAAGATAAACATGTAATATAGTTATTGTCCGAAAAGGCTTTGTATATTACAAAGGAATGAATAAATAAATAAATAAATATGATAAATAAATAAATATAGTCTAAATATCAAAAACTTATTAAGTTTTTGAAGATGTATTTTATTTTAGACCAAAAATTAAAAATAAAAAAATAAATATTCGTCGATAAGTGCTAGAATACGTCTATAGAGCCTGTAATTTTTGTATGTGTTGTACTGTGTTGTTTGAATAACTGAGTTGAAGGATATTTAATTGAGATCGGGCAGATTATCTCAACGTACCTACACATAATTTTGAATTATTTCAAATAGCTTCAATACGTTAGATTGGAAGGGACTCACATTTGCAGCCAATTTTTGATCAATAAGACATGAGAAAATGATATCCAAATTGCATTTACTTTCTAACTTAATCTTAGCTAATTTAAAACTTATAAAATCCAGGCTTGTATACATATTTTGGTAACTTAGAATCTTATTTTACAGCTGCATATTTAATTTTGTTTCTTTAAAAATGAAAAGATAAGCAAATAATATTGAGAAAGTAAAAGCAAGTTTTAGAAAAACTATTATCATAAGCTGGCGCTATTGACCTATTTTGAAATAAGCTTACTATAAATATATATTGAAAATAATCTTTTATAAAAACACAAAAAAAAAAAAAAATGACTTAGAACGTATTACTTTTTCTTCTATTTCGAAAAATTAAATATCATTCTAGTTCAATTGATGACCCCGTTTTGACAGGCCCATGCGCGCTATTTAGCTCAATTTGGTTTCTTGGACTTTAGCATCAACAAATATTTTGTTGTATTTCAAATACAAAATTGCGAAAAATTCTTATCAGTCTGTCGGAATGTTTTTTTTTTTTTTTGCTGAAGGTTATATGTGTATCTTTTTCGATAGCTGAGCTGAGACTCCAGCATTATGGTCTGTTGTCATCCTGATTGAATTAAATGAGATGACTTAAATATGCTCTCTGATAAATTCATTGACGTATGCCAGAGATGCATGAATACAGAGATTGTTGTGATGTGACACGAAGAGTTCACAAAATAAATTAAATATTTCATTGCTGTCTTGTGGCGATAAACAAAAATATTTTTACTTTTTTAATAAATAAATGTGTAAATATATATTAAAAATTATTTCACTAGCCGTCATTTAAATATATTTGAGTAAAGTTCTTCTGAATTTTACCACAATGCTGATAAGACGGTCTCAGTAACGATTAACTTTACGTCACCGAACAGCAATGGGGATCAATCAGATCATTTCAGAAGGTGTCCAATTATTGTACTGATAATATTCATAAAGTGAATGCATGTTATATAAAAAAAAAAAATCTATAAAAAATATGGAAGTGAAAATTTCAAAAACGTGTTAATATTTATTTATGTTTTTATTAGAAACAATAATATCACATATGCATATTTGTAAATCCTTAATAGAACATGACGAAAGAACATGTAATTCCCATAGTCCTAGCTAGTTCGTTTCGTTATTGTTTCTTTATAGGTACCATTATGTAGAAATCCAAACGTGAATACCCGAAATAAAAAAATTCCTAAGTACACAAAAAACAGAAATAAGTATTTTGCAAAAACCATTGTTAAAAAACATCAAGCAAGTTTGTCATTTTTATTTTGAATTATGTGAAAGTCTATTTATTCTTTTAAGAATTTTTGATCAATCATCTCTAAAATTTCTCAATAATTGCATGATTTTGTACTCATTATCTGGACAAAACACCTTAATATTTGTAAACAACTGATAAATATTTTTAAACTTACAAACATATGAATGTCTTTAAAACTGACAGATGTTGATATCAGTATTCTGAGTACTACAATTTATATTTACGAAGTTAAATGTTTTTCCTAATTTTTAGGATTTGTTGACGTCAAGCATTTGGAGCAATTATTATCAATATTGCAAAAGTAAAATTTTGTTTACTTATTATTATAATTTTGTTATTAGTTATTAATGCATTTAAATAATATGACGTATTTAATAATAATAGAGTAGAATATTTAGAGAATTGTGTTAAACGCTCATATAAAATTTTCAATAGAAAAATATTTTTAAGACGTATTAAACCAGGAGCATGTAAACACGCATATTAATAAATATAATTTAAAATAATAAATTAAGAGTTTAATACACATAATCAATGCTTGAAAATCCATTTTAATTTTTTTTATTTATTGAAATATAAATATAGAAATTAATATTAATTACAATTGCTAAGTGTCCCCGCGAAGCCTAAGGCTTGTATGCAAGGTTATGAAATATGCAGAAGTTAATTCATACATTTTAATTTCAATTTTATACTTAATATAATCTTCTACATTTTTGTACATATTATTGTTCGCTTCATTGCGACTTTATCAAATAATTTTTAATAATTGTTTTACGTTTAAACTTATTAGAAATATTCATTATTTCTGCTGGCATTGAGTTGTAGGTGCTTGCTAGTTGAACATTCAAGGTACTTTTTCCGCATTGATATCAATATCAATATCAATATCAATATCAATATCAATATCAATATCAATATCAATATCAATATCAATATCAATATCAATATCAATATCAATATCAATATCAATATCAATATCAATATCAATATCAATATCAATATCAATATCAATATCAATATCAATATCAATATCAATATCAATATCAATATCAATATCAATATCAATATCAATATCAATATCAATATCAATATCAATATCAATATCAATATCAATATCAATATCAATATCAATATCAATATCAATATCAATATCAATATCAATATCAATATCAATATCAATATCAATATCAATATCAATATCAATATCAATATCAATATCAATATCAATATCAATATCAATATCAATATCAATATCAATATCAATATCAATATCAATATCAATATCAATATCAATATCAATATCAATATCAATATCAATATCAATATCAATATCAATATCAATATCAATATCAATATCAATATCAATATCAATATCAATATCAATATCAATATCAATATCAATATCAATATCAATATCAATATCAATATCAATATCAATATCAATATCAATATCAATATCAATATCAATATCAATATCAATATCAATATCAATATCAATATCAATATCAATATCAATATCAATATCAATATCAATATCAATATCAATATCAATATCAATATCAATATCAATATCAATATCAATATCAATATCAATATCAATATCAATATCAATATCAATATCAATATCAATATCAATATCAATATCAATATCAATATCAATATCAATATCAATATCAATATCAATATCAATATCAATATCAATATATATACAGGGTGTCCCGCAATTGAGTGCAACCATTTACGGAGCTGAAAGGTTATGTCAGGCTGAGCAAAAATTTGTATGGGAGGGGGGGTCTATTTTTACATTCTTAGGAGCTAAAGGGTGAATTAATATTTTACGACTTTGGTTTACATTATTGTTTCTAACAGAAAAACTAACTTACATAAAACTTATTTGGATAGTTAATTTTAAAGGCAATAAAATCACCTTTTCAACGGTATATCAACAAACCCCACCAACTTAACCGTTACCGAGCTGTGATGGTGTGCAGATGAAATCCATCGGTTGAAATTGCCAAATTTCAACTTTGAGTGCAAATTTCTCAGAATTTGGCGTAATAAATTAAAATTTTTTTTTAGACCAATTTAGAATTTATTTAATTTTCTTTTCAATGACATCAAAAACATAAACATATCTTTAAAAATAAAAAAGTTGGCTGTACTAAAAAAATTATACTTATTAGAAAACAATGATAAATAATGACATTACAATTATTTGCAGTAGATAATATCATTGTTTTCTAATAAGTATAATTTTTTTAGTACAGCCAACTTTTTTCTTTTTTAAGATATGCTTTTGTTTTTGGTGTCATTGAAAAGAAAATTGAATAAATTACAAAATTGATCTTTCAATAAAATTTCTTTTATTACGCGAAATTCAGAGAAATTTGCGCTCAACATTGAAATTTGGTAGTTTCAATCTTTGGTAGGTTTGTTGATATACCGTTGGAAAGGTGATTTCATTGCCTTTAAAATGAGCTATCAAAATATGTTTTATGTCAGTTAGTTTTTCTGCTAGGAACAATAACGTAAACCAAAGTCGTTAAATATTAATTTACACTGTAGCTCCTAAAAATGTGAAAATAGACCCCCCCCTCCCCCACCTCCCATACGGTTTTTTGCTCACCTCGACATAACCTTTCAGCTCCGTAAATAGTTGCACTCAATTGCGGGACACCCTGTTATCATAATCGTAAACTTTTTTACTTTATTTAAAGGTCGTAAGCTAACCATCTCTGAGGCAAGAATGAGAAAAAATGATATTGACTGATTTAGTTTATTTAAAAAAACACAGGTGCGTCGTTGGACACACGAGAGAAGCGAAGCTTTTTCGCAGTTACATAGATTTGATAACTTAATATTTTTTTCTTTTTAATAAATTAACTTTTAAACACAAAAATTTACAATAACATAAAATAAATTACAAATATACAGAAAACATATTTACTGCTTCTTTTTTTATTGCTGGCATATAATGCCAGCGACTCTCCATTTTAACTCTCCACACATGGTTGTGAACTTGGCTGCACTGAACACATTTTTTCCTTCAACAGCGTACTACCTAGCGAAAAAATCTGTCGAAAATTTTTCAGATTTCACTCCAAGCAAATCACAGAACGAGGATAAATATATATGTATATTAAATATATATTAAAGAACACACACGAAACAAAATTTAACAAACATTTTAGATACCTTGCCGATGTCATGCATGCGTTTGTTAATTCCATATATATTGATATCTTCTATTTTTTGACACTTAAAAACGCACTTGTCAACGCACTTGGGCATTGCTAATTTTCTTTGTGCCAACAACACCACAAACGCATTCCCAATACAAACACACCGATGCTGGAGACACCTTGTGGCAAATTGAAGCAAATACACAATCCTCTATCTATTGATAGATGGTGACGATCAACTGCAGCATAGCTTCTGTTATAATTAATATTGAATTAACAACAGTTTATATCAAGTCTTTGTGGCCTGCTGGATAGTGCGTTGGACTCTCGTTTACGAAGGCACGGGTTCGATCCCCACGGGCGGGCTAAAAAATATTTTTAGTATTTAATATTAAAGTATTAAATTTTCTTGTTGTAATAAGCGCTAGCAACAAAGAACCATCAAATTTCCAAGAAAAAATCTGTCGAAAATTTTTCAGATTTCACTCCAAGCAAATAACAGAACGAGGAGTAAAAAGCTTCAAAAACGAAATGGTAATTTCAGCCCTTGAAAGGACTTTGACCAAGCTTCTTATGATCACTTGTGTTGTGCGTGTTTTGAAATGTTTGAACACAAATGATCGAGAACTGAGCCTACATGCTCTATGTCGACTCCGAACGGCTTATATTCTCGAGAAGCTTTTTATGGCAGTTTTACTCTCTGAGGTTTGCCATTGTCTGCACGGAGGTGACAGCCGAACAAAAAAATTAATTCAATTGAAGAAACATTCTGTATCAGATGGGATTTGACCTGGGTTCTATCGCATACAAGTCACTCACCTCAATAAGTATGCCACGGCCGCCACATGTCACATACCAACGTTATAAGGCTGAACAATTTTACAAATTTATCCTGAGAGCTTTCGTGCAAGGCTGTCACAACCAGAGCTGTCAGGATTTCCCCCGATTTTCAGGATTTTCCGATTAAAACGGGATAGCGGGAAAATTAATGATTAGCAGTGGCACGACCAAGAGTGTCGCGACGCCACTACAGAGAAAAACGCCATCTACAAAGCCACCCTGCAGTCGGTTGTAACGCGTGCTGCTAAGGAGCAATACAGAGAGAAGAGGAGGGACAAGAGACGTCTTTTCAGGTGGAAAAAAAGAGAGGCAGACAAGTGCGAGTGTGAGAAGATTGAGATCTATGGTGACAGGAACGAGGCCCGAACATTTTTCGAAAAGATAAGGCGCCTGGCCGATGGCTCTAAAACCAGGGCCTCTTTCTGTAAGGTTGAAAACGGGAATCTAGTGACAGATATCCAGAGTTCACTGACGTTATGGAGATAAGACTTCTCTATTCTTCTGGCGATGATGGCAACGATCCCGCGAATAGAGATGATATCCCGGAAACCCCAATTATGGATGACAGCGTTAAAGTTCCGCTGCCCGACTATAATGAGGTCTTGACAGCAATAACACGGCTTAAGAACAACAAAGCCGCGGGAGCCGATGGTCTACCCGTTGAGCTGTTTAAGAACGCGAAGCTCTATTTAAATGCATTCACGAGCTTCTATGCAGAATATAGTCGGAAGAATGCATTCCAAACGATTGGAACCACTATTTGCGCTAACTACAGTGGAATAAGCCTAAATATCGCATATAAGGTCCTGTCGAGCGTATTATGTGAAAGACTGAAGCCCAACACCGACCAGATATTCACGCTACGACAAATCTTGGGAAAGACCATAGAGAAGCAAATCGACACCCACCATCTTTTTGTCGACTACAAAGCCGCTTTCGACAGTCCAATAAGGAATGACCTATACTCCACCATGTGTGAATTTGGTATATCTGCAGAATTAATCCGTCAATGCAGGATGATACTGAGCAACACCAGCAGCGCAGTTAAAATCGGGAAGGACCTCTCCCCACCATTTTTTACCAAACGAGGTTTCAGATAAGGTGATTCTTTATCGTGCGACTTTTTTAATCTACACAAAGAAGAAAAGAGTCGAGTCGCATGGGTCTTGCAGTAAACGCAGATAAGACGAAATATCTGGTGTTTATATATATATATTTTTATTAATATATAATATTTTATTAATATATATTTTTTTTCGATTTTTTTTTTCATATTTCTATTGCTCAGATACTCAAAAACATTTTCCCAAAAGGATTTTTCAAAATTCGAAATAGTTTAGGAGATACAGGCATTTTTGTGTAGGTATGTTTTCGTCAAAATAACGCATCAGCAAAGTTGTTTATTTGCCTGCAGTCATTAGTCGAAAATTCTGTGGAATTCTTCCAAAATATGTATTGATATTACAAAATATACACACACAGTATGTATACATGCAGTATGTATACATGCATGTTTTGATTTAGGGGTTGAAATGATTTTGAGCCCAGGTGTTCACATGAAAGAAGCAAACGAACGAGATTCAGTTTATTTTCGAACGCTGAAAGCTACGCGTGCGCGATAACTGCTGTTGTAATCCACAACATATGTATTGCCCACCTGGTGAGTCCAGCTGGTGCGCCTATCAAAAGTCAGCAGCAGAAGGCTCATTAGCCTCATTTCACCACACGTACGCCCCACTTGATGGAAAGGTTCTGCAAGTAATGAAGCCCATATACGAAGCGTTATCATCCGACGATCTACTCAACCGATGCACTGGAGGTGAAACGCAAAATTGTAACGAATCGTTCAACTCGCTTTTGTGGACCTTTGCGCCGAAACATATCCACTGTGGTGCTACCACAGTCGAAATCGCAAATTTTCTGGCAACCTGCATTTTCAACGAAGGCTTCACAAGTATTTTAAAAATAATGTCAACAATGGGTATTGTCATCGGCCCACAAGCCGAGATGTATGCTGAATCTCGCGACGGAAAACGACTTCAACGCTCAGAGCTAAAAACGTACGCATCATCGAAAGAGGGTCGCACAGCCCGCAGAGCACAAAAAGCCATGGAAAACTCGTTTTATGAGATGGAGGAAGGCACACTTTATGGGGCTGGAATTGCCGATTAATATTCGTAAGTATTGTATTAAAAAAATATGTGTTAATGTCATTTGTGTGCCTCAAAATTGAAGTCAAAACTTTAAACGCGTTTTTCTCGAAACCATGTTTTTCGAAACTTTGCGCACGATAACTCAAACAGTTTTTGACCGATTTTGATATATGAGGCATGAAACGACGCAGAATTTACGCCGCTATAGCCCCTACCTCAAACTTGCCGAAAAAATAATGTTTACTATTTTTTTTCTACACTAGACTACAAAAAAAAAGGTCGAAATTCGATTTTTCATTTTCAAAGTGGCGGCTCCCCCCCTAAAAAAATTTCGATTTTTGTTTCCGAGGTAGAGGCTATAGGGACATTCATTCTAAGTAACTGAATATTTTTTTTTTTCAGACGATGTTTACACTTGGAATCGTGCGCAATTTGGACCCACCTTTTTTCCGGAGAACCTCGTTACCAGGCCGAGAACTTTCTGAACGGTCCATAAATTCACTTTTTCAAAATTTTGTATTTTTTTCAATAAATTAAGCTACCCAAATCAAAAAACGGAACTAAAATATCTTTACTCGTTCTCTTTCCACAATATTTTGAAAAAAGGCTAAAATTTGGCATAGATTACCAGAGGACCCCCTTAACAAATAAACAGTCCCAGCGTATTGGCACCCACGTCACTGTTGACAACACCTCCTTCGAGGTTGTGAAGGACTTCGTCTACCTCGGATTCAGCATCAACTCCACCAACGATATCAGTAGAGAGATAAAACGAAGGATAACTCTTGCGAACAGGTGTTACTTTGGGCTCAGAAGGCAATTGAAAAGAAGAGCCCTCTCTCGACGAACAAAAGTCACGCTCTATAAGTCACTAATCATGCCCGTCCTGTTCCTCCTCTGCGTACTCCTCTGTCAGAGAAATAAGAATATTTTCTTCATTCGAACTAATTTAAGCCAGTATGAATAGAAGAATATATTTTAAATAATAACTGACAATCACAAAACAAATAACAATATCATAAAAAAGTAAACAAATGACAGCTGATATGCAGTTTTTGCGTATTCACAATTGAAAAATTTACAATTAGTGATGTATCCGACGGTTGCTTAACCAGCACTTGGTGAAAGCAAAATTCTTCTTTTAGCTATCGTATCGCTTTCTCCTGGTTAAGAGCTACACTAACCGGACATTGAGAAAGCGGCCCATAACATTTAAAAAACCTTTAATTGGGTGGTCCGGAGAGTAATTTCGTTTTTTCCCAACAGAGGGCTTAATTGTAATTTTTCACAACCATCTTCACACTTAAGCCACATAATCATATGTTTTTTGATAGCTGCGATAGGAAGGCTTGCTTGTGCAAAATTGTGCACGGTAGTTTTTGGATGATGGTCTTTTAAATATGGACAGTGAAAAACAGCATTTTCGGCATATTTTATTTTTTTTTAGTAAAGAAAATGTAAAAATGCTGTTCAAGCAAGAACAAATTATTGGATGTGTATGGAAAAATTTCGATCCAGCAATTTTGATCTTGAAGATGTACCACGTTCTGGAAGGCCATTTGAAGCTGATATGCACACAAAAAAGCCATTATTGATAAAAACAAGTGAATAACAACTCGTGAGATCGCTGAAAGATTAAATTTATTGAATTTGACTGTTCATGATCATTGGAAACGGCTAGGTTTAATTTCGAGACTCAACGTATGGGTTCTTCATCTTCTAACAGAAAAAAATGTGTGCTGTCGCATTGACGTTTGGGATTTGCTTCTTAAATGCCAAGAAAATTGACCATTTTTGAAGCGTATCATCACAAGAGACCAGAAATGGGTTTCTACAATGTTTAGCGCAAAAGATTCAGGAGTAGAAAAGATGAACCGGCTCAAAGCACTTCGAAAGCCAATATTCATAAAAAAAAGATTATGCTATTATTTGGTGGGATTTCAAAGGAATCGTTTATTTCGAGCTTCTACTGAGCAACACAGCGATCAATTCTGATGTGTAGTGTCATCAGTTAGACAAATTGAATGATTCACTTAAAGAAATAAAGGGAAGAATTGAATGAATTCTGAATGAAATCTCCCCGGGAATTGAAAATGGGAATTTTCGTATTTTAAACAATGTTCACAGAATTTTTGAAAAATATGTATGCAAATATTTGGATTCATAGTCAATTTTTAAGATTACAAGAAAAAAATCTTTTAAAGTAATATCCCCTGTCTAAAATATGAAAACTCCCTATATCAATTCCCGGGGAGATTTCATTCAGAATTGGGCTGATAGTGTTCCAACAGGATAATGCGAGACCACATACAAGTTTGACCACTCGGAAAAAGCTTGGATGGGATATACGCCCACACTCATCATACTCTCCAGACCTAGCACCTTACGATTATTATTTGTTTCGGTCTCTACAAAATTTTTGAGACGGTAAAACGTTCAAATTCAAATAAGGAGGTCACAAATCACTTGGATCAGTTATTTGCCTGCGGGGAACAAACATTTTCTGAGCATGAAATCATGTTATTGCGAGAAAGATGGCAAAAGATATTGGTTAAGACAGGGCAACATTTAATTGAATAAAATATTAATTCACTATAAAAAAATTGCTTTTAATTTGACAAAAAAAAAAAAAAAACAAAATTACTTTCCGATAAACCCCAATATAATGTAAATGGATGTTATTCGTTTTTGATATAATAAAAAAAATGACACCGTATTAATTTTTTTGTCTTAAAAACAAAGTTTTATCAGAATGGTTCGTTCAATTATTATTACAAACTTAAGCTATTGTCACTATTATTATTGTATACGTTTTAAGACTTATTAAACAGCATCTACAATATGCGAATTTTGGATACATTGCCTTTTTTAGTGATATGAATTATATGCTTACTTTCTCAATTTAATGGTGCATCTTCAATTTAATTTTAGTTTTTGCTTCAGCAACATACAAGTCGTTAAACAATTTTCAAGGTTCATATAATAATTAACAAATTTTTAAATTAATGAATAATAACTGAATTATTTATTTCATTTTTTGCTTATGTTATATGTTATATATTAGTTTATGTTTTTTAAATTATAAAATTTTGTTGGAATTATTATTTTCATTTATTTATTTTTATTAATATATTTACTTTATGTATTGATTATGCCTTTTATTTTAAACTGATAAAATTGTATTGAATTCTTTTATTTCAACTCAAAAATTATAGCAAAAAATTTGTTAAAGAAGAAGCAATTATTTACTTTATTTAATTTTTCGATACCAAAATAAACCCGGTATCACATAAAGCTTCCGGGATTGATATACCCCGGATTATCACTTATCTCTCCAAAAGTTCTTCTATTTCGAACTTCAACCTGATTATCTCAAATATTCTCAAGTGTTTAAGTATTATAGTTTTAAAATAGTAAACAAGAAATCGATAAGAACTATTTGCCATAATGAGAATGACATTTTAAAATAGCGAATCTTTAAGACTAGGAAGTAAATTTGTTACAAAAAAAGTTGAAATTTAGGTTTCGTAGATAATGGATGTGTCTTTATTAGTAAATTGACAATTATATTAAAAACTTCAGGAAAAACTATGCCTTAACATTTAACGATTAAAGTCCCATTGTCTATTGGGTAAAATTGTTAAGAGTAATATAGTAAAAATACTCTGTATTTTGGTGTTTATGAAAAAAAAAACTCAGTCAAAATGCAACAACCCTACGGCGAAAGCAGAATCAATTGCCCTTAAATGACTGGTCCCGTGACAGCTCCAATGGACAGCTATCACAGGATAGGTCTGATATAACTCTTCACTCAACAGGTTTTTAGTGCCTGTTACGGGGCAGATTTAACTTTACTCATAACGGGACTAGTTTTGAAGAAAAAATTTGCATCTGTCACAGAATAATTATTTAACATAGTGATAATATTTAATTTTTGATATTTAATTACTTTATCTTTTCCTTTATTATTTGAATCTTTAAATTTCATACGAAATAAATTTTATTCAGTTCCAGAAAAGTTAGTTTTAGTTTTTAAGATAAAGTTCAAGAACATTTTGTAAATTGTCAATGCAAATTTTTTCATCAATCGTAAATATTCATGAGAG
The DNA here is from genome assembly GCA_914767935.1 of Coremacera marginata. Taxonomy (NCBI): domain Eukaryota; kingdom Metazoa; phylum Arthropoda; class Insecta; order Diptera; family Sciomyzidae; genus Coremacera; species Coremacera marginata. Next base: position 138,627,587 of record OU612046.1, on the reverse strand, counting down.
TAAAAAAAATTGGATGCCCTTATCTGCTATCTTAAAAATGAAAATTGCCTTTTCTGATTCCTCTGGAGAAAAGTTTCATGATTGGATCTTAAGCTTAATAATTTATTACTTTTAAACTTGATAAATGCACAAAATAAAATGTAAAAACAGCAGAAAGTAGAAAATAAACCATATGTACTAGATACAAATAACTTATGAAACTTCCAGCAACAAAGCGATGCCCTGACCACCTCCAATACAAGCAGAAACAATAGAATACTTCAGCTTCATGTGTTGCATCTCGTGCACCAAATGACCTGTTATACGTGAGACACTGGCACCAAGTGAATAATCCAAATTAAATAACCCAAATTAAATTATTTGAAAAAAATTTTAGTTAAGCAAATTATTCATTGGATCTCATTGTCTTAGAAATTTTTTTTTGTAGCGAAGCTTTTTAACTCCTCGTTCTGTGATTTGCTTGGAGTGAAATCTGGAAAATTTTCGACAGATTTTTACTTGGAAATTTGATGGTTTCTTTGTCGCTAGTGCTTATTACAACAAGAAAATTTAATACTTTAATATTAAATACTAAAAATACTTTTTGGCCTGCCCGTGGGGATCGAGAACCCACGCCCTCTAAACGAGAGTCCAACGCACTTCCACTAGGCCACAAAGACGTGATAGAAAGGGTTGTTAATTCAATGCTAATTATAACAGAAGCTATGCTGCAGAAGATCGTCACCATCAATCAATATATAGAGGATTGTGTATTTGCTATGCTACTACTATCAAAAATTTGCTTTTATTTGCCACAAGGTGTCTCCAGCATCGGTTTCTTTGTATTGTGAATGCGTTTGTTGTGCTGTTGGCATAGAGTGTAAATTATTATCTAGAGATTGCATCAACTCGCTAAATCTCTGGCATGTGTTAATAGAGTTATTTCACTCAAAAACATGAAGAAAAGAACTCTGTTAACCTCTGTTAACACATGCCAGAGATTTAGCAGAGTTGATGCAATCTGTAGATAATAATTTATACTCTATGCTGTTGGTACGAAGAAAATTAGCAATGCCCACAAGTTCGTTTATAAGTGTCAAAAAAATAGATGATATTAATAAATATGGAATTAACAAACATGAGTCAGTGCAGCCAAGTTCACAACCATGTGTGGAGAGTTAACATGGAGAGTCGCTGGCATTATATGCCCGTATATGCATAGAGTGTAAATTATGATCTAGAGATTGCATCAACTCTGCTAAATCTCTGGCATGTGGTAACAGAGTTATTTCACTTAAAAACATGAAGAAAAAAAACTCTGTTAACCTCTATTCACACATGCCAGAGACTTAGCAGAGTTGATGCAATCTCTAGATAATAATTTATACTCTATGGTATAAGTAATTGGCGTGGAAATTTGACATTCAACAATAAAAAAATAATCAGTAAATATGTTTTCTGTATATATGTAATTCATTTTATGTTATTTTAAATTTTTGAATTAAAAAGTTAATTTATTTACAAGAAAAAATTATTAAGCTATCAAATCTATGTAACTGCAAAAAGCTTCGCTTCTCTCGTGTGTCCAACGACGCACCTGTGTTTTTTTATTTAAATTCGTTGAACATATGAAAGTTGCGTTTATATATTGAATTAAATTAATATATTACTAAAATGTAAGCTTTGTGTAATTTTATAAAAAAATGGAAAGTTGTGGGTTGGATCTCAGTAGGTAAGGTCACAAATGTGTTTTTCTAGGCCGGTCACAGGACAGGTCTTAGGTGATTCAGCAGGTGGCAATTGGTCCCTGTCAGTGACAACGCCATGTAAAAGTGACCGGCCGGTTTCATGTCTCTACACCTTGGGGACCTATCACATGATAGGTTCAGAACCGGATCTTTTCCCTGTAGGGAATTGAAATGTTGAAAATCGTTATCATGTATCTGTAGTTTCTATTGCCTGCCATTGTCTTGTAAACATTGTTGCCGCGACGGTTCTACAAAAAATATCCATAAAAAGGCCAGAAATGCATCCAAATATATCCACTTAAAATAAAAAATTATCCAGGTATCAAATTGCAGAAATTGATAATGTACGTATATTCAGCTTTTAAACACAACAAATTATTTGAATTTTTAAGCATGGTCGTTTTCCAGGAATTACAAATCTTGGGATATTTCTTTGAAAGTTTAGTTTCGTTACATTACTTTTAATATGCTTAATTGTCAATTTTACACTATTAGCTTGTTGGCGTTGGTTGACGAAAATGCGAAAAAAGATAGTACCAATTCGCAGTGCTACCAATTTACAAAAAAACACAAAAATGACAGTGAAGCCAATATAGTAAGCTGCCACCTTTCTGTTTGTATACTTTATTCTTTTTATTATTATATTATACCAAAATGTTCGAGGATTAAATACTAAATTAAAATATTTATACATTTTAAGCCACAATCTACTTTTTGACAATATTATTTTCAGTGAGTCTTGGCTTAAACCTAACACCCTAAATACCGAAATTCTATGTAATAATTTCAATATTTGACGCAAAGATAGAAATTTTATTGCCGGTAATTCTTTTAATGGTGGTGGCGTTCTTATTGCCTTAAAGTGTTCTTACTTACAAGAAATAATAATTCCTGAGGCAACTGATATTGAATTTTGTTGTGTTCTTGTAAAGTATGGTGCATTCAATCTTTATGTATCATGTTCATATATTCCTCATGTTTCCAACATAGAGGTTTATATCAAACATTCGGTTTCAATAAATAAAGTGTGTTTAAAACTTCTGCCTCATGGTCACATTCTCATAACTGGTGACTTTAATCTTCCAAGTGTCTCCTGGAACTGCTGCACCGAAAATCTTGTAATATTATTGCTTTCGTATAAATCCTGCAATATTATTGCTAATTCATGTTTAAATAAGCTTTTGAGTCAAGGACTATGTCAGTTAAACAGTTGCTCTAATAAGAATAACCGTTTGTTAGATCTTTTATATTTTGACAACAGCTATATTGTTTCAGTTGCAAGGACAGATCCCCTCGTGCTCCCAGAGGATTCCTATCATCCGACTTCAGAAATTGCTCTTCATTTTCCTAAACAATCTAAGTTAAGAATCGTATTACTCAACCTCCTACCGAGTTCAATTTTAAAAGAACTAATTATGTGTTGTTAAAAACTCATTTCTTTAATATTAACTGGATATCCGTTCTTAATATTGTTAATATAAAAACATCGCCACAAAAACTTGAATCGGCTGTCTCCAATTTTAATAGAACACTCAATGATTGCTTTATAACATTAGTACCAATGAGAAAAGCACGTTTGACATCTTGTCCCGTATGGTTTACTGAAGAACTGAGAAAATTAAAAAACTTAAAATCCATGCATTATAGAAAATATCAAAAAATTCATAGCATTACATATTTTGGTTCTAATACCTCTATTAAGTACAAGTATCGTCAATTATGCAAGCAATCCTACGATATTTATTAAAAAGAAGGTAGAATTAAACATCAAGTCTGATGCTAAATCATTCTGTAACTTTGTCAACACAAAACGCAAGATTAATTCATATCATTCTTTTATGAAATATGAAACTGTTGAGTCGTATAGCGAGAATAGCATTTCTAATTTTTGTGCAGACTTTTTCAAATCGACCAAGTCATCATCATCCTATGATAATCTAAGCTATCCATTTAGTGTTCAATGTAGAGATATTTGTCTCCCAATAATTGATACTAAAACGGGTTTATCCTACTTAAAAGCTCTTAAAATGTCATATAAAAGTGGTGCCGACAATATAACGTCATGTATATTAAAATATTGCTGTGATGAATTAGTAACTCCGATCACTCTGTTTTTTTCTTCTTCATTGCTATCATGCTACTTCCAGTTGCCTGAAAATCGTCTATTATTATTCCGTTGCACAAGTCTAGTAACAGGTCCTTAATCGATAACTATCGTGGAATTGCAAAGTTAAGCGCTTTGCCTAAGCTTTTCGAGGTAATTATTACATCACAATTATCACATAAGGGCTGTTCACAATCAGGTGCAAATGGTCTTGCATCATAGCATTTGCAAAACGGTAGAGTATATTTTTACTCAACACTAACAAAAGGTACAGAGATGCATTTACTACGCTTGTGTAAATATGCATCACTTAAGACCCATAGTTTATATTTACTATACATATGCAATACTGAACTCAAAGCTAACAGCTGATTGTCAAAAAAATAAAGTAAAAATAATAAAAAACAAAGATATGGAAAATATGTAAATAAAAAAAAACGAATTAAACGGGAGAAACCCAATAAAAAATTCATTAAAGAGTCAGTGAGCTATCACCCGTAATTTTATTCTTTGCAACAAGTATTGCAAAGTAATCCGAAAAAGACCGCTCACGATTGATGGCAAATTTTTACAATTGCATAAATTTGCAATGTCAAATACTCATGATTGTGAATAGCCCTATAGTGTTAACATGGATACGTTTCTGGGAAATCTACGGTTATTAACCTACTTGAATTTACTTCCAAAACTATTGAGAATTTTGGCAAAGGCTTGACTTATAGACTGGATGTTATATACACAGACTTTAGCAAAGCTTTTGATGTTGTTAATCACAAACTCTCAGTATTAAAGTTATCTCTTGCTGGATTTCCCACAAGACTTGTAAGATGATTGAATCTTATTTAAGCAATAGAACACAATGTGTTGTACTTGTGAAATCACATGAGTTTCCTGTAACTTCTGGGGTACCTCAAGAAAGCCACCTCGGGTCTCTGCTCTTTTTACTGTATACGAGTATAAATTATTTGCCATCTGTCACAAAGCATTCGAGTATTTTAATGTACGCAGACAATGTGAAACTATTTCTTCCTTTTAAAAATGCTAATGATGCCGTTCTCTTGCAAACTGACTTAGACCATCTTTATAGCTGGTGCAACGGGAATCGTATGAATCTTAACATGAAGAAATGCAAGCACATGACCTTCACTCAGAAATCTTCAGTCACATGTATTTATAAAATTTCCGTCCACACATTAGAGTCTTTAGATATCTTTCATGATCCTGGAGTAACTATGGATACTAAACTACTCTTCCATATCCATATTAATATAATTATAAATCGAGCAAATATTACTTTAGGTTTTATTAACCGATGAGCAAAAGAGTTTAATGATCCCTGTATAACAAAAACCTTATTCACTTCTCTTGTGCGGCCTATTTTGTTTCGTGCCCTCGATACAGCTGTTACATTAACGACATTGAATCAGTTCAGAAAAAGTTTCTTTTATTCTGCTTAAGCATCTTTACTTTACACTTTTCATTATCACCTACCACCTTATGAATATCGGCTGCATCTTTTAAATCTTCCTTCTTTAAATAATCGGAGAATTATGCAAAATGCTACTTGAATTTTTAAACTTTTACATGAATATGTTTATATGAGCAAAATTTACTTTAATATTCCTCACCGGCCTAGAAGATCTTTTGAGTTACGAACTCTTGTAGAACTAATTACCTGCAAAACGCACCACTCAGAAAGGCATGTGGGGACTTTAATTTTGTTTCAGATGCAATTTCTTTAAATAAAAAATCCGTTTACTCAATTAAACATAATATTTTAGATTATCTACAGTACCGCCACTAATCTGGATCATGCTTTTCACGGAGACTTCATATTTTCCTGTGATATTTAGCAACATCTTATACTATCAAGCTGTGTAGTTAAATATGATTTTCCAGAGTGAGACCACGTTCGTGTCGTCTGGCATATGCAGGAGCTTTACACCGTACGTCTAGCTTTGCATGTGTGCTCTAATTCATACCCTGTAGGAAAATCAACTAATTTAAAAGTAGTTGAAAAAGTAGTTTTTTGTCAACCACAACTAGTTGAAATTCTGACTTTTTTCCATAGAACGAACTAACATATTTTGTATGGTGATGTCCGCTAAATAAGTCAATTGACTTTCGTCTGCATATATTTTCAACTAATTGTTAAACTTAAATTATTTTTTTAATTACTTTAAAATAACCAATTGAAAACTATTTAATATTCCACTTACTGATGATGAATTTAAAAGCATAAAAATTTTAAACTTCTATACATCAAAGAGATCATTTATTTGACTGTTTTGAAAAATACATAAATCATGCCAATAAAATCATGCCTGGTCGACACAAATAAATTCTGAAATATAAAATCTGAAAGCAAAATGTAAACAAAGTTAAAAGTGATCAGAGTTTTTTTAATGGAAAATTATGAAATGTCGTTCTTTGTGGCGTTTGAATTAATTTTAAAATAATTCAAAAGTGATTCATGCCAGGCTTCATTGCCAGTTAATTCAAAAAAGGACTAGTAATTACATTCAAGGAGCGCAACAGAAGTACGCTGCGATGGTAGATATAATTTCATTATTCCTTTCTTCATTGAACTATTTCTGCTTCCAACAGGTGATGTTTCCTGAAGCTGGAGGAACTCTGCGCTTATATGTGAGCATGCCTACCACGGAAGCAGTTTACAAAAACGGGCACGTCACCGCCTGGGTACATGAGCGAAGGTGCCGATCCAATTGATCGGAATTGTGTGGATACTGCGGCTATTATTTAACACGAGCCAGCTTTTTGATGCTTCATTTCAAAATATGAGCTAAATAAGCGTGTCAGCGGGATTATCCATGCTTTGCAACCATCAAGCATGGTCGATGGACAATGAAGTGATGGAGCAGACTCGATGCTACGTAGGGAAAGGCGTGCGTCTTTACTATTGAAGTGATGAGGTGTTTGCTGAATGGTTAAGCAATGCATCAATTTCCGTACAGAGTCTAAATTGTGCAATGTTTGCTAAACAGTACCAGTTTGTAATTTGAATATCTTAAATAATAAAGAATTTTCAATCGTTTCACAGGGTTAAGAGGCAGTTTATTAATTTTAAAGTGTGTTTACCACGTCTGTCTTGCAGCTCAATGTCGTAAATAAAAAAATATGCCTTTTTGAAACAAAATGTTAGTGAAGCCTAAAGTTAATAATATTTGATGAAATAACATGGTTAAATATTTATAAACTTGTAATCTAATAAAAATTTGCAATTAAAACATGTCCAAGTCAGAATAGTTGCCGCCTTAATATAATTCAAAGTACTTCATATACTAGTTTATTTCAAACTAGTTTTTTAATTAGTTGTTTTTAAAAACAAGTTAGTTTGTTCCTATAGGGTATTTATAGATATACACGCTATAGATAGATTTTGATTATCCAGAGCGAGACCTCGTCTGTCTTGCCTAGCACATGTATGAGCTCAATCCCGTTCGTCTAGCCTGGCATTTGTAAGCACCGCTCTAATCAATCGTTCTATTTACTATAAAGAAGCTATCTGGATTACAACTGTATACACTTGAAAGCCTTTTTGAAAGACGTTTTTTTATAAAAATTAAATTCTACATAAATAAATTGTAATAATTTTGTCTTATATTAATTGCTATAAAGCCGTAAGTGCTTAGCATTCAAATAAATAATAATAATAAATTATACTAATACTTTTCGCAAACAAACACATATTTTCATATTAAAAAAGATTTTTCAGAAAAAGTATTCAAATTAACACCAAGGCTAAAAAAAATATCCATCAATTTTTAAAGGAAAAAGTATCCAAATGGATTCATTTGGATCCAAACGGCAACACTGCTTGTAAATAAGTAAATTTAAAGATTTTTCTTGCCAAAATTATATTGAACGAAATCAATAATAGAAGAACTGATCAATAAAGTGAAGGCTTTGAATTGCTTTTTTTTTTGTTTTTTTTTTTTTTAATTCAGTTAAAAAAAGTCTACCAATTCGTAACAAATATTGTTTGCATTAAAGAGTTGCATCGGAAAAATTTGGGTCATGCTCTAGTTTCATTAAAACCAATGCTTACGAGAATCATAAATTTGAAGACAGCACAAAGCTTGGCCACAACTTGATGATGGCTAGCTAAGCTTGAAGTTGTGGGCATTTTTAACGTTAATCAAGTTTAATGTTGTGGCTAACTCGCAATAAGACTTGGAAGGATAAAATAATAATCAAACCTTAGATGTAGGTGAAGCTTGTCAGTTATTCGAGTGGGCTAATATTTAAGGCTTGGAGTTTAAGCTAAAGCCATTAAAGTCATTTCTTTGAAAGCCAATAAAGTGGGCTAGAAATACATAAGATGTTAAAAAATTATGTGTTATTGTTGTTACATAAATACACGTTGCTTTGAGGTCGTTAGAAAAGTTGAAGGAAAATATCTATAACTTTGATTTTTGTGACTATGTGCATACCTGAAAGTAATAGCTGTTTTTGCTGTCATTTGCAATTTTGACAATTTTTCATTTCAGTGAAGTTCCAATGGTGCATCATTATTTGCATTATGTTATTGGAATCAGATCTTACTAATTGGTTGACCGTTTCTTAAATTTTTTTTACCGAATAATTCTTTTCTTCTTAAATTAGGTCGCACAGTGTTTCGCCTAGAACAAGCTAGCTGAAAAAACTTATTTTTTTGGTTTTTTTAATTCCTTTGGTCAAAACGAGAAAAAATTTTACAGGAGGCCAGATCGCAAATGTCCTCTCATCCGATATGGGTTAATTTATGTCAAAAAAAAAAATTGCTCCATGTTTGCTGCTATAACTTCGAAATTATTGAAACTAAAGGGCTATCTAAATACAATTTGGAAAGGAAATTTAAAGAAAAAATTTGAGGTTTAAAAGTTGTAATTTTGTCTTGAAAAATGAGGGGGTTTCTATATTTAGTCATATTCGAACAAAATAAACAAATTTCAGAATTTTTCTAAACTGACTGTGATGTTGTTTCATAATATTCGCCACTTCCATATTTCTCCAGTATATTAGGTTTAGTAATAACAAAATCATATAATCAAATAAACAAACACTTTTTTCATTTAGAAAAAAAATTTACTTTTATTTCAAAGAATAACTAATTGTCAGGGCCTAACGAGACTATGATCATTTCTACATAACAATTATATTAGAATCGTAATGTGCATTTATTATTGCATTATGTTATTGGAATCAGATCTTACTAATTGGTTGACCGTTTCTTAAATTTTTTTTACCGAATAATTCTTTTCTTCTTAAATTAGGTCGCACAGTGTTTCGCCTAGAACAAGCTAGCTGAAAAAACTTATTTTTTTGGTTTTTTTAATTCCTTTGGTCAAAACGAGAAAAAATTTTACGGGAGACCAGGTCGCAAATGTCCTCTCATCCGATATGGGTTAATTTATGTCAAAAAAGAAGTTGCACCATGTTTGCTGCTATAACTTCGAAATTATTGAAACTAAAGGGCTATCTAAATATAATTTGGAAAGGAAATTTAAAGAAAAAATTTCAGGTTTAAAAGTTGTAATTTTGTCTTGAAAAATGAGGATTTTTCTATATTTAGTCATATTCGAACAAAACAAACAAATTTCAGAATTTTTCTAAACTGACTGTGATGTTGTTTCATAATATTCGCCACTTCCATATTTCTCCAGTATATTAGGTTTAGTAATAACAAAATCATATAATCAAATAAACAAACACTTTTTTCATTTAGAAAAAAAATTTACTTTTATTTCAAAGAATAACTAATTGTCAGGGCCTAACGAGACTATGCATCATTTCTACATAACAATTCTATTAGAATCGTAATGTGCATTTCATAGTAAGGTCGTTGTAAGCTGGTGAGTAATGCTACTTTCGATTGGCCTTTCTGAAGCGAAGGCAGTTGCGCTGTGTATTAATTCATTCCATCTGAATTATCGACTTATTTTGAAAAATTATGACCGTCAAATTTTACTTTTTCGACAATCAAGCAACACACCCTTTTTGTGCATAAAAAAAATTGATATTGTCAGAAAAAATGCATTAAAAATGATGAATATAGCAAAGATATGTTTTGTATTATTAAATATATAATTTTACATGAATTGCATATTTAATAAATAAAAATAAAGTATGCGGAAACAAAAACAAAATAATTATTTGACTACTGTCATAAGATTTCTACATTTCAGAGTAAGGCAAAAGATGATGTAATTAAATTAAAATCTCAATTTCAGCCTTTCCTACATTTTGAGCATTTCCTATATTTTCTTTTTAGAAGTGAAGTAGTACACCTTACTGCCTAGGAAATTGCTTTAAGAAAATAATGTTCAATAGCAAAGTAAAATGTAATGCTTGCCAGTAGAAAAATAATGTAAAAGTATTGAATCTTGAAATGCTTTCTGGCACAACTGGAAAGTTAATTTGAGGCATATGAACTTGAATCAGATTCTGAAGAATCCAAGGTAATGTTACAATTATTGACAAGAGCTGCTCTATCCCAGTTCTGCTTCTGAAGGAATAAGTAGATTCAAAACTTCGCGAGGATATTTATTTACATTTATCTCAGGAACATTTCTTAAGCTACTTATTAAGAGATCAGCATTGTAAGTAGGCCTTGCATCGTTGATTCACTTGAGCTTTTTCTTGTATGATTTTCATGAAACCTACGGCAATCTTGGTGTCGTGCTTCTTCAGAAAGCTGCCCGATTGGAAGGATTGAGCTTGCCATAACTTCTGTACCATGCATTAAGATTTTATGAAGCGTAATGGGCATGTAATACCAAGAATACTGCTGCAGATGTATTTTTCTCGTCACCTCTGTAAATTTTTTGAAATCAGTCAGATTTATTTCAAAACCAGAAGATGAAGCTATTAAAATTATATTCAAATTGATTATAAGTTCGTTATTTAGACCACACGCTGAAAAATAATAGGCCTTCCCAAACGTAGGAAGTATGATATGCAGGAAGTATGATAGGTTTCTGCATGTTTCTTGGAAACAAATAATTACAATCTGTTCCACATATATTATGATTAATTAATGCTCTTCTATTTATAAATACTAGCTTATACCAGGCGCGCTTCGCTGCGCTCAGTGCTTATCCCCGCAAAGAGGGCGTAGCTTTAGTGAAGCCATGCTTTTATAGTAAGTACGTACCGAGTTTCATTGATGTGTGACACATTTCGAAAGCTATACCGAAAATGTTGGGTGCTGAAAAATTACCACGCCCCTTTTCCAACGCCCATAAAATGTTACCAGTGGAACGCTATGAGTTAATTGAGGTCAAATACTGAATTCTGAGGCTGTGCGACCTATAATTCCAAAACTGTTCGATATCGAAAATTATATTCTAACTTCTGATTTTTATATCTTACCAATATCTAACCAATAGACGGATGTAAATGACTGAAACGTATCTTATAGGAAATTGAACGTTCTACAAATAATGACTCTGAAAGCACCGAAAGCACCTTTAACCAGTATGGCACGGTCGCCACTACTAAAAGAAGAGACCATACAAATCTCTTGTATCATCCTATCTTGGGGTCTTGGGAAAAACCCATCTTTCGAGTACATAACCCCAAACATCTCAAAATCCTGACGTGATGGCCAAATAAATTGTTAGGTATCATCTATATAAGTTCAAATATTTAATTTAATATCTCTGAATGTCTTTTTTCTATCTCGAAACCAAATATGCATCATAAGCCACTCATTATTGATTTAGAATTCTATGTTGACGGTCTTGCAGAAAAAAAAATGTAAAATTTTCATATTTGTAACTTTAATATTTTGAATAGCTTGCTACTTAATTTAAATTGGAGTGTACTTTTAGAGGGCAGTATTGCTAAATCTTGTTTTAATATTTTCAAAACTCAAGTTTTAATTATGTGTGATTCGCATGTTCCGCACATGCAAAAAACTCACCATAAACTACCCTGGTATACCAAGGGGCTTAAAAAGACAAAAAACTAAAGAAATAAGTTCTCAAAGTTGTTCAAGACTACTAATGATCCAATGCTACTAATGATCAATTATAATAAATATTTGCACTATATGCGCGAATTTAATTTCCTCAATAAATTCCTTTTGAATATGAATCTAATATTAAATCAAACCCAAAATCTCTTTGGAGTTTTATTTGGAGAGCCCAAAAGTGGGTGCTCTCAAATTCCTTCTTCAATGTTTTTAAATGATAAGTCTTCATCTAATTTAGCTGCTACTGTAGAGTTGTTTGCTGATTTTTTCAAGTCCAACTTTGGTGTGGACAATAACAATCCAGTTGATAATTTGGTTGACTCAGTTGATGACTTTACTGATATTGGTGACTTCTCTATCTCCATTAGTGATGTTATTGACTCTATTCAGGGTATGAAAACAACATTTAAGGAAGATATTGATGGTTTCGCTACAATTCTTTTCTTAAAATGCGCAAATGTGCGTCTGAGGGTAATTTTATAAAGCATTGGAAAATCGCTTCTATCACACCTATTTTTAAATCGGACAATAAAAGTAATGTTGTCAACTACCGACCAATATCCAAATTATCTAACATTTCAAAACTCTTCGAAAAAATCATGAAAGTCAAACTTAGTTTCTTAATTAAACGGTACATTTGCCCTGAACCACATGGATTTGTTGCTGGTCGGTCAACAGTGTCAAATTTAACTAATTTCTCTGAGTACTGTGAACCTCTTTTGGACTTGGTCATCAAGTGATCTACACAGACTTCTCAAAAGCATTCGACAGAATTTCGCATACACTTTTACTCTCGAAATTATCGAAAATGGGTTTTCATTCATCGTTTTTCAATTGGATTAAGTCTTATTTGCATGATAGAACGTGTTTTGTTAGTATAAAAATGTAAAATCTTTTGAATTTATAGCTTCCTCAGGTGTTCCTCATTGTAGTATCCTAGGACCCTTGTTCTTTATTCTTTTTATTAATGATATATCGAAGGGTATTTTAAACTCTCGCTTTTTACTTTATGCGGATGACCTCAAACTATTTCCAAAAAAATTTCCTCCTCTTCTGACATTGCTGATCTGCAAGCGGACATTACAAGAGTCGTGACCTGGAGCCAAAGTAATGGCCTTGCATTAAACTTTGCAAAATGTTTTCATTTAACACTCTCTGAACTCACGTTGAATACATTATCTCACTCATACTTCTTATCTGATTCAGAAATCCAATCAGTTCCTACATATCGTGATTTGGGGGTTATTTTCGATTCAAAATTTACATTTAGTGACCATGTCAATTTTCTTATTCCTAAAGCTTACTCTTTATTGGCCTTTATTCGTAGAAATAGTTTTGAGTTTTCGGATCCACATACCCTAAATATGTTGTTTAGTGCGTTTGTGAGGTCGAGACTTGAGTATGCGTCTATTATTTGGTGTCCTTTTTATGCCTCAACGTCTTTTAGACTTGAGGAAATACAAAAAAATTTTACAAGATATACTCTGCGTTCTACAAACTTACATGATCCGTTGCCACCTTATAGTACACACCTTTTGCTTTTAGGACTTAAATCTTTTGAATCAAGACGAAAGATATCGTCCCTTTTATTTATACATGACATAATTTCTGGAACAATTGACTGTCTTAATTTATTAAAGCTTATCTCGTTCAATATTCCGTTAAGACATTTACGTAACTCTAAACTGTTTTATGTAAAAATTTGCAAAACAAATTATGCTTTAAATGAGCCAATTTTAAGAGATGTGACTCTTTTTAATGAATTGTGTATCTCGCACGAGTTTGATATCTTTGGTCCTAAAGATATTAATTCTTATTATTATTATACTTTTGGTGATAAATTATCAATAATTGTAGTCTGTAAGGATATATGCATCTGATGATTAAATAAACTAAATAAACTAAACTAAAATTTTGACATCGATTGTATATAATAAAATAGGCCAGGGATAAACGGTAACTCTTAAGATTGTTTTTATGGTGCAGTTTTATTAGATTAATTTTTAAGAATAGCTTTTTAGTACTTATGACCTTTTTTGGAGTTATTTGCGAAAAACTGAAAAGTGAAATTTCAAACTATAACTCACTAGGTAGAATGAGACAAAATTGAACTGCCACAATTTTAGTCCTTATTCCACTGACCTGAAATCATTTTGTCAAAAAGAATAATTTAAAATTCAACTTCCTATATTTTTCTATACATTTCTTTAAAAAAACGCATATTACGACCTTTTCCTCAAAACTCAAAAGTAACAAGAATGATTTCTTTAAAGATTTTTTTAAATTTTTAAATCCTTTTTAATTTAATTTGTATTTATACTTCTTGAATCTTCCTAAAAATATTTATTTAATAATATGAAAGCATAGCTGTTTTAATTTATGTCCTCCGAATTTGAAATCGATCCGATAAATATTTAAAAAGCCGTGTCTGGGTTTTTAAAGCGATCTTTAATGCATTTAACATTGATATTTTAAACTATATTTTCAGGTCTTCAATATTCCAGATGCGAATAGTAAACAAACTTTCACAAAGTCCTTGAAAAATTTTGGATGCCTCAATTTGAGCTTCATAATTTATCTCTTTTAAATTTTTTTCTCTGCGATAAACGTTTTGAGAGTTATTCGCGAAAAACTTAAAAATAAAACTGTAAAGTATCAGATCTTCAAATCTCCCAATTTCAATTATAATGAAGCGAATAAAAACTAATCTTTTGCGCTATAATACATTATCTAGGTTTAAACCGTTCGATTTTTTTATCCAATAACTTAATTTGTCCAAGGAGGATTTTCGTGTGAGCAATCTTGGACAGCCACAGTTATGTTAGAAATAAAAATTTTTAAAAACCGAAGGAATAATTAATACTTAGATTTATATCGCTATTTTTAATAAAAAATTTTTTAAATTCATTGTTTCTTTTTTCATTGAACTATAGTAAATTCTAGAAAGCTAAGGGTATCATTTCTTAAAGCTCTTAATACCAAAAATGTTAAAAATATTATGAAATAATTTGATTTCTAATGTTTTTTCAAACTCTGTTAATCAACGTCAACAGCAAGAAATTTATTTATTCATATTTTTATTCTTAGTAATTGTAAAATTACTGTTTTCTCATTTGTTATTCGTTATAATATCTCGCTCATAATTATTTTGAAATATATTATTCAATAATGATATATTAATTGTAACTCTAATTTAAGTTTATTATTTTAATTAATAAACTTAATTAATAAATTTTTATTAATAAAATAAAATTTAATCAATAAAATTATTAATTTAATTAATGTACATTTTTTTTTTTGTAAAAATTCACAAAAACTCAGAAATATTTAAACACAACTAGGTACGGTATCGTCACATAAGATACTTCTAACCTGCTTTGGTTTAAGTGATGAATTGTTATCGAAAAAAATAAATTGTTGATAATTGTCTTTTAATGCTGCCTATTAAAAACAATTCGCTCCTGAACGAACATTAAACAAGTTGCTGGTCTCACCTGTAGATGCAATAGAATCACAGTAACAAAAAAAAACAAGACAAAATAATTGTTATATATTAAATCAACTTTGTGTCGGAAAGTTGGAAGAGAGAAAAAAAAAATAGTGAATCCAAAGTTGCATCAACAGGCAACCGGATAAAGAATCTCCCAGTGTTGCTTTGCAATGCTAGTCTTTTGAGAGCAGAGCTGATCTGGTTCTAAATGGCACACAAATCTTCTTTTTACCGTTTAAGGCGTTCATTTTATGTTTTTCGAATGTAGAATTTCCAGAATATTTTTTTTTTTGTTGATTCTTGTTTATTCTATGGCGGTAATTTTAAATTTGTTATGCTTTGCTTTGGCCGAGACCTAATTTTGAGCCAAGTTTAACTTAGCTGAGGTAAGAGCAGCACACAGCAGGGCAAGACAGGCAGACTGGCAGAAAGGCAGTCAGACGGACAGACAGTGTTAGAGACTAAGGTAAGGCAAGGCTTAGTTTGAAAGAATGTTTTGAATAAAGTTTGCTGCGGAAGAAAGGAACTGCGCTTTGCGGCCTAGTGTAGGTAGCTGCTGACTTGTAGTTGGTGAAGATATAAGTCAGTAGGTGAATATGGGGTGTTGCAGATACCGCTTTGATAGAGCGTCAGGTTGAAGGTTTCTCATTCTTGTTATGTTTTTCAATTGCTATGATGTTTTTCTCACTTTGAGCAACATGTTTATTGCTGTTGTTGTTGTGGTGGTTATGTTCTTGTTCTTTAAGATACTTTTAACTTTATTACTACAAGTTGTTATTTTGCTACCATCTCTTTTGTTGTAGTTTTATTTATATTCTTCCCATTGTTATTGCAACGATATCAATTTGGTTTTAGTATGGTTTGGATTTGGGTTTGGATATCTTGACTGGGGTTTCTCTTGTAAAAACTTCTTAGATGCTGTTAATTTAATCGTGCGTGTTCATGAATGTTCATTAAGTCTTTCGTGTTAATGACACCTCTTAGTCTCCTTTGGGTAATGAGTAGTCCTAGATTTTTTTTTTGATCGATTTGTTGATCGATTGATCATTTACTAGCTGAAACGTCCCGGAATTTTCCGTTTGTTGTTAAATTTGAAAAATAAAAAATTTTAGGCTGTGATTTGCTTGCAATTTTTTTTTGCATTGAATTGTAATTTTTTTTAAACAAATGAAGTCATTAAAATTATGCCCGAAATATTGCCTGAAGCATAAATACGTAAGAACTAAAATTTACTTAAGGGCCTCCGGGACTTTTGCGAAGAAAAAAAGACAAATTTTTAAAAATTTTTTTTTTTAGCTGTATTTTATTTTAGATCAAAACTTTTTTTAACATTATTAAAGTTAACTATTCAAGACTTATCCCTGACATTTTGGTCCAAGAATATTCCTCCATAAGGTAGAAAAGTGAAATGTCCCGAAAGACCTTAAATTTGAGGTGAGCAAGATACCTGGAGACTGGTGGACCTAAAAAAATTTTTTTTTTTCGGTTAAGTAAAGAGTTCTTGGGCATTTAATGGTTGATTTTTGAGAAATATTAATTTTTGACAAAATGGAAAGAAGATTTTCATTTTTTGTACCCAAAATTGAGGTTGTTTTAGGAAGTAAATCAAAATGTATGTATCCAAAAAAAAAAAAAAAAAATCGAACGATTACTCGCCCAAGAACTCTACTGAATCCAAAAAATTTTTTTTAGATATCTTGCTCACTGCAAAATTAAAGGACTTTGCTCTTTTCTACCTTATTGACCAAAATTTTTCGGCCAAAATATCAGGGATAAATCTTGAATAGTTATTCTTAAATAATGGAAAAAATGTTGGTCTAAAATAAAGTACAGCTTCAAAACAAACAATTTTAAACAGGTGTCTGTTTTTCTTCGAAAAACTCCCGGAGGTCCATAAAAACGAACTACAAAATAAATTCAAACATAAATTTTTATCTTTCCTAACTGAAAAACACGCGGGTAACGCCAGTTGCCATTTAGATTGGAATAAAGTTTTTATAGAAGTGCTTAGTATAAAAGACCTGTGCTGTTCACTTTTAGTTATGTTGTTATGACAGCCGATGCTTTTCTATGCTGTTATGCCAATACCAATACCAATACGAATACCAATACCAATACCAATACCAATACCATTACCAATACCAATACCAATACCAATACCAATACCAATACCAATACCAATACCAATACCATTACCAATACCAATACCAATACCAATACCAATACCAATACCAATACCAATACCAATACCAATACCAATACCAATACCAATACCAATACCAATACCAATACCAATACCAATACCAATACCAATATCATTTGTGTACAATCATTAACACGCATATTGCTCATAAGAAGCACGGTCAAAGTCCTTTCAACGGCTGAAAAGGCAAATTATTTTTAAATCTCAAAAGACACAAATTCAGCAGTTCCCCGTCTTAAAATATATTTACATCAAAATTAACATTTTCAAAAAAAATATAATATTAAACTGGCGGCCGTTGCCGTAACTACTTTATGTCTGCACAAACGATACAAGACTTGATTTTTTAAGGCATTTCTGAAAGAAAACTTAGGCAATACGTAGGCAATACCACATTTTTGAAAATTTTTTCAAAATAAATCATAAATACGTAGTTCCATACAAAGTTTTAAATAAAAATGGAGTTTTTTAAAAAAAAAATCCTAATTTTTTGAAGAAACTTTTCACTTTTTTCCACTAAACATGTTTTAACAAAAAAAAAATTCTACTTCAAAGACCTGTATCTGCGAAATGCGCGTTTATGCAATTGCGCCATGATTTTATTCAACGCGGTGAGATTTTGATTTGGATAACGCGCAGAGTTATGAGGTAAGTTTTTTGAATATGGTGAGTTGGGTAGCGCATTGAATAACGTATATAGTAAAGTAAGCTCAGTTTGGCCTCCTTTAGAAAAAATGTAGCAAATCAAATGAAATTTCTGTAGCAATGTTCCATCTAAAGAAGGCTATTATAATAAAGAAATATTGGTCATAAATTCATTTAAAAAGCTCAATCAAAATAAAGCATGTCTGAATGAAGAGTAGATCGCAGCATTCATCAAAAATAAACAAACCTTAATTTTAAAAATGCACTCAAATTGAACTTCGTTCAAGGTTGATGCAGCAATTAAATTGATACAAGTTGATGGTCTGCAAAACAAGTTGGAATTTTAGAGTCGAATTGAAGTTTGATTGCACTTTTGATATCGGACACGTTCGAATAAACAAAAAAAAAAAAAACAAGCAATAAACTATATGTATTAGTGCGCTATTCCGTTTCTTTAAAAAAATAAATGTATCATAACGCACTTAACAGGTCATTCAATAAGTCCGTAGGATAAGTAAGAAAAAAACAAAGTTTTGATAAAACTCGATTATATTATTCAAAATAGTTGCCTTCGAGAGCGATACAACGAGTATTGCGATTTTCCAACTTTACGATACCACTTTTATAGAACGATTTCTCTTTCTCTTCAAAATAGTCCTCAGTTTCAGGGATTACTTCATCATTGGACTTGAATTTCTTTCCAGCAAGCATTCTCTTGAGATCTGAAAACAGGAAAAAGTCGCTGGGGGCTAAGTCAGGGGAATACGGTGGGTGGGTAAGCAATTCGAAGCCCAATTCATTAAATTTTGCCATAGTTTTCATAGATTTGTGACACTGTGCATTGTATTGGTGTAACAACCCTTTTTTTCTTATGCAAATGTGGCCGTTTCTTGGCGATTTCAGTCTTCAATCGGTCCAAAAGTGGACAGTAATAGTCGATGTTGATGGTGGTTTCTTTTTGGAGTTAGTCGATGAATGTTATTCCTTTCGCATCCCAAAATACAGACGCCATCACCTTACAAGCCGACTGTTGGGTCTTTGCTAGCTTTGGATTTGGTTCGTCGACTGCTGTCCATTCAGCTGACTGTCTTTTGGATTCTGGTGTGTAATAGTGAAGCCATGTTTCATCCATTGTTGCATATCGATGATAGAATTCGATTTTATTGAGGTTTAAAAGCGCCAAACACTCCTCTGAAGCATCAATTCGTTGTTGTTTTTGGTCGACTGTGAGATCACGTGGCACCCACTTTGCACAGAGCTTTCGCATACCCAAATGTTCGTGTATAATGTGAAAAAACACTACCATCTGATATCTTTGCAATGTTAGCTGGTTCGTGCACCTTCAATTTGCGATCGTTCATAACAAATTTGTGGATTTTTTTCATGTTTTGTGGAATAACAGTCTGATTTGGTCTGAATAACAATCCACTTTTCTACCATTTGTCTCGATGGAGCAGAGTCCGGATAATGTTTATCAAGTCATTGTTTGGCTGTCACTGTATTTTTTTTTCATCAAAAAGCAATGCTTTATCAAAACTCGAAATTCACTTTTTTTTCTTGCAATAACAATAGTTGCACAACAAATGCTATAACTCACGAATCAATTGTCAGATTGTTGTAAATTTTTTATACGTGTTGTTTGAAGGTTGTAACTAAATAAAAACCATATGGAAAAAATCTAGTAACGCCATCTATGTGGCATCCTATGGACTTATTGAACGTACTGTTATGTGATTCAGGTCATTTTCGTAACGCTGCGATGTGTTACCAATGTCATCTTTGTACTAATATAACGCTCATGTTTTTAAAAGTGTGGATGCAATTTGTAATTATTAATTTATTTTGAAAAGTAAAAATAGTTAATAGTTTTATGTTAATAAAAGTTTTCAACTCAGTTAATTTTTCTAAGAAATATTTAAATCAAAAATAATTACGAAGAATCAAACGTTGATATATGTTTTTAATTGTTCTATTATGATGAATGATTCAATTGATTATTCTTCTTTTTAAATTTTCTTATAACATCATTTAATTATATAATTATATATAAAAATATATATAACGTTAATACGTTGTAAATTTCACTAAAAACAAAAAGCGATATCGTTATATTTTAAACGTTTTCCCTTTCTTCATTCACACTTGTCATGACCACATATTATCAGCGAATATATTATGAAACTTTATTTTATATTTCTGCTAATTATGACTCCGTGTTTCCAATAGTCTCTGTTTACCTTTTATAATTATTTAATAGAATGATATTCACAAATTTTTTATTATTTAAATTTAAAATTCATTTTAAAAGTATTGAACTTTAACAAAAATAAAAATGAAATAGTCCCAGTTATTAATGCAAAAGAACAACTTACCAGCTCTTGTCAAAGTTTGATGAATAATTTTTTTAATACTTTTGATTTGTCAATTTTTGGTTTTAGTGTTGAAAAACCTTTTCATTTTTAAAACACTTGAATTTTCAGTCTTAATTTTTTTTTAAGTATATAAATTAATTAACGTGCTTTTAATGATTCTTTCGATTTTTAACACTTACTTTATCAGTATTATCTAGGTTTAAGAATATTAAGCACGAGCTCACAATAAAAAAGCTAGATGATTTCAAATAAAACGCACTCTTCAAATCACAGTAAATTTAATAACTGCAAAAATACAACACAAATAAGCTCTGCAAAAGAAGACCAAATCAGAATTGCAAAACACCGTACCGACCAACTGAACGATCGACATTGAACTCTAGCGTTCAAAGTCAGAAGAACATTTGAAGAACGTCTGCACATGCAGTTTAGAATGAAGCACACTGGCCCACAGCACACGTTTTCCTTTCTTTTAACAGAGATGCTTTTTTATGTGCAAAAAAAAATAAATATGGGCGAAAAAAATCGCAAATACGTTCAAAGAGATGGAAAATACGAAATAAACTGTGGAAAACTGTAGAAACAAGTAAAAAGTTGCTTGCAGTTGCGTTGCACTATATTAAGCGCGTGCGCATGCGCGAAAGCAACTCAGCGAGGGAAAGATGATATATGTAAGCATAAAAAAAATTTTAGATTTTTTGTTATAAGCCAAAAGATTGCATGTAATACAATGAGGTCAAATTTGAAGGGCTTATTTTTAGTCAAGTAATCAGAAAGTATAAAAAAAAATTAATTGACAATTTCAGCCCTTGAAAGGACTTTGACCGAGCTTCTTATTAACAATTGAGTTGTGCCTGTTGTGGAATTTTTGAATATCAATGATCGAGAACTGTAACTTTTTTCGAACGATTTTCTTGTATGTTTGTCTCAGACTGACGTTATTCTCGACTGCTCCGTTTCTACACGTGTGGGGAACCAAGAAACTGCCGTTTGTCAATCAAATTCATTCTCGTGTGCTTTTTAAAAGGTGAGTTTGAGCGCGATATTTGGATTCATGGTGTAAGAAAACCAGGTGGAAGCGAATTTTTCACCACACTTTAAATTGCCCCTGGTCTGTCAAAAAATTCTGACAGGGAGAGAGCAAGTGTTGATTAGTGCCAAATTTTATTGGCTGCGTTTAGCAGGTACAACTTTTGTGCAATCGGTTAGTGTGTGTCTGCTGAACGAAAAAATATCAGTGTCTAATCACAACACGTGAAAATGTCTGTCTTTCGCCGCACTTTATATTTTTGATACATTTGCTCAACGTATTGAGTATTTCCAGTTAAAAATTTGGCTTTTTTAGAATAAGTGTGCTTTTATAACAAGAGAAAACACAATTTTCCCCCTATTTGATCACTTTTAAAACAATTGTGTTCACAGAAATAAAAAAGGAACGTAAACTGATACCTGATCAGAGACACAACATGTTGTACCCATTATTCAATTATTATAAGGTTGTTCAGATATTTGACGTCAACTCACAAGAATAATAGCTTAAACACATTAACGACGGCAACAACATTGCCGCATAATTCAATTATTACAAGGTTGTCCAGATATTTGACGTCTACTCACAAGAATGTATACTCTTATTTGAAGAGGAGATCAAAAGAGCAATTTTGTAAGGACATAAAAATCACGCAGTTGCCGGAATATCATACTTTTTCATAGTACAAACCAATAAAAATACATTAGACTACTACTTTTTGAAATACTTGCTTTTGTTGAACCAAAATTATATATGAGTAAAAATAAGTAAACATTTTTAGTCAGTTTATATGTAAAATTTATTGGAATAATGTTTTCAAAATAGTTTAAAATAGTTTCTTTAACCAAAAGTATAAAAATAGTGATTTTTACATTTGTGTTTGGGAAAATCAAAAATTTTTACTTTTTTCCTCTTTTGACAAAAGATAGCTAGTTTTGTTCAGTCAACGCAGAACTTTTACCTTATATTATATATAAAACTATATTTTATAGTTAATGGTTGTGTAAATATGTCTTCTAAGTGTTTCGTGATAGAACCATTGTCATTTTTGTAAGAACGTAAAAATATTTTTGACGTAGAATTACGTCTTACAGCACGTTTGTCATTTTTGGGAGTCTTTTCTACAAATTTTTTCAAGCACATCCTAACGTTTTTGCAGGTCACTTTGGAATAAAAGTGATGGAAGTTGCTGCTGACGTTCTTATGGTTGTTGCATTTGTTCGTGCCGAAATCACGAACGCAACATCGTGTTGTTTCTTGGAAAGAATTATTTTACGAATATTTCTCAGTAACGGCTTATATTGTTGTTGTTATTAATACGTATGTAAAATTTACATTTATGTTATATATGCATATTAGCTGCTTTAATTTTTATCGCTTGTTATTGCTTTTGTTTATTGCTTTTGCAGCGAGATAAATACAATAAACAATATAGATGTATTATAGAGATGTGCTGTAGAGCCAGTATGTACCCTATAGGAACAAACTAACTTGTTTTTAAAAACAACTAATTAAAAAACAAGTTTAAAATAAACCAGTATATGAACTACTTTTAATTATATTAAGGCGGCAACTACTCTGATGTTGACATGTTTAAATTGCAAATTTTTATTATTATTTCATCAAATATTATTAACTTTAGGCCATCAGTAATAGTTTTCAATTGGTTATTTAAAAGCAATTAAAAAAATCATTTAAATGTAACTAATTTAACAAGTAGTTGAAAATATATGCAGACGAAAGTCAATTGACTTATTTAGCGGACATCACCATACAAAATAAGTTAGTTCGTTCTATGGAAAAAAGTCAGAATTTCAACTAGTTGTGGTTGACAAAAAACTACTTTATCAACTACTTTTAAATTAGTTGATTTTCCTACAGGGTAGCTACAAAAATTTGTTTTACTACTACACAGGCTTACATATACAGAGAATGCGCATGGTCATTGTGCTCTGAAAACTCTGTTGATTCTTTAAATATCATAGTAAATTCGAATTCAAGTAAAATCAAGTAAAATTTTTGTAAAAATACGTAAATAAAAAGTTCTTTCTGTTTTTATATGTTTATT
The DNA here is from genome assembly GCA_914767935.1 of Coremacera marginata. Classification (NCBI taxonomy): domain Eukaryota; kingdom Metazoa; phylum Arthropoda; class Insecta; order Diptera; family Sciomyzidae; genus Coremacera; species Coremacera marginata. The sequence goes on along the minus strand of OU612046.1, from coordinate 138,603,970 downwards.
TATTGTTAATAATTAAAGAAAAATACTAAAGTTATATTAAAAAAAAGGTGCTGGCGGGGAAGCCTCGTTAAGAACGAAATTCTTTACGCTTAACTGTACAACAACGAAAACAATACAGTGAACACTTAATACTTGTATCGAAATATACAATTTTAGTTACTTATTCACTTCATTTACTAAATCTCTTTTAAGAAAATTTGATGCAGTTTCCATTTCTAAAATCATAATGTAAGCAATGGTAGCGTCGAAGTCAATCAACAAACGAACTGCTTGCAAGAAATTGATTAAATTTTGCACTATAACATAAATTTGAGGATAAAACTATTTATTTTTGACTTTTTTATTGGCATCGGGAAGATCTTTTTTTTTTTTTTTGTCCATAAATTATATACACATTTCTTTTACTGTTTAGGCAGCAAATGGAAAAACACCAAATTTTACTAAAAATTGCGATTTACACCAGTTTCTTAGTCAGTAAATACAAAGCTATCAATTATTTTAAAATTCTGAGTATACAAGAACCATCTATAATCAATTGTTATTAGAACTATGAAACTTCACTTAAATCTGTTCCGCGGTTCTAGAGTTATTGGCCAATACAGAAATGCTCAATTTAAAATTTATGCTCTATGGTTTGCTTTGTACTCCCACGCGTATACACAATTACGCACTATTACCAGGGATGATATTGACTTAGTTGGAAAAGGGTCAGAATTCAAACAAAATTGGACAAATTTGACGTTAATAGGGCTTTTAGTTTAAAAAGAGGCAATTCAATGTCCGTGGTCACAAGGACATGCCATGTTCTCACATATAGCACACTTTTTACTAGTAAGGAGAGCTTCGGCAGGGTACAGAAGCTAAAATACCCCCCCGTGGCCATATTGAAGTATATTCGAAGTCTTTAGCCACGACATACACGATGACATTCAGTTTTATAAATGAACGAAAGTTTTCCTATTTTGATGACGTCACTTTGTATGGGAAGTAGGCGTGGTTTTGATCCGATTTTGCCATATATCATAGAGATGGTTTATATTATATATCAAAGCTAAAGTGCAAAATTTCAAGACATTCCATTAATTTTTGTGGATTTTTAAGAGATGTAACGTTTGAAATAAAGCCAATTTGTATGGGAGGTAGGCGTAGTTTTCATTCTATTGCCAAATATCATAGTGGTGGTCTATGTTATATATCAAAGCCTATATGCAAAATTTCACGATATTTCTTTAATTTGAGCAGATTTTAAAGAGATTTTACTCTTAAAATAAAGCCACTTTGTATGGGAGGTAGGCGTGGATTTCATCCGTGGTAATCGTGTCGACAGACGGACAGACAGACGGACACAAGGAAATCGACTCAGCAGATGATGCTGATCAAAAAATTATATTTTTTTCTATACCTGCCACGCCTTGGCGTTGCAAACGGAATGACAAAGTTGATATACCCCTTACGCAGTACGCGTTGGGGTATAAAAATAGTCGAAATTTCGAATTGAAAGTATTGGGAAATCAAAAAACTTTAGCTTTTTCGTGTTTTATTTCGTTTGTGCCGTCTAAGCCGAACATGGAAGGAAGTTCTTGGTTGATCACAAAAATAGTACACTCTAATCTAAATGATTAAATTAAATCACTCTCCATCTTAATAGTGTTAATGTGATTATTTGTGTTAAGATTTTTTTAAGTCAAAAAGTGGCAAAAACAATCTTTAGATATAGAGTATTTCTGCTAAAAAATTTTAGCAAAACATTGCAAAGCATTTCCACATAAAACCCCAAATCGGTTATATCCATCTTTAAATAGTCGTAGAATGTCAGAAATGAATGAGCAATTTAATGTAAACTCTTCTCCGTTAAGACTTGTAAAAGGACGAACCATTAAAGCGGAACGAAATTGAGTAGAAAAAATTCACTCCTGTCCAAAAATATATTGAGACATGGCTGAATTTAACAAAAAATAGTTTCATAAATGACCACAATTTTAGAATAAAGAATTTTGCAAGAAGAAAATTAAGTCAAATTACATCTGATAAGATGATAAAACAATCGCCAAGAAATAAGTTTGAAATTTGCCACCAAAACTTCATCAGGGTGTAGAGAGATGGTACTGGCCTGATTTTCTTAGCGTTGATATTGAATTGATAACAAAATGGATTCATTTGTATGTGTGTATATTAAGGCCTTGTCAGGACTACGATGGAGCCTTTAGGGATCGCTCTTTTCATATAACTTGGAAAACAAACTTGGTTGAGATTTGTAGCTGTATATAACGGAACTTATTTTAATGAGAACATTTAAAAAGGAGATAGGAAGTATAGACTTTAAATAAAAACTCCCAAAAATTTCTCCATACAAGCTTCGGTTAATTTTCTTTTAGAAACCACCATAAAAACGATGCGGTTTTACACGTTTCTGGACGGAATTTCGTTTTTTGGTTTGGCTATTTGCCATACGAAAATTATGTAATTTTTTAGGACAAAATTTCACTTTTTGTTTTCGAGTGGTAGTTCGCATTGACTACTAGTGAAATAATAATTATAACTATTACTATCACTCGATCATCGTGTTTTTAAAAAACTTTTTTTGTTAAAATCGGTCCCCGTCCTGCTTTAGTCATCTACCTTTTGATAATTACTAATAAATAATATTTATTTCTCTCTCCAGATATATTCGTTTATTTAATAAATTTAAGAGAGCTTATTCTTGTCAAGCACTCCGGCACCGCAAGATTGCATTTTAGGCAATTTTTCCAAAATTTTAGGCATATGAGGCGATAGGCATATTAGGCGTTTTTATTAGGTGATTTTTTTACCTTTTTTTTTTTGGGAAATTTTTCGTTTTAGTGATTTTTAATTTTAAAATTTTGTAGAACGATGTCATAGTACACAAATGTTGTCAACAGACATCAACATACATTTAACTTTTCTTGTTAAAAATTGCGATAATTTTTTCGGTTAAATTTTATAAAAAGGGCCTAAAACGACTAAAAAGGGCATCGGAGCTTTTACAATTAAAAAGGGCTCAAAAAAGTCCTAAAAGCCCCCAAATATCTTCCCTGACTGTTACGTGACAAGTTCTAAAATTTCATCGCAAACCACTTGATGAAATTCATTAAAACTTGAATTTTATTACTTTAATACCATAAATCACATAATTTTTAACTGTGGCACAGATTATTTGTGGGATAATATAATAAATCCAATGAAACTGAACAATACCCACATATTCAGCTTACTCAATGAAAATGAAAATGCAACTCTGCCATAGCGAAGAATGTTAAACGCACGACCGAGTAGAATATTTCCCTACTCATCTCGTTAGATCGTACTTTACCCTTTCTTTACGATATTTACGATCAAAGTACAATCAACGGTTGAGGTCCTATTACGAATTGCAGCATAAGAACACGTGAGTTTCTACTCTAGCTGCCAATGTACGACCGACCTAACGCAGTATTGTGAATTAGCTATAAAGCTTGTAGGTTTAGTTCTTGATCATTTGTGTTCAAACATTTCACAACACGCACAACACAATTGATCATAAGAAGCTCGGTCAAAGTCCTTTCAAGGGCTGAAATGGCCATTTCATTTTTTCCAAAAAAGTTCAGATTTTTTCTGTGCCTTTCACTGATAGTCACAAAAATAAAAATAAAAAATTTCAGTTACGATGTCCCAAAATTGTTACTAATCAAAGAGATGACAAAAACATTTTTTTCACCAGTGTTGAATTTAAACTTTTATAAAACTTCTCACATGAAAGCAGGTTTTCTCAAATATTTTGTTCGTATATTATTGTTACTATTCAATATTATTTTTTTTTTAATGTAGTAAAATGAAGTTAGTTTATTTATTTAATTAATCGTTTTATTCGAAGACCTATTTTTTTAAAAATTATTATTTAAAAATTCAAGCGGGGAAGCTAAAAGTAAAAAATGGAATAAGAAAATAATTATTATGTATGCAAAAAAGGGGAGGATTCTTTTTCATCGACACCTGGCAGCAATGACGGTTTTAAGATTTCAGGACTCTTGTCAGTTTTGTTTATGCGCACGTCAAAGATGGACATCAGCAAAGCGAAAATACGCAATATTTTAAAGTTTTTCTTCGATAAAAGCGTAAACGCAAACAAGGCGGTTGAAAATGTGAATAACATTTATGGTTCTGATACTGTAACAGCCAATTACGCGTAATTTTGGCTTTGTCGATACCGTTCTGGTAATTTTGATGATGAAAATGCACCACGCTGTGCAAGGCCAATTGTCGAAAATGTCGATAAAACCATACAAATCCTCGAGTCCGACCGTCATGTTCATTCGTCATGTAATCACTGTTTTCATTGCCAAGGAGCTAAACATTGTACAAAGAACTGTTTGGAACCACTTGAATAAGGCTGGATACAAAAAAAAAAGGTCGAGGTGTGGGTGCCACACGGGTTAGCAAAACAAAAACCCCCATAGACCGAACTTGCATCTGCAAACAACAAAATTGACCCATTTCTGAAAAATGACTCACTTATGACAACGTCAGAGTAAAACGGTCGTGGTCGAATAGCGTTAGGTTGGCTCAAATGGTGGGATAGTCAGGGTTAACGGTCAGGGAGATTTTGCTGTGTGTTTGGTGGGACTTCCACGGAATTGTCTATCATACTATGAGCTGCTCCCTTACTGTCAAACTCTTAAATTAGACCTATACTGTCAACAATTGGACCATCTGAAGGAAACAATCGCTCAAAAGCGGCCAGCTTTGGTCAATTATGTTCCATCAGGATAATTGCAGGCTATACACATAGATATTGACTCGCCAGAAACTCCAGGAGTTTGGTAGGGAGGTTCTTATGCATCTGTAGTGTTCCATATACATGTTTTCTTTTAAAGTAAGTGCGCCATATAAGGCCCGTCACTTTTTAACGCCCATTTAAAAAGTGAAGACTATCAAATGTGCATATACTTGCACATGTTAAAACTTGTCAAGTTATTTCGTGGAAAAAAAATTAAAGATAATCGCGCAAAATTGACGGCGAGCGCAGTCAATTGAAAATAGCAAAAGCGTATAGAAATTAATTTTATAGTGCGCGGAGCATAAGTTTTTTTGTGAAATTATGTGTTGCAATTACAAAAATATTTTTAAAACCAAATAGTTTATTATTTTGTGGAAATACTAAGGTTAGTTTGTGAAAAAAAAAATCAATACCAAATAGTTTTTTGAAAAGTTTAAATTTTAATTGAAGTGAGCCTAAATAAGGCCCAAGCTTTTGTAAAACCGAGCCTAATAAGGAAGATACCCAAAAATACGAATAAGAATAAGCAATAAGAAATAAATCCAACAATTATAAGGCCCAAGATGTGACTTAAACGCTGTTTGAGTAAAAAATAATTGATTTTTAATCTTTAAAGAAGCTGAATGGTATTTAGTTTTTTATTAAAAGCATTCAATTTTATTTTAAAAAAACATATTTTTGTCGGTAACTTCATGAATGTTACTAATTTTTTCAATAAAATAAAATAACAATTAGCATCAGTGAAATTAGCATCATGTTATGATCGTAACCAACTCTTTAAAGCTGTGGCTGCGTTTCGAAAAACTAAAAAGAGGCCGCTTATGCTGAGTGACATCGACTGCGGACGTGATGAACTTTTCTTCATTCACGAAAGTCTCTCAAAGGCGAATCGTGAGATCATGACTTATGCGGAGCAAAAGAGGAAAGAAAATAAGTTGTCTGCTGTATTTTCTCTTTGAGGGAAGGTTTATGTGAGAGCAGATAGGAATAGTGAGGCGAAATGGGTTGATAGCAGGGAGAGCGTGGATTGCGTCGCTGGTATGATAAGTTAGAATGTGTTATTTTAAAGTAATTATTTGATGAATTGTATCTTTTTTTCATGTGCTTATTGCAATTTTAATAATTGTTTAGTTTTATTTATTATGGCTTTACTATTATTTCTATTTGATTTAATTTTATATTCTATAACATCTTTTATTCCTTTCTTCTTTATTTCTTTCATACCTTCGTTTGTTCTTATCTCCTTTCTTGCTCTACTGAAGACTATTTTTTTGGTTACTGGTGTATTATTATGTGACATCATACTGGTTGTTTTATATGCCCAGTCTAGGCGTTCTTATCCATTGGTTTTGATGAATTGATTGATGATTTTAAGTGAAAATTACTCTGGTTGCGTTAGCGAAAATCACAAAACTATGGTTAATGTTCTTTGTGCACAGCATTGTGGTCTTAAAGTCCTACACTTCAATGCAAGGAGTTTAAACTGTTCTAAGCTGGACTATCTTAAATTTGTTGTTCAAGATGCTGATGTGGATCTCATCTGCGTTTCTGAAACTTGGTTCTGTAATGAGATTAATGACTCTGCCTATAACATTGATCATTTTAAGCTGTTGAGAAATGATAGAGTAGGAAAGAAAGGTGGCGGCGTTGCTATTTATTGTCGCAGTAATCTTAATGTTAAGCTTGTATCTAAGTCCATATGCAATAGTAATGTCGAGTACTTAAATGTGTGTATTTTTGATAATCATGTCAATGTGTTCCTGTCCTGTGTGTATAATCCTAATAAGTGCAATAGCCTCGATTCATTTTTTTCGGAGCTGAATAGTTATATAATTGATGTTGACTTGTTTGTTATATGTGGTGATTTGAATGTAAATTTATTGTGTAGTGATAACATTTCTAAATCATTTTGTGACAATGTTTCATCCAATGGATTGTCATTTGTCAATGAAACTGTCCCAACACGCTTTGCCAGCAATGCTAGCCCAAGTCTCTTAGACTACATTATTGTGTCAGATCTTGCATCTGTCCTATTATATGATCAACTATCTTTTCTGTCCGATCATGATCTGTTATTTTGCTGTATGAATGTTAATATGTCTCGTAGAGCAATTTCTGATACCTTCACCTATCATGACTTTAAATCGATTAATTTTTGGGCTCTCCACAATGACATATGTTTAACAACTTGGAATGATGTATGGTTTGTAGAATCTGTTGAAGATAAATTAAATGGCTTGACGAATATTGTAAATAGTCTATTTGAAAAACATGTTCCCTTGCGTTCGGTAACGGTAAAAAACACGGCATGCCCATGGTTTACAACTAATGTTCAAAAAGCTATTAAAAAACGCAACAAGCTTCACAACCTATGGAAAAGGTGTCCCTCTGCTTATAACTGGGAAAAATTTAGAATTGCTAGGAATATGTCAGTTCGGCTTATCAGACAGTCTAAAGAAAAATTCTGCACATCGAAATTAAATTCTTCCCTCCCTGCTAAGGTGCTATGGAGGAACTTGAAAGCAATGGGTATTGGTGAAAAACGTTCTAATGAATGCAATGTTGACCCTGATATTTTAAATGATTTTTTCTCTCCAGCACTTTCCCTGAAAGTATGCTTCACAAATTAGAAGAGCTTTTAGCTGCTTTCATATCATTTGTATTCTCGTATCGCAATTCAGGGTAATTTACTAATTCCATTCGTGAAACAAGTAGAAAATTAAGAGCTTAGTGGATCACAGCAAGAATCATGAAAAAAGGCTACTGATGAGTTGGTGTAGCGGCCAACGAAACAGCTGTCTAGTCTGCTATGTGATTGATACTCTATATAGGGTATTGTTGTTGTTAGTTGTTTTTTCTTCAGTTGTTTTCTTCGGAAAGCAACATTGACCTTGAGCTGGATAAAATATTACCTTTAATAATTGAAAAATTATTGGAGTTATATAAACACATAACTTAAAACTTATGAAAGAAGGTCGTAATTAATTTACAAATAAAATATTTAAATAAAATTTATTTTGTAAAAATTGTTTAAAAAATATGCTAATTTTAAAAACAAAAATAAAATCTATACGAAAATAATATTGCTGTACAGAAATAAAATGTTTAAAAAATAAATTGTTTTAAATAAAATAAAAATAGCACATTGTAATAATGTAGTGTTCCACATACATGTTTTCATTAACATTTAAAACAAATTAAATTTACATTTTTATTCTTAATTATGCTTAAAATTTCGATATTTAAAAAACATTTTAGAAAATAAAGTAGTTATACTTTAACTTTAAAAGTATTTTTAGATTAAGTACGTTCAAAAAGTCCATAGGATGACACATAGATGGCGTTACTAGTTTTTTTTCAATATAATTTTTGTTTAGTACCAACCTTCAAACGATACATATAAAAATTTGACAACAATTTGACAATTAGTTCGTGAGTTATAGCGTATATAAGTGAATTTCGAGTTTTGATAAAGCATTGCTTTTGATGAAAAAAAATACAGTGGAAACCAAACAGTGGGTTGATAAACATTATCCGGAGTCGTCTCCATCGAGACAAATGGTAGAAAAGTGGATTGCTGAATTTAAACGTGGTCGTACCAGCACAAAAGATGCAGAACGCAGTGGACGCCCAAATCAGACTGTTATTCCACAAAACATCAAAAAAATCCACAAATTGGTTATGAACGATCTCAAATTGAAGGTGAATGAGCTAGGTGACATTGTAAAGATATCAAATGGTCGAGTTTTTACCATTTTACACGAACATTTGGATATGCGAAAGCTCTGTGCAAAGTGGGTGCCTCGTGAGCTTACAGTCGACCAAAAACAACAACGAATTGATGCTTCAGAGGAGTTTTTGGCGCTGTTAAACCGCAATAAAATCGAATTTTATCGTCGATATGTGACAATGGATGAATCATGGCTTCACTATTACACACCAGAATCCAAAAGACAGTGAGCTGAGTGGACAGCAGGCGACGAACCGAATCCAAAGCGCGCAAAGACCCAACAGTCGGCTTGTAAGGTGATGGCGTCTGTATTTTGGGATCTGAAAGAAATAACATTCATCGACTAACTCCAAAAAGAAACCACCATCAACATTGACTATTATTGTCCACTTTTGGACCGATTGAAGATTGAAATCGCCAAGAAACGGCCACATTTGCAAAAGAAAAAAAGGGTTGTTTCACCAAGACAATGCACAGTGTCACAAATCGATAAAAACTATGGCAACATTGAATGAATTGGGCTTCGAATTGAATTGAGCTTGCTTACCCACCCACCGTATTCTCCAGACTTAGCCCCCAGTGACTTTTTCCTGTTTTCATTCTAAAGAGAATGCTTTTTGGAAAGAAATTCAAGTCCAATGATGAAGTAATCGCTGAAACTAAGACCTATTTTGACGAGAAAGAGAAATCGTATTATAAAAGTGGTGTCGAAAAGTTGGAAAATCGCTTTCTTTGTTGTATCGCTCTCGAGGCAACTATGTTAAATAATATAATCGAGTTTTATCAAAATTTTGTTTTTTTCTTACTTATCCTACGGATTTATTCAATGACCTGTTCACAGAACATTGAAACTCAGAATAGAGTTACCACTTGGTGATGTTATTATAATAGAAAACTTGGACGGACATTTAAAAGGGGGCGTGGCTCCGCCCATACCAGCCAAATATCGAATAGCTTTGTAACTAAAAGTCACAGAACACTGAAACTTGAAATGAAGTTGCCACTTGGTGATGTCCTTCTAATAGGAAACTTGGACAAGCGTTGGACAAGGGGGTATGGCTCAGCCCATATAAGCCAAAGTTTAAATACTGAATTGCTTTGGAAGTAAAAGTCAAAGAATATTGAACCTTAAAATGGTGATGTGTTTTTTATAGAAAACTTTAACGAGCATTGGACAAAGGGTTGTGGCTCCGCCCTTATAAGAAAAATTTTTGATCCAAGCGGCAATCACTGTAAATACAAACAGTCACTGTATATACAGATGTGGACACTTATTAAATTACCATCAAGCAAACAGACACACAACAATAGTTAAAAAAATTGGATAAGGGAGTGGCCTGACTATATGCCCACTTTTCAGGGGTATAAGCTAGTATTTTAATAAAACTTAGTTTGTGCAAATTATTTAAAAAACAAATGTTGTGCGTTCCTAAAATACAAAATAAAAAATAGTTTTTCTTAAAATAAAATTGTGTTCTAAATACAATTGACTTACAGATTAAAAATAAAATTCTAATAAAAATAAATCGCATTGAGGACCTGTACCAACTTACACACCCACCCCCAGTTCGAACCTGGCACCAAGTGATTACTTTCAATTCTTGTCTATGGTGAATGATTTTGCTGGTAAAATATTCGCGTCAAGAAAAGGTTTTACAAAATATCATTAGACTTTATAGACAAAATATTGTATTACTGAACTTTTTTCTTACACTTTTTTTTATCAAAATCTGTAGTTTTAACTAAAATAGAGCAAGTGTTCTTCCGTTTAGTATAACTAATTTTTATTATTTTGCATAAACGTCAAAATCGACAGCTGTTAATGAAACAATTTTTCCTTAACAAATGCCTTAAGCGAAACTTTACAATTTTATGCAAATGCATAGCAACAACAACGTCTCAGTTCTTTGCATTTCATTTAATTTTAATTGCTGTGTCAAGAACAATGAACTTTAAAGAGAGCAAAGAAAGTTTTTCACCCCAAAGTGACTTTTGTTTTGGCAGGGGATGATGTTAACATTGCTGGGTATTGATTTAAAATTGATTATTCATCGTTATAGCAGGTTGCACTAAACTGAAGTGGCTATTCTAGTAACAATTGATATGTATTAATTTGCTGCAGGCAATTGGAAATGCATTCTTTGTTATTTCTATAAAATAGATTTTAAACTTAATCTAAATTTAATTTCTTAAGGTCTCTATTCAGGTTTTAAGTAATGACTGAATAATAATCTTATATTTCTATTATCGAGGTCATACTTTTAAAATTTTTCTTATTTTTTTTTATTTTAGTTTTATATAGGCTGAAGTGGGGTGATGTGTAACACGTTTTTATTTGCTCTAATAAAAGTATTAAGAAATTTAATTTTTGATTGGCTTCAAGGCCCATTCCTTGTAGAAGAATTAGATCGAAGTGAGTGGTTTCATGGCTGTTGAATATTTTGAGAAATGGATGAAGTAGAACAATAATTTCAAATATGGCTTTTTTGGTCTTTTTCAAATCGAACATTAACAAAATGTTGGTTTAAGGAACAGGAACTTTAATTTTTTATGTTTATTTTGACTTTTTATGTTTAGTAAAAGTATTATGAGAACAACTTAATGAAATAATAGCAATATCTCGTAAATCTGTCTGATTTTAAACGCACACACACACACACACATACGTTGATATTAAACCTGGAATTCTAACCTTCCGATCACTACTCGTTATATTAAGTACTCGTAAGGAGTGAGTAAATTTTACGTATGTTAGTACTTTGGGGTTAAAAATACTGATCGTTAACGTCAATAGAATATATGAATGGCCTTATTAATTGCAAAAAAAATTTCATTTCAAATGTAAAATGCTTATCTGTCGGAAATATCCATATCAGAGTGTCAATTCTCACAAATAAAATGGCTCACAAAAAATTAAAAAGGTGCTTGCATTTATTGCGTTCAAGTGATTTTTTTTTAATATAAAGGTTTTAGCAAAAAAACGTAACAAATCATGCAAAAATCTCGATCTTCTTCGGATGATGACGAACGAAGAGCGCCGAACTTGCGGTCCAGCACCTGCAGCAATGTTCATTAATATACATAGGTTAAGTCACTTGAGAGAAAAGCACTCTTTTTCTGCCTTTGCTCGAACTGTCAAAGTAGCTGTTAGCTAAAAATTGTACAGATTCAGGTTTTTTTTTTCTTGATTTCCTTTTATCCATTCTGACAGTTCGACCGAGCTTCTCTCAAGTGACTTAACCTGTATTAATAAACCTTGACCTGCAGCTTTCTTTGTCGTTTGTTTGGTTTTCTTTTCCGTATTTTTTTTCTCCATCTCCTGCAACTATAAACGTTTCTGTAGCATTGTTAGAACACGGATTTTCATTGTTAGAACTGATTCAAGTCTATCAAAACTTGGTGGATTTTGAATCAATTAAGGCATAAAAGAATTGTCAGATAAAAGGAAAGTTTACAAATTAATGTTCAAGTAAAAAACGAAATTATTTTCTAAAAACATTTTTACTGGTTTCACAATATTTGTGCTATAACGTACAGCAGCAATAAAATAATGTAAGCAAATATGAAAAAAATATATATATAGAATATGTTCTTGATTGCTCTTTTATTTTATTTATTTTATTTATTTTTTTATAATTTAACGCTATTGTACATTAAGATAAATCTTTTGTAGTACATCAAAGAGGAAATATCAAACAATTTTTGAAATAATTACCATTAAACTTAAAACTACATTAAATTAAACAAAAATCAAAAGTGAACGCTTATTAAAAATTATATTAGAAATTTCATAGGTACTAATCGGAAAAAATTAAAAAGCAAAATTAAAAAACAAAAATAATGGGAAAACAGCTTCAAAAAGTAAGTGAAAATGTAAGGATGTGATAAAAATAAGATGCAAAATGAAAGTGAAATTAAATAAAAAACAAAAAATGGTGTAAAGAGAGAGAGAGATGGAGTATAAAGGTATAAAGACTAGAGAGATGAAAAGTATTTAAAAATTTCTCGTTTAAAGCTGGCTCTATTAGTTATTTGTTTTAAAAAGATGGGTGAAGAATTCCAAAGTCTGATGGTGCTAATGAAGAAATATCTACTGCTGTTAAGGTAGTTGTGTCTAGGAACAATGAGATTGGTCGACCAAACGGATTGTAAAAACCGTAGTTTTTCATAAAGGTACCCTGGGTACTGAGTGTTAATAAGGCTGTGCAAAAACATAATATTACGCATATTCAGATATTCAACTAAATTACAACCGAGTATATCTTTGCTCTTAGAAGAAATATGATCAAATCGTTGAATGTTAAAAACATATCTAGCAGCGTTATTAAATGCCACAAGGAGCTTATGTTGAGACTGAGAATCCAGCTTACTGTATACGACATCTGCAAAAGTAATGTGTGGCACAATTAATTGAATAACAAGTCGTCGCCGAGTCTCCAGGGGGGTGAAATCAGAAGAGGCACACAAGTAACGTTAGGTACCATAGATTTTACTAATGGTATTATTAATATGGTCAGTACAATCAAGTTTAGAGTTAATAATATAACCAAGGTTTTTCGCTTTACTAACAAATTGCAGTTTATCAGTTCCTATAAATAAAGGTGGAATATCGACAAAGCAAGAATCATTCCTAGCAATTGGCAGGACTTTTGATTTGAGCGGATTGATAAGTATTAATAAGTAGGAAATTAGTGGCAGCCCATTTAATGAGCAATGCTAAATCATAGTTTAACCTATAGCTTAAATCTTCTAAAAGTCCGGGAGGTCGAGAGAGGTAGAGCTGAATATCGTCAGCATAAGCATGAACTGTTGCATATTTGCAAACGGTAAAAATGTAATTTAAAAAGATAGAAAAAAGAAGGGGACCCAAAATTGACCCCTGTGGAACACCCGTAGAAACTGTTTGTAGAGACGAAAAGTTATTTCCAACTCTTACCCGCTGCATTCTGCCCCCTAGGTAGATAGCTAAAAGTTTTACTGCGCAGTCACTAAACTTAAACATATGTTTAAGCTTGTAACAAAGCAGATTGTGGTTGACCGAATCAAAAGCTTTGGAGAAGTCAATGAGGCAGAGAAGGGTTCCATAAAAAAAACTATTCTTTTATGGAATAGTTTTTTTTACTTTATTTAAATTCATCATACGCCATGTTGTTTATTTCTGCAGCTATGCATACACGGTTAGAAATCCTGGAAGAAATTTTAATACAAGCCGAAGTATTATAAAGATTTTTAATCTATTACAAACTATATTACAAAAAGTTGTAACCGTAATATTATACCAGGGGCGGATCCAGGAAAAAATTTTTTGGGGGAAGGGAGGGTTAAAAATATTAATGTACGCTATATATCTATCGTCGTTAAGCGTGCAATACCGCGTATCAGCCACTTACACATGCACAAACACGGTATTAGTAAAATTCTACAGGAGTGCAGAAAAACTGTTTTCTTTTAAGCTATTGCATGGATTTGCAACTAAACAAAAAACATTTATTGAAATAAGATACTTGCTTTGTTCTTAAATCAGCATTTAATGGAAAATCCACCCTATATTAATTAAATCAAATTGAATTAAAATCCAAATTTAAATTTTGGCGAAAAAATTTTGATTTTTTTCGATATAATGCCGATTACATTTTCGCACGTTATTTCCATGTCACGATGCATGTTCAACAACGCCAACCCGTTCAATCGGTCTTCACTAGTTTTGCTTCGCAGACACGTTTCTAATCTGCGTAGAGTTTATGAAACTGTGAAAAAGCTTCGCTTCTCTCGTGTGTCAAACGACGCACCAGTGTTTTTTTTTTTTGCAAGCTTTACACGGTAGAAAATTAAAAAAAAATCAACATTTGTCATTTGGACAGTTGTAAAACCACTAGAACCACAGAACTTGAGATGATCTTCTTTGTGGTGTAGTTTTTTACCAACACTTTTATAAAAAATTTAAATTTTTTGGAAACTAAATCACATTTTTCAAGGTCACCATTACTATTTTTTTTTGGCGTTTTGAAAACATGGTCGTATTGAGGCATGTGGGCATGAGTCACGTTTATAATGCTTACTATTATAGACGAATTTTTTCAAAAACTCCATACACAATTTTTTCATACAAAGACTTTCAAACTAAAAGTGAGATTTTTAATATTTTTGTACTTCTTCATGTATTTTTTTATTTTTCAGATAGTATACCTCCTATGGCTTTTCTTTTATCAAGGAATAAAAGAAATAAATAAAAAAATATAAACAAAAAATTATATAAATTTGAAGCATAATTTAAAGCTTACTGAGGTATATACTAGCTTAAAAATTATAAAATAAGAACTACAAGTTACAAGTTGCAATAAGAAGTACAAAAAATACTAAAAATTACATTTTTGTTTTAAAATGAAAGTGTTTTTTATTTAAAAATTGTGTAGGCAGTTTTTGAAAAATTCGTTTAAAATAATAAGCATTAATTCTTTGACGTACAATTTTGAGAATGCATTAAGAGTGAATGCCTCAACACGACGATGTTTTTAAAACTCAAAAAAATAATCGTGCTGAATTTGATAAAGGAGAATGAAATTTTAAGTGGTCAAAAAAGTTTAAATTTTGTATTAATGTGTTGGTAAAAAACTGCACATTTAAATTATTTTACACTGTGTAAAATTACTAAAAAAAAAATTTAAATAAATATTATATGGCGATTTATCTGTTATAACGAATAAAAGGTTGGCCAGATAAATAAAACATTCGACGAGATGTCTTTAGCATCCATACAGAAATTTAAACAAACAATTGAAAATTAATTTATGTATCAGAAAACCAAATAAAAAAAAATTACACATTTTTCATATAAATACAAAAATTTGTGTAAATATGAATGCATTTTGTTGAGTTTTTAATAAAACTGACAAAGAATATTAATAAATTACCAATATAACAATATCGCTTATAACGATCTATAGCTTATAACGAACAAAACTAAGGTCCATTGAATTTCGTTATAAACATTACTTTTTTTATACTTTTCTGTATTTCTATTTAATGTATATCTATTTACTGTATTTTTATTTTTTAAGTACTATCGACTTGCAA
This sequence comes from Coremacera marginata, assembly GCA_914767935.1. Taxonomy (NCBI): domain Eukaryota; kingdom Metazoa; phylum Arthropoda; class Insecta; order Diptera; family Sciomyzidae; genus Coremacera; species Coremacera marginata. Next base: position 138,588,392 of record OU612046.1, on the reverse strand, counting down.
AATTTGAAAAAAATCGGTCACTTTTTGGACAAAAACGTCCGATTTGACATGGAATCACCGATGCATGACTGTTTACAGCTAATGGCGCGATATCGCAAAGAACATAAAAAAAAACAGGAACAGAACTCAGGTGTGAATATTTAAAATAAATTATTAAATCGAAGTTTTTCTTTTTAACATCCTCAGAACACATAATAAACACTAGTCACATTTAAATACAGGTTCTCCGAGAATTTCGGGGGAAGGGTTTGAACCCCCAAAATTTACCCTGAAACCTCACCTGTATTATACAATATATAACACACTTTTAAATAAATTTTGCATTAAATTTTTAATACAATTCAAATCAGGGAACGAAAATAGACGCTAAGCGTAGCATATGTTAGGGTACTGTAGCGATCATTTAGAGAACAGTTCGTTAAAGTTGTGTTGTCTTAGTAACTTCACTCATTATTCTGTAGCGTTTTAGTTTGTGTGCTTGTACGCAAACACAAACAATACACTGCGATTGCATAAAAATGAGCATAAATTTTATTATACTGTTGCGTAGCTACACTAAAAGAACCGTATGTTTTGCGGTTTTTGAGAAAAAGAAAGCAGAGGGCGAAAACACTTTAATTGTGCTTGCGAATAGTTCATTTAATTATTCTCACCTACCCCCTATCTGCCATCATTCTTTGGGGCCCGATACAACAACACAAAAACTGCAAAAACTGTCGAAAATAGTTTATATCTTCCACAACTGGACTCTTAGAGGGGTCAAAAATATAAACTGGTCCTATTGTTTTTCACCCCTCAACATTTCTTTTGAATACACCTACCCCTATCTGTCACCCTTCTTTATGCTCAGTAGATACAATATGGGGGTTCTGGCTCAGGAGGCGCGGAGGTGCAAGCCGATGACGTCATGCCCGGCACTCAAGTATGAATGGATTTCTGCTTGTGCTGGTGGACGGACAGACAAAAAACCGCAAGTTGTTTTTGCTTTAAGCGTTGATCATGTTCTTATCAGTGTTTGTATGTTTTATGATTTTTTTTCATAACCCTAGCATTAGTTATAGCAATGACTCAAAATTCTGCTGGCTGACTTTAGCTGAAATGATATGACTTGCTATATGAAAATATATGTATTAATATGGGTTGAAGCAATTTAGATACGGCGATGGTTGAAGGGGGGAAATAAATGTTTATAAATTTAATAAAGTTGGTAAGTATTAGGTGGGAGTCTTTGTTTTGAGCTTTTAAAAATTGGCAAGTTTGATGTATGTCTTTGCTTTAAACTTTTAAATTGACAAGTTTGGGGTATTTCTTTGCTTTAAGCGTTGGTCATAATTTTATACGCTACATTATCGGTAGTGGTAGTCAAGCGAGTTCTTATCAGTGTTTGCATGTTTTGTTTTTTTCTTAACCCTCGCATTAGTTATAGCAATGACTCAAAAAATAAATATATATTTATAAGACTTCTAACGTAGACTGCGTGGTGGCATACTTATCAGAGTTCGCATGAGTAAACGAAATACATAGCAACCAGGAAGAATCAAGAAGTTTCGAGATGCAGAAACGTCGAGAACATTTTAGAAGTTGACAACATCACAAAAAAAAAAAAAAAAAATTTTTTTAAGTCAAAGGTATTAAGTCTCAAGCTTCATGGTGTGAGAGAGAGAGAGAGAGAAAGGGAGAGAGAGAGAGAAAGGGAGAGAGAGAATTTAATAGTAAGAGAGAGAAAGGGAGATAGCAAATAGCGCGATCCTATACAAAGAATACTTCAGAATCAACCTAACCTAAGCCAATGCCAAGAAGAGTCAGGAAGTTTCTAGAAGCTTCGAGATGCAGAAACGTCGAGAACATTTTAGAAGTCGACTTATGTTATTGTATGCCGATGACGTCACCCATACCCATCCTGGTACGGATTTTAATTTTATTTCATTTCAATTTCAATACTAATTTCAAGGTTAAAGTGATAAGAGCCAAGCTTTATAGTAAGCGCACTCATAACCCGCAAGTTCAAGATAAGGCAGCAATGGACAAGTTCAAACATGTTTTTTGTGTTACTTCTAAAATAAATAAACAATTTTTACGGTCAAGTGCAAGCGCAAAAAAAGAAGATAAGAATTTAAAGTTGATATGTCAAAAACTAAGCTAAGCTAACCTAAGCTAATATAAGCTAAGGCTGCGTTTATAGTGAACGCCCATAATCGGCTGCTTTTTTATAATGGTTCTTGTTGTTATTGTTCTTACTGTTGCTATTGTTGTTCTTACTTATGTTGTTGTTTTCGTTGTTGTTGTTGTTCTTGTTCTTGTTGTTGTTCTTACTGTTGTTGTTGTTCTTACTCTTGTTGTTGTTGTGGTTGTTGTTGTTGATGAGGCTGTTTTACTAATAAAAATAGGCAATCTAAAGTTACTAAATAAATAGCTAAACTTCTTTATTAAAATATTATTTATATTAATTACACCACATTTTGAGCCCAATTTGGTCACATCTGTTGATAACCAAGATAAGCTATGGAAGCTACGTCCAATTACGGACCATCTCAAGTCAAATATGTTGAAGAACTATCACCCAACACAACATTTATCTTACGATGACAATGGACGACACGGTTGCAAGCAGTTTTTTAAAGGTAAACCAATCGGCCAAACGGTTACATGTTAAATTTTGACATATATCAAGGCAAGAACCCACGTTGTACCAATCCATATGATGAACGATTCGGAAAATGTGCAGCACCACTTATAACTATGATCAACGACTTTCAGATGATTTGAAAGGCCTTATTGAATATTTCATTCATATTGAATTATTGTTTGATTGATTATCGATATTGTGATTGATTGATTGATTATCGATCAGTTATAGCCGGTAGCTGCTGAACAGTACAAACCATTTTAGCTGGTAGATGTTGAACAGTACAGACCATTTTAGCTGGTAGATGTAGAACAGTACAGACCATTTTAGCCGGTAGCTGTAGAACAGTACAGACCAGTTTTAGCAGTTGCTGTTGATCAGTACAGACCAGTTTAGCAGATAACTGCTAAAACTGGTCTGTACTGTTCTACAGCTACCGGCTAAAACTGATCTGTACTGTTCTACATCTACCAGCTAAAATGGTCTGTACTGTTCTACAGCTACCGGCTAAAATGGTCTGTACTGTTCAACAGCTACCTGCTAAAACTGGTCTGTACTGTTCAACAGCTACCGGCTAAAACTGATCGATAATCAATCAATCAATCACAATATCGATAATCAATCAAACAATAATTCAATATGAATGAAATATTCAATAAGGCCTTTCAAATCATCTGAAAGTCGTCGATCATAGTTATAAGTGGTGCTGCACATTTTCCGAATCGTTCATCATATGGATTGGTACAACGTGGGTTCTTGCCTTGATATATGTCAAAATTTAACATGTAACCGTTTGGCCGATTGGTTTACCTTTAAAAAACTGCTTGCAACCGTGTCGTCCATTGTCATCGTAAGATAAATGTTGTGTTGGGTGATAGTTCTTCAACATATTTGACTTGAGATGGTCCGTAATTGGACGTAGCTTCCATAGCTTATCTTGGTTATCAACAGATGTGACCAAATTGGGCTCAAAATGTGGTGTAATTAATATAAATAATATTTTAATAAAGAAGTTTAGCTATTTATTTAGTAACTTTAGATTGCCTATTTTTATTAGTAAAACAGCCTCATCAACAACAACAACCACAACAACAACAAGAGTAAGAACAACAACAACAGTAAGAACAACAACAAGAACAAGAACAACAACAACAACGAAAACAACAACATAAGTAAGAACAACAATAGCAACAGTAAGAACAATAACAACAAGAACCATTATAAAAAAGCAGCCGATTATGGGCGTTCACTATAAACGCAGCCTTAGCTTATATTAGCTTAGGTTAGCTTAGCTTAGTTTTTGACATATCAACTTTAAATTCTTATCTTCTTTTTTTGCGCTTGCACTTGACCGTAAAAATTGTTTATTTATTTTAGAAGTAACACAAAAAACATGTTTGAACTTGTCCATTGCTGCCTTATCTTGAACTTGCGGGTTATGAGTGCGCTTACTATAAAGCTTGGCTCTTATCACTTTAACCTTGAAATTAGTATTGAAATTGAAATGAAATAAAATTAAAATCCGTACCAGGATGGGTATGGGTGACGTCATCGGCATACAATAACATAAGTCGACTTCTAAAATGTTCTCGACGTTTCTGCATCTCGAAGCTTCTAGAAACTTCCTGACTCTTCTTGGCATTGGCTTAGGTTAGGTTGATTCTGAAGTATTCTTTGTATAGGATCGCGCTATTTGCTATCTCCCTTTCTCTCTCTTACTATTAAATTCTCTCTCTCCCTTTCTCTCTCTCTCTCCCTTTCTCTCTCTCTCTCTCTCACACCATGAAGCTTGAGACTTAATACCTTTGACTTAAAAAAATTTTTTTTTTTTTTTTTTGTGATGTTGTCAACTTCTAAAATGTTCTCGACGTTTCTGCATCTCGAAACTTCTTGATTCTTCCTGGTTGCTATGTATTTCGTTTACTCATGCGAACTCTGATAAGTATGCCACCACGCAGTCTACGTTAGAAGTCTTATAAATATATATTTATTTTTTGAGTCATTGCTATAACTAATGCGAGGGTTAAGAAAAAAACAAAACATGCAAACACTGATAAGAACTCGCTTGACTACCACTACCGATAATGTAGCGTATAAAATTATGACCAACGCTTAAAGCAAAGAAATACCCCAAACTTGTCAATTTAAAAGTTTAAAGCAAAGACATACATCAAACTTGCCAATTTTTAAAAGCTCAAAACAAAGACTCCCACCTAATACTTACCAACTTTATTAAATTTATAAACATTTATTTCCCCCCTTCAACCATCGCCGTATCTAAATTGCTTCAACCCATATTAATACATATATTTTCATATAGCAAGTCATATCATTTCAGCTAAAGTCAGCCAGCAGAATTTTGAGTCATTGCTATAACTAATGCTAGGGTTATGAAAAAAAATCATAAAACATACAAACACTGATAAGAACATGATCAACGCTTAAAGCAAAAACAACTTGCGGTTTTTTGTCTGTCCGTCCACCAGCACAAGCAGAAATCCATTCATACTTGAGTGCCGGGCATGACGTCATCGGCTTGCACCTCCGCGCCTCCTGAGCCAGAACCCCCATATTGTATCTACTATGCTCCCATACAAAAACACAAAAACTGTCGAAAATTGTTTATATCTCGCGCAAATGGACTCCTAGAAGAGTTAAATATATGCACTGGTTTTATTATTTTTTGACCTTAACATTTCTTCTGAACATACCTACCCTGTATCTGCCATATTAAAAGTTTCCGTATGCCATTTGTGTTAAAGGCCTCCGGAAGTTTTTCAAAAAAAAAAAAATAATTTTCTTAAAATATTTTTTTTGAAGCTGTATTTTTTTGTTTTAGACCAAAATTGTTTTACATTATTAAAGTATAACTATTCAGAATTTATCCCTGATATTTTGGTCCAAAAATATTCGTCTATATGGGAGAAAAGTGCAATGACCTTAAATTTGCTGATATCTGGAGACTGGTTCATATGAAAAAAACAAAAATTTTTTTCGGTTTTGTAAAGAGTTCTTGGGAGTTTAATCGTTGATTTTGAAAAATTATCATTTTTAACAAAATGGCGGATATAAAAATAAAATTTTAATTTTTTGTGCATAAAATTGAGGTCGTTTTAGGTTATAAATCAAAAAAATGTAAAAAAAGGAATCCAATATATGCTTTAATAATGTAAAAAATGTAACATAAAAATAAGATAAAAAAATACAGCTTAAAAATAAAATAAAATACAGCTTAAAAAAAAAATTTAAAAAGTGTGTTATTTTTTTTTTTAAAAACTCCCGGAGGTCCTGAAGTACTTTCTACCCAAACACTACTAACAGTACCGTATGTTTTCCTGTCGAACGTTACATAATGATAATGTTTGTGTAAATTTTATATGCTATCGTAGTGTAGGGTAAATGTTTGCGTTCGTGTACACAAATTTATACGCAACGAAATGATTAGTCATGCTTTTTACGGAACACTAAAATAACGTTCCGTTTATTTTCGTTCCCAAAATAAACAAATCAAAACCTTTTAATTTTAAATAAAATGATTTAAAAACGTCTTACCGACTTTTCTCCAAGCTAAGCAGTTCAAATATGCGTTTCTATGATTTCTAGAAAGTTTTTGTGAAATATCACAGTTCGAAACAAAAATAAAAGATTATTGTCGAAATTTATTTTGTTTGAGAAGTAATACCGAGAACAAAGCAAAATATGAAATGTAAACAAAAGTAAATGTCAACCGCGCGCACGCTCATACCTTATTTTGTGCTTTGTTTTGATTTTTTTGTTTCGTTTTGTTCTAGCTGAACTTGTTTTCTTCTTTTTATATTTTTATTCTTTTTATGCCAAAAAAGATGGATATAGCAACGTGTTAGAGTGACACTTGAAACAGATTCGGCGTCACCGCGACGTACTAAAAGGGGACTGCGCTGCCAGTAGACAATTTTACATAAGGTAAGTGCGCAAGTTTGAGGTTAGGGCTTTCGCGACACGAGGTAAAATTGTCGCACTATGTCCATCAGCTTCTAGCCTTGGGAACAACGTTGAGCACACGCACTGAGGCCACATCGTCGAATAGATCGAACATACGTGAATACTCGTAAGATAAATTGGAACACGTTGTGGAAATAGATTCCTTTATATGTTGAACGTTTTTTCGCAACCGGTGGAGGTAGGCTCCTTTCGTCACGCCACGCATGGAATACGGTTTGGGGTTCAAATAACAAAGATGTTAACCTTTGAAATAAATTTGATACTGTGGTGAATATAATATTGAAATTGTAAGCCGTGCTGTATTATATCTCAATACCCTCCATCTATATTTTCAGATTCAATAATCTTATGATTCAGAGAAACTTTTTCGGTAAACAAAGCTTTATAACACAATTTTTGTGAAACACTTCTTATTTGACTATGACGCACAAGCAACTTTTATTTTTATTTCAATGATGACATGAGTTTGAAACCTACACTAGCAGGTAATTTAAAAGTTAAAGTATAGAAGTATAACAACAAAAGGGTGTTTTTTAGAGATATATACATTTTTTTTTTAAATTAAACACACAAATTAATGGATGGATTTATTTGTTTGCAAATTTTATGGCATTTAGAGTTTTGACAAAATTCCGAGCATATGGTCACCCCGACTGCGTTTTATGAAGACCAATTTTTTATCGGTTCAAATTTGCAGCACTTCTTCAAGTATAGCCGACCTTATCCCGCTTAAAACGAGCCTAATGTTGGTTTTTAACTGGTCAGTCGTAGCTGGCTTATCAGCATAGACCAGTGACTTGAAGTACCCCCATAAAAAGTAGTTTAACAGAGTTAAATCACATGACCTAGGTGGCCAATTGACAGGCCAATTTCTTAATATGATTCTGTCACTAAAAGTTCGCTTCAAAAAAGCTGGAACCAATTAGCGTTTAGACGATTGATATTGGCGTGTGAAACCAAAAAAAAGTCGCCAAACATTTGCCTGTAGCACTACTCATTGACAGTAACGTTCTTTGAAAAATCTCCATCTTTAATTTTGAAAAACTATGGACCAATGATGCCTCCGGCATGCAAACCACACCAGACAGTTACCTTTTTTTGGATGTGAGGTAGCCTGGAGAGTAGCCTCTTCAGGATTTTTATCACTCCAAATACGGCAATTTTGGTTATTTATGTACCCGTGAAGCCACAAATGTGCTCCATTGCTGAAGATGATTTTACGGTAAAAATGCTCTGTAAGTTTCCCGCACAGAACGCGAATTTTTGAAATAAATTTCCACAATTTATAAACGTTGTTCGGATGTAAGTCTTTACATGGTAAATTGCCAAAGCATACTGAACATAAATGTCAAACACATGTGTTAACTTTGAATTCGTTTTGTCGCTCCACAAAATATATCGCCACTTTTTAGACCCTTCAGGTGCTGACCAAGTTGAGTGAGTTTTTGCAAATTGTAACCTCATAGTCAAATTTTTTTTCGAAGCAATGGCACTTTTCTGACGAGTCTTCCTGGAAGATTAGCTAGTTGTAGCCTCCTTTGAACAGTTTTAGAGGATACCACGTTGCCGATATCCGCCGCAATCACTCTTGATGATGAGAATGGGTCCTTTTTGAAAAGACAGACAATGTAGTTATCTATTGCTTGAGATGTTTTCTTTGGTCTTCTACGGGTTTCCGTCGTAGATTTTGATTTAGAGCATTTCCAACAAAATTTAACGAACTTCCCAATAATTTGGCAATCATTCTTAGGGTTAAACCTTGGTCTCTAAGCTTGAATACCAATCGCCGTCATTACAATGCATATTTCGGCCCATCTAATAAAAACATCATTTCACAAAAATATTGCTTTTACATCCTAGCAACTTACTTCTAATAAAAAAACTTTCCAAAATCACTTTAACAAGAAAAAACCCCAAAATAGTTTAACTTTACCTATTATTTTGTCCAAGCACAAATATTCACTTTCAAGCTAATTCGGTGTGTTTACATTATCTCGAATATTCAGACCATTACTTTTATGTTTTAAGTATTGCCAGATCAATTTTATAGTGGTGAGTATCAAATATTTACAACAGAGTGTTTCACAGAACAAAAAAAAAAAAAAAAATGGATTAAAGAAGTAGGTGAGACATGTACCTATTATTTTGACCATGTGTGTATGTTACATACATGTTTTTAAAACGATACCTGGCATTGAATATTAAATGATAGTAAGTTTATCAACTGATAATTTTAAAAATATATGCAAAATTTCGAAAAACAAAAGCATTAAACTCGATTTCCTCGAAACTAGTTTCTTTATAACGGATCGATAGATTAATCGAAATCTTTTGGTTCAATTGCAATGAATCTTAGTGCATTTTGCTACTAATTTTGTCCTTTAAGCATCCCTCCTAAATTTATGTACCTACTATTTTTTTTTTTTAGATAAAAAAGCGCGCGAAAATCTATCTCTATTTTTCATTTTGTACTCTAACTTTCGCCATAATTTTAAAAAATCTTCAGGGAGACGTGCTTAGGGGATGCCGAATTAATAGTCTATACTCTAAAATGACATTGGATTTTTTTGTTTCAGATACATGGCAAAGGCCATATCCATTGAACCGTTTTGGATGCCTTTTTATTTAATGTCATTTTCAGCGCCCTCTTTATAAAAGCCTGAAAATGATTTTATTTTCTTTAGAGTTGATACGCCACTTAGCTTACATAAAGTGATAACATTTTTTCAGAGATTTTTTTTTTGCTCTGAGAAGTTTTCTCATGCTGAACATAACAGAAGTCTCCGAAAACGGATAAGAGCTCTGTAAGCTTTGAATGTTATAAACAGCAGCGCAATTGCTGTTGGGAAAACATCGCATGTTCTGCAGCTGTTCAATATTAACTGTTGCTGTTAAACGTTTGCACTATTTTGCTGTTAACTGCTTTACTGTAGCGAACAGACTTTGATATCTGTTAGAATTGCGGTAGTGGTTAAATCTTAGCACAATTTTAGGGTGTCAAAAATGTTTCATTATACAAGACTGCCTTCAAAGAGTATAAATTAATAGAGATTGCATCAACTCTGCTACATGCTGGCATGTGTCAACAGAAGTTACGTCGTTTTTAGGCGAAAATAACTCTATTAACACAAAGCCAGAAATTTGGTAGAGTTGATGAAATCTCTATCACCCTGATCATATTGTTGAAACCGTACTAATGAACTACAATACTGTGTAACGAACCCTCCAGTTCGTTTGCAATTGCTGGGGTAGGCTCAGCGAGTAAACCAAGGGTTCAATACAAAAAATGTATAACTCGGTAGTTTTAGTTTTAATATACAAGTAATCTTTATTGAGCATTTCTTTTATCTATTTAATGCTATTACTTTAATAGGATTAAATTTTATATGTAATTATTCAAAATAGTAATATTATATATTATATAAAAATAAATTAAATCATTATTCAAAATATTTATAATTTCTGTGATTATTATTGTTTAGTAATATTCTATAATATAAAATTAATTAATTATATTATTATGTAGACTTCGTAAATTTACTTATATGAAGTGAAACAACCTGAGCTAGAAGGGTGTAAACGCCTTTACTACGAAATAACCTGTGCTTAAAGGGTGTAAACGCCTTTACTATGAATACCCTGAGCTTAAAGGGTGTGAACGCCTTTACTATGAATACCCTGTGCTTAAAGGGTGTAAACGCCTTTACTATGAAAACCTGAGCTAAAGAGTGTGAACGCCTTTACTATGAATACCCTGTGCTTAAAGGGTGTAAACGCCTTTACTATGAACACCTGAGCTTAAAGGGTGTGAACGCCTTTACTATGAAAACCTGAGCTTAAAGGGTGTGAACGCCTTTACTATGAAAACCTGAGCTTAAAGGGTGTAAACGCCTTTACTATGAAAAAACCCTGAGCTTAAAGGGTGTGAACGCCTTTACTATGAAAACCTGAGCTTAAAGGGTGTAAACGCCTTTACTATGAAAAAAACCTGAGCTTAAAGGGTGTGAACCAGGGATGATATTGACTTAGTTGGGAAAGGGCCAGAATTCAAACAAAAATTGGGCCAATTTGACGTTAATAGGGCTTTTAGTTTTAAAAAGTGGCAATTCAATATTGAAGACTTTCTAGTTGGTCACACGGTCATGCCATGGTCTCACAAATAGCACACTTTTTAATAATCTCAACAAGTCCAGTTTATTTTTGCTGAAAATAGTCAAAATTTTAAATTAACAGTTTTAGGAAATCAAAAAACTTTAACTTTTCGTGTTTTATTTCGTTTGTGCCGTTTAAGCCGAACTTGGAAGGAAGTTCTTGGTTGATCACAAAAATAGCACACTCTGATTTAAATGATTAAATTAAATCACTCTCCATCTTTATAGTGTTTAAGGTGATTATTTCTAGCTTTATTTTAAGGTGAATGGTCAATTTGATGTAGACTCTTCTCCGTTAAGACTTGTAAGAAGACGTTGATTAGAAAAAATTCACTGCTGCCAAAAAATATATTGAGCCATGGCTGAATTTAGCAAAAAATAGTTTCATAAATGACCACAATCTTAGAATAAAGAATTTGGCAAGAAGAAAATTAAGTCAAACTACATCTGATAAGATGACAAAACAATCGCCAAGAAATAAATTTGAAATTTGCTACCAAAACTTCATCAGGGTGTAGAGAGATGGTACTGGCTTGATTTTCTTGGAGTTGATATTGAATTGATAACAAAATTGATTAATTTGTATGTATATTAAGGCATTGTCAGGACTACGATGGAGCCTTTAGGGCTCCCTCTTTTCATATAACGTGGAAACAAATTAATTTTGTAGTTGAGATTACTAAAAAGTATGCTTTTTATATGATCATGGCTGTATATAACAGAACTTATTTTAATGAGAACATTTAAAAAGGCGATAGGAAATAAAGACTAAACAAAAATCACCCAAAATTTCTCCATACAAAATTCGGTTAATTTTCGTTTAGAAACCGCCAAAAAAATTATGCGGATATGTACGTTTTTGGACGAAATTTCGTTTTTCGGTTTAGCTATTTGCCATACAAAAATCACCTCATTTTTTAGGACTAAATTTCACTTCTTTTCGTGTGATAGTTCACATTGACTACTAGTGAAATGGTTATCTATATTATTGTAACGCAAGCTAATTTTTTGTAATGACTATCAAATCTATACTGTAGACGCGATTTTCATAAATTTTAGGCAATTTTTTTACATTTTTCTTTAATTTTTTTTTGGGTTATTTTACGTTTTAGTGGTTTTTAATTTTATATTTTGTGTGAATTTTCTGTGGACGATATTTCCTACCTCCAAATTTAAAATTTTGTAGAACGATGGCATAGTACAAAATGTTGTCAACAGACATCAACCATAAAACTTTTCTTGTTAAAAATTGCGATTATTTTTTTGGCTTAAACTTTTTCAAAAGGGCCTAAAACGACTAAAAAGGGCTTTGGGGCTTTTACAATTAAAAAGGGCTAAAAAAAGCCCTAAAAGCCCCCAAATATCATCCCTGGTGTGAACGCCTTTACTATGAATACCTGAGCTAAGTCTTGCACATGTGCACGCGCCTGTGCTCTGGTCAAGACTGATTTTCCTATGCTAGCGCGCCGTTTTTTATTTGCTTGCGCTGTTTTTCTGTTTCATTGTTCGGTTGTTTTGTTTACATATATGTGTATGCATGTATGCGTGTATGTGTATATTTATTGGTATGTAAATGTTATTTCTACAACAGTTGACTATATAATACCAAATTAAGAATATTTACAACATAATTTATATTATATATTAAATTTTAATTTGTATTTTAATAATATTTAATATACATTATTAACATGTTATTTGTGGGACAGAAATTGGTACATAATTTCTTGTCCTCACAACCGATCCACAAAACTCGCTCCGAAAAACAGCTGTTCAGCTGCCAAGACAAAATAAACAACGAGTATATATGCAAAACAGTGGAAACTAGAGTAACATAAGGAAAATTAAAGTTTAAATGTAAGTATTTAATGAAACAGGAAATGGACCTATTGCGTTGTTTTTTAGACGACGAGAAAAACAGCTTTAAACACCTACAGTGCGGCCTTGGCGTAGTGGGTAGAGTGTGTGGCCACAGAACCCAGGTTCGAACACCCATCTGACACAGAAAGTTTTTTGAGTCATAAATAATGCCTCAAAATTATTTTCATTTTAAATAACATTGCATGTTCTGAACAATAAGCATGTTCTCTTTCCGCACATATTCTCGCAACACACACTTTAATTGCAATCATTCGAATTTACCAACGCATTCATGAATTCACCAACGTATTCATGAATCACCATTGCATTCATGAATTCTCAGCTGTGTAGTATGAATGAAGGTTGTACAAAATATATTGCTTATCATCCCTCACTGCAGTCGTTGCTCGATAACTCTTCATTTCTTGTTTCTCTCGTAATGAACAGAGTGAGATCGGGTTGTTTTGTTGTATGGAAAGAACGAATGCAGTCTGTCAAGAAATGAGGAACAACTAAGCACAACATAACTTCAGTGGATGTTTTCATCAACATTGATGCAAAAGCAATGGGATGCATGAATTATGAGAAATACCCATGAATGCGATTGTGCATTTATTGAATGAATGAATTCATGCAGATGCCTATTCCATGGTGAGCATATTCGTGATACAAAATGAAGTGGTTAATTGCAATAAAGCAATAATAGTAATAATAATATAACTTACGTATGAATTAAAACAAAAACACAAATAAAAGTAGAAACTGAGTTTTAACGAAATTTCTACGTATCAAGGTTGATTAATATACATAGATTAAGTCTCTTGAGAGAAAAGCAACCTTTTTCGCCTTTGTTTGAAATGTCAAAGTGATGTGAGCTAAAAATTGAGTGATTCACGTATTTTCTTGATTTCCCTTAAACCATTCTGACAGTTCGACCGAGCTGTTCCCAAGTGGCTCAATCTATATTAATTAACCTTGCTAAGTGTCTCAATATTTCAGTATAGAGGTTATCTAATATAAGAGATGCAGAGAGAAACAGTTGTGCACTCTGCTGCGCTTTCGGCTGCTTGTTTGTGTTTGCTCTATAATCTCACGCATACACACACAGCATGCCTCGCATAGTAACGTGACGATTTCTACCAAATCACTCCACCCGTAAGCCGCGTTAAAGAACTTCGTTCCAAAAAAAGATTGTCTACAACAATGTCAACAGAAAAAAAGCTGGTCCAAAAAAGATGAAGCACCGTTGAAGCAAGGAAAAGCAGACATTCACCAGAAGAAGGTTATGCTATCAATCTGGTGAGATTGCTGAGGCCTGTCTACTGCTCCCACAGAATAGAATCATAAATTCTGAAGTCTACTGAAGTCTACAGTAATTGAGCGATGCCATCCATCAGAAACGTTTTGAGCTATTGAATCGGAAGCGGATGGTCTTCCATCACGATAACGTTAGGTTTCAAATAAGTTTGATGACTATCCTCCTTATAGTCCAGACAATACGCCCTCGGATTACCATATGTTTCGCTCCCTGTAAAACTCACTCAATGGTAAAACCTTTGATAAAGAGGGCCTTATCAAGCAGCACCTTGAGAGGTTATTTGCAAAGAAAAGTTTACGACTTCTACTTTACATGCGTGGAATAATGAAGGTTACCACAGAGATGAAAGAATTGACTGGAGTTGGAAGATGGTGAACGAACAGAACGACGAATATATAAATGAGTTTTGTTAAATAAGAAACCGTATTGACTTTTTGAACAAACCATTATTTTTCTTCCCACATTTGTAAATGCATTCGGACACTATTAAGAAATTCACAAAATAATATTTTGCCATTAAAACTTCTCGAGCCGTTAACAATCTTAAATTTTAATCGCAACAGTGGTTTCTGTTACAATAAAAATTTAATAATTGAGTTTATTTCCAAGGTCATAATAATGCACTCGACGTAAAATTGACATCGAACATGTGAAACAATTTTAAAATTCAGTTAAAATTGTTTCAGTCAAGGTTTCTTTGCATTAAAGTCTATAGATGGTGGGGTTGTTTTTATATTGCATAGTTTTTATCACTTGCTGGAATTTTTCGCTGCACTGGCCTGTGTAATCATCCATAAGACATCATCCATAAAATTTACAGTCCTCAGGGAAATTTCACAAAACATGCTCGTATATTTACTACATGCCCTTCCATGCTGGCTATAACAGATGTGCACAAAAAAACGAAGTACTTGACCTATGACTGGCATCAAATAACAATAACACAAAAAAGAAGAAAATAAATACATAGAATAAAACAAGCAAAAATCAAATACAAAAATGTAAACATGATTATAAATAAATCATACAAAGTCATAAATACGAAATATTTGCATTTTACATGAGTTCATTTGAGAATTTCATTGTTCAGAGTTAAAAATGATATTGTTTACAGCTTTTTCAAGTTTTCATGTTTTTTCAGCTTAAAAGCTAATAGATTTATTCGTATTAATATTATCAAGAGATTGAGATGGAAATATTATCTATGCTAAATAAAAATTTATTAGAACTTTAAAAAAAAAATGCTTTGATAAATAATAGTAACGATACACAGTGTAAGTTGTAAGTAATAAAGGCACATAGTTTATATTCTCCTTCTTATCATATTATTGCAAAGCAAAAAAAAAAAAAGCCACAAAAATCAAGAATTTCTCAGGAAATCAGAAATTTTGTGGTATACGTACGCAACAGTTGGAGCTGTGCTCACCACTGTGTGCCAACATAAAAGAAATGGCGTAAAAATCAGTATTCATATAGTTTTTTTTCTTGCTTTCAGCAATTAACTTTATAATGCCAACCAAATTTAATTTTATTACTAGCAATAAACTTCTTATTAATACAAAAATATTAAGTTTGTAAGAAAATGTCAGATTTTGTAAGTTTATCTTTTTGCTTATGCAAATTCTGTGATGAACTTTAAACTGGAACAATTGAGAAATGTAAGGTCATTACTTTATACTGATCAATAAAATTATCCAGTCGAAAATGATAACCTGTAATGGAAACGATAATGTTAAAGCATCTCAAAGAAATGCAATAAAAAATTCTACAAAAAATATTCCGTTTATACAATATTTACATTATAATTAATTTTGGCTTCAATTGAAAATACTGATATTAATCGTTTTTGACAACTAAAATATGAGATAAATGCCCGTGATTCAAAACTTGCAAGATTACATGAAAAATTGCCATTTATCCGAAATATGTTGTTGGTTTGTTGCGATTGTTATTTATGTGTAAGCCAAATTTTTCGTGGAGAAAATTAGTTAGCGGTAAAAAATCATTTGATGCAAAATTTACATTAAAATCTTCCCCGAGAATCATAGAGATTTTATTTTCGCTCCTACCGAGAGCATCAACACCTGTTTGACTGTAAATCGTTAAGGAACGATGTATGAAGTAAAAAATTACAGATGGCGGATAGGATTGCCACCAGATTTTTTTTGTATTTTTACGAATTCAATGCTGGGGCGAACGCTAAGTTAAAATGGGTTGCTGAATCCGAATCCGTTACTAGAATTTCAAAATTAGAATTCGTAAAAAAACAAAAAAATTTAGGTGGCAGCTTTATCCGCCATATTGAAATTTAAAATTGTGATATAAGATTCGAAATCAAACCCGTTGTCAGAATTTCAAAATGACAAGATTTCGCAAAAATACAAAAAAATCTAGGTGGCAACTCTATCCGCCATCTTGAATTTAAGAATTCTGACATCATATTCGAAATCAGCGATCCCTTCAACTGTTTTAAACTTTCAAAAATACATTTAATTAGGTGGCAACCTATTGTAAAAAATTACATTATTTTTAAATTCTGACAACGGATTCGGATTCAGCGACCCACTTTTACCTAGTGTTCGCCCCAGCACATAATTCGTAAAAATAAAAAAAGAAACTTAGATGGCGATCTCTCCACCATATTATAATTTGAAAACTCTGACATCAGATAGGAAATCGGGGACCTCTTAGTTTGTTAGTTCTACGAGCAATATTTCGTAGAAACATTACACTGAAAGAAAGTTTATATCTTCCAAAAAGGCAAAAACAGGCAGATGAAACTTATAGGATCTTTAGTTAGTAAGTCAATATCAATGAAATATAATGGCTTATCATGTTGCCGGTTGTTGCCCGACTTTGAAGCTTAATCAAACTTTAAATTTAATGTTTTTAAAAAAATTTTTTTTCCGTTTTTAAGATTACTTCAAAAAAATCTCAGTGTACTTCAATATATATACATATACATATATTCTGCAAAAGAATCATCGTTTTATTTTAAAGTGTTCCTTATCAATCTTTTAAAAAATTGTATTTTACAATAACATCGTAATTTCGTTTACGCAGTTTTCCACTTCCTTCCACTTCATAACTGGAGGAATCCTTCCACTTTCACGGCCCATGTATCCTTTGATTTTATTTAGATTGAAAAAAAAAATTTGGTGAAATAAGCTCCAATTAAATTGCAATAAAATGATGTGAAAATTTTTTGGTTTTGGAGCAAAGGTTTTTTTTTTGGTTTTTTTACTTTTGTTCAGCTAAGGCTGCATTTTAAGGCTTTTGTGCGCTGTACTTACATTTTGTTAATCGGCGATTCCTGCTCCTTACATTGGGCATTCTTATTCTTCAAAATAATTACTTTCCGCAGTAATTTCTGCAAAACGATTGGAGGATATATTCTTAAAGGTCTAATCTTCGAAAATAAGCAAAAAAAAAAATTATTTTTTCGAAATTCTACTCTAGAATACTGCCTTAAGCTCGTATTTTTTCTGATATAATGATATATAATTAACTTTGTATTATTTAACATCCTTTTTACCCACTTTAGAGACAACAAATTCTTATATTCAAATCTATATCATTTGAAAGTTCTGGTTTATGTCAAGTGTACAATATAATTTTTCTTCACATCTTTTGCCATAAAGATGGGTAAAAATAAGAAATTAAAAACACATTTTTTCGAATATAAAAGAAACAACAACAAAAATGCTCTGCTGAACAGCATTGTTGTGGGAGAGTATAAAATGAGAGCGGGAAAAAGCCAAAAGCTTCAACAGAGCTGTGTGGTTGTTGTTATTTTTTTCTTTCCTATCTTCTCGGATATCTGAGATAAAACTTAAAAAAGGGTGTCTCAATAAAAGTGCATAAGTATTTTAATTGCATGGTAAAGTAGACATGTACCGATTAAATATTAATCAAATTTCAAAGTTGTCGAATTCAGAACTCCTATAGGAACATACTCTATTTAAAATATATAAAACTAAGTGAATGGTAAAACTTTTTTTTTCCAATGGGTCAATAAGAAACAAAAAAAAAAACAAAATAGCTACACGGAATAGTAGAATACGAGAATGACTCAGACACTTCTCAGAGAACGCCGCTGGCCACTGACGGCGTTGATTCTATTCAGGAAATGAGTCGATGCGTTGAGCAAAAAAAAACAAAATAAAAATCGGTTTTGATGGGGTCGAAATTCGGCCACAGGCGATACTAGTTATTATAATTATTACAATATTAAAAATAATAACATAAGACCGATATTTATAACCGACCGATAAGATTTTTTTAAACTGCATTTATTGAGACAACATTGAGATAAAATTGGTGCTGCAAAAATTCTACTACGTGTTTCTACTAATTTTATATGGCTTAATTTGCCATTTTCTATATATTTCAACTAAATAACTTTTATCTGACGCAATAAAATTTCACTTGATGTCGAATTTCTCCTTTATGCCCATTTCCTTGATGAATGTATAGAGTGAAAATGAAAACTTCGCAATCTAAATGACAATAAAAAAAGGAAAAAAGTAAAACAAAAATTCAAAAGTAATTATCTGATCAACACTTACGCTAAGAAAACTATTCAAAGTTATGGGAAATAATTTTCCAGCTGTTAGTTCCATGCGACGTTGCGAGCGCTGTATAAAGAATATTAACATTTTACGATAGCGTACATCTTGTGCCATCCAGTTGGAGTGAAAAATAACCTCAGCCAGCCGATCGCTATCGTCCATCAAGCATTGTGAATAATAACAGAGTGGAAAGATTTCAGTAACTACAGCCAGGATGTAGAAGCAGGATGCTACACGTGATGAGAAGTCAGTGGCGAAGAGTAGAATGTTGATCAGTGTGGTACCGAGTATAGCGGCAGTAATCATGAACTGTATGAAAATTGTAATGGATATGACGGGCCGAATGATGTCATAGAGTCTAAAATTTAAATATCAGAGACATTCTTAAATATTAAAATAAATAATGTTTATTTGTATTAAAAGCTAAGTATTAAAATTTATAATTTTAAAAAATATTTGTGAAAGATTAAAAAAAAAAAATCCACATTCCCAGCCCGCATTTGAACTTAAAGAAACCGGAATCCGGAAGAATAAGCTACGAAAAATAGGGAAGATTTTATGTAATAAGAAACAGAAATCTAGAAATGAGGAACAATACACAAATAACAAGAAATAGCAAATGGGAACAAAGGTTAAGAATAAGACACTAATAACAAGACACAACGAAAGGAACAAAGAGGAAGGACCAATGAGATATAAAAAGTAGCATGGGGTACCGATACAAGGAACCCAGACCTATAAGCAAAGAACGTGGAGAAGGAAGCAACAAATAGGAAAGAATTTGTATGAAACAAGAAAGAGAGCAATAAAAAGTAATCAAAAATATGAATGATAAAAAGCAAAAATTAAGAAACGTGGATCAAAGTAAGAACACGGCTCCAAAGATAAGGAAACAATACAAAACTCAAGGAACAAATTAAAACAAGGCATGAATAACAGGAAGTAGAATACAGAAAACAAGAAACAAAGCACCCGCAACTAAGCAACAAGAATAAGAAAGAAAAACTAAGCAATAGGATAGGTACACGTAATAAAAAATAAGTCAAAGAAGAAGACAACAAGGAAGATGAAGAAATAATCAAGGCGCAATGAAAACTGAAAAGAAAAAAAAAAGAGAAAACAACATGGAACAAGAACAAGGGTTAAAAGATAAGAAATAAATAAAGCAGTAAGAAAAAAGGAATAAGGACCAATACAGCAGAAAATAGGATATGAGAAGCATCGAAGAACTCAACTAGCTAACATGAAACAAACCACAGGAAGTTAGAAAGATTCATAAGAATGATAAGTATGAAAAGAATATGAAATAAGTAGCAAGAATCTATGAAAAAAAACAAGAAACAAGCACCAAGAAACAGATAACAGAACAAATAGAAACAAGGAAGAAGGAAAAAAGTAATCAAGACGCAAATGGGCAAAGAACATGGAACAAGAACAAGGAATAACAGATAAAAGAAAATAAATTAAAGCAGCAAGAAACAAGGAATAAGGACCAATACACACGAATTAAGAATCAAGGCTTAAGAAACAAAAAATAAATTATAAGAACACTGAGAAAAAAACATACTTTAAAATTAAGCAAAAAATTTTAAAATATAAATTTAACGCGTTTGTGTTTCTACAGAACAAAATTGAAAACAATAGAATTTCATATTCTCACTTTTTTTACAATTTTCCCTTATTAATTCTTTTTTATAACAAAAAATTCGTCGCTATCTGACACTGAATTAAAAAAGTATGTGTAGTAGAGTCATTATCAGACAATTGAGACCAAGCTGAGAAAACCATTTGACTGTTTGGAAATATTTTTTAATTGGACTTACAAAATTTAAAGGTAAGATGAAATAAAAACTAATTAATTATTTTAATATATAACATATTTCAATCCGCAATAAAGCAAACGTCATCGAATGGAGTTAAGATTTAGTATTCGAGGGGTCCCAGGGGTCGCTGATCACGAATCTGACGTCAAAAACGCGAAAAAATTTAAAAAATGGCATCGAAAAAATGGGTGTTTAAAATATTTGTTTTCAATATAAAAACTTTTGTTTTAAATTTTATTTTTAATAAATGTTTTTAAACTGAAAATGTTTACATTAAAAGTATATTTTAAAACATTGTTTTGAAAACAAAAACTTTTGTTTTAAATTTAACTTTACAAACATTTGTGTTTAGCTTAAAAGCTCTATTAAAGCTCTATTTCAAAAACATATTCATTTAATATGAACACAATTTCATTTAATTTTAACACATATTTCCCTCAGTGAAGCAACGAAAAATACTCAACGATCATATAACAAGTCACAGGAAATTAAGGACAAGGAATAAAAATAATGAGCATGGAAAAACAGGAAAAAAGGAACAAAAACCTAAGAACAAGCCACAAGCAACAACAAATAGAGAATAGAACAAATAGAAGCAAAGAAGAAGGAAAAAGAAGCAATGTACAATGATTAATGAAAGAAGCAACAAGAACGGAAAAATATTATTGGAACTTTTGGTCTATTTTATTTTTAAATTTTTAAAAATAAATACGAGCTCCTGCAATGACGTCGGCCCAGTAAGTTTCTTCAAGACTAGGCTGGTTCTTAAATAAATCAAAACTCTAACAACGTCATTAGAAAGAACGAACAATTCGATTACTCTGTCCTTATGACTCTTCCCTCTCTTCAAACTTACTCCAGGAGATTTTTGTGATCTATGATGCACAGCTTTAGTTCTTCCACATTTTGTTGCAAGCTTATCTCAACGTTTGAACTCAAATTCTCAATGCGCTTCAAAAATATTTTTATGTGTGCCCTGAGAATACAGACATATATTACAGCATACGAATCGTCCACCACCTGCTGAAAGCAGGCAATAGCAACCAATGTAAACTCCAACAAAGACTGGGCAACAAAGTTTAGACGCGATGCACGCCAATCGAAGAATGGATTGTACACGGCATATGGTGGCCTGCCCATCAGCACTGAGCCTAGAAATGTGCTGGTGGCATAGCTCCAATAAGCAATGGCGAAGAGTACCACCAAACGACGTCCGAGTTTCACCAATTGCTGTAAATGTGCGATTTCCTGCGGAGTGCCACAGCGTGCATCCAACTTGTTGAGCACCACATCGCTCGAGCGTAACTTCTTGAGCAGAAAAGCCATAATAACTAACTTGATGCTGCAGCCAGCCACATTAATGGCCACTTGAAATGAAGTCAATAGATTACCGATTTCCTGATCAGCGCCCTCCAAGTGCATATAGCTTAGCGTAAAGGCGAGTGGTAGAAAAAGCGTTACCAGCGTATTAAGCAACAGCGAATAGAGCACATAGGCGACTCTACGCTGCTGCGGCATACTGACACCCAGTAAACAGAAACCTCTGTAAAGATAGTCGGTGGCCTGCACGGTGCGCGGCAATATATCTATTTAGAGAAATCGAACCATCATATAACTTAAGCTTGCTTTCTTCGAGAATATAAAATTTAAATAAACATAAAAATTTCACATTACTGCTTGGCTTAGTCCATTTGTTGTCCTGCTTGAAAATGTGCTTTTTTTGTGCCTTGTCTGACGACTGTGTCGACTTGACGGTGTTAAGTGTTGCTGCTGCCACTAACGACATCGTAATAGTTTACGTTTTCTACTCAATATCAAGCAACTCTTCATATAGCCAGATATTTATACGAGTTGTAGCTTAAAATCCTTTTGTGAATTTTTACTTAGCTTTTGGATAGGATGTACATATTCTGAAACGCAAATGCATTTCCCTTTGTAGAACATTTCTTTTTTATATTTTTTGCACATTATGTGTGAATGTTAAAACACTTAAAATATTTTTTAACAGTTTTTGAGGAGTTGTATTTTGTTCACAAGCAAATTGAAATAAACTTAATTTATGTTAAATTAAGTTGACACAAATATGTACAATATATAACATATAAGAAATTATGGTCATGTCAGAAATTGTGGTCATGAAGTTATGGTCATGTTAAAGCTGTTAATATTTGGATATCTTTTAATCTGATGTAGAATTGGACTCTTATGGTTATGGTTATGGTTATGGTTATGGTCATGATTGTGGGTTATGGTTGGTTTCATGAATGTTTATATATATATATATATATGGAATTTAATCAAATTTAAGGGTCTTATCTTTAATTTTTTCTAGAATATATTCTAAATAAGAGCCAAAATAAGGCTTTAAAATATTTGTCTAAATATTCTCTATGAAATCTTAAATAACTCGGGAGGAGTGCTGGTCTGCCATCCCACAGGATCTGAGTTCAAATGTTTTCTGATAATTTATTATATCCTGACTGTTACATTTTTTCAAAACATTTTTTTTTCAAAATTTAAATCCTTAAAATGCTATAATGCTATAAATGCTTTTGACTTTATGAAACATGCATTTTTTTTCCATCTTGTAAGTTTTTCTTTATAATTAAATTTTTTGCAGTGTATTCAACTTTAAATGATTGATTGGCGAAGAATAGAAGAGCGGAAATTAGGCCTTTCATACTTGTTTAAGTTTATTCAAAATAATTAAAACTTTGATTTAAATTTTTAATTTGAACAACTAAGTGCCACTTTGACACAAAAGGATTTTGAATAATAAATGCGAAATTTAAAAGAATCGCATAAAGTCATGCTATATGGAAAAAAATAGTTTGCAGAAGTTATTTCATGTCTAATTTAGTTAAAAGACAATATTTCCCACTTACAAAAATAATCAATAGATATATTCAGATAGATATACTATGACATAAATCAGAAGGTTTCTTAAAAAAAAAGTTGTTCTTATACAAAGTCAATTGATTTAATATAATGCTTTCATTATTAAAACTTACTTTTGCTTTAAGTGCTTTCATCCTCCAACTTTCATTAAACTCGTCTCGTTTTACTTTATTGACACTTGATTTCCTTCTTTCAATAAATTCGCCAATCTTATCTTTTAATTCTTTAAGTTTTGTCCAAAATCCATTTCCTTGATGAGAGTGTAAAGCGTAAAGGAAAACTTTGCAATCTGTACACATAAGCCATAAAAAATAAAACCATTAAAAATAGTTCTAAGAAAACTTTAAAAATAAGCACAAAGTGCGATGCGACAAACTATAGAATATAGTTGCCTTAACTTACACTAAGATTCGTATTTAATGTGATGGGAAATAGCTTCATTGCCGTCAATGTCATCGTCTTTTGTGCACGTTGCATAAAGAATATCAACATTTTGCGAAAACGTTTGTCTTCATGCATCCAATTGCAGTGAAAAATAGCTACTGGAAGCTTTTCGCAGTCCTCAATCAAACAAGTGGCCTGATAGCAACACGGTGAGGTCTGAACGAGAACAGCAGTAATGTAGGCGACAGACGCCACTTGCGCTGATGTATCGGCAAAGATGAAGATGTTGATCATAGTTGTGCCCAATAAAGCTGCAGTGATGACAAACTGCACAAATATGGTGATTGATATGACGGGACTGACGATGTCCTGCATGCTGGAAAATGGTTAAATTACTATAAATGACGGTATTCATGTTAACTTGTAACTATTATAGAGCACCTTAGAAAAAGAAGTATACGGTTGCCAACTAATATTCTTAAGGATGCTGGAACACTTGTCAAAAAAAAAAAAAGAAGAAAAGAAGAGTAGAAAGAAGTAGAGAGGCAGAAAAGAAGTAGATTATTTTAGAAAAAATATTTGTGTGCTCGTAATGCACTATAAAAGTGAATCTTACACACAAAAAAGAGATATTTCTATGTGGTTAAAAAACTTACACTTTACTAGTCTTACTAAAATGTTTCATTTCATATAATGACAAAAGTCTATGTCATAGATTTATCATCCCATACCATAATTTATATCCACATAGAATCGACATTTAGTCTTGGCTTATCTTGTTTTGTCTAAAGGAAATCTATTTCAAATCATTTCCATAACAAGCGCTTTAAATCATCCGATTATCTCCCAAACTACGAGCTGCTTTAGTTTTGTTTATTCCAAGCTTTCTTATTTTGATTTTCTTGCGCTTACTTGCCTGGTTTTATGTTCGCTAAAGTTTTACTACCGCAATTTAGTTTTGGCCTTATCTAAGAACCTGCACCAGTCAGTTCTGTTCTGCGCTTACTGGTGGCACTTGAAAAGTCAGCGTTGTCAGATTTTCCAATACTTGGTTCCTCCAACAGAGACGTTGGCGGCCTTTTCTGCGTTGATCGCCACCGGGTACCGAATCGAATATTTTATTTTCTGGGACGTCGGTTTCGATACGCTCAACACAACCTAGCCAGCGAAGTAGCTCAATTTTTATGCGAAAACAGTGGAAGCAACTGGACGACCAAAAAAACTTTCTCGCCGAGGTGTTAGCCTTATCCTATAGGAAGTGGTGGAAAATCCAAAAATAAGTGCGCCAATGTTAGCTGGTAGCACTGCTGCAATATTAGGAATGCAGGTTTGCCAAAAAACTGTGCAAAGAGCTTTATGTGACAAGCTATCGAAGCAGGGGCCGAATTACAGCATCCGTGATCGAATTATTGCTTTCGGATTTTTACAGTTTGGTATGACAGCTATCGTGAACGAGTAAAAGTTATCGTTTTTTGATCAATCGGTGTTGTAAACAAGAAAATTTATCTGATTTTCGTATTATGTCTATCGTGAACGAGTATAGGTTCGATTCGGTTCTTTCAAAATGCCATTCGATTGCGTTTTAGCTGACGAGTCGGCTTAATTTCGGTGCGCACGCAATAATGTATGTAAATTGTATAATTTATAAATAATTTATTATTACGAAATCTATGCTTTATTTACAGGACCAATGCAAATAAAATTAACGCCTTGCAGAGGATCAAAAAAGGGTTCAAACTTAACCCTTTACTTTTCAAATTAAACTTTACACAAATCAAATTACACTTTTGAAACTTCAAATTCAACCTACTTCATTATGCATTAAGCTTTTTATACATAAATTTTAAGTTTTTAATATTTAAAATTTAACTTTTCATTTCGTGTTTTGACTTGTAAAAGTTGAATTCATAGTTTGAGAAGTTTAAAATGTTTAAATTGATTTTTAAAAGCTAGACTCGAAATGTAATAGATTAAATTTGAAGTTTGAAAAGTTTACTTTGATTTGTGTAAAGCTGATTGTTTGATGAATTTCCTTATTTTAAGTTATTTTTTTAAGTGATCTTGATCTTTTATTACATCCTATCCATACATATACTAAAAAGTACTTTTAAAGTGCCTCCATGAGTTTATTTATTTTTGGTTCCCGTGATCTCATTGTGATATCAATGATTTCTTTTAAGTTTTCGTATTTAATTTTATTTGAAATTTAACCTTAAATTAATTTTTAATTTTTTTTATATGTAAATATTTGAATGTATATAAAATAAATGCATATATTTTTTTTGCATATATTTGCCGGCTTTTTTAGGTCCATATGATCTTATTTTACGAAATTTTGCTATCTAAGCTGTCGAAAGGACTTTTACCGAGCTTCCATTGATCAGTTTGTGTTATGCGTGTTATTAAATGTTTGTGCACAAATACTCAAGAACTGAACCTATAAGTTTTATGCAGACTCCAATGGCTTAAGTTTTCAAGAAGCTTTGCACAGCATTTTTTACTCTCTGAGGCTTGCCAATGTCTGCAAACAGGTGACAGCCGATTACAAAATTTATTTGTATTGAAAAAAATTTTCTGCGTCAGATGGCATTTGAAGCTTTTGGTGATTCGTTATCTCATTTCCTTTCTAAAGAAACTCCTGTTGTGATCAGCTCCAAAAGTTCCAATTTGTATTCATGATAATCTTCAAAACTACCTTCGTTCCATTGGCGGCATTGCAAAATCAAAGTCAAACTCAAATCAAATTAAGTCTTTTATATAAGCAGTATTTATGCATTCCAAGCAAGCGATGCCTGATTTCAAATTTATTCAAATTAAAGATCTTTAATTAATTCATTGTGTAATCGAAGTATGGATGTGAATGTACATAGGAGTATTCTTTAAATTCATAGTTGTAATATATTCTAAGATAAAAATAATTTATGTGTGTGTGTTACAATTGAATTACAAAGTTAGAGGATGAGGTTGGAATTGTTGGTTTAATATATATTTACTTATTAACTGTGGCTTAAATGCAACACCTTGCTAGTGAGTATCAGTATCCAAATAAATGGTAGATTAAACACGGGGATCCATGAATTTTCGATAGTTTGGAGTAATGTCTTGCGTTAGGAATATCACTGGGTAAAGATTTTATTTGTATCGTAGTAATATGTGAATTAAAGCAAGAGAGCACAATGTGCTGTAAAGGTTTCGATCAACAACGGTCACGTATTCCTATTTCATGGTACCGTTTTCGAGCTGCTATGACCACTTTATATCAATATTGAAGCCAACAACACATCAGCTAGCGCGTGTCGTTCGATAGTGAATCCTCCAAAGGTGAAATTGTTGCAGATGTCTTAAAAAATGGATAATTTTCAGATCCACTTGGAATATGTAGATGCTTAGGAGTTACTTTAACGAAATCTAAACGCTTTTTCATGCGTTGCTTCTACTTAAATGGCGCATTGAAGAGTTTTAGTTGCATAATTATTTCCGCCGTCAACCAGCAACATTCAATTTCCTAAACGCAATTAACAACTCCAAAAATATGCGGACTGCATATATCATTTTCGGCCATCTCAGGGATTAAACGCGCACTCAAGTGTGTTTCCCAGCGTTGCACTATAAGCTTTTCTGCTGGTGGATCAATGGCGCAAACTAAGTAGCGAAACTTACATTAAAAAATTAATATTTGACAGCTAGAGATGATGAAATAATCGATTGATCTCATACAAAAATTTCGACTCATGTTCGATCGAATGCTGTCATACGAAAAAATAGTCGGAGTGGAATTTTATTCGATTCGAATCCTCGTTCGTTCACGGATGCTGTAATTCGGCCCCAGAGTTCCACGTAAAACACCTATTATTTCTGAAAAAAATAGACAGCTTCGTATGGATTTCACAAGCAAGTACAAGGATATGGATGAGGACTTTTGTAGAAGAGTGCTTTGTAATCGGGTATCAAAAAATTCGAAAGAAAATAAATAATTGACAAAAAAATTCAACACAAGTTAGTTTCACGGAATTTTTGCTGGCGTACCGCTCTTGCAAATGCGTGTTTTTCCCGATTGCAATTGATTGATTTAATTTAAACTTGCAAAGTTATCTATTGTAAAGCACAAAGTAGAAAGCACAAAAGTGTCTCAATCGCGATGAAATGCGATGCGAAGTTTGTCAACAGACTTGATATTCGATAGTGCATTTGTATTTCAGCCGATTGGAGTAAATGATAACTTGTTGACCGCAAAATTTACCAAGCTTTTAGAATCTTGCCAAAATAAATGATGC
Source organism: Coremacera marginata (assembly GCA_914767935.1). Classification (NCBI taxonomy): domain Eukaryota; kingdom Metazoa; phylum Arthropoda; class Insecta; order Diptera; family Sciomyzidae; genus Coremacera; species Coremacera marginata. The sequence goes on along the minus strand of OU612046.1, from coordinate 138,560,506 downwards.
TGCAAAACAAAATTACTCAACAAAACATTGTTAAAGTTGAAAAAATTAAAAAAAAAACGAGAAATTTTCAAATGATTTTACCTGTATTGTCAATTAATTCGGTATAAAAATAGTCTATACTCTGTTTTAAAGAACTGTTTTTCTTCTTTTTATCAACGTTTAAATTTTTAAAATCGAGCTAGATATACCGAAGTTTCATACCAAACTATACATATGCCTACATTAAATCGGTTTTTTGACCACAAATCCCGATTTTGAGGGTATATTAAAAAAAGCAAGAACATAGTTAGCTTATGTTCAAGCAGACCTACAACCTCTACTATGTCTCGAGCAGAGTTTTTTTTTCACTGTTACACCGTGTAATATAATAATATACAGGGTGTCCCGCAATTGAGTGCAAGTATTTACGGAGCTGAAAGGTTATGCCGAGCTGAGCAATAAATCGTATGGGAGAGGGAGTCTATTTTCACATTTAATTAATTTGAAATTAATTTTTTGGTTTAATTAATATTTCACGACATTGATTAACGTTATTGTTTCTAGCAGGAAAACTAACTTACACAAAACTTATTTTGATAGCTCAATGCAATGCAAAGGCGAGAAAATCACCTTTTTAACGGTATACCAACAAACCCCACCGACTTAGCCGTTACCGAATTGTGCTCGTGTGAAGATTAAATCAATCATTTGAATCTACCAAATTTCAATTTTGAGTGCAAATTGCTTAGAATTTTGCGTAATAAATTAAATTTTTTTAGGATCAATTTTGGAACTTATTCAATTTTCTTTTCAATGACACCAAAAATATAAGCATATCTCAAAAAACAAAAAAGTTGGCTGTACTTAAAAAAATTAAACTTATTAGAAAACAATGATATTATCTACTGCATAATTAATTGTAATGCCATTATTTTCTAATAAGTATACGTTTTTTAGTACAGCCAAATTTTTTATTTTAAAAGATATGTTTATGTTTTGGGTGTCATTGATAAGAAAATTGAATAAATTACAAGATTTATTAAAAAAAAATTTCATTTATTAGGCAAATTTCTGAGAAATTTGCACTTAAAGTTGAAATTTGGTATTTTCAACCGATTGATTTCATCTTCACACGAGCACAGCTCGGTAACGGTAAAGCTGGTGGAGTTTGTTGATATACCGTTGGAAAGGTGATTTCGTTGCCTTTGCAATGAGTTATCAAAATAAGTTTTATATACGTCAGTTTTTCTGCTAGAAACAATAATGTGAATCAAAGTCGTGAAATATTAATTAACCCTGCAGATCCTAAGAATGTGAAAATAGACCCCCCCTCCCATACGATTTTTTGCTCAGCTGGACATAACCTTTCAGATCCGTAAATAGTTGCACTCAATTGCAGGACACCCTGTATAAAGGAAATAAACAAATTAGATTGTGATTTCATAATTTTTTTTTCGTGTCTATTTGTTACTATTTTTAACCGATTTCAAAAAGGAGGAGGTTCTCAAGTTCGTCGGTTTCTCTGTTTTTTTTTTATTGTTTTTTTCATTTTTTTTTTTTTTTTTAAATGTATGTACATCGATAACTCCTAAACTATATGCCTGATTGCCATAATTTTTGGTGAACAGGTAGATATCATAAGCATCGAGGTGCCCGTACAAAAGGGTCGTATTCGATTCGGTAGGCACAATTATTGGGAATAACGCTTAAGAAAGTGGGCGCTTATTAAAAAAAAGGGCGTGGCAATATAAGAAAAACACTATATCTCGAATTATATTGACACCAGGATAATAAAACTCGTTACAAGAATGGGTATAATAATTTCAAAACACTTGACATCTAATTTAAATTTAGGAGACAGATATTTGAAATAACCAACAAACTTTCAGAATTTAATAGAACAAATTTTTTCAGAACAATTGTATTTATGTTGTTTATACACTTTTTTCGAAAATTTATCATATTCTCTAAAAAGGAAGAAATAAAAACTTTTTTAAAAAAAAACAACCGACTACAAAATCACTACAAAGTAAAAAATAATTTTAAAAATACTTTTCCTTTTAATTTCTTGGTCATATTTGATAATTTAATTAAACATGTTATTATATATGAAATCTTATTATTTGAATTATTTCTTATTTGTTTTATTATCATAAATATATTAATTTCTTGATGAATACAAATGCTTTGAAGTTGGCGCTTCTGATAAAAAGTCTGATTATATTAGCGCCGACCTACCGGGAGCATGAGAAAGTAAATGCCTCCCGTTCCATTGTCAACAACCTTCATCAACGAATCGTACACTTTCATCTGCTCGGCATTCAACAGCGGCACATTTGTGCGGACTCTTTCGGCCAGCTTATCTCAATCATTGCCTTCCTCCCCTTGCAATCCGCGATTGAATGCATCGTGCATCGAACGTTTTGGCGCTGGCACTCCCAATGTCGACAGCAGACTGCCGCACATGAGCACGCACATGTCTACGATCAGAATTAACGCTTCGTTGCGCATATCGTCGTTAATTTCAAGATCATAATTTGAAGTTGTATTGCGAACTCTGTGCAAAATGTCGTCAGCCATCTCATCTTTGCATTTGTCCCACAATGCGGTCGGGTTCCACTGATGATATGTGGCTACAATGATCGCAAGTATTCGTTCGAGGGCATCAGTCGAATAGACATCAGCGAAGCCAGCAACGGCATCCCCTTTCTTCCGGCGCATAGTGGCTCAGAATAGGTTTTCATTGGCCAAAATTCTATAATTTTTGAACCGATTGAGATATTTGAGAAATTTCTAGTGTTTAAAATTTTTTTAAAATCGATTGGGTACTTATTGACAAAATTCAAGGTCAAAGCTGAACTTTTGAAATTTTGAACTCTTTGTATGAAATTATGCTTTTCTTATTTTGTTTAATCTTCTGATTGATTGTAGCAAGCGTTGTGCTGTGTGATGAAGTAATGAAATTGGTGTAATTGCAATAGTGTCGTTTGATGGCAAACAGTCCTTTTTAGCAGCATGTGATGATATGATGGATACAGATTTGAACCTTTTTCAATCGCACGCAATCTGAGTTCAGTATATTGGTCCTTTGTTAGTTTCAAATCCAAAAATAATGGCAATGTCTCCTCATTTGTGTACTGTTTTTCCTCGCTCGGTGTTGGTACACTTCTAAGAATCCGTTTTGTTCTCACTGGACTAGCGTCAATAGCTTTTTCAATGATTTCCAGTTTTGCATATTTTTTATCTGCTCGCAATTGATGAAGGAAAGTTTCTTGAACATGTTCACTTCCGATTTCATCAGTGATATCCTTTAACTTCCACCTTTTAGATCTATCACTGCGTTGTCAAGTTCTTTTTTTGGTTTTCTTGCGCTGATTTTGTCGGTAGTTTTTAAAGCTCTCTGCACAGTAATCTCGCATTCTAGCCATTTTTCGTTATGTTTATAAACTCTTTCTTTCGTGTAGTTATACAGGCTGTAGCGCTTTTTTAAATTTTTGATGAAAACAGATAATTTCTCGGCTTAAGTCTACTTTAATGAACCCGCTGAATTTCAAGGGGTTGCTTGAACCACAGGGGGGATAGTGTCGGTTTTTTTTCAGTACCATTATAATCTACAAAAAAATGCTACCTTGTACGCATGATACAATTATAACTCTGCCATGGCTTGTACTGTATATAACTATCTGAAATTTTAGCGGATTCAATGAACTAGACTTGTTCCAATTTCTCTTCTAAGTCCAATGATATTTCAAAGTTTGTTTTTCTTTGAACGTAGCTTAGAACATCTTCCTGTTTTTTGTTTCTTAAATAGTCTTCTATGATTTTTAAATCAATTTATTTATTTCCAATTGCAATAGCTGAGATATTATAGCAACTGAGATTGTATCCGAATATCACTTCCTTATAAGCCTTTCCATACCGTAGTGATTTCCTAAGCCCTATATCAAGTATTAGGACCTGTATCTGTTTACTTATTACCTGCACCGGTTCTATAAAGGTAAAATTTAAAACTCCAAAACTGCACATGTTTCATACAGGTAGAATGAAATGGGTTAATTAAAAAAAAAACTAGGCATTATTTTAATTTCCAGAACCTGTATATATAATTTGTATGTGCCCCTGTCTTATAGAGTTGGAATTAAAAGTGTAAATAAAACTGAAAAATCCTTTAAATTGCATGCAATGAAATACCTTAAGTTTAAATAAAATACATCATTGCAAGCTTATAGGGATGCGTTTAAATTAGCTTCATTCAAATATTTGTGTGAGTAGTTCCAGTAAAATGAAAAAAGCTTCTACGGGGGGATCGTATGGGGTATAAAAGTATATATGGGGTGAAAGAGGAGACTTTCACTTTTAAATGGATGCTTTAATTTTTTTGATCCGTTTTGATTCCTTCTATTCCACTAAAGTTAAAATTTATACAAAAAACAGTCATTTTGAAAATATTTCGTAACTTCCAAAATATAAATAGTACAGCTACAACCTCATGCAATAATTTAACGATAATAGTACAACCAACCTAACAAAAAAAAAAAAACTCAACCCTCTATTGATTATACTTTGCAAGCAAAGGCCATTCATTTTCGATGAAAACATAAAAAAAAAACTCACCTTTTTCTGAAATTAGCAAAAACAGTTTTATTTAACCGCTTGCCACGCCCACAATTTCAGATATTTTGACCTAAAATTTTGACTACCTAACTTTGGATATATTTACTACAAAATGGACCTTAAAGGTCGAGCTTACATAACAATATCTTATAATTCCGGACAAATTCAACTTTTTGGAAACTTATTTGAGTTAGAAATCAATAAATCTTTGGAATTGTATATTTTTCTGCCACCATAAAACTTTTTTCAGCCAATTTAAGAGATAAAAAAGGCATTGACAGCTTTTATGCAAATATTCTAAAAATTTTTCTAAAGTTCCCTCACCTAACCATTACGGTGACTTTTAAAGAACTACCCACCACAAACCTCCAACGTTTTTTAAATTCCACACCAAACATACTCACTCCAACAAATGTTTATGGTTCACTATGCACTGCACCAGTTCGGCATAATTTTCATCCTTGCTCTTGGCGCTATCGGTGCCTAAACGAAGTACACGTTCCACCAGCATTTGCATCTGCATGCGTAATATATAGATGTAGATTACGGCATACACATCATCTACCACCTGATGCAAGCACACAAGGTTTATCAGTATGTATTCAATCAAGGACTGCAAAAAGAACTCCCAGCGAGATGCGCTCCAGTCGAGAAAAGGCATGTAAATCATGTACGGTGGCTGTCCCATAGCCAATGAAGCAAGGAAAGTACTCGTTGTATAGCTACCGTAGCATAGACAGAATATAACGACAAAACGATTGCCCATCATGACCGTTTTACGTATTTTTTCCAACTCTTCGGGGCTATTGCAACGCTCGTCGAGAGCATCCATGACAGTCTCCGCGCTGCGTAGACGCTGCAGGGACAAAGCAATGGTTATTAATTTGATTGGTAGACCGAAAACATTGATGGCAGCCTGCAGTGATGTCAGCAGTCGACTGGTGTCCATCTTGTTGCTGTCCAAAAAGTAGCTCATATTGAAGGCAAACGGCATGTAGAACACAATGGTTAGATTGATTAGAGCCGAGTAGATGCAGTAGGGAATGCGATACTTTGTTGGTGGATTGATGCCCAAATAGGTAAAAACTTTAAAAAGGTAAACAACAGCATCGCGCGTAACGAATTTTTGTCCACGTCCCCAAAATTTGTCAAACATGTTTTTGCGGCTGGTGCACGTTTAAATTTTGTTTAAGCCTTTAAAATATAAGAGAACCGTGTTGTATACAGCAAGGTGCCAACTTGTGTAAAGTTGATCAAAACACTTGTATTTAAAAGATACGTTTTAATTACAACTTTCAGAGCTTTAACTTTTTTGCTCGATTCTTAGACTTAATTAATAGCTTTATAAGTTAATAACTACCTCTTTTGGGTTTGATTATTAATTACTAGTATATTTTATCTGCTGAAAAACTTTCAAGGTACCGTGGTTTAAAAAATATTATTCATGACATTGTGCCATAATTTTACTTGATGGAAAAAAGTCTCCATCTGTCTCATAAAAAAGAGACAGACTTATTTAAATCCTAATTGCACCTATCAACCGCACTTAAAATTTTATACCATTTGAGGAGAATGGCAGATATTCTGAATTCTAAATTTTAATTAAATAAAATTTGTAGTTCTTAAGTGTTCGTTACATGCCCGTAGTCAGGATTTACCTTAGGGGAGGAATTTTGATAAAAAAATCTATAAGTAAATACCAGTAAAAAACTAAGGAGCAAGAATATGGAAATTTTTCCAAGCAAATCTGTTTTCTTTTGAGACTATTCGTGAATATGCCTGTACGACCAGAAGAGAGATGATAATGCATTCTTTTATCAAATTTTGGGTACTAAGTTTTTGATTTTTACCTATGGTTTTTTGAAAACGGTCCAAATTGAGAATTTTTAATTGTATTTTAAAAAGTATAATTCCGAAAGTTAACACAAAAATTAAAAATTTACTAATACAACAACATTAGTTTGAAAGGTAAAAAGACACAGTTTCGATAGTATGTTGATATGTTGTTCTTGTTCATGTTAATGTTGGTTAAAAATAAATAAATGCAATCTTTTGTTTACAAAATTGAAATAAATATTTCGGAATAATATGACTTCATTATTTTTCCTGCAGTAAATAACATATGTATATATTTTAAATTTAGTTGAAAATTGATATTTTAATTTATGTAATATTATTTTTTGTATTATTTATTGTATTAAGCTTGCTGAAGATTAACAAAAACAATAAAAAATTTACAAAACGGAAGAAATATATTTATGTATGCGAATATTTCATACATACATATTAAAACCAACAACACAGTTACGATTCTTGATTTATATAGTAGTTTATATGTAGTAACGCTGCGTTTTTCAAATACCATATATAAACTAATATAATGAACTATGCATCAGGCGGAGAAAGCAACGCTACCATAACTGATTGAAGTCTGCCAGCAGACTGAAAGCTTCTTATCGGCGCAAGCATTTATATACGTGTGCATTGCTTGTAAAGCTCTGAGAAATTCATAAAACGATTCTATTCAACAAACAACACGAATTAAAGCAACAAGCTTATGAGCGTCAGCAACAACTGAATCATCAATGCATTTTTCTCATACAAAAATGTGAATTTTTCTTCTTTTCTTTTGATATTTTTGTGGCTTTATTAAGGCGGGACATGACATTTGCGGCAGAGAAAACAGACCTTGTTTTAAAAATTCATAGCTCAGTCAAAAACAAAAATTTTTCCAAAATTTAATTTTATTATTGTAGATAATTGAGCAAATTACAAGAAAAAAAATTAAAAAAAAATATATTTTTCTCTCCAACATGGTTTTATAGAGCTCCAAACTGGCGGCAGAGAAAAAAACGGGGCCTCGTGGTTGCAGCGCTGGGAGTTGCAAAAATTGTCCGATCTGGAAAAAAATGACTTTTTAAAATCTTAACAAAATTGTTTATCGTATGACACGAGCTTTTTTTTTTTTTAAATTTTTTTTTCTATTTTTGGTGATGTTTCAAATTTGAAAGTGAGTTTTTTCGAAAAAATATTGACTTTAAAAATTCATAAAAAAAGTGAACCCGCTAGTGCCGCAACCAGTACGAAAAACATGGTTTCGAGGTAAACGCGTTCAAAGTTTGTGAACAAAGAAAAAAAAGGTTACCTTCAATCTGCCATGCCTGCTTCGTACTGTGTGCCTTCGTTATCTTGTGTTGTGCTGTTTCTTATAGTTTTTTGCAATCGTTTAGCAATTCGGGCTTCACCCTTCACCCTTCAAGTAGGTACGAAATAACAACCACCAAAAGTCAGGTAGCAAGTAAAACAAGTATATACCAGCTGCCGTCCGCAGGTAGCGCAAAAATTAAAAATGCGCTCTCACTAATCTGGCTGTAACTTTTGAACCCGTAAGAATTTTTTCATGAAATTTTTCTTAGAATCTTAAGAATATTTACTTAAATACAAAATTATTAAAAAAAAGTCGATTTCAAAAAACTGCCAATGTCATGTAATCCCTTTAAAAAGTGACAAAATCCAAAGTAAGCATTCCTTTTATGCACAAAATAACTGATATTTTGCCATAAATTTTATCTTTGTACGATGAATATTAAAGGCTGTATAAGGCCCCAAAGTGTCCCCCAAAAAACGATGCATGGCCTTGAAAAAATTTGTGAAAATACCCCTATACAAACGTAGATTTGGTTTCTATCTTACGCTTTTATTGATCCCCAGCTTGTGTACAAGTATTTGGACCTGTGTGAACCCTAGTTCGAGTTATCGTTAATGGCCAAAATATAACTGTTCTCGAAATCGTTTTCGACAATTTAAATCATATTCAAAAGAAAATATTTTACAATCTTTAAAACTTTAACTGTTCCATTTCCTCATAAAAATTTGATATCATGACTGACAAAATCATTCAATCCCAATAACAATTACTCTATATTTTTTTTTTTAATAAAATTTTTTGAGCAGAGGAATCGACTCCGACAAAATATTTCAATTTCAGATTATTTTTCAAAACCCTTAATTCGAAAACTGGTTTTTGCACAGTACCAAAATCTTGTACCCAATATATTATTTAAGTTATCTCATCAAAATGAGACTTTCTTTGAAAACCATTACTCAGCTGGATACATTTTATAAAGCAGAATTAAATAGCTACTTTTTTTTTGGTTATTTAAGAATTTAATCAGTCGTGGATTTAAATTTAAATTGTTTGCTAATAAAAAAATACAATTTTTTCAACTTCCAAATTCAATAATTTTAAAAAGGCTGAAATTTAAAATATGTAATTGTTTATTTTTCTTATAAAAATGTGGTAACATGATTAAAAAATCATCAAATCCCCATCAAATCCATCGTTTTTTATTGAGAAATTTTTTTTCGAAAGAAAGTATTTTTAGATCTTTGGTGATTTTTGGTAATTTGGAAAAGACATCGCACAGTGCTAAATTTTTGTGCCAAGTTGTAGATTTTAGATGTCTTATATACCAAGAAAACAACAAAAAAGAAGGGGCAAACATTTAAGTCATCCGCTTTGCGCGGCATGATGTGTTAAATTTCGTGGTTCTCGTATTTTTTTTTTTGCATTATAAAGCGTGGTTAAATTTTAAGGGCCGATGTTGATTTTGAATAAAACACAAATTATTGGAAATTACTGTCATTTCTTTTTATTATGATAATATTGGTATGGTTCAATTATGTATGGAACAAAATATCGGCTAAATGGCCGCCGTGACCTCGGCGGCACACCTCCATCCAAAGGTCCAAATTTTCGATGACGCTGAGGCATAAGTGAGGTTCTATGCCGTTAATGTGACGAATTATCTCATCCTTTAGCTCTTGAATTGTTGCTGGCTTATCGACGTACACCTTTTCTTTCAAATAACCCCAAAGAAAGAAGTCCAATGGTGTCAAATCACATGATATTGGCGGCCAATTGACATCGCCACCACGTGAGATAACGCGCAAAAGAGCCATTGTTTCGTTAGCTGTGTGGCAAGTGGCACCGGTCGTTGAAACCACATATCGTCCACATTCATATCTTTCAATGTTGATGCATAATGTTCATCAACGACGAGCGTGAGAGGTGCAATTGTTGGGCACGACGACGAGTTGAGGTGGACGGCTCTTCAGCCACACTATCGCGAACAGCAGCAATATTTTCTGCAGTACGAGCTGTACGAGCATGCACTGGTGTTTTCACATCTCCTACAGACCCGGTTTGCTCAAATTTGTGCACGATTTTTCCGATTGTACGCACATTTGGACGATTAAATTGAATTTAATCTAATTTAATATAAATTTAATTTAAATTAAATTGAATTTAATGATTGTGTGTCTTTCCATGGTTCAAATTGAGTCTGAAATTGAGAAATATTAAATGAAATGCAGAAAAAAACTTGACGTTTAGGTGTGATTCACATCCAACATCGGCCCTTAAAATTTAACCACCCTTCATGTAATTGTTTATTTTTCTTATAAAAATTTGGTAACATGATTAAAAATCATCAAATCCCTATAGAATTGAACTGTTTAAAATGTTTTAAAAATATTATTTTTATTGAGAAATTTTTTTTCGAAAAATAGTATTTTTAAATCTTTGGTGATTTTCCGAAACCTGGAAAAGACTTCGCACAGGGCTAAATTTTCGTGCCAATTTTGGAGATTTTAGATGTCTTATATATCAAGAAAACAACAAAATATAAATTTTACCAAATTTTCTACAATTTATAAAATTATTTTCGTTCTAGGTATAATTTAAATAAATATATATTTATAAGAATATTAAGGGCTTTTTGAGCATCAAAATCCACAATTGAAAATGGTTCTTTAATATATACACTCCTTGCAGTTGAATTTCAATATAATGATTATGACTTTTATAAGCAAAGTTAGTCTTTCATTTGGCCACAAAAATATTTCAATAGAAATTCAATAGAAATTAAAAAGATAACAATTTCACCTAAATAAGCCTTAAGAAAAGTTTTGATAAGAAATTTATATATGAAGGAGAATTTAAACTTCCTTGAACAATTTTTGAAACAAGTTTTATAAAAGGTCTATGCAAGGAAAAAAGGCGTATGAAATTATTTACTTTATACAAGATCTTATTGAAAGTTTGATCTAAGTTTTTTGTTCAAGGCTTATTCAAAAACTCAAAAAAAAATTTCATTTTTTTAGCAATCTCCTTTTCTACGTTTCATTATTTCATTTTATTTAGCACAGACAACTTATAAAATTTAAAAATCTTTGTCCCAACCAGCACGGATTGAACTCGGATCCTTTGTATCGCGTCTATTGAAGACTTTGCTCGCGCGACGTTGATTTCATAAACGCAGATGATAAAAGGTAGCAGAATGATCTAAGGTTATCTCGCGCTCAGACGAAGTTTTTTTTGTTATTAAAATAGTTTTTTTTTTTTTTATGATAGTGAAAGCTTTTTTTTTTAAATCAGGAATTTATAATGTTATTGCTTTCACAAACTAAAACTTTGTTTATAAAAAAAAAATCTAAGCTTAAGTAAAAATCTTCTTGACTACTTTCTAAAATGTGTGATTGAATAAAGCTTTATATAAAAAATTATACAAGAAATTTAAATTTTCAAAGCTTTCACAAGGCTCTTTCAAGAAAGGCTGAATATTTACTTTTTTACAAGGCCTTTTCAAGTTGAGTATGAATAATTTCAGAAATTTAGGTGATATTGTTATCTGGGAAGCGAAGTTTTTTAAATTGGCTTTAAATAGCTTGAAACTTTTGCGTCATCAAATAAATTAACATCATTATCTCAATTTGTCTTAAAAAGAAAACAATCACATTCTGGACTCTAAGGAGGGAGGGGGTTTTAACACCTACAGTTCCCCCGTGGCTACGGGCCTGGTTCCTTTTGATTTATTAGTGCTCCCAGCGTAGCATCCACCCCAAGCTCCGTTAGCGCATTTGTGATAGCCTCTGCTTTGACATTGTTAAAGGCACCTTCTTTCTATATCAATAAAAGCTATCATTGTATATTCCTTTTGAAGAAGAGATTTTTCAATGATGGAGACTATGGAGTGGAGAGCTGTTTCCACGGATTTGCTACTTTCTTTTGTCTACTTTCTACTTTCTTTTGTCTCAAGTTGATTTCTATTAATCTCTCGAGAGTTTTTAGCAGAAAGGATGATGAGAGAGAGGTCGAAAGTTAAGGTGGGCTTTTGCCCGCCTTAGGTATGAAAACAACCCTCACATGTGGCCAAAGTGTAGGGATGTGATTGATGTCTAGGCAGCCTTGATAGATCATCATAAGCCATTGCTTTATGATATCATAAACTTTTTGATTTCTATGGGGGCTACGTCGTCTGGCCCTGGTGTCTTTAAACGGTTTGAAGCTTTCACTTGCCCATTTGAGCTTTGATTGTGAGATTAGATCGAGGGAGTTGTTGACAGCAGGGATGATATTGGATTTACTGCAAAAGGGAAAAAATTCATATAAAAATAGGGCCAATCTGACATTAATAGGGCTTAACATTAATAGGTACCAATTATGCATTTTATAATAAAAAGCAAACGATAATAATTATATTTTGACTTAATAATATAATAAAACAATAATTATTTCTGCTTTTTATTTGTTAAGGCAAAAATAAAAAGCAAGATCTAACCGAAATTTTTTTGAGCACTAAATAACTGGTAAGTTTTGATTTTTATTTTTTAAGGCAAAAATAAAAAGCAAAATGTGGATCTAAGGTTACGATTGAACCAAAGTTTTACTAATTTTAACAAATTTTAAGGCAGGAAATGCACGCTCCACGCATGATGATGATGATGATAATGACTCATTTAGAACTGTAATTTAAATGATTAAATGAAATCACTTCCATCTTAAATCCAAAATTTTAGGTGAAAGTGATATAGTTTAAGGTTTTTCTTTCAAAAAGATTTTATTTCACGCTTTGTTTGTAAAAGTTAAAAATACGCCAAAAATAATCTATAGATAAAGGTTTCTACAAGAAAATTTTTAACAAAAACATTATTCTGATAAGTCAATCCTAAATTTGATAAATAAAAATTGTAAAGCTTTTCCACATAAACCACACACCAGATATTTCCATCTTGAAATAGTCGTAGAATGTCAGAAATGAATAAGCAATTTAATGCAGACTCTCTGTTAAGTCTTGCAAGAAGTCTAATTAATGAAGCGGGACTAGGGATCACTCTTTTCATCTAAACTCAACTTGGGAAATAAACTAAACTTGTTGAAATTACTAAAAAGTATGCTCTTAATGGGACAATGACTGTATATAACAAAACTTGTTTTACTTAGAACATTTTTAAAGGCGATAGGAAATATCGCCTTTACATAAAATACAAACAATAAAAATTAACATAAGAAATTAAATGAAAAATCACCCAACATTTTTCATCAAAAATTGGGGTGAATGAAATAAAAAATGAATGGGAAATTCAAAAGAAAAATCACCGAAAAAATTGGCAATTTTGCACATTTTTTAACGAAATTTCGCTTTTTGCTGAGGGTTTTTTTTACACAAAAATCACCAACTTTATTGGATGCAATTTCGCCTCCGCCTATCCGTCACCTCTCTCCCCCGCGGTTGTCTTACCTTTTCATGATCGCTAAAAGATAATTTTTTTCTTTCTCCAGATATTTCTATTTACGAAATAAATCAAAGATAGCTTACAATTGGCTTCCAAAAATTACAAACGAAAAAAAATTACAAAAAAACACGAAATTTTCCATACAAAATCGGGCTTAATTCTACGAAAAACAATGACCGAAATTTTTACCGATAATGACATTTTTTTTGGGTGTTTGTACTAATAAAATTAGGATCTTTTTTGCAAATACTTGAAAAGGAAAAGGTACGAAAAATATGCTTGGAATTTAGGACCAAAAAAAAAATCGGGCATTTTTGCCAAATTAAAAATAAAAAAACGCCAGAATTTTTGCTTACCGAAAAGTTAAGAAATATCAAATACGTTACGATTAAATGGTTCGCCCTTGTACGGAAGGTAAAAACATTATTCCTTAAAAGAGCAAATCATTTTATCATAAAAAAACACCATCTGGACCTTATCTGTACATAATGTTCATGACCCCTTGTTCATGAATTACATCAAAAAACAAATAAAATGAATGAAATCTTTGCAGATATTTTTAAAGGGGAATATTAATTTACTACTCGAATCTGTTCTTTTATACTTTGATAATCTTATATTGAATCTTGATCACGGAACTTATACCCGAAAAATTATACCCTCCGTGACGGCGGATATTGGTTGTTTCATTTTATTTTTGTCAATCACAACAACGCCGCAGAATTTCATTTTGGAACATTTTTCGAAAAAATGTTGAACATTTTTTCGTTTTTATTGTGTAAAAATTTTTTATTATTTTCGTTTGGGGGATTTCCATTTTATTTTTTCGGCGATTTTTCTTTGGCATATTGAAATCATATACATTAACCAGTAAACTTTTCTTTTAAAAAATTCAAATTTTTTTTTCGGTAGAATTTTCCAAAAGGGCCTAAAATTACTAAGAAGGGCCTCGGAGCTTTTGAAATGAAAAAGGGCCCAAAAAAGCCCCCAAATATCATCCCTGGTTGACAGTGGATAGGTACTCCTAATGAATTGGAGTATTGTCTATTTCTGAACAACCAGGGAAGTGAGTTCCTACTAAAATTTTGAGAGATTCTTCACTGTTGGTGGTCCGTGTTTCGTCTTCTTTCTTCAAAAAGCTTTGGTGGGAAGGACTAGTTGTTAGAATATTTCTAAGCCTTGATGCCTCGGAGGTCTGTGATATATTTTCACAGAAGGTTCTCCAGGACTGCCTTTGTGCTTTCCGCAATTCTTCTTATATTCTTTAAGTGCCACTTTGTAGTTGTTCCATGCATCGATCCAGTGGTTGTAGCTTTGTTGAAGAGATTTCTGCTCTTATTTCGGAGCTCTTCAAGTCCGGTCTTCCATCAAGGTGGCTTTTGTTCCCCCTTTGGGGTTTTGAGCAGACATGTGATATTTAGAGCTTTGTTCATGGACTCAATCAGATTAACAACCGAGTTGTCCAAGGATTTTGTACAGGTAGGACGATTCGGTAGTCCATATACGAGATCTGTTTCTAATGTATCTATTGTACCCCCAGTTGACTTGTTTAAGATTACGAAAGCTTCGTGGTCTCTTGTCAAAGTCATCAATGTCAAAGAGGATATACCTATGATCCAAACAGGAGTGTTTTTTGAAACTCTCCAGTTCTTATCCTGTCAGATGTATGGTGAGAGGCAAGTGTAATGTCTAAAACTTCCTGCCTATTGCTTATAATGAAGGTGGGTGCATTACCTACATTACTTAAAATAAGATTGGTAGAGAGGATATAATCAAAAAGTGACTCACCTCGTTCGTTGCCCCAGATCACATTATGAGCATTCGCATCGCATCCAATAATCTGGCCCTTCGATTGCGCTGTAATAACGGTAAACAATTGAACACGTGTTCAATAAAAATTGTGTTACTTAAAAGATTTTTATATAAAGCATTAGTTGCTGTGCATTCATCATTAAGTGAAGATGTCAGGGCCCATTGAAAAAAGAAAGAGTAAAAAGGGATGCCTGATTGACATTGCAAATAATAGTTTATGTAATGTGTTTCACACAAGCCGTTCCTGAAACTGTTGAACATAACATCTCTTGAAAGGTGTTCCTGTAGCAGCGAGAGGGCAATGCTGTGCACATTAGGACATCTCATACAAAAAATAATGAAGAAAACCATTTAGTTGGTAAGGCTCTCTACATCCCTGAGAATTACTTCTGTCATCCCTTTTTACTCCTTCCTTTTTCAAATGGGTGTGTAATTATATCATGGTGCCTGTCTACACTTGCCTCACTCAACCGACTCACTTTGATGTCTACTGAAGGGATTAGGAAGTGGGAAGGTGGAAATGTTCGTGAACTTTGATTTGACATTTGTCATTTGTACTTGTTTCTGTTAGTTGCGCAATATTTTTTTGTGAAAATTGATTTGAATTATAACTAAGAAATTTAAGTGCAATAAAACCCAAATTTGAGCGTCGATAGAACTTTAACAGCGAAGAGTTCTTGGATTGAATTGTTCAAGGTTGAAGTGAGGCAAGTGATGTGTGTGAACATTTGGCAGCTGCCTCACATCAAAACGAGTCGGTGAAGTGAGGCGAATGTAAACAGACACATGCGGGTGTATGTAATTACCATGTTTGCGCTATAGCAATACTTAAGCAGGGTACACATTATCGATCATGAGTGACACTCATGCTCGAATTCTCCCTATTTACAGTGGACCCTAAATGAATGCGCGTTGCGTTGCGCTTTTGTCAAAATTGGTTCATGCACATACATTTTGTAAGAAGCCTACCGAAATGCGCAACGCACTTGCGGAACTCGATTCAAATTTCCAATTTTGACAGTGCGTTTGGATGTGAACTTGGCTACAAAGGAGAAAAAAAAATTAGCTAAGCCAATCGGAATAAGCAACCGTATGAAATGTAGGTAAGTATTTGAAAATACAATAATTTAATACAATAATAAGCAAAGAAAAGGAGGTGCCAACGCACTCGATTATGTACCACTTCAACTAGCTGCTGGTGTTTCAAATTGCAAAAAATTTACTCTCAATGCGACAAATGCAACAAAGAAGAAAAAAAAACAAAAAAACTTTAAAATAAAACAAAAATTCACCTTTTCACAGAACCTCAACGACTTACTGTGAATGAAACAGCAATGTTTTATTTTTATCAAAATATACCTAATTTTATTTTCATATTATTTTATACATGCTCGATTTATACTTTCTAGAATACAAATAAACCCTATTAAGTACTAAAGCTAAATTTACATTTTAATAATATAAATTCAAATACATACATATTTGATATATATATATATATTTAAATACAAAATGATATAGATATTTAAGCAGTTATTTATTGGAAATATTTTGCCAGCATGCCAGTTTAAGACTAGATTAAGAAGCAACTTAGGCAAGGTTATTGAAAACATAAAACAATAATTACACAGACCTTTTTTCTTGTCAAATCAAAGATTTTTCTCAAAGAATTCCATTAGCAATTGTCCAGTCGAACTCTAACCCACGAAGTTGAGGAAACCTGATCTATATCCAACATTAAGACCAAAATAAAAGGTTTTATGTTATAGATTAAGATACATTTATTCTTGATCCAAACTTCTCATAATGGAGTTTGGTGATTTAAGGCACTCCTACTTTTCGGTGATGGATTTATTTATCCTGGCCTGATAACTAGGTATATTACCAGTCAGGCACGATTTAGTGCATGAACTATACACTGACAGTTATAAAAATTCATATTTGAACTTTTTAACTTATAACGTCTTTTCGTAGGTGCTGTTGAAGAGCCTCATCTGGTGGGGCCCTATCATGGGTCATAGGGATAGTCATAGGGTGACTATCATGGGCGGCCATTCGGGGAGTCTCGTGCTGGTTGTGGCTTGTGTAAAGTCGTTGTTGTAAAATTGCACAGGTCTAGATTCATCGGCGGGAGTCCCACTTAGGGCGAAAGTTTGGCTTAGCATTTTACCATGAATAGACTAACGACAGAATAACTCTTAGAAATTGTGCAAATTCGAAAATCGTGGTTCCGCTCGACATAATCGTCCATCCGAGCTACTAATTCGTTTAGCCATGCATTGTGTTCGAACCAAGTGATCTAAACGATAATATGCTTAAGCAAAGACGTCACATTCTGCGCACGTAGTATTGAGGAGGACCCAAATTAATAGATTCACCATCATGCACAGCAATTGGGGCTGTGTGCATCCACTTGGTGGACATTTTTAAATAAAGATCTCGGCTTACGACCTTATAATATCCAGCTGGTGCAAGAATTAAAGCCGAAAGACCATCGTTTTGCGCCAATGGGTTCGGTCAATGGGTTCAAAATCAACTGGAAGTCAACCCACTATTTATCGGAATATTCTGTTCAGTGATGACGGCGAGCGCATTTTCCAACAGCAAGGCGCCATATGCCATACAGCGCGTCAAGCAATCGACCTAATGAAAGAACATTTGGTCAACGCGTTATTCCTCAAAATGAACCAGTCAATTGGCGACCAAGATTGTGCGATTTAATGTATTTTGGATTATTTTCTCTGGACTTAAGTGAAGTCATACGAGGAACTTTGAACGAGTCAGGTCAGCCACCCATATATCGAAAATCATATAAGTGTCAGATATCATATATCATATATCTTTCTAATAAAGCCAATTTGCATTTAAAAATTATGTAATCTCAGAATTTGATTTTAATTAAGGCTTCTACACTTAAAAAAAAAAAAATAACCCATTATAATCCATGTGGTACCTTTTAGCCATAGAATCATAGGATTTTTTTCCAAGTAGTCAACAGTGGCGACCCTGGCATAATGGTTATGTGTGTGGCTTCTAAGTCAAAAGAATTAATTTTCAATCCCATCTGACACAGAATGTTGTCTGTCTGTGACGCAGAATGAATGGCTGCATTCCGCCAAGGCGAGCGCTCAAGAAAATTCGGGTGAATGGCTACACTTTTGACAGCGCTGGCAGCTGTCTATGCTCGAGCGATATGCATTTTACGTAGCGAAATAAATTACGCTACTTCTACTCAACAGTTGCAAGTTATGTCATTTAACAGCTGTTTGCGCTCCAATTTGCATGAATTTGCAAGCACTCAAATGAAACCCTTAAAATAAATGCAAATTTTCGTGGCTTGTGCTATTTTTAATGTTTTAAACTATCCTTTGCTCCTTGCAATGGTTGAATGAGGTCCAAAATGTGCTCCTTAATAGCCATATCAAGATCATCATCCATTAGCATCTCTAGCACTACGTTTTGCATTAAGTAAACCTCATAGCAGAAAGAAATTAGGTTTTAAATTCAACAAAGCAAAACAAGCGAACAAGCTACGTCAAACGTCAGTTGTCAACAGATCTGACGTTCGACGTAGCAACGCATTCAGAGAAATCCAGCGTAAAATGATCCATCGCTACAATAGCGCTCGCCTTGGCGGAATGCAGCCAATGACAACTCAAATTAATATTTCTGTCAGTCGCCATTTCTCTGCAAACAACCGGAATCCTCAGAGAGTAAGAACTGCCATGTAAAGTCGGAGTCGGCATAAAGTTTGTGTAGGGCCAAGGTTGATTTATAAGGTTGCGATTTATAATTGTCAAATCGAAGTTGACAGCTCAAAGAAAATCTGCAAGTGCTCTCTTTTATCATTCGTTTTTCTTTCACAGTGATTCGCAAAATGGGCTGGTTTTGACAATTATGGGTACTGAGAAGAGAGTACAATCAGCCCTGCGACAACCTTATAAATCAACCTTGTGTAGGTTCGGTTCTCGATATTTTGTGTACAAACGTTTAATAACACTGACACGCATAGCACAATTGATCAAAAGAAAAGTTCGGTCAAAGTACTTTCAAGGGCAGAAATGTCAATTTAAGGAGACATTTCTTACAAGGAAAATTATTAGGTATTATCTTGAAAAAAGGAGCAATGGGTGTTATGACTACTTAAAGGCGAGGAAATTTTGCGGTCATAACCCCCAAATCAATTTTGGGGATTATGTTCATAGGTGCTATGCCCGGGTTCATGTTCAAAACCAGGAAACAAAAATAGACTTTTAACTTAGCAAATGTTAGGGTACTGTAGCGTTCACTAAGAGTACAGTACGTAAACTTTGTGTGGCGTTGGTGACTTCACTCATTATTCCGTTGCGTTAAAGTTTGTGCGCTTGAACACAAACACAAACAATACACTACGATTGCATAAAAATGAGCACAATTATTATCATTCCGTTGGGTAGCTACACTAAAAGAACCGTATGTGCTGAGGTATTTGAGAGAAAAAGAAAGCAGAAAGCAAAAACAATTTGAAAGCGAATAACTCATTTAACGTTTCTCACCAACCCGCTATCTGCCACCATTCTTTGAGGCCCCATACAAAAAACACAAAAACGGCAAGAACTGTCGAAAATAGATTATATCTCCCGCAACTAGACTACTAGAAGGGCCAAATATATGAACTGGTCCTATTATTTTTTACCCCTCAATATTTCTTTTGAACTCACCTACCCCCTATCTGCTACCCTTCTTTGGGTCCCAATCAGATAACTGCAAAACTCACTTTTTGCTTGATTAAATCATTCATTGGAATTCGTACTCAACTCAACTCATTCAACAAAGTTCAGAACGCTTCTTTTGCGTCAGTTTGAGTTTGAGTTCGTCTGATCGAACTCACATGTTTGAGTGAACGAGTGTTGACGTTGAATAAAATAAAAGGATGCTGCTGAAGGCGTCATTTGTGTGAGCTGATTGACGGATTGAATTCATATGTTTGAGTATTGGCGATAAAGTATGTACAGATATGTGTTTCGTAAATGAGAAATCAAAGAAATAGTTAAATTTAGTTGTTTGCAGTCAATCGTAATAAAAACTTCACCCTTCTTCTTCGTGTTCTCTCTTTCTCTCACTCATACGTGTTGATTTTTGCTTTTTGACTTTTCATTCTTGATGAAAATAATCGTTGTTGAGCCCAACGAACAAGCATGAAATATGTATCCGAAGAAGACCGTTGATTAAAATCACAGAGCCTGATGATGATTAACTTAACAGCGAGTGTGTGCATTCGAGCAAGCCTGATCGGTTGAATGCAGAGGCATGATTTTTACAGTATTGATTACGTATGAATATTTTTATGTGAGTTTTGAGTTCTCTGGTCCCAATACAAAAAACACAAACTTTCGAAAATTGTTTATATTTCCCGCAGCTGGGCTCCTGGAGGAGTCAAATATATGAGTTGGTCCTATTAGTTTTTGCGTCTCAACATTTCTTCTGAACATACCTACCCCGTATCAGTCACTCTAAAAGTTACCTTATGCCGTTGTGTTAAGTACTTACTACGCAAACACTACTTACAGTACTATCCGTTTTCCTGTCGAACGGTACATAATGTAATGGATGTGTTAATTTCTTATGCCATCATGGTATAGTGTATGTGTTTGCGTTCGTGTACACAAATATATACGCAACGTAATGAAGTCATGCTTTCTACGGAACACTAAAATAACGATCTGTTTAGAACATGAGAAACCTTTGAAGTTAGCTATTATCCATGCAGGTCTGTGTTATTGATTATAATATTGCATTAACAGTTTTAAATAATGGCAGGATTATAATTAAATATAGAACTATAGATATAAAATAATTAACTAACTAAACTTAAGCTGTAATTGTACATTAACAGAATATACGCGTTTATATATACATATATTTATATAATTTTGTTGCATAATTTTTATTTATATTTTGACATTTGGCAGATACTTAAGCTTCTTCTGTAGGTACTACATGTTTTTCACTATAAACTTCTATACTTTTAATGTAACTTTTCTTACATCAAATTAAATTTTTTACAAGTCAAAACGTTAAATTTGAAGCGTAAAAAGTTAAATTTTAAGCTTCAAATGTCGAATTTGAAGTAAAAATCATGTATTTTAAAATTTTTTTTAAGGAATTCAGTTCTGGGAACACGAAGTGGAAAAATTAAAATGTCAAACAAAATAACATGTTCTATTGAGAAATTCTTGACAGAATTTTTTATTAAATAGAATGTAAGGAACTAAATCAATTATATTTGGAATGTATTTTCTAGAATTCTCTATTTGCTGAATGATTTTATGTGTTTTTTGTATTTATGGTTTAAAATATTTTGAACTTTTTCTTAGTTCGCTGTGTTCATTGTTTGGTTTTATAAACATCATTGGTGTAATTTATAGATAATAAGTTAAATTATTTCGATATAATTTTGTATATGTGATTATTGAAATGTTATATTGCATTACATTTTCATAGCCTACTTAATTAAGCACTTTTTACATATTGTATAATATATATTTTAAGAGTCTTGGTGTTAATAATTTTTTGTTAAATTTTTTTTTAAGGTTTTATATATCATATATATGTATATCGGGGTTATTTTGTCATACTTATATATACTAATATAACTGCATCTTAAATATTATTTAAAAAATTGTGTTTTGTATATAAGTACATCCAACGGTTTATGTCAGCCTTAAATATGAGAATTTGCCAAATCGAAAGTTATATATATATATATTGATCTATAATTTTGCACGTAAGGCTTTAAAATGCTTTTCTTTCCATTGATGTTTTAAGTGAAATTTATTTTATACTATCTATAAAAAAAAGTTAATACAATGTTTATAATACTATTTCAAATTGTTCTTTTTCTTGTCTTTTCTATTTAAGTTTTAAGCTAACATTTACAAATTATAATTTATATGTAATTTTTATTAAAACACATTTCTTCATAAATTTCAAATTAAAATATATATGCAATTTTTTTATAACACCTTTTTTCATAAATTTTCAATGTTAGACTAAGTTTAGTAATTTTTTTTTTTTAGTTGAATTTGGCAAAGTGTTTTGTGTGAAGTTTTATAAAACTCTTTAACAATGCTGATCTTTTTTAAACAAAAATGATAATGATATATTTTTTAACTGCCTGCAAATAAAAGATGTAATTTTCAATTTGTGCCATTGTATAAATATATGTATTTTACCCAGAACTGGGATGTAATCGATTACTTTCGTATTTGATTACAAGTAAATTACAATTACAAATTGTAATTGTAATTACTGTAAAATTATAAAAATTACGTAAGTCGTAATCAAAATATTTCTTCATTACGATTACAGAAATTGTTAAAAAAAAGCTTCCAAAATGAGACAAAAGCCAATTTTTTTGAGACGTCATTAATTATGCAGTAACTACACTAAGGCAAAAAAGAAATATTAAACTTATCCACGCCCGTGCATAAATTGTGTTTAAATATTTATGTCGATAAATCAAATATTTTCCTCACAACAGTTTTTTTATGTCAAAATTTGATTTGATTTTATCAAACTTGCTGTTATTTGTTATTAAGACTGTGTGTCAATCGGAAACTTTTCACTCTGATGATGAAATTTTGACAGTTGGTAGAGCAATTTTTGGCAATTGTGAGGTGAATATAATTGTCAAAATTTGTAGTAGCCCCAACCGAAAAGTGAATTTTTGACACATCCAAAAAGTGAGACAAAAAACATTACATTCATTTCCGCGCTGTCTTTCGATTTGATTAGCTATTTTAATTTTTGAATTTCTTAATTAACCTATCGTTCTTTTAACGTAAAGATAAAACCGGAATAAATAAAAACTAATATAATTTTTAACTGTGAGTTTTTGAAAAAGCTGCATTTTTACGTGTTTAGTTCTGTGAGGTAAAGTTGATGATAAATTGTGGCTTTTAACGCGAGATGCTTTAGTTGTTCCTCTTATTTTTAGTTAAATATATTTTAAAGTAAATTGTGCTTTAAAAGTGTTGTTCCTTTTGTTTTAAGCGAGTACCAACCAAGGGCCATTCGAGTGTTGTGAAAATATTGCAAATGGAAGATAACAAAGAATGATGGCACACTCACGTGGATATCGCGGAACTGCTGGTGCATGCAAATGGGAAAAGGCTATTGTAATGATGCACGGCTACAGCATACATCCGCTCCGCTGCAATCACAACTAGTCACAATTTTGCAAATTAAATAAAATATTTGCGCTAAAACACGACCGAAATGTTGAACGTCAAAATTTGCAATTGTCAAAATTTCATCGTCCATTTGACACACCAAAAAAGACAAATTTATTTCAACACACACAAATTTTATTCAACTTGCTACTTTCTTTCCTACCACGAGTGAAAAGTTTCCTTTTGACACACACCCTAAGAAACAAATTTTTTTATTGAGTTGTGGCAGACTGGTGGACGTGTTTGCCCTTTAATCGAAATGCCCGGGTTCAAACCTGGCTGGCGGCGATTGTTTTTTTGTTTTGTTTTAAAAATTTCACGCCCACATTGAGGCGGCCTTGGCCTGCTGCTTGAGGTGCTTGCTTTGTAAGCGAGATGACCGGGTTCAAACCCGTGGCTTGGGGGTGATAGTTTTTTGTTTTGTTTTAAAAATTTTAAATATTTACGTATTTGATTTACGCATATTCGTTAATGGTTCAAAAACGACTTGGTTTTTCGTTGCATTAAAAACGTTTTTGGATAAATTTAATACTTTTTCCCTCAGTGTAATTAAAATAAAGAAAATGGTGTTGATAACAATAATTCTAACTGTAATTTTTCATTGATAGCAATTACTGTAAGTGTAAACAATAGATTTTTCTGTTACAATTACTTCAATCGAAATTGTAATTAATGTGTTTACCAATTACAATAATTGTAAGAATCCTTTTTTTAATTACAATACAGTAATAGGATTCGTTAGCTTTTACAAATTACTATTACTGTAACTGTATTCGGAAAGTAATTGTAATCGCATAATGCCCAGATCTGCTTTTATAGCTACGGTAAAGATTGCCTTCGTTTTGGTGAGACTTATACCTATGGCAAAACTTATGAACAGAATTCGATCATCGAAAGAAAGATTATCACAAGAAAGATTGCACGTTTTCCGGCGTTAAAAGTTAAGTTTAACTAGAAATGAATATTAAGTATTCAGAAAATAACAAAAACTTTGATCTTGATCAAGTCAACAAAAACTTTACAATAACATGAAAAACTTAACGCGACAAAGTTTACATTAGACTGTTTATTTTTTTCAACTTTTTCGAAAAGTTCCCGGGACGCGCTGATTTCGGATTCTACTTTTAAAAATATGAATTTTTTATATGAAACTTTTAAAAATATGAACAACACTTTAATATTAACAAACGGTAAATGGTTGCGCAAAACGCTTAAAGGGTTTTTGGCTAAAAATTCATTATTTCGAAAAATCATGAAATTTCTTCTTTAGATTTTGCGAATAACTAAGAAACTGTTAAAATATTCTTTACCAATTTGCTTTTGTTTTAAAGATAATAAAATTTGCCATCTTTTGCTACAAGACACATTGCAAATTTTGGGAGGTAAATTTTGTTTTACTACTCTCCAAGGTAAAATTTTAAAAAAAAATTTAGGAAAACTTAAAATTTTGTTTAGGCTTTTTTTATATATCCCTCTATGACCCGTACTAGAATTATGTAAACAATTTGTTTTTTAATATTTTGAAACTTCTTTTTTCTTCTGTTTTTCAAACAGTCGCCATTTCGAGGAAAACATTTCTTTTTCTTTTCCTAGCCCGGGATATAGCGACATTCTTACTCATTAAGAATCTTTTTTTTTAGATGACTAGAAGGGTTGAAATCGTGTCAAGCTTGAGGCACCCTTTTTTTAGCATTCTCCACTCTACCAGCCTGTAATTTTTTGATTTTTTATTTTCTTTTTTTTAATTTCTTTGTGTATTATTGAAGTATTCATAAACATATAATAAAAAAATGGACAGAAAAAATAATTTTAATGCTTTTTTTTATTGAACTTTAAAAAACGCCTAAAATATTCCCTCTAGACTAGAATACTACGTTAATCGATTTTGGAGTCGTCTCCACAAAAAAAAAACCTATTAAAATTTAACCGAAATTTTCGAAAAACACGCCAATTAGCCATTTATGAAACAACATACACGGAGTGACTATTAAATAACTGAATTTTTGATTTACATCATAGAAAACGTAGCGCCATATATTGAACATAAACGTTATTAGAAAGATACATCTATCGTTTTTCAAACGCACCCAAGTTCATGTAAATCGGTTTACAGGTTATAAAAATTATGCGCGTTTTAATGACAAGAGTATTTTATGTTTAGTCGTAAAAACATAATGGAACAAGGTGCAGATATTAAATTTTGTTTTAAACTTGGAAAGAAATTCGCTGAGATATACGAACTGGTTAAAAAAGTTTATGGTGATGATTGTATATCTCGTACAAAACTTTATACGTGGGTTCAACGACTCAAAGGTGGCCGTGAAGACTTGAACGACGATCAAAGAAGCGGACGTGCAGAGAACAAAAGTCGTGATGAACTGGTGCAAAAAATCCGTGAAATCATTGCTGTCGATGAAAATGTTACTGTGAGAATGTTGGCTGAGGAGTTAGGAACAAATAGAAAGACTCTTCCTCAAATTCTAACTAAAGATTTGGGTAAAAATAGGTCTATACGTGATTAGTTCCAAACGAATTGAATGAGGACCAAAAAAATGCTTGTGTAGAGCATTTTAAGGACATCATTTCAGCAGCTGAAAACGATTCAGATTTTCTTGATTCTATCATAACTGGTGATGAAATTAAGCGTCAATCTACACAATGGAAGTCGAAAGGCGAACCGAAACCTAACAAATTGATTTTAAGAAGTCCAGAATCAAGGCAATGTTGGTTGCCTTCTACGAATCGAAGGGTATTGTTCACAAAAAATATGTTCCGGAAGGTCAAACTGTCAATGGTGATTATTATTAAGAAGTTTTACATCGTTTGAGGTCGAGAATTGTTCGTGTTAGACCTGAATATTCAGAGAGAAAACATTAGTTTTTATTGCACGAATGAAAAAGTGAATGAAATTTTGAAAAAAAAACAGATCTGTGCCATCGATCACTCTCCGTATTCACCAAATCTATGACCGTGCGACTATTTTATGTTCCCGAAACTGACAGCTGCCATGAAAGGAGCGTTTTACGATGGTATTCCGCCCGTTCAAGCAGCCGTGACGCAGATACTAAAGAACATACCGGAATTAAAAATAAATATTATTTTCAAATTAGCAGGTATTATTTAAAATGGTCCGCGATTTAAAAAAATTTAAAAAATTACTAAGTATTTAACCCAGTGGTACTGATTCAACGAAAATTACTATTTACTGTTTCACTAAAAATTCTATCTAAGAGCTTAGAAAGCTAACATAACAATAAATGCTAACTTATTAATATATTAAGCTTTTATTTAATGTTACTTAAAATTAAACCCACACTTCCATTCACACATGTACACATACACACACACAAACACACTCGACTCGTGTTCATACACCTGTGCATTTATAGCTTATACTCATAGTTAGCCGAACGCGAACGCCTGCCCGAGTACCAACGGTAGGTCTGTAATGACTGCGGCGAATTTAGCGATTGCGGCGAACTTAGTGACAATGAACTGTTGACTATGGCATTCGGACTACGTGGTGACAACTGAAGCAACTTAGTCGCAGCCTGCTAGGATGATGGGGTGGAAGAAGAAGACATGTCGCTAGTGTTACGTCGCGAAATGCGACGATTTATAACCGAAATAGATGCACCACGTCCAGAGTTGCCATAGTCACTGCTGTGTGTTGCGGCGGTAGACCCAGTTGTGCCGTTACGTTCACCAATGGAGCTGGCATCAAGAAAAAATTCAGGGCTGAAACGTACACGACTGTGTTGTGATGATATCGAGCCTTCTTTGGCACTCAAATAGGAGCTGTCGTCGCTGGTCAGCGAGTCGGGAGGCGTTGGATTGGTAGGCGTGCCTTGTTGTGAGGTGGCAGTTATGCTGCCGTTAGGCGTTTTAAAGTTGTACTTTTTGAGTGAGGAACGAAGCTTGGAAGCAGCCTTGATGCCTAGCCCCAGATACGGTGGCTCGAATGGCAGACTGGCAGGACGTTCCTGCGGCATTAACTGCGGCTGTGCGTGGCTGTTTGCATTCTTTGGCGTTGCATGTGTTGGTGTGCTGGTGGCTGTGGCGGGTGCTGTAACTGTAGCAAAATTATGTCGTTGGTGCTGCTGATAGAGTGAAGTTTTGTGCGCTGGGCTGCCAGTTAACGGCAGGTTTTCATAGTCGCCGCGTATACGATTCAGACTAATGACATCGGCATTTCGCACCGCTGCCAGATTGGAAAGCTTTGGTGAGCTTTTGTAAAGTTCATGTTTTGGAGGTGGCGGAACTTCACTGCTGGCTGCAGTTCTATAAAGTTGATTTTGTGGTTGTTGTTGCTGTTGTTGTTGACTGAAGTCAACCGTTGCTGTTGTCGCAATATTGAGGTTAAGATTATTGTAGTCATAAAATTCCGGCAACAGTTCTTCGTGCTCGAGTGTGAAACCTTGATTGAAATTTGAGCTGCTCGAAATATTCGATGGAGTGCGTCGATGTCCAGCCGCAGTAACGCCCATTTGTGGAACCCGAGGCGGAGGTGTGCGCGTCACTGCTGCCTGTTGCTCGTAGTTGTAGTCATAGTAGTTTGGCAAACGATGATTGTAGTCATAGGAATAGTCCGGATAGGATTTGCAGTCACGTTCGTAAGCAAGATTCATCTCGGGGCGATAGGGAAAATAGTTCGAACCTTTGTGCGCCAAATAATTCAAGCAAAAAAAAGAGAAAGAGAGAGAGTGGGGAAAAGATTTAAATTTATGCATTATATAAAAACTTTTTGAAGGTTTTATATCTTAAACCAAAGCTTAAGGAAAGAAACTATTTCGAATTCATTTCATCACTTACCGAAATAGCCCGTTCGATGAGCGCCCGCTCCATATGCTCCACCATCATTCGAAAAACTCGGTCCATTACGCAAATAGTCAGCAGGTGCATAGACGGGCGGTGGGCCGCCACCAAGTCGAAACCCCTCGAAAGGGCGCAAGGGTGGTGAGCTGCCATCCTGCTCGGAGTATTCCAAATTCTCAGTAAATGAAGAGGCGCTGATTTTGCGACGCGGTGAAGGTGTTGGTGGTTGCGTATTACTGCTACCCAGGGAAGAGGACAGCATGGCTGAGGTGTTGGTTGTGAAATTTGAGCCCAAGCCGCTCGTGGTGGATATTGTTGAGGGTTGCTGTTGCTGATGTGGTGTAGGCGCTGGCAATTGTTGATAGTAGTGAGATGTGGTGGCGGCTGTTGTAAGTTGTGCTACAACCTCATCTGAGCGTCTTAAAATAGGTGAATCCTCTATTTGTGACGCATAAGCCACGGCGCTGAGAGCCATTCTAAAAAAAAAATTTAAAACTAAATAAAATTATCCTTTAGCCTACCGCGTAACTTACCGATTGTGTCGACCGGGTCCGTGATAAGTATTGCTAGTGAAACGTCGCTCGTCCATTACCTTAGGATATTCCATTTCTAAAGGTGCTTTCAGTGCAGGAACATCGCTCAACAGCGTTGGATGCACCGGTGAAACGTTAGACATGCGCACATCATAGCCTGCTGCCACGCCTGCCAACAATGCTGCCATATTGTAGAGCAGCACCTCGATAACCGATAACTTTGGTTTACGCACTGAATCGCCAACATAGAGTGTAGGCATTGGAATGTTGGAAGTAAAACGACTGAGAAGGTAGGGATTTGGCGACATAATTGGTAGATTTGGTCCACCGGCGGGCAGTGCGTGTATGGGTGAGCTCCATTCAGCTTTGGAACTGTAGCCTGTTGATATTGTTGAGTACAGTATAGCAGTTCAGTGTGTTGGAGGCAGCATGGGAAGTAAGATAGTTTAATAAACGAAAAATTGATAGTTGCGAATAGTAAAAATGTTATATTTAAAACTGTTTTGTTGCATTAATGTTATTCTGGAATAAGCTGCAAATATCAAAGGCCGAAACCAATACATTAGTTCTCGAATTTGTCTTATAAATATAATTACAATACAATATATGTTAACTCTCAACAGTGACTGGAAACAGCTTATTCAAAATACACAAATATCGCCTATCGCGGGGTCTGTTGCCGTAATTGCGCCTTAGGTTCGTGCCTAGTTCTGTTAGAGGAGTTTGGGGACATGAAATATTGGCATACTTTTTAACAAGCACCATAATGCTCTTTCACCAACGTGTAAGAAATATGTTGCAATTTCCGATTAAGCCCTAATATTACTACCAGGTCAAAACCAACCTAAGCTTTTTTTTCATACAAATACTGCTCTAGTTGCTTTATTTATTTTCACAGCAATTATTTGTAATTATTGCTTGAAAACTAATGTCATCTCTAGTAGAGGTGAGGTTAGGTCAAAGAGATGTGAATCTTGAGGTTGCAGACACGCACTCCTTTTGCATCATTATAATAATCTATGCTTGTGGGCCTGTCGGAACTGATAAAAAAATGTATCTAGACTAGGTGGAGCATAGGAAAATAAGCCAGCAGGTGTTTCGAATAAATTTTAATATGTACTGAAGTTCTCTGTTTGCTTCTTGTATGGCGAAATCGACGTTGTTGGAGATTGGGGCATTCGTATAGTAGTTTTATTGTTTCTGTTTCTTCGACACCTCCACTGCTTCTGCAGTAGTCTGGATGAGGGCTCCATAGTCTCGAAGACATTGCACCGATAGCATAGTGTCCCATGAGGGATGATCCAAGAGGGCCTTAGGACGGGAGTTTAAGAGATATGAGGAAAAAACGGAAAAAAGTCGGAACATTTTTACGTTCAAATTAAGGCCCAACCAAAATAGACGAGTTGCTCCATAACGAGTTCAATGTTGTTGCCCAAAATGAACAAACGTTATTTAACGAAGCTGGACGAAACAGCTTGTTCATACGTTTTGTTCCGTAAAGACCGAACTTTTAGCGTCTCAACTCGTCAGACGTTCGGTTGCAACCGTCTCGTTTGGTTAGGCCTTTACGCATTACAATATAATTGTGAAAATATTTGACGTTTCGTTAAGTGAAACTTGGGTACTTTTCACATTTACTGCGTTTCCATGGTGAGCTTACTCGGTGTTAGGGCTTTCGTTGAGTTGGCAAAATGGCGTTGCTAACTCGATAGCGTTTCCATGCACAACATCGAGTCGAGTTGAACTTGTCAAAGGCTGCATTCAGCTGAGTCAACTGTTGTGAACTATTATGATAGCGATACCATCGTAAGCGATGGTTTTCTCTGAATGTGTTGTTCCTCTAAGCGCCAGAAAAGTTGTCAAAGTTTAGAGTTTAGAGTCAAAGTTAAACCCTTAAATGGTACACTAAGGCTGTGGGGCCATGCTAAAAAAAGAAAGGAATATATTTCTCTCATTAGGTCACCATTCATTCTTAAACGCTCCGTACATTTCAAGCCTTCAGGTGTGTGCATTGATTAGTTGTGTTGTTATTTAAGGCGTTCTTTAAAAAAAATAAACATAAACTTGTAACTACATATTTGAGGTGTACCACTTAAGGGTTAAACCACTCAATTGTTGTGTATATGCATCATAGAATTTATTTTCTCGATTAAATGGCGTCCACTACCTGATCAGTTTAAGTGAACGCTTGCATAATTGTACCATTTAGCGAATTTTTACACAACTGTTGACTCCGCTGAATGCCGCCAATTTCTTTTTGACATTTGTGTCTTCCACTCGCCATTTTTTCTTATTATAATTGAATGCAATTCCATTTGACAAATAGAACCCAGTTAAGTCTTATAAGTTTCGTGGAGTTTATGTGGATTTAACGAAACTCAACTCAACTCGCATTTCCATAGCGAGTTAACCTCGAGTAAACACCGAGTTACTCGCCATGGAAATTCAGTAATTGTTACATTTTTGGTAAAAACTTGGGATGGGCAAAACCGGTCGGTGTTAAAGAGTGATCGGTTTTTTTATTTTAAACCGGAGTTTTTTCGGTTTTTTTTTAGAAGACAAAAAACCGTGGCACCGGTAGAAAATGTGAACAACCTACAACAACATTTTATCTTGCAATGCGACACTAACAAAAAGGCGGCAAATGAGAAAAAACATTGAAAATTTTCAAGACAAGATATTTTATAAATACAAGAAATTTTCTAGATAATGAAGAGTGATGAGTGGCGTTACTTCGAAAAAATTGATAGTTTTTTGTCAGAGTGCAATCTTTGAGTAAAAAGGTTAAAAATGGACGATGACACATTAAACTTCCTCCAGCATCTTAAAAAAAGACGATCGAAAAGGTGATATTTTTGGATGTTTTCCTTTTCAAAAAAATTAACAAAATTAATTTTGTTTCTACGATTAATTATGTGATTTCCGATGAAGCAAGTCGTCTGACGGATTCACAGGTTATACAAAGAGTTTTTAAATCATATTAATGAAAAATATTGCTTTGACTGGAACTAAGAATTTTTGCTTTTTTTTAGGCTGATCCTTTATGAATACTTTTTTACTGATGGAAAAAACATTATTATCTTGCAAACGGTAGACAATGTGCGCAAGCTGATTAAAATTTGATGGAAATATGGATAACTTACATATATAAAAACTTTTTTTTTAAAAAAAACCGACTACAAAATCACTACTAAGTAAAAAATAATTTTAAAATTTTCCTTTTAATATCTTGGTCATCTATTTAAACATGTTATTACATTGGAAAACTTATTATTTTAATTTTTTTCTAATTTGTTTTATTATCATAAAAATATTAATTTCTTTATGAATACAAAAGCTTTTAAGGTCGGCGCTAATATAATCATACTTTTAATCAGAAGCGCCAATTTCAAAGCTTTTGTATTCATAAAGAAATGAATATTTTTATGATAGTAAAACAAATTAGATAAAAATTTCCAATGCTTAAATAAATTGTCAAATATGACCATGAAATTAAAAGGAAATTTTTAAATTATTTTTTACTTTGTAGAGATTTTGTAGTCGGGTTTTTTTTTAAGTTTTTATTTCTTCCTTTTTAGAGAATATGATAAATTTTCGAAAAAAAGTGTATAAACAACATAAATACAATTATTCTGACAAAAGTTTGATCTATTCAATTCTGAAAGTTTGTTGGTTATTTCAAATATCTGTCTCTTAAATTTAAATTAGATGTCACGTGTTTTGAAATAATTAAACCCATTCTTGTAACGAGTTTTATTACCCCAGTGTCTATATTATTCGCCTACTTTATTGACCGGAGTTTTTAATAATTCTGCCTACCCTGCACTACAATAAATTTCAGTGCCCTAGTGTCAATATTAGTGTTTTTCTAATATTTCCACGTCCAGTAGTCGAATACCGCCCACTTTCTTGACCGTAATTTGTAATAACAATACCTACCCCTGTACCAAATTGCAGTACCATACTATCAATTTTATTCGAGATACTCTTTTTCTAATATTGCCACGCCCATTTGTCAAATAACGCGAATTTTATTGACCGTAATTTGTATTAACTGTGTCAACCCCCACACTAAATTGCAATACACTAGTGTCAATATTATTCGAGTGTTTTCTAATATTGCCACGCCCATTTGTCGAATAACGCCCACTTTATTGACCATAATTTGTCTCTAGTCTCAAAATTATTCAAGATACTGATTTTCTAATATTGCCACGCCCACCTATCGAATAACGCCCATTTTCTTGACGGTAATTTGTAATAATTGTGCCCTAAATTGATGTACACATTAACTGTACACTAAATTGCAGCACCCTAGTGTCAATATTATTCGAGATACAGTAGTATCTAGTATTGCGAGATCTATTATTGCCACGCCCAGTTCTCGAATACCGCCCACTTTTTTACGGGCACCTCGGTGCTTGTTCTTCCTGTTCACCAAAAATTATGGCAATCAGGCATATGGTTTAGGAGTTATCGATGTACATACATTAAAAAAAAAAACAATTTTTTTATGCATGGAAAACTTCAGTATGTATTCAAGCTCTTTTTTGTTTTTTTTTTATATCAGTTGGAAACTAAAATATTAGTATAGCTTTAGCGCCTTTTTTTATTATATATGTGGAAGCAGTTAACAGCAATATAATTGCTTTTTTAATCAAAAATTAATATGATCTCAAGCGCACCTTTTGTTACGAGCTTTTTAATATGTTTATAATAACAAATTTTTAAAAAAACGCTGTTTCCTTAAAAAACTTGTTCTATATAGTAACAAAAGTATACTATTATATTATTAAATGCATATTCTATTTGAATTTTCTTTTTATATATTATTCAGTTTTCTAAGCATTTGCAAAAAAAAAATTAAAAATTTTTTTTTAATTTTAGTCCAAATTAATACAGATTGAATATTATACTAACTTCAAAAATCTTCTAAGTCAGCTTTAAAATTAATTCTTTAAGGAAATCTTAGTATTTTTTATTCAAAATCTCTTAAAAGTCGGTTTTTGGAAAATCCGGTGTTTTTCTTCGGTTTTCAGTTTCGGTGAGAAACCGGTTATCCGAAACGGAGGTTTTTTTAAAAAAGTGTCCATCCTTAATAAAAACCCCTATTCACACTACAGGGTGTGAAGTCAAATGTGCCCCAGAGTCAAATGTACCCCGTCTTACCCTGACCCCAAAAAAACCCATTAAAATTCCATCGGAACATCGGAAATTTCTTCGGAATATTATCCATCTACCCTTTCTAGCTAGTTCG
Source organism: Coremacera marginata (assembly GCA_914767935.1). Taxonomy (NCBI): domain Eukaryota; kingdom Metazoa; phylum Arthropoda; class Insecta; order Diptera; family Sciomyzidae; genus Coremacera; species Coremacera marginata. The sequence goes on along the minus strand of OU612046.1, from coordinate 138,526,706 downwards.
TGAAAAGTTTAAAAAAAAAATCTAAAAACTTTTTTACACAAACCAGTTTTTTTAGTTCGTAAGAAGATTTAATTCCGAAAGTCCAAGCAAAATCGAAGGTTGTTAACCAGTAATTAAAGACATTTTATACGTTTAATATGGAATGTCTGAGGTTTTAAAGCCAAATGATTAATTTGTGATATGTCTGCTAGGCTTTGATATTTATTTTTGATTCAAAAACATACCCTTATGAGACATCTTATGAGACTTCCATCAAGAATATATGGTTTTAATGGTCTTGCTTCACTTATTTTTGGGGTTTAATTTCATTATGAATACTGCAGCACTGCAGCTCCGATAACTGCAGGTTTTTAAAATTTCAAACGCGTTTTTCTCAAAACCACTTTTTAACAGTCCGTGTTCACTGCCATTTAAAAACTACATAACTTATTCATTTCAAACTTGATACACACCTTCTACATATAAAATACCTCCCTTCAACGATTCAACGATACAACGAGTTTAAGAATTTTTTTAAAATTAAGGCGGTTTTCCACTTACAAAATAACGGGTTTTTCGTGAATTTTTCACTTCAAATGACCAACAAAGACTTGAAAATGAAAGAGATAACAACCAGAGAACGTTGGCGGAGGATTTGATGATACTTGGAATAAAATTTAATTTTCTTTGAATTCAGATAATTTCCGGCTGAGATACAGTGAATACCACAAATAATCTTTTTCCAAAGACGTTCTTGGAAAAGCATTTTCACCGCGTTGTTTGTCTATATTTTTTGCATAAAATAGTTACAGAATGTTATTAACCCTCTAATGCCCCATTTTTTGTTTGAGCTCTTAAAATCTGATTAAACTTATGTGTTGAAGAAAAAAAAATGAACTGAAGTTTATTCTTCATTTTTATACTTCATTCATTTGTTACAGGTGAAAATATCGACTCTGCCTAGAGGCGGACTTGGGCATAAACACAAAAACCAAGTAGAAAGGTGTGCTTTTAATAGTAAAACAGGTATTTATGAAATCAAAAATTTCATTACTCACCAGTATTTTTTCACTTCGAGCTCACTTCAATCAATGTGTTTTCGGAATTCTGAAATGTGACTTGAAAATTCGTCTACACTCTGAAGAAAACAATTAAAAAATTTTTCCACAGATTACGGTTTTATATCAATCGGCGTGAATTTCGCTTAGAGGCGGGCCTGGGTATGAGAGGGTTACACTGATGCCTTATAATGTACAAATGAATGAATTTTTGCTATCCATATTTAAAAAAAAAAAATTCGCAGTGTTTTTTTTTACTTGCGCCGTACTTTCGGTCAATGGGCTGAAAATCAATCAACTGTTTCATTGCAATATTTTGTTTAATGATTGGGCTCACTTTTGCGCAATGCTTGGTTTTCACTATGTCAATTTCAATGGTCAATTGCTGTCAATCAAATGAAAACACGTTGGCATTTTTTCTACATTTGACAAATAAAAACATTGTAAAAAAGAAACCGACTATAATATCACTACAAAATAAAAAATTATTTTAAAATAACTTTTCCTTTTAATTTCTTGGTCATATTTGATAATTTATTTAAATATATTATTACATTGGATATCTTATTATTTTAATTTTTTTCTAATTTGTTTTATTATCATAAATATATTAAGTTCTTTATAAATATAAAGCCTTTAAGGTCGGCGCTAATATAATCAGACTTTTAATCAGAAGCGCCAACTTCAAAGCTTTTGTCTTCATTAAGAAATTAATATATTTATGATAATAAAATAAATTAGAAAAAAATTAAAATAATAAGATTTCCAATGCAATAATACATTTAAGTAAATTATCAAATATGACCAAGAAATGAAATGGAAAAGTTATTTTAAACTTATTTTTTACTGTGTAGTGATTTTGTAGTCGGTTCTTTTTTTTTTACAAATTTTCATTTTTAGAGAATATGATAAATTTTCGAAAAAAGTGTATTACGAGTAACTATATAAATACAATTGTTCTTAAAAAATTTGTTCTATTTAATTCTGAAAGTTTGTTGATTATTTTAAATATCTGTTCGATGTTAAATATAAATTCGATAGAAGTCACGTGTTTTGTAATAATTTTACCCATTCTTGCAACGAATTTTATTACCCTAGTGTCAATATTATATTTATAGATAGACGGCTAATTTGAGCGGCGGGTCGATCCATAGACCTTAAACATGGAATGTGCGCAGGGTTTGGGTCCCGCCACATTACTACTGCCCAATGAAAACTAAAGCAGCCTCGGATAAGAATCCCAATTACGTTGACGACCACCGCAAACGAAAAACGGACAATGATTTACGGATATGCACCTGGAATGTCCGGACCCTTTATAGGGAAGGTGCCATTATCCAACTGGCGGAAGCCCTCAAAACAATAAAATCTGACATCACCGCCATTTAGGAAATGCGATGGAAAGGGCTAAACAAGCACACTGCGAAATCTACTACAGCTGCCATGCGGAGAAGCGCGAATTCGGATGTGGATTCGTCGTTAGCCGGAAACTACGCCACCTTGTTCCCCGGTTCACACCTGTGAACGAAAGATTGGCCACGATCCGCATCAAGGCAAAATTTTTCAACATTAGCCATATTTGCGCGCACGCCTCGACGGAGGAAAAGGACGAAGCCTTCAAGGACGCTTTCTACGCTAGTCTTGAGGACGTATATGACCACCTTCCGGTCCATGACGTGAAAATAGTTCTCGGCGATTTTAATGCGAAAGTCGGAAGGGAAGGCATCTTTGGCCCCACTGTCGGTCAGTTCAGTCTTCACGAGACCTCCACGAACAACGGTCTAAGACCGATCGACTTCGCCGCGGCACGAAACATGGTAGTTAGTAGCACCAGATTTAAGCACCTAGACATCCACAAGGCCACCTGGCTGTCCCCGGATCAAAAAACGCGAAACCAAATTGATCATGTTGTAATCGACGGAAGGCATGCCTCTAGTGTTCTAGATGTGCGTACATTTCGGGGGGGTCAACATTGACTCCGACCATTATCTTGTTGCAGCCAAGATCCGCATGCGATTATGCAATGCGAAGAACATACGCACAGGAATGCAACGAAAGCTAGATGTCGCTAAGCTGCAATTACAACGGACTGCCGAAGCCTACTCCGCTCAACTCTCGGTTAAGCTCAACCAACCAACCTCTGGACCCGACGACGCCGCCGGACTTTGGGCGCATATATCCCACTCCATGCGCGCTGCCGCTGAAGAAGAAATTGGCTTCCGGCGCCCGCAACCTTGGAACCAATGGTATGATCAGGAGTGTCGCATTGCGACTGCAGTAAAAAACGCCGCATATAGAAAAACGCTGCAGTCAGCTGCAACGCGAGCCGTGCGAGAAAACTACTGCGAAAAGAGGAAGGAAGAGAGGCGCCTTTTCAGACGCAAGAAAAGAGAGCAGGAAAAGTGTGAGCGTGAGGAACTAGAGGTATACCAGGGCAAGAAGGATGCATGAAACTTCTATCAACAGGTTAAGCGTCTAACCCAAGGCTTCAAGCCCGGAGCATCCACTTGTAGAGACGAAAATGGAGATCTCAATACGGATACACAGTGTGTGCTGAGATTGTGGAGACGGCACTTCTCCAATTTACTTACTCTCGACGATTCCACCAATGCCGCCCATGGAGAGCGCAGTTCAGAGCTACTAATCAACAATGACGGAGTGGAAGTACCACCACCTAGCCATGAAGAGGTTGGAGTTGCTATCCAACGACTCAAAAACAATAAAGCAGCGGGTGCTGACGGCCTGTCAGCTGAATTGTTTAAAACCGGCGGCGATGAATTGATAAGGCGCATGCATCAGCTCATCAGCAAAATATGGCTAGCAGAAAGGCGATCCACTGTCTTGCGATCTCTTCAACATCATCATGGAGGGGATCGTACGAAAGGCCGGTGTGCATCGTAATGGCACCATTTTCTATTAAGGTGTCCAGCTCCTTGCGTACGCTAAAGATATTGATATTGTTGGCAGAACCAAGAGAGATGTTACCGCTGCTTTCGCCGATATCGAAAAGAAATCAGCCAAAGTGGTTTTGACGATAAATGAGGATAAAACAAAGTATATGCTGTCTACAAATAAGGGAGCGCGGCGTCTAGACTCCCACGTTTCATCCGGTAGCTATAACTTTGAAGTAGTCAAGGTGTTCGTTTACCTTGGCACCGCCATTAATACCAACAACGAAATCAGCCTTGAGATAAAGCGAAGAACAATAATTGCTAATAGGTGCTACTACGGGCTCAGTAAGCAACTAAGTTCCAGAGCCCTCTCTCGATCGACAAAACTAACACTCTACAAGACGCTCGTTCTACCTGTGCTGCTTTATGGCGCTGAGGCATGGGTTGTTTCGCAAACTGACGCAGCCGCTCTGGGGGTGTTCGAGAGAAAAGTTCTTCGCAAAATCTTCGGTCCTGTTCGAGTCGGCGATGACTATCGCATCCGAATGAACCACGAGCTGTATGAGCTCTACGATGACATTGACGTAGTTCGGCGTGTAACTGTGCAGCGACTACGCTGGCTGGGTCATGTCCATCGTATGAACGACGAAGCTCTAGCGAAAAAGGTGCTCGAGGCGAGGGTCGCTGGTCAACGACGACGAGGGAGACCATGCCTCCGATGGATGGACCAGGCTGAGGAAGCCCTAACCGCACTTGGTGTATCCGATTGGAGAAGGCGCGCGCAAAACAGAGGCGCCTGGCGAGAGCTGATGAGGTCGGTCGAAATCCGAACACGGGTTGTTACGGCCACCTAAGTAAGTAAGTAAGTCTCAATATTATTCGCGATATAGTGCTTTTATAATGCTGCCACGCCCCTTTGGGGAATAAGCGCCCACTTTCTTGACCGTTATTTGTAATAATTGTGTCTACTCCTGTACTTCATTTCAGTACCCCAGCACCAATATTAACTGAGGTGCATTGTTTGTCTAGTATTGCCAAGCCCATTTGTCGAAACGCCCCATTTATTGACCGTAATTTTTAATAATTCTTCCTATCTCCCTTGACTAAATTTCAGTGCCCTAGTGTCAATATTATTCGAGATAGTGTTTTTCTAGTATTGCCACGCCTATTTCTTGAATATCGCCAACTTTTTTAGATGGGCATCGCCATGTATATGATATCTATCTGTTCACCAAAAATTATGACAATCAGGCATATTTATGATAATCAGCAAAATTGTAGGATTTGGAATAAAGAAAATCCATGAGATATTGTCGAGGCACCATAACATCCACAAAAAAATCACAGCTTGGTGCGCTTTATGGACCCGCTTAGTCGATTGGTTCTTACTTCTTTAAGAATGAGGCCGATGGGAACGTTAGTCAACGGCGGCTCAATAGAGCCATGATTAACAATTATTTCATGCCCGAATTGAATGGAATGTTGTTTATGGTAGACATGTTTGAAACATTTGACGAATTCGTTATTTCTCGAAAAACCAGTCAATTGGCCACCAAGATTGCGTGATTTAAGTCATTGGTTTATGTGAACAAAGTAGCAACTTTGGACGAATTGGAAGACAACATAGAGCGAACCATTGCGGAGATACGGCGGAGAATGCGCTACATCCATTCTACATATTTTACTTCAATTCAAAGTTCTAAGCCTCTAAGAAATAACACCTTTCATCTGAGGCAAGTGTTATGCCTTTACCTCAATTAGTTCATGTTACTTACAAGGTAAGGTCCCCAGGAGTCACTCGCCGATTTGAATGATTTTCGGATATGTAATAGAGAACAAAAATCTAAGGTTGACATATTTTTTATACGTGCTCAATCGATGGTTTAGGGTTTCAAAATGTCGTTTTAAATTATGTTTTTTTCGACATAATTTAACTATTTTCCATAGAAACATACACATATTTGATATCAAACGAAAGGTATTGAGAAGGCGCACATGATGACATCTCATTATTACTATTTAAAACTGATGACTATTAAAAAACATATATAAAAGGAACATTTTCAAAAAAATAACCTTGTTTTTTATTGACAGAAACAGCTATTTAATTTTTGTGTAAAATTTAAACAATTTTTGCTAATAAATATTATGCCATGTAAAAGGGAATTCAAAATGCAATTTTTGCTTTAAATTTCTTTTACAACAAAAACAACTTTTATGTAACTTTTTGAAAAACTTTCATTACTTTTGATCATTTTTGAAAAAATATTAAAAAAGTAAATGCACAGCAAATGGTATTGTAATAGTTTTTATGAAGTAATTTTATTGAACTTTTTGACAAAAAAAAAAATGAGTGAAATATATTTAAAACCAGCGGAGATATTTGCATCGAAAGTCATATCTTTAAATTTCAGATGATTTTTTCTCAATCTTCAGATAAAGAAGTTAGAAGCACACAGTTTGTATGGAAGCACTGTTCAACTTTTCGGATCAAATATCTACACATACGGAAAGTTTGAGAAAAAACCAAATATTTGATACCCATAATGTGTTCGTAATCTATGCCAAAATATTTTATTTTTAAGAAAATTAGTGCATCTTCTAATAAAGAAAATTTTAATATAAAAAGGTAAAAGTTAAAAAAAAAAAAAATAAAAAAAAAAAAAACTTTTAGAATTAGCTGAAATTAAACATAAGTGAAAATGAAACAATTTCGAGTACGGCATCTTCATGATATCTAAACGAAATATCTATACCAAACACTGTTAAAAATTTCAACAACAAAATAACAATAAAATTTTTTTCTAAAAATTAGATGTCATTTTGTGCGCCTTCTCAATACCTTTCGTTTGATACCAAATATGTGTATGTTTCTATGGAAAATAGTTAAATTATGTCGAAAAAACGAAATTTCCGCTGATTTTAAAACGCCATTTTGAAACCGTAAACCATCGATTGAGCACGTATAAAAAAATACGTCAACCTTAGCTTTTTGTCCTCTATCACATATCCGAAAATCATTCAGATCGGCGAGTGACACCTGGGGACATTTCCTTGTTAGTAATCCTCTTCACGAACTTCACATATAATTATCTTCCTAATAAACCCAATTTACAGTTTAAAATGATGGAATCTCAGTATTGTACTTCAATTAAAATTTCTACAGCACTGAAAAAAATCGAAACTTTATTTGAAACATATTCAAATTATGTATACAAAAGTAAACTTACAAATTTTTAGTAAAGAGATTTGTAATTTTTATGCAGTCATTAATAACATGTTAGCCCAATATTTCATTCAATTGTTAAAAGAAAAACGGTAAACATCATCATGCTATGCTCCACGCACCTATTACGCATAATTTCATGTTGATGACCAAAACCACAAGCAAGATATGTATATAAATTATGAGTTATTAAAATGTTTTTTTTTAATAAATAAACCAACAATATTTAATTTTATAAAGTTTTTTTTTATTGTCTGTGTGTTTTGTGTAGGTTTTAAATTTTTTATTGATATTTTTTTGTTTTCGTTTTTATAATATGGAATATTTTGAACTAACTTTAGAGAAACATAGCTAAAAAGTAGAAAATAAAATATAATTTTACACAAAAATAATATGTAAAGATAAACTAACGAACAAGTATTTTATTTTAAAAATTATAAAAAAAACTCAAAATAAATAACAAAAAAACAGAAACAATTTGGAAAATGTATATGACTAAAAACATGCAAATTGAAATGAAATACAGAATCAAAAGAACAGGATATATTATTTTATAACTATGACAATATTTCCTACTTTCTATAAGCAATAAACAATGTACACAGCTTTGCAAGTAACTCTTAATTTAAATAAATATAAAACATCAAGATTAAACATAAAATAATACAAATGTTATGATTTTTAAAATCACAGCTAAAAAAAAAGTGAAATAAAATTTATAATAAAAAAAATACAGTTGTTTGAATAATATTCATGATTGCCAATTGGTTAAAAATAATTAAAATTTAAATAAATAAAAATTTAAAAATAATAACTGCAGCACTTAATACGTATGAACTTAACTTCATAACAATACTATAACGCACCCTAACTGCAAAAGGTGCACAACTCAAAATTTTCTAAATGAAAATTAAATTATGGCATTTTTAAATTTGATATTTAGTTTTTAGTAATTCTTAAAAATATAAATTTTTAAGAAATACATATGTGAGCTTTTGCCAAGTAAATCATGAAGCAACAGGTCGCCACAACAACAATGTTATTTACAGAACAACCACCAGCAGTCTCGACAGCTGTTTCGTTGGTCGCTACAGCAACTCACCAGTAATCTTCTGTGGCTCATGCAGTCCATTAACTTTGAAAATCTTATAAGCACACCTTCTGCTAAAACCAAAGCGGAATTGCAGTTGTGTGCTTTCCAATTTAAAAAGCAATATTTTTCTACTTTTTAGCATAAAGCAAAGGTTAAAAAAATTGACTACATTAATTCTGCAAAAACTTGTTGTTGCGCTCTTTGTTAACTTCTTTTCACGATTCCATTCTTTGGCACCTAATTTTGTCTAAATTTTCTAATTTTGACTTTTTAATGTAAAACTGTTCGTGGTGATCATCCTCATCGACTTTAAAATTGGGTATTTATTTTCCTTCTTAAAAAAATCGTTTAGTCTCCTTGTTTTGTATGAAGTTCCTTGAACAACTTCATTGTTTTTCGTTTCTCTTGAAAATTAAAGAATTTTGAGTAGTGCCATTTGATAGTTAAGGTGCAATTTTTAGTATGTTGATAATTTTTTTCTCTACTTTATGGTAAGACTAACAATAGTTTTTTTAAATAGCTAAATATATTTAAGTTTAAAAATTTTAAATGCTACTGCTAAATTTGTATAAAAAAATGCATTTTTACATTGACATAAATTACTTTAAAAAACACATTCTAAAATATTACAAAAATATATTAAAAGGCACTGAAGTCTTCTGCTTAAATAGCAAGGATCTATTTTTATCTTAAACGCTGCTTATTTTATAATATAAAAACTAAACTTGGCTTGTATGGTTTTCACCTTTTATAAGGTAGGCATATTTTTACTTAAAAAATGAGCTTAAATATTAATTTCCAGTTCCACTGCCAGCATTTTATGATATTAGATTGAATTGATAACATACAAAGAGTTTTCACGCATTTTCCATGGTGACACTTTTCGAATGGCGATTTTAGAAAGATGATGTGTTTTTTTTTGTTTAAATGCGATTTAAATTTTATTTGCAAGAGGAGGGAGAGGTGGAGTAAGGAGTTCAGGTTGAGCTAGTAAAAATGGCACTTTTAACAGCTTATTAAAACAAAAAAAAATGTTCTTTTTTTTACTTTTCGTCCATCCATCTTACTAAATATTATCCAGCGGCATGAACATTTTTTATATACGTGATTTTTTAAATATTTGAAAATATTTTTAGATTCATGAACCTTTGATCCAACCAGCAAACGAAAATCAACAGCACGTTAACGTTGTATGACGTAGATACTAGAGTTTGTAAAATTGGTTCTGGAATAATTCGATTAAACGGGTTTTAAAGTTTTTGTACGATTAATAGGTTCCTGCCTAATAACCACAAGACGAAAAATTGCTTTACCGGTTTTTACGTTCCGATCATTCGACTTTTGGAAAAATAATTTTTAAATAGAAAAAAAGTTCTTCATTCATTCATAAAAAGTTTCCTTAATTCCTGAAACTGTTATAAGAAAGTGAAATTTTGACGATACAATAGTTCGACCGAGAAAAACGAAGTGCGGAGACTATATACTATGTCTATTACTACTATGGCTATAGTAATTTTCATGTTTTAAAAAATGTTATTAACTACTTGAGAAACTTCATAGTTTTATAATACCATCTAAATAGTGAAGTATTCTGTCATCCATTTCTGAAAACTTTTTTATATTATCTAAAGTTTAACATGAATGCATTTCTAGAAACTATTTTCAGGTAGATTTTTCCAGAAAAGGCCTACATTTTGAAGCTGAGCTGCAAAGAAAAGTGAGAGTGAGCTCATATACTCGCGCGCGGTAGATGTTATACCTCAATGGCGTAATTGAGATTGATAATTAATATTTGACTTCTTCTAAATTAACATTTAAGTCTCCACCCATGATACAATTATAAGGTAGGCTCACATTTAAATGGCTGCTCAAATAACAAGTTTTGCAACAACAGAGCTGTGAGAACGCTAAACGTCAAATGAAAAAGGCAACAACAATAAGAAAACTAAAATTCGACCAGCCGATTTTGACATACAGTTTCCTTTTTACTCCAACTTGAGCCTACCTTATAATTCTGCCATGGTCTCCACCTAAAATCATTGGGCATTTGTGTCTCCCTTTACCTTGCACAGAGCTGGTAAGAGGAAGAAAGAGGAAAGGTAAGAGGAAAGACACGAGCTCGTGTCGTTAGGCCATGTATCTCCTTGAACACTTCTCATGATAGTACCTGTACAGAAGGTTTAGGCAACCAACAAAGCGTCAATGCCTAAGAGAGTTAAGAGAAGATGAAATATTTCTATCACCTATCAAATATATCGCACAACGTTGAATTCGATCCAGAAGCTCCAAGTATGATCTTGAAGCCCCTGCCCAAATGTGCGAATAACCAATAAGACGTCTTCACTTCTTGCTTCTATCGGAGTCAACCGATAAGTGGAATCTTGAAGAACAATACTTTTTGGTATAGAGTGACTGAATCTACGCTCTACAATGTTAACGTACTGTTTTCACAAATCTAAGTTACATATTCTTCAAATATGTTATCGTTACTGGTCAATTCCGTTCACAACACACAAAAGTTTAAAAACAAAGACACTTCGATACAATCGGTCCAAAGATGCGTATCAATCTACGTAGTTTTCCGCTCAATTAACTCTTTAATATCGTAATGTTGTTATATTTTTTGTAAGCATTTCCAACTTGGTAACATTGCCTAAGTAATTTTCGACGCAGCTTATCATTCTATAGCTGTTCACATGACTTGGTTCTTTGCTTGACTGCCGCCAACTCATTACTAAACTCATTATTAACATTATCGAACAGTTTGTAGGCGCTCTTCGAGTTCTGACGAAACTTCTTCTTAGATCCGCGCAGCGTAAAGAAGCTCATAAGCGTCTTTATACGCGTCGAACCTGAGGATGAGGAGTTCGTGTTGGCTTTCTTAGCTTCGGCAGGCAGCTGCTTGTGCTTGGCAGCATGTTGCTGTAGCTGGAGTTTTTCCTGCTGCTGCTGTTGTTGCAGCTGCAAGTGACGCTTCATCTGAATAACTTCTGGATCGGGTTGTATGTCTTGTAATTTGCGCGTAGCTAGTATAGAATTTTGGGGTATAAAGAGCGTAGTATGCTCTGCTGCGCACATAGAGTCATTGTCACTGAAGCTATCGATGACTGGATATTGACGCATTGACGTATTCTCATCGGAATAATAAGAAGCAAAGCTTATGGAGTGATTGGCGCTAACACTAATCAAACCACTTGATGTTGAGTCAGCCGATGAATTCAACTGCATGTCTACATAGGAGCTGGTGCTGTTTGAGGCAGCCGCTGAGAAAACTTGAAAGGTTACAGAGGATTTGCGAGAGGTTTGCTGCGATGTATCGTGCGAGGAGGATTGATCGGAACAAATTGAGTTTAGGCGTTCATCACCGGAGGTGGAGAGAAATGAGTTGGCCTGCACAGCTGTTTCGTTGTCCGTGACAACGGCCGCTTCATCGCCAGGATTTGAAGGTTGACGAAAGAAGCAGTGACGCGGAAACTGCGAGCCTGAGCCGTTACGTTGAAAGCGATATGTGCTGTCAGCATCATCAGCGCTGTCCTCAGTCAAGTGTGAGACGGAGCTGTACATGGTTAGATCACCGCTAGACTTGGAACTAACACGTTCGGCGCGTTGCCAATAGGAACGATTGGAAGTGGAACGCTTAAAATTGTCAGCATGAGCGTCAGACGAAGTTGCTGGCAATGTGGTCACCGCCGCTGTAGATGAAAAGATCTCATCTAAGGACTTTTGCATAGATTTATAGAACACACGATCGTAGGTTAAATTGTCTGGATTTGCAATGATTACCAGCGAACCAGTCGCTGAAGATAGCAATGGATTTTCATGGCAGCACGGCGATTCTAGCGGACTCGTTGTTGGCGTGCGCTGTTGCCGGCGCACCAATGGCGACAATTTACTGTCCAGCGAGTGTTTTTTACGTCCGCCCAAAGCTGGACTATTGCTCAGACTATTGCAGGCATGTTCGCTGAGCGGACTGCGTTCAGTGGGCATGATTTTACGAAAAGGAAAACAGCCCGTAGTGGGCGTTAAAGCTTCGGCATCAGAGTCGCTGTCCTCGGAGGCAACGGGTCGTTGATAACGATTGGCGGTGGGAAATTGCACAACATTACAGGGTGGTGTTAGGTTAAAGGGACGCTGCTGCGGCAAGGCATCACTTGTAGAATTATGCCGCAAGTATATCGTGTCCAAGCCACGATCATGACTCTTGACCAAATGTTGCAGTGGCAAAGTTTGTGGTTTCTTCTTGGATTTCTTGCTGCTACGTAAATGAATGCTGTGATTTTTTTGGCTGTGGGTGTTGTATTGGTGATCGTGGTGGTGGTTGTTGGTCAGTGTGCTAGTACTCGCATTACTATTATTACTACTACTATTACAACTATTTATGGAAAATGCATGACTACAATTTTGATTATTGTTGTTGTTAATGTTGCCATTACCGTTATTTTGTATTGCGTTTTGATTACTACTATTATTATTATTATTGCTAAAATTGATAAATGAGGCCAATGCAATGGATGTCGTTGATGATGAATTGGATGAATTGGAATTTGACGTAGTTGTTGTTGTTATTGGTATACCTTGTGCATTAAAGCCAATGACTGCATGTGTTGTGGGCGAATTGGGCGTTGAGCCAGCGTGTTGTTGGTGTTGTTGCAGTCGTATGGATTTCTTGTCTAGATTTGGTGCACTCTTACTAAAAGAATGCGTTGAGGCAGAATTCGCTGCTGGCCATTCGGTGGCTCTTAATGACGTTGGTAAATGTGAACGTTCACGTTGATGCACAGTTGAAGGACCCCAGGTTTTGCCCTTAAAACCATCGGGTGGTACTTTAATAATAAGAAAAATAATAAAAAAACAAAAGAGAAAAGAAAAGAACAAACATTACAAATAAGTACGAAACAATAATAAAGAAAAATGTCAATGCAATCAATAATAATAAAAGCCTATACTAAAATTAAATTAAAAATAAATTATACATGGTGCATTTAAATTGTATTAAAACTAAAATTATAATAAAGACATAACTACTAATAAAACTATAATAAAAGACATAACTTACTTAAAAAAAAATAATAAGTAAAATTATAATACAAAAATGACAAGACTATGGCTATCTATAAGACTAAAATGATAAAAAAAAAAAAAAATTATAATTAACCATATTTTCGCATTACTTAATTTACTTTAACATGACAAGGTTCAAGGATTTCCATGCGTCCGAATTCTATCCCAGTGCTTAAGTGCACACATAAAGCATTAGTTTGGGTATTCACGATGTAATTTATTGTGTATTTATGATGAATTTGATATTTATAGTAAATTTTGCCTCGATTCAATTATATATAATCAATTTTACCATAAAAACAAATTATTGAGTTTGCTAATAACGAATAATTTACTTGACTTTGTAGCAATTTTCTTTAGTATTTGAAAAAATTTTTTTATTCTAAACATGAATACCAAAAAAGAAATAAAATAACAAAAAATGTGTGTGGCCTCAACGCACGATAAAAGTGAAACTTATATCCACAAAACTAGAGTTCTTAAGGTGGTTAAACAACACAGGTTGGTTTACAGCCAAAATTAATGCTACTATATTTTTCCTATATATTTGGGATCGCTAAACGAGAAAATCACATTGAAAACTTTTTATTGATAGGTTTTAGAGTTTTTTCTTATTTTTTTTTTCAGAGGCAGTTTTACAAATTTGTCCATCATACTTCGAGTTAAAAACGTCCGATTTTCATAACAAGCTAAACACCACCCAAGCTACGAACTGTTATTCTCGTGCACTTCGGCACCTACTTTGCCGAATTGTTTTTCCTTTATTTTACGCGTCCCATTAATTTTTCTGTGTTTTATTGCCAAGTTTTATGTTCGCTACTCCGAGTGAGAAATATATGTTTTTAAAATTTTTATAATTTTTTTTGTGATCGAAATGCTAGAAAAGAGCAAAATTCAAGCTTCAACAGTTGTAACTTTCCCCGAATTTCGGTTTTTTTATTTATTTTTTTTTTTGCAGAAAATAGCTCAAGATTTTATTTAAGCCATCCACGTTATTGTTTTTAAAACTTTGTATTTTTCAATTTTTGAGAATTTTTTTCGTAAAAATACTCAAACTCGAAATTTTCATACACTTCCAGCAAAAAAAAAAAAAAAACGAGCAGGTTATTCACACAATTTTTTGCATTTGCATTAGGTATGGTTTAAGAAAATATTTTCACAAGATTTCGTTTAAATTTTCACAAATTTGGGTTTTTTCGATTTTTTTTTTGAATACAACAAAAACAAGCTTTTTCGAAAAGTAAAAACCGCAACTCAGGTAGTTTTCCCCAATTTTCATATTTGATAGCTTATTTTAAAGAAATATTAAATGGAAAATGAGCTGTGAATGATTTTTTGAAAATTTACATTAAAAAAAAAAACGATATGGGTATTTCAGCACTTGAAAGGACATTGCCGAAATTCTTATGATTCTTATGAAATTTACACTTATGCAGAAGTTATTTGGGTTTTTTATTTATAAAAAATTCATATCACCAAGTACTGGCATGTACCAATGAAAGCCGGCACGGGTTCTCGTGGTCCTAAGTACTCTCCAAATTTTATTTACATTTATTTCGACATAATACGAAAACATTAAGAAGGTATCACATTTAAAAAAAACTTCAACTTTTTTGGGACACCCCCTCCCTCCCCCATTATAAATTCTCTCAATTGATAGTTCATAATATATATACGCAAATAATAGCATGTAAAACACAAACTGCCGAGTGCGGCGAATTTTCGATGCCTTCCGAGATTGCATTAATTTTCTTGCGATTTTCTGCCTAGATTTATGTTCGCTTTAGTCTTTCGGTGCATGGCAAATTTAATTAAATATTTAATAAAATATAAGTTTTAAATATTTTAATAAAAATATAACCGCCATTAATATAAATTAATTCAATTGAAAATTAAAAAAAATAAATTATATATATCTATATTTTTGTACGCGAACACGAAAATTTAACTCCAAATTAACAAAAATTTAACTGTGTGGTTGTTGTTGCTTTTTCTTTGTTATCTTCTCGAACACAGTCGAACAGCGTTGCTGAGATAAAACAAAATAAATAAAATTTATCTCTACAAATTGGATGTCATTATGTGTAGCTTTTAAAAAGCTTTCGTTTGAAACCAAAGTGTATAGGTTCCCATGGAAAATAGAGCAATTATGGCAAAAAATAAATTTCCAACGATTTTGAAACCCTAAAAAAATACGTCAACCTTAGATTTTTGTCCTCTATCACATATTCGCAGATTCAATTTGGCGAGTAACATCTATGGACCTTTTCTTGTTAGTGTATTTAAATAGGAATTGTGTTCGTTTTCGATTAATATCGTTAACAGAATATTGTTTTTTTAATACCATTGCATATATAAAAATGCCAATTTCAAAATCTAAAGAGATACAAAATGTACGCCATAGAGCGATTTAGTTCATATAATCCACATTAAACCATACTGAAGGTTTTAAGGACTCCACAATACAATATTTGAATTTGCAAAAAAAAGGAATGCTTAGGCAACAATTGCCTTTTCGTATGATATCAACCCACATAAAGTACAAAAATTTCAATTAATTTAAAAGGGGTATTGTAGTGGAATTAGTTCCGGCCTCATTGGAACTAATTCAGAGCTCTTTCAAACATGCAAATGTGCAGGTTAGCAAACTGCTTTGAATGTATTTCTAAATAATTTATATAAGTTTAACTATTGTGGATCAAGTAAAATTAGTAAGTTAAGGGTTTTTTCAGTCTCTTTTTGAGTATTTTCGACTTTGGTTTTTTACTTAATGTTAAGTATTAAAGGAAAATTGCTAAAATAATTTTTGTTTGAATAATAATTTCAAAGTTAAGCTGGTACACAGTTATAAAAATGTTTCTAAAGAACCACAAAAAAACTTCAAAAATTATCCTAATTACATCAAATATTTACTTATTTCTTATAAATTCCTTATTTTTTATTTAAATTTTTTAAATTATTAGAAAATTGAAATTTACTCACGTGCAACAATGCGTAAACCCGATAATGCAGGCGAACCTGGTGGCGTATCAGTGCGTACACGCGATTTATCGCGTATTGTCGTTATGGTGTGACGAAAATCCGTAGGTAAGGAAATTTGTACGGGTTCATTGCGTTTAAGAACCTGTTATAGGAGAAAACATTATATTTACAAAATTTCACTCTTTAAATCAAACATGCGAAGATAACCTTTAGTTTCACTTTGCTAAATTTACCACGCCTCTTATTTGGTACTGGTGTATTTTGAGCCATGATTAATTCACGACCAATCAGTTCAATTTCGCGAGCCATTAGCTGTTGTTCAAAGATTTTTAAATTATTTGCCTGTTCACGTTGTTGCATTTGTACGCGACGTAGCTGTTCTTCCTTGTTGCGCAGCTCCTAAATAAAAAAAAAATTAGAGATGATTTATTAATGGTTAAAAAAAAAAATTGAGAGGCAAAGGCAGACACACGTAATTGATTAGAATATAACATGAAATACTGAAGCAGTTTGAAGAATGAGGTATACTAATAAAAAAAAAAACAAGTATTTTAAAGGTGGTGTTCATGCAAGACATGGTAAGTTTAAGAGCAGAACTTAATCAAGTGCTTTAAAGAAGCTCAAAAGTGCTGTGTAAATGTTAACATTTGTTAAATAATTTGGTTTTAGAGAAAGCCAATGTTTTTTAAAAAAGAAACAATATAAAGCCGAAGCTAAACAAACCAAAACAAGCTGAGATAGTGTCTCTTAGACAGTTTCAATGACAACAGTTTTAGAAGAAGCCTTTTTAAGGACTCAAAATTTGTTTGGCAAGAACCTTATTAAAGCTCAACAAGTCTGCTTTTAGTTAGAAAAAAAAAAATCATTTGATAAAATTTTAAGGATATACTTGTACATTAAAAGGAATATATATTTTAATGTAAGCACATGCTTGCTTTATGTCATGTTTTAAAACAGAAAAAAAAATATAGAATTTGAAAAAAATTATATGGAATACTAAGAAAAACACCAAAATTCTCTAAGTTTATCAATGCAGGCTTGCTTACCTCTTCGATACATTGAAAACGCTGAATGAAATAATTATTGGTCAACATTCAAAAATGTTTATTTTTAACAAAATATATTTTGACAATTTGCAATAAAGTGCAAACATGTTCGATAGCAGCAATTATTATTAAAATAAAAAAACAAAGAAAAAAAAAATACAGGGAATGAAAAATAAATGTATGAGCGTGAGTAGAAGAAGAGTTAATGTTAATTAATGGAAAATAAAGTTGATGAAAATTATGGAATCACATCACACCACCACCAAAGCCTAAAACAAAGCCAATTCATAGCGAAAAATCCTAAAATAAGACAAACTTACTTTCTCTTTCAAGCGCAGCTCATGCAAAACTTCGGCAATTTCCTTCTTCCAGCCGTCCTGCATAGTGTGAAAAGATTCTTGAGGCGTCAATGTAAAACCAGAACGCGCTATATCCTCCAGCTTCATCAGAGTATCCTTGAAGCCTGGTCGCTTGTGTGGGTCGCTCTCCCAGCAGCCTTTTTTTGATATAAGAAATTAACCAGTAAAGATATAACAAATTTTGAACGCTTACTTTTCATGAGCTTTCCCCAAGCTTCTGGGCAAGTTTTTGGTATTGGTAATGCCAGTGAATTCACAGCGACTCCATAAGCTACAGACAATGAATCGAAACCTTTATATGGCGTTTCACCCGTTATTAACTCCCACAGCAACACACCGTAACTCCAAACGTCAGAAGATCTATAATAGGAATTAAATAAATGTTAGTTAAATCAAATACTTAAACTGGGTTCTAATTTAATGTAAATTAGCCAAAAAATACTCACTTGGAGTACGTGCCGCGGCTAATCACTTCTGGTGGCATCCAAGCGTATGTGCCTGCAGCAGACATGCGAGTCGTATTGTAGAGCTCGCGCGCCAAACCAAAATCCGTGATTTTCAAAGTCTTTTTCTGTAGATTGTCGCCCTCGATTGTCTCGAATATTAAGACTGAAAATAATAAATGAAATATATAAAATTTAATTAATCTATTGCTTAAAAGTTAAATTGTTTAAAATGCTAATTTTTCATTATTAGCACGTGAAGTTTTATATGCGTCATTTATTACTATTTTTACACTTTTTAACGTTTAATTTTATTGCACAACAATAAGTTGTTGAAAGTGCAATGTTCGCATATTTTGGCACGTTTGATAATAGACAATATAGACGGAAATAACAATCTCAACAATAATAAAGAATTACAAATAAGTTAGTTTCAGAGTAAGTAATTCAAATAAGCAAACTTCTAGTGTTAAATAATATTATAAATATGAATTAAGAAAACAAAAAACACTTATTGGATTGAACACGAGTTATATTGGATATATGCTATATTTGACCATATTATAGTTTTTAATACAGCACAAACGAAACATATACTTAAATTATTTATTCTTTTTATTTTGTTTTTTTTTTTTTACTGAATGGCAAAAGTACTTATGATCCGTACACTAGGGGATAAATATGAAAAAGGATATTCATAAAATCAGAAATGTTAAGTTTTAAGTTCAATATATCTTAAGCCGAGTGCACTCAAAGCAAAAAAAAAACATTTTTACTGTGTCGTTTTATAGACATTTTCCAATTTATTTTTTTAAGGTTTAAATTTCTTTAAAAAATAAATGGACATACAGGCTCTAAGAGAAAATTAATCACTTAATCGAATGTCATTAATAGTTTTTGCAAAAATTTAGTTCTTTAATCTCTTGCACTCTGTCAAAGGTAAACATTTGAAATTTTTTTTTTTTAATTTTTGGTTTTAACCAATGCAATAAACTTGATGGAATGGAAAAATACCATAGTATTATCTAGTTATTATGTATGTCTTGTTATTTTTTATAAAGAAATTAAATACCTTAAAAAAATAAATTTGAAGAAGTCCATAAACAGATACAGTAAAAATGGGGGTTTCCTTTAAGCGCACTCGGTTTAAGATATATTGAACTCAACACTTCACATTTCTGATCCTCTTAATATCTTTCTTCATATTTACCCTCTAGTGCAGTAGTAAATCAAAAACTTGGTATACAAAAATGGTAATGATTACTTTATCAAGCAGAAAATGTCTTTTTTTCAAAATAACTTGAAACTGAATTTCATTTATTATAACGAATATTTTATTTCCATACTTCCACGTGTAAAAAAAATTGAAAATATATGCTTCTATCTAATATATAAGAAAAGGTACGGAACGGGTTGTCAATATTAATTCTGTTCGTATTTTGTTTGATTATATTTAATTCTAGCAGGCCACAGTGGTCCGCGGCTTCGTCACGGACGTTTTTTTGTCAGTAAAGAGCGTTAATACGTTTTTTTTCCTCTAACAAAAACTTTTAAACGCCGTTTAAACGATCACCGTGTGACATCAGCCTTTAACCCTAGGACTTATACCCGAGTACAAGTGTGGCCAGTATCTCCTTTAAAGTGGGGTACCTCCTTAACCGGTTAAGATATCAACCTAAAACTCCGGATCTAGGAAAACGAAGTCAGTACACGTCGATTGATACCTTATTAATTAAATTTGGTGAAAGCATTGAAAAGATATAAGCTTCAAAAGTCGACACCTGCACGGTCTTATACCCGGGTACAGGTGTGGCCAGTAGCTGGTTTCTTTTTGCTGTTTTCTTCATATTTTCAATGAAACAATTTTAATTTGTTATTAAATTCAAATAATTTTTGTTTATTTATTATTTCTTATAACTAAATATATTATTTAATATAATTTAATTATCATCCCTATTATTGCAAATGTAGCATATAAAAGAATATGTAGAATAATGTAGACATATCGGTTTGCGACATACTGAGCACAAATTACGGATTGAAGTTGCGCATTATCTGTTGATTTACCGACCGTTCTTCAATGATTGGCATGCAAAGTTCTTTGTCGAGTTGGCGAAGAAAGCGTTTACGCCTTGAATTATTGGATGATATGTTCGGATTATTCTCATAGTAAATGATGTACGCTGCCAATGCCGTAAGATCTATCATATTGAAAAAAAGAGACAATGGCCAACACTTTGTCGACCTTTGGCAAGTATATTCGCCGAGCATTTGGCCCATGACGTCCACTCCTCCTTTAGTTTGGTTGTAAAATGCAATCATTTCTGGGTTGCCGCTTTCGGCGATGGAATTATAGTCATGTAAAGATGACAGGAAAATTACTGCTTTCTTCTTCTTCGGCACATATGAGCACATGGCTATGTTTGCCGTAAAACCAAATATGCTTGATCCTTCTGGACGATCTTTGTGTGCCAACATTTCTCTCGGTATGTACGTTTTATTTTTTCTCAGTGTTCCAACCGCCGTCAAATTCATGTTTGGCAAGTTCTCCAGCAAATTTAGCGTAGTAAAAAAATTGTCCATAGTGATGTTTCGTCCGCAAAAACATTTTTAGCTTTTGTTTTGTTTTGCAGCTCAACACTGCATTTATATGTATCTCTCTTTTCGCCTTGAGCGTGGCTCATCTGTTTTCTATGTTGTGCTGTGCTGGCTGAGCGGAAAAAGAGAAGAGTAGACAACAACATGGAGTTTATTGAAATTCTCGCAACACAAACACGTGGAAAGAAACCGATCAAGCAATTCGTGGCATCGGAGGATTTCTTTAAAAACTT
Source organism: Coremacera marginata (assembly GCA_914767935.1). Taxonomy (NCBI): domain Eukaryota; kingdom Metazoa; phylum Arthropoda; class Insecta; order Diptera; family Sciomyzidae; genus Coremacera; species Coremacera marginata. The sequence goes on along the minus strand of OU612046.1, from coordinate 138,505,737 downwards.
AACACTTTAATTTAACATACTTTTTATTAAAATTTCGAAATAAAAGCACCCCTATGCTGTTCTGTAGCACAAATATGACATTTTAAAACTTATTTCATAAAAATCGACTCAGTACTTTTTGAGTTGGAAACAAAAATTTCTACTTGAATTTTATAAAATAGTATAGATTCATATACATTATAGAATCAATAAATTTTCTATGACTAAACAACTCACATTCAACGCTAGTACTGCAAAAAGTAATTTAAATATAGAATCCCCGTGGGGGTTTTTTTTATATACCTCTTCCAAAAAAAAAAGACCCAAAATCGGTTTTTCAGGTTTTCAATGACCGCCATTCTGTAAAAAATAATCGCAAAATTATGATTGAGGTAGGGACCAGAATTGCATCTGTACTGAATCTAACGCCGTTTACTTTTTCCATTTCATATGATTCGAAGTCGAGTTATCCGGGCCGAAAGCAGCATACCTTTTTTTCGACGCCCAACTTTGAAGGCCGACAACTTTTTGAACAACTCTCGTACAAAAGCAAAAAAAAAGGTTTTATTTAATTTAATATGTTCTTAATACAATAAAAAAAAACTGAATTTAAATAACTCTTTGCGTTTTCAAAAGAGAAGTTTTTCAAAAAAGGTCCAAAAACAGCCTTCCAACCAGGAATACTCCCTTAATATATATTTTAGTTTATTTTGTGTTACTTTACATTTTTTAATATAAAAGTTATTAAATCTATGAAACTGCGAAAAAGCTTTGCTTCTCTCGTGTGTCCAATGACGCACCTGTGTGTTTTTTCATAAGGATTTACCTCCAATTCTTCTGAATAATGTGCAGCTGAAACTGGTTAATACGGTCACCAATCTTGGTTTTCGAACAAACTTATCTCTATCATGTTGCACATCACATCAATTCTTGCATATAAAAGTATACTATGTGCTTCGTAATCTTTGAATGACATCAAGTTTTGTCCCTGTTGAAACTAGGACAAAACTGGTATTGCAGTTTGGTCGTCGCACAAGCGCCTTTGGTAGCCTTTAATAACGCAGCCCGCTATGTATATGGCCTAAGAATGTTCGATCATATCTCCACGTTGGCTGTTGCCTATTTAAATACCTTGAAGCGAGACTTTGCATTTCTCTACACCGGATTATTTACACTCGAAGTCCTCCGTATCTTTTTGAAAAGGTAACATTCTGCAGATCAAAAGAAGCATGAACGTGGTGATCCGTAGATATAATTTCGTTAATTTTAGTAGATTGTTTTACTGCCTAATAGTATCAAAACTATTTCCAATAAGCAAAACTTTAAGCATTTAATCTTCGAATACATTTTCTAACTTCCTCTTTTCTTCTTTTTCTTACTGCACTATTATTTTTCTTTAAATAATATATAAAAATAATTAATAATTTATCATTGTGTAAATTCGAGTCATTTTGAGTTCATTATAATGAAATATCAGGTTGGCAACTAAGTAATTGCGGATTTTTTTTAGAAAATAAAAGACAATTTTTTCATGGAACGAAATAACTTTATTCTGTAATGTATTGCCCATTTTGAGCAATGACCTTTTGCTATCTTTCAGGCAGCATCATAATTCCACGTTCATTAAACTTCTGGTTTTTATCAGCAGAAAACTGAACCAGGTACGATTTGACATCAACATTATTATTGAAATGTTTACCGTTCAAGGAGTTTTGCAAAGATCGAAATAAAAAGTAATCAGATGGTGCAAGGTCAGGACTGTATGGTGGATGTGGCAGAACATCCCAACCAAGCTTCAATAATTTTTGCCGAGTGACCAAAGATGTGTGTGGCCTTGCATTGTCATGGTGGAAAACAACACCTTTTCGATTTGTCAACTCGGGCCGTTGTTTTTCAATTGTATTGTTCAATTTTGTTAGTTGTTTAATGTAGACATCTGAATTGATCGTTCGGTTGGATGGCAAAAGTTTAAAGTAGACAATTCATTTGTAATCCCACCAAACTGATAACATAACTTTCTTTTGATGAATATCAGCATTTGATGTTGTTTGAGCTGGTTCACCTGACTTGCTCCATGATCTTTTCTGATTGACATTGTTGTAAGCAACTCATTTTTCATAACCAGTTATCAATCGTTTTAAAAATAGATCATTTCCATTACGTTTCTTTAACAAATCGCAGATGTTAATGCGTTGTGTTAAATGATTTTCTTTCAGTTCATGAGGAACCCATATATCGAGTTTTCGTACATAGCAAAGTTGTTTTAAGCGATTTGCAATGCATGTATGTGATACATGAAGCTTCTCTGCAATCTCACTTGTTGTACTGTGACGATCCGAATCGATTATTGCTTTGATTTGGTCGTCATCCACTTCAACTGGACGACCAGAGCGTTTTTCATCTTTGAGTGAAAAATCACCAGAACGAAATTTGGCAAACCAATTTTGACACTGCCGTTCTTTTAAAGCTTCGTCACCATAAACAGCACATAACTTTTTGTGAGCTTGCGATGCGTTTTTTCTTTTTCGGAAATAAAAAAGCAAAATATGACGAAAATGTTCGTTTTGAATTTCCCTTTTTTCAACAGACGCCAAGCAAAAACTACACCACTGATCAAAACAATTTTTTACTGATTGACAGTTGAAGTAGCAACTATCAAATAACAAAATGTGTTTGACATTTCGATTACGTCAGCAAACCTAAAAATTCAACTAAAGCCATCTATGAGTGAAATCCGTAATTACTTAGTTGCCAACCCAATAGTTTTTAATTTGTTCTTTTGTATTTCTGTTGTTTGTCCAATTGTCAAAGCGGCATGCAAAAGATTTATTCTTATATGTCAACAACTTTTGTTAAATAAGCATAAACTGTTTTATAGCAAATATACTAATATAATCTGAACCTGACATCCTGACGAAACTTGGAGCTTCCAACTGGCGCCAGCAAGCCCAAAACTGAAATGGCTGGCGCAATTTCTTACGACAGGCGGAAGCCGACTTACGGTTGTAGGCGCCACCTAAGTAAGTAAGTAAGTAATCTGAACAAGTCAACAGAACTTAAAAAGCTCAAAAAGATAATTTTTTAGTGAAAAATAGAGATTTTTAGGGCTGTTTTCGCAATTTTTCGACGATAACTCCTAAACTAAGCAAGTTTTTAACCAAGAACCTTCGAACAAATAGTAGGTGAAAGAATAATGAACAACTCTTGTGAACATACTTATATAATCTGAACAGGTCATTAGTATATAAGACTGTTAGCAATAACTTTTAGCTAAAGACAGTAAACCGATATCTCAATTTCTGACGGAGCTGTTGAACAAAAAGTATGGTATAATTTTTTGTCAAAATCGCTAAGACCCACAATATTAAATAGGCCATAAAAAAGAAACGGGCGCAAAATTCACATAGGGTTTTAGACACATTTGATCATAGTAGCTATACCGTAGAATCGCGTTATTTTGTTCAATGTTGCACAGTGTTATACAATTCAAGAATGTCGATTAATTTATGTGCAAGCAAACGTGGGCTCCAATAAGGAAAAAGCCATGATGAAGTACAAACTACTTAAAATTCACCGAAGTCAGAGCAACATAACATCGCTCCACATTTCAAAATCTTAAATTCCTTACAGTTCCATGTTCATCCTAGTTACTTCAATATGATATATTTTATTGGGTTCGTAGATATATTGCACGTAATTGTTATTGTTCAACAATGAACAATTTTATTTTCCACATTTTTAAAAAGTTGCAGTAAATACTGAACCAAATATTGTACTCAAAATAATTGAATTTTTATGAAAAAATTCATTGATTTAATGAAAAATTATTTGGCACAAGGAGCACATAATACAAGTTTTAATTCCGCGTTTATTAACATTGTTATCACATTATTGATGTTGCTTCAAAACAAGCTTCAAATGTTAAAGAACTCATTCATTAACTTAAGAACGTATTTTTTAAAACGTAAGAACTGTTCTCATTTCATTGAAACAATGTAAAATTCCTTTAATTTAAGTTCCTTGACTTAACCCATTATGGTTCCCGTTGAGCTAGAATGATGAAACTTTCCAAAAATATTAAGTTTGGCCTAACTTAGAAAAAAAAAATAAATATTAATGACAAGAATTTCCTCAAAACAAAAAATATACAAAAACGTTTTTCGTTAAGACCAGCGTTGTGTCGACCCGCGGGAGCTACGTATGTCAGTCAAACTTAAAAAAATTCACAAAAGTTTAATATAAAGCTTAAGAAAGACGATATAATAAGAATTATATTTAACTTTATTTTTTTTTTAGATTATTTAGAGGTTTAAAATTAAAGATTAATAAAAATGGAAATATCTTAAATTCCCCAAGCTTGGAAATGTAAGTGCACGTAATTGTTCAGCCTTGAGCGAAAACAGGTTGATTAGATAAATTCTTAAAATTTTATATTCTTTTTGGCGTTCATGAAAATCTATTGTTGTATGATCTTCAGGTTAAGAAAAGAAAACCGTCGCGTTAACACAACGCTGAACTAAAATGGGTTAAGGACAGAAATTTATTGAAATAATGAAACATACATTGGATACATTTTAATGAATAATTCTGTGAAAATGAAAATAATAATTTTAAAACATAATTGAAATAATAATGTTGACATACTTTAAACTTTTATATAGGATACTTTTTTCAGAATATTCAATAATCAATTGTACCTTAGAGAATGTAAAGTTAAATATAACAAAGAAAGGAATGACAAAATAAAGTATGCACTTTCTTTTCGATACATTCATGAGCCTTCTGTTTATTTTCTTCATATTCTAATAAAGTTGTAATGAGATTTAAATATTATTACATACCGTTTGAGCTTTTTAGATCACGATGTATTATCGAAATTGGGGCTTCATTGTGTAAATAATTCATGCCGCGTGCTATTTGTATCGCCCAATTGACCAGCACATCTGGCGGTATTTTACGTCCAGCGAGAATGCGATTGAGCGAGCCACCACGTGAGTATTCCATGACCAGGCATAACTTAGGCGGTTTGAGACAAACACCACGCAATGCAACGATATTTTCATGTTTCAAAGCCCAGAAAAGTTTCGCCTCCTGCAAGACATTGTCACGCATTGTTTCCATATCTTCGTCGGCGGTTTGTCGTGCTGCCTTGATTGCAACTTCTTCATTGCCATAATAGCCGCGATGTACTTTACAAAAACCACCCACACCGATTACTTCCTGAATATCCAATTCTTCATATTCGATTTCCAATGGTTGAATGTCGCCAATGGCAGAAGGCACATTAATGAGCATTGGATCCTGATTTGTGACAAAATTCGAGGGAAATATGCCGACCTGGCGGGGAAAAAAACGAAAAAAAAAAAATTACAATGGGTTGATTATGAAACTTTATTTCTGACGAAACATAAATTTTGTAAAAAAAAACATATTAAATTATTCAATTATTATTCCCTAACTACTACTTACTAAATATAATTTTTTGTTATATAATTTTTTTAACAAATATAATTTTAAAATTATAATTTTAACAAAACATATACCAGAGGGAAGTAAGTATCTGCGCTTTTTTGTTTTTGGCGCTCGCTTCTCTATTTATAAACGTTTTATCACCTTATGCAAAATTCTTCTTTAACTTTCATTCTAAGTGCCGTTATGTTTAATTTGTGAATATAAAGAATAGTAATATTTCGTGATTTGCTTAGGAAAAAAGTATTTGTGCAAACATAGATAATGTTAACATTACAGTTTAAGAATGTACAGCAAATTGAAGCAGTTATTATTTTTTCAATAGGAAGTCGTAAGTAAAACTATTGTGTACATACGTCACATATAACATTTACACCAAATGCGGAGGAGGAGCACAGATTGATTAGAGGCTTACATGAAGCTGGTACAAAAATTGCCGATAAAGCTGCCAGTCAACCGACATAAAAATACCATTTCTAGTTTTCTGAAAAATCCCGATAGTTATGGCGACCTTAAGCGCTGTAGCAGACCGACCAGTATCAACGAACGGCGTAAACGGGAAATTTGGCGTCTAGCAGTGGAAAAAACATGTCTTGCTTGGAGATCAAAGGTTACTTAGATCTGAACGATTCGAGGAGAAGAATCCATCATTGGGCAGCTTTTGGGTATGGTGGAAAGTCTCCACTTTGTTTCATACCAACCAAAACGAATGCAGAAATGTATGCAAAGTTGTTGGACGATGTACTCATCGAATTCGCTGGGGACCTGTATGAAGGTTTTTGGATCTTCCAGCAGGACAACGCCCTAATTCACACTGCGCGCACTACGAAAGATCATCAAGAATCTTCATTTTTTTTCATCAATACTCGTCACTCTTTTGGAATGACATCCGGTTAGCCCAGATCTAAACCCAATTGAGGACTTGTGGGGAATACTCTCAAACAAAGTTTACAAGAATGATTGACAGTTTGAGACCATAAAACAGCTCAAAGAGATTTTGATAGTTGAGTGGGATCAAATTAGCCCCATAACTTTAAAACAACTGGTAGAATCCATGCCAAATAGGATTCATCACGTTTTGTTAAAAAAGGAAAAACATATTAATTGCTAAAAAAAAAATTAAACAAAAACTTCTGAATATTTTTAATTTAACATATTCAGACATCCACATATAATTACTTCCTAAGGTGTGCTATTATTTAATTTTGAGTTATTATTTGTGCAATCAATTTAAACATTTGAATTGTTTTGTTTCTGTCGCCGTTTTTTAATAGTATGTTACTAAATAAAGTTTAAAAGATTGCGATTATTTTTAGTTGTTTTTTTTTCAAATTAAGTTGATGCACATATAAAGGATGATTCAATACGAGGTCCCCATTTCAACTGGGTTGTTGTGACAGCTGTTATGTGTCATGAATAGACTTACTCCTGAACAACCTTTAATAATTGTGGAAACTTACTACCAAAATCAGTCTTCAGTTTATTAAACAATCGCTTTATTGAGGGAAACGTTCGATGTTAAATCACTTGTTTATGTCGACAAACCCGAAACTATTCACGCTTTGAAAACCAACATTACTCGTGTTATTCAAGGAATACCGGCCGATATGCTCGAAAGAGTTGTCGAAAATCGGCCATTTAAGAGTTAATCGTGGGCAACATTTGAAGGAAATAATTTTTAAGCATTGATTTGTAGGAACCAAACTATCATTTCAAATAAAGATTTGCATCAATACATTGATTTTTATGCATTTTATTTAGAAAAATTAGGAAGCTCTTATTAGATCACCCTTTACTTATTTCTCTGCGGTAGTAATAACAGATTTACGAAAATCAACAAACTTAAAAACTCATTCAGTGTAAAAAAAATCCAGATTTGCAGCGAACGACTGTATTTGAAGGACTGTATTTGAAGGACGGACTGAAAAACAGTATTTTTAAAAATATCTTAAAAGCAACATATTATGAATTTGAGTTAGTCGATAACTATAGCTATAGCTTTCAGCCGTAAGCCTGTTAAGAATTTAAAATTAAGCGTAGCAAATGGAATAATTAATAAAAAATTAGATAAAATAAACGACAATGACGTCACATTGTGCTACAGATAAACAAAAGCGTTGTTATCATAACGACTTTTGTTAAAGACTGATAAGAACAGCTGGAATAGTGTGTGCCTTGTTTAAAAAAGGCAAAATAAAGTAATATTATCTTTGATTAGCATATTTTTTGCTACATTAAATATTTACTTCATATGTGTACCAAAAAATCATATAAGAAACAACAAATACCGATTATGAAGTATATTTTTTTAAAAGATATTTAGAGAGCCGGTATTTAGAAAAGACAGAATTGGCTATCTGACTTAATTAAAATAAATACGTTTCTTCCATATGCTAGAATGACAAAATCAATTGATGATTTAATTAATAAAAAAAGTATATTTACAAAAATAATAATTTATAAAAATAGTGCTACTAACATTCTGAGTATTTTTTAAATAAATAAAATAATAAAAACGAAATTCTCACTATTACGAATTAATTTATAGAACTCAGCGAATTCTATTACTCTTATTTCGTGTCTGTACTACGAATTTTCAAGAGAACGAACTAATTTGTTGGTCCCTTCCGCATTCGCTAAAAGGCTCGTTCCGAATTAGCTTTAGGGCAATTCAACTGTAATGGTGTATTGCAGCGGTTCTCAAACTTTTGTGGCGACGGAACCCTTTTAGAAAGCGAAACATTTGGCGGAGCCCTAAGATAATCAAAAAATGGCTTTATGTGTATTCTAATCTTGATTTATTTTTAAAATCTATATTAAAATAAATTTTTCTTTATTAAAAAACAAGAAATTATTTATTCACTTTATTAAAGGACATAAGAAATAAGGCCTGATACAAGAAAGTTGAATTCTCATATCAGGTTCGGTATCCAGTCTATTCAGGTATTTAGATTTTGTAGTTGCATAGGTTAAGAATTCTGTTTCGCACACGTGTGTTGTTGGAGACGGAAGGAGAAAATTCAGGGCCTGAATTTAAAGAAATGAATATTCATCACGGATACTGCACTAAAAACCATTCAAAAGCATTGTTTTGAACAGTGACTCCATACTGGTGCCTAATGACATTTCTTAAAAATATTAATAAATCTTGTTTGACCTACATTCAAGCTGTGAACAAAAGCAATTTGAATCCATGAATGAATTTTAATTCTTGTATTCTGTTCATTGGGAAAATACGCCTCAAAGCATGCCCGCACAGTATTGAGATATTGGAACAATTCTTCAAACACATCATACTGAAACATTTCTGAGCCGCTAACGAACTCACTGCTGAGCTATGAAAAGCTTTCTATTTCTCTCTTGCCAACACGAATAATCCATAATCTAATTTTATTTTGAAAGCGGTAATTTTGTTAGTAGCGTTGAACACTGTTGTCTGTATTTGGGTAAGTAGGATAAGAATCAGCAAGACAACCATAAGTATTTATGAACCGAATAAAACGAATCTTTACCCGATCCGACTAGTGATTGGGGATACTCATATTTATTTGAGCCGCCGCATCGCAGCTTTGTAGAAGTGAGAATGAATCGGGTTGCGTGCACTGAGAGTAGAGTAGGTTTTGTACTTGTTTTCTAAGAGACACAAAAAAGCTATCCGTTGCAGATTTTTGGTCCGTACTCGAAGTTGAATTCGCTTAAACAATAACAAATATGTGTGTGTTAACGCAATTATTTATGCATGTGCATTTTATTAATGAAATAGAAACTAAATTTTGTTTTAGTTTAGTTAAAGTTTCGTTAAAGCCCCCACAGAGGCTTTGAGTAACGCTGGTATATTGGAACAAATCATCAGAATAATTTTATTGTATTTTTTTTTTTAAGAAAATATCACAAAATTTTCGGTTATTTTTTTACATTGAAATAGTTTTTTTAGAGTAATTAAATTAAAATCGGTTTGGTATATTTTATACATATGAGTGCTTTTTTAGAGTATTAAAAACAATACTCAAATTAAATGTACAAACTACTTAGTTTGGTGTATTTTATAGACTTAAAACTTTTCAAATTTTTTGGTTTAAAAGATAAATTTTATTTGGTGTTAAGGGGGCTAAAGTTTTGTAACTTTTTTTTACCATTTCTTTTTATTTTTTTATATGAATGCACATCTCAAAAATATTGTCTCCAAATTTGAAGTCGATACAAGTATAACTAACGGAGATATGCATTTTTAAGTAAGTGTACCTCGAACGCCGATTTCATAAACTCATAAACTTTTAAATGCGTTTTTCTCAAAACTACTTTCAAAGTCCGTGTGCACTGACATTTAAAAAGTATTTGACCAATTCATTTCAAACTTGGTACGCATTTTCTACATAAAAAATACCTCCCCTAACGTTTAATGAATTTTTTTTACATTAAGGGGGTTTTCCAACCACAAAATGGCGGAATTTTTTGTGGGAAATAGCAGATTACGCTTTAGATGGCCACCAAAAATTTTTAAATGAAGAAAATACACATAGAACGTTGAGGGAAGGCTTTGATGAAACTATGACTAAATTTTCATGGTTTTTATTTCAGATAATTTCTGACCGAGATAAAGTGGACACCGCAAATTGTTGTTTTTCTAAGACGTTCTCGGGCAAGCTCTGTCAGCGGCTTGTTTTTCAATATTTCCGCATGAAACATGGTAAAAAGTATTCTTAATAATGTACAAAAGGTTTGAATAAAATTGCTCAATCCATACTCTTAAAAAATTCACAAAAAAGTTTTTTTTTGTTACGCTGATTCCTTTACCCCCCTTTAATACACTTTTCATTCTTTTTGCAACTTACTTTATACAAAAAATTAGTGGACAAAATTTCCGCATAAGCATGTGAAAAAATATATAATTTTTATAACACTTTGATTTTTTGTACATTTTTTTGTTATTATATATTTATGAACACGAAAGCATGTTGCAAAGCAATAAAGATTATTTGTTGTGAGTCTCGTTTTTCAAACCAACATTAATGCAATGAAAATAAAACTGACTTTTATTTATTACTTTTTTTATATTTGTAAACAAGAAAAATTAATTGGGTCAAAAATGTTTACTTAATTTTAAACTCCAAACATTAAAAATACTAAAAGTATTTTCTTTACCAAATATTTTTAGTGGTGTATTCTAAGCATTTGAAGCAGTGTATTTTATACACTCTATAGTTGTGAATTTTATGCACTTAAAGGAGTGTACATAATACTTCAAAATGTGGTGTATAATTTGTCTAAAATATAAAAGAAAAACTCGAAGAGTAGTGTGTTGCGAGGTCAAAATACCGGCTAAGTTGACAATATAGATTTTCAAGACACAAGTCAATGGTATGTACTGTTTCATAATTAGGAACTCTAAAAACTTTTGGGATCTCTTTTCTCTAAAGCTTTATATATTGCTTTTGTGAGTTTATACTCTGGGACCCTTTTTATACAAGCTCTTCCAGTTGAACTGAGAAAATTCAGAGACTTTTTACTAGATTTGCAATAATTCAAGATGGTCTAAGAAATTCTGGCATATTATGTAAGAATGTTTTTTTTTTTTTTTTTTTGATATTCCATCTCTAGAGAAAAACTATCAATATTTCAACATTATGTTCGTGAAGGAACAATCTGAATGAACTAATCACAGTTTTTTTGGGCTGACAAGCTCGGTTTGTCAGAATAGAGACTTTATTCTTTTATAAGGTTTAAGTAGAAATGTTTTGCTTTTATATTTTCGCTAGCAGTCATGAGATACAGGCATTTACATTTGATTAAAAAATATTTAGATATTTTTATCATAAGATCTAAATATATTTTCTTCTGCAGGCACATTCAATTTTGTCGTTTTTTGCATTTTTACTCATTAAATCGTGGCTGTACAAGAAACGGTGGGAGTATAAATATATTTGATGTACCGAGGATATGCCTTTTAAGCCATTCTACGCAATTCTGAAAAAAAACTTTCAAAAAAGTGCATATCGTTACCTTAATATAGAAAGGCCCTAACTCAAAAGGCCCTAACTCAATAGGAGAAGGAAAAAACTTTATAAAAAATAAAGTTCTGTAGTTTCGAATTTTTTACAAACAAATTTTTTTATTAAAACCTATAAGTGATGTAGCAATGAACAATTCCTTTTTACTGCAGAAATTGCAGAACTTTGTTCTTTAACAAGTTTTTTTCCCCCCCTATAATGTTAAAAAAAATTGAGTTAGGGCCTTTCTACATTAAGGTAGCGATATGTTTTTATTTATTTAACTTTAAAGAGCGTTATATACGTTTTCGTACTCAAGTGATATTCAGAGGTTGACTTACGATTTTTCGTAATTAAGCAAAAAAAAAAAAAAAAAAATCGTTAGCAAAAACCTTATTTTCTATTGAAGGAATGTATTTTGGTCACTTCTGCGTAAGGAAAAGTTAGAAAAATTGTCGAAGTGATTTTCAAAAATTTTTTAAAAAAGCGTACGTGACGCTACATTTTTTAATGATTTTTGTTTTTAAATATGATCTACCAATATTGCAGTGAAGTTTTATATGAATAAAGCATTTTCTGTGTAAAAAATGTTTTTATAAGTTTTAGCTTTTAGTCTTTATTTTAGGCAAAAATATAAAAAATATTCTATTGAAATGAGACATCGAGCTTAAATTTAGTAGAAACCTTTTTTATTTCAAACTTACCTCATGATAAGAAATAAAAAAAAAAAAACGAAATAGCCATTTCAGCCCTTGAACGAACTTTGACCTATGATTTTATGATCAATTGTGTTGTGCGTGTTGTGAAATGTTTGAAATGTTTGAATGATCGAGAATGAGTTTTATGCCAACTCCGAACGGCTTATGTTCTCAAGAAGCTTTTCATGGCAGTTTTTACTCCTGATTGTCTGAGTGTTTGCCATTGTCTGCAGAGGTGATGGCCGAACAGAAAATTAATTCAATTGAAACTTTCTGTGTCAGATGGGATTCGACCCTGGGTTCTATCGCACCCCAACCAGTTTGTCCCGGCCACCACGGAAAGAAAATAAGTAAAATAAAGACAAAACTTGCGACCACCATCAACACATTGATCCAGTGCAAAATTCCATAATTTTTTCCAAACTGTAGAAACTTTTTATAAATCCATCAAAATTAAACTAAAACCTCCTACCACCACCTTGCTCAAGATATATAAAAACAGCTTTTAATTAAATCTTGAGTATCTTTACAAAAAGCTTTAATAAAAACAAAATATTATTTTAAAAAAATCAAACAAAATATTAATATCTGAAAGCATTTCGCGACGTGAGAACTAGAGGATTTTATGAGGGTTCACCCAGAGTTGCATTTAGCATTGCTTTATTAACCCATTTTAGCCCGTTGGTCGATTTTTGACCACTAAATCTCAAATTAATTTCTAGAAAAAATACAAAAGATTTTTTCAAACTCTTTCCGAATATGCACGGTTTAGTTAAATTCAGCTAAGCGGTTAAAAAAAAATGCATTTTTATACCTCAACGCGTATTGTGTAAGGGGTATATTAACTTTGTAATTCCGTTTGTAACGCCAAGAAGGAGGCGTGGCAGGTATAGAACAATACATATATTTTTGATCAGCATCATCTCCTGAGTCGATTTCCGTGTGACCGTCTGTCTGTCCGTCTGTCGACATGATTACAGCCGCAATTGTAAAGCTATCGCGCTGAAATTCAAAATATAAGTTTATTTTTAAAAAGGAAGATCAAGTTCGAGAATGGTCCAAATCGGATAAAAATCACGCCTACCTCCCATACAAAGTAACTTTATTTTTATTAACCGTAAAATGTCTTTAAAATCCACAAAAATTAAAGAAATGCCTCGAAATTTGGCATGTAAGCTTTGCTCTTCAGTCTTAATCCTAGCTATAATTTGGAAAAATCGGACGGAAACCACGCCTACCTCCCATACAAAGTGGCTTTATTTTAAAAGTAAAATCTCTTAAAAATCTGCTCAAATTAAAGAAATGTCTTGAAATTTTGCATATAGGCTTTGATATATAATATAGACCATCACTATGATATTTGGCAAAGTCGAATGAAAACCACGCCTACCTCCCATACAAAGTAACGTCATCAAAATTGGAAAACTTTCGTTAATATATAAAACTGAATATCATCGTGTATGTCGTGGCTAAAGACTTCGAATATACTTTAATATGGCCGCGGGGGGGGGGTAGGGGTATTTTAGCTTCGGCACCCTGCCGAACCTCCATCCTTACTAGTTTTGACAATTTTTGAAAAAAATCAAAAAATATATATGAATGTAATGTATAATAAAACTATTTACGTACAAGGCAGCCTTAGCTTAAAATTTTGTTTTGAAATCAAAAACTTACAACAAACACATAAAAATATGAAAAATACTGGTTTACTAATGTTAATCAAAATATCTATACAAGGTAGTGTTACTTGTACAAAAACAACTTTCGACGCACTGTTTGCTTGCAGTTTTGATTTCTTGCTTTAGTTGAAATTAAAAGATTTAAACAAAGCAATTGTGAAAGTAATCTGAATAAAAGGGATTACTATAAATATTGCGTCCACAGGGATGTTACATTATCTTGGTGTTGTTATTCTTAATCTTGGTGTTGCTATACACCAAAGGTGTTTCTGTGAATACAATTTGCTCAGGTGTTTATGAAAGTGCTACTGGCAAAAGAGCCACCAAGATATATCTTGAGAGTCACTGTGGTGACAGTTTTGGGCGCTCCAAACAAAAGGTGTGCTCTTCGGAAGCTAATGTGGACAGTGCTATGACTTTTCGATCCTGCCATTGATGTCTATAGAATCTGCAAACACCAAGTTGCTCTCTCAGAGATCAATTTGGCAATTTTCACTCCATCGCTGTCGCTATCGTTCATCAGTAGGAACATTAAAGAATTTTTGGGCAACCTCTTTTTTTAACTTCTTACAAATATCGCACATCCACATATTCTTAATTATTTAAAATTTATTTTAAAAATCAAATTTCGAACTGACAAACCAAAAAAATAAAAACCGGCTGACTGATTTGACATCAATCAGTGCAGTGGGTGCGAGGAAGAAAACGACACAGCTGCTAACACTACCTTGTATAGATATATCTGGATTGTTAGTTTGCAAGACTACGTCGTTTAATTCTTTTTTGAATCCCTGCCTTTTATATACAAAGCATTTATAAGAGAAGAAAACAATGCTCTCACCTTATCGCCAATTTTGCCTGTCCACCAGCCTTCATCTCCTGAGATGTTGCTGTCCATAGACAGTACGAGAACAATTTGTCCACGTCGCAATGTGAGTTCATCTTCACCTTGTGCCTCATAGTCGTACAAAGCTGTCCACAGGCTACCATCAGGGGCAGCTGGTGTTGTTGAATGATTGAGGCTGCTGCTATTGTTGCCGTTTCCATTACCATTGCTTGTTCCGGCGCTAACGGTATTTGTTGGTGGCATATTCGACGTGTCTGGGTTATGCTCCTCGCTGATGGATAGCATTGGGGAAGTGTTGCTGTGAACGTGCTTGCTGCGGGCTGGCATAAAAGAAATTTTTTTTTCTGTGCCGCACTTAGTGGTGAGAATTTTTTAATTTATGTATTTGTTTTTTTAGACAATGGTGGAGCAAAGTAAACGTTGTGGTGGCTGCTGGAGCCATGCCTTGTAGAGGAGCTGTCGATAGATGCAGCGGAACTCTTAAGCTTTTGATGTTTTTCTCTATCAGGCAGTAATGAAGGCGTAACTGAAATCGAAAGAATTAATGATGAAATTTTGATAAGATATGAAAGAAGAAGAGTAGTTGGAGTGCCAAGATTAACAAGTTAATATTCAACGGAAAGATTAAGCAATGGAAACATCTATTTTACAGAATCATCAAATTATTAAAAGAGGAACACAGACAATTTAAAGATTCCCTTTTGTGGCAAGATAACAGATAAATTTGGAAGAGCAGAATTATATCAATGCAAAACAAGAAAAACATTTGATACTGAACCTGGCTAAAAATACGTGTTTATCTTAAAAAATCTACTCCCATCCGTACCCCCCACACACAGCATATTTCAGCATGGCAGCAAGCAACCACAACATCGAACAAAAAAAAAAAAACAGCTAACGTTCACAATATGTGCTCCTCCGCATAAGAAAGTTTAATCCAAAAAAGTGTCAACAGCCAACCAAAAACAAAACTTCTAACATCAGCCATCAATGTACCCACTGTACGTTCCTCCTAACGCCACAAGGCATGGAAAATAGCAGCAAAAACAGCACAACACAAAGCCGTGTACACTGCACTATTGTTTTTTTTTATTTTTTTGAGTAAGCAGCTAATGCACCACTAGCAAACGGGTGGGGTGAGCCCAGCACTGTGTCAAAAAGTTAAGTTAATTTTTTTCCGAACTATTTCTTTAGCTGAACTGCTACAAACTGGCGGCGTCAAAATATATTTAAATTTTTAAGAATAACTCTTCTTATTTTTGTACACACCTCCAATTTCACAATATTTTTAAGTTCCAGCGGAGCTCCAGCGTACGTTCAGTAGAATAGTCTCCAACTTCTTGAATATTTTTTTTTCAACGTAGTCTTTTCTTGCTGCTAACGTTCACCTCACACAAAAGCAAACATTTTTTCACACAAATTTTTCGTTCGTTTTCTTCAATTTAATCGCTTAATTTTGTTAAAACTATTTTAATTTATATTGTTTACTATTATTTGGCGTGGTTTTTTTAAGATTTAATTTAGTTTTTTTCGCTTTTGAAGTGCAAATTTCGTTCATTTGCGATTTTTCGTCGTTGTCGTTTTTCACCGTTCCGCTTTGCCATGATATTCGGCCATTTATTTTTTTCACTTTTCCTTAGTTTGTCTTCTTCGAGTGCAATTCAGAAATGTCATAAATCGAATAAATGCTGTCAAGTTAAAAAGGAAAGCTGAAGAGCCGTGGTGGAAAAAAGATAACAGCAAGTTGAAGGTATAGAGTTGACAAGTGTGAGGAGTGCAGCTAGATCTTTGTGGAAAATAAAATTGCTTGAAGAGTACGTTCAACGTATGGGTACTTAATTGGTTTGTGAGTCTGCTAATTTTGTCATTTCTTATTTGGGAGGTTTTTGTCTAAAATATTTTGTGTGGATTTTTTTTAGTTGTTTAGTATGCTTAAATACTGTTTTATATCTGATTATTTGCACGGTTCTATGGTGTAATGGTTAGCACTCTGGACTTTGAATCCAGCGATCCGAGTTCAAATCTCGGTAGAACCTTTATTTATGAAAAATGTGTTAATTTTGTGCAACATTATTTTGTTTTTATGGCACTTGCTACAGCAGAAGCTGAATTTTTAGAACGCTGTACTAAGACGTTTGAATAAATCAAGTAACAATCAATCCCATAACTTGAAGCACATGATTGAATAGGAGTTTTCACATGGTACAACATGCCATGTCCATCCGACATGTATCATTCGAAAGCAAATCCGGACCATCTGACATGTCGTACTGTGCAACATCATGTGGGTCCGACTCGGTGCATTTTGCATTTTATTAAACTCGACTTCCACTTGACGGTCAAGTCTTGTCGGTCAATTTCTTAACATTCCCTTTTAAATTTGACGTTTCAGTTTACACACATCAAGAGTTTACGATCAAGTTTTGAGAGGGTAACAAGACACCCAAAGAACAAGGAAGAGTAGTACATAGTACGTTCGCACTGTGCCGAAATTTCGTGCATTTGATGAATGGTTGAATTATAAGGTTGTCGCTAGGTAGAGAGCCAGTACCTATAATTGTCAAATCCATGGCAGAATTATAAGGTAGGGTCGACTCGAAGAGGAATGGAGTAGAAAGCAGATTAAAGCGAGATTGGTGTCAAAATCAGCTGTTCATCGCAAATTTCTTTATGCTCACGTTTCGCAGTTGTTTTTAGGTTAAAACTGTTACAAGTTTTTTTTTGGAATTTTAAGACTTCTTTCACATTTTATAATTTTTATTACACTTTTTTTATAATATTTTCACTCAAATTAGCACAAATTTAACACCCGCTGTTTGCAACTTGGAAACATAAAATATTTTCTTCATTTGCAATTTCTACGAAATTCGTCGTATTGTCATATATGTTCCTTCTCATTATCCACACATCGTTGACGCGTGAGAGCACTCAGTGAAGCGGCCCTACCTTATCATTGTATCATGGTCAAATCGAAGTTCATAGAAAGCTCATAGAAAATCTGCAAATGCTCTCTTTTTTAACCAGTTCTTCTTTCGTTTCATTCGCAAAATTGCCTGACTTTGATAGTTATGGGTACTGAGAAGAGAGTGCGATCAGCCCTGCGACAACCTTATATTTCAACTATTACTGTGTTTACATGCAGAGTTAACTCAGGGTTTACTCGTAGTTAACCCAGTAAAACTGTAACCCTAAAAATGTAAAAAAATCTACAGCTATTTTCTACTACCATTCTTGCTACTATTTTGCCAACTAATTCTACATTGAACATTTTTACTTTTTTAACATACTTTTTATTACTACTGTATTCTATTAAAAAAAAACAAAATGACCATTTCAGCCCTTGAAAGGACTTTGAACGAGTTTCTGTTGACCAATTGTGTTGTGTGTGTTGTGAATTTTTCTAGCACAAGTGTTCGAGAACTGAGCCTTCAAGTTTTATGCCGACTCTGAACGGCTTATGTTCTCAAGAAGCTTTTCATGGCAGTTTTTACTCTCGGAGGCTTGCCATCGTCTGCAGGGAGGTTACGGCCGAACAGAAAAATTAATTCAATTGAAAAAACTTCCTGTGTCAGGTGGGACTTGAACCTGGGTTTTCTGGCGTATGGGCCACACACTCTACGCCACGACCACGACTGTATTCTACTTCTGTTCTTTTATTTTGTCCTACTATTTTCCCACACTATTTTCTACTACTATTTTCTGTTACTATTTCTACTTCCATATCTACTACAATATTCAACTACTAATACTATTTTCCACCTTTGACTTATTTAAATCCTTGTCCTAGTTCTTATTCAAATCCTTACCTCCAAATTCTTGACAAATCCTTATCCAAATCCTTGCTTAAATCCTCGACCAAACACTTGTCAAAATCGTTGTTCAAATCCTTGCCCAAGGACAACTTGCTTGTATAATAGCAAACGTGGGCTCGAAGGGTGAAAGGTATTAAATTTATTTTTTATATGCTCAATAATTTTAATTTGAACTCAATAACAGTTTTATATGTTTATATTGATTTGATGTAAATTTTTTTTTTTAAAAAAAATTTTTTTTTAATCTGATCGAAAAAATGTGATTAGGTTTTATTTCGTATCTAAAAAATATCGATCAAAAAATATCTCTTGCTTCTGATCGAAAAAATAACGATCACAAAATGATTTTTATTTGTGATCGAAAAAGTAACTTTTATTTCTGATTGAAGAAATAAAGATCAACAATTATTTTTAATTCCGATCGGAAAAATAACGAATTAAAAAGAATTGTTATAATTGACGAAAAAAAAATTTGTCTAAAGTAATTTGTTTAAAGTGATTTCAATCTTAAGAATCATGAAAAAAATCATGTCAAAAACGTGATCTCTGACTCCCTAGCGTCAGATTGCTACATTTACAATTATCTTACAATAATCTTTTATACATGATCTTTTGTTCTAAAACTTAAACAATAATCGTTATTTTTCATCCCTGATATGTTTCTATATCTTCAAGTAATTGCTAAAATTAATTTTTAAATTGCTTTAAAATGAAAGTATTTTCTAAAATTATTTATAATAAACACACAATTTATAACTGGCATTGCTGTGCAGCTACAGCGAACACCTGTGCTCGAGTGGGTGGTGGGTGGTGAGCGGCAAGTGGCACTGGCACACACATTAAGCACACGCAAAATTAGCTTCCACATAAGAGAGCACTTAAAAGAGAGCGAAACTGCTGAAGCTGCAAAACTCTACACAAAATAGAAATAGCAACAAAGCAAAAATAACAACAATTTCACGCTCACACAGCATCCAACAAAGTAATAGCCGACAAAATTACCCAAAAACAACAAAACTTACAACAACTACAACAAGAAGATGAGTGTGCCTGCAAAAGAAACAAACGAACGATTGAACGAATCCTGTGTATCCTGCGAGTAAAACACACATTCGAAGGATTTTAGCAAAAGAATTTTCTTCAGTAACGCGCAAGAATTCGTCGAACACTGAACACAAAATATGAACGGGCGGGCATTGAGTGAAATTTGAAAATTTGCATTTTGTTGTTGTGCTGGGAAAATTTTCCACACAACACTAAATAAAAAAAAAAATGTGAATAAAATTATATAAAAAAATTGTGTCTAAAAGAAAGAAAAATGTTTAAGCTTTAGCAAATTGAAATGAGCAGAACTCATTTTTACTAAGAAAAGTTTAAACGAGAAAATTTCAGCAAAAGTGAAGCTGCGGAAAATGTGAAAATTGTGTACGCCTGCATAAAAGTATATATTAACCCGTTACCACCCACCCGGGCATTCTTTGTGCTGTGCTGTGCTGTGCTGTGTTATGATGTGCTGGATATGTGTGGATGCTGCAGAGCTACAAGAAGAGTGTGTCTGTCAAATTGCGTGTGAATGTGTGTTAGGAAGATTTTTTTTTTCTTTTTTACTTGAAAAGAACAACATTTTTGCAAAAACCCTTCAAGTCAATTCCAATTTTATACATTTCATTGCTGCATAAATAAAATGATTTATTTTTCAGTTGCTAAAAAGTAGCTTTTAAACATTCTAGCAGTGCTAGTGTGAAATTACGCCTTAATGGCTTTATTAATTAACCCCCCTTAACTGCATTAGTTCACACGTCAAAATTCGCAAAATCTTCAATAACTCAATTTGGGGCTGTTATTTTAAATGAAAAAAAAAAAACTAAGCAGCAGCATGGCATTAACTAGAGCAAATTCAACAGCAGCAGTAGAAGCAGCGTCGAAAAGATTTTCTTTTTTTTTTATTATATCAAAAACTTTTAATTCAAAACTCATATTATTTTAGAGCTATTATTGACATTGATAACAGCTTAACACTTAGATAAAGCAGCAGGGGGAAAACATGATTGGTAAAAATTTATCGAATGATAATAGCTGATCTATAAATAATTTTTTTTTTATTATAAAAAATAAAACATTTGACTTTCTAACTCCTTAATTCACTTAAACATTTAATTTTTTAACTATACCTACGTTATTTGGGCAGCAAAAATTCGTTAAAATCTACAAAAATTTATAACTTCTACTTTGCTCTAATAACACATTCAAACAGATGAAGACTATTTGATTATAACAAAGTTACTATGGATATACGATAGAGAACATCATGCTATTAATCTTTATCACTTCACAAAAACTACACCTATGATGCCAGTAAAAAAATTGATTCCAATCATGTCACGTCTAAAAAGAGTTTTCTCTATTATTAACAGGGGTGAAATCTAGTAAGTTGATAGTTGACAGTCGCTGTTTTGATTGTCGTTTTTGAAAAGGACACCTAAATAGCTGTCCATGACATCAATAGGAAAACAGTGATTGTCAATTTGATAATCGCCTTACATGGAGCATAAGCGTTGATTTTGAATATCTGTTTATCAATTATCACTTAAGCCGATTCCACCCCAGATTTAAATTTTCATGCCCTTAAAAATTACATTAAAAAGTTACTTACTGCCATAAAAAAGCCTTTGCCTCCGCATTTTAATTTTGAAAGAAATTATCCCAAACTAATGTCATTCTCACACCTGTGAATAAACTAAGGATCGGACAAATACTTCTTAGGAAAATTAACACTGTTATAATATTGAATGCATCCATCCCAATAGAACAATTGAACATACCCCGTTAATACCACATGGCTTATGAAATACATTTCTGCGAACAGGGGATCAAAACCTCTACCAAAGTGTACCAAGAAACCGTTTTGGAAGCTGTTGCAAGGACACTTAACCCTTCTCGGTTCTAAAACCAATCGTGGACTTCCCAGGAGGCTCATAATGCTAAAACGACCCAAACTTGGCTCCAAACAATTTTCCAGCATTCATTTCCTCTGAAGAATGGATCTCTGGCAGTCCCAATTTTAATCCGCTGGATTACAAAATGTGCACAATTTTAGAGGACATGGCTTGCCACAAAAGATACCCCAATATTGATTCTCTTAAGACAGCTTTTATTCGTATTTTTCATAAACGGCATTCGTGCGGCGGAGCCTGACATTTCAAATGAATATATCTCGTTTTTCAGTGGCGGCCGTGGCACAGTGAGCAGAGTGTGTGACCCATACGCCAGAGAACCCTGGTTCGAGTCCCACCTGACATTTTTTTCAATTGAATTAATTTTTCTGTTCGGCCGTCACCTCTCTGCAGACAATGGCAAACTTCAGAGAGTGAAAACTGCCATGAAAAGCTTCTTGAGAACGTAAGTCATTCAGAGTCGGCATAAGCTGGTAGGTTCAGCTCTCGATCGTTTGTGTTCAAACATTTCACAACACACACAACATAATTGATTATAAGATGCCCGGTCAAAGTCCTTTAAAGGGCTGAAATGGCCATTTCGTTTTTTTTATTTTTTTTTATATCTCGGTTTTGTGGGAAATATATATTAAATATATAGGAAAAAAAAAATTTTGTCCAAAAATCTTAATTAGTTTTAATTTTATAGCATAAAATGTATATAACAGTACTTATGTCCCTACTAAGTATAATAAAGGGTGATTCAATACGAGGTCCCTTTTTCAACTGGGTTGTTTTGACAGCTGTTATGTGTCAAATGGCTTGTTCACATGACGTTTGTGTATAGTATTCAATACGACTTAGTCATAAATAGACTTACTCCTGAACAACGTTTATTAATTGTGGAAACTTTCTACCAAAATCAGTCATCAGGTGGAGAAACAATCGCTTTAATGAGAAACGTTCGATGAAAACATCATCTAAAGAAATGTTCCTGTTATTTGGACACCAATATCATGTGATTTGGCGCTATTGGATTACTTTCTTTAGGGATATGTTATAAATCACTTGTTTATGTCGACAAACCCGAAACTATTGACGCTTTGGAAACCAAACTAGCTCGTGTTATTCAAGGAATACCAGCCGTTATGCTTAAAAGAGTTGTCGAAAATTGAACACACAGAATGGACCATTTAGGAGTTAGTCGTAGGCAACATTTGAAGGAAATAACTTTTAATTTTCAAATAAAGATTTGCATCAAAACATTGATTTTTATGTATTTTATTTAGAAAACAATGTAGGAATCTCTTTTTGGATCACCCATCATCATAATAAAAGCGTACGTAAATAGGTAAGTTCTAGGGACGTATATAAGTTTAGAAATTTTGAAAATGTAAAATACATTTATATTATATAAGCTTCAGGCACTGATATTGTGCTGTAAACCTGTATAATGGATTGCGGTTTATATACAGATAAGCCTACTAAAAGATTCAATTCCACTGATATTGTGTAGTACACTTGTGTATTTGACATTTTGAAAATTTCTAAATTTATATACGTCCCTAGAACTTACCTATTTACGTACGATTTATATTATGATGATGGGTAACCAAGAGAGAGGTTCTTCTGAATCTAGAATATACCTACTATATACATATATGACAAATGTCACTGAAATTTATTTTTTCTTTTTAGTTCAAGTGTAAGTGTTGGTTTTAAATAAAAGCTTATTTTTTAAAACTTTTTTTTATATATATTTTTTTATGTTGTGCTGTGCTAGCTGAGCAAAAAAAGTGAAGAGTAGAGAGCAACATGGATTTTATCGATACTCTCGCAACGCAACCGCGTGAAAAGAAAATGATCAAGCAATACGTGGCATCGGGGATGATTTCTCAAAAAACTTTACACTTGAATTAAATACATTTATTATAAAAATTTCGAAATGAAAATACCCTAAATATTTGTGGTGAAGCACAAATATAACATTTTAAAACTTATTTCATAAAAAATCGACCAAATACTTTTGGAGTTTACGTGGATGCAAAAATTTTGCACTTCAATTTTATACAATAGTATAGATACAGATATATATTAGGGTGTCCCAAAAACGCCGAAGTTTTTTTTATGTGGTACCCTCTTAATTTTTTCG
Organism: Coremacera marginata; assembly: GCA_914767935.1. Taxonomy (NCBI): domain Eukaryota; kingdom Metazoa; phylum Arthropoda; class Insecta; order Diptera; family Sciomyzidae; genus Coremacera; species Coremacera marginata. The sequence goes on along the minus strand of OU612046.1, from coordinate 138,482,181 downwards.
TATGATGTTGAAATAAATGTAAATACATTTCGTTTACTTAGGACCACGGGAACCCGTGCTGACTCGCATCGAAACATGTCAGTGTTTGGCGATATGGGGAATATTGCTATTTTTTTTAAAAACCCAAATATCTTTTGTATAAGTGTAAATTCTCAAAAAGTCGGATTCGTAGCTCGTTTTTTATTTAATTTGTCTTTAAAATAAGCTATCAAACATGAAAATTTGACGAAATCTACCAGAGTTGTGATTTTTTACTTTTCGAAAAAAACTTCTTTTTGTCATTGTTGCATTAAAAAAAATCGAAAACAAATCCAAATTTGAAAAAATTAAATTAAATTATACCTTTATATGATTTAGTTTTCCCTAAAACACGCGTACACTAAATTTCTGCGCATTTTGGCATGTGACTTCTACGTAACTTGTATGAACATGTTTCGATGAATGTCGGTACGGGTTGTCGTGATCCAAATGATCCAAATATAGTTAAGGAGTAAATGAATGAAATTAGGGTATAAATGTTAAAAGCTAGAACATTTCTCGACTTTTGGGGACTTTTTCGTACAAATACCTAAAACCAACCTAGAAAAAAACGAAATGGAAAAAACGGTATGTTGGCAACTCAGGAATTCAAAAATTTTTCGAATGAAAATCAAAAATATTTTTCTAGACTTATAATTACTTAATAGTTATTATTAATATGCTTTTCAATTTTTTCAATTTTTTTTTTTTGTGATCGAAATGCTAGAAATGGAAACTTTAAAGTATTTTTGAAAAAGAATAATTTTTCAAATTTTGTTTTTATTTTTTTATTTTTTTACACAAAATAGTTCAAAACTACCCACCTGGCCAAAATGCTTTAGAATAATATTATTAAGATACTATAGTTCATACGAAATGATATATAACTATTTAATTTTATTTAAAATTTATTTATATATCAGGAAAAGGAAAAGTGAAAAAATATTAACGCTTCAAAATTCAATGCAAATAAGTTTTTTTTTTTTTAGAAAATTAAAATGTTGATAAAAAGTAAGCAATGCATTTCAAAAATTAACAATGAAGATCGCCACAATACTATTGAAAAAGACTATCGCAGCAATTGTAGAAAAATTGCAACGGAACTCTCGTGATAATATTACTCATGCAAGCTTTTTATAAGCTTTTTCGTGCAATTGTTATTATAAGTGTTTATTAGGCATACTTTAGAAGTATCTTTATCAAGCGTTTCTCAAGACGGTTGAGATTTTTTTGGGATCTCACTTCTAAGCAAGCTTGTTAAAAGTGATACTAAGAAAAGCTTAAAACCTAAAGTTTATATTAAGCTTGTTCTAAAATACTATTGCGTTTTGCTTTCTATATGGCTGGTTGGGTATGTTTAAACTATCCATGCTTTTGTTTTTTAATTTCAATTTTTGGATTTTGGGAATTTTTTCTAAAAAATACTCGAAATGTATAAAAAGGTACACTTATAGCAAAAAAAAATTCATAACGACCGGGTTATTCAACATAATTACACAATTTTTTGCATCTGCATTAAGTATAGTTTAAAAAAATATTTTCACAAGATTTCATTTAAAATTTTTCAAATACAACAAGAAAAAAAGGAGTTTCTTTGAAAAACAAAAAAATCAAATCTGGTAGTTTTTGTTAAATTTTCATGTTTAATTGCTTCTTTTAAAGAAAAATTAAATAGAAAACGAGCTGCGAATCAGCTTTTTGAGAAATTACACTTATACAAAAGTTATAAGTGTTTAAGTTTTCCCCATATCGACTAGTACTGACATGTTGATGCAAATCGACACGGGTTGCCGTGGTCCTAGGTACACGAAATTTTTTTACATTTGCTCCGACATCATACGAAAAAATTTGTTCATTCAGGGTACCACATACAAAAAAATAACTTCAACTTTTTTGCGACACCCTAATATATGGTGTATTTATGGTATATATATAAATTCCTTTCGTTCGTATAAGGAGCATAGGGTCTCCTACCTAAAGGTAGGCATTTAACCCTTTTCACGTTTTGTTGACTTTTCCGCTTTGATGTCCGCTTTGATGCCTTCCTGCGACTGCCTTAGAGTTACAGTCTACGGCGTTTCTGGTGATTTCGTCCTGAGGTCTTCGCAGGGCACGTCCAATCTATCGCCATTCCAGCAGAAAGATTTTAATATACGGCGGAGGCATCGGTTTATAAATGCATTCCAAAATTCGCAGCCATACAGCGCTTCAGATTTAACGCAGCTGTTGAATATATTAATTTTGGTATGCTTGGAGATATGTTGCGACTTCCACACAGAATAATGTTGGCCATATAATTGTCTTGCCTTGGTGACACGGCTTGCTACGACCTCTTTCGAGCCCCCAGTGTTCGTTATCATGCTGCCAAGGTAGTAGAACGATTGGACGTCTTGGATCTGTTGTGAATTGTTGCATATATATTACATTATTTCTCACAGTTTTCGTTTTTGGGATATTTTTTTTGAGACCACATATTGCTGCTTCGACTTCTATATCCTTCACTTTCGACTGCATGTCGTAGTCTAAGCCTTCGAGGCGAATATTTAAGCACCAGGTGATGCCTCTAAGCATTAATGTGGCTTTTGCCATAACGTTGTCTATAACCACGTTGAATATTAGAGGGGTTAATGAGCAGTCCTGTGGGTCACTAACTTTGACATTAATTGCGCAGCGGATTATGTCTTCATGTAGGATGCGGCAGTTAACATTGCCATATAGGGCCTTGATGACAATCAACTTTTCTGGTATTCCTCTACAGCGTAGTCTGTTGATTATTTCCTTATTATTTTAAGCCTGTAAATGCGATCGATGCCAGATTTGTGTGAGCGAAACTGGCTTGTTCGTTTCGAATACAATGGGAGAGTGCGTCTGATAGTCGTTTCTTTATTACGGTATATTCGCTATAACCTTGTTCAACATGCTAAGGAGATTTAAACCTCTTTAATTTTTGCATTCAGTCAGATCACCATTCTTTGAGATTTTAATAATTATAGCCTCTTTTAGATCGTCACTGAGTAAGCACTAGCTCAGGGGATATGTTGTCAGTTCCGGGTTTTTATTGTTGTTGAGTGTTTTGAGTGCACTCTCAATTTCACTAAGGTATGTTTCATATGTATAACGCCACTTCGAAATTTGAAATATTTTTGTAACGGCCTGTTTAAACAAAAGAAAATGTTTTGCGAATTTGGTCATCAATGTACAACAACAATAGTGAGCAAGAGTGAAGTCTATTCTAGTAACGGTACATTGTTTATTGCTAAATATTACTTTTAATGCTGTTTCATATTAATTACAATATACAATATTACAAAAATATTTAAAATTTCGTAGTGGCGTTATATATGGGACTGATGGTCGATATGTTCTGGCTCTCACTATGTTGAGGACAAAGGCATGTGGTTTCGATTGAGGGCGGTGTTTTGTTCAACATTTTTTCATAATAATTCATTTAGAGATTAAATTGACCTGTTTTCGATTTGTTGAGTTGACAACTTCCACTCTGGTGTTTGTTTTATTTTTCCAAAGATAAGGGTTGGGTAGGGTCCATCAATTTTAATTTTTAGTAAAATTATGAATCTTTTCGTTCTGTGGCTAAACTAAGGATCGGAAAAAGATACACCAAAATAGAGGTTCCTCTTTAACCTCCAAATTAGTTTCCTCTTTTTTTTCGCAAAATTATCTTACCATTATTTTTAATTTGTCAAAAATTTCCCAATTGCATGCTTCTTTTAACTCCTGTGACAAAACTTAGGATTGGACATAGACAAAAATTATATCAAAATTGACATGCTTTTTTAGCCTCCATATTGGTATTTTTATTTTTATCAAAGTTAGGCTTACCATTATTTTATACTTATATATTCTTCTAATCAGAGCTGTAAAAGAATGCAATCATTTGAGGTTTAAAATCATTCAAATCCCAATCAATGATTTGAAAAAATGAATGCAATAATTTTTTCAAATCTTTGATTGGAACTTGAAATTTCAAATCATTGATTGTGATTTGAAATTTCAAGTCCCAAACAAGTCCCAATCATTGATTGTGATTTGAAATTTCAAGTCCCAATCAATGATTTGAAAAAAATGAATGCAATCGATTTTTTTGAAATTTCAATCACTATCAATGATTTGAAAAAAACGAATGCAATCATTTTTTCAAATCATTGATTGTGATTTGAAATTTCAAGTCCCAATCAATGATTTGCAGAAATGAATGCATTAATTTTAAATATAAATCACATCATTTAAAATCACAAATGAATCTTTTAGTGGGAAACTTGGTCTGCTATTGGACAAAGGGGTGTGGCGCCACCCATACCAACTAAATTGTTGATATCGAATAGCTATGGAAATAAAAGTCACAGAATACTGAAACTCAGAATGGAGTTACAGCTTGGTGATGTGTGTCTAATAGAAGATTTCGGCGGGCAATGGAAAAGGGGGTGTGGATCTGCCCATACTAGCCAAATTTTTGATATTAATTAGCTTTGGAAGTAAAAATTACAGAACATCCAAGTTTAGAATGGAGTTCCTATTTGGTGATGTCCTGCTTCCGGGAAACTGGGACTTGCATTGGACAATGAGCGTGGTGTCAAACAAAGGGGCAAATAAAAGTTTTGAATATATTTATTATTTTCCAATAGTTGCCAGGTGAAGGAAGCAACGCACACCTTGTATAAGCTAGTAAAATATATTATTTTTTGGTTTTTTTACTAATTCCGTTCCTCAAAATAGTACGTGTTCAAAAAATTTCAGCAAATTTGCGGTTTACTTCGCTTACGCATGGCTAACAGCGGGGAGTACGCCTATTGTAGCCACTATTTTTTATTAATCATTAAAATTAATTTAGCTATACTCAGCATACATTTGTGGAACAGATATTTTTGGCTGTTGGAAATTTCTCATTATAAGTGACGTTAGCTTAGTTTTCCGGGACGACCAGATCGCTGTTGAATCTGAATGATATTGGGATTAATCTCAGGATTTTGCCTTTTTTTGAATTAGTTGAACTACAATGCACAAATTTGACATCATATAGTATTAGATGGTCAAAATGTACTCCAATTATGAACAAATCAAACTAAGCTTACGAAATAAAATTTTTAACGAATTTATTTTGAAATTGGTAAAAAACAAAGAAAAAAGTATATAAAAATGAACACTTTAAGCTTTTAAAGTACATTATATCACATAAAGTACAACTATCATATTTTTCACCTAAAGGTTTATTTTAATTTTTGTATGCAAAAATTTTTTATTCCAAAGCAAAATTAGATCATTATAAGCAAGCCCTCAAACTACTTGCTGAGCTCAAAAATGCCTTTTGTAGACTTCAAAAGGGCGATAATAGGGTTAATTTTATACGCAACTTTCTATTAAACATGTTTTGAAAAAACACAAATTGTAAACTTATCCCGGGATTCTCGTTGACTAATCCCGTGTTTTTTTGGGACTTAAAAAAGTCTGAGATTCCGATATCCCGGGATTGCCATCCCTAATACACATGTAGAAATCTTTTCTAAAGCTCTACCTTGATTGCGTATCGTATATACTTATTTTACAGTAGTTCTTGTTTGATTTGTTCCCCCTTTTTTAATAAAATAAGACCCGTTTTATTCACCAGGGACTAAAATTATTTAGAGAGGCTCTAATCCAGTGTAGAGTTAGAGCTTGCTATAGCTTAGAGCCGACATTTAGAACGCGTTCTTAAATTTCAATTTATTGATGAAATTAAGCCATTTTTGTCCAGCGTTACGTTAACGCAACGGTATACTTTTCTTAGCCTGGAAGGCTAAGATAGATTAGACTAAATACAGTGATAGATTTTCATGATCTCCAAAAAGATTCAAAGAATTTATCTCATCGACCTGTTTTCGCTCAAGTCTGAACAATTACGTTCACTTACATTTCCAAGCTTGGGGAATTTGGAATTTTCCATTTTTTTTTTATCTTTAATTTTAAATCTCTAAAAAATCTAAAAAAAAAATTAAAGTTAAATATAATTCTGATACGAGCGTCTTTCTTAGGCTTTGTATGTAATTTTTGTGCATTTTAATGAAGTTTGATTGACATACGTGGCTCCCGCGGGTTGACACAATGCAGGTCTTTAACGAAATACGTTTTTTGTATATTTTTTGTTGTTTTGTGAAAATTCTTGTGATCAATATGGGCGCAAAACGCTCGACTATGCTTGTAGAATATCGTTTAATATCGTTCAATCGGAAAATTAAAAATCTCGAGGTGGCAACTCGGTTTTTTTTTTTTTAATTTTTTCATTTTTTTTTCTAAGCTAGACCAAATTTAATATTTTTGGAAACTTTCATCATTCTAGCTCAACGGAAAAATGGGTCAGTCCATAATGGGCTAAGAGCCTATCTACGCTCGAAGCTAGTCGAAGCACTAACTTCTGGAGCTTATCTAAAATATCCCTGGGAAATTAATTATTTGACAACAATCTCATTGCGATTTGGCAATTAAGTTAGAGCCGGTTCATTAAAATTTTCATTTGTTTACTTGCGCCACACAAATTGTTCTGCAATTAATATAACAAAAACAAAAAACCGACTTCAAAATCACTACAAAGTAAAAAATAATTTCAAATTACTTTTCCTATTAATTTCTTGGTAAAATTTGATAATTTATTTTACTATTAAAGTCCAATATTACTAACTTGGAAATCTTATTATTTTAATTTTATCTAATTTGTTTATTTCTTTATTTCACAAATTTCTTTATGAACATGAAACCTTTAAGATCGGCGCTTATACTCGTATAATCAGAATTTTAATATACAGTCAAACCTGTTTTTGTGCGGTCTTTTTTTGTGCGAATTTTTTTTTGTGCAATTTTATTTATGCGGTTTTTATTTTTATGCGATTTGTTTTGTGCGAATTTTTTTTTGTGCGAGTTGTGTTATGATATTTTTTCTTGTATGCGATCTTTTCTATGCAAAAAAAAACTCTGCACTAGCTGAAATTATCATTAAAAAGAGCAATAAAGAGAAAAGCGTAAGAGCAAAACGCAATTCTGAAGTTTTTGAAATGTCCAAAAAAAGCGCGAGAGACATTATTTTATGTCAGAGAAGTTATTGCAGAAGAGAGGTTGCGCGCATTTGAAACGTGAAATCTCTTCATTTTCGCTATGTGCAAGTTGTTCGCCCTAGTAAATTCGCAGCGAAGTTAGGTCAGTTATATATACTATACATATATTGCATCAGCCGATTTCATTACATATTATGTCTTCTTATCAAGTACATATATTAGTTTTTAACCGACTTTCAAAGTGCGTATAGACATAATTTGTGACTATCAACATATACATATTTTAATTTATTTTTTTAATATGCATTTTTTTAATGGAATAATTTTTCGTATTTTTCACATTTAAAATGAAGAATTAAAACTAGATTTTTAACGTTTCCGTGTGTAATTTATTTATTTATTTGGCTTCGAGACCACTTTTTCGCTTTTTCATAGAATGTTTCCTAGGTGAGATTTTTTTTATGCGATACAAAAAAACTGCATAAAAAAAATTTTCTTTATTAGATTACTTAAAGTTTTATGTTATAGCTGTTTATGAAGTCTCCGAAGAATTTTTTTTTGTGCGATTTTTTTTCTGCGGTCCCTATCTACCGCACAAAAACAGGTTTGACTGTATTTATAATAATAAAAATATTAGAAAAAAATACAAATAATAGGATTTCCAATATAATCTTCTATATACATAAAAATCAATTGCTGTGCGTTCTACCAATTTAACTGAAATTTTTTTTTTATTTTGTTGGTAACACGGTGCTACAGTGCAAAAGAAGCTGGCATCTGACTTATGGTAGGTTGAAGACCTGGTTGAACATAACATTTCTGCATACTTGGTTTTCCGGCTCCACCCACTATTTTTTATGTATACTCAAAAAACCGATTTTTGGAGGCGCACGTGAACTTAAATTCATAACTTTAGTTCTAGTTATGGGCTTACAAATTCAAATTATGGGTCAACAAAAATGCCTTTACAACGCTGTACAAACCATTATTGTGTCTGCAGAAATGGTGAAGTTACGAGTTAAAGCGTTAAGAAATTTCTTATATTTTTTACTTTTGCTCAACATCAACATTGATTTTTGCGATGTTTTTTTGAAGAAACTCTAAAATAAAACTATTGATTCTGAAAGCCTGTTTAATTCAGCGTCAAAAGTATTTCTTATCTCTTTAATCGATAGAAAAACCCATCAATTATTACGTCGAGTATTTTAACAGAAGTAAAAAAAATAAAAAATAAAAAATACAAAACTTAATTTGAAAAAGTTTCTTTTTTTTATATAAAAATTCTATTAAAAATGTTTAAAGTTTTATTTAAAAATGTTTATTTGTTCTTTTCATTTGTACGAATCATCTTTTGTTTTACGTCTTAGCGTTCAACAGTAGTTTGCCATCAAGCTAATTGACCATATTCCAACTTCATTCCCATTTTTAGTTAAAAATTTTTTTCTTCTTATTTTTTGGAGTTAAAAAAAAGAATATCAAATTCCGAATAATTTTGTGATTGAATGCATGTCGGTCTGGGACATAAGAAACTTACATGTTAAGTTTTATTTAAGTGCATTCGATGACAGAAGACAGAAATAAGACAGAAAAAAAAAAATTTAAGAAATGCTAGTTTTGGATTCCGCGTCATTCAATATGTCCAGCGCAGTAAGAATTTAAAAATAACATTTCATGTACAGACTTTTTTCTGTTGCAGTTTTATATATGCACTAGTATAAAAGCCCTTCCTACGACGGGTTGGATGCATTAACGCTAAACTGTAATAATTTTTTGTTATTATTACAGTGATTTTACAGCATACTGTTCTGAAAAATGTTCAGTCTGAAAGTATGTACATACATAAAAGCAAGCATGTCACTGATTAGTATCAAATGAATTATCTGTGGATACTTTCAGGCTGATCGCAAAAAATAATTACAGTTTGAGTGATATTGGGTGCAGAGCATTGTGCTTGCCTTTTATATATTATAGGGTCCACACTAGAGCCCTGCATGAGTATGCTTTTTCGTCTCATTGAATATATTCTCTTGCTATAGAATAAAAAATTTCCTCTATCCCTTTTCTGCTTTGCTCATACCTGATTTTACACTCTTTTTGTTTTATTCAGATATAAGAAACGAAGAGAATAAGAGCACGATGCTTTACTAACAACAGCAGGTAGCAAATAAAGCAATAAAAAATAACAAAAATATCAGTGATCATATCCTAAATACTTAGCGAATATTTTTTTATTCGTTCGATCGTAAAACAAAAAGAATGTTTTTTGTATTGGGACCCAAAGAAGGGTGGTTGATAGTGGGTAGGTGGAAGGTGTCTTGAGAAATGTTGAGGAGCGAAAAATAATAGGACCAACTCATACATTTGACCCCTCTAGGAGTCCAGCTACGGCCGATATAAACTATTTTCGACAGTTTTAGTGTTTTTTTTTATAGAAGGTAGAGAATAAAGCAACAACAATTAACACAAATATGCATTAAAAATAACATAAAGCTTATTGCGGGGGAAACCAACATACCTGATTCTTATTCAGGTCACTGCAGCAGATTCCTGAGTATTCGTGTAGTTTATTAAGTACTCAGAGAAATAACTGAAACAACGCGTAGATCGCAACCTCACCTCAGTGCAAAAGTGTATGAAAAGAGAACAGAGAACAAATAAAAAGTTATTCTCTTGCGTTACAAGACCTGTTGATATACGATCTGCTGTTTACATTTATTCGCTTGCAGCTTTGCTTTCAGTGACTGGTTCAGCAGAGAATTAGGGTATATTCACTTGATGAATACATTCATGCAGGGCTCTAGTCCATACACAGGTTCGCAAACTTGGTTGGTTTGCGGAAATGTTTGCCCTTTTGTGGCGCTGTTGGCGGACCAATTTGAAGGTTCGTCAGTTTGCGAAGACAAGATCAAAAATTTTTGATTTCAAGCAGACAAACCATTAAGTTGTACAATAAGTCATGCAGTTAGTAGCGTTCATCGTCGGTAGTGTGTAGCAAAAACAAGACGAGGTATGCGTACATGTTGAAGGATATGTACGCCTGTGTATGGGCCCTATTAGGATAGAAGATAAAAAAACATCGCAATGGCCATTCCAGCCCTTAAAAGGACTTCGACCGAGCTTCTTATGATCAATTGTGTTGTGCGTCTTTTGAAATATTTGAACACAAACGATCGAGAACTGGACCTACATGTTTTATGCCGACTCCAAAGAGGGCTTATGTTCTCAAAGAGCTTTTCATGGCCGTTTTTACTCTCTGAGGCTTGCCAATGTCTGCAGAGAGGTGACGGTCGAACGGAAAAATTAATTCAATTGTAAAAATATTTTGTGTCAGATGGAATTTGAACCTGGGTTCTATTGCATACAAGTCTCGCACCTCAACCAGTATGTCACGGCCATATAAAATTAATAAACATTAAAATTGAAAGCGGGTACTGATTTGTCGCAATGTGCAAGTTTTGTAGATAATTCTAAAAATGGTAGCCAGAAAATCTAGAATCTGCCTTTTATTTTGAGCAAGATATAATATTTAAGTAAAAACAAAAATGTATAAAATAAAATTCCAAACTGTGATAAAGTTTGTGCACAGCGTAAACTTTTGTACACATTTTTGAATTGGAAATGCTTAGCCAACAAAAGCAAAAACTTCTGGAAATGAAAACCAAACATTTTGAAAATTCGATTTATGTGCATACAAATCTATTTTTAATGGTTTGCTGCAATAAAGACACCGTCACCAGCTGGCAATGCTGGCTCAACATACTCACACTCAGCTGCTGCTGTTGCTACTACTACTACTGCTGCTGATGCTGCTGCTACTTGTCCTGCTGTCTACACCCAAGCACCCGCGCGAGCTCTCTTAACATGAGCACAAGCTAGCAATAACAACAAGAGCAATAACAACAAGAAAGAGTAAAGCCTGCGGGCGGCCTCAATTTAAATGAGAGCTACATGGTTGCGTGTGTGTGTTTATATGTGTTTTTGTGATACGTTATGTGCTTACATATGTTTGAGCGTGTGCTGGAGCATTGTGACTGTGTGCAGAAATTTCTCAACAGTGACCTAGCCCTATATTGTTACGTCTTGCTAGTCCCTGGTAGCACATAACTAGTGCGCGTAACGTTTAACAACGGCTTTTTTTTGATTTTAATTTATTTTTCTTGTTATTTAAACTCCTTTTTTTGCGCAATTGTTTCACAAGGCTTAAAGTGTGCTTGGAAAAATTAAAAAAAACAAATGAAAAATTTAATGATTTTTATTTTTTTATTTTTTTGTTGCTTGTGTCCAAATTGTACCCACACATTAACACACATATGCACAGCTACATCCATTTCACACAAAATGTTTTAATGTATTAAGCTACAAAATTAACCTCGCGTTGCCTTAAATTAGCCCTTAAATCGCTACCATTGTCAGCAACGCTAAATCGTTACTTTAACAGCCACAATAACAACAACGACAACAACAAAAAGGAAAAAAAAATATATATATATATATCTGAAAAATGTCAAAATAAAAAAAAGGGATTCGTTTTGCGCTTGCTTGCACTTTCATGTGTTTGTATAAAAGTCTACACATGTTGTTTAATAAATGTATAAAAATAATATGTATATATTAGATGTGCAAAAAAAATTGATCAAATTTCGTAAAAATAAGCAAACAATAAAGAATGCAGCATAAAAAGACAAAAGTTTTCCTATAATGCCTAAGCTATAAATTTTCTAATAAATAAATAAAAAAAAAAAAAATTAAAATAACAAAATCAACACCAACGCATAAAACGCCAATTATATTAAATATGCTTATTTAGCAATAATTTCCATACACATGCAATGAAAATAGATGGTTTGCCAGCTCGTCTGTGTTGTTGTGCGTCGCGGCAATGCAAGCAAATAACCGAGCAGCTTTAGGTGCACAATCATCGGTCACACCATCGGCATCATCGACAACATCATCGGCAGGCAAAGTAAGTAAAAAAAACAAGCTTAATACGCTCAGGTGCAACATGGCGTATGCGCAACATTAATTCTTTTATATATATATATATATTGCTTAAAATTGGAGGCTTTACTTTAAGTATTTGTTGTGTATGGAATTTAGTGTTTAATAGCGCGTTTGAAAGCCTAAACAATGAAGTTAGGCAACATATAAAAATGTTTGAGTAAAATTATTATCCTGCTATCGGTGCGCTCAAAAATCCACATTATTTTAACGCAGTTTTTTTACACAGCACATAAATAACGCACATAAATAAAGCACATAAATAAATTTTATATAGCTAAGTAACATCTAGAATAGCTAATTTCAATATTTTAAGTATGCTCAAACATTAATATTTGCATATGAAGTCAAGTTAAAGAAGTCATTTCACAAGAAATTTCCAAAATGCCATTTTCATTAAATTTCTTTCAGAATAAACTAAAATTTTGAATTTACCAACATTCCTCCAATGAATCTAAAACAGCAACATTTTGTATGCTTCACACAAGCATAATAAAGAAATTGTATTTATTTTTTATGATAGCTGGCAACTCTTCTTCTGTTTATACAATCAAAGTATGTATATGAAAAACAAACAGAACAATCTTTATCCATATCTTCTGACATAAATTCATATTGTATAAGTTCATATTGTATAAAAAAAAAAATATATACCAGTTGGTCTCTAAATTTTTGGTTTAAAAATGTTATACATAAATATTGCATCCGTCGAACTTGAGATATTATGTTTAATTAAATATACAGTGTCTTATGGCTTATTTTATGCCGTGCATATTTTTAAATTTAAAGCTCTATAGCAGTGAAAGTAACAGTAATATAAAAAATAATGTGGTTTCATTTAAAAGAGTAAAAGTCTTGTTGTACAAATATACTTTATTTATTGTGAAAATATACATTTAAATAACTTAACAATAACAAAACTACAAATACTGCTTAATTTCATCTTATAGCTTTTTTATGCAGTCACTTATTCGTGCAACGGTACTTCTATGCTGCTCTGTCTAGCGGTACTTTTGTTTCCTATGCTTTTGTTCTTTCTCTATAAACGCTTTATGCAAGCGTTTTTTGCTACTTAAATTTTGCTACTTAAAGTGTCTACTTTTAATGTCTTTTTTTAAAATGGGACCGCGCGCAACCCAAGGGCAACGAGAATTGCTTGAACATCAGTTTAAAAATGGTTACTCACAGTGAAAAATGAGGAAATGGTAAATAAAAACACCTCCACACAGTATTAAACTTAGGCCTAGCCCCGTGACGATCAGAACTACGCCCACCTCCTTTACAAAGTGATTTTTTGTACATCACCTTGTATGGGAGGTCGACGTACTTCCGACCCGGTCAGGCCCATTTTATACACATCATACATCCACTACAAACAAAAAAGTACAATCAAAATTTAAAAAAAAATTGGTTGGCATGGGAAGCTCTTCTAAACTGAGGGGCAGTACAACTGGGGGGGGGGGGAGCGTTGAACATTTTTCAGCATATTTTTAAAAGCAAGCTTAGATATTGTAAAATCCAAATCACATAAAGTTGCCAAATTATTTAATTCATGTAATGCTCTATTCATTGGTGAGTTCACAGCATAATTCATTCGGCAAGTGCCTAAATAAAATATATCTGAACGACGAAGAGATTTTTGAGGAACATTAAAACTAATTAACTTTAATAACGCTGGACAATCCACAGTTGCCACTACAATATCATAAATAAATAATAATGACAATAATGTCCTTCTACTACAAAGAGACTTTAAACTTAAGAGTTTACTTCTGGCATCATATGAGGGTCTAGGCTCATCAAAGTTTATGTGCCGTAGAGCAAATCTTAAAAATGATTTTAGCACTCGTTCTAAACGTACTATATACGATGTATAGTACGGCCTCCAAATAAACGCAGCATATTCCAGTTTCGATCTGACAAAAGAAGTGTATAAAGATTTAAGCGTATAAGGGTCCCAAAAATTTCGACAATTTCTCCGTATGAAAGCTAACATAGCATAAGCTTTAGGTATTATGAAGTCAAGATGTGCCGCAAACAAAAATTTAGAATCGAAGATCACTCCAAGATCCTTAATTTCATTAACCCGAATAAGCGCAAAATTATTAATGACATAAGATGTTATTAAAGGATTAACTGATTTAGAGAATGTAACAACTGCGCATTTATCAAGGTTTAAAAAAAGTCTGCTATGAATACACCATTCATGATCTATCAGCATGACTAACAATTCTCTTAAAGATCTTCAAGTCATCAGCAAACAGGAGACACTCTGAGTACTTAATAACATTAGTTATATCATTGATATATAATAAAAAGAGAATCGACCCAAGGATACTACCTTGAGGCACACCAGAAGATGCTATAAATGAAAAAGATATAACATTTTCAACCTTTACATAAGACACTCTATTTTTAAGATAAGATCTAAACCAATTCAACATACTAGAATGAAACCCTGCTTTATAAAGCTTATTTATTAATAGAGACTATGGGAGACTTTATCGAAAGCCTTAGAAAAGTCAGTATAAATAGCATCCACTTGATTTCCTCTATTAAATGCTTTATTACAAAAATCTGAAAATAAGGCAAGGTTTGTAACAGTGGAGCGACCGGATAAAAATCCATGCTGTTGCGGTGATATTAAACTTTTTATTGAGAAAATAATCTTATTTTTAACGACACTTTCAAACAGCTTACTTACTGCCGAAAGCTTAGTGATAGGTCTATAATTACCAATATTATTCTTATTCCCTGATTTAAAAATTGGTTTTATAAAAGACACCTTCCAATCATTGATAAAAACACCAGATTGAAGTGATTTATTAAATATTATTGATAGCGGCTTCACTATAGAAATTAAACACTTCTTTAACAGAGTAGTAGATAAGCCATCAGAATCATTTTTATTGGATTCTTTTAGATTTAAAATACCAATACTAACGTCCTCATAAGTCAAATACATAGAACCAATATTAAGGGAATTTGATGCAATGTCTTCATTGACATAAGAGTCTAAGTCATCTTCAAAGTTAGACTTAAAGAATTCAGCAAATAATTTTGCAGTTTCCAAGACACTATTAGATTTTTTTCCATTTAAATACATCGAAACTGGAATATATGCACTCGATTTTTTTGATTAAATATAACGCCAAAATTCCTTAGGATTTGATTTAATTTTCCTCTCAAACTTAGATATATAATTTAAATAGAGATATTTATTAAGGAAATTAAACTCCCTCATATAAAGCCTATATTTAGTAAAATTAACAATGTTATTAGACGAGATATACAGTTTATAGAACTTATTTCTTAAATTTTTTAATTTTTGAAGTCCTGGTGTAAACCAAGGAACTCCATAATTCTTATTATTTAAGGATGGAATATGCTTATTGCAAATCTTCATAAAAGTATTTTTAAACAAATTAAAACAGACATCAACACTTGTAGAATTTAATTCCCATTTCCAATCAATATTATTTATCAAATTATTAATTAAAACAAAATCTCCAGCATTATAATTGAAATTTACATTAATACTATTAGACTGATTATTAGATTGAAACATATAAAATTCAAGTTTAATTAGCAATGGAATGTGGTGAATATCTGAATTAGATATAGATAGAATGGACTCCAAAACCTTGAAACTTAAATTCCTACTTACAAAAACTAAATCAAGCAGCCTATTCAATTTGTTAATGCAACTATTAATTTGTTGTAACTCAATTTCAAACATGCTATCTACTACATATAGTTCAGAGTCATTTCGCATATTTGAAGGATTTAAAAATAATTCATCAGATACACATTTCCAAACTACTCTGCATAAGTTAAAATCACCGAGCACACAAAAATGGTTTTCATCCAACTGATCATTTGATAATTTGACGATGTTATCAACATGAAACTTATACACATCATAACTACTATTCGGTGGTATATACGATGCACACACAAATAAAACACCCGATGCTCCAGAAACCTTAACAAACCGTTGATCCAAGATAGTATCAGAATTTGCCGGAGTAATAGCCCGGCATAAAAATAATAAAAAAAAGTTAATTTATTGTTTCACAATAAAAAAAATTTGTATTTATTAAAACATTTTCTATTACATTAAAAATGTCATTATGATCCCAGAACAAAACTCACTTAGGCCTCTTATAGTCATACTGGAGTTCAGGATTGAATTTCTTACCATAATCACGCCTTTATTGTTCAGTTCCAATTTCAAGACTGAAACTAAAATATAATTTAGAATTCCTTTTACAGACCTGTATTCTAACCTGAAATTAAATAAAAAAAAATCAGTCCACTTTAATTTCAGCTCAGATTTCATATCTGAATTTGAAATAAAAATTGATATCAGGCCAGAAATCATACATGAACATTTAAAAAAAGTAATACCAAATTTCAGGTCTGAGGGGGTGGACACTTGTATGAAAAAAATCAGGGCTATCAAGAAGGATAGATAGAAGGATAGACAGACAGACAGACAGACAGACAGACAGACAGACAGACAGACAGACAGACAAACAAAAATTTCAAAAATGCGATTTTCGGACTCGCGTCATTCAAAATGCCCATCGCAAAAGGAATTTCAAAAAAAGATTTGTTTTTTAACAATTTTATATATATATATATAGATATATAGAATATAGAATGACGAATACTCTTCAACTTTATAATAGAAACGATAAGATTTTTTTTCAATAAGCTTGAAACGAAAATTTTATTTTGTGATAGTTACCTATGTTTTTCAACGATACGATATTTGATTTGATATTTTTTTATTGTTATTAGAAAAACGAAATAATTCTGATAATTTTTTTTTCGTGCTCAACGAAACAAAAAAATTTTGTTGATTTCGTTGAGCATGTCTGGTATACTTCAATATTTGACTATAATTTATCCAGTTTTTTTTTTGATTCAATTTAAGTCAATCAGTTTATTCCAACTTTAAATTAAATTTTCTATAATTTTTTCAAGAATTTGGTTCATTAAACAAAATTGACTGTCGGCTCATTTCGACTTTATTTTATCTTAAATAAAGTTTAATTAGTTAATTAGATAATTTTAACTTATAAATTATAACTCGAAAGCCGAATGTTATAAAGGGTTAGTTTTAATATTTTTTAGTTTTGTATTTTTCATTCTAGCGGGCCACATAGCACGCAAACAAAAGATATGTAATATTTAATAATTATATGTGTGAAAAAATCATAAAAATTTCATATAGGGTTTTTCTGATTACGGTTGAATTTGATATTTAAAAGTAAAAAATTAGATTATGACTCTTTCTTTATCCATACCGGCAAGTGTGAAAAACTTTTCTTTGATGTTGGGTCTTGTTCTTCGGGCAGTTTTTCTAATGAAAATGGCTGGATGGTGATATGAACTGTTCAACTCACACAACTGTGAAAAAAATATATTTCATAGCTACTACCAGACATCTCTACTTATTAACAGATTATTGCAGCCTTACACTTCTTAAAAGTAGGTATATATTTTAGTCTATTTCATTCAAAACTTGAATATGGAATAAGTTGTTGGGGTGGTAAGTACAGAAATAAAATTTTACCTATTCTCGTCTCACAAAAGCATGCCATTCAAATTATTTGTAATAAAAGTCGAATGTATATTTCTATAAAGTTTTAAACATTTTTTTCGACAAATCCATGTATCTGCTGAGTCGACGCTCTGACATAGACCACTTAAGAACTAACCCTTTAATGCCCAGGCCCGCCTCTAGGCGGGGCTTATGCCAATCGATATACAGCCGCAATATGTGGAAACATTTTCAAATTGTTTTCTTTAGAGTGTAGACAAATATCCAAGTCACATTCTAATTTTTACCGCTTGGCGCTGACATGCTCCGTTTGAAAATTATTCAAATTTGAAATTCAATTTCATCATATTTTAACAAATTTAATGAATTTTCAAAAAACTTGATTTTCAGTCAATTAAAAACACATTAATTGAAGTGATAACGACGTGACAAAAATACTGGTGAGTAGGATATTGTTCACTTCATAAATTAAAAATCTAAATCACACTTCTCTGGTTATTTTTTGTGTTTATGCCCAAGTCCGCTTCTAGGTGGAGTCGACATTTTCACCTGTAACAAACGAACAAAGTATCAACACGCAAAACGAAACTCAGATTCGTTTTTCTCTTCAACAAATTAGTCTATAGTGGTTTTTGGAGCTCAAACAAAAAATGTGGCATTAGAGGGTTAATAGTCAGAATATGTCTGCTCAACAACATTCCTTAAGAATTTTTCTGAACTTGTTTACTTGAGTAGCTCCTTGGCTTTTCAGTGGCCTACCATTTGAATCAAGATATATCCGGACTAAATCTGGTTTTCTAAAAATAATAAAACTTTGGCTCTTAGAATTTAGAATAAGCCTTTTTGAGTTTATTCCAATTTTTTGTTTTAGTGCATCGGAAAAAATCGACATGTTTTAAAATTGTTCAAAATATTAGAATTTCATATTAGAATTTGTGTACAACAAATAATAAGACAGGACTTAAGGCTGACAAACACAATGGCATAAAAACTCACTCCCCGAAATATGCGAAAAGTACAAATTTTTTGGAAAAATGATTTTGAAAATGTCGTCGGCCTTCACAAGTATTGGAGAGATATACGACATCCACGAAAGGCTTCAAACTGATTCAAACGCAACCATCGTGGCGGGTCGCTCATATTGTGAGCTGCGTTTAGCTCAGAAGAAATGTCCAAAATGTAATTCGTCGCAATTAAAATGAATGCGAAGACGTACATAAATTTGCTCGAGAGTGAGGTGATTCATTGTAAATTCCGTTACCGCAGTGGCCAACTTTAAGTCCTAGTCTCAATCCCATTGAGGATCTCTGAGGCATACTCACTGCCAAGGTTTATGTGTATTTTAGACAATGTGACAGCATTTGAAATGACGGATTTAATATGGGGACCAAAATTTAAAAATCTGCATCGCCTTTACGCATATTTATAAGAAATTTAATTTTTCTAGATTTCTAAATAAAAAGACGCCATCTTGGAATCAGCAATTTTGATAAAAAAATTGATTTCTATTATTTAAATAACAGTGAGTTAAGATACAAAATTTAAAATCAATTTGTCGATCGGGTTTTCATAGAAAAATTCTAAAATCTTTGATGTTATCCAACTTTATCCTGTTCTAATGCCTTAAAACTTAAAATCTCTAATGTTCAAATGAATGTTTAATTAGAGGCTAACAGACAAAAAATTTTTTAAAAAGTGCATCTTTAAAAAATACGTTTCTTTAAAGTATACAAATCTCACCACATGTCTTGTATACAAAAACTAACAGAGCCTAATTTTTTGACATGATTTACGCTTGGATAAACATAGAAGTTTTTAGCAAATGTGAAGAGCAACAACTAAGAAAATGGCCCACTAAAACCTATTAGTACGGTAGACCTGCTGATTCTAAATATGATTTTTATATTACCTAATGGCTGATAGATAATGCTACCCAAACTAAGCTTATCAGCATTTTATAATTGCCTTTTGATAGTTTAAATGCAAATCAAAATTGAAAGAAGGAAAGCAACAACATGATTCAAGGCATAGTTTTCGGAGAAAATAAAAAATATTTGCTTCAATGAATAGATTAAATTAGATAAAGAAAAAAAACTACCACAGATAAAATATCTTAAGTTTTATTTATGAACTGAACGAAATATTGGAAGAATGTTTTAATACAAATAAAAAATCGTAAGTTTTATTTATGTTCTATACAAATGTAGGAAGAATTTTGAGTACAAACAGAGAAATGACCTTTACAATGGAAGTAGTCTCAGCTAATTGTTTCATGACTAACTTATATGTCTTGCACAGATTAAATATAGTGTTTGTATCGACGACAGTTACAGTGAAGATGAAACTTATACCCGAAAAAGAAAACATATTTTAATGGTTAAATAATTCGCTCTTTAATAAAGAGTTCGGCGATAAAAAATTCCCATATATTGTTCAGAGCAGACAAAATTTATTGTAATACAATTTCAAAAAATCCTAATGTGCTTGAAACATTTAAGAATAATTTTAGAATAGGTATATAAGAGGACAAAATAATAATAAAAATAATGCATATTCTCAGAATTTCGCGTAATAAATGAATTTTTTTTTTATTCTATTTTGTAATGTAATCAATTTTCTTTTCAATGACACCAATAACATAAATGTATCTTAAAAACAAAAAAGCTGGCTGTACTAAAAAAATTATACTTATTAGAAAACAACGATATTATCTACTGCCTAAGCATTATTTTGTAATAGTCATAATTTTTTAGTACAGCCAACCTTTTTTGTTTTTAAGATAAATTTATGTTTTTTGTGTCATTGAAAGGAAAATCAAATAAACTACAAAATTGATTATAAAAAAAATTCAAGTTATTACGCGAAATTCTGAGAAATTTGCATTCAAAGTTGAAACTTGGTAGTTTCAACCTATTGATTTCATCTTCGAACGAGCACTGCTTGGTAACGGTTATGTCGGTGCTGTTTGTTATATATAAAAATGTGGTTTTATTGCCTTTGCAATGAGCTATGAGCGCAAAAACTTAGTTTTCCGTAACTTAGTTTTTGTGTTAGAAACAATAACGTGAATCAAAGTCGTGAAATATTAATTAACTCTGTAGCTCATAAGAATGTGAAAATAGACCCCCTCCCCCTCTCCCATACGATTTTGTGCTCAGCTCGACATAACCTTTCACCTCCGTAAATAGTTGCACTCAATTGCGAGACACCCTGTATATAAAAATGATTGTTTGTTTGTTTGTTCGTTATGCGCTGCAATACCGTTTCTCAGATTGCCATAAAACTTTGTGAACATATGTTCCTTGCAATCATGTTACGCTAAGATTATAGGCTTATCAATAAGGTTCTATATCGTACACCAGAGGGCACTGTAGTATAAATCTCTTAAAAAATCGCTAAGAACTCATAAACCGCTCATCTAATTCACGTGAAAGTTTGTAAACAGGGGTTTTCGGGTACGGTAAGTATTTTGAACTTATTTATTTTCCTCTATCTTGAACTCCAGAGGGCGCTGTAAAAAAATTGCGAAAAACTCATAAGCCGTGAAAATTTGTAAATAGGGGTTTTTGGCTACGGTGAGTATTTTGAATTTATTTATTTTTCTCTATCCCGAACTCCAGAGGTCGCTGTAGTATAAATCTATGAGCAAATTGCGAGCAACTCTTAAGCCGCTCATTCGATTTTCATGCAAATTTGTATTTTGGAATATTTGGAGTGCTATCTATTTTGCTGTATCTAAAACACCAGAGGGCGCTGTAGTACCAAGTTCTTAAAAAATCGATAAAAATTCCTTAACCGCTCATCCAATTTGCGAAAAAAATTTAAAACAGGTGTTTTAGGGTACGGTTATTGTTTTGGATTTATTTATTTTCTCCTATCTAGAACTTCAGAGTGCGCTATAGCACAAATCTCTTAAAAAAATTGCAAACAACTCTGATGCTGCTCATTCGAATTTCCATCCAAATTTGTATTTAGGAATTTTTCGTGTACGGATAATGTTTTTTGTGTTATCTATTTTGCTATATCTCAAACACCAGAGTATGATGTAGTATAAATACCTCACAAAAACGTGATACACGAAAAACGAACCCACAGATACACAACAATAGCTGCAAATAATTGCTATCAAGACGTAGCACAACGCACCGGGTAATAGCTATCTACACCGAAAAAAAAACCAGACCAAGATCAGGTTAACCTTTGCTGTTCAATTTGATCTTATCAAGAATATAATTTTTCCATAATATTTTGCTAATAAAAAGATCGATCTGACTACATATTACCGAAAAATGATCCGAAAAACTGAGGTAATGATATGAAAAAATCTTAATATAAGAGACATGGGTATACGAGTATGACACGCAAACCAGGCATCAGGCGAGTGAATCAGGCTCAATTTTTTCTTCCATCGTAAAAATCGAAAACACGAAAAAAGTTATTGTAAACAAAACACTGTCACTTTAAATAGCGTCATAGTCTTGTCATAGACACATGTGGCAACGTACAAAAAAAAAAATGTTTCGATTTGGACAGTTAAGTCCGGTTCACAGTGTGAATGAATCTTTCTTTTTGAACAAGGTGGTATAATTATTTTGCATGCAAAAAAGGGTAATTTTCTTCATCGACACCTGGCAGGACTGGTGTCGATCATTATCATTTGGTCATTTAAATAGGTTGAGTATCAGCAAGACGACAACAACCATAAGTATTTACCGAAGAAAATCGATCTTTACCCGATCCCACTCATGATTAACGATAGAGTATAAGGAAGAGAGTATGAATCAGGTTGCGTGCACTCAGGGTTGAGTAGGTTTTTGTATTTACTTTTTTCTGATATACTGAGAGTTAAAAAAAAAACTATACGTTGCAGATCACTGGTCCGTACATACTTGCTTGCAATTTGCCGTGCATACTTGCTACTTTGTCATGAGTAGATTGTACGTCAAATAAATTGCTGTTCAATTCTGCAGATCTCTGGTCAAAATTACAATATTTTTATTATTATTATTTCATATTTTCTGTTCAAGACATTCTTAATTAAATGCTGTCATATTTGTGTCTAAAACTTTTTGATTTTTAAGTCAATCATCATGTTATTATTCCATGACAAAGCTTTTTCATCCTGCCATAAATTGTTTCCTAGCAATTATTTTGCTTTTAATGCCCGTAGGCTTTCTTTTATCTGTCGAAAAGCAGAAAGAGTTGTGATGAAAAAAAACTCAAATCTTTTCATCACTGATAAACTAATGCATTTTACCAAAAGAGCCCCAAGAATCACTTAATCTTAATAAAAACTCCGATTAAATTGTCTGCAGCTACTTTTGGATATCAAACAACGCACACATATACCAACACACATACACACAAAAGGGTCAACTAAATATTTTATAATCCTGACAAGGTTAAAAATACAACAATTGAATGTACACAAAGATAGACGCAAACAAAGCCAGATACGTATACAGACAGACAGACAAAGAGACAAACAGACAGACAGGAAAACACGCATGCGACACATATTCAAATATGCACAGATATTGTAACTTACGTTAGCTGCGGGGACAGTATTTGCCACAATTGCGGTCCTTCCGAGCAGCAGCAGCCAAGAGCGGCCTTCTTTACTCCCTACCGCTTAACGGACGCACTGTCCACCAGCTATACACTCAGCTTGTATTGATAAAAATGTAAATTATATGCCTGCTGAGAGTACAAAAGGAATTCAAGCTTCCTTTCATTGCTACCATTTTTTTTTCTTTTTTTATTTGTCCTTTTTTCATATTTTGTGTAGTACGCCTTTGTGTTTGTTGTTGTTGGCTTTTTTAAAAATATTTTTCATTGCTGCTAGTCTACTCACTCGTTCTAGACAATGGACTGTTGAGAAAGAATGGATGCTGAATGAAGAAAAAGCATGGAAGTACCTACAAATCAACTCATATAGTTTTTGTAGAATTAAAGATTGTAGACATTTTTCCCCAGCGGCCTAGCTCAAGTGCAAGTGGTTGCGCTTGTCATCACGCCCAGCAACCTTCAGCCACCACCACCCAATAGCGACGACAAAAATCTTAAGTAACCCAAACTAGCTTGAAGTATGAGACGCCCTTCAATGGCGGGTGTATTGCATGCATAATGAAAAGAAATGCTCTATAGTCGAAAAAGTGTTTTTGTTGTTGTTGATTGAATGTGCAGCCAGAGCCCAGCCTGTGTTGTCGTTGAATAACATCATGAGTCTGGGTCATAGAAAACTTGCTTGTATTGTATGAGCATTGAGTGCAATTTTAAGCTATTCAAATTGCAATGTATTGAATGTGGAACGAATTTTGTGGCTTTAAGTTAATAAATGAAAGATATTTTGCCCACTTGTGCTGAGCTGTTTTACTATTTGTAGCACCTGCTGTTGCTTTAATTGAAAAGATATCCTTTGGGTTTTTACCGCTAGAATATTTGAAGATTTAAACTCTTCCCACAGAATATATGGCATTAAGAACAGGAAGCAGTTTAATATTGTCATACTAAAAAAAGTCTATCCAGTGTGCAAAATTAAAAAAAACTCTCACCCATTATTGGATGTTGATAACGTCAAAGACACTGATTGGACCTTATCAGTGTGGCTTTCGACCTGGAAAGTCCACCATAGACCAGATTTTCTCGCTACGACAAATTCTGGAGAAAACCCACGATAATCAAATTGACACACACCATCTCTTTGTCGATTTTAAAGCTGCGTTCGATAGCCCGTGAAGGGATTGCCTATACGCAACAATGTCTGAGTTCGGTATACCTGCAAAGTTGTTTAGATTTTGCAGAATGACGTTGATCAACACACGCAGCTCCGTCAAGGTAGGAAATGACCTCTCTGAAACCTTCAATACCGAAAGAGGTTTCAGGCAAGGGGATTCACTGTCTTGCGATCTCTTCAACATCATCATGGAGGGGATCGTACGAAAGGCCGGTGTGAATCGTAATGGCACCATTTTCTATAAAGGTGTCCAGCTCCTTGCGTACGCTGATGATATTGATATTGTCGGCAGACCCAAGAGAGATGTTACCGCTGCTTTCACCGCTATCGAAAAGGAATCAGCCAAAGTGGGTTAGACGATAAATGAGGGTAAAACAAAGTATATGCTGTCTACAACCAAGGGAGCGCGGTGTTTAGACTCCCACGTTTCATCCCGCAGCTATAACTTTGAAGTAGTCAAGGAGTTCGTATACCTTGGCACCGCCATTAATACTAACAACGAAATCAGCCTGGAGATAAAGCAAAGAACAATAATTGCTAATAGGTGCTACTACGGGCTCAGTAAGCAACTAAGTTCCAGATCCCTCTCTCGATCGACAAAATTAACACTCTACAAGACGCTCGTTCTACCTGTGCTGCTTCATGGCGCTGAGGAATGGGTAGTTTCGGAAACTGACGCTGCCGCTCTGGGGGTGTTCGAGAGAAAAGTTCTTCGCAAAATCTTTGGTCCTGTTCAAGTCGGCGATGACTATCCCATCCGAATGAACCACGTGCTGTATGAGCTCTACGAAGACATTGACGTAGTGCGGCGTATAACTGTGCAGCGACTAGGCTGGCTGGGTCATGTCCATTGTATGGACGACGAAGCTCCAGCGAAAAAGGTGCTCGAGGCGAGGGTCGCTAGTCAACGACGACGAGGGAGACCATGCCTCCGATGGATGGACCAGGATGAGGAAGCCCTAACCGCACTTGGTGTATCCGATTGGAGAAGGCGCGCGCAAAGCAGAGGCGCCTGGCGAGAGCTGATGAGGTCGGTCGAAATCCGGACACGGGTTGTTTCGGCCACCTAAGTAAGTAAGTAAGTAAGGTAACGTCAAAGAAAATGCAGTCTTTGCATAAACTCTTTTGAGCAAAATGGGTGTAGTGGGACCTTAAGTTTTTAAAAGCTTGTAAATGCTAAAAATTTATATTCAGTACACTATTAAGTGACTTATGCTCTTCATATAAGATTCTAGTAGTCTTAAGCGTAAGGATTTATTCCCTGTAATGAAAATTTAAATGAATAATAATAAAATAAATAAAAATAAAAAATACTTTGGAAATTTACCATCTCAAGATTTATACCGGACCAAGGATTACAAATTGTGAAATTTATTTCCAAAACTCACTTTCTGTGCAGGAAATTTACAGAGCACTTCGTACACATTCGTACACTTCGTACAGGTGATATTCAAAATGATGAATCGATTGCTGATGCTCGTCTTGGTCCTGTGTACTTGGAAATACAAAATTCCGTCCTTAATACCAATAATTTTAGGTGGGTCTGTTCTGTGCCTAGTGGATAACGCAAAGTACCTGGGACTCATACTCGATAGATAGCTCAGCTAAAAATTAAATACAGCAGAGCGTACTAAAAAGCCGCAGTGGCACTATACACTTGCAAAAAAGTCATAGGGACAAGATGGTGGCTCTTGCCCCGTATCGTTCACTGGCTGTACACTGGGGTAATAAAACCTATTCTTCTATATGGAGTAGTAATATGGTGGCCTTCCTTAGACAAGATCACATATATGAAACAAATTCAAAAATTGCAGAGAATGACATCTATTTGCATCAGCGGTGCTCTGAGAACAACACCGACTGCCACCTTAGAACCTAAACTTCATCTTCTACCAATGGCTGCCAAATAAAGCGCAGCCTTTTCGGCAATAAGACTAAGAGAATATGGTGTATGGAAAAGCCTGACAACGGGGCACTCATCCATACTCAAGAACTTCAATTTCATTCCATCGTGGACTGATTACTGCAAGCCCTTGCTTTCCTTCGAAAGAAGTTAAGGTACGCTAATTCCAACTACGACATACTGGGGCAATGGTGCGTCATGGAATCGAGGGTGCCTATACTTCTATACAGATGGATCAAAATTAAAAGACAAGGTTGGGTACGGGGTCTACTCAAAAGAGCTTGAGGTATCTCTGGTTCGTAGGGTTCCGAAACACTCTAGTGTGTTTCAGGCCAAAATTATGGCAATAAGGGAGGGTTACATCATGGCTTTCAAACAACGTGGTCTCGAAATGGGAAATTTATATCTTCTCAGATAGCCAAGCTGCAATCAAATCGTTGGAACAATTAGCTATAAAATCTAAAGAAGCCAAAGAATGCCATGCTATATGAGGTAACACGTCGAACTATTTCAGCATCAATCTAATATGGGTAAAAGGGCATAAAGGCATAAAAGGTAATGAAAAGGCAGACTAGCCTGCTAGAAACGGGACACAAACGGCATCAATGGTGCTAAATCCACCGGAAAACCCTTTAGCGACTTTTGAGCTGCTAATCAATAACAACATTATATTGAAAGCCAACACCAGGTCGGTTGAATTCTCGACATCTGATACATGAGTATCAAGGCTTATTTGGCCGACTCTAGATCTCGGACGATCGAGAGCCCTTCTTTCACTGCCAATATCAGAATTAGCTACAATAGTTGCTGTCATCACAGGGCACTGCTTGATAGGCAGACATGCCCACAGGTCAGGAGTTATTTCAATCGACTTCTGTAGAAGCTGCAAGGACGAGGAAGAAGAAGAAACCATCTCCCATCTTCTGTGTTCCTGTCCTGCGCTAACCAGAAGTAGGCACAACTTTTTACGCTTTTTTTTCTTTCATGAGCTTGACGACCTGTCAACGACTAACGCCAGGCGTCTAACATGGTTCATTAAGAGCTCAAGGTGGTTCTATTTGGAATGAAGGCCTGTTGGTAGTGGTTTCACAATGGACATATCTGGTCTAAGTAAGCTGGTGTATAACGGTGATTATGCATTGGCTGCCGCCTCAATATTCATACAAAACGAACTTATACTGTGCATACTGAAGTATTCATCGCCGTTGTAGAGGTGAGTGTGACCGAGGACCCAAATTTAGCGATTCGACGTAGTTGTCAAAAACTCTGTCTTTGCCCATCTACTACGTGGAAGAATTCAAGGAAATATGTTAGCCTACACCCGTATTATGTCCATCTAATGCAGGAATTGAAAACTTCAGACAATCGCTTGTGTCGTACGTTCGGTGAATCTTTTTTTTTTTGCCTGAAACGCTGATTTTATTTACTGACTTCAAGCCAAATAAGGTTTTCGTTGTTTTCGGCTTTCGTTAATGGCAAATTTGAAACTTTTGCCGTAACAAAATTCTGCAACACTGGCAAAGCGGGCTTCTTTTGGTGACAATTGTAAAATTTGTAAAACATAAACCAAAAAACAATTGTGTACCTTTTCTTCAACACAATTGAGTTCCATGCAGCAGCATTAGCAGCACAAGGCGAATATAAACTGGCTGAAAATACAATTGCTGGTGCACAGTGGGCCAGAGCAAATAAAAAAGTGTGCATATCTTATGTATGCAAAGTTTTATATAAAATCTAGTCGATTATGTCCTGAAATGAGTATTTTTAGGTTTTTAGAGTTGATTTACGCTCTATTTGATGCGAACAAAAAAGTATTACTTGTCAGCTGTTGAAACAATTATTAACAAATTATTATGATAAATTTTGAAAATTTTAATAACAACTTTAAAATTCGTCAAAGTTGAATAATGCGATTTTAATGTAGAATACAACTTTTTAGTTTCTTTCTCAAATTTTTCGAACAATAAATACATTAAACATTAAACAAATATTAATCAACAATTATTGTCATAAATACAACTTAAAAGATATAATAAATTGAGTATTTATTACTTATCCAAATAATTTCACAAATTAATTCAAAGTTAAAAGTAAAAGAATAAATTCGAAATAAGCTTGAAATGAAAAATAAGTGAAAAAACGATAAAGACTAAAAAATTTTAACTAAATTTTCGTTTAAAAGTTTAAACAGCTCCCAAGGCTATAGTAGCAGATATTAGCATCGCGAATTTGTAGAGTATATTCTATGACAAAAGAGGTACAATTTGCGTATTCGAACATCTCGGGACTCTGCGGGACTCAAAATTTCTGCTTTATTAAAGTTCGTGAAAAACCACTATGCATTTAAAATGGGAATAAAAAAAATTCCAAATTTGGATTTTTATCAGCTTTGCTGAAGGTCGATAATAAAAAAATGTTTTGAGGCTTCTAGGTAGGTTCGCCATATATCTAGGTAACCAAAAATGCTCGAAAATGTGCAAATCTACTTTTAATTTTTTTGCTATGCGCGCTTTTTGGATGGTCTTGGCCTACTGTGCGGTGGTGCAACAAGATAAGCGGGCAGTAAACGAGATATCGACTAGGTCGGGGTTGTAGTCCAAATGATGGAAGTAAGAAAGTTACATGAAAATGTTAAAATAAATAATAAAATAAAATTTAAAAAAGAAAAATAAAAATAGTTCTACCTTCGAACCAGAGACCTCACGGATTGGAGTTCAGTACTATCCCAGCTCCGGTACTGTGACCCAAGTCTTATATTACTGGAGTACTAACATTTTCTCGCTGTAGGTTATATTAATTCAATTTCCACCGCCCAAGAAACCAAACATTAAAGTTTTGGAAAAACTTTAGAAATAAAAGCTTTGTTAAATTAATATGGAAACAGTTTACAAATAAAAGTTAATTACTGACCGTCTATTATTGATATAACTCTATTGAGAACTTTCTTTAATTTTCGTTATAATTTCACTATTAAGACAAGCCCATTAACTAATTAAAAATAAATTCAGACACATTTCATTCAGCGAATCAACAAAATATAGCATTCAACATATTGTGCAGGAAGGAAATATTCAAAAACAGTAGCAGAAGTGGAGGAAAAATAAGTATCAGAGAGAATACAATGAAATTAAGTCCTGTAGCTCGTTAAATTTTCATACGCTGAGAGAGCTATAAAAATCTCCGCTTGCCATTATTGTGTTGACACGTTTATGTCATCTTCCAATGTTTATGAGGGCAGTTTGATAATTAAGATTAACAGTACACTCGGGAGGGAGGTAAAGAAAAACATTTTTCGCACCCGGGTTATTTAATAGCTAACGGAACGCATGCAAAATTTAAGCACCATCTAGTGATTAGAGAGAGAGAGAAAGAGAGAGAGGAGTAACAAAACTTTAGTAAGACAATAATTTTTTTTGGTTATGCAGCAATGAGCTAAACAGGCGCGTCAATTAAAGCCGGGTTAAGTGAGCGGATTGCAAGCGGTAGTCTTTAAAAACTTTGACTATGAGTGTCATCAAAGTGAGTTTTATAACAGTTCAACTTTTTTTATTGTATTGAATGAATCATTCCTAATTCGAACACATTTAGTGTACGCCATGGGCGTAGCCATTATATCAACCAAATGGGCAAACATTTTTTATTATAAACTCGAAGTTTGATTTGTAAAAAGTTTCTTGAAATGCCAAAATTGAATTTGAAGTGAAAAACTTGAATTTACTTTAGTTAAAAACCTTTACAGCTATATATTTCAATGAACATTTTGAGCAGTTGCCACTTTGCCCCTCGCTACACCCTGGGGCGTAGCTAGGGTTGCTGGCACCCGGGGCCAAAAATAGATTTTGCATCTCCAAAGAGAGGTTATCCTTATCATTATCTAAAATTTATGTACAAAAAGATATTATTTGTAAATATACTGTTTTTGATTAAAAATTCTTTTTTGTTATAATAAGTTTATTAAGATGTATCGAGTATATTTAACTTTTGCGCTTTTAAAGACATCGATTCGGTGACTGAAAAAATATAAAAAAATTTATTTTGTGATATTCTTTCATAAAATCAAACTTTAATGTACCATCAAGATTTTAAAATCTTCTTTCTTACTTTCAAAGATGCAAACTTTTTAATAACTTCAACGAAGTCAATGTTGTTTTCGGCTGCTGTTTTCCTATCTTTTATGTGCCCTATGTGCATAAATTAAGGGTACATAATAAACTTCCTAGAGCTAAAACCTTATTAAATTTTTATGTATTTACGTGAGAACGCACAGCTGTATTGTTTCTAGATTTATTGACAAAGTGAAGTATTGATACGGCAACTTCTTTTCATTCTTTGGATTGTATTTCTTTGGCCTTTCTTTGTTGTCATCCAATTGGCCTTTTTGGTTTAGCAATTTTATTTAACATATTAAGGGCCAGTTTTTTAATGCGGGTTTAACTCTGTTTGTAGTTTAAACTTAGTTTAAAATTTGAAAAAAATTTTTCAGTAAATTCGAAACGAAATTTTATCTTAATTTAAACGGCCAATATTGGTAGACTAAACTTTTGATAACTTCCCATTTGATTTGGACACATGTTTTTTATCAAGAAAAGTAAATGCATAAAATTCAAAATAAATACAAAATGTATGCAATATCGGTCCAGAAAAACCAAGCGATGCTAAGACATATCAAATTTTAAATAAAACTATTTTGAGAATTACACATTCCCACTGTTCTATAAACAGTACCAAACTACTTGTTGAACTTTGCTCAAATTCCTCCAAGTCTAGGCTGCTCGCCCTATGCATTTTCTGGCACTCGATGACATTTTTATATTCGGCGACCAGCTTATGTTAATATCCTACCACTCTAAAATTGAAGTTGTAGCTTCTCTTATTTGCGGCTTTGATTTTGGAGTTTATACTGCAAAATCAATAATTTCTGAACGCTCAAAATTAATAAAAAGTTGCCAAATAATTAATACTTTATCCGTTTTTTTTTTAAACTAGCACTGATAAATTGCATCTTTAGTTAAACTCACATCAATTTTGACCAAGGTTTAATTAAACTCTAGCTAAGCAATATTTAAACCAACACTGAAAAACTGGCTCTAAGAACAAACTGTAACACAGAATTCACACACTTGACACTGATCTTATAATATTTTTGATGGAAATAAACATGATACAGAGAGAAAGGAAAGTTCGGTTGACATCAATTTCATGTTCAAAAGGTTGAATTTCTTTGTTTAAAAGCTCACATTAAGCTCACATTAATTTCTGACTCCGAAAGATTGTGAATAAAACGCTTTTATATAAAGGATTTTTTAGAGGTATAGAACCTTTTTTTTTTAAATAAGACACAGACAAATTAATGATATATGAAATATAGTCAATATTTTGACTATATTTGCTCGCAAAATTTTATGGCATTTTGAGTTTGAGCACAATTTTCGGCATCATATGGCCACCACCACTGCGTTTATGAATACCATCTTGTCCGCACAATTTTACACCACTTTTTCCAGCATAGTCTGCTCTATCTCACCAGTAATGCCTAAATGTTGCTTTCCAGTCGCAGCTGGTCAGTCGTAGCTGGTTTATCAGCATAGTTTTGACATATGTACCTCCACAAAAAGAAATCGAACTGTGATTCAAATCACATGACATTGGTGTCCCCAACAGACAGGTCAATTTCTTGATATGATTTGATCATCAAAGGTTCGTCCCAGTAAAGTGATGGTTTCACGCGCTGTATTGCTTGCTGCACCATCCTGCTGGATCCATTTAGCACTTAAATTATTGATATTGATGTGGGAAAAAAATTTGCCTGTAGCGCTCACCATTGACAATAACATTTTCTCCAACTTCAGTTGTCTCTCATCTCACACATACACACCTCTACAGCAGCGGTGGCTTCTTTGATACGCACAGTATGATCTCATATTGGAACAATTTCTTCGATAAGATATAACGCTGATATAATTTGGTTTATCGTTTTGCGTATAACCTGCTCAGAAGGACGATTATGTGCACCGATATGTGTGCGAACTGCTTTGTAAGTTTCCTACACAGAACGCGAATTTTGGAAATAAATTTCCACGATTTGAAAAATTTAGTTCCAGCTTCTGCATGATAAATTTTCATAGTATACTGAACATAAATGAGCTGCTCAGAGCACAAGTGGCGTAAGTTCATTTTATAGGGAAATTGAGTTAAGTACATAGAAGTGAAGAGGAGATTGTAACCTATTTATGAGTTCGGGTTACAAACTCCTTGCTTACGTTATCTCTGAATAAAATGTAATACTTTGTTATTGTTCTGACAAATGATATAAATTTTTCAAAGCACAAGTGGCGTGAGTCCATTTATTTTAATTCTTCCTTAATACTTAAGATAATCACTAGGAAAAAGTTTTGTTTGACATTCTTAAAAATATCTCACATTAGATTTCTACAGCGGAAATGAGAAATTTCCAAAAATGTTCAGAATACAAGTGGAGTTTATATCTCCCTTAATAATGAAAACCACTAGGAAAGTTTTACACGACTTGTCATCTATCACGATCGACGACTATCATTTCTCATCAAAACATTCTTAAAAATATCTCACATTAGATTTCTACAGTGAAAATAAGAAATCTCAAAAAAATGTCCCAATCAAAAAAATTCTCTCGACCTAGCTTATAGCAATACTGAGTTCTTTATACATAGAATTTTTAATAAGAATTTTTCTAAATATTGCATTTTCTCAAAACTACCAAAAGTGGACTTACGCCACTTGTGTTCTGAGCAGCTTAAATGCCAGCAATATGTGTTTACTTTGACAACTGGTTTGACAGCTATCCCTGAAAAAGCACCCTTCAGAAAATTCTGATGTACGATTTATATTGCATACTTTACGGACCATTTGCAAAAAAACCATTATATACTTTTAGTTCATATTTCGTTACATTAAAGCATTCATTATACGAAATAATTGTGACAATAATCCAATTATTACTCTATATAAAATAAGTATATGAAAATTTCTAATTAATCTTTGTGCTGGTTGCACCCCTCAGCAAACATTGTATATATATTTTAAATTTTTTTTAATTGGTACAAACGTATTGCTAGGAATGCGTTCAGGTATTTTAGCACCCTTTGGCATTTGCAATGTAAAAGTGTAGTCAATATAATAAGTTCAATTATAGGTATTGAAGAAACATATATGCTTTGATATTAAATTATGCGCTCCTATTTCAAGAAAATTATATATTAATAAAGAAAAATTTTACGTTATAAGACAGATTTATTTAAAAAAAATATTTCTTAATTTTGCACCCCTATTGGCTGTATACCCGGGTGGACCGCCCCTTCCCCGTCCCCGCTTGCTACGCTGCTGGCTACACCCATGCGATAAGCTAAGTTGGGTGGAGACATTTTTTTTTAAATTTTCTCTCATAACATCCTTATTATCTCTTATATTATATTTGAAGTTAGATACTTTTTCCAAAAATCCTTAATTTGTCTTTAATTATACTTACGGTTCAAATATTATTAAAACTAAGCCGGGAAAAAAATTAATTATTTTGATTTTTTAATTAAGCTAAATATTTGACAGCTCGTGGTTTATAGACAACATTCGTTAGAAAAGCAAAGTAGCGGCACTAGACAGTTGAAATGTGCGACAAATTTGTCATTTCTGAGTAAGACCCCAAAAGCTAATAGAAAATAATTTTAGCAGCCTAAATTGTTTGACCATGCGAATTTGCACTAATATGTGAATTAAGGGCTTACGGAATAACACAACAACGCATTTCAAAATTTGTATTTATTTCCAGACACAATAAAAGTATGCAAATGAAAGCTTGGTGCATATTCAAAAATACATTCATGTAATCTCGCTAAGTGTTCGGTTCAGCAAGAAAAACTTTTTTAAATATTGTCTTTTTTATTTATATAATATTTTTATAAACCAATGCGTACTGTGTAAGAGGTATATTAACTTTGTCATTCCATCTGTAAGGCCAATTAGGAGGCGTGGTAGGTATAGAAAAGTATATATATATTTTTGATCAGCATCACCACCTGAGTCGATATTTCGTATCTGTATGCACCCAAATTCCATCCACATCGTTTGCCCGAATTATACCAAATTTTGCACATACATATATTCTTTTGGTATAATGTGAAGTTTCTAGAGTAGAAAGGTGGGCGTGGCAGTTTACTTTTCATCGAGCTTCTTCTATACAGTGTATCTGACTTCAACCAAATTTTGCACATATAATCAATCCTTGGTAATTTAAGCAGTCTTAAGTTTATAAAATGGGGCGGTACAAGACAGGGGGCGTAGCATTTTATTTTTTATCTAACACCATCTACACCGTTTTTCCGATATCAATCAAATTCCTCACATGTATTCTTAAATATAATGAGCAGTTTTTAATCTACAAATGTGGTTAGGATTAAAGAAAGGCGGGCCAATTTAATTCTATTCGAACTCACTCTACAACGTTTGTCCGATTTCAACCAAATTTTGCACATGTATTTTTTGGCAAAAGGAGCACTTCGTAGTTTATAAAATTGGAAGGAATTAGGAAGGGTGCGTGGCAATTTAATTTAAAACGAACTTCTACAGCGTTTGTTAAATTTCAACCAAATTTTCAACATATATTCTTTGGCATAAAGAGTAGTGATTAGTTTAGAAAACTAGGCGAACTTAAATAGGAGGCGTAACCCTATAATTTTAATTGAACTCCTTCTACACCGTTTTTCTGACTGCAATCAAATTTTGTTAATATATTCTATGGTGTAATTCGTAGTCCAAAGTCTGGAAATTTCACGAAATTAGACAGGGACGTGGCACTCTAATTTTAAGCAGACTTCTTTCATTTCATTTCATTTCATTTCATTTATTATTTAAAATATTAATTAGTACAGTAAGATTACATAATATCTTTTAACGTACAACAGAGAGATTATTTATCGTCAACAGAAAACATTAAATAAATAAAACAAACAAAAATAAAGACAACAAATTACTATTATTAAGCTTATTACTAAATGCTTATATAAAAAAGATTGAATATTATATAATTTAAAACTTATATATAATTTAAAACTTATTTAAAATTCATGAAGATAAAATGAGAAAAAGAGAAAGAAAAAAGGGTTGAGAAAACGTACAAGTAATAGAATAGAAAAGGTATTTGGTATTAAGAAAAGAAGGATATAACAGAAGTCTTAAAATTGTTCGTATTGAAAATGGATTTAATATTTTGAGGTAGTGAGTTCCATAACCTAATGGCGCTAATGAAAAAGAGTCGTTTAGAGTGTAAGCAGGAAACACTGAAGCGTAGTTTTTCAAAAAGGTATGATGGAGCCTTGTTAATTATTAGCTTGTGCAGAAATATGCAGTTTCTGGCATTAAAGCAGGATATTATGCTACAACCCAGAATTTCCTTGCTTCTATCGGAGACATGCTCAAAACGTTTCTAATCATGTATATATCTCGCCGCATCATTATAAGTAACAAGGATTTTGTGCTCAGAGTGAGAGTCAAGGTTACAGTAAACAAGCTCAGAATAAGTTATCAGTCAAGTCTTTTTTTAGTCAGAGTGGGAGTGTATTTAGAACACAAACGCAGACATCTAAGTGTAAAATAGATTTGTTTAATAATATTATTGACATGGTCGGTACACGTAAGCTTAGAATTTTCAAAAAAACCTAAATTTTTTATTTTGTCGACCAATTGAAGTTGTTTACCGTTCAGGTTAATTACCGAAATTTGGGTAAAGTCAAGTTTATCCTTGGCTATTGGGAGAATGTATGATTTGTTAACATTAAGGCAGATATCATTTTCTGATGCCCACTTAGATATTGCCCTAAGTCTTCATTAGTTCTACAACACAAGTCCTCAATTATTCCGATTTGGTTAGAAAAATATAATTGAATGTCATCTGCATAGGCATTCATGGTCATATAATTACACACAGAAAAAATGTCATTAATAAATAAACAAAAAAGAAGAGGCCCAAGGATAGATCCTTGGGGTACTCCAGCTGTAATTAATAAGTAGTCAGAAAAGTTATTGCCAATCTTCACTCTTTGCATTCTACCATCAAGATAGTTAGCAATTAACGAAGCAGCACTAGCACTAAAACCAAAGAACTGCTTGAGTTTTTTAACTAAAAGAGAATGATTAACGCAGTCAAAGGCTTTAGAGAAGTCAAGAAGACAAAAGAATGTGATGTTTCCTGCGTCATATTGTATGCGAATATCGTCAAGTATCGTGAGTATAGTATAGTGAACAGTCCGTTGTCTTGAAAACTGGGCGAGATTAGGCAGAGGTGAGGCACTTTTATTTTATAATTTTTTTACACCTTTGCTATGAATTCACATCGATTCTTTAGCATGATGAGCAGTCATGAGTTTAGAAAAGTAGTCGGGATTAGACAAGGGACGTGGAACTTCAAGTTTCATCTAACTCCTACACTGATTCAACCAAATTTTGCACATATTTTTTGTGGTATAATCAGTAGTCTGTATTCTAGAAAATTTTTCG
Source organism: Coremacera marginata (assembly GCA_914767935.1). Classification (NCBI taxonomy): domain Eukaryota; kingdom Metazoa; phylum Arthropoda; class Insecta; order Diptera; family Sciomyzidae; genus Coremacera; species Coremacera marginata. The sequence goes on along the minus strand of OU612046.1, from coordinate 138,445,390 downwards.
GAAGAGAGACAGGGGGTGTGAAATTGTCATATTACGCGATTTTTCTAAGGATTTATCCGGCTTTAAACAAGTTTTCTATGGAAATATTTTTTGGAATAAAGTGCACTTTAATTTTAATCGAACTCCTTTTACAACATTTTTCGACTTCAACAAAATTTATACCGTTTGTTCGACTTTCACTAAATTTTTTATATATATTCTTTGGAATAATGGGTAGTCTGAAGTCTTCAAATGTGGGCGGTATTATACAAGGGGCGTGCAACTTTAAATCTAATACTTAATTTCAGTAAATATCTGTACCATTTTATTAATATTTTGCATAGTAGTTGATAGGATCTGTTCCAAGCAACATGAAAATCGTGGACGTGACTAGAAAAGAGGAAAATAAATGCTCTTTAAAAAAATATATCTCAGGTTTAAAAATCGACAGCATTTCTCAGGAAAAAAGTGACAATATGGATATGTAAGCAATTAAAAACAGTAACATTTGTGCAAACTGGGGTAACTCGTTACCTCAACGGCAAAACATCGCTCTTAAAACTTGAGATTGAGTTTTCTGACTAACCAAAATTTATAAACTTTGTTTGATATAAGCTTTAAAGTTCTTATGGCCCATCAATTCAAATCTTATGGCCGTATTTTGACTGTTTTCATATGAAGTAAAATAAACTCTCTTTCTCTCACTGAAATTTGTTGCCAGTCAAAAAACCCCAAGTGACGTAAGCGCTTGCATTTTAGAAAATACGGCCATTAAATTTTTTTTTTTTAAAATGAAGCCTAAAAAATTAAAAAATTGAATTGACGAAGAAGCATGGGGAAGCGAACTACGCTATTACCTTGTTTATCTGACGCTTGAAATCGGTCCGAGTTATTCAAGTGAACGCTGCAATAAATTTTATTAAGCTTATGACATAAATAATTTCGCAGATTATATATAAACATTTTAAATACGGCTAATGACTTCGAATATACTTAAATACGGCAGCGGTCGTATTTTAGCTTCGACTTTGCCAACATTTTGCAAAGAATTTTGAGCAAAGCAATTAATTTATAGTGAATTTATTTATATGAACATTAAATAAATAATATGTATCGAAACCGAATCGCGACAAACGATTTATGAGTTAAAGCTGTCAAGTCAATTGTTATTGTGATAAAAACAGAAAATTATTAATAGATAAAAAAAAATGTAAGCAGCTTGTCAAGAAGCCTTAAAAATAGTACACGCATTTTGAAGAAAGTAGTTAAATACAATAAAACCTATGGAACTTACTGAATTATTACTGATAAAATTTAATAGCTTCGCATCTAGTTTTCTGCAGGTAATAACAACATGCTTCCTATTTTTCACCCTTCTGGTTACAACTGCAACTTATGAAAGAAGTTTTCGAAATTAAAACTGATAAAAAATTATCTTAAGACTTCTATGGGACAAGAACGTCTTTCAGACTTGTCACTATTGACTATAGAGGCAGAAAATCTAGAAAAACTAAAAACGTGTTCAGCTATGAATAATCTAATAAATAGGTTTGCTGAAAAAGGCGACAATTGTTTGGGTTTGCTCCTAGGACAATTTATTGTAAGTAGTAACTTATATAAACAATAAATATTCGTGTTATTTAATGCGAGCATTTTTGTTTATTTTGTGAAAAATCTTTATCCTCCATTCGGGCATTGACGTCCAAGTCAAAGGTAGAAGGGTCCCAACTAATTTTGATACAGGACCCCTCTACGAGTGACAAGCTACGCTACTGAATTTAGCTGAATTCCGTGGTACATATCGATGAAATTGAGATTGGGTTTTAATTTTATTTGACAGTATTTGTATGGCGAAATTAGGCAATTTTAACACAATTCCAGCTGAAATTGGGTATATACTCGGAAGTGCGCAGTTTCGGAACGTACTTTTACTTTATAGAAATGTTTGCGTCTAATTAGTTTAAAAAATGTCTGCTATTTTGACATCAAAAACATTAATATATCTTCAAAACTATGTTCATTCTTAGTACAATGAATTTATTCAACCTCAGAATGAGAAAAATATGATTAGATATTCAAAGTTTTGACTTTCGATGCAAGTATCTATACTGTTTTTACACTCAAAATAATCCCTGCTTTATTAAACGATAAAAATTTCGTAAAAAATTATTTCGTAATGTAAAAGAATATTTCGTTTATATTACGAAATTTTCGATATTATATTTGAAATCATTTTTTTTTTTGGAACGAAACTTCCATATATATAACAAAATACTTTTGTAATAAAAACCAAATTGTAATAAAAACCAAATTTCGGTAAAGTAGGTTAAAGTATCATATATTTGTAGCGTTCCATTTAACAAACTTTTTGCTAGGCAAGTACTCGGGACAGTCCCAGCTACACTTGTTCAGCAGCAAAAAATTGTGTTATAAAGATTTGAAGAGCGTTCCTTTTATCAACTTCTCGGGAACGATAAATGGAACGCAGCAATAAGATCACCTGAGAATGCGCAGCCATCTTACTTACTTACTTAGATGGCCGTGACAACCCGTGTCCGGATTTCGACCGACCTCATCAGCTCTCGCCAGGCGCCTCTGCTTTGCGCGCGCCTTCTCCAATCGGATACACCAAGCGCGGTTAGGGCTTCCTCAGCCTGGTCCATCCATCGGAGGCATGGTCTCCCTCGTCGTCGTTGACCAGCGACCCTCGCCTCGAGCACCTTTTTCGCTGGAGCTTCGTCGTCCATACGATGGACATGACCCAGCCAGCGTAGTCGCTGCACAGTTATACGCCGAACTACGTCAATGTCTCCGTAGAGCTCATACAGCTCGTGGTTCATTTGGATGTGATAGTCATCGCCGACTCGAACAGGACCGAAGATTTTGCGAAGAACTTTTCTCTCGAACACCCCCAGAGCGGCTGCGTCAGTTTGCGAAACTACCCATGCCTCAGCGCCATAAAGCAGCACAGGTAGAACGAGCGTCTTGTAGAGTGTTAGCTTTGTCGATCGAGAGAGGGCTCTGGAACTTAGTTGCTTACTGAGCCCGTAGTAGCACCTATTAGCAATTATTGTTCTTCGCTTTATCTCCAGGCTGATTTCGTTGTTAGTGTTAATGGCGGTGCCAAGGTAAACGAACTCCTTGACTACTTCAAAGTTATAGCTGCCGGATGAAACGTGGGAGTCTAAACGCCGCGCTCCCTTGTTTGTAGACAGCATATACTTTGTTTTACCCTCATTTATCGTCAAACCCACTTTGGCTGATTCCTTTTCGATAGCGGCGAAAGCACCGGTAACATCTCTCTTGGTTCTGCCAACAATATCAATATCATCAGCGTACGCAAGGAGCTGGACACCTTTATAGAAAATGGTGCCATTACGATGCACACCGGCCTTTCGTACGATCCCCTCCATGATGATGTTGAAGAGATCGCAAGACAGTGGATCGCCTTGCCTGAAACCTCTTTCGGTATTGAAGGTTTCGGAGAGGTCATTTCCTACCTTGACGGAGCTGCGTGTGTTGCTCAACGTCATTCTGCAAAGTCTAATCAACTTTGCAGGTATACCGAACTCAGACATTGTTGCGTATAGGCAATCCCTTCTCGGGCTATCGAACGCAGCTTTAAAATCGACAAAGAGATGGTGTGTGTCAATTTGATTTTCGTGGGTTTTCTCCAGGATTTGTCGTAGCGTGAAAATCTGGTCTATGGTGGACTTACCAGGTCGAAAGCCACACTGATAAGGTCCAATCAGTGTTTTTGTAATCGGCTTTAATCTTTCACACAGTACGCTTGAGAGAACCTTATATGCGATGGAAATAAGACTGATACCTCTATAACTAGCGCAGATTGTAGGGTCTCCTTTCTTAAGTATAGGGCACAGTACACTGAGGTTCCAATCGTCGGGCATGCTTTCTTCTAGCCATATTTTGCTGATGAGCTGATGCATGCGCCTTATCAATTCATCGCCGCCGGTTTTAAACAATTCAGCTGACAGGCCGTCAGCACCCGCTGCTTTATTGTTTTTGAGTCGTTGGATAGCAACTCGAACCTCTTCATGGCTAGGTGGTGATACTTCCACTCCGTCATCGTCGATTGGTGGCACTGCACTGCGCTCTCCATGGGCGGCATTGGTGGAATCGTCGCCAGTAAGTAAATTGGAGAAGTGCTGTCTCCACAATCTAAGCACACACTGTGTATCCGTATTCAGATCTCCATTTTCGTCTCTGCAAGTGGATGCTCCGGGCTTGAAACCTTGGGTTAGACGCTTAACCTGTTGATAGAATTTTCGTGCATCCTTCTTGCCCTGGTATACCTCTAGTTCCTCACGCTCACGCTTTTCCTGCTCTCTTTTCTTGCGTCTGAAAAGGCGCCTCTCTTCCTTCCTCTTTTCGCGGTAGTTTTCTCGCACGGCTCGCGTTGCAGCTGACTGCAGCGTTTTTCTGTATGCGGCGTTTTTTACTGCAGTCGCGATGCGACACTCCTGATCGTACCATTGGTTCCGAGGTTGCGGGCGCCGGAAACCAATGACTTCTTCAGCGACAGCGCGCATGGAGTGGGATATATGCGCCCAAAGTCCACCGGCGTCGTCGAGTCCAGAGGTTGGTTGGTTGAGCTTAACCGAGAGTTGAGCGGAGTAGGCTTCGGCAGTCCGTTGTAATTGCAGCTTAGCGACATCTAGCTTTCGTTGCATTCCTGTGCGTATGTTCTTTGCATTGCATAATCGCATGCGGATCTTGGCTGCAACAAGATAATGGTCGGAGTCAATGTTGACCCCCCGAAATGTACGCACATCTAGAACACTAGAGGCATGCCTTCCGTCGATTACAATATGATCAATTTGGTTTCGCGTTTTTTGATCAGGGGACAGCCAGGTGGCCTTGTGGATGTCGAGGTGCTTAAATCTGGTGCTACTAACTACCATGTTTCGTGCCGCGGCGAAGTCGATCAGTCTTAGACCGTTGTTCGTAGAGGTCTCGTGAAGACTGAACTGACCGACAGTGGGGCCAAAGATGCCTTCCCTTCCGACTTTCGCATTAAAATCGCCGAGGACTATTTTCACGTCATGAACCGGAAGGTGGTCATATACGTCCTCAAGACTAGCGTAGAAAGCGTCCTTGACGGCTTCGTCCTTTTCCTCCGTCGGGGCGTGCGCGCAAATAAGGCTTATGTAGAAAAATTTTGCCTTGATGCGGATCGTGGCCAATCTTTCGTTCACAGGTGTGAACCGGGAAACAAGGTGGCGTAGTTTCCGGCTAACAACGAATCCACATCCGAATTCGCGCTTCTCCGCATGGCAGCTGTAGTAGATATCGCAGTGTGCTTGTTTAGAGCAGCCTTGCCCTTTCCATCGCATTTCCTGGATGGCGGTGATGTCAGCCTTTATCGTTTTGAGGGCTTCCGCCAGTTGGATAATGGCACCTTCCCTATAAAGGGTTCGGACATTCCAGGTGCATATCCGTAAATCATTGTCCGTTTTTCGTTTGCGGTGGTCGTCAACGTAATTGGGGTTCTTATCCGAGGCTGGTTTAGTTTTCATTGGGCAGTAGTAATGTGGCGGGACCCAAACCCTGCGCACATTCCATGTTTAAGGTCTATGGAGTGACCCGCCGCTCAAATTAGCCGTCAAACTGACGGATGCCAGTTTGCCGTTGCCCAGGGAACACCACTTGGAGGTTTGAGTCGACTTGAGACGATTTCGACATGGATAATGCTGGCCTCGCCAGGTTGAGGCGGTCAGACACGTTGCCATGTGAAGGTTCGCCCCCTGTTCCCCGCGCAGCCATCACATCCTCTGATAACACGTCAAACCGTTGAAAAGAGCCAGTCGTTGAGTAAGCACATCGTGCGAATGCACTCATATTATGAAGTTTATATGTAGTTTATTTGTTTACAAACTATCAACACTTTTGTTTAACAGTCATTATATACATAGAATTGCAAAATTAATTAGTTTGTTGCAAACATAAAATACAATTTCAATTTTTACAAAACGCCTTTCTGTTCTGAGTGAAATCTATTAGAGCATTTACAGAATTAAACGCACAGCACATATTATAGATAGGGTCACTTCAGCCATAGTTAGTCCTATGATGCGGAACATAAAAGAAATCCCTTTGCCTAAAATGTCTTTGGGGCGCATATATTTCGAACAGTTCTAGAAGTGGCGCACAATTAATATGGCACATTATCACGTCGCGAGCAAAACTACGAGGAAATACTTTCGCCTCGACTCTAAAGTACCCAGACCTAAAAGAGCACATCTCGAAAAATAACTTGGCATAAAGTCCCAATGGAGTTTTCTTATAGCTAGTCGTGTAAAACGTTTTTGTATTTTTTTCAGTCTTACGCAGTGTATTTCATAAAATGGATCCCAAACCACACATCCATACGCTAAAAGAGATCTTATAAGAGATATAAACAGAGTTTTAAGCGTATATGGATCATTGAATTCCTTTGAGTTGCGTTTTAGAAATCCCATCATTGCATTAGCCTTGCTGATAATAGTATCGTAATGGCTAGCGAAAGTAATTTTTCTATCAAATAACACTCCTAGGTCTAATTTAGAATCAACTCTTGAGAGATCATTGTTTGTTATTGAGTAGTTAAAAAATGATGGTGTCAGTTTCATATAGAATGACATAATGTTGCAGTTTTTGATATTTAAATGTAATTTATTAACTGAACACCAATTTTGAAAGTTATTTAAATCAGACTGCAAGAGCAAATGATCTGAATTAGATTTGACAACCTTAAATAGCTTTACATCATCAGCATACATTAGGTACTTCGAATGATTTAAAAAGTTCGGAAGATCATTATTAAATAAATCAAACAGGAGCGGACCAAGGTGGCTTCCTTGGGGTACGCCGGAAAAGTTAGTTACGGCTTTTGAAAATGTATGCTCTATACGGACAGATTGGGATCGACCCACGATCTCCAGCCAGCATACGAGGACGAATGAAATCCCATAAGGCTAAGCTTTCTTACTAGGATTGAGTGCTGAGCCCTATCGAAGGCTTTAGCAAATTCATTCACATTTTCCATTTTGTTTTTAATGAAATGAGAAAATAATGCTAGATTTGTGGATGTAGACTTCGCAGAAACAAAGCCATGCTGATATTCCGATATAGAGCTTTTAGCTTCATATATATGTCTTTTAAGTTCACATTTTAAGAAACATTTTGTCTAGAAACGGATTTATGGATCGGAATTATAACAGAGTGTTTCCATATATCCAAAAATTGCCCCTTTTTAAGTGACATATTAAATATAAGTGCTAGAGGCTGGGCTAAAGCACTTGCACAATTTTTAAGAGAGATTGGAGGGATATTGTCGGGGCCAATCGCTTTGTTAATATCAAGGGAAAATAACTCTTGTAAAACATCCCCGTCAGAAAAAAACAAGGAATCCATATCTGTGATAGGGTCACCATTGTAGTGCGGTATGTTGCCAGTCAGGTCACCATCCTCAAAGATAAAATTAGATTGGAGAAAATCAGCAAACAGGTTGCAAATGTCTTCTGTGTTATTCGATATTTTATCATTAAAAGACATGTTTTTGGGCATTCCTTTTGTATTTCGCTTTTTGTTTACAAAATTCCAGAAGGTCTTGGGATTGCATCTTATATCTAACTCGATTTCAGATACATACCTCCTGTAAAGATATTTCATGAGAGAATTATAATCTTTGCGCGCTTGTAAATAACTTTGGCGATAAGATAAGTCAATTTGACTTTTCTTAAATAATTTATTCATTTGACTTCCGCAATCGTATATATCATATATCTAGTCATCACGCGATAAGGAGATAAGAAATTTTTCATAAAAATTAAGAACTTTTCGTGAAATTTAATGAAAAAATTCGTAAATTTTAATAAAAATTTCGTAATATGCACGCAATTTTTTAGTTTTATTTACGAAAGACTTTCGTAGACTAAAACCACGAATTATTTCGTTATATATAAGATAAGTGTAATTTACGCATGAATTTTTTTTTGGATGTATGTACATATATATATATATTTCAATAAATTTTTTTCTTTCTTAAAGGCCACTAAAAGTACTTTATTTCAACAGCACCATTGGCTGAGCATTTATATATTAATCATTTTTTCAGAAAATGTCCAACATAGTGAGTGTTTTCTCGAAAAATAACGCACAATTTGTTTTTGTTTTAAAAATAATTTGACTTCCATTTTTTCACATTCATTAGCAAAAGTTTTACACAAAAGTTAATTATGTAAGAATATAATTTGAATTTCTGTCGCAATTTATTTATATTAAAAACTAGCTGAATACCCGGCTTAACTCGGGAGTTGATATAAATAATTTTCGATTTCATTCGACGATTTGAAAAAACTTTTCACAAACTTTAGAAGGAATTTTGTGTACATCTTTCAAACCGGTAACTTTGGCGAAATGAGCAAAATGTAGCTTCAACATCTGAAAATTATGAGAAAAAGTTAGGGAAATCGTGATATGTGTGTGCGTGCCGCCGATCGCTTGCAAAAATATATTTTCATGTTTTATATTGTATTCGATAGATTCCACATTTTTAAAAAAATCAGAGCAAAAACGAATTTTTGGCAATTCGCGAGGAAACTGGATAAAAATTAAATAAGCATTGAAAATAGGAATTGCAATGTCAAAACAACGCCAACTTACGACGCAACTGACTTGCGCATGTGTTGATGCGTACTCAAATACCACAGAATTCGGCATCAGCTGTCCTGATTAGCGAAAAAAGATAGTGGAATAAAATACACATATAGAAGAAAAGAAGATATTTAGCACCCTTAGCACAGCGCCCTCCGGGGTTCAAGGTATAGCAAAATACATGGCGCTAAAAGACTCACCGCACCCGAAAACCCCTTATAAAAATCATGCTTATCGGATGAGTTTTTATAAGTTTCTTGCGGTGTTTGTACAACAGTGCCCTCTGGTTTTCGAGATAGAATAAAATATAACGCCAAAGCCGATATATCCGATATACAAATTTTTATCTAAATCGGATGAGCGGTTTTTGAGTATTTCATGATTTCTTAAGTGATTTGTACTACAGCACCATCTGGTGTTTGAGAGAGAAAAAAGTGGATAAGCCAAAAAACTCAGCGTGTCCGAGAACCTCTACATACAAAATTTCATGCTAATCGGATGAACGGTTTTGTACTTTTTCGACTTTTTTAAAATATTTGTGCTACAGCACCCTCTGGTGTTCAAGATAGAACATATTTTATAAGTCATAAAAACTCACCGTTTCCGAAAACCTCTATATACCAAATTTCATGCAAATCGTATAAGCGACTTAGGAGTTTTTTGACGTTTTTTAAATTTTTGTACTACAGCACCCTCTGGTGTTCAAGATAGAACAGAGTAGATAAGTCATGAAAACTCACCGTTTCCGAAAACCTCTACACACCAATTTTCATCTACATACCAATTTTCATGTAAATCGGATAAACGGCTTAGGAGTTTTTTGGCGTTTTTTAAAATTTTGTGCTATATCGCCATCTAATGTTCAAGATAGAACAAAGTAGATAAGTCATGAAAATTCACCGTATCCGGAAACTTCTACGTACAAATTTTCATGTAAGTCGGATGCACGGCTTAAGAGTTTTTCGAGGTTTTTCAAAATATTTGTACTACAGCGCCCTCTGGTGTTCGAGATAGAACAGTGTAAATAAGTCAGAAAAACTCAGCGCGTGGATGAACGGTTTTGGAGATAAGCAAAAAAAAAGAATGCCTGAAACCCGATCGCAGCCTCCCTACCGGGTCCAACCTTTTTTCCTGGATAAAAAGTAGGCTATATGTTGACCAAGGATATAAGGAACGTACGTCAAGATTCACTTAAATCCATCCAGTGGTTTTTTAGGCTTCCGAAAAAATGCGATTTTCGGACTCAGCGTCATTCAAAATGTCCATCGCAAAAGAAATTTCAAAAAAATATTTCATGTATAGATTTTTTTTTTATAATTTTATATGTATATATATATATAGATTTCTTTTTAAAATATAGAAAAACTTTAAAAATAGTTCATGTGTAAAAATTATTCCATTATCTCCTATCAATCGAAAGTTATAACCTATAATGTTTTTTCATATCATTTGAATACCCAGCAGAAAATGTAATACCTAATCAGGCCTTAGTTCAGGCCTTTCTTGATAACAACCTATAATTTTTTCATACAAGTGTCTGCCTCTTCAGACCTGAAATTTGGAATTACTTTTTTTAAATATGCATCTATGATTTCTGGTCTGAATATACATTTTTATTTCAAATTCAGATTATAAATCGGGTCTGAAATAGACGAAAACTAATTTTTTGTTTAATTTTAGGTTAGAATACAGGAAAAAGGAAGCCTGAATTATACATATTTAAACTGATTAATGAAGGCATGATTATGTATAAAAATTCATTCCTGAACTCGAATTTCACTATTAGAGCACCTAAAGAAAGTTTCTGCTGGGTATCTATATTAATAAAACTCATAAAATTCTCCGTTTCTTTTTATGTTTCTCTATGTTTCTATAAAATTATCTATACCTCTAACCCCTGCCTACCTCCTCCTATTGTACAAGTCTTTGTGACCACTTGTTCTTTTAGCTATCGCAAGTTTTGATTTAATCTTAAGAAATTCTGAAAGGGTTTAATTTTTGCTTATATGCATAATGTGTTATTCATTCAAAAAAGGATAAGTGAATTATATATAAGGTGATGGTTTAAAAACAAAGCACAAAGCTTCAAGAATAATTTCACATGGGCCCTTTGGCACAGGTTTAATAGCTGGTATACGTCGGCCACTACAGGAGTATTACAACACGAGGTCAAAAGAGAGCATTAATGTATGAACATATTTATGATATGTATGAAAATTTACAGAAATATAAACTTTTATGGCTTATAAGGAACATTTATTTCCGGGTATTTTTTAGGCCTACGAGTATATTCCACATTACTTCAGTGTATGTGATTTCACCATTTTCAGACTATTAATTCTTATAAGTTCTGAGACATGGACATGGTTTTAATTAATTTTTGTTTCAACTAACTTCGTTCAGCCCTTTGTATGAATTTCTAGCGAAAGGAATTCAAAATTTGTTATTATACAATTCAAATAAAGTCTCAATCTCAAGTGCTACATTTTTGTGTAACCATGAGGTAAGTTATCGCTATAATTCGCGCTAGTGTAAATTTCCTGTTTGCTGTTTATAACTTATCGAAGCACCCTCATCTGTTTGTAATTCGTCCAGTTGCGTTGCGTTCCTTTGCGTTACACAAAACATAATTGCAAAGAGCATAACTTGTGTGGCATGGCCTCTGCCACACTGGAGTTGATGGGGTGGTTCAACTGTTCAAATAAGTAGGTGCTCAAACTCAAACTTCATCGCTTTGTTTATTAATCATTAACACAGTGCCGCATCCGGTTGCCATTTGCTGCTATTGTATGAGCCACCACAGGATGTGCCACAATGTAGTTCATGCCACACAGTTATTAATGCGCACAATCCTTTGCGGTTTTTACTTTGCGGTTTTGCATGAGTTTCTTGCCTGACAATATTAATTAAAACATCTTTATCTAGATTTGCAGCGGTTTGGTGTCTATATTCGGACCATAAAGTCTACATAAGAAAAAAAAAAAAAAAAAAAAAAATGTGGCAACCAGCCTCTATTTTATTGCCATACTTATTTAGTGGTTAGCTTAATTGTTAAGTTTTGATAGAGTTTTTATGATTTACAAAACTTAACAATATTAACAGAATTTCGTTTTTCAAAAAAGGTAGGTATGAGTTCTTGAATGAAAGAAAGAAAAAAGAAATGTTTAAATTACAGCTCTAATCGCATTAAAAAAATGAAAAGATAATTAGACTTTTTTTGGCTTTGAACTATGTATGTAAAAATATACTTTGCAAAATTGCTTGCTACAAGTTCACTTGCCAAATTGTTTAATTGTAATAACCGATAACTTTGTTATTTATGAAAGGAGTACCTATATATTTTCCACATAAATACTTACTTAATATCAAATTCAAAAGTAACGGCTAAGAGGAGAGGATACTATTATGTTTGAAAACTTGTTGATAGCAAACAAGTTTATTTCTACAAGAAACATGTTTCTATTTTACGGTAACCATGTATTGTTTGCCGTAAGCACGTTCATTTGTTGCCTGTAATAAATTATGTTCACTGGAAACTGTTAGTTTGTTGCAATCAGTTATGCAAGTTATGCATAATTGCAAGTACTGAATTACTGTATTAAACAAACATTATTTTTGAGGCATCTTAGCTAATTTGTTCCAATCAGGCGTGGATTCAGAGGGAAATTTAGGGGGTTGAAGCCCTCCTTCTCCAAAAATTCTCGGAGAACCTGCATTGAAATGTGATATGCTTGTGTTGCAGTCACGTAGCATGGGAGGGGGACTGGGGGGTGGTCCGCCCTGGCCAGCACTCTAAGGGTCGGAATAATCACACATATAAAAAAATTATATCACTCGTATATATCATATATATAAATTAAAAAAAAAAATACCAGCATGGATTCAATAACACATAAATTGATGAAAAGAGTTAAAAAAGAAGACCACGTCTAGTTTGTCAACATATGCTAACATCGCCATCATTGTCGTCATTACGCAGCTAATAATGGCATAGAAAAGTATATATAAATGCTGTATGGACAAATCACAGGGCTTTCGATGGTGGCTTTATCAATGTGCTCTTTATTCTTCTCTCTTCTCTACGTTATATCTTCCTTCTATATCATTTAACGAATCTTGCTTAAACTTGATGCGTTCTTGAATTGAATTTCACTCATAATTCTCTTCCAAATATCGAGTTGCCGCCTAAGAAGTTTTTTTTTTAATTTTTATCTACTACAACGAATAAAAACCAACAATTTCAAGTAGAAATCAAACGCGCAATCGTGTCAGAATATTAACAGTTAAATAAAATGTTTTTGATTTTGTTATCACTCACCAAGAGGTTAAAGATATTTGTGAATACTTAAATACACTATGAATGTGAGCAGCATGTATGCGATTTTTCTTTTTTTGTTAAATTTTCATGTCTGCGCTTCTCTCTTTTTTCAAAAAAACCTAATAACTTTTTTCGAGTCCTAGTTCTTAAAAATTATGGTAAGCAGATAGTTTTAATTAAAATGAGTTATCAAACTGGATATTGGAAAAAAACTACGCGAGATGTGTTTTTTACTTTCTCGAAAAAATCTTATATTTTACTTTTCGAAAAAATCTTTTTTCTTACTTTTCGAAAAATCTTATCTTTTCTGATTTTATTAAAAAAAAGAGCAAAAATCCAAATATGATAGTATTTCAATAAATTGCAGTGGAAAAATTTTCTAAAACTATTGACACAAGAAATTATGTGATTACGGAAAATAACCTGATCGAAATTAAAAGTTTTCCTAGAATGTACCGTTTTGAAAATGTCGAGTTAAATTATTTAAAAACATTCTCAAAAATCCAAACTATCAAATAACACATCACAACACCAAAAAATTACAAAAACTAAAATTCTAAAGCGAAAGTTAAAGTATTAAATCCCTAGTGTCCTTTTCTGGCATATGGAACAAAAAAAAAAAAAAAAAAAAAGAAAAAGAAGAGCATAAACATTTCTCATTTCAAATGACTTCAGTTATTGAGTGGTTCCAATTCAAAACTCGTCTTATCCACTCTATGACACGAACTGAGTTGATAATGACAAATCGTTGTTAATGGTACAGCGTGCGCCCTTCCTTATGTAGAACTTGCCTTATGTTGAAGTTATAAGACGGCAAAAAGTAGCTTCGATTTCAAAACTAGCAGTATCCTTTCTTACTGTCAGTTCAAACTTTTTAAATTTAAGCTTAAAATTTAGAAATTTTAAGAATTTAATGAGGCTTAAGACTTAAGGTTTCTTTGATAAAGTTTTTAAACTATACGAGTACTTTTGTGTTTTTGACATTGACATGCAAATACAATATGAATTGACAGTTCAAAACTTGTCTTATGCATAGTGACTTAACATTTGAAAAGGAATGAATTAATTTTGATAAAATACTGCTCACTTCTTTTCGAAAAAAATTTTTGAGTCCAGGTTTGCCAAGCTATCAGTCCCTAGTTTAAGGGTAAAATATGTATTCAAATTTGCACTGCAAAATAAATTGCGATACAGATTATTTTTTCAATTTGGGAATTTCAGGATTGCCAAGATACAATTTTCATCTCTTAAAGTAAGAAAAAATTAAAAAAAAAATTAATATTAAGATCTTCTCCGATGGAATTTGTTAAGTTTTTAAGTTTTGTTATTATTTTTTAACCTTTAGACAAGACAATGGTATTTTGACAACTCTAAAATTTTGAAATAAAAAAATTGTCTTTGTTTTTACTTATTTTGCAGTGCTCAACTGATTTTTATTTATTTTGCAAAGTTTCGTAAAAATACTCAAACCTGAAATTTTCAAATTACATTTCATATTCAATGCACTTTATACAAAAACTAATTTACAAACTAATTTTGTAAGCTAATTTACAAAATATAAGTAAATAAAATGCAAAAATAAATATGCGAACACCGCACAGTGGAGTTCATATGAATACTCCGTATTTTTGAAGACACTGTTCGAAGATTCCAAAAGAAAAACGAGCGATATCATTTATTGATACTCTCAACAACTGCAACAAGCAATTCTACCAATCAATACATCGGCTCCTACAAATTTACGCAACTCTTTCGATTTCCGTGGCTTCAAGCGAACGCTCATTTTCATCTCTACGCAGATTAAAAACGTATCTGCGAGGAAAACCAAAGTTGATTTGATTAACTGATTACTTATTTAATAAACATACTATGCATTAGTGTGCCTGAAAAAAAAATTGCCACTGCCTCCGACTAAAAGTGAATCTTGATCATGATAACCGCTAGTGAGCTAAATCATTTTTAAATAACCTCCAAAAATCATGTTTATTGTAAAAATTGATTTTGAAGAACTGATTTATTTATATGGGAAAAACTTTTTTTAAAAAAAAAAAACAACCGACTACAAAATCACTACAAAGTAATAAATAATTTTAAAAATACCTTTCCTTTTAATTTCTTGGTCACATTTGATAATTTATTTAAACATATTATTATATATTGTTTGTTTCTTATTTGTTTTATTATCATAAATATATTAATTTCTTGATGAATACAAAAGCTTTTAAGGTCGGCGCTAATATAATCAGACTTTTTATCAGAAGCGCCAACTTCAAAGCATTTGTATTCATCAAGGAATAGGTATTTTTAAAATTATTTTTTACTTTGTAGTGATTTAGTAGTCGGTTGTTTTTTTTTTTAAAGTTTTTATTTTTTCCTTTTTAAAGAATATGATTAATAATCGAAAACAGTGTATAAACAACATAAATACAATTGTTCTGGAAAAATTTGTTCTATTAAATTCTGAAAGTTTGTTGGTTATTTCAAATATCTGTCTCTTAAATTTGAATTAGATGTCAAGTGTTTTGAAATTATTATACCCATTCTTGTAACGAGTTTTATTATCCTGATGTCAATATAATTCGAGATATAGTGTTTTTCTTATATTGCCACGCCCCTTTTTTAAATAAGCGCCCAACTTTCTTGAGTGTTATTCCTAATAATTGTGCCTACCCCTGTACTTAATTTCAGTACCCCAGCGTCAATATTAACTGAGATAGTGTTTATCTAGTATTGTCACGCCCATTTATCGAATAACGCCTACTTTATTGGCCGTTATTTTTAATTATTCTGCCAACCCCTGTACTACAATAAATTTCAGTGCCCTAGTGTCAATATTATTCGAGATACACTGTTTTTCTAATATTTCCACGCCCAGTAGTCGAATTCCGCCCACGATTTTGACCGTAATTTATACTAATGATGCTTACCCTATACCTAATTGCAGTACCATATTATCAATGTTATTCGAGATATATTCTTTTTCTAATATTGCCACGCCCCTTTGTCGAATAACGCCCATTTTATTGACGGTAATTTGTAATAATTGTGCCTATCCCTACACTAAATTTTAGTGCCCTAGTGTCCATATTATTCGAGATACAGTAGTATCTAGCATTGCGAGATCTAGTATTGCCACGCCCATTTGCCAAACAACGTTAACTTTATTGACCCTAATTTTTAATAATTCTGCCTACCCCTATACTACAATAAATTTCAGTGCCCTAGTGTCAATATTATTCGAGATACACTGTTTTTCTAATATTGCCACGCCCAGTAGTCGAATACCGCCCACTTTATCGACCGTAATTTGTACTAATAATGCCTACTCCTGTACCAAATTGCAGTACTATAGTATCAATATTATTCGAGATATACTCTTTTTCTTATATTGCCACGCCCATTTGTCAAATAATGCGCATTTTCTTGACCGTTATTTGTATTCACTGTGTCTACCCCTACACTAAATTTCAGTACCCTAGTGTCCATATTATTCGAGATACAGTGTTTTTATAATACTGCCACGCCCATTTGTCGAATAACGAACACTTTATTGACGATAATTTGTAATAATAATGCCTACCCCTTTACTAAATTGCAGTACTTTAGTCTCAAAATTATTCAAGATACACTGTGTTTCTAATATTGCCACGCCCATTTGTCGAATTACGCCCATTTTCTTGTCCGTAATTTGTAATAATTGTGCCTACCCCTACACTAAATAGTGTCCTAGTGTCAATATTATTCGAGGTACAGTAGTATCTAGTATTGCGAGATCTATTGTTGCCACGCCCAGTTCATGAATACCGCCCACTTTGCTCCCCAAAAATTATGGCAATCAGGCATATGGCTTAGGAGTTATCAATGTACATACATTTAAAAAAAAAAAAAAAAAAAAAAAAACAGAGAAACCGACGAACTTGAGAACCTCCTCCTTTTTGAAGTCGGTTAAAAATACTGCTGTTCTTCCAAAATAAATCTCAATTACATATTTTAAGCTCGAATTTTCTATAAATTAGCAAACAGTTCGTTTTTCATTTTATTTTCCTTTAAAATGAGTTATCAAAGATGAAAATCAGACTTAAATTACCAGAGTTATGATATTTTACTTTTGGAAAAAATCTTATGTTTTTTTGTTGTATAAAAAAAAAATGGAAAAAATCCAAATTTTTACAAAATACAGTGAAATGTCATGGAAATTTTTTCTGAAACTATACCTACTACATATACCAAAAATGGTGTTATTACGTTTATTAATTTGGTCATTACGAAATTTTTTGCTAAAAGTATGCCTTCTTGGTAATATCAAGTTTGAGTATTTTTATAAAAAAAATTACCAAAAACCCAAAAATACTAATTTTGAAAACAAAAATCCAGAAATGAACTAAGAACAGTTTTGAGCTATTTTTTCAAAAAATTAATTTTTTTTAAAAAATCCTTAAAGTGCCCTTTTCTGACATATCGAACACAAAAAAAAAAAAAAATCATAAACTCTGTTAATTTAAGTCCGATGTTCATGTTTGATTACTCATTTTAATAAAAAAAACATAATATGAAAAAACGAAGTGCGTACCAGTTCTTCGAAAAATTAAGCTTAAATAAAATGTTATCGGATTTTTTTTTGAAAAAACAGCACTATTTTTCCATATAAATCCAATTTTCAATAAAGAGGTCGCTACAGACACATTTAAATATCAATATCTTTTTTTGAAAATTTTTACAATTTGCTTCATCTTTT
This sequence comes from Coremacera marginata, assembly GCA_914767935.1. Taxonomy (NCBI): domain Eukaryota; kingdom Metazoa; phylum Arthropoda; class Insecta; order Diptera; family Sciomyzidae; genus Coremacera; species Coremacera marginata. Next base: position 138,427,703 of record OU612046.1, on the reverse strand, counting down.
GTAGATAGTGTGCGGTATATATAACGTAAATACAAATTTTCAAACCCTCCCGAAATATTTCCCTGGACCCGCCCCTGACACTGATAGATGGATGCCAACTAGGAGATTATTTGCGTCCGTATAATTGACACACATTGAAGCTCCCTAGGAAGCATAGGTTCAGACCCTATGATTTGATTTAGCTAAATGTAATCGGAAGTTAAACTTGAAATCGCTAATAATATGGAAAGATCTACATACATATACTGCTACAAGAACGAAAATTGGCACCCTATCGTCTTGTAAGAAGTGGATGCAACCGACAGTATCCGAAACAAACAGGAAATGAAACTTTATAACGCTATAATTATATGGAAAGGAATATTTTGAGGATTATATTGATATAACAGAAATAAAATTTGACAGTTCCTCTTGTGTTCAGTGGATGCAACAGGAAGGAATAAAAGTTACTGGAAATAAAAATGAAAAACGCTTTAATAATATGGAAAGCACTATATATTTGACACAAGAGTATATTATGATAGTTTCTATCATCTTGTATGGAGTGCGCGCAACCGGAAGTAGTTGAAAGTAGACTGATATTAAACGTAAGAACGCTATAATATGGAAAGGAGTATTTTTTTTGGCACAATATTAGAATAGGCGTTTCATCTTGCATGTTGTAGGCGCAACCTTAAGAAGGAATATCAACCGAATATCAACAGAAATGAAACTTAAAATCGCTGTAATAATATGGAAAGGACTATGTATATGGCACAAGAGCAGATTAGGCCAGTTCTAATCACCTTGCATGCAGTGAGCGCAACCGAAAGTAGACGTGTATTTTCATGACATACGTACCAACGCACAATGTTTTGAAAAGGCAATCTAGAGGGACAAAAGTCGATATGAAATTCCAAAAAATGTTGTATACCATTTTTTTACAAATATTTCGACTAGCATAAAACACTTGTTTTTATTATATCTGACAATACTAAAAATAGGAAAGAGCTTCTAAAGCAACAGTTATTCTTATATTGTTGTAAAAAATCAGCAGTCTGAGAATTTCTAAAAAGGCCAAATAAAAGTCTGAAAACAAATAGTTTTGTAAATTTTGTTGCTGTCATTATGGAGAACACAACTCAAGGTATTTAATATATGTATATAAATTTAAGGGCCATCGGGGGCTCTCATGGTATGAAGACCCCACTGGGTTTATTTTTCTATTTATTGAATTTAATGTAGATTTCAAAATATATAGTTTTAAGGTTTGGAACGGCCCGCACTTTCAAGTTTTTCCACTCATTTAAAGATACCTGTTATCGTCTAACTCGGTATGAGTTCCTAGAACATTTGCTCCAACATCCCAAAGCATTCAAAAAGCAAGCAGTTTTTGATTTTTTAGTTACAAAATTCAATCCCCGAATAGTTCGATGGAACAAAAGAATATTTTTAAACAAAAAGTAAAAGACTTCTCTCGGAAAATTTAAAAACAATTATAAAAATAATTAATTATATATGAACAGAATCGTATTTGTAAATTGTGGAGCTATTTTTCATGCTTCGCGTCATCATTTAGCATAGGAGGTAGGCGTGGTTTTCGTTAAATTTTCCTCATCTTCGAACTTCAAAGACTTTAATAAAAAATAAGCAATGTTACGTTTGTAAATGCAGCCGATTCAATGTTACATTTCGTTAAGTTGAAAAACATCAAATTAACCCTATAAGGATGAACGGTACATATCACACCTCTCTCTAGAAAAACCTCCTTTTTTGTTTTAATACTAATCCAAAAACTTTTTAAAACATTTATGTGATATTTTAGACAGTTTTGGTTTATTCTAATCGCAGTTTTGCAAGGGAGGAAGCCGTAGTTTTCGATTTTGCTTATATTCAAACTTGAAACTTTTTTAACTAATAATGTGTAACAGAGCGGTACTAGATGCATAATTTCAATGTTTCATTTTGAAAAATGGAATAACATGCAATTATCCTTTAAGGGTCGGTATCTGGCGAACGGTACATATCAGACCCCTCCTCTAGAATAACTTTTTTTCTTGTTTTGATTCCATATGTCCAAAAAAAAGTCATAAAATGACTTTGTTCAGCTGGTTTGTTCTAATCGAAACACTGTGCAACGTGTACACTTAGATCAGCTGCCGTACTGTTATAACAGCTAACCAATTTTTCAAGGTCTTTTGATTTAAAATGAAATTATTTAGATATAATTTGAAGTTTTCATACTGTTAATGTTAGTAAAATGCAAATTTTTGTGCTAACCTTAAGTTCATATAAAATATAACCTAGACTAAACTTTTTATTACGCCGCTACACGCTTTGATAGAACTGTGTCATTTTGGAAAAAAATTGTTATCGTCAAATCGGAATTTGAAATCGCCCCAAATAATTTTTTGTTTTGTTGACATAAGTTAAAAACCCACTTCAAGAACACAAAATAATGTGAAAAACAACAGAGAATATTTAAAATGCACAGTTCTGACAGTCTCTCTGGTAACACTAATAGTGTTAACCTCAGAACCAGCTGTCTCAAAGGGCTTGCAAACAGTCTCTTCCGTTAGAAGAAAGTCTCTACCATTAAATATGCAATAGAGCTAAAGATGCAAGTGGCGACATTTTGGTTTTTGTTTTGTTTTTCGTCCTTTATACTCCCTCCATTGGCTTGTGTCATCAGTAAAGGATGCTCGAGAAATCATTGCAAAAATGGGAAAAATTAAAATAAGTTTCTCCTGGGAATTATTTGTGCTCATCATGGGTGTGATTTCTAAATTCAGTAAAAATACATCGGGATTGTAGGTATTTTTTTTACTCTTGATTATTGTAGTTGTTGTTGGCATAACTAATGCTTGAAAATAGGTTTTTATTGTTTAGTGTTGTTGCAGCACGGTGCTGCTCTCATGAATTGATATTCTTGAGTTAAACAAGTGCGCATGTTAAGTCTACAGTGACGGAGAGACAGAAGACAGCCGAGGCAAGTCTAAGAACACCTACAACAACAAAATTATGTGGGTAACACAAATCTCTACACAAAAACAAAAAAAAAAAAACAAACAAAAATAAAAGCTAGGGAAACAAAAATCATTCCTAAAAAAAAAATTCATTAAGCTCGTGCATGCTGTCAAAGAAATTATAAAGAACACACACACATACCAACTAACACACCTACACACAAATACTGTAAGTATTTGACAGCTGCTGCTGTCAAGAGCGTGGCGTGTAATTTGTGGATGCTGCAGCTTTTGCTCTTTCAGGTACGCTGCACAACATGAAACACTCTTTAGCTTTTTTGCTACCTTTAACCATATTGTTGTTGTTGTTGTTTTGCTAATTGTCATTCTTGCCAACAATAATAACAATAATGCACATCATTGTTTAACAATAAGTGACGGGTTTCTTTCTCTCCCATATCGAAGTGTCAAAAATTACGAACCAAGTTTTTTTTTAATTTTTTTAAATTTTTTTTGTTATTTTTCTTTTTCTTTTTCTTTTTTCTTTTTTATTTTTCTTTTGCTAGCCACTTTTTTGAGCCAATTTTTTTTATATTGTTCGTGTTGTGCTTTGTTTTAAGTACGGCATTTTTTGTGCCTTTTGCTCTTTTTACCAGTTACTCAAGTAATCATGCTCTCTCAGTCTCTCTCTCTCTCTCTCCCTCTCTCTTTATTTCTTTCCCATGCGTTCTAAATTCGTTAAGATATTTAAAAATACTCAGCATATGTATTTATGGAATATAACTTTTTTAAAGATATCTGAAGCATTGTAAATGCAAAAAAATTTGAATCCTTTCAATCCTTTCAGAGGCACATTTTTTTAAGCTTTTAGTTTATCGCTGATAACGATTTTGATGTCAAAAATAAATTTTGACAACTGTCACCTTAGCAAGTTGATTTGACAGCTGACAGTTTTGAAAATATTTTTTGAAATCTAAATCGTTATCAGCGATAAACTAAAAGTCGATTCCGGAAAATGCGTTTGAAAAATGTTTTAATTAATTATTGATTCACACATATGTCAATGTATAGGTAATATTTCGGAAGGAGCTTACTTTGAAGGCGATTTAATAAATATGAGTAGATAATAAATATTTTGTGTTTTTTTTAAAAAGTTCGCTTTCTCCGTTTTGATTGTTGCTAATTTAAATACAAAAATGAATAAAAAAATGAAGTGAAAACTGTTACAGCACGATTGCTCAAACACTTCAGAAGCATAAGCCAATTAGATGTCTCCATATAAAGAGTAAAAAAAAGGTAGGATAAATATGCCCACCTTTGCCCATAAAATAGTGAAGTTAACTGTTATTGAATGAAATGTTATTAAATGTTAAAATACATTCATCAATATTGCTTACATTATTACTTAAGCTTCACTGGATTAACTATAAGCCGCACTTTATCTGCTTATCTGAATAATTCTCCTTTTTTTTTTAATAGTGCAGCAGTTCTAATACATTCTGCACATCATGGCGTATAAGTAACATTTTAGGATATGATTACACTGTGCATGAAACGTATACTTTTTTTTTGCAAACAAGTGGGGAGATATCGTGGACTAGTAAGAACAACAATAGTTGATGGAACCTAAATTGAATGGTGGTAATTGTTTTGGTATTGTTTTGGTAATGGAGACAGCCGTGGTTCAAGGTCAAGCCATTTTGAGGCAGTTTTTGTTAGAAAAACTTTTTTATTTTGCATTAAGCGTCTTTGCGTCTTAAGGCGGAACATTAACAATTACTTTGTGCATATTTTTGTTGAACAAATTTAACCCTTGAAAACCAACCTTTTGGCTCCAATTTGACATCATAAATCAAAATAAGGAGTTTTCGTATAAAATATTTTGTTTTAAAAAAATAAGCTCTTTGATGTAATTACATTGTCTTTAAGTATAAGAGCTAAATTAAACTAAAAGTTTGCGAAAGAAAACCAACCTTATGGGTTGAAAATGACTCTAAAATTATTAAAACCAAGTTTTTTTATTATTTCTTTTTTTTTTCAAATTAACCCTTCTGTTTTTGATTAAGTAAGTTAAAGCAGTTATCTCCTAACAAAACATTAAGTTATTTACCAATTTACCAGTGTTCGAATCTCACAATCAGCTGATTAAATGTTTGCCACACTCATCAGAATCGGCTGGTGATTCTTGTCCGAATTTATCTGCATGGCAATGCACAAAGTGCATTTTCACCAAGATTCTTATATGTAAAGGTTGAAATGCGGTAAGCATTCTTTCAATATGAGTGCGCTAATCGTTGGATCGATGAATCCCGAGAACGTTCTTAATTTACACTTTCACAAATTCCCATCCTAACATCTCATTATCGCTGAGTGCTTGTTAAAAATTGCTTAATTTTTTTTTTGTTTAAGCAAAGCCTTTATACGAAAAAATGGCTTTTTTGATTTATGAGGTAAATTTGAATCTATAGGGCTGGGCTTCGAGACTTAAATTTTTCTACAACCAAGCAATTTTTAATGTTACACCTGCAGAGGCAAAGACGTTTATTGAAATAAAAAAACACAGGTGCGTCGTTGGACACACGAGAGAAGCGAAGCTTTTTCGCAGTTACATAGATTTGATAGCTTAATAAACTCATAAATTTAAAATAACATGAAATCATTACATACATACACAAAACATACTTACTGCTTACTTCTTTATTGTTGAATGTCAAATTATCACGCCAATTACATATACGGGTATATAATGCCAGTGACTCTCCATTTTAACTCTCCACACATGATTGTGAACTTGGCTGCACTGAACAAGTTTTTTCCTTCAGCAGCGTACTACCTAGCGAAAAAATTCCGTTGCCTCTTCGCTGTCAAAAAATTCAATGTACTTCTAATGAGAATTTTTTTTCGGTATTACAACAAATTTGCTTCGAATTAATACAAGATGTCACCAGCATCGGTGTTTTCCTTTGCGCGTTCACATCAAGAAAAAAACAAAACACTCCGATGCTGGTGGCCAATACATAAGCCAATACATAATCCTCTATCTATTGGTAGATTGTAACGATCTACTGCAGCATAGCTTCTGTTATAATTAATATTGAATCAACCAGCGCTTCTAACACAGCTTGGTGGCCTAGTGGATAGCGTACAGGGCTCGTGATCAATTGGGTGCGGGTTCGAATTCCAACGGGGGCAAAGAAATATTTTTAAATATTTATAATATTAAAGTATTTAATTTTCTTGTTGTAATAAACACAAGCAATAAAAAACCATAAAATTCTAAGAAAAAATCTGTCGAACATTTTTTATATTTAACTCCAAGCAAATCACAGAACGAGAAGTAAAAAGCTTCGCTTCAAAAAATGTTTTTTTAACAAAGACTGCATCAAAATGCTTTACGATTGCCTTAAACCTTAATTTTCTCGGAAATGGGTCGAAGGATCGAAAAGCGGTTGATTTCATTCAATTAAGCGTCCTCAAATTATGCTTACTTGATAAGTTTTCTGCATGTATGATTTTTGGACATGCACTGTGTTATTATTAAGGTGATTTTACTTCTGCTTTTGCTGTTACTTTACTTTTCTTTTAACTTTACTTTTGCTATTCCTTTTGAGTTTGTTTCTGTTTCTATATCATTTTTTAATCAGACTTAAGTACCAAGATATGCTGTGGTTTACAAAACCCAACTACGTTTCTGAAGTTGCTCATAACATATGTGTAGTTGTTAGAATTTACTTTTCGATCGCCTTGAAGGAATTTGATGTTGTCAGAACTCACTATTGGTAATCGCAACCAAATCATATCCTTCTTTTTAGTGAATATCGAAACATACAATCATACTCAGTTGCTCTTAGAAAATACCGGCTCCAACTCCGCATTCCATCTTAGATCCATCAGTGTAGATTGATATATCAGGTCCCCCATTGCACCATTCTATCCTGGTTGGGACTTTAATAGTAAATGACCCTGTAAAATAAAGCCTAAGTATGTCATATGGTAATGAACAGTAACATTCTTAGTTACTGTGTCCATATGATATGCTCCTCCATTTGTGGGACTCCCTGAGTCTAACTGAACAGTTTGTTGCAACTGGTTTAATATAGAGATCTGTAGGAAGTAGGTGTGTCAGGACGTTGAGTGCGATGAGTAGTGCAAGGGCAAATGACCTCCCACCCCCTAATATCTATACACCCTGAACGCTGAATCCTGGCCAGTTTTGATATGTTGTACGCCTTATTAAGTGCCGGCCACCAAACTGGTGAGCCCAATGTTAGAATTGGACGCACTACTGCGTTGTATAACCATATAAGCATTTTTGATTGAAGATCCTATTTCTAAACGAAGGTCTTCTTGCAGGCGTATTAGGCAATGCAGGCCTTTTTAACTCTGAATTCGACGGTGGTTTTCCAGTTGAGCTTAGAATCTAGTATGACTCCTAGATATTTGGCATTGTTGGCTAGTGGGAGTTTGGTCGTTTAGTTTCGGTAGAACAAAGTGTTGCGGCAAATAGTATCAGTTCCGTCTTACTAGGATTCACTTCAGCGCCGCACCTAGTAGCCCAGCTGCTGAGCTTGTCCAATGCCCCTCCAAAATTTCGCTGAGAATGGGGGGTAACAGTTCGGATACCATTACAACCACACGTATGCCACCACCTTGATTCCGTTACAATGCAGTATATTAAGCACTTCGTTCGTGGTTATGAGCCAAAGTAGGGGGCAGCACCCCTCCCTGAGGTGCATCCCTATGAACGAATCTTGTTGGCTTCAGAATAGGTTTTCCTGGATAATTATACTAGTGAGCATTAAGACTATCCAGTTTATCACAGGTATATCCACAACTAAATTGGTTAGAGAATCCTAAACGGATTTTAAAGTCTTCTTCTATGTCTAAAAAGGTCGCAAGAGTGTACTGTTTAAAGAAGTTATCTTTCCATGGCTATGATAAGCTCATGTAGGGTATTCTCCGTGGATTTACCTTCGAGGTTAGTATGTTGAGCTGGGGATAAGAATGTTTGAGCTAGAATATCCTTGAGATATATGACAAGAACTCGTTCCAGAGTCTTTAGTGCGAATAATGCAAGACTTTTTGGTCTGAAGTCCTTAGCTGAATTATGACCTCGTATTCACTCTTTAGTGGATTTCATAATTTACGTTACAGATTTTCGTCCAATTGTATAATCCCCTCCCCCTCCCTCATCTCATATGTCCCACTTTTATTTTTTTTAAATTGTTTGCGGTTTTTTTATAATTTCGCAGTTTATTATGAAAAAAGCATGGAACACGTCATATTTATAATAAGTTTTTACCAAAAATTTTATGAAAAATTTGATTATTAGCAGGATTACACTGCGGCAGTGGCAGTGTCAGTGATCAGCTGTTTTTTTTTTTTGAAACAGCTTGTGACTGGTGACACTTACATAAGAGCATTGTCAGTAAGCAGTACTGCCACGCTTAGCTCCATTTCTAAATTTACAGCCACTGCCGCAGTGTTACCAAGGAAACAAACGAAAATAATTGAGAGAGCAACATTGAAATAATTCAAAAAGAAAAGAAATTAAATGCGATGGAAGAAAAATTAAATGAGTTTGTTTGAAATAATAAAATATTGTGTGATAAAAAGCACTGGTTATGCGAAAACGTAATGATAAACGCAAACACTGCCACTGCTATATAGTAAATTATAAGCAGTAAAATACAAAACAGCTGATCACTGCCACTGCCACTGCCACTGACATTATCGCTGCCGGTGCTACTGCCGCATTGTAATTCCGCTATATGCAAAGTAATATAGCAATTCTTTGCTATATGCAAAGTAAATCAATAGAATTGTAAATCCGCTAATGTGAACAGAGCTAAACACAAATGAAAGCTTTTCTGACGTTAGCGAGAACACCAACCAGTGGCGATGCATTATAACTTGGATGTTCGACAATTGTGAAAGTTGTTGTTTGTTTTAGTTTTTTTATAACCCTTTAATGTTCGCTTCAAGCGTAAAATTAAAACACCTGTCTTCGATGAAGCAATCAAACTTATTTACGAAGCACTATCAGCCGATGATTTGTTGAACAGATGCCTTGGCTCCGAAACTCAAAACAGCAACGAATCTTTCAACGCAGTGCTGTGGTCATTCGCACCGAAGCATATGCCCACCGACGCACGCACTATTGAGATTGCCAATTATATTGCAACTGTCATATTTAACGAAGGTTTTTTGCCAATACTTCAAATAATGAACCTAATAGGCATCCCGATTGGCAACGTCACATATGATTTCGCCATGTCTCGGAACGAAGAACGTTTGAAAAGGTCCGAAGACAGAGCTCTGGCCGCGTCAAAAGAAGGTAGGACTGCCCGACGAGCACAAAGAGCCGCTGTGTCCTCATTTTTTGAAGAAGAGGAAGGAGTTCTTTATGGGGCTGGCATTGCAGATTGATGTATTTAAGTATTTAAAAAAAAAAAATGAATGTTTTATTGCCTAAAATTTTCTTTGAGTTTTTTCAAAATCACGGTTTTGAACTTCGAAGTCATTTTTCTCCGGTTCTACTGAACCGATTTTGATGAAACTAAGCGCAATCGTCGAATTTCTAAATTTGCGTGCTCAAATTTTTCATTGCAATTTTTTTTTTGATGCAAAAAAATAACTTCACACTTAAACGCGTTTATCTCGAAACCACGTTTTTCGAGCTTGCGGCCCAGATTGCGCCCGTAGTTCTGAACCGATTTTGATGAAACAAATTGCAATCGACGCAGAATTGTCATTATTCTGATTTCTATTCTATTCTATTTTTACTATTTTTTTTTTTACACTAAACTACAAAAAAAAAGACTCAAAATCGGTTTTTAATTTTTCAATGACCGCCATTTTGTAAAAAATAATCGCAAAATTATAATTGACGTAGAGACTAGAATTACATTTGTACTGAATCTGACGCCGTTTACTTTTTCCATTTCCGAAGTCGAGTTATCCGGGCCGCAAGCAGCATACCTTTTTTTCGACGCCCAACTTTGAAGGCCTACAACTTTTTGAACAGCCCTCGTACAAAGGGAAAAAAATTTTTATTTAATATGTTTTTAATACAATAAACAAACAGAATTTAAATAACTTTTTGCGTTTTCAAATCAGAAGTTTTTCAAAAAGGGTCCAAAAACAGCTTTCCAACCAGGAATACTCCCTTAAATTTTTGATATGGAATCAATTTATAAATTTTCTTTTTTGCTTTATTCACCTTGAAACATGAACAAATAAATATAAATTATCAGATATGTAAAAAATAAAATTTTATAAAGTTTTTAAAAATGGTTCATTTTAAAAAGTCTCTTTTCTTGTATCAAGGACGTACTCTAATTAATTTGTTCAAAAATGCTCACTAGTTATCAACGAAGTTTTCATACCGATACATATTTTGGTGGCGGCCGTGGCGTAGTGGGTAGAGTGTGTGACTCTTACGCCAGAAAACCCAGGTTCGAATCCTCCATCCGACACAGAAAGTTTTTCAATTGAATTAATTTTTCTGTTCGGCCGTCACCTCTCTGCAGACAATGGCAAACCTCAGAGAGTAAAAACTGCCATGAAAAGCTTCTTGAGAACATAAGCCGTTCGGAGTCGGCGTAAAACATGTAGGTCCAGTTCTCGATCATTTGTGTGCAAACATTTCACATCACACACAACACAATTGATCAATAGAAGCTCGGTCAAAGTCCTTTCAAGGGCTGAAATGGCCATTTCGTTTTTTTTTTTTTTTTTCTTTTTTTACATATTTTTGTTGATGAAATGTAATAAAATTTACTGGTGTGAATATTAACTTGTGTTTTTTACAATTGCAATTCAATGTTGGCACGCGCACACGATTTTCTTATTCTACGTATACAGATATGATTTTGAAGAAAACATTCCATAAAGTAACAGACTTTGTCTTTGAAACAATAAAGCTTATTCTCAAAAAAAAAAAAAAAAAACGAAGAAAAATTGTTGATTTTATATATTTTTCCAATTCCTTGTTAACAAAGAATTAAATCGTTATAGTAAATATTTTATCTTCACGGCAAAGATTGTTTCATTGATTTAGCTTCAAAGAACTTCAGTCTTTTGATTCAATGATCATTATTGCAACGATTTTTTCATTGTGGTAAAGATATTTTAGTTACAGTTTTACAAGAACTTTTTTGTTTGATTTTAAGGCGTTCAATTTTCTCGGTGTAGAAACAATAATACGAGTATGAATCAAAATCGTGAAGTAGTAATTAACCCTGTAGCTCTGAAAAGTGTGAGAATAAGCGCCCCCCCCCTCCCCCCACCAATACGATTTTTTCTTGTCTTGACCCAAGGAATCACCAGCTTTCGGATTGACTTTGTTATCCGATTTAGCCTTTATATGTCTAGTCTGTAAGATTGTAAGAAATCAGTAGACTGAAATAAATAAAAAAATTAAGCTGAGTACGAAAGATGTAGGATATATTATTGCAATTAAAGGTTTCAAAAGATTCAACTGCTATCGAGCTTGCAGTGAAAAAATTATTAAATAAATTGGGATCAATTGGGCAAGATTCGACATTTTTACTGTTAATTCCGATATCTTTTAAATTATTAGTGGGACTGAGCTTGGACAAGTAGAATTATATTTTAGACAACCCAACTGCTGTTCTTTTGAATGCCTCCCAGTTCAATACGGTTGGATTACGTTTTCATCTGCTATAGGTTGTGTTGCGTTTTTTTAAAGCCATTTTGATACAGGAGGTGATGCAATGAGGCGAATATTTTTGATTCTTGATATAGTTGTGTTTGTTTTTGATGTTCTAATTAAGATATTTGTCAATATGTTGGATTATTACACTATCAAGTAAGAATGCATTTTTTTAAATGCACAACTTGCATGCGAAGCAACATTATCACAAAAAAATATTGAAATATCCGTGTCGATAAAAAACAATAAAAGCTTTACCTAGGTTAAGATTTTTTTCAGAAAACTTGCTTCAAAGTTTTTAATCTCTATATAAGTTTTATAAAAAGTTTTTTGCTTTTTATGTCAAAACTTTGGATTGCAGCACGATAGAACTTGCAGATATTGTATGAATATGAATAGATAGATACATACCTACACCAATAACTCAATTTATTCTTAAGTCGACTTAAGCGCTTATTTGCTTCTGGGCACACGAATATTAAAAAGAAAATATTAAAACCAAAAGCCGTCAGGTTACAGCAACTTTCAGCGACCAAAATGAGAACAATTCTAAATTAATTGAAAAACATCTTGAGCTGGTCAAATAACAGTTATTTCATGGTTTTATTGATTTTAATTTCTAATTTGAAGTTGACAAAACTATGCTTGCAAGTTGCGACTTACAATTCCTCCCCTTTCCCCACTCCTTCCATCTCTTTGCTCATCTCTCTAGCATTAGCGTTTAAAAAAAGGAGAAAAAGCAACAAATTAACACCAACAAATGGCAACAACAAACGTTAAGTACCTTTGGTGCTAAGCTTAATAAAAATGGTACCTACAACAACTACAGCAAGAACAATAGCAGTCAACAAAAAAAAAAAAAGCATCTAGCGAACGCTTAAACTTTGCCAGCGAAAAGCATTCATTTTGAATACACAACAAAAATAACAATAGCTGCTAAGATACAGGTGAATAAATGAATGCAACAACAATGGCAACAACAATAACAGTAATAACAACTACAACAAATAATAATAAAAAAAAACTTACTAAAATAACAATAGAAAAACTGCTGTGACTAAAGGCAGCCTACTTAAATTTCGAGGACAATCATTATAATGTAGCAAAACATAAAAAACCAACAATAAAAGTAAGTAAAATTTAAGCGATGGCTAGCACAAATCAAAACGGAAACGGAAATAAAATTTATGTCTCAGTCAAAAAATAAACAACAAAATACCGGCAGCAAGGCTGCGATAGGCCATGAATAAGTGGTAAAGTGAAAATGTGCAGAAATTGTTATAAAAATTAGATAGTATTTAAAAAAGGATGGAAAAGTGCCACCCATAAGGCATAAAATAAAAAAAAATGACTTTAAAAATTTTGCAAAATTTGTAAGCTCAAAAAAATGCTCAGCAATTTAAAATAAAAACACTGCAGCAATAACATTAAAGTCATAGAAACTTGCGCACAATATGGCAATGCTAGCAGTTCTTTAGAATTTTGTCAGCTTAAACGTTCGCATGTAGCAAAGTGTTGATTGTTGGCATGTTGCCAACACCTTCACAGCTTACATCAGTCTGGTCTGCCATCAAGCTGTTGATGAATTTCATACTTATAACTTTTTGTTTTGCTTATGTTTGTGTGTATGTTTTTTTTTTCATATTTTTACACAGCCTTGAAACACTTGTTCTTTGTTGTAAGTAGGCAAAGGATGTTGTAGTTGTTGTTGTTGTTGCTTTTAATGAACTTGAAGTTGAATTGTTGGTGTTTCATTAAGTTGAGAGTTATTGAGTTGTACAACTTTAAAAGTAAAATAATGCTGTTTGCTGGAGTCATACAAAGCTTACACTGCACAAAAAACAAAAGTATGCGAGTGTGGCCGCCATGCACTGTAGAAGTGAATGAAACTGATGAGCAGACAAGGAGTTCTAGGTTTGCTTATTTATTTTACGTATCAACTTTTTTTGTCGGTTCTGATACACACAAAATTTTCCTAAAAAACGAAGCTAATATTAATAAACATAAAGCGAAGATGTGATTAAAGAAAGACTATGTAAGAAATGGTTTGCTCCTTTCCGTGATGGAAACTGCCTGTTTTCTTGGATTAATTGAAAAAACAAAAATTTCAAGTATCACCAAAACTGTTTATTCCGGGCTTAATTATATAAGATTCAACATCACCTTCCATTTAAATTAATGTCAATAGTACTCTGGTGTCTTTACAGTAACACTTAAAAGTCAAAGTCTATTGAAATTTTTGTGCAAAAAAAGCTTAAAAATATCGAGAACTTTCGCGTTAATAAATTTAAAATATTTAAAAAAATATTTGAAAAGCAAAAAATACTTTGCTATGGAACCATCAAGCTTAGGTAAAAAAAAAACAACGAAATGACCATTTCAGCCCTTGAAAGGACTTTGACCGAGCTTCTTATGATCAATTGTGTTGTGTGTCTTGTGAAATTTTTAAACACAAATGATCGAGAACTGAACCTACCAGCTTTATTCCGACTCCGAATGGCTTATATTCTCAAGAAGCTTTTCATTGCAGTTTTTACACTCTGAGGTTTTGCCATTGTCTGCAGAGAGGTGACGGCCGAATAGAAAAATTAATTCTATTGAAAAAACTTTCTGTGTCAGATGGGGGATTCGAACCTGGGTTCTCTGGCGTATGAGTCACACACTCCATTCACTACGCCACGGCCGCCACATCAAGTTTAGGTTATGATGCAAATATTTTCGCCGTATTATATGGCCAAAAAGGAAAAGGGAATTTTTTTACTTTGCAGAAGGAAAAAGAGGGAATTCTTGATAGCCGATAATTCCTTCAGATATGTGTCAAAATCTCAATAACAATAATAATAAGCAATAACTAAAGCGGTAGAAAATTGAAGATTACCTAAAATCCTTAGTAAGCAGGTAGTATTTGTTTTTTAAATTAGTTTGTTCTTTTTGAAGAATATTTTTAGTTATATTGAGCTTTTTTCGATTGGCTGCGTTTCAGGACAAACAGAATAAAATTGATAGGATATATGAAGGGTTACAGAGCCCTAAACCACAGCAATTTAGAGGTGAAAGTTCCTCTAGGTTGGCGAGGAAGGGTTTCCCCAGTGTGCTTAATCTACATCTTGCCAATGCTGGGCAAGCACATAGAAAATGTGGTAATGTTTCCCTTTCGTTAGGGTCGTTGCAGCTGCGAATGTGGGGGGTTAAAGGGTAATCCAATTATTTCTGTGGGCATGTCAATGCACCAATACCTCGTGCTGATTGCCGTGACTCTTGCTATATCAGTTTGGGATCTTGCTAGCAGTTCGTAAGTTCTCCCTTGGTTGTATGAGGGCCACATTTTTCTTGCTGTTGTACAGGTTGTCAAACTATTCCATCTGCAATTAGCTATGTCAAGGTAGTGCGAGAGCACCCCTCCCTTTATTGCATTCAGTGGAGCTGAAACTGGTTCCGCTCTTGAAGCATCGAGGGAAGATCCCAACCTGGCAAATTCGTCCACCTTTTCATTACCATAAATGTTCCTGTGGCCGGGAACCCAGCTTATAGTAATGTCAAGCAGCCGACTTAGTCGGTTGGAGATTTCGTAGTCCGTGTTGCTGTTTGCCAGGCCTGAAGGTAATAAACTAAGGATTTTTCCGTGCCCATAAAGTGTATATCTCCAGCTATTAGACTGCTTTAGTCTGATTGCACTATTGGATGCAGTTATTTTAATCTGAAGGTTAGAACGTTCAGTGCATCTGTTGGGCATGACCGGATTCCCCCCGTGACGCCTATACATGCAGAACGCTGAACCCTGGATAGTTTCCTAATATTGTATGCTTTAGTCAGTGCAGGCCACCACACAAATACTCCATATGTAAGAATAGGACGCACTACTGCGGTGTAAAGCCATACAAGTATTTTTGGCCTTAGCCCCATCTCTTGCCAAATGTTTTCTTGCAGGCGTAGAAGACGATGCAGGCCTCATTAACCCTATGCTTAATGTTTGTTTTCCAGCTGAGTTTCGAATCCAGTGTGACTCCCAGATACTTAGCGCTGCTGGATAGTGAGTGTGTGTTTGACCGTTTAATCGCGGTAGGTTGAAGTGCTGCACCTTGGTTTTTGTAGTAAAGAGCATCAGTTCTGTTTTACTAGGATTTACTCCTAAGCCGCACCCGGCAGCCCTGTGACTGAGTTTGTCCAAAGCTCACTGCATGATTTCGCTGATAACAGAGGGAAGCATACCCGATGCCATTACAACTACATCATCCGCGTATGCTACCACTTTGATTCCGCTGTTGTTAAGTAAATTCAGCACTCCGTTCATAGTTATGAGTCAGAGAATGGGAGATATCACCCCTCCTTGAGGTGTACCCCTAACTACGAATCTAGTAAGTTGGCTGTTTCCAAGGTCCACTTGGATAATTCTAGAGCTAAGCATCGATACAATCCAGTTCCTTACAGGTGATTCCACACCTATTTCTGTGAGAGAGTCGTAGCCCTAGTATGAATGTTGTTAAATGCTCCTTCAATATCATGAAAGGCAGCGAGTGTGTATTGTTTGAAGTAGAGAGATCGACCGTTTCCGTCGATCTCCCATTGAGGTAAGCATGTTGTGCTGTGGATATGGAGGTTCTGCTGAGAGTGTCCCTTAGATATAAATCTAGAAGCCTCTTTAATGTTTTCAGAACGAATTGTTAAGGGTATTTGGCAACACTGCTTCCATGGATTGTGTAATTTCGAATCACTGTGATTTCGAATCACTGACACTACTGATTCGACGGTTTTTTTTAACCACAATTGTGCCACTTAGGCTTATGTTGAATGATAGACTAATTTGGCAAAATCCACAAACGTCTTCAATTAGATTTTGCAGATCCTTGAAAACTTAATTCGCCAAAGAAACTTCAAATGCTTCTCTTTTTGAAAAACAGAGAGTTGAAGAAGAAATACAGAATTTAATATGTTCAACTGTCACGATTGGTAAAACGGTACTACATGTTGTGCACAATTTAATATTGACAATGGACGATAGAAAGGTTTTGCAATACTATAACAGAAACTACATCAACACAAAAGTGTTACTTATGTGGTGCCACTAGCAAAGACTTTCATAATATAGATGAAATGATCCGAAGACCTGTAAATGTATCATAGAAAATTATGATTTTGTCTTTCCATTCTTCATAGCATAGCATTCTTCATTTGAACATTGCATAAAAAATTCCTATAAAAAAGTGGCAGGCTAGAACAGAAAAGGAAATTTAGAAAAAATTTAAAGAAACGCTGGGATTAATACTCATAGTTGACCAATTTAAACCTGGCTTTGGAAATACAAATAATGGAAATAAGGCAAGAAATTTCTTTCAAAAAGCAGAAAAATCTGCAGAAATTATAAAAATTGAAGTTGATGTGAATTTAATAAAAAAAATGCACGTAATGGTTATTGTTGTATCCAGTGTCCAGGAATGTAATAATGAAAAATTTAAAATGTGTTATATGGACACAACACAGAGTGAGTTTTTGTAGAGAAATATCATGGGTGCTATATGCCCCCTCCCCCCATTGCACAAATATTTTATTCACTTACCCCCCGAAATTGTGTCGATTGCTATTTTACCTATTGGGCAGTTATCGGATGAAGCACAAGAAGCTTGGCAGAAACTAACAAAAAAGTATCCGAACGTAACATAGCTTACCTGAATTAATCCAAGAAAACATGCTACTCTAACCCACTGTGCGCCGGTTGACAACGACCAAATCAAGATGCTAGTTAAGACAAGCAATTATTTACAGTCAGAGAAATGACGATTGCTCGTCACGATCATTTGAAGTTAGCTGGTTTCATCAAAAAATTGGATTTCTGGGTCCCACTCCAATTGAAAGAAATTCACATAGTTCAAACGAGTTGACATTTGCGATCGACTCATGAAATGTGAAAAAAGCGACCCAGTGACCAAAAAAATTATTGTCTACAACAATGATAACAGAAACAGAAGCTGGTCCATGAAAGATGAAGCGCCGGAGAGGCAAGCATAAGCAGATATTCAGTTGAAGAAGGTTTTTTCTCAATCTGATGGGATTGAAAAAGGCCTGTCTACTATAAGCTACTTCCACAGCATAAAACCATACATTATGACCCAGTAGCGTAGATAGGGGTAATTTAGGGAATAGGTACCCTCCCTTGGATTGAATTTTTTTGCATTGATTTACGTTGATATATAAAGATCATTTAAGGTTTAAAAAATATTAATAGTACAAAGCTTAAACTTACAAGTTTAATTAGAAAATATATTCCCTTTTTCTTTAAATGTCCCTATAAGATGATGACTAGTATCTTTTGCTAGCAATTATTTCGTTTATATGCACAACTTCTGAGAAAATAGGCTTTGATTGCTAGTTTGGTGACGCAAGAACAAAATTTGCTGGAATATGTGATCGATTCGAAGAAAATGTGATCGATTGAAGATAAGTGAAAGTGGAATTTTTTTATTTTGTTTTTTCAAAATGTATATTTGGAGCTAAAAAAAGCCAATGGTTTAACAATTTTAGGCCGGTCTAAAGTAGTTTAAAAGTCAAAGGCGTCAAAAGTTAGGAAAATGGGCCTAAAAATTTGTTTTTTTTTTTTTTTGTTAGTTTCTCTACAAAACTAAGCATCAACAGAAAGGTTATGCCATTACCTATTCAACGAAACATTAACCATAAAAATCTATGCTTTGCTTTTGAAGATATAACTGTTTTTGTCTCACAACGCGCAAATTTATTATAAAAGTTTTTCATGCTTTAGTGATTTCGTCAAAAGGTGAATCAACAAGTGTACATTATATGTACAATGCATAATATGCAAAATAAAAATCGTGCGGTTTTTTTTCAAAAATTTTCATGTTGTGGTTATTTCGTAAAAGCGTGAACCGTAAAGTGTACATAAGTAAGTCAAAAGTAATGCACAGATTTATATGGTTGATAGCTCATTGAATAGGTAACAGAATAACCTTTCTTACTCATAATGAGGGAAATTTAAAAAAACAAATCACAAGTTTCCCAGGCAAATTTTTTAAACTTTGGACCCTGTAACTTCTAAGCAACATGAGACCAGCCTGAAATTTTTCCGGATTCGGACTCAGAAGGTCTTAATGCATATAATCCACAAAAAAAAAAGTAAAATTTGAGTTTCCATTCATCTTCAATTATGTCCGATTCGCTGTACTCTAGGTTAAGCCACTGCGGCAACTTAGTTAAATTTGGGAAATCACAGCAATCAGGCAAACGCACGACACGTAAGTATGAAAAATCTTAGTGTGCTTTAAATGTTCATTGAATGAGGTTGCATACAATTTAAGTTAACGTGAATCGATTTTTGGTGAAGTTAAACGACAAAAAACGAACAAAATGTTGTGAAAGACAAAAAATACGTTGCCTTAAAAATACTGACAAAAAATTCAAAAATAAAAGACAGATAATATTGCACACATTTTTTAAACAAATTTTTCCTTATTTATTATGTTTTTCACAAAATTTCTTTATGTATGCTTGTCTCGAAAATAAATTTCATCTCCTCCCATTGAAAAGCTATCTACGCCACTGACGACCATCAAATTTATTTCATAGGGCATTACAAATGTTTGTAATATTTGAACTGTATATAAATTTTATAAAAAATTCATTTCAAAATCTATGAAAAGTATTATATGTAATTCTTTCTGAATTAGAAAACTTTATAATACTTCGTTTTTATTAAAAAACTTATTATAGAATTTCTAGCCGTGGTTTCAGTTACCCGTGTACCTGTGGTTTAAAAAAGTAACCGACTAGTAGCAATTCTGTTTATTTAAATAATTCTCTTTTTTAACAGCAACTTTTAGAAAGATATTTCCACTACCTGAAAACCATGAAATCAAAATCAGCGCATTGAATAAAAATTGATTTTTTTATTTTTTATTGGTTGAAAAAGTTGACGCAGCATGATAGCGCCAAAGGGCAATGCCCTCTGCTGTAGGTACATTAGCTTGCCGTAGATTGGGGGCAAAACTGGAGTGTTACGTTACTAATTGGTGCTCTTCGTGTTGTAATAACGTTTATACAACAAAAAACAATGAAGCACTGAGCAGATAATTAGGTCAGAACTTGATTTTTTGTTGTTATTTTTGATGTTTTTCCTGAACACTTTTAAACAGTAAAAGTATCCCCAAGGATATGGGCTAAATGTTTTTATGTGTCATTAGTTTGTTAAGATGCGGTAAAGATGGAAACCATGTCAAAAGGACATCCATGGCAAAATGTTGTCATTGCGATGTCTTAATAGGATTGTTTCAAGGATTATCTTACAATAATAGAATGTATTAAATATTAAAAATAGAACTACAAATTAGGATTGTCATGCTTATGCATTTATGTTTTTTTATAACATTTCTTTTGTGTTCAGAGAAAAGGTTTTTCTCATAATAAAAAAAGTAGAATAATAAATAAAATAGAACTACAATTGTGGATTATTTATAATAATATTCCTTTTGTGTCTAGTAAAAAGTTTCAACTTTAATTAATAAATATTTTTTTGTTCTTTTGTTTATTGCAGCAGCAGGTCGTCGAATTAAATGGTTACGTGATAATATTGGTTGAAAATCGTGATGGAAAAATTAAATTATACGGATCCCCGGCGGATAGGGACAATCTGGAAGTGGGCGATGAGATACTCGAAGTCAACGGCCTCACAATGGATAACTTTTCACGCACCGAGGTTATACGGCACATACACGAGGTGAGTAAATGATAAAGCATTATATGCAAAGAACAATAACACTAGATAACAAAAACTTTGAAACAAAAAGTATTTTGTGCTATTTGTAGTACTTTTAAAAGAAATGGGTACATGTACCAAGTGGATCAAAAAGTTTTGAATAAGTCAAACAAAAAACCGTTTTTTTTTTGGCCAAATTCAATTTTATTTTTCAACATAATTTTTTTTTTAAGTCTATGCAACGAGTCCAAGGAATTTCCAAATTTGTATCCCCTGTTCTTCGGAAAATTAGTACTTCGGAAGTCCTCCAAAATAAGCCTCAGTTTCAGTTATGAGTTCCTCATTTGAGTAAAATCGCTTGCCGGCGAAACATCTCTTCAGGTTTGAACTGGCGATCACGGTGGCTGAGGAACAAGTTGAAACTTGATTTCATGAATAAACAGTTGCATTGTTGTGATGATACAGAATTATAAATATAAAATAAATGTAGAAAATAAATGTATTTTCTTCTTTAAATGCGGCCGTTTTTCTGCGATTTTATTTCTCACACGATCCAATAGCCATTAATAATATGCGCCAGATATAGTATTACCTTTTCAAGATAGTCAATGAATTCAAAAATATGAATTCCATAACTTTTCGGGTCTATTGTTGCGTTTTTGGAAGCTTCGGAGCACTTCACCCAGATAAACCCATTGTTTTGACTTGCATGGACTCTGGTGTGCAGAAATGGATCCATATTTCATTCGCAGTTATGAATCGGTGCAAAAACTAGGTTAGACCTCGCGTACACATTAATTCTGCTTGGAAGTCGTAATACAAATTCATTTTTGATTCACTGTGAGCAAACGCGGCATCCTTCGCTCGTAGAGCTTCTTTCTACCCAAAATATCATGTATGACATTAAAAACTTTGTCATACGACATCTTTGTGGTCTCAGTCAGCTTCCCAAATTTCACTTTGGGGTCGTTCAACATAATATCATGGACTTTTCAGGAGTTTTCTCTTGTACAGAAGTGTTTTGGGTGTCCAGTTCATTTGGCGTCATCGGTGCTTGTACTGTCACAACGAAAGTCATAGAACCCCTTTTGAATCATCTTATTCGACTAGAATATACTTCGACGATGAAGATAGTATTATCGGGTGATGATTAGTATTATCTGATGGAGAGTTCGGATAATATTTATCTAGCTTTTATTTGGTCTGGGTTATCGTTTTCCTGCGTAAAAAATAATGATGTTTGATCAGAAGTGTTTCCCTCTAAGCAAAAAAAAAAAAAAACAAAACATGAATACTGGCGGCTTCTCATTGTTGTAACTTTTATATGCGTAAATATAAATGGCTGAAATTTTGGCTGACTTCAAATGAAGTATGAATCTTGTTTACACTCTCCAAACTTTTTGATCCACCTAGTAGAGTCTAAATTAAATTCTAACTTTGTGTTGCTTTGTTTTAAAAAAAGTCATTTTTTATTTGATTCATATTCTCAAACAAATTCTTTTATATTTTTTTTAGTGCATTGTTTCCTGCACAATCTGCTTGCGGGTGCGTAAGAAAAACGATTTGAGATTAGGTGAGTTTCTAAATATTTTATAAAGTTATTATTAAATATTGGAGAAAATTTATGATTCCTGCTCTTTATTTTCAAATCCTATTTTATAATAACGTATAGGATGAACACTTAAAAAAATATTATATACATTTTCCAGATAATGTATATTGTGAAAAAATCTTGTGACTTTGTGAGTAACTTGGTCATAAGACTTAGATAGAAAATGCTAATTTTGAAAGTTTTGACATCCTGCGTACCCTACGGAATTATAAAAGATATTTGCTGAAAATAAAATTTAGTTATTAAAAGTTAAAGAATTATTGAAACCAGCCTGGTTCTGCTTCAAAAATCAATTTTTGGGCGGTTTTGTATGTGATATTTAAAAAAATGATGCATGTGGAATTTGCGTAAAAAAATACAAACTATCCAATTAAAGTAAAATTTATTTAATAATTTGATTCTGAACTTGGAATCACCGAAAAGTTTGTCCGGTGCTACCAAACTCACTAAATTCGGAAATTTTCGATTGTATTCATACTTTTTTTTTACATGCTTACCCATAACGTCGATCCTTATGATTTTGTGTAGCGTTTGCTTCTTTAGTGGGGGTTTGCTTCTTCTAATGGGAGTGAAATAAAAACATTACGAAAGCGTCAGTTGCGCTTATGCAAAACAGCAAAATCATGTACAAACAGCAACACCACAAGCCGCTCTCGATGGTCAGCACATTTTCAAAACCGCTTCAACAACAAGAAATGCATGCGATCGCAGTAAAAAACCAACCCCCACTCGACGATGCTGATGTTAATAGCATCGCTACTGTGTGCGGTCGTTAAGAATTGTTTTTGTATGTGTATTTTGTTGGTGGACTAGAAACTCGTACACAATGAAAGTTGATAGTGTTTTTATTGAAGCGTTAGCTCGTGATATAATAATCAAGGTAGTAGTGACAGTTCGTTTGGCGAACCTAACTTGTCGAATATAGTATAAAGTAGATACGAAAAAAGTAGAAAACCGAGGCGCAGTCGTCAGGATAGTCGACGGAAGCGCTATTGAAAAGACAGTCGTAAATAATTGAAAGAACGTACTTGTGAGATGGTATGACGCAATGATTCAATAGCTATGAACGGAATGGATTCCCGGATTTTGGTCTACATTTTTCATGAAAGGATCGAAATATCTTCGAGAAAGATTTTTTGCTAGCAGTTGCGCTGTTCGATCGCAATGGATTTTGAGTCGATTTGATTTTTAATAATTTATAATACTAAATAATCTGTTGCGGGATTTCCAAAAGCCTTAACGACGATTGTCATTTACTATGAAACTATACATGCACAATGACCGATAGCGACAACTATTATTATCGTTAACTTTTTGGTAATCCTGCTACTGGCACGATTAATTTTGACTTATTTCGCAATTTTGATAAAAGATTTTTTATGAAATTTTTACGTGTTCGCATGATAGTTAAACGACCGATAGTTAGCGACCGATTAAAATAAATCTTAAAATATAACTTAATGAGAGTTAATAATCCGTGTTCTAATAAGAAGCAAAGCAAATTTAAATACATAGCTTCTTTTTATCGACTTTGCTTTGAATAGTTTTGCACAACGCCCCGAATATAAACTTTTTTTGAGTTAAATTTTTCGTATTTTTTGTTGAGCTGATAAAGATCAAAGTTTTTGTTCTTTTTACATAAGTCATCTCTAATTAAACTACAAACTTAACTTTTCATTAAGATTCATACGTTTTACGGAAATCAAAAGTTCGATACGGTATGTAGACTTTTTCCTTCACTGTTCATAGCGTAACCAAAATTCTTATTTTTTGCTATTGATTTCATTAATAAACTTGCATAAAAGAGTATAGCATGTTTACAGTAAAGAAGTGAAACTATACACTCTATACACTCTTTCTTTTTTTCTATACACTCTTTCTTTTTAGAATAAGAAAGATTTTAATGTAAGAGACAAAGGGAAAGAGATAGAAAGAGAGAGAGAGAGAGAGAGAGAGAGTGAGAGAGAGAACGAGTGAGAGAGTATATCAAAAGAAATACAATACAAAATTCCATAAAAAATAGTTCGTTTATTCAATACTTACTCTATAATTGATTTGTGCTTCAATTGGTAATACTGACATTAATGGTTTGTAATAACTAAAATATGAGATATATGTGCGTTATTCAAAATTTTTGGATTTTGTTGTTGATTCGTTGGGATTATTATTTTTGTGCAAACCAAGTTTTTCCTGAATAAAAGAAAAAGTAAACAATCATTGGATGTAAAATTTACGTTAAAATCTCCCCCGAGAATTGTTCAGATCTCCTTCTAGCAAGAGAAGTCAAACAACTGTTTCATACAAATGTATGAAATAAAAAAAAAAATTAAAGGTGGCGTATAGGATTGGATATAAATGGTTTGCTAAATCCAAATCCATTGTCAGAATTTTAAAATTACTAGAATTTGTAATAAAAAAAAATTTATGTGGCAAACCAATCCGTCATATTGAATTTTAAGACTATGATGACAGATTCAAAATCAAATGCGTTGTCAGAATTTCAAAATTACAAAAATTCGCCTTGAATTTACAATTCTGACATCAGATTCGAAATCAGTGACCCCCTAAAACTGTGATGATGATGTTTAAAACTTTTAAAATACATTTTAATATTTGGCAGCCCTATTGTAAAAAAATTACATAATTTTGAAACTCTGACAACGGATTTATATTTGCCCCAGCACTATATTCGTAAAAATGAAAAAAATTTAAGTGGAAATCCTACCCGCCATCTGGGATTTTACATTTCTGACATCAGATTCGAAATCATTGATCCCCTAAAACTCTTAGAAATTGATTAAATCTCTTAAAAAAGAGATTGTGGTAAAAATTTAAGTAGCAACCCTATCCTCCATCTTGAATTTAAAATCTGGTATATCAGATTCGAAATCAAATCCGTTGTCAGAATTTCAAAATTACAAGGGTTCGCAAAAATTAAAAAAAAAAAATCGTGGTGGCAACCTTATCCGTCATCTTGAATTTTAAAATCCTGACAACAGATTCGAACACCAGCGACTCCCTTAAATTGCCAACCATGGTGTCTCTCTTAGGCAGTGCTTATATACATTGCCACTGTTTTGATACCTGTTTATAAGCAAAAACGTTTCACGTTTTTGTTACATGTTTATAAACAAGTATAAAGTCTTTTTTGAAATTTTTTCCGCAATATAAAAAAAAACTTCAAAAATTTATAAACTTAAAAGTGTGTGCATGTTTATTCTTTCAATTAATACTTTATTTAATTTTACATCAAATCTTTTACATTTGTTCTTTGTCTTTAATTATTTTTAGAAAAAATCCATTTTTTTTGGATATATATAAAAAAAATATTTAGATTTTTTTTTATGTTTTGTATATTGATATAAAAATAGCTTTTGTTAAAAATCACTCATTCTCAAAAAAATGTATTTTTAATAAATACTCTGTAGAAAATTTCTAACTAAATCGATGTTACGATAATTATTTCAAGAATGTATATTTTTGCTATGTGTTAAAATACTTTATTAGGTAAAAGTTCATACAGAGTTTAATAATAAGTAAAAACAAGAGAAAAACCTTCACAGTTTTTTTTCGTTTTACTTTTATTTGGTGGATTGTACTCAAAAAACGCGTTTTGTTTTTAAGGTGGTGCTTTTTGGTGTGTAATTGGCAACACTGCTTAAAAGGTGCTTAACAAAACTATACGACACCAAATAAATTTTATTACGTACTTTCGGCAAATCTATGTTGATAACAGTTAGAAGAAAGCTCAATCACAGAATCAGAGAATAAACTGTATTACTTTAAACAAAGTATCTTTATCAGCTCTAATCACTGATTTAAAGGAGTACCGGTAGTTAGCGTTGAAAAGCACTAATTTCTGTTTAACTGCAATCGTATCAAAACTATACGACAGCCATTTGAAAGTTCATCAATAGAGAGGTCGTGTCGTTGTCAGTCTGAATATAAACATCAATTGTGATTCCCAGAACTTGTTGTTTAAAATACCGTATGGAACTTTACTGTCCAAAGAAGAAAGGGGCAAAATTTTAGCATATAATGACCGATTGCTAAATTTTTCACATATTTAAGAAAAAATTAGTCGTATTTGTTGTGTTATTGCCTTCTTTTTACAAAACCCGAAAATGTATGGCAAAAAATACAAAACAGGTCGGAACCCAGCATTCAACCATATCTTGTGCCCAACTTGCAAGCAATCAGTTTCAAAAATGTGGTTTGTCGAGTTGTAAATAGTTCCAAAGCAATTGTTAGATCCATAATAAAGAAAATTCTTAAGACGGCGCGGCTTATAATTTGGATACAAACTGGGACTTGGTATATACTTATACTTATTATACTTATTATCCTCAAACGTCTAGTGAATGGCACCTACACCATGACGGAACAACCACTAAAATTTCTTTCGGAAAATATAATCGTATTCTTTCTTAAACCCCTCCAGTAGTATCGGTATCCATCTCGATCATTCAAGTTAAACTTTTTCGTTTGAAAAGATGACTTTTTACGAAAACAATTGTTACAATGGTACATGTTAGGAGGATAACTATTATTATATATTGACACCCAGTTGGTATCCAAATTATTTGATGCAAATTAAAGCCGTACCGCCTTATGGTGGCCAAGTAAAGTAGGAGCTTTCTTCATTTTGGATCAAACAATTGTTTCGGAACTGCTTAAGACTCGCCAAACCGTTATTTTCGAAACTTATTGCTTGCAAGTTGAGCTCAAGATAAGGTTGAGTTTCTGGGTTTCTTAATAATCATTCGTTTATCACGCTCCGAGAGCTTAGCCGTACGATCTTTTTTGGATTTTTTGACGTACATTTTCAGGTTTTTTAAAAAAGAGGCAATAACACAACGTGTACACCAATTTTTTCTTTAATTTGTGAAAAATTTAGTACCTGGTCATTATATGCTAAAATTTTGCTCATTTCTTCTTTGGATAGCAAAGTCCCGGATGTTTATATTCAGACTGACAATGACACGACTTCTTTATAGATAGACTTTTAAATGACTGTCGTATTTACACTTATACGTAAATGACTGCTTTCTTCTAACTGTAATCAACATAGATTTGCCGAAAATGTTTAATAAAATTTGTTTGGTGTCGTATAGCTTTCAGAAGTTTAGCTTAACTTCTTAGCTTTATAGTAAGACTTACCTTATATATGGTTTTGTAGTGTAATTGCAGAAACAATATCTATAGTTTTTGCATAGCAATAAAATAATTTAACGTAAAACTTTCTGTAGTGAATAGCTTTTTTCAAGATTAAGGCTTCTTTCCAGCTCTTAAGTAATGAGTCAAGTAAAATTTTCTATATATTTCTTGAATGAAAAAAGTAGTAAGAAAGTATTTTTGACGGCAGACAAAATTTAAATAATTTTATTTGTATGAAATATATATATATATATTTCTCTCTGTCCTGTCTTCCAATCAGGGCTGGCTGGGACAAAAGCTATTGCACTTAAGCAATAGGATTAACCTTAACCCTTTCATGTGAAAAATTTTGTTAGGGGAGACATATTTTTTTTAGTGAATATGTTAGGATAATTTCGAATCTAGGAACTCGAAAAAATTGGTCTTATGAAGTATACAAAAAACGAAATTTTTTTTAAAATTTCAAATGAAAATGAAAAACTACAAAAAATTTATTTCGAATGTATTTACTTCTAATGTGTTGGAAAATTATTATTCAGAAGTTATTCAGATTCATATCAGATACCTAAAGCAACGTCAACAATGAAATTATAGAGAAAAACTCTTTTGATTCTCTCTAAAATTATTTCAAACGGAGCTTAAAAAATTTGATTTTATAAGTTCATTCTCACCAAAACAAAAAAAAGCGTTACGAATCCTAGACAAGCGTCTGAAAGAGTTGTTGTGCATATACAACAGGTGCATGCTACGCCGCTCTGCCTCCGGTGAATTTCGGTCTGCCCGTTAAAAAACTCTGTGTAAATATTTACCTAACGAAACGTTCTTACATTCTATATCCAGATTCACTTATGAGTACTCTCTTTTCAAAATTGGGTACATATACAATTGACTTATGGGCGAGTTAAGTATTTTGGATCGGAAAAGTAAATCAAATGTTGCATATCCTTTTGCCACAATACGACTTTGGTACTGTCTGACAGTATTTGCCCCGTTATCCTTCTATTGCAAAGTTTCCTTATGATCAATCGTCAGCTTGCTGAAAATGGTTATAAAACCGAATATTTTTTGCGTATACTTTTCCTCTACTTGAGTGGACTAAGAGTTCCATTATTTTTCATGAAGGACAACGTGAGTATACAGCTAGTATCAAAGCTGGTTGACTTTCTAAACTGTTTTTGTTCGACCGTCAAACATTCCGCTATAATTCTACTCCTCCTAGGAGGATTAAAAATTAATTTAATTTCATCATCTATTTTTATTTTAAACATATCTCGAAAGGATTTGACCCAATGTGAGAATTTTTGCAACATGTTTTAGCAAAACATTACATATTCTCGTTCAAAACTTGCCTCAGACTGCAATAACAACATTTTCTATAATAAAGATTATTACAATCACATTATTTCTCACAATATTTACTTTAAGGAACAATGTGACTAGCATATATTTCTGGATTTTCACAATGTTTCCGTGTTCGTTTTTCATCGAAAAATAGTAGTATAAAAAAAATATTTTCTTTCGAGCTGGATTCACTTTTAAGTAATTTTTAAAAAAAAAAAATTTCTTTTTGATTACTATTCAGTTTTTTTTATATGAAAATTATGCTTTACTTGAGAGCTGGAAACAGGCCTTTAACAAAATAACTTAACATTCCATTTCCACTGGCATAAAAAGGATTCTCCGAATCCTTTTTTTACACACTTAGATTATTTTCTGCGAACTTCATTACCTTAACTCTAAATATCAAACAAATTTCCTGCGCTTAGTTCACGATTATGCCACAATGTCCTCATTCCTTTCAATTTGATGTCCCTAATTTAAGGAACTAAATTACAGCACAATGCTTTTTTGACAACGCTTTTAAAAATAAAGGTTCTTTTGAATGCGGAAATTGCTTCAAATTGGTTTGCATTTTTTACTGTAGATATATATAATTAACTGAACGCTTTATAAACAATTTTAGAATATAATTAAAGTGTGTAGATAAAATTCTCTTATACAAATTTAATAAAAATATATGAATAAAATAGCTATAAAATTACAAATATAAATTATTTGTAAATAAAAACACTTCCAAAAACATTCTTTTACTAAATATTTGTAAGGTAAAAAATATCATCACACATTTTTTTAGTCATAATATTAGTTATAGCTTAAAAAATTAGCCCCGACATTAATTCAATCGCTAACGAACCAGGCACGGAAAATCTTATTTTTTATAAAAATGGGCTTTATAAGTATTCCTTATGCATTTGTTTCTGCTCGGGGCACATTCTGTCAGCGTATAAATAAAATAATGCGTAGTTCGAGCGCTTTTTGAAGTGAAATTCTTATAGCCGCGTATACAAAAATACGGCGAGCTAGCTGGGGGTGGGGAGGGGGGGGGGGTAAAACCAATGTAACGAAATGGTTCTTATGAAAACAAGCACACTGCAATTCGCCGCACTAGTTGTATAAAAACGAAAAACTTGCTATTTAAAATTTTTTTATATTTTTGCTTCCACTGAGCATTGAATACAGTACGTTTGTATCCATGTATCCATAGCAGGCTGTTCTAACCACTGGGCCACGCACAGTGTAACCTTTTCATATAAGCTGTGGCCAAAACTATTTGCAGTTGCCACAGAGCAACGAAATTTGGTGTGAACGACTTTTTTACATTGATTAAGAAATATTGGCCATATAGGGCTATGACTACGCCTACCTCCCATATAAGACAAAGTTAAAAATCGATGTATCTTTGGACTCCTTCAATGGTTTTTAAAACAATTTAATATTTGGTCTAAAATCACTTCAAAAACCATTCGTACCAGAAATGGCTATAACCAGACCATTATTCGGGATACCCACCATATAACCCGAATTTTAAATATCTTGTATCTCTACAAATAAATACTTAATTTTATATTTTTATTATTTTAATTATTATATTTTATCTATTTTATATTTTTATTATTTTTTTAAATTTTTATAAATTATATATTTTATAGTTTATATTTTCACACGCAAATATTTTCAGTATTATAGCAATGGTCTTTATTAAAAATGGGCTGGGTCAGACCAGTTTTTGGGGTACCTCTCATAAGACTTCAATTCTTAAAGCCCGAGTACTTTAATCATAATCACTTCATTTGAACAAAATAACATAGAGAACTTTATCTTATCCCATCTAAGTCTTTGCTTAAAATAGCCTGAATTGATACTTTGTTTGGGATACCTCCCATATAACCCACGTTTTTGAAAAACTTTCACTTTAAAATTTTATAAAAAAATCGTTTTTCCAAATAAAGATTCCTTATAAAATATGCTAACTTCCTTTTGTGCTACCCCAATTTAAAACAAATTTTGAA
This sequence comes from Coremacera marginata, assembly GCA_914767935.1. Taxonomy (NCBI): domain Eukaryota; kingdom Metazoa; phylum Arthropoda; class Insecta; order Diptera; family Sciomyzidae; genus Coremacera; species Coremacera marginata. Next base: position 138,397,264 of record OU612046.1, on the reverse strand, counting down.
AACACCAAATTTTCAACACAAAAACGATTTGAGATCATTTATTAAAAAAATTAAAAAAAAAAATGGTATATTCATATATTTTATGTATAAAAAAGAAAATATAAATGAAAGTTAAATTATTAATGTGTTTCATCCGAAGTGTCACTTGAAACAAAATCTTCAAAATTTATATCAGAAATGAAGCTATGTTTTTATGAACATCGGCATCTGTACTTTCTTCTATAATAGATGGCAATAAATCTTTATAATCATTTCCTTTTGATTTGGCAATATGTCTGTTCAAAGAAATGAGGGGATCCGAATTTACAGTAATGCAGCCATAAGATCTCGATTGCAATTTTCCCTTAAATTGTTCCTGGTGTGACCTAATGGATATTTTCTAGATTACTTATAACTAGATTCTAAAAAAAATAAAAAAAATTGGATAAAAGTCCAATTAAAAAAAAAAAAAACAAGGAAATAGCCGTGTCAGCCCTTGAAAGGACTTTGACCGAGCTTCTTATGATCAATTGTGTTGTGTGTGTTGTGAAATATTTGAACAAAAATGATCGAGAACTGGACCTACATGTTTTATGCCGACTTCGAACGGCTTATGTTTTCAAGAAGCTTTTCATGGCAGTTTTAACTCTCTGAGGTTTGCTATTGTCTGCAGAGAGGTGACGGCCGAACAGAAAAATTAGCTTAATTGAAAAAACTTTCTGTGCCAGATGGGGGATTCGAACCTGGGTTTTTAATTCTGATAATTAAAATTTTTTAAAATTTTTTTTAAAACGCTGATGATATTGATATTGTCGGCAGAACCAAGAGAGATGTTACCGCTGCTTTCGCCGCTATCGAAAAGGAATCAGCCAAAGTGTGTTTGACGATAAATGAGGGCAAAACAAAATATATGCTGTCTACAAACAAGGGAGCGCGGCGTTTAGACCCCCACGTTTCATCCGGCAGCTATAACTTTGAAGTAGTCAATGAGTTCGTTTACCTTGGCACCGCCATTAATACCAAAAACGAAATCAGCCTGGAGATAAAGCGAAGAACAATAATTGCGAATAGGTGCTACTATGGGCTCAGTAAGCAACTAAGTTCCAGAGCCCTCTCTCGATCGACAAAACTAACACTCTACAAGACGCTCGTTCTATCTGTGCTGCTTTATGGCGCTGAGGCATGGGTAGTTTCGCAAACTGACGCAGCCGCTCTGGGGGTGTTCGAGAGAAAAGTTCTTCGCAAAATCTTCGGTCCTGTTCGAGTCGGCGATGACTATCGCATCCGAATGAACCACGAGCTGTATGAGCTCTACGACGACATTGACGTAGTTCGGCGTATAACTGTGCAGCGACTACGCTGGCTGGGTCATGTCCATCGTATGAACGACGAAGCTCCAGCGAAAAAGGTGCTCGAGGCGAGGGTCACTGGTCAACGACGACGAGGGAGACCATGCCTCCGATGGATGGACCAGGCTGAGGAAGCCCAAACCGCTCTTGGTGTATCCGATTGGAGAAGGCGCGCGCAAAGCAGAGGCGCCTGGCGAGAGCTGATGAGGTCGGTTGAAACCCGGACACGGGTTGTTACGACCACCTAAGTAAGTAAGTAATTAAAATTTTTTATTATTTCACATCCTTGAATCAATATTTTCTGGACAGTTATTGGCATATTATACCAGGGATAATTATCCACATATATTTTTAAAGTATCCTTTAAAAGTGTACTAACTGAACCTTGTAGTATTTATTTTTTGCCGCTTGACAGTGTTCTCAGAATAAATCTGAAATTTTTTGTAAACAAATATTTAAGTGCCATATCCTGTTTTTACTTTATCAATAATAAGACCCATTTTATCTCTAAACTCTTTTTGTATTTTTATTTTTTGCTCTAAAAAAATTCATTTGTTTTCTTCGCCGCGTACCTACCAGCATTTCAGAGGCATCCTGTATGCAATATGAATTAGGCATTCAAAAGTTTTAATCCATGCATGCCATGTAGATAATCCATACTGTAGATGTCTTTCGTCTATAGTCCTTTGCATGCAATGAAAAGAATTCATTACAGATGGAGTCGCTCTACATAGGTAACAATTCATTGATGCCCGATTATGTGCCAAAACGTTTGTAACTGTACCATCAACCATTTTTAAATACAATTTAAAATTAATTTCAACGTTAAAATCAATTACTTTTATTTTAAATGGCAGAAGTTTTTCTATTTGCTCCATTAAATCCATTTCTACATAATGAATTAATGAAGGTTTTTCTTGCATAAAAATAAATTTAATAGGTCTGCAAAATAACACAGATGATGGGGTTTTGTTCAACAATATTTCTCCCTGGCTATCAATAGTAGTCATTTTCAGAGGAACCATTGCAACAATAAACAAGAATTCATCAGCCATGTTTTCATCGCAAAATTTTTGTTTGTAAACACTATGAACGGAACTACCATCAAAGCCATATTTACATTACAGAACACAACTAATATTATTTTTTATTTCAATTATTTTTAATAAACTTGAAGCAGTTTGATTAAGCTAAGTGCTGCATTCTTACTTCAGCTGATATCAGTGCCGTTCTTAGGCATGATGACACCCGGGGCGGATACCAATGGTGTCACCCCTAAAAGAAATTATTAGAAAAGAAAAGAAATACATTTGATTAAATTGGATATTTTATGTTTAGGATTATAAAAAATTGATAAAAAAATTAAAAAATTTCAAAAAAAATACATAACTTTTTAAAGTTACAATGCGAAATATAAGGCAACGCAACGACATTTTTGAACGAAGCTTTTTTAAAAACTAAGGCCCCTATTATGTATTACAACTCAACTAAGTTGACTAGATTCTACTAAATTTTTTCGTATAACGTATTACATATATTTAAGTTAAACCATGTAGTTTACCTTAATCTTTTAAGAATTTTCAAACTGCATGGTTCAATTGAAAACTATGTAAAACGCTATACGAAAAAAAATTTGGTTGAATGTAGTCAACTTAGTTGAGTTGTAATACATAATAGGGGCCTAACTTTTCGTCAGCTAGTTGTCAAAACGACGAAATTCGTAGAAATTTCAAATGAAATAAATATTTCATGTGTTGAAGTTTTAGCGACCTTTTTAGCTTACAAGATTTTTTTTAACTGGCTTCATTTCACCCAAATATAAAACAATTAATTTTATATGTAATTAACATATTTGATATAAATTTTATTCTCGATATTTCCTCACAAAAAACTGTGCTCACAGCTACATACACAAAATTAGTCATATGGGGAAAACTTGCAATAACAGAGTTCTAAGGATTTAGTTTAAAATACTCCGTGTCAATTAGAATACGTTAATTTCTAGTGTAAGAATTGTTTCATTGCATTTGTTTTATATATTGTAAATTTATTTTAAAATTTGTGTTAAAAAAATATTTTTATAGTTTTTTTATTGCTTCAGTTTTCCTGATGATGAATTATTGCATTGTCAATTCGAAATATCGAGAATAAAATATAGATCAAAAAATTACATACAAAATTATTTGTTTTATATTTGGATGACCTGAAGCCATTTAAAAATAAATCTTATAAATATTTAATGTGTTAAAGTTGTGAACAGTGCGGTCGTGTTTGTTAAAAATTTGTGGTAATTTAAGTGAAAATAATATAAAAAAATTTATAATAAAATTTTTAAAATGTTGAAGTGTTAAATTTGCAAAAAAAAAACTGTAACAATTTTAACCTAAAATCAACTACGAAACGTGAACTTAAGTAAACTGGAGATGAACAGCTGATTTTGACAACTAGTCGTATTCTTTCTTCCCCGAGTTGTCTCAACCTTATAATTCTGCCATGCTCTAATCCTTTGTTCTTGCGAACATGACAAATAAACACTCACTTTACAATATTTTGAGAAGTAAACACAAACCTTATTTTGTCATCTGGCGTATCAATGGAATGCATGCTATTATAAAGTAAATGCATGTCGAAGAAGTAGCCAACTGCGCGGAACTGTTTTCAACTTTTTTATTGATGGAACTTGCATTTTTCTATGGGAAAAAATGCACCCAAGCAGGCTTGCTAAAAGAAATGGTAACATTGCTCATTATTTTAACAAAATTTTGAAGTTAAAATAAGCAATTCGTTATATGAGAGACAATTTTTAAATTTACTTATTGAAACGGTTTTTTTTTCTGAATAAAAAAAAATTAAATCGAAATGGTGTCACCCCTTATATGGTGGTACCTGGAGCGGGCCACCCCCTTCTCCCCTTCTAGGAACGCCTCTGGCTGATACTGCTGAAACTATAATAGTCTTTGGTATAAGGTCGTTTTTGTGTGTTTCAATTATTTTGTAATCAGGAAAACATTCAGGATGAAGACTGTTTACAACCGAACGCAATATTCTATAACGCCTTATTCTTACTTATAATTTCAAGTTATAATATAGACGAAGTGCTTGAAATGGTGTCAGACATTGATTTGTCGACTCAATGCTTTTGGCTAATAAACTCGCTGCACTTTCAATTTCTTTTGGTGATTTCTCATTGACTAATTGCTGAACTTTTCGGCGCTTTGTTCAACTGGATGCTTTTTCGAAATTCACTGGTTTTCTTTTTTCCCCTTTGGTTTCAGTTTTTCTAAAAGTAGGAGTATCTTGTGTGTCTGATATATTCCGTATGCCCCTACTGGTACTGGGTCCCTTGAATTTATGTTATTACTAAAGATAAAATATTTCAGGATTACTTTAACTCGAATTCTCCAGAGCCCTAAAGTTTAAATCTAATCTAATCTAAATTACTAAAACGCGAATGAACTTATATCATCTAATCTGTGAGTAAAACAAATAAAAGGAGATTGGAGCCAATCATGATGTTTTGTTTCGAATGCAGACGATTTTCGATGCACGGCTTTAAATTCTTGATTATATTTAAAAACAATAAAGTGCACTTTGTTAAGAGTATCATTACTTAATATTATATTAATATTAATATCACTGATCTACAAAAAATTTATTTTTTAATATACAAGAGCTACCACCAATATTTTACATTTTGCCGATTCATATGATGACTTTATGCGTTTTCAGAATGTTTTCATCACTTCGATTTTTTCGGCAATGGCCATTTTAAGAACTTACTTCGAATTTTCGTATCTTGCCTTACTTAGTGTATCATAACTTTGCTTCTGTTTACCAAAATTTTATTTTTTATTAAGGATAATAAAAAAGGATAATGTTGTGTTCCATTTTTGCTTAAATGTTTTAAATCCTTTAATTTTTTTTACAAAGTTATAGACTCTTACATGAACAGAAAAAATATTTTTTTTATAATTTGCGTTTTGCTTTTAAAAATATTCCAAAAAATTCTTCTGACATGATTTTTTTGACTAATTGTAAATGCTTGCATAAAAACTGAAATCGGTTATCAAATAATTAAGTTATGGACGGTAATAACAATAAACATATTTTTAAAAGGTTGTTTGTATAACCAATTCATAGAGAAATACAAGATCTGCCGCTACGTCAAGCGGCTGAAATTAAAACGCTTCTAATTTGAAGCGGTAAGCGGTAGCAATAATATATGTATTTACAAAAAGGAGCTGAGTGCGGTTACCACAGCATAGATACTGAAGTTGCTGTGTTTCTAGCCTCAGAACATTAGCGCAGTTTTATAGCCTCACGACAGTAATTTTTGTCGAATTTCGTATCAGTTGTCAAAGAGTTTAATATCTTTTTATCTATGGTTTTCGTTTAGCGATTAGCCAAAGCATCGCTGTGAAATATTTTTAAAGGTTTTTAATAATGACTTCATTAAAATGAGCGATAAATGGGATAACCTTTTCTTGATATGTAGTTTGCTTACATAGTCACGATTTACAATTGTTAATATGCCAAACAGAATTTTAAGGATCCAGAATGCCACAGTGGAACGCTCTACAAAATTATGTTAACATTATATTTGAATCGTGGGCGCGTATAACGTTGTAAGCTACAAATTATAAGTTTTTAGGAATTGAATAGAACGTTTTTAATGGCGCACTTAGAGCCATTTGATTTCGATTTCCAATTTTTTGGTGGAAAAGATTTACGCCAAAGCATTTTTTACGATAATATGAAAAAAAAACATTTCTGATTAACTTGTCGCTTACAACGTTATTCGCGTCTACGCTTCATTTGGAAGAACTAAACAAACGAATGCGTTTCAGTCATTCACTGGCGACGCTGAATGCATTTATGTAGTTTATTGCAACGATGTGAATTCAATATTCGCTAAATTTCGTCTTGAGTATGAAATATAATAAATATATATTTTATAATAACAAAATAATACCAATGAATGGAGACTTTTTATTGATGGTTCCACTAAAATTAAAAATAAGATTGCTCTATACTTGAATATATAACAAAATGTTATTTAGGTTAAAAAGCTGTCGTTTTGCACAATAAACAATATACCTTAGTGTTCCAATAGCTTATGCAACTGATTGTTTTGATGCAGTTTATGAAAATTTTCAGAAATTGCGAAGGAATTGCTTATCGTATTTTGGGCTATGAGATGCAATATGTCCACAAAAGTACATTATTTCCATTCACATTTCGATTTCTTTCCGCTCACAAAACTTGGATCAATTCAGTGACGAGCATGGTGAAAGATTCCACCAGGAAATTTCAAAAATATAAACAAGTTACGTAGAAAAAAGCAAAATTCACATACTATTGGAATATTGTTAGTCTCTTCAACGCGAAACCCGCGATTATTAATATAAGAGGAAAAGATCGTCGAAGAATTTTTACACAAGAAACTAGTAAATAAAAATAAAAAAAATATAGTGTAAAACTATATTCATAATATTTTACAAAAAAAAAAAAAACAATGTTGAATCATATTATCATTATTAACTCTAACATTTCTAAATCGTTATTTAAATAAACAAAATCTGAATATATGTAAAATGTTCATGAATGTTCATGCTTTCATCAATAACTTTGTTATTAGTTAACAGATTTAGTTTTTATCTAATGAGTTCAAAAACTAAAACCTTTGTGTTCTAAAGAAAAATGAAACAAAATTATTTCAGCAGATTTTTTTGGTTTTCTTACCTATAGAAAATGGAAAAATAAAAAATAAAAATATACGTTGAATGTTTAAGCGTTTTCTATTTTGAAATGGATTGATATATTTCTATTTTTTAAATAAGAGTACAAAACTGCAAGTCTTAACTTTGCTATAATATAAAGGTTTTTAAAATCAGTTGAGCAAAAGCAAAGTTATGATAAGCCAAATAAGGTAAAGTACGAATATTTTAAGTGACTCATTTATGACGTCCTTGACGAAAAGTTCGAAGTGATACAAAAATTCTGTAAATGCAGAAAGTGATCATGTATAAGCACTTAACGAAATTTTTATGTTGTACAGTTTCTTGTACAGTTTTCGTGTAGAACAGTGCATTTAATGGGGCTCTATTTTGGATAAATAAGTGCGGGTAAGACCAAATTGGAAATAACTGTACTTAATTTTACGCATATTTTAAGTGAGCGGATTTTTTGGTACAAAACTTGATTCGATCATATATACTCTCATTTGAAATGTTCTATCTCTAACCCATATACTATATAATACTTTTAATAGCTTTCAACGTTGAGAGTTGTATTGAAAGTGGTCGTATTTGTTGACAAATACGCCTATATTTTGCATATTTCGCAGTTTCGATGCAACTTTCACACATACCAAATCTTATATATGTACCTCAATTATAAGCCATTTTATAGTATTTACACTGTTGTGGGTTGTATTGGAGGTGGGCGTGTTCGTTTGTTTTACTGCTTAAACTGTTTTAAAAAAAATTATCATTTGTCGAGAAATTTTAGTGCATATGAACATGTGTAATTATCTCAACTCCTTCCGATAATTCTACGCTAACGGGCCACATCTTTTTAGGTGACATGTTCCGGAGTAGATTCTACGAAAATTTTTTTTCTTGCGTTAATGCCCAAGAAATTAAAAATGTAAAGAAAATACTTATTTCCATACAAACATTACTCCTTTAAGCTTAAAATTTTTTTGCCAAAATGAAAAAACGTGATTTTCTATGTAAAATTACCCTTTACGAAAAATTACGTAAAAATAAAACAACGCAAAATGGCACCTCTATCTTTTCCACATATTTTTTAAATAAGTTGATAAATAACAAATAAAAAATTTAAAAAAAAAACAAAAAATGGTTTTTGGAGCTATTCACTGTCAAAGTTGGAAAATAATTTCCGGTTTCTCAATTTTAGTAAATTTAACATCACTAAAAACGCCATGTTTAATGTTGATTAACTTTTGAAATAAAGACTAGATTTAAATAATTAAATTCATATTGAAAACATTACATACATTAACTTAATTGCATACTTTTAGGCATTTGCCTGAAGCTTATCTTAAAAACGTTCACTACTAAGAAAATTATTTTTAGTATTTATACATTTATGAAAGCAATCTCATTGCTTTCAATGTTAAATGATCAGTTTCTCACAATTACACTAACAGCAGTGTAAAAACTGCCAGCCTTGTAGAGGCTTTACTGCACACAGGTTTTTAAATTTTATTTCTTTTAAATATTTTTCACTGCGCCATTGCTGTTGTTTCAACAAATTTGTGCTTTATCCATAAAGTGAAGAACATATTTTACATTATATACATACATTAATAATTTTTACCACCAACACTGACAGCAACAATTTGCTTATCAGTGTTGTTAACATTAATTATGCAGTGCATACTTTCAGGCGTAGCAGTCAGAGCATTTTCACTTTTGTTCACTACATTTACAATCAGATACAATTAATTTTGACAACAGAGGTTTCGGGTGTGTGTGTGTGTGTGTGTGTATGCTTGTGTGATCTGTGTGAATGAGTGTGTGGGCATGATAATTTTTCGCTTGCTTTTTGAACATAATCAATGGCATGAGTGGGTGTGTATGTGTGAGTGTATGTTACTTTGTGTTGAAGCGTTCTTTACAACTTCTTGTTGCTGCTGTTAAAGTAGCTTTCAATTATGTTGGTTGGGTGTGCCGCTTAGTGCTTTGTCTGCGTGTGTGTGTGTGTGCAAGTTTGTTTGCATGGGTGTGCTTTTGACCAGACTAATTTAACACTCTAGAGTTTTGCTGTATGTATAAAATGCCAAACAAAATTTTGCAGAATTTTTCCTGGTTGCTGTGTCTTTATGTGTCTTTATGATTTTATTGAAAGTGAACAGTAATTAAATAAAGTAACATGCAAATTTATTTTATTAACACTAGTCAAAATAAGTTTATGTCACTTAAATATCGTAAAATAAGGTTGACAAACTTTTCTACTAACTTGTAACCAAATTATTTTTAGTTACATAGGAAGTATACCAGCTAATAAATATTTTGTAGGCAAAATTACTTTAGCAGAAAAAGCCAGATATTTTACGACTTAATATTATAAATCAAACAAAGCTTAACTTTTAAGGGCCATTTCCTACGGGCCTCCGGGAATTTTTTTAAAAAAAAAGATTGTATTTTATTTTCTTTAATGCTGTATTTTATTTCAGACAAATTTTTTTTTACATTATTAAAGTATAACTATTCAAGATTTATCTCTGATATTTTGGTTCAAAGATATTCGTCGATAAGATAGAAAAGTGCAATGCCACAAAAGACCTTAAATTTTTCGGTGAGCAAGATATCTGGAGACTGGCCCATCTGAAAATGATTTTTTCCGTTTAGTAAAGAATTCTTGGGCGCTTAATCGTTCAATTTTCTTTTTGGATACATATTTTCTGATTTATAGCCCAAAACGACCTCAATTTTGTGCACAAAAAATTAAAATTTTCTTTCTACAGCCGAGCACCATTTTGTCAATTGTCAATTAATTTATTTTTAAAAAATCACCGATAAAACGCCCAGTACTCTTTACTAAATCGAAAAATTTTTTTTTCAATTGAACCAGTCTTCAGATATCTTGCTCATCGCAAATTTAAGGTCTTTCGCGACATTACACCTTTCTGCATTATCGACCAAAATTGTTTGACGAAAATGTCAGGAATATATCTTGAATAGTTACACTTTAAAAAAGTAAAATAATTTGGTCTTAAATAAAATACAGCTTTACAAAAAAAAAAAAAAAAAATTGGAAAGGTGTTTTTTTCTTCGAAAAACTCTCGGAGGCCCAAGAGTTAAATTAAATCAAAATTTTAACTTTGAGTTAAAGAAAGCTTATCTAGATTTTATTTACTCAAATGTTTTGTTTTTCAAGATTTTTTTCGAATATGAGTTGTTGTCGTTTATGTTGTCATTAACTTTAATTTTTAAAAAGCATGACCCTTTTATTTTTTGTCAGAACGAGTTCTTTCTAACCATCCAAACTAACTAACCTGCAAACAAACAACAACAAGCATGTAATAATAAAAACGGCAACATTAACAGTACTAAGTCCAACAACAATAACACTAACAACATCAACTGCCAATAATTAGCATCTCGTACATCCGCATCTCTTAACAAGTGAGTGCTTTTTTTGCTGTCATTTCCGGTTTGACAACATTTCCGTTTACCTTTTGGCAAATACTTAGAATATGTGTGCTTGTGTGTGTCACTTTATCTTACTCTGTGTGTGCTTGTTTACTATACCACACATACACACATATTAACCCTTTCAGGGACACGTTTTTTCAGCAATGTTTGATTCATTCATTACCCTGTAGGAAATTCAACTAATTTAAAAGTAGTTGAAAAAGTAGTTTTTGTCAACCACATCTAGTTGAAATTCTGACTTTTTTCCATAAAACAAACTAACATATTTTGTATGGTGATGTCCGCTAAATAAGTCAATTGACTTTCGTCTGGATATATTTTCAACTACTTGTTAAATTAGTTAAATTTTAATTATTTTTTAACTACTTTAAAATAAATCAATTGAAAACTAGTTAATATTTCACTTACTGAAGATGAATATAAAAGCACAAACATTTTAAATTTTTAAAAGGCTGTGTATATATTAAAAATATATACATAAATTCAGTACGTGAATGTAGTTTACGGAAGCAGTTTCGAAAAACGGGCACGCCACCGCCTGGGTACATGAGCGAAGGTGCCGATCCAATTGATCGGAATTGTGTGGATACTGCGCATGTTATTTAACACAAGATAGCTTTTTGATGCTTCATTTCAAAATATGAGGTAAACAAGCGTGTCGGCGGGATTTTCCACGCTTTGCAACCATCAATCATGGTCGATGAACACACCGATATTTTGCTTAGTGCTTATATTAAGTGTCAATCGTAATGAAGTGATGGAGCAGACTCGACGCTACGTAGGGAAAGGCGTGCGTCTTTACTATTGAAGTGATGAGGTGTTTGCTGAATGGTAAAGCAATGCATCAATTTCCGCACAAAATCCAAATTGTCCAATTTTTGCTAAACACTACCAGTTTGTAATTTGAATATCTTAAATAATAAAGCATTTTTAATCGTTTTATAGGGTTTTGAGGCAGTCTATCAGTTTTAAAGTGTGTTTACCACGTCTGTCTTGTAGCTCAATGTCGTAAATAAAAAAATATGTCTTTTTGAAATAAAATGTTAGTGAAGCCTAAAGTTAATAATATTTGATGAAATAACATGGTTAAATACATATAAACTTGTAATCTAATAAAAATTTGCAATTAAAACATGCCAAAATCAGAGTAGTTGCCGCCTTAATATAATTCAAAGTAGTTTATCAACTACTTTATACTCGTACTACTATATTCATAAATAATGCATTAAAAACTTTTTAGAATTGAAGTGGATGCCGAAATTTTCATTAGAATAATTGACAATTCAATTTTGTTAACTTAGCCATTTTTAAAATTAGGCTGTTATTATGGTTAAACATTAAAAAATTTGAAAGGTTTTAAACATAAAATTCTTAAATGTCCAATGCTGAACAAATTATAAAGTTTTCCCTGAAAAAAAATTTATTCAGTTGGGAAATTATTTTCAATAAGTCATATATTGGTTTTAGCTGATTGTAACGCCATAACTCTAAAACTAGTTTATGGAATGTTGGTTCTGTGCGAAGACTAGTTGCCAAATTACTAGTCTTGTAAAGGCACGGTACCAAATATACATAAAAAAATTCGGAAATTTATATAATTTTTTCCAGTTACAGGAAATTGAACCATTTAACTGTTTTGATATTTATTTTAAGCTACTCAGAAAATTCAAAAAATCTAATTTTTAGTTATAACTAAGTTTCTTTTTTTAAATATTATTTGAATCGATGAAATATTTCTTGAAAAAAATCATATTTTGACTCTGCGATTAGACGAAACCCGTAGTAGGCTACACATAGAGCCAAAATCTTATACTCAAGCTAGGGACCAAAAGAAGAAGTCTACAGAATTTTATTTTTTTTTGATATGTCATATAAAATTCCTCCTTTATTACAAATATAAACATAAAAATAAACAAGAACCAACAGGTTCAATATAAACGGCAAGCAAACTTGATAAATTTTACAAAGTGTAAAATAATTTGAATAGTACAAATTTGAACCGTGATAAAAGTAGTGGACGTAATTAAAATATATTGTTTTTTAAAATTTTAAGAGCGTAGGCATTAAATTTGATTACATGTTGTCATTTCATTACATGATTTCTCGATTGTTGTTTATTTGTTTTGTCAGAAATTCAGACTTAAACATGTAATATATATCTATATCTTTTTTTAATACTTATTATTCAAATTAAATAGACTAAAACTAATGAGGGCCAGCATTGGCAATTCTTTATATTACGTTTATCGTCAAGATGGATGTTTATACTTTATAATTACATTAAAATTTTCATGCGCACGCTTGCAGACATTTAAAATTTTAAGCTTTTTCTAAAATGCCTTTGCTTTTAAAAGTCAAAACTCATATTAGTCATTGTAGCATTTCACTATACCGCAATATCTTTTTTTTGTTTGCAAACAATTTTATTCAGGCATAATAAATAAAATGGCAATAGTCTCTTATTATTCTATGTACGAATCAGAAGATATTCGGAAGAAGATAAGTGGTCATCCATCTATATCCCACCACCTAATTGTCGAACAGTAAATACGTTTGGATTAAAATTGTCGCCTACACCGAGAAAAAAACAATAGGTAAATCACCTAAGTCGGCTTGGGTAAAAATAATTGTATGGGAATTATAAACTTATGCTTATTCACCTAAGCAATTTATTGTTTAATACATTGTTTTGAAAGCGCATACTTCGATACCTTGCCAAAAAAAATATTTGATTCACCTAAGCCCAAAATCCAAAAATACAAAATTAAAAACTACTAGCATGGATGGCTAAGCATAGTTTTGAGCTATTTTCTGCAAAAAAAAAAAAAAAACACAGCTGCGTCATTAGACAGACAAGAGAAGGATAGATTTGATAATTTCTATAGTTTTTGATAGTTTTTTTGTAGTAAAATCACCATATTCTTGGTTCATTTATCACCCAATGAATATTGGCAAGTCAACATGTAAAACTTAGGCGTTTTGATAAAGTACTTGGGTGGCTGAAAACTGCCAAAGCCATCTTATAAATTATACTAGGTTTTTTTTTCAATTTAACATAAGCTTTTTTATCGGTGTAGATAATTTTCTTCAAAAATTGCCAAACACGTTTTGCGAAAGATCAACCGTTTTTACGCTATGATACTAAATATATGTGAAAAGCGCATAGTAGGAAATCCATACCAATTTCGGCATTATTTCGTATTATTATAGCGACTGGAAACTGTTAACTTAAAATTTCCAATAAATAATTGCCAGTAAGTGTTCATAAAATCTTCTTCCATGCGAAAATATCGTGTAGTCTTGCATTCTTCCTATAGAGCAACTCTCGAAGGAAACTCAAGAACCATTCATGCGGAAGACATCTTGAATTAACACTATTAACGATTTGCTACATAGAATTATAATTCGTCAGATTCTCTTATTGCCGTTTGAAGGGCCCCTCCAAAAACAAAAAACAGCAAAATTACAAAAGAAGTATAAGATTTATTGAAGGAACCACCAATAAGTTACACAAGCAACAATGAAGCTGTTTCCGAAATCGAAGAAAATAATTTCCATAGCAATTTAAATATTAAAAGTGATTCAGTTTGATATAAGTACGAGTATGCATAATTATATTTTTTTATAATTAGACTACTCAACAAGATTTTCCACAACGAATGGCAATAACATTTTGTATGAAATTTCCACAGAATCCGAATATCGTAATGATTTTTTCGATTGGTCCCAATTGTTTTTTTAAATGTCAAAATTCAAAAAATTACTGTTGAGAGCACATACTACACATAAATGCTTGTAAAAACTTCAATTTCAGCGAATGAATTTTAATTCAAATGCATGAAATAGAGAAAAGTTAGATGAAAATTTTAAGGTATAATGTGTGCCAATAGCATCAGTAATATGGCTATTATGATCGGAAATAGTTAAAAAAAAATATTTTTTTTTTGGTTTTTTATAAACATATTTCAAGTTTGAAGCCCTATATCTTAAAATATCATAATTATATCAAATTATTATTTGGGGGATTTTTTAAAATTAGCACTTTTTCCCCATATAACCCAGTACTGACATATACCGGTGCTTGTCCGCTTGGGTTTCCGTGGTCCTAGGTATACCAAATTTTATTTACATTTCTTTTAACATCATACAAAGAAATTAAGGGGGTAAGTAAAAAAAAAACACAATTTAACATTTTAATGTTTAGGTATTATTTACAATGTATTTCTTAAAACTAAGAAAAAAATATGAACATAATGTTATCAACAACAAACAATATTAAAGTTAAATAAAAAATTAGACTTAAATTAAAGTTAAAAAATCATTGTATGCATGCATTCTTTTATTTAACTGCAATTAAATAGATTTTTAACAAAAAATGGTTTTTGCATTGATGTTAAAAAATGCTATAATTTTGTAAATTGTGACTTTATTTAGACATATATATACTTTTGTATTAAAATTTTTTATCAGATTTTTATCTTTTTGTCACAGATATATTTACTTTGAGATATAGGGCTTCAATCTTAAAATATGTTTATAAAAAAACGAAAAAAATTCATTCGCTAAAAATTGAAGTTTTTACAAGCATTTATGTGAAATATGTGCTCTCAACAGTACATTTTTTGAATTTTGCCATTTAAAAAAAAAAAAAAATATTGGGGCCAATCGAAAAAATCATTACAATATTTGAATTATGTGGAAAATTTCACTAAAGAAAATGCTATCGCCATTCGTGGTGGTGAAAGTTGTCGTTATTTTGTAGAGTAGTGTTATCAATATAATTTAGGTTAGTGGGTAGAGTGTGTGACTCTTACGCCAGAGAACCCAGGTTCGAATCCTCCATCTGACACTGAAAATTTTTTCAATTGAATTTATTTTTCTGTTCGGCCGTCACCTCTCTGCAGACAATGGCAAACCTCAGAGAGTAAAAACTGCCATGAAAAGCTTCTTGAGAACATAAGCCGTTCGGAGTCGGCGTAAAACATGTAGGTCCAGTTCTCGATCATTTGTGTGCAAACATTTCACATCACACACAACACAATTGATCATAAGAAGCTCGGTCAAAGTCCTTTCAAGGGCTGCGATGGCCATTTCGTTTTGTTTTTTTATATTAAATAATATGATTTGATTTTGTTTATTTGATTTTTAACTCTAATTGATATTTATTCTCTAATATATTCGTATAAAAAATTGGTTATTATAGCAACCTAAGTGTTATTTTTTTCAATTAAGAAAAAAATTTATATTAATTCAAGTTTCTCATATCAAAAAAATTTAAAATACTTAATAAAATAATATTTTCCCTCAAAATTGCTCAAATATATATAGTATTTTATTAATGATGACACGCCCATTTGTCATATACCTCCCACTTTTTACATCCCACTTATAAAATAACCTACCCACCCCTGGAGTTATTCATTTTGTCCAGCTAGATTTATGAATTCTCACACTGTGCGGACAGCTGATTTAAAAAATTTAATTTTTGTATTGCTTATATTAATTTTGATTTTAATAAACAGCAAGAAACCATTTCAAAGTCATATATTATATGTGTTTTTTTATTACGTTAAAAAATATAAGTATTTATTTTTATCTATTTACACTCAACTCTCTTTTTACACAGTAGATACATTCCTAAGTATAACGTGTGAAAAAATTCGTATAAAAAAATACGCACACATGTGGGCATAAGCCGATCAGATTTGAATACAGTATAAAAATTGTTGGTGAAAAAAATTTTTTTCATCGTGCAAAACCGAAAAATTCTTTTTAAAAATATGTTGATGTACAGTGTTATTTCAAAATCGTGCAAAAATAGACCGTGTAAAAAGAGAGTTGAGTGTATTTTTACTTTTTATGTCAATTTTGCAAATTTATATTTTAAAAGTTCTCAATTTAAAAAATTTCTCGAAAATTATAGAGAAAATTCAAAAAACTTAGTTTTCAAAATTAATTCGATAAAAAATTCAATACACCCTGGTGTTCTCTCTTTTGGTTATTTAAAAAAATCAAATCTAAGAATATTAACAAAAGTAAACGATTTTGTTTCCCATATCCTTTTCTTTAATTTTTTACTGATACTTCAAAATACATTCACATTTGATTGAATGATAAAGATTAAATTAAAAAGCATTAGATTTTGGAATATTTTAAATAGTCAATAATTGATTTGATAAAATGCAAAGATTTCGATAAAAGTGCTTGTTCTACCTTTATTATGGTAAAGGGACAGCATTGTTTAGTAGTATAACAGGGAGAGATAAAACTATACTTAAAATAATGACAACACTATAAAATTCTCGTAGATAAGTTTTTTAATGGAAGCTTGAACATTTTTTTAAACTTATCCAATAGTCGTTGAAAATAATAAAGCTATTACATTTTCTATTATTATTCTTAGATTTCAACATTCTTAACTAAGTTATGCCGTGGCACAGTGGGTGGAGTGTGTTGCCCATAAGCCAGAGAACCCTGGTTCGAATCCCTCCTGACACAGAAAGTTTATTTAATTGAATTAATTTTTCTGTTTGGCAGTCACCTCTCTGCAGACAGTGGCAAGCCTCAGAGAGTAAAAAACTGCCATGAAAAGCTTCTTGAGATCAGAAGGCGTTCGGACTCGGCATAAAGCATGTAGCTCCAGTTCTCGATCATTTGTGTTCAAACATTTCAAAACGCACAACACAATTGATCATAAGAAGCTCGGTCAAAGTCTTTTTAAGGGCTGAAATGGCCATTGCGTTTTTTTTAACTATGTTTTGCCAATTAATTTTCTAATATTTCAATCGCTGCGAAAAACTATCAGTTACAAACTCTTTCACAAGATATAACTTGTTTGATCACTCAAGGGTTAATATTCAATAAATTATCTGTGACTATTAAAACGCCCCTCATTAAATTTTACTGTTAGAGCTCTTAACTGGTAAAAATAAAAAAAAAAATAAAAATACGAAAATAACTTATCACTTCGTCATAATTTGTCATGTGTTCGACTTGAAGTTAAACAATTCGATAAAAAGGCCGACGAACTAGTTAATAAGATAACCTAAATATAAGAGCAGAGCACTAATTCAAATAATATCGATAAAGACACAAAAAGAGAGCGAGAAAAAAAAAACAAGAGAGAATGTGTACCCATTGGTAAAACTTTGTCGGTGCTCTGAATGTATTTCATGTTATGGCTAAAAAACAGTTTTTCAAAACATAATAATTTTTTTCTTTCTAATCTTTTAATGATAGTTTGTATAAATTTTGAGTGCAATCCATCATCGAATTTATATATTTTTGGGATTGTAACATTCTGAAGAATTTTGAGAAAATAGCAAGTCATGGAATTCAAGTCAGAAAATCGTAACGAATTCGATATATCGGCAATACTGGTTGCGTAATATATTTCCGTTTGTTTTGTTTCGGTGTGTACTCTTTCTTTTTTGTTGTGTTTTTGGAATGGAAAGAAAATTCGTTAGATTTTTGTGTTATCTTCTGTCCTGTGCGCCATACGCGGCAAGCCTACTCCGTTGCCCGCTTACTATGTCATTAGTGTTTTGGCGACCATGACCGAGCAAACGTAATAGAGAATTTTAAACTGGCGTTGGAGGTCTCTCAGCTACTTTGTTTTTAAGAAATAGTTGGTTTCGCAATGCTTCCATTTACCACTGGGCAGGTATTAAGAGCAGCTTTATGTCTAAATCGGTAAACAAGTTTATGAGAACATGTAGCGGCAAAATAAAACACACAACAAAAACTAAAAAACAAAAAAACAACTAAGCCATACTTGACCGAAAGAATGAGTGAGCAGTGAAATTAGACCAATTCAATGGCTGAGCAAAACAAGTCAACAATTGTTGCCACCTGGGTTATGAGTTTCTAAAGCTAGATCATACTTTTCATGAACACTTGAATAGAGTTTAACTACTCAAAATTATTTTTTGTGAAATATTGCTCTTTGTAACATAAGAAACTCATATCTTATACTAATATGATAAAGATGAAAATTTTACATGCATTTTTTTTGTGTGCAGAGTAAACTCCTGAACTATTTGTCTGATTGCCTTATAAAATCAGGACGAAGCAGTTAAAATGACAATTGAAGTAACTGAAAACTAGAAAAGTTCTGTTTTAATTTTTCGCCTTAGATAGACACTAAGATATCTAAGATAAGTGAAAAAACATACTTAAAATTTTGTAGCACCCGATGACTATTTTTCATATTATAGAAACTCAACAATAAACATTTTAATTTGAAATAATATTGCTAAGTTTATTGTTCTGGTTTTCTTATTTAAGCTTAATCTTTGAAATACACGTAATGCAATAAAATATGGCGCCGAATCACCGCTTCCGTGAACGTACAACTTGTCACGGAATCGTCTTCAACTAGTCATTGAATTGCATTCAATTAACACATTTTAACGTGACGAGTTGTACGTTCACGAAAGCGACGATTCGGCCACTGATTGATTTATTGGTAATGAAATGACAAAAATCTCTCAGACACTTCTCAGGAAGAACTTTTAAAAGTGATACATTTTTTCAGTTAATCAAAATTTCTTTCGAATAAATATTTGAAAGCTTATATAAATAGACTTGCGCCAAAAAACGCTTCAATTACAAAGTTATTTTATAAATTGTTCTTTAATAAGAATAAACGTGCAGTTTAAATCTTGATTATAAATATAGATAAATGTTAGAATAAGTAACAAAACCAAACATGGGAAGGAATGAAAAGCAGAACTTGATACCTTCCATGTCACTTCTACATTTATATATCTGTATCTTTTAGCACTAAATATAGAAGTATGAGTAAATTAAATTATTACTTTCAGGTTGGTTGAAAAGTATTGGAAGCGAAAATTAAAGAATTTAGATTTTTATATGCATGATATAATAATTTACAAGGTAGGAGTGACAGTTTTTTTGTAGACTAGCATTTGTCAAAAACTCATAGAAAAATAGAAAACGAATAACATCGGATGAAAAATTAAACTTTATATTGATTTTGACAAGTGTTGGTCGACGCTCTGAGAAAATATGTAGTTGTCAAAGCTACCTTGTAAATTATTATATCATGTTTATATGAAATTAATTTTTTATTCAATCTTTGATCTTCCAATAATTTTATACCATCTCTGTAATGATGTGTCCGGAAACTCTACAAAATATGGTTACATGGCTGCATTAGCTTCTTAATTCGGCGAAAAACGCTTTCTACGAATTGTTTCGAGTTTCTGAATAGGTAGTTAACGCTGGGAGCCAAATCTGGTGAATACGGTGGGTGTTCAAGCATTTCGTACTTAAATTCATTAAATTTAGCTATCGTCAAAGACTTGTTTGAACACGCGCATTGTCGTGATGAAAAATTCTCTTTTTTTTGATTCAAAAGCTTGCAATAATATACAGATTTAATTGGTTTACCTTTCTTAAGATGATCAATCAACAAAATCCCTTTTGTGTACCAAAACCCAGATTCTATAACCTTTTTGCCGATCGTTGTTGCTTCACCTGTTTTGGAGCTGAACAACCAGCTTTAGTCCACTGTAAATGCTATTGTTTCTTTCACATATGGAAATACTCATTCGTCTGAGATGCTTTTGATATTATCAATTTCACGCTTTGTCAATCTTGGTTCTTCACAAACAATATTATACACTTGCTCAATGATTTCTGGTCTTGTTGCACTTTTAGGATGTCCGCCTCACCTGGTTCATCTTCATCGCGGTTCATCTAAGACTCATAGATGCAGATTTAAGCAATGAAGGAGTGGATTCTTTTAACGCTTTTACTATTTCTGTATGATTTTCTGTTGGTAATAAGACTTCTTAAACAAAAAATTTTATCACTGCGCGACATTCGTTTTTTCCCATTATAAGCACGTCAACTTAGAATGGCTTTTAAACAAACAAGGAACTAACAGAATTAAATAAAATTTTTGTGTGTTCAAATGCATAATGAACTAGAAATGAATGAAGCTTCGGCAGGGTACCGAAGCTAAAATACCCTCCGCGGCCGAATTCAAGTATATTTGAAGTCTTTTGCCACTATAGATACGATAACATTCAGTTTTATATATTTACGAAAGTTTTCCTATTTTGATGACGCCACTTTGTATGGGTGGTAGGCTTGTTTTCATCCGATTTTGCCAAATATCATAGATATTGTTCATATTATATACCACAGCTCTTGTGCAAACTTTCAAGACATTTCCTTAATTTCTGTGGATTTGTAAGAGATTTTACTGTAAAAATAAAGTCACTCTGTATGGGAGGTAGGAGTGGTTTTCATCCGATTTAGCTCATTTTCGAACTTGATCTTATTTTTTAAAAAATCTTATATATTGAATTTCATCGCGATAGCTGTAAAATTACGGCTGTAGTCGTGTCGACAGACAGACAGACAGACGGACAGGCGGACAAACAGACACACGGAAATCGACTCAGGAGGTGATGCTGATCAAAATATATATACTTTTCTATACCTGCCACGTCTCCTTATTGGCGTTACAAGCGGAATGACAAAGTTAATATACCCTTTGGGGTATAAATATTAAAAAATCGTTAAAATTTTGATTACTTTATAGATTATTAGGTGTCGCTTTTAATAACTTTCCACCAACCTGCCTTACCAAAACTAACATTGGTTGGACAGGACATAAAAGAAAAATTTATGAACTAACTGGCAATACCCGGTGTTCTACACCCGGCAACTAATTTGGAGTGTGAAAATTGAAGGGTCGGAATTCAAAACTTTTCCTTGCACTTTACTTTTTTTGCTGAGATGTTGACCGTTATGGCACACAGACTTAATTGTTTTCGTTTTTTCTGAAATTAACTCAGCGGTTCTCGTCTTGGACGTGGCAAACTGTGTATAGTTATTATTAAGGCGAGACATTACATTCGCGGTAGAGAAAACAGACCTTATTTTAAAAATGCATAACTCAGTCAAAAACCAACATTTTTCCAAAATTTTTTTTTATTATTGTAGAGAATTGAACAAATTATAAGAAAAAATAAATTAAAAAAAAATATATTTTTCACTCCAACATGGTTTTATAGAGCTCCAAACTGGCGGCAGAGAAAAAAACGGGGCCTCGTGGTTGCAGCGCTGGGAGTTGCAAAAATTGTCCGATCTGGAAAAAAATGATTTTTTTAAATCTTAACAAAATTGGTTATCGTATGACACGAGCTTTTTTTTTAATTTTTGGTGATGTTCCAAATTTGAAAGTGTGTTTTTTCGAAAAAAATATTGACTTTAAAAATTCATAAAAAATCGAAAAAAAATTTTTTTAAAAAAGCACGTGCCATACGATAGCGAATCAAGTTTAAAAAAATACAAAAAAAATTTCGTCAAAAAATGAACCCGCTAGTGCCGCAACCAGTACGAAAAACATGGTTTCGAGATAAACGCGTTCAAAGTTTGTGAACAAAGAAAAAAAAGGTTACCTTCAATCTGCCATGCCTGCTTCGTACTGTATGCCTTCGTTATCTTGTGTTGTGATGTTTCTTATAGTTTTTTGCAATCGTTTAGCAATTCGAGCTTCACCCTTCAAGTAGGTACGAAATAACAACCACCAAAATTCAGGTAGCAAGTAAAACATGTATATACCAGCTGCGTACGTAGGTAGCGCAAAAATTAAAAATGCGCTCTCACTAATCCGGCTGTAACTTTTGAACCCGTAGGAATTTTTCCATGAAGAATCTTTGAAAGAATTGAAATGAAATCATGAAAGAATTTTCCTTAGAATCTTAAGAATATTTACTAAAATAAAAAATTATTAAAAAAAAGTCGATTTCAAAAAACTGCCAATGTCATATAACCCCTTAATTCAAATGGAATACAGAAAGGTATAAACTAACCTTTTTGTTCAACTCGATTCAGTCGTTCTCGTCTTGTTATATTTATCATCATTGTGAACGTTGCAGGTAGGCGTGGTACATTTTTTATTGTTTATAGTCATCTAGTTGAAATCAGAATTGTTTAATTTTTATGGATTCAGTCGTTGACTTCTTAATTTTTTTTGCAATATAGTAGGCGTGTCAGGTAGGCATAGACAGTTTTGTTTTCACTCATCTAAATCTAATATAGAACAATTTGACACGTTTTTTGTTCAATTCGGTTGAGCCGTTCTGGTGTTATTATGGTCTTTCAATATAGGATCGTGGCAGTTAGGCATGCTTAATTTCATATAAATTTTGTTTTCTTAATGAAATAACTTAGAATAAACCCTGCCGTTTTCAAGCTTTGCGGCCCCGAACACACGTAATTACCCCTTGATACAATAGTATAGATGTGGGAGGAAAACGAGGCCTACCGCCTCGGACTATATTTTAATTGAACGAGAGTTTTAAAAAAAACTCTTATTAATCCTCAAATTACTCATGGGCATAGGAAAACGACGTGTGCGTGAAGCTGGACTATTTGGAAGGATTTTTCGAAGGAAGCCCCTGCTATCTGAGCGCAATAGTAAGAAGAGTCTTAAGTTTCAAATAAAACACCTCCACTAAACTGTCAAAGAATGGAAAAGAGTGTTGTTTCCAGAGAAAACAAAACTAAATAGAGGGTCAGCTGATGGATAAAAATAATGCGACGCCCAAGCTTAAAAGAGTTTAACCCAATGCACACGCGCTACATTGAAGTATTGAGGAGAAAATATCCAGCTTTGGGGGGCTAAACCTTAGCTTGGTGTTGGTGTACTGCACTAAATAGAGGGCCATATGAACAGGTTGCAAAATAGAGAGATTTTTGGAAATGTCATGTCGCCATATTTGGATGATAATATGCCAGTAATTTAAGTTTTTCTCTAGTTGAAAATGATTCCAACTATACCGTTCGAGTTATCAAGGAATAGTTTATAAATCAACAAGTTGCAGTATTGGCCCTAATCTTTATCTAATTGAGTCAGTCAGCTTGCTCAAGAAAGGTATCTTTGATGAACTATAGGAAGAAACCAAAAAAAGTTTGGGAAGCACTTTCAAACAGTTCTTGTGGGCCCATAGTTGATAGAAATGGCTTTGCCACAAATTATTAATAATGCCTATTGAAAAAAACTACTAAAAGTTTATTGATTTCAGCCAGAGTGCGTAGAGCACTCAAAATTCGCTCTCGTTCTTTCAAGTGATCTAAATATATACTATTATATAAAAGCGTTGTGACACTAACCGGATGGTCCACAATCACGCGAGAAACACTGAACCGATTTAAGCGATATAGGTACCAACCGATTTGTTATTTCTGTAAAATCGTGAAAGGCTATGTAAGATTTGCCACGCCTACTTTAACCGCCCATAAATCAATAAAAATTATATATTTCCGACGGTTTCAGTCGTATTAGACAAAAATTTGGTAATTTTTTTCGTCTGATTATTGCCGGTAACTGTACTAAAAAAAATGGACGTGGTCGGATTATATGCGCCCCCTTTTACGAAATCACTGTAATTCCTTAACTGTACACGTTTTCATAGTGAAACTTGGCATGTAGGTGATATGGGATCAAATGGCGGTATAAAAAAATGTTGCAATGCCTACTATTACCGCCCATCTATCTATCTTTAACTATCTACCAATATATACGCAAAACCTCCTTAAGTGCAGCACCCAAAAATGTCAGCATTTTAAGGTACTTGAGCGGGTCGGGTACTAAAGAGGGTAAACATTCATCAATTTTCGTGAAAAATGCCCGAAAATTTTGGGTACTTAAGCCGGTTAGGTATTTAAAGGCGGAGGTACTTAAGCGGGTTTCACTGTATATAATAATCAAATGCCACATGCATGTTGCCGCATCAATTGAGAACGGATAAATCGATTTGGTTCATTTTTTTTTATTTTGTAGTTACCAGGACAAGGATTATACTCACAAATATACCCGCTAGATGGCGCTGGAGTCAAGGTATTACGAAAAACCGTATTTGTAGTCCGATATGGCTCATTTTCGAAATATGTATTGTCAAGGATAAGCGAGCTATGCTTGCAAAAAAATTGCTCCGCTAGGTAGTGCCAATGTTGCATTATTATCAAAAATCTTATTTATAGTCCGAATTGGATCATATACGAAATATATATTAAGGGTAAGGGAACTATGCTTGCAAAAAATTGTGTCGCTAGGTGGGACTTTTGTTGAATTATCATCAAATTTATGATCCAATTTGTTTCATATCATAGCTTTGGTACAAAAATTCCATATATATACACCAACGCGTACTGCGTGAGGGGTATATTTTTTAATTTTTTGGCGAAGAAGGTCATTAATGTGTGAGATATTAATTTTGTTTATTTTTTATTTACTTAAAATAGTATATATGTAACTATAACCATAATGATTTACTTTACTTACATGAGTTCATGATTTGAAATTTGTTTTTTTTTTTAGTAGTAGGGGAGAGTGCCCACTTACTGGCAGCATAAGGTCTTGAGGCCATAACTTTCGTGTGAAACATAATTTGGTGGAGTTCTCGGTTTCGTTTGAAAGCTGAGCTTAGTAGCTAACAAACATTTTAAACGGAACTTAAAAACTTCGAAATATACGATTTTGGCAGTCGATTTTGCAAGAGTCTCGAAAATCGACCCTCCAAAAAAGGTGCCCAGGTACTGGCACCCATTTACACTTTGCTGTAAAATATTAAAAATTAAGCATAAACACTAGTTTATAAATTTTGTGTGTGCAATTTATTCTTTCTATAGCTTATACTGACCATTTGAACTGAAAAAATTATTGGGAAGGTTTTATTAGCAAATTAAATATAAATAAATAAAAAAAAATTAATTAAAAATGCGTGAAAATTATGTTTCACGAAAAACGTATCTGAAAGTGGACAAAAATCACAGTTAAACGACAAAAAATCATTCAAAAAACCATTCGCTATCATAACAATGACAATTGTAAGCTTTTACGATGTTCCGTCAAGGGTACCAGTAGGTGGGCACTGGCGCTATTCTGACTAGACGCGAAATATTTTTTTCCATTTCACAATAATGTTCGATGGCTCGTGGAATTTTGATGAATAAAGAATGGCATAGTTATTGTGTTCACAAACCTATAGGTAAATTTTATTTGTAACTTTTGTGTAAATATCTTTGTATTCAAAAACAAACAAAAAATTTATAAAAAAATTTTAAAATAATCTATGAAAAAGTTCCTTGTAAAATTGAGTTATAAGCCGCTTTGGATAAGACTCGTCTAAAGCTTATTTTCTATGGAGAAAAATAGTAAGTTTTTATTTATTTTAATTTATTTGTTAGTAAGTAACAAGACCTCAAAAGTATTCAATGAGCATTTTTTAAGATGGTGCATTCAGCAAATATTTGCTTTAGCATCTATGAAAAGCTAAAAGCCCAAGAGCCAAGAAGAGGCAGATAAAACCTCTGGTATGCAAGCCCGCCTTTTTAAATAGAACAGTTCAAACAAACTTAATGATTCCATTGTCTTGTTGTAAGCGATCATTAGGAGGCCCCTTAAAGCCACATCAGGTGGCAGCACTTTAAAAGCCAACAATTCAAAACAAGCTCCAACAAAGCAACGAATAGGGCTATAAAAGTGTAAGAGCAGTAATGGCAACAACAACAGAAAGAATAGCCAACGAATAGAGTCAAAAAGAAAATTAAAAACAAAGAAAAAAAGTTTACATATTTATACAGATTTATAAACCTTATATTAGAAAACAAAGCAAGAGCATAAAACACAGCTAATGAGAAAAACACGTAGTGATAAAAAAAAAGCTGAAAAAACACGCAGTCAGAGAGCAGACCAGAGCAAACAAGCAAAAAGAGCAACAAAAGATAAAAACGGCGATAAAACGCGTTTGATTAAATGAATCCGTCGGGTTGGAATTTCAAGTCTAAACAAAAGCTGAGACAGTCCGATTTGTAAGCTCAAAACTAGAAGACGGTACGACGGTGCATGGAGCGCAGCTTTGAAGAATACTAACGGAGCGCGTGTTCGTGTTGTGTAGAGAGCGAAACGTGAAACGCGGCTTAAACGAGTTTCTGACAAAAGCAAACAAACAAAAAAAAAAAAAAAAGAACTGAATGAAAAATACAAGCTAGGTTTTAGACGGAAAATAATCAAGGTGTAGCTATATAGATACAAGAAATAAAATTGAGGAAGTACATATGAAAATATACAATTTAAAAATAAATTAAAGTAAACAAAGAAAACAATTAACAACAACGTGATAAGCTGTTAAAATAAAAACTAAAATAAAACCAAAAATAGTTGAAAAAGAAAAAAAGTTCAAGAATAAATATAGAAAATGTATTTTAAATTTTTAGCTATACGTTAATGTAGCTCAAATTAAGCTGCGGCAAGATTAAAAAACAGCTGAGTATTTTTAGGCTAAAACGAAATATTGTGTTTACATAAGAAAGATAAATATTTAATAACAAAAGAACTTGTGTGAAAAGATACAAAAAACGAGATAAAATATTTTTAAGAGAAAAATTATGTAAAAAGTATCTTAAAAATAGATAAAATACTTTACGAATAAAATCTTGTGTGAATCTAGAATTCAGATTATAGAAGCAATAGTTCGTTTAAAAGTGTTAAAGTTTCCCAAAGATACATGCAAGTGCATTTGTGCAAAAAGTATCTCACGTCAAGCGCAAGCAGCCAAGCGTTACAAGCAAGTGTAGCTCAAAGTCAAAAGTGTAGCTTAAAGTAAAGAAAATTGTGCAAAGCTTTTAATTTAAATTTAACAGATTGTGCAACAACAACATCAACCTACAACAAGCTGTCTCAATTTATAACATTTCATTCCAGGTAATTTTCGTCAAATTTTTGCAATCTTTTGACAACATTACAATTTGTGCTTCAACTATCACTCAAGAACTGGCTCAAACTTCTCTCTTAAACTCACTCAAGTTTGTTGGCAGCAAAGCCAATAAATAGAATAAAAAACAAAACAAAAATAAAGCAGAATGTTAAAAACTTTTGCTGCTGTTGCTGCTGATTGTACCTGTCGCTCTTTAGTGCTTCTTCAGTTCTAGAAAATCGCAATTTTTAATTGGATTTAAAGTTTTTGATTTTCTAGTTACACTAGTTATGGGCGCCACCCCACACTTTGGCACATATTCAACATTTACTCACCACACCAATATCATCATCATCAGCAACATTCTTAGCTTGTTGCGTTTGTATGCTGAACAGGTCGTGCGCTGCAAGTAGCACAGAAAACATAAAGTCTAAAAAGACAAAAAAAAAAAAAAATTAACACCAGCACTTTACGTGTATTTAAACTACAAACACTGTTAATAAAAAAGTTAAACTAAAAAATTATCTTTTTTGCTCTTCACTGCCTGTAATTGAATTCTTTGTTGATTTTTGCCTTGCATGCTCTTAACTCCTAACCAGTTAAGATATTAGCCAAGAAATCAAGTTTGCACAGTTTGTTGTTTTTTTGTTTTTGCATACTATCTGAAAATTACTCATATTACACTGCTTAACAGAAATTTTTTATACACAAGTTCCTTTCTTTTAGTACAGATCATTTAGTACAGGCAAATACACAAGCTTCAATTTATTTTGTGGCAATTATAAAAACTATGATACTTCTATTTGAGCTCGTTATGACTTCTATAAACGATTTCGTTTATACCATATGTTAACAGAGAAGAGCAGTCCTTGGAGCTAGAGCAAATAGAGTACGTACCTAAAAGATTGTGGTCTGAGTATTTTCAGGTTGCTCTGAATTAATAAAATATTAAACGAGCACTAATTGTCTTAGATATCAATTAAAAATAATATTATTTTATAAGATTATTTCAGCTTATTTTACACTTCTGTATATTTTTTTTCTTGATATTTTTATTGTTATTATTTTTGTAAAATAATATTTGCTTCCATTCATTTCAAATAAGTCTAAAAGATATTGCTATTCTATATGCTCTACGTGCTTTTCCGCTTGAAACAGAGCATATAGTGTCGCGCCGAGAACACTCTCGTTGCACTATAAGTGTAGAAAAATCTCAATGTATCCGCTCTTAAAGCCCGGAACCAGTTAAAAAGCACGAACAAGCTGCTTTACAGTTCTTGCTCCATTTTCGAAAAACATTCAAAATCGCCTTAAAAGAGCCAAAATGCGAAATATTTATTGCTTTACACTTTGGAAAGCATTTTGGGTAAAACTGTTCTGAAATAATTAATGGCAGCTTAACTGGCATTTCTCTATTCGAAAAAACAAAATAATATTTATGATAAGAATATATACATAATAATAACTAGTAAGGAATGAAGCTTCGGTAGGGTAGCGAAGCTAAAATACCCCCGCGGCCGTATTGAAGTATATTTAAAGTCTTTATCCGTCTTTAAAATGTTTATCCATAATCTGCAAGATTATTTGGGTCATAGGTTTAAATTTATTTTACCCCTAGCCTCCACATAGAGTAATTTGTAGACTGCTCTTTATGTTAAAGAATATATGTGCAAAATTTGATTGGTAATATGTGTGAATAATAACACCAACGTTGTAAAATAATTTCGCTTAATATTAAAGTGCCACGCGCCCCGTTCAGTTCCGCCCAAATTTCTTGACTATTGACTGCTCATTATTCCAAAGACTATGGAAAATTTGGAGGAAGTCGGACAAATGCCATAGTAGGAGTTCGATTTAAAGTAAAGTGGCGCGCCCTTGTCTAATTCCGCCCAATTTTTTAGACTAATCAATGCTCATTATTCCAAAGAATATATTTGCGAAATTTGGTTGAAGTCACAAAAACGGTGTAGAAGGAGTTCAATTAGAATTAAATTGACACGCCCCTTGTCCAATCCCACCCACTTTTGTATGCTTAAAACTTCTCATTATACTAAAGAATATATGTGCGAAATTTGGTTAAAATCGGAGAAACGGTGTAGATGAAAATTTATTAAAAATAAAGTGCCGCTCCCCCGTCTAGTACGCCCACTTTTATGAACTATAGAGTGCTTCTTATTCCAAATAATATGTGTGCAAAATTTGGTTTAAGTCAGACAAACGGTGTAGAGGTAATTCGATTATAATTAAATTGACATGCCCCTTGTCCAATCCCACCCACTTTTGTAGACTTAAAACTTCTCATTATACTAAAGAATATATTTCAGAAATTTGTTTGAAATCGGACAAACGGTGTAGATGGAGCTAGTCTAACAATGCCAAAGTGCCACGCCCCCTATCTATGACCGCCCAATTTTATAAACTTAAGACTTAAAATTGCCAAGAATTAGGTGTGCAAAATTTGCTTGAAGTCGGACACACGCTGTAACAAAAATTCGATTATAAGAAAAATGCCGCACCCAGTTTTCTAATGTAAAGACTCTATATTATATTGAAGAATGGGTTGGATAAACGATGTGAGCACAATTTGGGTACATACAGACCTGATGTCATTCAGTTTTATACATTTACGAAAGTTTTTCTATTTTGATGACTTAATTTTGTATGTGAGGTAGGCTTAGTTTTCATCCGATTTTGCCATATATCAAAGAGATATTTCATGTTATATATCAAAGCTTCTGTGCAAAATTTTAAAATATTTCTTTCGTTTTTGTTGATTTTTAAGAGATTTTAGGTTTAGAACAAATCTACTTTGTATGGGAAGAAGGCGTGGTTTTCATCCAATTTCGCCAAATAGCATAGAGATGCTTTATATTATATATAAAAGACTATGTGCAAAATTTCAAGGGATTTCATTAGTTTTTATGGATTTTTAAGAGATTTTACTGTTAAAATAAAGTCAATTCGTATGGGAGGTAGGCGTGGTTTACATCCGATTTGGCTCATTCTCGAACTTGATCTCCATTTTTTAAAAAGAAGCTTATATTTTCAGTTCCATCGCGATAACTTTAAAATTACAGCTGTAATCGTGATCACAAGAGGACAGACGGAAACTCGGAAATCGACTCAGAAGGTGATGCTGTTCAATATGTATTTTTCTATACCTGCCACGCCTCTTTACTGGCGTTACAAACGCGTTGGGGTATAAAAATAATATAAATAAAAACCACCAAAATTGTAGTCAAAACTAAATTCTTCATTAAGAATGTGTATTTTGGTTCTTTTTCCCGTTTCGAACTTATGCTGTAGCAGGTACATAAGTAATAGCAAAGTTAAAAATTATTTTGGAATTATTCTAGAAAAATTTCGGCGGTTACACCGTGTAATTTTTCTGCAGACTTGTCCAAATAGACTTATAGTGAAATTTTCTAAGGAACATTTTTATATAATATATAACCATCTGCAACAAATTTTAAGGGTACTTTTTTAGACAATGTCTACAGAAGCCCATAACAAGTGACGTTAGAGGTTTAAATATTGTAGATATATATTTTTATTTTTTTTTTCATAAGCAGCCTTTTTGTGAGCATAACAGTTATGTAAATAGCATATATTTAGATTTTTTCCAATTCTTCTTCATGTTAGCAAAATTGCAAAATTTAGTGTCAGTTTAAAAATCATATTAAATATTATTGAGCCGTAAATTTTAAAAATGCAGATACGCATGTAATATTTTTGTTCTTCTATCAGAATCTGTTGATCAAAGCCTTTATAATAACTATAGTTGACGTACTTCATAATTACGTGTTATATTGGTGGTGAAAAAATATATTTTGAAAATGATAATATTGTGTTCAATTCTTAAACATGTCGATTTTGTTCGGTGTATAAACTGTTCATGCAGTATTTGTCTTTGTGAGTTGGCAATCCTGGTGACCATAGACTTTACGCTCTCTTCCGCAAGTCAGCTGATCGAATACGATGACTAATTTTAAGATTGCATATAAAAAAGGTTTTTTTTCTATTTTTTATCGACTTCATTGAAAAACTAAACAATTGATGTTATGAAATCTGAGTACGTGGTTGTAGAATATCGTGATGATCGATTGTTGCTGATCGCATATTTAATTGCTTTGGCTCTAGTAAAACATGAGATAAAAAACTTCGACATTATTTGTTCAAAGTATATTGTTAATCGCGCACAACAAATAGGAAGTTTTGAGAATACATTGTAAGGTGAATTCGGCATGAGATGATAATTTTTTATTTCATGGCAAAAATATGATTTTAAAAACTGAAGCCTTGAATAAAATAAAATAATTTCTGCTGCTACTTAACTCATAAAATTTGCTGACTTTTGGCTATAAAATTATGTGGCTATAATTAATTTCTGATTAATTGATCTTTTCTGAATTTTAAATGGAATTTCTAAATTTTAATTGATCTTTTCTGAATTTCAAAGTGAATTTCTCAATATTAATTGATGTTTTCTATATATCAAATGAAGCTCTGAATTTCTATTGATTTTTTCTCAATTTTAAATATAGTTTTTGAATTTCAATTCGAAATGGTGTAGTAGTTGTATTTTAATGTTCAAAATTTTTTTTATAAATTATAATTAATACTTTGTTGAAAAAGATTCCTTAAGCCAGTTGCTCATAAGTCTATGTGCATGTGATTCATTTTATGAGGTAGCATATTGGGCTTGTAACACCCAAAAGTAGGGGTGAGAGATATGCAAATATATGAGCTATATTATTTCTAAAAAACTAGCCCTGGTATTATAAGTCTACAACGCTACATAAAAATTGAATACATGATCCCGAGATAATAAACTCGCTTTGCTACCAATCAAAAAGTTCGAAATAAAGCTTTTAAAAACTTCTGAGAACATTTTCTCCAGAAATGTAGTAGAGCGTAAAATAATGTTAATGTTTCCACTAGGTTTTAATAAGTTGGAAAAACCCTGTAATACTCGTATCCCGCAAAAGGAAACTACCTAAAGAAAAAATTTCAGAGTTTCCCGAAGAATGCACTTGATCTTATAGTATCTAAACACTAAACAAAAATAATTCGACTGAAAAAAATGGGCATGATTATTATGATGATGATGATTATTGTCAAGAAATCTATGATGACGATAGTGATTTAAAATACGATTAAAAAAATATTTACTGCTGAGAAAAATCAGTCCAGAAGAAAGTTGTACCTAAAAATTGTATATTTCAGAACACAAACTATATTTATACATATTAAAAAAAAAAGAAATTTTTCAATGAAGAAGATTAAATTAGTTGTGTTTTTACTTCCTAATAAATAATCAACTGAAAAAATAATTTTGGGATAGCTAAAGAGAAGGTTAGTAGTCTTTTGTTACAGGTTCCTGGATTGAAGATTTCATCATTTCAGCATAAACAAGGCTGTATTTTATTCAGATAGGGGAGTATACATATAAGATATCCCGAGTTAATGTAATAGACGATATTGTGCTATAAATTGTTGTTTTCTCAGTTAATTAAAGCATTCTTGTAAACATTTTGACATTACGGTTAGCTTTTTTCTGTTTGTTCTTTTTAAATGTTTAATGTATGTAAATAAACCACTAGTTAAGTAAACAAAGTAACAATTTTTATTTTAAAAACTAACAACAACTATCTGAAGCCTTCGAGAAATCTTTTTTTTTAATAAATTGGCTCACTTCCTTTCATGTGAAAAATTTACACGAAACAAAACTTTTAAAACCATCTAAAAAAGAGTGTATGGTAAACAACGTTCCCACATTGAAGGAAATATCAAATCAATGAAAAACTGAACAAATTTAATTAAAACTGAAATCGTCTTTATTTCATAAAACTAATCCACATGCTATGTTTACAAATAAAAAAGAGAAATAAAAGCAAACATAACATAATAAGTATACAATATCAATAGCGAAAAAAAATCCATAAACAACCAATTTCAATTACACCAACAAAAAGAAAAACAAGTACAAAAAACACTGCAAAATAAAAAACATACCAAGCAACATTCCACCATCAAGAAAAATCTTGCAAAAACCATTCGAGCATGTTAGTGTTAAAAAGTAGAAAAAAAAACAAAAAATTGTACTGGGACATCATATATTAGCGTGCACAACTAACGACGTTCGTAGTACTTAGAAAGATAATTTGTTTAAAGATTAATTTATGTATGCAAAGACTTTTTTCAATTCTTATAGAAAATACTACTATTTAGGTTTTTGCTTTTAATGCTATTGATCAAATGTAAGTAGTTTATAAATCTAAGCAGATAAAGAATCTTCCATTAAGTAAGTTGATGATTTTCTGCCTTTTTTTACTTCTCCCTCGCATTCGCTGGCAACAGTAGTGTTTTCTTCCATTCCACCTCATCACTCCATATAATAGTAATGTTTTTTAATAATAAGGAGAATAAGTATTATAATTGTATCCAATAAATATGTAGGTCAAAAATCAAAGGAAATTATGCAAGCAAGTAAAATAGAAGAAATAAGTGATGAAAAGGATTTTGAAAAATGTCTGAATTTACACTCGCCAAAACTCTCGTTTAAACTTGAAAATTTTAAGTGGAAGATGTTTTGAAATACTTCTAAACTATTGAATTTGATGCTTTTAGCGGAAACTGTTTTTATATTATGTATAACCACTGAGTTGGAAATATATAAAGCTTACACCATAAAAATATTTTAATCAATGAAATACGGGGAAAAATTTAATAAAGGAATTGTATTTCCCTTCGAATTTTTTTTTGGTCATTTTAACATATCTTTTAATGTTAAAATATTTGAAACACTCCCCCTTGCCCCTATTTTTCGTTATTTACCGTAATACATTAAAAATTTTCCTTCTCCCCCTAAATGTTCAATGTAGTTTATAAACCTAACCTAGCTTACATTAATACTTTTTCTCTTCTATTTGCTTTTTTTTCAATTAAGTGCGCCTTTGCGTTTTAACCGCATTGGCAACTCAGAGAAAACCTGCTAGTGTAGATTTAATACAAAAAACTTCACTGAAAACTTTGTCAACAAACAGCATTAAATAAGTTGCTTTACCTCAATGCTTCTTTGGCTTTTTGCGAATTCCACACGTGCAACTCCCATAACAGCAACAACTATTTAAGTTTTTTTTTTTTTTTTACACTGAAATGGCAAATACTGCCCAACTAAACTAAGCAAAAAAAAAAAAAAATTAAAAAAAAACCAAAAATCAGACAAATATTCGCCACGTACAAGATAGACAAATAATAGAGGCGTGTGCAGCGCGCATTCCAGCAACTGTGCACAATTGATTTAGTAGTATGTAGTTTATTGTTGTTGTTGTTGTAGATGCTGTTTAGGTTTTTTTTGTTGTGTTTGCCATAGCTTAGACTATATTTATTCAATACAATTTGTTTTATTTTGCTTAGTTATAAGTTTTAGTAGATTTAATCAAGCGTAGTTGCAACATTTTTGCAGCGTTGCATTTGTAGCACGTATCCGGAATTTTTGTGAGTGCAACATTCTTGCAACCTAATTTAGCTAGAATAGAAAGCTAAGAACACAGTTATTAATGAGATAATGCTTTTGTTTAGATAAAGACACCAAAGAAAAAAGTTAGAAAATTTAATATGTTGGTGTTGTTGTTGTTGTTGCTGTGTGAAGTGGGCCCATGTGCACCGTGACCCATAGGATCTATTGTACATGCCCTTAGTTTAACTTGTCAGATTTAGACTTTTTATGAATTTCAGCACTGCTTCTGGCTTGGTGTCTCATATTTTGAAGTAGGTATTGATGCCCCCCAAAGTGAGAAAGTCTTATGCTTTAGATTGCCGGACATTCACATACAGTGGTCGGCATAATTATTTTGACGAATAGAAAATGCAAATATTTTGAGTTTTTGAAATAGTTTGAGAAAACCCAAACTAATATATTTTTATTTGCTTAAAATGTAACCAAAAATGTGTAGATATTTAATAAATAGCTTATAAAGATAACATGTAAAAAAAAAACTTAATTTTAAAGAAGGCATAATTATTTTAACAGTTCAATATTAGAAAAATTAATACAAAAACTTAACAATTTAATTAAAAATATATCCGCCATTAGCTTTATTTAATTTTTAAAGGCCTTTAGGTACCGATTCCAGAAGACTTTTTAAAATATCTGCCGGAATTGGCTCCCAAAGACTTTTTATTTCGGAAATAGTCTCATTCCTAGTCCGAGTCAAGCAAAGGCTTCGCTTTCCTTGAATATAAGCCCACAAATTTTCTATAATGCTTATTTCAAGATTTTGTGGTGGTCAGTTTAAAACACCTACCTACTTGCAAAATACATAACTCACCAATAAGTTTTCCACCAGATGGACATGCATGATCATTTAAGACATCCAAATATTTTTATTAGTTCATCGTTTCATGAATTGGAAACAAATCACCATGACCACAAGAGAAAATGCATCCCCAGAACATTACCGATCTGCCACCATGGCGATTTGCATGTAAAACTGAAGCTACTTCTTTTCGTGTTTTCTTTGGAATTCGTACAGATCTCGTTTTAGGTGAGCCGTAATACTCAAACGTACTTTCATCAGTCCACAAAACTCGGTTCCAAAAGTTCATAGCCTTACAGAGAAAACCTTTGGCAAATTTAAGTCGTTTGAATTTGTTTGCCGGCGTTATATACGGTATTTTCCAAACGGAATTTGCACCGAATTGAAATTCTTTAAAACGTCTAAGAATTGTGCGTTTGCTAACTGGATTCTGTGAAAAAATTTTCATCTGAAATTTATGGCTTTTTGGAGTTAAGCCAGGGTTCCTTGCGAACTACCGTACTATGGTCTTTTGGTCTGGTCTTCTTTACGTGTTCTTTTCAGCATTCCCAGAGTGTGAAAATTTTACCAAAACTGGTTTATTTTTTTTCGATGTGAAAATGTAAAATTTAATTCCATTTTGGTAAATTTTTGCAGTGACGGATCAAGAAAAAATTGTCTTTTTAAAAATGTTCCCTTACTCTACGTTAACACGAAGGTTACACCAGGCAGTGAACTTTGCGTCTGTAAATAAGCGTCCAGATAGTTGGCAATACCAAATAGTGAAAAAGTTGAGATTATAAGAAGTTAGTTAGTTATTTGCTAAAAAATATGAGACCATCCACTGAGGTCTCCGCTTAATTGTTTGAAATTTTCGTGTTTTTTGTCATGCAATATACATATACCATAAATAATCTAATGCTTTCCAAAGAATTCAGCGAAAAAATATCTGTAAGAGCATACATCTAGATTGACTTTAGCTTACAAAAAGTGAAACAGCAAAGCTCCAAGCAATGTTTCTTTTTATATTTCATATTTCGTGATTTTTTATCAAAGTAAACATAGTATAGAAAAGTGATAAGTGAAAATGATTAAATTTTCAGAAAAGTTTATTTTGTTTTTAAACTCCAATACTTTTTGGTAAAAAACATAAAAATGGGCGTTTCTGGAAATTTAAAAATTTTCACTTACAACTTTTGTGCTTAACCATCGATATATAGATGGAAGCCAATTAATAGGGACAACCTTAAAAATGTTAAAAATTTAAAATTGCATTTTTAACTACCTTTCATTAAGTTAAAATGAATTTTCGTTATTAATTCTCAATATTACATTAGGTACATTCCAGAAAAAGCTATACCAAGGTGTGTTCAAAAAATTTGGAAAAAAAAGAAAAACATACAAAACTGATGATGGTAATAAATTTGTATGGGTGCAGCGCGGGCCAGATGAGCTCCTGGACGAGCGTGCTTTGTATAAAGCTTCACTACAATGTTGGAACATCAAA
Source organism: Coremacera marginata (assembly GCA_914767935.1). Classification (NCBI taxonomy): domain Eukaryota; kingdom Metazoa; phylum Arthropoda; class Insecta; order Diptera; family Sciomyzidae; genus Coremacera; species Coremacera marginata. The sequence goes on along the minus strand of OU612046.1, from coordinate 138,360,205 downwards.
TTAAAAAAAAAAAAAAGATATGCGTCACGTACGTTATTTTAAAAATTTTTTAAATATCACTCGAACAATTTTTCTAACTTTTCCTTAAGCAGAAGTGACCAAAATATATGTCTTCAATAGAAAATAAGCTTCTTGCTGACGAAAAAGTTTTTTGTGGCTTAATTATTAAAAAACGAAAGTCAACCTTTGCATTTCACTTCAGTACTAAAACGTACGTGACGTTCTTTAAAGTTAAATAATTAAATACGTATTCAATTTTTTGAAACTTTTTCTTCAGAGTGGCATAAAATGGCTTAAAAGGCATATCCTCGGTGCAATTTTGAATTTTTATAATTTTTACAAGAAAACTTATTTTTGTGTCATTTGATTCAAAATAATTAAAATAATAATTAAACGATAAATTCACATTTTAAAGGTTTTCCCTATTAATTTGGCCACCAACTGTATATGTTTCTTAGCATTAACATTGAACGTTTTTATGGTTTAAGAATTATAAACTATTTATTTTTTTAAAACGTATCTAAGTTGCCTTTATGATTTTTGATAATTTTTGGACAAAGAAAAAAATTAAACAATATTGATCTCATGCAACCATAAGTACAATGAAATAATACATTTATTTGAATATTTATGTATTTAATATATTTACAATAAATTCGATGTTCGATTGATACTTTAACACTTGTTATAAATAATTCATTTTTTAATGGATCGTGATTGATAAACTTTTTTTTTTGGATGTGAAATTTTTTCACTAGAGTGAAATTTTTTTGGAATTTTGGTAAAAAAATTTTAAGCTATGGCATTCCTGGTTGTTTTACGTTTTCTCTCAGAACGTGGCAAATATATCACTGAATTTGTTTGCTTTGACAAATGTAACTCGGAGCTTCTCTACGACTGCACATCTCATTTCAATACTTAGTTCAAACTTTTCTTCAATTTTTTTATAAAAAAATAACTAAAATAAACAATTGCTTTTAAATAAAGTTAAATAATTACTAAACACTTTGATATTAATTGCCAAATCGTAATTTGCATAAACGTCAAAATACTTTTGCCACCAAGAAATTCTTTCTTTTTGTAATGAACGACTTACTACCTCGAAGAGCGTGGCTTAAATGACTTCGTTTATTCAAATTTAAATTCCTGACACCATGTTTTTACAATAATTTATCACAATAAGAGAGAATAGTTTACCATTAGATTTTATTTAGAGAGTACGTGTGATGACAGCTTTATTCAAAATATTTATGCCGACCACAGTAGAATGCGATTTCTATTCCTTCTCGCAGAGTCCGCATTTATCTGAATTAGATAGTCCCATCTTTTTGAGATGGTATCTTTGTAAACTGTGACCTGTAAAATAACTTGTTAGAATTATTAGATCTGCTTTCGTAAGCTTGATTAAATCTTTCGATTTAGCTCTACTGCGAGTTAAAAATTTCTTAGCTTGCCTGTGTCCATTAATATTGCTCCAGTGGCACCAAAATTTTTTATGTTCCCAGATCCTAACCTTTTCTGCAAAGTAGCCTTAAGCGGTCGAGATGCCCCTCTTTTGGAAAGCCAGTCCTCCCTTTCGTTACCTTCGAAACCTTCGTGCCCTGGAACCCACTAAAATTCTACTTTCTTGCTTTGTCCTAATGCTGCATAAACGCTTTCAATTTGTATATAATAAACGTTGTTCTTGACAATGTACGAACATTTCAATAAAACGATATCATATGTAACGTTATAACCAACACATTAGTAATTCCGAATACTTTTGTGAGATGAAATTCTCTCAATTTGCGTTTATATTATACTAGCTGAAGACCCGCCCGCTTCGCCAGGCACTTTTTTAGCAGGCTATATTGGCAAATCCAGATAATGGAACCGCAGGTGTAAAATGAAAAGTTATTAAAAACTTATGATTTTAGAATATTATCTCGAAGAAACATTTAAATTTTATTTTTTTAAGCAATTTATACATTAATTTATTTACCATGATGATCAAACTACCCGCAATGTTTCACAAATGTAGTTTTTGTAAAATGGAAGGTATCGGCTAAAGATAATAATGAAATGATTGAAGCAAGGAAAGAACAATATATAGTCGTTGGGCGTGTAATACCGCGTATCAGTCACGTGCAATACTGTACGGTATATTGGCAAAAAGGCCAATATTAAAAATTTGCATTTTAATTCCATTTAATTTATTAACAAAGGGGGGATTTTCCCTTACTAAAATATCGAATTCCCAGGCTGTGCGACCTATAACTCCAAAGGGAGGTGGCATGTTCTTGTCTTATGCCTACCCATTGGCTCGATCGGCACCAAACTTAAGACACTCTTGAGACTTTGCTACAGTTTCCCTGAAAATTTCATAAAAATTGGCTTAGCGGTTTCGGAGTTTATATCTGACATACACGCCCATTTACATAAATACATTAATTTTTATGTATAAAGATAGATTATTCGGTTGATAGCAACGATTACTCTTTTCATAGAATGCCTCAAAGAAATCTTTCTTTGAAAACATTCTGGAAGTATTTCTGGAGAACGACCCAATTATATGCATATGTTGAAAGAATGCCTTCTGGATATAGAAGTGGAAGGTTTGGAATACAATACTTTCCCTTCCACTTTACCTTCTTTTGGCAGCACTTTTTTGCTGGATGTTAATCGCAGTGACACACAGACTTAATTGATTTCAGTTTTACTGAAACCGGCTTAGCTGTTCACGCCTTATTATGTTTTTTTTTTTTAATAAGGTGAGTGGGGCAGGTAGACTTGGTAAGCTGCAAATCTGCAAACTGCAAATCGACTTAGCCGTTCTCTTCTTGATATATTTTTCAATATTGTGAGATGTTCTAAATAAGTGTCATCTAAGTGCGGTCAGAATTGTTTGATTCATATTTTGTTCAAATCGATTCAGTCGTTCACTTCTAATTTTGTTTTTCAGTGTTAGTAGGCTTAGCAGGCAGGCATGGAAAATTTTGTTTTTCTCATCTAAATCTAATACAAAACAATTTGATACCTTTTTCGTTCAAATCGGCTGATCCGTTCTCGTGCTATTTTGTTTTCTCAATATAGGGGGCGTGGCCTTTGAACCTTTTTTTTAATAAGATAACATCGATTGCTGGTTTGGCTCAAATCTCTTGAGTATTTCTTGCTATTTTATTCCAATACCCTAGTACCCATGTTTACAGATATAGTTATTTATTTATAGTGCCACGCCCGTTTGACTTATTTCACCCATTTTTGTCTACTATGTTTCAAAATGATCCTACCTACATCTGTACCAAATTCCGAATTATTTTGTGAGTGACTGTACATTTTTCGCAATTTCAAATTCAACTGCTTATTTAGTTTTCAGTCAATGGTAACCATTAAAACTTTAGGAGAAATCGTCTAGAAAATCCACAACATGCGTAAACATTGATGCCAAGTTCGCTGACAAAATTACCGGGATCAACTAGGTATTAAAAAATTAAAAAAGTTAATAAAAAAACTCACAAAACCCATTTGAGCACCCTATATGGGGTGTTTTTTTACCAAACCGGTTCCTCTCTCCTCCTCCCCTTGGCTGTAGGCCTGGATTATGTATTGTATTGTTATTTATAAGAATTATAAAAAAAATATGAATTGATCAGTACTTATTTTTTAAATCTGGAGTTGTAATTTTTTTCCTGCAATAGCTTTTTGCTGCTTTTAGCCAACAGCTTAATGATTTTATTACGAAAATATTACAACCTTCGAATGGATTGAGTTGCGTTAATTATAAAGACGATGCTTAGAAAACTTTGCGTCGAACGCTCATAATTAAAATGCCGTTTTAATTACAACAACAATAACAACTACAACAAGAACAGCAACTAGCGTAAATAACTCAAAACGAAAAAATGAAAACATTTTTATTCGAGTACAGTAAAACGTCGTTTCTTACAAACTAAACTCGTGCTTCTCTTTAAGAGAATTAATAATGTTCACTAAATTTTGTGGCAAGTCAGGCTAAACCAATAAGCATGCAACTCAGTGAGTTGTGGAGTTAGCGTGCTACTTAAAAAACAAAAAAGAAAAAACTTTTATTTCGCTCTAGTCATTAAGAAGCGCTTCCATGGCGTGCGCTTAGCTGTCCATAAAATGTTGTTATTTTCTGAACTGACTTTCGTTGTTGCTCTTTAGTGTTATTTTCTGTTGTTTTTGTTGCTGTAATTTCTATAGATTTATTTTATTTTTATTTTCGTTATGTCGATGCTGTAGATTGTGATCAAATTGCAACGGAATTTTTGCAATTATTTACTGCAAATATAAATAAAATAATATAAAATAAAATAAAAAGAAACTGCAGAAGAATGGCAGCATTTTCTGGAAAAAAGTGTTTTTTTTTTTTATAAGATCTTCAACCACAAATATAGTCCAACTGAGTGAAATTCTCAATTTAGTTCAGCTTTAAGCTTAAAAGTTTACAAAACTCTATTAAGTCGCCACTACTGTATAAGCAGTTTGTACTGTTCTTTCAATTAACTTTCAACTGGGGCAAAATTGTACTACATTTCATTTTGTATCTCCGACATAGTTTTATTTTCTACTTTTAATCAAACATTTCTTAGCATAACGTTGCATCAACAGCGACTACGACATTTAGTCCGAATCGATGTCAAGTGCTGCCAATGCATCTAAAAACATGCTGTCATTAAATGACTGGCGCGCACATTTCAAAACTTCATTTGAATTATTGGCGGAAGCTGATTGGAACAAAAAAACCTCTATCGGAAATACAAACTAACAGCAACTGCTTCAAAAAAAGCTTGAATTTTTTCCTAACTTCTCGCTTACACATTCTCATTGACGGCTGTCACAAAAGTTTGACTTTTCTATGTTGAAATGTTGTCTTGCACAATTTCTCCTTCTCATTTAAAATTCTTTTTTTTCGGCATGAACTAAATTTCGGCATTTTTTATAAAACTCTTTATAAGTCGATGTTTTTGTAACTTTGTTAGTCGCACTAGTTTGTGACTTTTTATTTACAGTCGATGAAGTTTGCATTTTATCTGATTGGCTCAGCAATGTTTACTCTTTTAAAAGTAAAGGAACTTATTGGGAATATAATGCTATTTACATCACTTTCTTAAAAAAATTAAAGTCTATTACCTCGCGATACAGTAGAATCTCGATTATCCGATCACCGACTCTCCGGGGGTTCGGCTGTCCAGACTTGTTCTTCGTGGCTCTAATTAACGATTTAGAAATGATTTAACAATGTAAAGAGGCTTATTATGCCGAGTTTACTCCCGCCTCTGTCGTGTAGGTACTCTCATTTGTTTGCGCGATAGTATACTGATAAGTTGTCTTTAATTTTAGCTTACGATTTTCGATTACATTTTCATGAATTTTATATCCCAAATCATTCTCGAATGTTAATTTTTTTTTTGCATATTTGGAAAAAGGACGTCTAAATACATTTAACAAAAATCAGAAAATATATATTTGTGTTCGGGCCCTATAGTATTATTATGCTGTTTTTTTGTATGTATAAACATGTAGCGGAACTACTTTTTCGGAAAAAAAAGTACACAACAAAACACCGAAACTAACCTCCTTTTTAGTCAAAAATTCTCATGCCGGTTGTCATATTCACCTTACAAATGCCAAATATTTTCCGTCCGACTGTCAAAATCTTATCATTCGAGTAAAAACTTTCCTATTGGCACAAAATCAGCCAATTTTTCAAATGAATACGAAAAAAAAAAGATGAAAAAGACAGCATTTGCACATTTTCTATGAGCTGTCAATTTGGATTTGACAGTTATGGGTACTCGCTCTCACCCATTCTGCTAGCTGCAAACAATGACAGCGAATCAACAATAGAGATGAGTCGCTCCGAACATGTATAGTTCACGGAACCATGTTCACAGTCGAACATAGTTTCTATCATTCCTTTGATCCGGTCTTAACATGTCCAAACAGTTCCGGTTGCAATGATTTTTTTCATCCCTTTCGTACTTGTTACTGCTTAGCCGAGTTGGTTGTAAAAGTGATAGAAATAAAATATATACCTCTTCTTCTCTGGTTCTTTGGTAAAATTAATTGAATGAAATGACAAATAAAACTATTACAAGATATATCGCCGTCCTTGTCATGTGCATTGTTTCATTCAATTGGTTGAACATGCAAACTGGCGGAACTAAATAGCCCCGGAACATGTTTTGGCTCCGAGAGAGCTGCTACATATAAACATGATTTAACAAATAAAATATATAGGATAAAATTTTAAACAAAAAATGTAGAATAGGGTTCATTATATTATGCATAAGAGCATAGCATTTTTCAAGAGCTGATTTTATTATATTCATATCCTAAGCATTATATTATAAATTTAGTACATGAACACATTTTTCCCTTCTACAGATCAAAGGAACTAAATGGCTCCGCGGGTATGTTTCCACAAACTAGTTCCGAAATTGATGAAATTTTTCACTAAAATACTTATTACTTTTGCTACAAAATAATTAATCCCAGATATATGTCACCGCTGATTTTTTTGTTGGAATCGCGAAGATCTTTCATTTCTCTATACATCATTTCCACATACATATATTGTATTGTTTATGCAGGAATGGAACAAAAAGATCTTAATTTGATAAAAATTTGCACTTACGCCAGATTATTGGCCAAAAACTTTCATGTTTGTAAAGCTACACGCTGAAAAATAATAGGCCTTCCCAAACATAATTTTCAGGAAGTATAATATGTTTCTGCATATTTCTTGGAAACAAGTAATCATAATTGGTTCCACATATAATATGATTAATTAATGCAATTTTTCTTTATATATACTATATTTGCATTTTAACAGTATTTAATTGTACCTTAGCACTTGTTGCTTGAATTTAAAAGCAATATTATTTGTTTTAAAGAAAATATGTTTTCATATAAATATATTATAAATGGACTGAGAACAGTTTTAGTCTATTACTTTTGTTTACTTGGAAATATAATTTAGTCAAGAATAACATTAAATATTCACGGACAAATATATATTAATTGGAGAATACATAATTTAATTGCAGTCAAGCAATTATTTTCAAAACGATAATTAAGAACAACATAATATATTCACCGATGATTACACTATATTTACTTGGAAACATATTTTATTAAGTAAAATGATGCCAGCAGCTTTGCTAGCGGAGCACCCACATTGCCAGCAAAGCACCCGGTTTATCAGCAAAGTTGCTTCAAAACTCACCTATTTGTACTGCTGAACCGCCTTATTTTACTTTTGTTTTTTATTTTATTATTTGAAAACACAGTTTGAATTTAAACAAACATTTTCAGAAACACTTTTCACAAGAGCTAAAAGCAAGCGCATAAAGCAACAAGGTTTCCGCTATTTTTCGTGCAAATGCAAAAGAAACAGATATATGTATGTATGTCGAGGCGGAGAAGACATAAAAGAAAGGAGTTCTGTTTGTTTTAAATTTGCAGAGTTCTGTTCTTTTTGAGTTTAGCAGTGATGCAAATATATTTTTATTGGATAGAAACATAATATATTTCTATGTTTATATATGTTATGTATGCTTATATATGTTACAAGCATATTAATGTAGACGTTACTTTTTTAGCTAAGGCAATTATATTAATGTTGGACACAACTAATATCTTCTTATATCGAAAAATAATGCTATTGAAGGAAAGTTCTTAATCATTAGGTGGTTCCCTTTGAATATTTTGTTTTTGAAACCAAACATATTTAAAAATTTTTTTTTCTGCGTGTATTTAATGTTTGTAAATTCTGAGCTTACAAGATTAATCTACAATAAATTATTATAAGAAGATTAAAAATTGAATTTAAATCGATCACAGCAGTTTTTGAACTTACCTGCGTCAACGCCAAAAAGCCAATCTTTTAAATTTTATTTTTATATAATAGTAAGATTGTTAAAATAGTCAATACGTTAATAGTTATATTGAATATTATTGGCCTTCGAAGTCAAATTCTAGAAGTTGGATAAGTTTATCTGATTTGGAAGGTAAGATTTCAAGTTATAATTTAAGAGTCTTTAAAAAGATTTTAGGTTCTTGCCAAAAATGAGCCCTGCCAAAGCTAACCCGTTCCTACGACAAAAAGGCATAGTCCCTTTACTCACACGGATTGCAAAATCGATTTTTTCACTAAGTTACTCATTCTCAACGAATGGATAAAGGTAAAGATGGCATTTATATCAAAGTTGAAAAAAAGCCCAACAATAGCCTAAATGCAGGCAATCAGTCTAAATAGGTTTCAGTTTGCCTATAAGTTTGGCAAATCTAGAGTGATTGCATTACAAGGCCTAACCGGTTTATGAAAAAGACTTTTGAGTGAAAACAAATAGCATTTTGTGACTATGTAGATATTCAGAAAGGTATTGACAATACGTATATATACACTGCTATAAAAAAGGCGATGCAAATGAAAATAGTTCCTCAATTAAATCTATATGAAGGAGTAATTCCATCTCTTCCGTAGACATTGATTGTTGACGACCTCCTGGAAAGGGTCAACAGGTTGAAGAGAAAGTCAATCAAAGATTTACTAAGGCAGATTGCTCTTCACACCACTCAGAAGTAGTGTTAAGAAAAATTGTGTTATATAGCAATCAAGAATTTGTTCCTAATCATTTTTCTAGAAAAAGAAGCTAAAGCATGATAAGGTACACTGTAGTCGGAAAAAATATACAAAAATGACAACAAACAAACAACAGCCAGTATGCTAAAAAACTTGCAAATAATGGCATGTATGGGAACCCCTGGCGCAATGAAAATGTTTCCAATTGCAGCTTTAATTCTACTTGAAATATTTCCTTTAACGACAGCAATCAAAAAAAAAAAAAAAAAAAAAAGCACGAGAGTTGTCTGAATGCGCTCATACTAAACGATCGACCAAAAATTTGGTTTCGGCCTAGACCAGTTTCGACCCTCTTTGTCTGTTGCGGCTGTTCGGCATCAATATGACAGAAAAATGGAAACCATAACTTCAAAATTTCATGTAATGCTATATTTTGCATAAAACAAAACAAAAAAAAAAAATTGTTTTTGAAAACATTCAATTCATATTCAGTATTACATATTTTTATTCTGGTAACTGTAAAAAAAACCAATTTCAGAAAAAAATATTCTTTTTCATATAAATACCTACTCAGTTTTGGTATTGACCAAAATTCCAGATCGGTCGGACACTACTCATAGTCAAGGAAATATCTAATAACAGATCAGAGAATTTAACGGGTAACACAAAGATTCCTTAATTCTTAAATCTACAAGGAAGTAGTACCTGACAGACAAATATGGAGGAGTTGACCATGGGCTACATACATGATATACTAATGGGTCTAAACATGAAAACGAATAAGCAATAGCAAGGATTTACGGACGGTACAAATGTATCTATATACTCTCAAACAGTCAAGCCACATTAAAAGTTTAGCAAGCTTATGAGCTTTAATCTAGGCTGGTTGTAGTACGTTGACTCTCTGTACCGTGACTTGATGTATGGAGTCACTAAATAACATACATTGACACAAAACAACAAGATGGGATTGTGATGGGTACCAGGATATGAAGGAGTGGAAGGTTACAAAAGGATAGCGTGTTTTGCCAAAAGAGGAGCATTCCGATCTCTTGTTGGCCCCGAACCGTTCTGTAGTCTTGCAAAAGACTTCATTGCAAAAAGTTTGGCATTTGGAAGTATAAAAAAAATTTCTCTGCCACTGGAATAATTGTAAGAAACAGATGCAAACTAGAAAATTTTAAAGTCTCAGTAGAGCTTAGTCCAGAACTTTACTCAAGCTTGCCAAATCAGACTAAAAAATTCTGAAAGGGTATTTTATAGAACACAGTTTCCTTATAATATCACAACAAAATGATAGAACTATGTGTCACAGTGCTCACGGACCCACTATAACCAAGTAACTGCCAATGTTGAACTCCGGCGAAGTGATTTGGTAAACGTACTTTCCGGCATATTGGAATGATCAGTTCTATCTTCCAGATACCTAAAAAGTTTATTTTTGAAACGAAATACATAATATTTGAATTTAGAATTCAGTTGTGATATGCTAAGTTGTGCATCACAGTTTGGCTGAGAATTGATACAGAGGGACATTTTTCAGAGATTAATATCAGATTTCAAAGAATTTAATGAAATCGTCAAGGTTGGCTATAAATAATAAATCAAAATTATATTTTCCAGCATAGTCTCTAGCAAAATACTCTGCAAAATTATTATGGTAGTTCATAATGTTAATTATCATTAGATACCAAACTTAACTAAGAAAATATCTAATAAGCTGGGTTGGTAATGCTACAGTTTTAATAAATTTTTAGCAGTAGCTGTTACTTTACTTGATATTTTTCTATATGAAGAAGAATATTTTTACTCGTTAAACTGCATTCCTTTCTTCTTTACATATCAAATGTATTACATTCCTTGCATACATTACAGTTTTGCATCTGTGTAGTTTTATTCCACCATTATTATTATTATTTTAATTTTTCAATTAATCATGGATTGAAGCTCCACATTTTTCTATTTTTTTTTAACAAATAAAACCATAATAATAATGGTAGAGATAAACGTTGTTGTGTTTTCTGAGCTGCACTCGTTTAGATGGCACGAAATCTTACAGATACTATGAATGGTTTCTTTTAAGCTTAAGCGCAAGATACACAATTTTTTTGTTTTGAGGTTGTTGTTGTTGTTGTTTTCATGAACTCGTGGTTTAACAATTTTATTTTAGTATTTGTTGTTGTTGCTTTTATTCTCACATACATTAAGATTTGGTCTACCTTTTGGTGTATTTTTTTTGTATCTGTTCGTTGTTGCCAGCGAGATTTAAGAAAAAAAAAATAAAATATTTAACAGCCCAAAATGATACAAAAAAATCTACAAAACTCGTGTTACCGGATTGGATGCTGTTTTTGTGTTCATTTTTGAAGAATTTTTTTTTATTCATCTTGTTTTTGTTGTTATAGTTGTTATCGTATCTTCCACTTGGCCACATTGGCTCATATTGCCAACGTCTTAGTGGCAGTCGTCATCAATGCTTTTGTTGCTATTATTTCTTTTTGTGTTTGTTGCTGATGCCGTCATTTGACTCACCATCTCCAGTCAGAAACTTTATTTTTTTGTGGATAGCATGTTTCAAGCTGGTCTGTCTTGTGGAATTCAAATTCTGTGTTTTTTTTTCCACGTTGATCTTGTGCTGAAGTCAGAAAGTTCAATAAACAGCATGCTGCAGATTGTTTTGAGGTCGTGGCAGCAGCATTCTGCACGGTTTTTTTTCAGTAAATGGAAATATTTCTGAGTCACCTTTTTTATGAACAGCTGATGATAAAGAATAGAAAAACTATAGCATCAAAAAACATGAAGTTTTATGAAAAGTATTGTGATGGCGTGGGAAATTGAAAAAAAAGGTTTTTGAGTTATGCAACTGTTTGCAATATCAAAATTGAACATGGTTAATCTTTTTTTATATTTTAAAAATTCATTTCCTGAACCTTAATCCAATTTGAATAAATTTGTTTTATCACTTCTATATAGATTATATAAAAAAATGTTCCAAATTTATTTTATATTGATACGTTTATTGAAATTTAACAATAAAACTTCTGCTTGTGTCATCAGAAATCTTGCCAAATTTGCAAAGAATAGAAAGCTTAAAATTCCTACGCAAATTTCCAAGTTTTTTTTTGGTTTTCTTTTTTAATGAAATTAAAAAAGTTAATTTAAATCAACGAAGTTCAGTGAGTTCAAATTCCATAGAAATATGTGAAGTGAATAATAGAAACGGTTTTAGCTTTATCTCGTTAGAAACACCAAAATAGATATGTCTGCTTAAGGGGGACGTCTGACTTTTTTTTTCACCAAGAAATTCTTACATAAATGATCGAGAACTGGACCTACAAGTCTTATGCCGACTCCGAACGGCTTATGTTCTCAAGAAGCTTTTAATGGCAGTTTTTACCCTCTGAGTTTTTGCCATTGTCTGCAGAGAGGTGACGGCCGAACAGAAAAATTTATTCAATTAAAAAATTTTATGTGTCAGATGGGGGATTCGAACCTGGATTCTCTGGAGTATGAGCCACACACTCCACCCACTACGGCACGGCCGCCACAGAAATCAAAGATAAATGTTTGAAAAAAGTGATAGCAAATTGAATGTCTTAAAATGCGGACACTCGTATGAAAAAAATCAGAGCTGTTTTGAGAGAAAGGTCCGGCCTCGGTCATGCCTGAATTTCAGCCTGATCAGGCATTACATTTTCTGCTGGTAATTTTAAGTTTTAAAAATTTTATTACTCATTTTTGTCTTTACTAGAAGTGTGCTTAAATTCTCTCGTTATTGTCGTTATACTTGCGAATGTCTGTCTACATAAAGTGGGTGGTGGCATGCAAATGCAATTAAATGTGAACAGGCAGTGTAACCAAAAACTATGGCACTGTACTCATAAGTGGTAGCGACTGCATCGTTGGAAATAGTAGTAGCACGACGAGCCTCAGTTTCGCAGACATAATTCTTTCAATTTCTCAGACAGTTAGTTAAAAATTAAAATCAACAATTTACGGCTAGCTACTTCCTTGTATACTGTTTCTTTTTGTCATTTTTTGTGCCAGTGTTGTCAACGGTAGATCTACTGCGCTGTTTGTTGGCTTGCAGCAAAAGCATCAAAGGCCGGTGTGCTATACTGTAATTTTTTTTTATTTAAATTTTGTGAAGTGTGCCAAAAATGGTAGCAGAAATTCATAGCAGCAGCAAAAGTTGAAAGGCAATGTTGCCACCTTTTGAGTTGGTACTGTAGCTGTTCATAGTGCTGTATAAATTAGCATTAATTCCCAACATGTAGCGTAGCTCAAAGTGCTGCACACTGTAATTAAGTTAAGTCTTAAGTTTTCAATTAAGACACCAGACACAGTGTCAGCCAGTCAGCCAGTCAGTCAGTTGTATGAAAAGCTGCAACGCACAGTGATGCAAATTGAGTTATAGGTGGTTTAAAACTTTATAATTGTTTAATAGTAAAATATTTTTTTTATCGCTATAGAGTGTGCAGGGGCCACCATTGGATGATGTTGAGTTTAAAATATTTTTAAAATTTTTATTTATAAATGATATGTCAAGAAAGAAAGTGTAAAATTTGTATGAAAAAACTTTATATAATAAATTGAGCCAATTTTCTGTATTGAACGCCTCAATGATGGATCGCATATTTAAAAGCATTTAAAGTATTTATGTAGCTGTATGAATAACAATTGCTGCATAACTTCAGGCGTGGAAAGGTGTTGTTTTTTAAACAACGTTTTACTTGCGTTATGTTTATTGTTCGTTATGAGTTTCACGAGAAATTTAATATATTTACAGTAATGATGGATGACTTTGAACTGATGGGGTTGGGATGGTATAGGTGTGGCAGGCAGCAATATAGCTGCAAATAAAAGCTTGTAAGAGAAAAATACTCGCTGTGCTTAAGCAATGATTTTGAAAGCTTTTTAGAAAATGCATTAGTTTTTTAAATAATACATTAGTTTTTTTAATAAAATAGAAAATGGTAAACATTTTTTCAAAATGATTTAAAACAATTTCATTGAGTGGAAAATATCTTCAAGTTTAAAGGTAAAGTTTGAGCTATCGCAAGCTTCGCAAAGAAGCTTTGTTATTATACCACCTTTTTAACGGTTTGCTTGAATTTAAAATCAACGATCTTTTAAAGTCTTTAAAAAAATATTTCCCCTTATTTAATGACGCAGAAGTGTTGGCAATAAAAATAAATATCCCACGGATTAAAGAAAAAAAATTGCCAGTCGCCGCTCGAAGAAAAGCTAATACGTTTTAAAAACTATTTAAATAACATTATGTAAATATAACTTTATATCGCGTAGTCTTAAAAGAAACAAACTTACAACTACTACAACAACAACAGCATCGCACTGAAACCAAGTTAATACCAAGTTGATGTTGACACTTTGACGCTTATGACAGCTCAAGCGGAAGCAACTCTATATTTTCTCCACTACATAAATACTAAACAAGAACATGAAAGGCTGTACAAGTCATAATGATGACGGTAAATAAAAAAAAAAAAAATTGCGCAAAATATGGCCGCCGCAGCACTGCTGACGTCTACATATCACATAAATTAATTTCAATTTAAGATAGCAAAAACTGCTACAAATATCTTCAAAACAGAAAAATGGTACAATTTATCTCAATTACATTAAATTTTGCTTAGATTTTTTTGCCAGCATTCGTTGTTTACAGAGCCATCAACTTTATTTTGTTATCCTATTTCCAGAAAAGCAATCAAAAATTCAACTTAAAGCTTAAATTTATTTGTTGTTATTTTTCAATTTGCGACAAGCTTAATGTTTTTAGATTTTCTTTTTTTGCAAGTTGGTATAGTTGACTTTAAAAAAAGAGTACTCAAAGCATGATATTTATTTACCACGATTCGATGAAATTTGACGCAGCTTTATCAAACTTTTATAGACAGAAACTTCAGGGCTTTTTAAAGGTATGGACATTTTTATAAAAAAGTTAATGATGAAGAATTAATGAAATGACGAAAATTTTGGCATACTTGTTCAAAAATTTTGTGTTTGAAACAGGGGCGAAACCAGACTTTTTTTTGGAGGAATTTTATAATATGTCGGACTAACATATAAAAAAAAACCTAACTATAACGGCTATTTTGTTCTGATTAGTTAGTCCGATGTTTGTACTAATAATTCCTGGTAAAAACCTCAGCCAGCTTCTTCACCTCACAGTAGTAAATTTAAACTTTTGAAAGTAATATTTGCATATGAAAGCATGATAAAGTTGACAAACAAACAAAGTATTCCACCACAATGATAACATACAAAAACATTGTATTCCCATGGCACTGGATCAGATCAAATCTTAGTGAAACAGTTTTAGTTCAACTTTATTGCAATTTGGCACCACTTGCAATGAAGTGTCAAAATACGTGCGAGCTGTAAGACCAAAACTCAGTGAAGAGTACGTCAGATTTGCCAACTATGTTCGTATTGAAAAAAATGCTTTAAACTTGGCAGCATTTTAAGATCAGAAATAGAGACAGGAAAAAAACTGGTTCTAATTTTTGTTTTTGCATTGTAAATAAATGGAGCCACACTCTAGATCAACGACCACGGGAATGTGCAGCTAATGATAACTAAAAATAAGTTCTTATTAAAAGTATTTTATTGTATTAAAAATAATTAAAAATTCAAAAAATTGTGATGCTTGCTTTTTACGAAAAAAACGTTTCCCACCAGAAAAATGAAATGAAGAAAAGTGAAATTTGAAATAGTTCTGAACTAGTTCCGAAAAGAGACAGTGCTAGTTCCATTACAATACACTTTAACATTGAACGAATTGACGCTTTATGCGGGTTGATGACATAGAAAAAGACAATTATCCCCAAAAACACTCTCTTTCGCCCATATTTGAACTAGTTGCATTAAGAACATTTTTAAACTGGTTGCTTTCGCAGTAGCCTAAAAGTGGTTCTTCCTTAACTAGTTTTAAAGTGAACATTTTAAAAGTGTACAAATTTAGTGTACTGGAGAAAAGGTCCAAAGACCTGTCTTGCACGATGTTTTCCATCCACAAGATTTATTAAAGAAGAAATATATTAATAATTGCTTTTTTATTTATATACTGAACTAAAATTTTAATAATTTCACAGAGCAATAATCGATTCCGTCTTGTGCACAGCAAATTTTAATACATAGCCAGAACGCATTTTCGATCCCAACGCTTTTTCTATCACAACGTGTGATCGGATTACATTCAATTTTGTTCAGCAATACTTTTCAAAATAAAAGCAAACTGAACTGTTCTATACTGAACTACTTCGAACTACTCTAGAAATGAACTAGTTCACTTTTTTAGTTGACTCCAAAATAACTGCTGGGTAGTTACAGGATTGTTGTGATTAAAATTGTTGTTGTGATTAACAAAAAAAACCAAAATTATATTTTCAAATTCAGCTTACGCTTATTTTCAGCGAGTTTATCTAAAATAAAATCCACTGATGGCCTTATATCTCTGTACAGATTAAGCAATGTGAGACCGTTTAATCAATCTTGCAACATCGTACTTCTTAAACCATTAAGCTCTACGGGTGTTAAAACGCACCACGAAAAGACATATTTTTAAAAAGTCATAGTTTAGATTCAGTGAAAGATATCGGCCATCTTATTAATATGAAGAAGAACAGAGCTGCAAAAATGATTGACCACGGATGATTCAGATGATGACAATGTTACTGAAAATCCAGGGGTGAAATCGGGTAGTTGACAGCAGGGATGATATTTGAGGGCTTTTTTGAGCCCTTTTTAATTGTAAGAGCGCTGAAGTCATTTTTAGTCGTTTTAGGCACTTTTGAAAAAATTTAACCGAAAGAATTATTGCAATTTTTAATAAGAAAAGTTTAATGGTTAATGTCTGTTGACAACATTTATGTACTATGCCATCGTTCTACAAAATTTTAAATTTGGAGGTAGGAAAGATCGTTCACTGAAAAATCGCACAAAAAATAAAATTAAAAATCACTAAAACGAAGAATTACAAAAAAAAAAAAAAAAAAAAATTAAAGAAAAATGTAAAAAAATCACCCAACAAAAACGAAAATATGCCCAAAATTTTGGAAAAATTGCCTAAAATGCAATCTTGTGGTATCGGAGTGCTTGGCAAAAATATGATCTCTTGAATTTATTAAAAAAATGAAAATATCTGGCGAAAGATATAAATATTATTCATTAGTAATTATCAAAAGGTTTGACTACAGCAGTATGGAGACCGACTTTTAAACTCAAAAACTTTTATTTTTTTTTAAAACATGATGATCGAGTGATAGTAATAGTTAGACAATGCTTTAATATTAATAATAATAATAATTTAATATTAATGGATTAATAATTAATCCATTTTGTTATCAATTCAATATCAACGCTAAGAAAATCAGGTCAGTACCATATCTCTACACCCTGATGAAGTTTTGGTGGCAAATTTCAAACTTATTTCTTGGCGATTGTTTTGACATCTTATCAGATGTTATTTGACTTAATTTTCTTCTTGCAAAATTCTTTACTCTAAAATTGTGGTCATTTATGAAACTAGTTTTTGTTAAATTCAGCCATGCCGCAATATATTTTTTGACAGAAGTTACTTTTTTCTACTCAATTTCGTCCCGCTTCATTGATTCGTATTTTTACAAGTCTTAACGGAGAAGAGTGTACATTAAATTGCTATAGTATTAATATGCTATACTATTCTATTGAAAGGTGGATATATCCGATTTGAGGTTTTATGTGGAAATGCTTTGCAATTTGCAAACATTTTTTTGCAGAAATACACTATATCAAAAGATTATTTTTGCCATTTTTTGACTTTAAAGAATGTTGATACAAATAATGCGTGAAATAAAATGTATTTGAAAGAATGTATTTGAAAGATTGATATTATTTAATTAAGGGGAAATTTTACGTGTTCAAGCCCCCCTTCACCTGCCTACCCCCCTTAGAGTCTATGCAAAAATAACACAAATGAGAATCAAAGTGTAATTTTTTTTAGATAAACTGATATAATGATGGTAATTTTCTTGAAGATGCAAAACTTAAAACATTTTCAAAGCCAATTTAAAAAACCTCGCTTAATTAATGAAAAATTTGTCTGGCCAAATGAAAGATTAACTTTGCTAGAGTACTTCCGTATTACTAAATTTATACGTACTATTAAATTCACACACACATGTAATTATAAAATAATATAATATACATAGCGCCGTTACCATGCGCACTAGAATAATACATTGATTCGGATTGAAAAAAAAATTAAATTGCAAGCCAAACATGCCTGAAATTGTTTCTGTCCGAACTAAAGCGATACAGTATTAAAAATGCCCAAGTGTAGAGATGTCCGTATTACTGGGAAGTCCGGCATAGCGAGTGTCCGGATAAGCGAGACTATACTGTATTTGAATTTAACTGCAAGGAGCTTGTATATTAAAGAACCGTTTTCATTTGTGGATTTTGATGCTCAGAAAGACCCTGATATCCGGAAAAATGTATATTTGAAATTATACCTACCTATCACGAATATAATTTCATAATTTATAAAAATTAAGGTTGACACTTTTTATGCAATATCTAAGTTTATTAGACCCAAAACCCTTGAGAAAGCATTGGTTTGAATGGAAAGCTATATAATGCAAAAAAAAAAAATTAACCACGAGATTTTACACATTATAGGGTATTCCACTTAAACTGGATGACCAAAAAGTTTACCCATTCTATTTTGTTGTTTTCTTGGTATATAAGACACCTTAAATCTCAAACTTGGTACAAAAATTTAGCCCTGCGCGAAGTCTTTTCCAAATTACAGGTTTCGAAAAATCCCCTAAAATCTAAATTTCCTTTTTTTCGAAAAAAATTCTCTAAAAAAATTTTAATATAATGTTTTAAAATTCTAACTGTCCAATTCTAAGAGGATTTGATCAAAAAATCAAAATATTTTTGCTCAAAAAATTTTAATAAAAAAAAAATATAGTAATTGTTATTGAAATTGAATGATTTTGTCAGTTATGATATCACTATTTATGAGGAAATGGAACAGTTCAATTTCTGAAGATTTTAAAATATTTTCTTTTGAATATAATTTCAATTGCCGAAATCGTTTTCGAGAGCAGTCATATTTTGGCTTTAAGTGATAACTCGAACTAGGATTCACACAGGTCCAAATACTTGCACACAAGCTGAGGATCAATAAAAGCGTAATATAGCCAAAAAGAAACCAAATCTAAAGATAATATGTTTTTGTTCTCCCGTTTATGTAAAATGTCCCATAAAAGATGTGAATCAAGCTTCAACAGGTGAACTTATTAAAAAAAGTTTAAATTTTTCACAGCTAATTTTAATTTTGATTTTAATAAACTGCCATAAATCTTACCTATTTTTATCTTTTAAACTAATATTGTTGTATTAGTAAAATTTTGTCATAGAAATGTTTACTTTTTATGCTAATTTTCGGAATTATACTTTTTAAAAGGCAATTACAAATTCTCAATTTGGACTATTTAAAAAAAAAAACCATACGCAAAAATCAAAAATTTAGTACCTAAAATTAATTTGATAAAAAAAATCAATAAACTCATGTCATCTCTCTAATGGTCATTTAAAAACGGGCATATTCACGAGTAGTCTTAAGAGAAAACGGATTTTTTTTAAAAAAAAGTTTAGTTTTTTACTGGTATTTACTTATATATTATTTTTATCAAAAACCCCCACCTAAGGTAAATCCTGGCTACGGGCCTGATTAGAGTGTGCAATTTTTGTGTTCAAACAAGAACTTCCTTCCATGTATGACTTAAACGTCACTTAAACGTCACTTAAACGTTAAAGTTTTTTTGATTTCCGAAAACTGTTAATTCGAAGTTTCGACTATTTTTACCAAAAATAAACTGAACTTGTTGAGATTATTAAAAAGTGTGCTATTTGTGAGACCATGGCATGACCGTGTGACCAAATAGAAAATCTTCAATATTGAATTGCCACTTTTTATAAAACTTAAAGCCCTATTTTCGTCAAATTGGCCAAATTTTTGTTTGAATTCTGGCCCTTTTCCAACTAAGCCAATATCATCCCTGGTTGACAGTCGCTGTTTTGATTGTCGTTTTTGAAAACGACACCTTAATAGCTGTAACATAAAATCAATAGGAAAAA
Organism: Coremacera marginata; assembly: GCA_914767935.1. Classification (NCBI taxonomy): domain Eukaryota; kingdom Metazoa; phylum Arthropoda; class Insecta; order Diptera; family Sciomyzidae; genus Coremacera; species Coremacera marginata. The sequence goes on along the minus strand of OU612046.1, from coordinate 138,340,464 downwards.
CTGATTGTCAGTTTAATAATCACCTAACATTTAGCAAAATCGATGATTTTTATTGTTTATTATCAATTATCACTTTAGACGCTTTCACCCCAGAGTTTGTTTCATACAACGATGCAATATGTGCGATAAATACACTGATCAAATGGGATGAGTACAATGCGAAGTTCTCAAATAGATATGTTTTACAGCTTCTCGAGCTACGGATACAGTAAAATCGCATTTTGACAAATGGTTCAGCCAAAAAAAGGTTACAGATTATTTCACTGGTACAAAGACCAATTAAGTGTCACCCGAAAAAATTTTTTAAAACTATTTCTTGTATTTAATAAGCTATTTCATATGTATTTCATAAGAAAGAAGTTTGAAATATCAATTAAATATATATATATATAATATGTTTGTAAGCATACTGTTGTTTTCTTATTTCATGTTTGTTTGTGTATGTATATAAATTGCACTATTTTCCTTAAAAAGATAAAATTTCACAAAAGTTGACAGAGCCAAAAGCAAACAGGAAAACTTTTGTGAGTCGCTTCTCTAATATACTTTATTATTTTTCCCACAGTAAACAGCTAATATATATTTTAAATTTAATTGAAAGTTTAAATTTGAATAAACAGTAAATATTTTTAATATGCAATATATGATATATAAAATTAGTTCAATAAATAATTCTTAATAACAAAACTGAAAAAAATTTGTAAAACGATTTTTGACTTATATAATAATAATGTTTTATATGTATAAGCGCTGCTTTTTTTAAATATCAAATATATATAAAGCTATTAAAGATATAACTATAAAAGAAATATTTTAAAAAAATTTTTAAAAAAATTTCTTTACCCGGTGTTATCAACCCTTAATTAGACTAATCATCACATTACATAAGCTGAAGAAAGTCATCCTACATTAGCAGTCAAAAGCTTATCGCTGTTTATTCTGTGATAAGCTCAAGAATATGATTTTTTCAGTGCCTTGTTTATATCTTGCTGTCAAATCTTTTTTGTGGATAACCTGAAGTTTTGTTTGCTTTTGCGTCTTTGTAAGGAATAACCTAGTTGGCACGAGACATAATAAAAAAAATATTGTTTTCGTTGTTATTAATGTTGTTGTTATTAATGATTATGCCTCATTTAAGATCTTATCAGCAGCTTGTATTAACAAAAAACCTCGCTAAAACTAACAACAACAAAGTTCTTGTTTCAGCCACATACAGAAAGCAGGTGTAAAAATCTTTGAATTACTCATGTATTACATGAGTCATTCGCACAGAATCTGGCAAATGTTTGAAAGTCTTGCAATGTCGTTTGTTTAATTTATTAATTAATTTTGAAATAATGCTGCTTAATTGTTTTTGTTCTTTTTTCAAACTATTAAACAAGCACTGAACAAACTCTTTCAGTATCTCACGCGTTGCTCCACCAGCAGCTAATGCAACCCAGAAAAGGTGCAGTAAAGTAATTCTGTACCTGATGTCAACCTAGTAACAAGATTTATTTATGTTGACAACTACTTTTGCTGCAACGGCAACGCTTCCCACGTAAGAGCCTTAGGAACAAAAACAAAGCGTTAAAGTAGCACAAAATAGTTTCGAACATAAATAATTCAGGCTCTTGAGAAGCTTTATAAGCAGAAAATTTTAGTTTTCGAAAAAAACTCTTAATGAAATGAAAGTTGTTCTTTTATACAACAACAATAGTGTCAATTTGTTGCTTCTATAAAATTTAAACTTCCATGAAAGTAAAATAATAAAGCAAATTTTCCATGACAGGAAAGGGAAAGAAAATCTTTAAATTGATGTATAAAATTGTGTGTTGATGGACATAATTCAATGCTTGATGTTACCATGGTTATGGTTATGGTTATGGTTATGGTTATGGTTATGGTTATGGTTATGGTTATGGTTATGGTTATGGTTATGGTTATGGTTATGGTTATGGTTATGGTTATGGTTATGGTTATGGTTATGGTTATGGTTATGGTTATGGTTATGGTTATGGTTATGGTTATGGTTATGGTTATGGTTATGGTTATGGTTATGGTTATGGTTATGGTTATGGTTATGGTTATGGTTATGGTTATGGTTATGGTTATGGTTATGGTTATGGTTATGGTTATGGTTATGGTTATGGTTATGGTTATGGTTATGGTTATGGTTATGGTTATGGTTATGGTTATGGTTATGGTTATGGTTATGGTTATGGTTATGGTTATGGTTATGGTTATGGTTATGGTTATGGTTATGGTTATGGTTATGGTTATGGTTATGGTTATGGTTATGGTTATGGTTATGGTTATGGTTATGGTTATGGTTATGGTTATGGTTATGGTTATGGTTATGGTTATGGTTATGGTTATGGTTATGGTTATGGTTATGGTTATGGTTATGGTTATGGTTATGGTTATGGTTATGGTTATGGTTATGGTTATGGTTATGGTTATGGTTATGGTTATGGTTATGGTTATGGTTATGGTTATGGTTATGGTTATGGTTATGGTTATGGTTATGGTTATGGTTATGGTTATGGCTATGTTTATGGTTATGGTTATGGTTATGGTTATGGTTATGGTTATGGTTATGGTTATGGTTATGGTTATGGTTATGGTTATGGTTATGGTTATGGTTATGGTTATGGTTATGGTTATGGTTATGGTTATGGTTATGGTTATGTTTATGGTTATGGTTATGGTTGTGGTTATGGTAATGGTTTTATGGTAAAATTATGAAACTTTCCATGCAACTTTTTTAGTTTATTGCAGTCAAGTTCTGTATTCCGCCCTTTTATTAATTGATGAATAATTTTCTTCCTACATTTTTTGCATTTGACACTTATTTGATAGCTGCAACAACTATTGCAATTAAAAAACTAATGAGCAAATAAAATTAATGTCAGCTCTTGGCTTGACGTTGAATCCCTGCCGAAAACCTCTTCCCTTTAGCAACTCTAACATTGTTGTGGATGCTTCCTTTCGCAGGAATTATTTTTAAGAAGAACTCCACCACCCCTTTTTCCTGTTCGATTTTATTCTTGGAAATCCCTGCATAGCACCTTCTTGAAAACTAGCTTCTTCTGCTTTTTTCTACGTCTTCCTTTTCATCATTGACTTCATATTGTTGTTGATAATTTTGTGTTGCACATGGCAATACCGTTTACGAAACTACTATTCATAGCAATATATTTTCGCTCTCCAACCTTTGCCTCGAAATAGTTATTATTTTTCTTTGAACACAAGCTTGAAGCAAGTCATTACATTTTCCTCGATTAATTATCGAGGGACGCGAGCGAACGGTTCCAACTTGTATGACTTGTTAATGTCAACTGCAACTATAACTGCAGCTGTAGTCGATGTCGGTAAATTGTACAAAATCTTAATTAAGACATTTACGCGAATTGTTGAATTGATTAATTTGCGCTATTTTCGTATTAGCAATTTTATTTTTATTATGAAAGTTGGTTGCTAAATTGTTCAATTTAGAATTGTAAAATAAACGAGATAAATGTGAGACAAAATTTCTATTTTTTCAAATGGTCCAGGCCAATATATTTCCACAATATTGAAGAACTCATCTGCTTCACATGGTAGTTATACCTTTTGACTTATGTTTTTTATTAGTATGTGCATACAATTTATAGTTTAGATTGCAAAAGGAAATTTTGAAGTATTTTGAAGTCCATTTAGTTCGTGCTGTTTTGATAGCTTCATCGCTTTTTGGGAATGTAATCCAAACTTTTCCTTTGCTTGCGATTGCGTTGGTAACTTGCTTAACAATACGTGAAACTGTGATTTGGTGTAGTTTAATAATTTCGCAGATTTTAACTTTTGGTTCGGTGTCAACAAATTTTAGAAAGATTAGCTTTTCTTCCCTCTCGGGTTTCATTAACATCCTCGAAAGAAGTACTTAGTTAGTCACTCTATATTTTCGTTGCCAAACCGATAAAGTCGCTGGACGTTTTCATTTTGACTAATTGATGAAGGCGATTTGTACTTTTCTTGTTTGTCGCATATAAAATAGTCAGTCATTTTCACAAATTGCATTCTTTTACAAAACTTGTAAGTTTGAGAGTACCAGTCTCACTAAATTAGGAGCATACTCTCAAGAAAGTGAGTGCAGAACAGAGCTTTCGATTTTAAAGAATTGCTCAACTGTGGGATCAATCTCCTGACGTGAGATGAAGCTGATAAGTCAATTATTTTTATACGTATGCATACCAAGCCGAGCAATTGCTGAAACTTGAGAAAAATGTAAGCTCTTATTTTTATGCATACGACCCATTGTACTTCCTTCGTAAAAGTTTAGAGTTTTTCCTCTTAAAATCTCAAAATTAATTGGTTTCATTAGAAAAAAGCTTTCTTTTGAGCAACAGTAAAACTTTGTCCCTAATTCCAAGAACTTTTCCCACTGCTTATGTCCACTTCTCATACCATCTTCTCATGCACTCTACCAAGTTTTCTCACCCTCTTCTCATGCGTTGTTTATTTAATTGTTTGTTTCTTATCTTAGTTTTTAATTCAATTGACATGCATAGTTGTACATGTCATGGTCAGTTGTTGAATATTGGATTAAAATTAAGAAATAGTGTCACTCAGAGATAATCCAATCAAGTTGTTTAACACGCAATTTGAAAACTTTGCATTTAGTTGTAAAGTCAAGCGCGTTTGTGTTTGGATTGTTGCTAAGAATTAAGTTAAGATAGAAGCTGAATACACATGCATTAGATATGCATAAGAGTAGCCCTTATTTTGTTTTTTTTTATATTTGACATGAGCATAGCTCTGGATTGTTACTTTATGATGCAAAAGGAATATCTAAACATTTCAGAAAAAATATTAATATTGAAACGTGCCTGTAGCGACCTCTATATTGAACATTTGATTTATATGGGAAAATAGTGCTGTTTTCCAAAAAATCCGAATTACATTTTGTAAGCTCAAATTTTCTAAAAACTGGATTTTTTCTTTAATTTTTCTTTTAATAAAAAATAAAAATAAAAAACCAGTTATGATTTTTTTCTTTTGGAAAAGAAATCTATCTTTTTTTTCTTCTTGCTGTATTAAACAAATTGAAAAAATCCAAATTTAAAAAAAAATTTTGTGAAACGTCATGGAAATATTTCTAAAACTATATTTAATATAGATACAAAAAATTGTGCGATTACGTTTAATAATTTGGTCATTACGAAATATGCCTTTTTGAAGTATGCGTTTTTGGAAATATCGCATTTGGGTAATTTTATGTAAAAAAATTCCCAAAAACCCAAATATACAAATTTTGAAAAATCAATTCAGGAATGAACTAAAAGCAGTTTTGAGCTATTTTGCAGAAATTGGACAAAAAAGTTATGGCTGCTGAACCTTTTTTTTTTTAAAATCCTTAAAGTGCCCTTTCTGGCACTTCGAACACAAATCCAAAATCCAAAAATCTGCTGTGGTGGTCTTAATTATCAAAATAATTGGATTCGTCACCTATTTGACTCATTGCTTTGGCTTGGACGCATCAAAGAATCGTCAAAAAAATCGTCGAAAATGAGTACTATTTTATATGATGCCTATCCTTATGTTTGTTTAAAGAGACCTGTGAAGTTATCTGCTTCTGTTATGATTTGTAGTATATGCCGGTCAGAAGATTTGATAATCATCATTACACACGCCTTCTAGTACCTAGACAAACTGAAATCTCAGTTTTTACCGTGCATTTGCAACCTTTGAGCTGCAGGAAGTAAATATAAAGTTCAGCAGGATGGTGCCTCAAGTCATACAGTGAAAACAACAATATACTGGTTAAAAAATGATTATCATTCCTAATCTTCCTGCAGTTCCGAACCATCTCAAATAGAGTCCACGTAGGTAAGAATTAAGAAGAAGTTGAGAAGCAATCCTGCTAGTAGTATCGGTACTTTAAGTTTTTTATTTGTATACTTGTTCAAATATTTTTATAAGGAGTGTCCCAAAAGTCACTGACATTTTAATTCTTTAATAAATCGCAATTTCTCGACCTTGCTTGTATACGTGAGCCGTTTTCATGAAATTTTCCATGATATTCTGGTATAATTCTGGATCAATTTTCACTATTTTTGTAGTGAATTTTAACAATTTGTTCGCGTTGTTCGACCGTGAATTTCTCAATCACTAAGCCTCTATGCTTGCTGTTGACATCTACGAGTATCATGGATTTTATACTATGCTTGTCGCAAAAAAGTTGTGACCGATCAAAATATTAATGACTTTTGGACACCTTTTACAATATATAAATTTTAGATTATAGAGCTGTTCACAATCAGGTGAAAATAGGCTTGAATCATAGCATTTGCAAAATGGTAAAGTATATTTTCACTCTACACTAACAAAATATACAGAGATGAATTTACTACGCTTGTGTAAATATGCAACACTAAAAATCCATAGTATATATTTACTATACATATGAAATACTGAACTCTAAGCTGACAGCTGATTGCCAAAACAAAAAAATAATAAAGTCGCTAAAACAATGATATGGAAAAAAAGTACCTACCTAAATAAAAAAACCATTTAAACGGGAGAAACCCAAAAAAAAATACCTTAAAGAGTCAGTGAGTAATCAGCTGCTAATTTCATGCTTTGCAACAACGGCCGAACAGAGAAATTAATTTAATTGAAAAAATTTTCTGTTTCGGATCGAGGATTCGAACCTGAATTATCTGGCGTAAGAGTCACACACTCTACCCACTACGCCACGGCCGCCACTGGTTTCCATACCAGGAATCGAACCCGGGCCATCTGGGTGAATTGCACCAACAGTTGAATTAAAAAAAGAAAAAAAAAAATATAACGGCCATTTTCCGAATAGCAATTTATAAATGTCCGACTAACTTTCAGTTTCACTTCATTGACTAAATTTTTGACTGTATTACAAGAGTATTTACTGCATTATGTCTTAGGTACGATACTAACATATTTTAAGTCATCGTTGTAGTGAATAAAATTACGGTATTATCTTGCGTTTTCACCAGCTGCTCGCATATAATTTTCGATTAAGCCAAACGAGGTCAGTGTACAATTAATGATTAACTGTTCAAATAATTGGCATCATGTAATGAACGATTCAAATATATATTTTTTTTTTCATCATTTTTGTGAAAAAAATAATTATAAAAACTAAAAAACTTGAACAAATTCAAATAACTGTGTTTATCCAAACAATTTACTATTTTAGGCACCTACTCACATATATCGCACACTAAATACAAAACAGTCACAACTCAAAATTTACAAATTTTTACTTTTTTTATATAAAACTATTCGTAGTTTAAAAAAAAAAAAATGATTCCTTTGACTGTCAAAATTTTGTACATATCTTCTTTCTCTATAATTTACAAAAATATTTTGTCTGTTTGTTTTGTATGGAATTCCTCCAAAATAAAATAGTTTCTTGCTTTTCCTTGAAATTTAAAAATTTTGAGTTATGACTGTTTTGTATTTAGTGTGCGATATTATGCGTGGGATGACTTCAGTCACTTAAAGCGCGGTACGAAGCATGTTTCGACCTTCATTTCAATTTTGGCTTAGGTGACGTTAGGAATATTTAACAAGTGGCCGGCATCTTAAATGTTGTCATTTAGTTGAACCGATATATATTTATCTTTATGTATCTATTACGAGTATATGTTTTGTTGTTATTTTTTAAGATAAAGTAGCAAAAAAATGCTAGCGTAGAGGAATGATAAGCGTTTTATTAGCAAGCTTAATGAAAGTTTGCTGGTATTAAGTAACACTGTGGTATAACATTAATAGTACTTTTAACTACTGGAGATAAAATATATATCTGACTTTTAGACGATATACTATAGTGTGCAGCTTTTTTTTTTTGTAAAGAGAAAATTTTTTTGCTAATATAAAAAATTGTTAATATCACTCAAATCTTTCTTAAAATAATACTTTTCTTGCTGTATGTATTTCCTGTATACCGCAAAAATATTATTCTATTGTATTTGTGTGTGTGTGTGTGTGCGTTGAGCTGATAACCAAAATTTCACCATTGTTTGCCAAAATCTGTTATTGTTGTTGTTGTTTGTGGCCGGAAATGTCCATTTAAATGAGCAACTTTTTGTCCATATTTCGCTCAAAATGTATATAATTGATTATGTTCAAAACAGAAACAAACAAAAAAACTGACAAACAAACTTTTTCAACAAATTTTTTATGCATTATTTTTTGCTCTTTTTCTACTTTTAGCTTGCGAACTTGGCAACTCTGTGCAGGATGCTTTTGTTATTGCTGTTGAGCAGCAGGCACGCGAACGCTTGCAGCGACTGTCAGCGCTAAAACGCGTGACGCCTGTGGATATAACGCAGCTGTCAAAGAAGGTAGGTGTAGCAAAATTCTAAGCCAAGCACAAAAGTAAAAGAAAAAAGAAATCACACAAAGTATCTCAAGTTAACAACATAAGATTTAGCTAGCTGCTGCTAGAAAAACGTTTGGCTTTAATGAGCTATAAAATTTGCGGCCATTCTTAACTGAACTGAAACAACTCAAGACAATAGTGCGTGTAAAAACGTTGCATTACTTTTGTGTGAGTTGCTACTGTTATGCAACAGTCTCAGATACCCAGATAGTTTATCATTTTAGTTGCTAACAGCGATTTAATTTAATTTGTTGTGTTTTTTGTTGTTGTTGTTGTCATTAAAACTTTTGCACAAAAGTTGTAATAAATGGCAAAAATTAGAGAGAAAAAAAAAAATACAGCACCAGCTTAATGGCTTTTTGTTGTAGATAAGTATTACCAGATGTCTTGTTTTTAACGGGATTTTCCATATTTTACGCTAAAGCCTAAATGCCCTGCGAGGACAAGATTTGTTCCGCTTTTTTAAAAATTTTGTAAAGTGCTTGTAATATAAAAAAAATGTTGTCATATTATTTTATGCAAGCCTTAATGCTTTCAGAAAAGTAGTAAAAGTAGTAAAAGTATTTAAATAGTTAAAATTGTCTAAAGAAAAAAAAAATTATTTAATATTTTTCACTCCTATCCCTCGAACTTTGTCAAAATGTTAGTTTCGAAAAAAAAACCATTCAAACAATTCTAACTTGCAAAAAATTAATTTTGTTTTTATAATTATAGCATTTTCTGCACTTCTGTTTTTATTAAAAAGTCTTAAAATACATAAAATATTTGAATAAAAATACATGTTATTTTACGCCTTAGAAGTGTGATCACATCGATTTCTCTTTAAAAAAATTCCTTACGTGGAAATATAATATTATTTTCAGTTCAGAAACGGATTTAATAGAATTTGAATTTAATTGTCTCAATTATTTAATATATAGTGAAAGTAAAAATAGTTGAGCCACTTCGTACAAAATAGCACCTTTATGCACGATTAGAAATCTTCAAATAAATTTTAATATGAGCATAGAATTACAAAGGTTTTAATACAAAAAGTATTAAATTTAATACTTTTCAATAGATTAAAATTTTGATACATATATGGTTTTACATTAAATAGAGTTGAAATACATTCAATACACTAATATAACGATATTTTATACCCTTGGAATCAATTCGATACTATGGTGAATATTAAATTTGAGTCTTAAGGGAGTATTCCTGGTTGGAAGGCTGTTTTTGGACCCTTTTTGAAAAACTTCTCATTTGAAAACGCAAAGAGATATTTAAATTCGGTTTTTTTTTTATTGTTGTTTACATATTAAAATAAATCAAAAATTTTTTTTCTTTGTACGAGGGCGGTCCTTCAAAAGTTGCCGTCCTTCAAAGTTGGGCGTCGAAAAAAAAGGTATGCTGCTTGCGGCCCGGATAACTCGACTGCGGATCATCTGAAATGGAAAAAGTAAACGGCGTTAGATTCAGTTCAGATATAATTCTGAACACTTCCTCAATCATAATTTTGCGATTTTTTTTTACAAAATGGCGGTCATTGAAAAATGAAAAACCCATTTCGGCTGTTTTTTTTTTAAGTTTAGTGGGACCAGCATGGTGACAATTTTGCGTCGATTGCATTTTCTTTTATGAAAATCGATTCAGAACTACGGGCGCAATCTGGGCCGCAAGCTCGAAAAACGTGGTTTCGAGGTAAACGCGTTTAAGTGAAGTTATTTCTTTGCATCAAAAAAAAATTTAAATGAAAAATTGAAAAAATTTAGGCAAATTTAGGCAAAGAAAATTTTAGGCAATAAAACATTTTCTTTTTTTGTGAAATACTTACATATATCAATCTGCAATGCTAGCCCTATAAAGAACTCCTTTCTCTTCTTCAAAAAATGAGGACTCAGTGGCTCTTTGTGCTCTTCGGGCAGTTTTACCTTCTTTTGATGCGGCCAGAGCTCTGGCTTCGGATCTTTTCAAACGTTCTTTGAGAAAATTGTATAAAACTCCAAAATGCAATTCTCCGATTTGTTGTCAATGCTTAGTCTTCGTTTTCATTATTTTTGAATTTTTTTGCCGATGTACTTGTGAATTCGGAGTCCTCATCTCTTTCGTGTTGGTTACTACGAAACTGGCGTTTCAAGTTACGAGTTTTTCGATTGCAGTTGCGACCAGTGTTTCTTTTATTTTTATTTCTATTAGTTTTTCTATCCATTATCTTTAGCACAAGCAAATATTTTTATCAAAACTGTACTTTTCAAAACTGTATGCGCGCGCGCGTCCGGCTTATAACTCCATTCAAAGTGAACTAAACGCTGCCAACATTCGAATACCTAAGCTCTAAAATGTGTATTTTTAAAATGCGTATACAAACAAATTACTACCTACTAAAGAACGCGTTGAACAATATTCGGTGGTTGCTTCAAACCGTTGAATTCAAAAAGTAGCCAAATTAAGCAAATCGCATTTTGGCGAAAACATTGCTGGACAAAAAAAGCCTAAAGTATCTCCTAAAGTATTTCGAATTTCAAAAATCCCTTTTAGGACGATATTCTCAAATATCCAAACTATAAAAATATGTAAAAAAAAAATTTAAAAAAAATGTTTGCCAACCAGGAATACTCCCTTAACACATGCTGTATTATAATTTAATACCTTCCGTCTTAATTTTTAGATTCTTAAGATTCAAGAGCCTTAAAACAAATTTGTGTCGTCAATTACGTACAGGCAACGCTTACTACTTTAATTTCAATGTGATTTCAGTGAGTTCGAAACCTATAATGGGAGATAGTTGAAAAACTCTAGTATACTATAATATTAATAAATAGGGTGAGGTGGGGTAATGTGTACAATGGGGCGATGTGTAACGCGGCAAATTTTCGTACAAAATATTAAGATATAACTGAATAAACTACCGCGATATATTCTTTTGACAGCATCTAGTTTTCCATAAGTGTTGGAAGTATGCAGACATACATACATGTCATTAGACACATGTTCTTAAAAAGCGTGATTTTTTATTTTTTAATTTACAGAAGAAAGTGTTTCGGATAAAATTTTCATCAGATTTTAAAAGTGATTAGATGTAAAATGTGGTATTGTTTTATCTTTAAATATAACAAAAGATTTTGCATTTTTTCACCTGGTGGTAAAATTCCATCAATACGAAAAGAGTGACATACATTGGGATGATGTGTAAAACTCACGGTGGGGTGATGTATAACACATCCTATACATTATAGCTGACATTCTTTAACAATTCTTTAAAAATTCTCTTTAGGCAACAGTGTCAAACTCTGAAATGCAATCACATCAACTGCATTAAAAGAGATCGGCCCAGTTCATACTATTCAGCCCAGACCAGAATCCAATCGTGGTACGAAGTCAATGAAAAGCTGTGTTCTAACAACGCCACAGAAAAGCTCACACTTGCAGGTGCAGGAGATTTCATTAAGTTATATTTAGATTTATTATAATTCTTTTAGTAAACATAAAAAGTCGAAATAAACATAAAAAATTAAAGTAACTGGTCTTTTAACCAACATTTTCTTGGTGTTACACATCACCCCACCGATTTGAAATAGGCAAAAAAAAACCATATTTGAAATTTTTGTGCTATTTCATCCATTTCTCAAAATACTCAACAGCCATGAAAACACTCACTTCGAATTGGTTCTACTGCAAGAGATAGGCCTTAAAACCAATAATACGAAGAGTTATCATTGTAAATCGTCACTTCACTGAACCAAAAAATCAAAGAATTGTCCAATGTACGACTCATTAGCTGCATCCCCATGATCTTTGATTTGGAGCGTGGCTATATTTTATTTAGAATGCACAAACAAAAATTAGAACCAGCTCTTTTCCTGGCTATATATCTGATCTAAAAATGCTGCCAAGTTTAAAGCATTTTTTCGCATTTGTATTTTGACACTTCATCGCCAGTGATGCCAAATTTTAATAAAGTTGAATTAAAACTGTTCCACTGAGATTTGATCTGATCCAGTGCCACGGAAATGCAATTATCGATTCAATGAATCTCTGTTCACTATTTCAAAGCAATTTTCTTTAATTTAATTTTCTTTAATTTAATTAATTTTTTGTTTACTGCCAAACGCATTCTTTAAATAATATATAGTACATTGGGGTATTTAAATTAGTTTAATGAATCTGTTCTTTGAAAGAAAGTACTTACTTACTTACTTAGGTGGTCGTAACAACCCGTGTCCGGGTTTCAACCGATCTCATCAGCTCTCGCCAGGCGCCTCTGCTTTGCGCGCGCCTTCTCCAATCGGATACACCAAGTGCGGTTAGGGCTTCCTCAGCCTGGTCCATCCATCGGAGGCATGGTCTCCCTCGTCGTCGTTGACCAGCGACCCTCGCCTCGGGCACCTTTTTCGCTGGAGCTTCGTCGTTCATACGATGGACATGACCCAGCCAGCGTAGTCGCTGCACAGTTATACGCCGAACTAAGTCAATGTCATCGTAGAGCTCATACAGCTCGTGGTTCATTCGGATACGATAGTCATCGCCGACTCGAACAGGACCGAAGATTTTGCGAAGAACTTTTCTCTCGAACACCCCCAGAGCGGCTGCGTCAGTTTGCGAAACAACCCATGCCTCAGCGCCATAAAGCAGCACAGGTAGAACGAGCGTCTTGTAGAGTGTTAGTTTTGTCGATCGAGAGAGGGCTCTGGAACTTAGTTGCTTACTGAGCCCGTAGTAGCACCTATTAGCAATTATTGTTCTTCGCTTTATCTCCAGGCTGATTTCGTTATTGGTATTAATGGCGGTGCCAAGGTAAACGAACTCCTTGACTACTTCAAAGTTATTGCTGCCGGATGAAACGTGGGAGTCTAAACGCCGCGCTCCCTTGTTTGTAGACAGCATATACTTTGTTTTGCCCTCATTTATCGTCAAACCCACTTTTGCTGATTCCTTTTCGATAGCGGCGAAAGCAGCGGTAACATCTCTCTTGGTTCTGCCGACAATATCAATATCATCAGCGTACGCAAGGAGCTGGACGCCTTTGTAGAAAATGGTGCCATTACGATGCACACCGGCCTTTCGTACGATTCCCTCCATGATGATGTAAAGACAGTGGATCGCCTTGCCTGAAACCTCTTACGGTATTGAAGGTTTCGGAGAGGTCATTTCCTACCTTGACGGAGCTGCGTGTGTTGCTCAACGTCATTCTGCAAAGTCTAATCAACTTTGCAGGTATACCGAACTCAGACATTGTTGCGTATAGGCAATCCCTTCTCGGGCTATCGAACGCAGCTTTAAAATCGACAAAGAGATGGTGTGTGTCAATTTGATTTTCGTGGGTTTTCTCCAGGATTTGTCGTAGCGTGAAAATCTGGTCTATGGTGGACTTACCAGGTCGAAAGCCACACTGATAAGGTCCAATCAGTGTTTTTGTAATCGGCTTTAATCTTTCACACAGTACGCTTGAGAGAACCTTATATGCGATGGAAATAAGACTGATACCTCTATAACTTGCGCAGATTCTTGGGTCTCCTTTCTTAAGTATAGGGCACAGTACGCTGAGGTTCCAATCGTCGGGCATGCTTTCTTCTAGCCATATTTTGCTGATGAGCTGATGCATGCGCCTTATCAATTCAACGCCGCCAGTTTTAAACAATTCAGCTGACAGGCCGTCAGCACCCGCTGCTTTGTTGTTTTTGAGTCGTTGGATAGCAACTCGAACCTCATCATGGCTAGGTGGTGGTACTTCCACTCCGTCATTGTTGATTGGTAGCTCTGAGCTGCGCTCTCCATGGGCGGCATTGGTGGAATCGTCGCCAGTAAGTAAATTGGAGAAGTGCCGTCTCCACAATCTCAGCACACACTGCGTATCCGTATTCAGATCTCCATTTTCGTCTCTACAAGTGGATGCTCCGGGCTTGAAACCTTGGGTTAGACGCTTAACCTGTTGATAGAATTTTCGTGCATCCTTCTTGCCCTGGTATACCTCTAGTTCCTCACGCTCACGCTTTTCCTGCTCTCTTTTCTTGCGTCTGAAAAGGCGCCTCTCTTCCTTCCTCTTTTCGCGGTAGCTTTCTCGCACGGCTCGCGTTGCAGCTGACTGCAGCGTTTTTCTGAATGCGGCGTTTTTTACTGCAGTCGCGATGCGACACTCCTGAGCGTACCATTGGTTCCGAGGTTGCGGGCGCCGGAAACCAATGACTTCTTCAGCGGCAGCGCGCATGGAGTGGGATATATGTGCCCAAAGTCCGCCGGCGTCGTCGAGTCCAGAGGTTGGTTGGTTGAGCTTAACCGAGAGTTGAGCGGAGTAGGCTTCGGCAGTCCGTTGTAATTGCAGCTTAGCGACATCTAGCTTTCGTTGCATTCCTGTGCGTATGTTCTTCGCATTGCATAATCGCATGCGGATCTTGGCTGCAACAAGATAATGGTCGGAGTCAATGTTGACCCCCCGAAATGTACGCATATCTAGAACACTAGAGGCATGCCTTCTGTCGATTACAACATGATCAATTTGGTTTTACGTTTTTTGATCCGGGGACAGCCAGGTGGCCTTGTGGATGTCGAGGTGCTTAAATCTGGTGCTACTAACTACCATGTTTCGCGCCGCGGCGAAGTCGATCAGTCTTAGACCGTTGTTCGTGGAGGTCTCATGAAGACTGAACAGACCGACAGTGGGGCCAAAGATGCCTTCCCTTCCGACTTTCGCATTAAAATCGCCGAGAACTATTTTCACGTCATGGACCGGAAGGTGGTCGTATACGTCCTCAAGACTAGCGTAGAAAGCGTCTTTGACGGCTTCGTCCTTTTCCTCCGTCGGGGCGTGCGCGCAAATAAGGCTGATGGAGAAAAATTTTGCCTTGATGCGGATCGTGGCCAAGCTTTCGTTGACAGGTGTGAACCGGGAAACAAGGTGGCGTAGTTTCCGGCTAACAACGAATCCACATCCAAATTCGCGCCTCTCCGCATGGCAGCTGTAGTAGATATCACAGTGTGCTTGTTTAGAGCAGCCTTGCCCTTTCCATCGCATTTCCTGGATGGCGGTGATGTCAGCCTTTATTGTTTTGAGGGCTTCCGCCAGTTGGATAATGGCACCTTCCCTATAAAGGGTTCGGACATTCCAGGTGCATATCCGTAAATCATTGTCCGTTTTTCGTTTGCGGTGGTCGTCAACGTAATTGGGGTTCTTATCCGAGGCTGGTTTAGTTTTCATTGGGCAGAAGTAATGTGGCGGGACCCAAACCCTGCGCACATTCCATGTTTAAGGGTCTATGGAGTGACCCGCCGCTCAAATTAGCCGTCAAACTGACGGATGCCAGTTTGCCGTTGCCCAGGGAACACCACGTGGAGGTTTGAGTCGACTTGAGACGATTTCGACATGGATAATGCTGGCCTCGCCAGGTTGAAGCGATCAGACACGTTGCCATGTGAAGGTTCAAAACTATCTTTACAGGAGCAGTAAAACCGAGCACGGAAACTCATGCAAAAATGCAAACACCAAGATTTTTCATTTCTTGTAGTCTCAGCTTTTAATTTCCAAATGATAGAATAGTTCGATCCATCGACTTATGGTTGTACCCTCATTGTATTTCCATAGATTGATTTTAACATTTGAACAATAGTTCTACAATCAAATGCATTGCGTAATTTTGTTGCATTTTTGTCAGCGTCGTACAAGTTTTGCATAATACTATATTCTTAAATATAAAAAATGTTTTTTTTTAGGTAGTTAATTTTTTTGAAATGTCCCGTAAATCTTGTATTTTTTGGAAAAATTTTGTTTTGGTACGATTTTGCTGAAATCAAAATATGGCAACACTTCTGTAGATACAAATGTATCTGCTACATATATAACTAACTACTTTGCCTTGAGTGCAGTACAACAACAATAACAACTATGAAATCTTTTTCTCGTTTTGTTTTTGCGGCAGAATTATCATAGTTATTGTTGCTTTTTTAACATAGTTTTCGGTAAAAATTTATGTTTAAATAACAGTTATGTTTTATGTTTTCATCTGTATGAATGTTTTTATTTTTATTATTATTATTATTTTTGCTCATTAAGCCGCATTATGCATCATTGTTTATACGCTACTCTTCAAAACAGCTGTGCAGTCCATGAGTGTGATTTTAAGCTTACGCACATTCCTACATATGTATATGCACAATTGCACATTAATATACATGTATTAAATTATGTTACTCTTGTTGTTATAGTTTTATTTTTATATATTTTGGTCGAATTTTTTTTTGACTTGTTAAAATATTTGATCCGTATGTAGGACCGCCAGGCACACTCAATGGCGGATCTACATACGGACTTAAAGGACTTGATTCCCCCCTTGGAGAATTTTTTATGGGAAGGGTGGCCTTTCATCTAGAAGGATGACCTTCAAAGGTGAAAAGTAAAGTTCAAATGCAACACTCCGTTTAACAATGTGCTATCAAGTTCTTCTGTTATTGCAATTTAAGTTTGGTCTTTTAATGCTCTTTCAACAAACTTTAGAAATTAATAAGTAATAAATTTTACAAAAATTTTTTAAAAACTTACACCACAATCATATAATGATAATATTAAAATAGCAATTCCAAATGAACCTGAGCTTTACATTTGACCTCTACTTGTAAACGATATAGGACTTCCACTCTGGATGAAAAATATGAATTTTTTAAAAATCTGGTGTCACGGTGTTTGTGGCCGGACTCCTCCGAAACGGCTTGAATGATTTTTGTGAAGTTTTTTTTTATTTGGTAGGTATAAAATAGGTCGTAAAGTTTTTTTTACCCTGCTATGCAAAACGAGCGTGGCTTCGCCCATACAAGTCACATTTTCGATACAGAATAGCTATGGCAGTAAAAGTCATAGAACATTAAAATATATTTGTTTTGACTCTTAGCTTTAATCTGACATATCTGCTGACACCATGATATAGTTATACCAGGTAGCCTTGACAACTGCCTTTTTTCAGAGCTATGTCAGAGCGACGACCATAAATTGTCAAAATCAATAATTCATTTTCGTTTTTTTCTTTGCAGGAACAACTGTTTTTGACAAATGATAGCCTACAAGAGATCTGTCACTCCTATATTGTTATTATTGTATCATGGCTTACACCAAGATATTTGATTTTGTTGTCATTTGAATATTCTTGTTTATTTTTTTTTTCGAATATTTGAAAATTGAACTTTGTTTTCAGAATGTTTCTGTTTTCATTTGCAATTATTTCCATTCAAAGTTCAAAAATATTAAGAAAAAAAAAAAAAAAAATAAAATTCAAAACAAATAGATGTATAATTTTTTTGTCACTCCTATCTTGTTATTATTCATAGAAATAAAAAATAAGGAACTGCTGTTGTGCTCACATACACTGTACGTGTACTGAGGCATTTTTTCAGATGTCAGTGCTCGAAATTTTGTGACATTTGCTCTTGCCGAGCAAAACACAACAGATTTATAAGCTATCGGATCTGTCACAGCACAAGTTTGACTTCAGGGACGCATTCATTTTTCATGGTGCCATATATTTACAGGGCGCCTTTGTTATCACGAGAAAATTAATAATACATTTGGTTTGTTTATTGCTTCTTATTGGCATTGGCATGGTATATAACGATATAGAATTATTATTTAGTTCAGTTCGCTCTTATTTAGGCGAAAATATTCAAAAACATACATAGAATTCAAACAAAATTATTAGGTAAAACCAAAAAAAAAACGCGTTATTGCATGTGGCTGATACGCGGAATTGCACGCCCAACTAACAAACGATAACGATATGCAATTCCAATCAGAAAAATTGCGCCGAGCTGTACGCAACTACCGAATACGGCCCTAAGTGAATGTTTCTGTATTAGTGTGAACATATACCAGTAAGAAAAATGCCTCACTTTTATTCCAAAACGCCACTACCTTATCTCTTATTTCTATGTCTTGTCTACATTCTATTTTTTTCGAATATTTAGAAAGTGAATTTTGTTGTCATATGAATGTTTTTGTTTTCATTTCAAAGTTAAAAAAATCAAAGCAAAAATAAAATAAAATTAAAACAAAATTAAACTTAAGCAATTTTCATCATAAACTTTTTTATGAGAATTTTTCCGATGTTTTAATAGTTATTCTGCTATTCGGAGTGTAGACAAATCCATCAAATCATAGATTATTGAAATCGGTTCAGCCGTTCTTAAGTTATAAATAGTGTAACTAACCCGACTTTGTTTTATATATATAGATATGTGAGGAAGTAAAAAACATTTATAAATTTTGCTACTTCATATTAGGTGGACATTTTTTTTTTTGTTTTAATACTACGTAATCCGCTCTAGTTCTGGTAAATACAAATTTATGGCTGATAAATAGTAAGAATTTGCTTCTTTAGCGAAGTTATTTATTTTATACGGGTGTAAAATGAAAAGCTTACAAGCGTCAGTTACAAAGCGCGAGATAGTATCCATTTCAATCCACTTCCATTCATTCCTTTGAGTTGTTGTAACAGCGTCTACAAGGCGTAAGATAGAATCCATTTCAATTCACTTCCATCCATTCCTTTGCATTGCTGTAAAAGCTCTTTTTAAAGCGTTAGCTTCTTAAGCGAAGTTATTTATATCCGCTGAGAGAGTAAAATGAAAAGTTATCAAGCGTCAGATAGAACCTACTTTCATCAGTTTACTTTGCTGGTTAGATGACGCACTGCTCAACAATAGTTTTTTTTTATGAATTCTCACAGGTTTTGACACAGCCTACGATTCAGGGCAAATATACGCAAACATACACAGCCTGTTGCTGTTGAAGCGATTTTTGCTATCAATTTAATTCAAAAACTTGAAGAAAAAATTATTAAAATCTTAAAATTGTGTGTTTGTTTGTGATTTCACCGTAATATTAAATTTAATTTTACATATAATGTTAAAAAGCTAACGCTTCCGTCGGCAGTCCTGATGACTGCACACCGGTTTTTTTCATAACTTATTTGTTTTTAGTTGGAAATATTTTTAATCATATTTTTAATAACTTTCAGTATCATTTTCAGCCAAATCATATTTTCCTATTTCTGAACATACTATAATAAAGTGCATGCTTCTGGAAACAGTTATTTTTTCGGAAGTTTCGTTTTACTTGTTACAAGTATAACATCATTTAGACTGATTAAAAGTCTATTCATATTTTTCTCATATTTTTCTAACTGAAGAATGCTCTCTTAAGTTTTTGAAACCTTTATGTCGGGAAAGAAAAGAAAAAAATTAAATGGCCATTTCAGCACTTGAAAGGACTTTGACCGAGCTTCTTATAATCAATTGTGTTGTGTGAGTTGTGAAATGTTTGAAGACAAATGATCGAGATCTGGACCTGCATGTTTTATGCCGACTCCGAAAGGCTATGTTCTCAAGAAGCTTGCAGTTTTTACTCTTATGTTTATGGCAGTTTTTACTCTCTGAAGTTTGGCATTGTCTGTAGAGAGGTGACGGCCTCTAAAAAACTAATTCAATTGAAAAAACTAATTCAATTGAAAAAACTTTCTGAGTCAGGTGGGATTCGAACCAGGATTCTCCGGTGTATGGGCCACACACTCTACCCACTTCGCCACGGCCGCCACGATGCCGGGAATCTTTTTAGTTTGTTAGTTTACTCAGATAGTAGGTCGGTTGGTAGCAAAGCGTGCGTTATTATATCCGATTCATGTATCGAATATTTATATAGTGTTGTGATATACAATACCAGAAAGAGTTTTCAACAAATAATCTAGCTGGTATATTTTTGAAGCGAAGCTTTTTACGCCTCGTTCTGTGATTTGCTTGGAGTGAAATCTGAAAAATTTTCGACAGATTTTTTCTTAGAATTTTATATGGTTTCCTTGTTTCTGCGTTTTTTACAACAAGATAATTTAATTTATCAAATATAATAAACATTCCTTCGCCTGCCGTGGGGATTTGAACCCGTCAATCTCTGATTTGCAGTCCAATATTCTATCCATTGAGCCAAACATCTTCTTTATGCAGAAGCATTGATTCAGTATTAGCTGCAACTGAAGCTATGTTGCAGCACATCCAATAATCCATCACATCCATAAGTGTGTGGCTTGTGTAGCTGCTAAGCCACTTGCCAGAAGAGTTGGTTAATAGATTTTTATGGCTTGGAACCACTTGCTACAAGAATCATCAGTGTTTTCACTTTTCCACAATTGTGGTAAGTCTAGCACTTTTTTGGTTTCTACCACCTTTATCACCCACTATTTGCATATATTATTGCATATATATATATATATATATATATATATAAAAATTACTGCATTATAATTAAAATTTTAGAAACTTTATTACATGTAATATTTTGTTTATTATGACATTTAATATTTTATTTTAGTACTGTTTTCAGAACATTATATGAGAATTATTTGATATAAAACAAATTCAGCGTGAAAAAACTTACTTTATGGTATACTTCTTATGATTTGTTGTACTGTAGGACTTCAGTCGAATTTTTCCTTCGGAGAAAACTATATTTCAACGTTTTTTAAAGTTCACCACTCATTTTAGACTCAACCTACCACTATTTAAAATTTGTGACCAGTGACAACACTGGTCATCATCCATAATTTGTTAACGCAATCTGTTAACAACTGTTAACATAGCTGCAGTTATATATTTAATATTAAATCAACGTTGTTTGGAGCAGTGGAAAGAATAGGATTATTAATCAATGGGTTATGGGATCGATCCCCACCGCGGGCAAAGTAATTTTTTTTTTTTTTATGTGAATGCGCTTGTGCTGTTGTTGGTACATGCTTTTGTTTTGTTTTTGCATAGTGCGAAGGAAAAATGAACAATTGCCCACAAGTGCGTTGAAATTACAATGACTCTGACATGTAATAAAATAAATAAAACAGTAATGAAATGTAATAAAATTTACTGGTGTGAATATTAACGTGTGTTTTTTTAATTTATTAAATGTGGTTTTAAATTTTTGAATTTAAGTTATTTAAAAAAAAAAAAACCATTATATTATCAAATCTATGAAACTGTGAAAAAGCTTCGCTTCTCTCGTGTGTCCAACGACGCACCTGTGTTTGTTTATATCTGTCACGTCTACTTGACAAAGTATTTATTATAATTAAAAAACCATTTTTGTACATTAAAATTTATGTAATTAAGAGTATCTTAGACGATTTTAGAGCCTGCCCTCTCCCACTCTAAAATATACGCAATTTAATCGGTGTCAATAATTACTTTGCTTCTAAAACAGACACGAAAAAATGTTTGGAATTTGAAAGTTTGAATGATAAGACTTGACCCATAAAATTGAGTTCACAGAAGGAAAAATTTACTTTTATAAAGAAGCTTTTTTTTAATTTATCGAGCGACAGGCATAATGACCAATATAAAAATATTTCCAAAGTTATTAAGACTATCAACAGCAACAATTCAATTAACATCACTTAAAGTAAAAATAAAAACAATAACAAAAGCCAAACAGCATTTCGTAATATTTTTAGGCGATTTCATTAATGATTCTCTGCACTTAATGGTGGCGTAATTTTCTGGCTGTTTTTATAATAGTTGTTGCTGCCTATGTTAATGTTTCTCGAAACAAAATCAATTTAAAATTCAGCCAACATGCTGGCCTAGCAACAATCAAGCATGCAAAACAGCAACATTTCTGCTGCTGTTTCGCCTTTTTTTTTAATTTTTGCATTTAGC